>CM066045.1:180089432-181527563 GCA_033557465.1 Ichthyophis bannanicus | reverse complement strand
TCACTGGAAACCCCCCACCCCCCCTTAGTGCCACTTTTACCCCTCTATCATCCATTGGTCCAACTGACTCACAGGTTTTTTGCTACAAATATACTTGAAAGGGTTTTTATTATGCATTTTTGCTTCCACAGCAAGCTTTTTATGAAATTCTCTCTTTGTCTGCCTTATCAATGCTTTGCATCTAACTTTCCAGTGCTTATGTTGTTTCCAGTTTGTCATTTGGCTCCTTTTCCATTTCCCAAAAGATGCTTCGACTACAACAGCCTCTCTGACCTCACCTTTAAACCATGCTGGCAATTTTTTTAACTTCCTTCCACTTTTCTTAAAGTGTGGAATACAGCTGGTCTGGGCTTCCAAGTTTGTATTTTTAAATACCCACCATGCTTGATGTAAATCTTTAATCTTTGCAGCTGCTCCTTTTAGTTTTTTCTTAACCATTTTCCTCATTTTATCATAGTCTCCCTTTTGAATGTTAAAAAAGTAGTACTGTGGATTTCCTTGCCAGCCTTCCTCCATTTATTAAATCAAGTGTGATCATGCTATGATCACTATTGCCAAGTGGTCCCAACACCCTTATCTCTTGCACCAGATCTCGTGTTCCACTAAGGACTAGGTCCAAGATGGCTTCCCCTCTTGTCTGTTCATGAACCAGCTGTTCCAAGAAGCAAATCATTTATTTCATCTAGAAACATTATTTATTTATTTAGCTGTGCTTATATACCACTTTTCACCTGGTCAAAGCGGTATACAATTCAAAGTTATTTACAACAAATAAGGTGTGAAATCATTTGGGGGGGGCGGTAATTATAAACAATAGAATCACATTGGGTTTACTTATCTAACATATTTACAATCCTGTTTGTGCAGTGTTTCTCAGTTTTTATTTCCAGTCTTCATTTTCAATGGGTAATGTTCTGCTCGTGTCCCAGATGTTCCCTGAATAAGTAGTTTTTTAGCTGCCTTCTAAATGTTGAGCGCTCCGTGGTGCATTGGATTTTAGTTGGAAGAGAGTTCCATAAAGAAGGCTCATATAGATTGAGTGATCGGTTGCAGATTTGCTGGTTGAATTTAGTTCTTTCGTGTGGCACAATCAGTGTATTGTTTGCGAGCTGTCGGGTAGTTCTTCCTGAATGTGGTGTTGTCAGAAGTGTATGTAGCTGTGATGACTGCTGTTGAAGAAATGCTCTGTGGGTCAGTATTAGTGTTTTGTATTTGATCAGAGCCTCAATTGGGAGGATGTGGAGATCTTTTAGGACTGGGGTGATGTGATCAAATTTTCTCACTTTTTGGATAATTCTGGCTGTTGCGTTGGGGGCAGTTTGGAGTGGGTTGAGAGTGGTAGTTGGGAGGCCATGATATAAGGAATTACAGTAATCCAGATGCAGGAGAGTCATAGCCTGCATGAAAGATCTCCCTAGCATATCCACTCAATATTGGGGTAATTGAAATCACCCATTATTATTACTGTACTGTAACTTTTGTTAGCTTCCCTGATTTCTTTGGGCACTTCATCATTCTTTTGTTTATTCTGGCCAGTCGGTCGATAGTACACACCCACTGCTATCGCTGTCCCCTTTTTACATGGAATTTCAATCTGAAGGTATTCTACACTATATTTTGTTTCCTGCAAAATTTGAATCCTGTGTGACTCAATGCCCTGGTCTAACACAGCATGACCCACTTCACCAATTTGATCTACTCTATCATTGTGATATAATTTGTACCCAGGTATCACAGAGTTCCACTGATTGGTATCAAAGAAACATGATGGAAGGAGGACAATCATATCTTAAAAAATCACAGCCTTTGACCCAGATGAGATTCAAACATGTAGCCTTCGGATCTGGAGTCAGAAACACTACCATTGTGCGACAAGGTTGTTCCAGCTGATGAATGTTTCCAGGATTCCTTCTACCAATGGCAGATTTCAGCTCTTTCCAAAGGTTCTCCATTGAATTAAGATCAAGACTCATTGCTGGCCAGTCTGAAACAGTCCATTTGTTCCTTTTTAATGATTCTTTTTTTACTTTTGGCTGTATGTTTTAGGTCATTGTCCTGATGGAGGACCAATGACCTTCAATCCAGACCTAGCTTTCTGACACTAGGTAGCACGTTTCGCTCCAAAATACCTTGGCAGCCCTCAGACTTCATGATTCCTTTAATACATTCCAGGCCTCTATTTCCTGAGGCAACAAAACATCCCCACAACATTATGGAACCTCCACCATATTTAACTGTAGGAAGGGATTTTCTTTCCTTAAAAGCGTCATTTCTTTACTTATAAATGCATCACTGGGCTGCACTGGCAAAAAGCTCAAGTTTGGTTTCATCTGTCCATACAACATTTTCCCAGAAGGAATGTGGTTTCTCAAGGTAGGTTTGGGCAATGATCAGGCATGCCTTTTTATGTCTGTCTTTGAGCAGTAGAGTCCTCCTTGGCCTTTGCTCATGAAGTCCTTCTTCGTTTAATGTGCAGCATATGGTGCAGGTTGAAACTAGCACTCCAGATTGCTGCAAGTCAGCCTTAAGCTCTTTGAAAGTTGTACGTGGTGTTTTTCCAAAAGTTCACACTAACCTTCAAAAGACTTCTTGGATTCATTTTCCTTTTACCACCACATCCTGGGAGGTTCTTGACAGATCCATGAGCAGAAAAGCCCTTAAGAACATTACACAGACACAGGAATCCCCAAGATCTTTGGAAATGGCCTTGTACCCCTTTGAAGTTTGGTGATAATGTTTTACTGACAGTCTCAGGCAGCTCTCTTGTCTTCAGCATTGTAAAAATGGAACAGGGAGTGAATGTGGCCATTTTAAACAATGTCACAAAAAGAGTGAGCACACTCGCAAAGAACAAAGGAAACACACAAGAGCAAAGTGTGTAAATTGGTCATATTAAGTACCTGTGACAGATTTACACACCTCGCTCTTGTATGTTTCCAATTTGAACATGGAGCCATCATTCATTGGTTGATTCAAGACATGTGAGTACTGACAAATGATCACAGGTGCATCTAAATTTTACTGCAATGGGAATGTGGTTCCTCAGTACAAACTGATTTAAATTGTTTATAAGAGTACCAATACTCATGTCCTGGCAATGTCCCAGTTTTTATTCTATTTCCTTTATTAATTGGTCTGGTTTTATTTGATTCTTTTGTATGTCAAATGTGTGTGCATACAGCATTTAGTCCAAAGTCATTTCACTGGCCACCTTTTTTTTTAGGAAATATTGGACATTAAGGGGCTTATCTGCAAGGGTGTCAATAATGTTGACCACAACTGTACTGACAGCCAGACAAACTCAGCCATCAGCACATTTTTTACCTGCAGGGAGAGCGGTCACTTCATAGATACAAAACAAAGCAAATCCATTTATATAATTCAACAACTGTGATCATCCCAGTACCACCCCTCCAACAACAATTCTGTAAAAATGCATATTAAAATCTTGGGAGAGGAAGCATAAGGAATCAGATCACCTAGGGCATCCAGTAGCCTTGCACCAGTACAGATACCCTCCCAACTTACTTTTTGGCTAGTCATTGCAACAGTTCTAAGCTGGGTGTGGTAGCCAAACCTGACCAATAATCTATGATTCCTTTCCCCACCCATCCAAGGGCCTCTTTCAACCTCTGATTTGGCCAACATGGAGCAAAACATCTGGGCAAGGAACTGAACCCAGTCCCTGTAAACAGCTTTGCCTAATTTTAACATTTTCTTGCCAGTTGGTTGTGCATCAGGGTAGTTGCTACACTTAATCACTTAATATAATTTCTGTCATGCGATCAAGCGCATGAATGAAGACTTTCCAAGCTATTGCTTCTCTGGCAGACTGAAAAGATTTCTTGCTGACAGTGACCTTTTACATTTCTATTCAAGAGCGTTTTCTCTGTTTACTCTCGTCTGTGTCTGAATTTGGCAGATATCAAAGAAAGAGTAAAAATAAATAAAAAAGTGGTAAAATAAATCCACAAGGCTTGAAAAGAAAACTGTAAACTCTGCAGTAAATGGAGAACTTTCCTAGATGCAGACATTTTTGGAAGCATAACATAAAAGGCAGTCCTCCATGGGCTCTCCCAAGCTTCAGGACAGTCCCCAAAAATTCCAGACATTTTTAAAGGTAGGGAGAGCGTTGTGGTCTCAAAAGCTCCGATGCATCAGACTTGAAGCCTCTTCTTTTCCCATGAAGCTGTGCAGACCTTTCTACCCATGCTGCTGCCAGTAGATGGGGATGCTGCAATATCACATTTATCATTGCAAGGAGTAGGCATTACTCGCAACTCATAACTAAAAGCGCAAGAACCACAGCAGAGTACTCCCATGCAGCTTCCTGGGAACTTTGCAGATCACAGCCTGCATGGAATCCTAAAGGCAAGAAAATGTTTCAATGGACAGCCACAGTAGGGATCAAACTATGACAACATCCATCTAGAGAAGCATCCTTTTACCCAATAGATAAGAGGCAGAGAAGGGGACCCAAAGATGATCAAGGGAACAAGAAGGACTAGGCAGGAATTGTCAGAGTCTATGAGAGAAGGCAGATCAGAAATGGACAGATGAACCATGAAAGCAAACTATTTTCTTACTGAGGTAAATCCTAGATACATCCAGGGATACAGAATTGAGACCAACAGCTCCATTCAGAGGCCACCCAATGACTTTCACTATTGGCCTTAGCCAGATCTGAACTGGGGCCTATGGCTGAAAGACTCCAGGTCTGTACATTGGCCCATTCTTTATGGCCTGCTTAACATTAGAAAAACTGCATGACCTCTGGCCCACCAACACTAACTTCACCTGCCCTTGCAATATCATTATTCAAGATCTGAAATGTCCACTTTTGATGATCTACCAATGTTAATATATCAAAAGATAGATATTTAGGGAATTTCAGTATTGGAAGAGCAACTGCAGAGCTAAGAGTCATAGTTCAGAATTTTGGTACAAATTTTGATTGGCATTTATTCTAATGAGTACAAGCTATTAGCTCTTTAAACTTCAGGCCCTCCCTTGCTTTAGGCCTCCACTAAGTGACACCCCCCCCCCCCTCTTTTCATATTTCCCCAATATGGTCATTGGGACAAAAAGGTTTGCCCATTCCTATTTCAAGCAGCCCAGCCCTGACTTCTTTTGACGGCCTGTTCTTATCTCCCAGAAAATTCCTAAATTGTAATTAATATAGTTAATACTGTTCTGCAAGAAGAGAGGGCTCATGGTCATAGAACTGGACTGTGATTCAGAAGTCCTGCAACATGAAGCCTAAACTCTCCTCTACTAGTCAGTCATTCTTTGTATGACCTATGGGCAAGTCACTATCTCCCAGTGCTTCAGACTCTGACTGAAAACAAGTCCTTGTATCTGTAGTTGACTTTCCTATTGGACAAATTTAAATACATAAAGGCACATTTCACCTTTGGGATGTCCAAGTGCAATCGGGGATGTCAAAGCCAGAACATTTGGGAAAAAGAAACAAGCATGTGCAAGTTCAGGCATGATTTCGGCAATATGGACATGCCTAATATGTCTATATAGACGTCCCCATGATTTGCATTTCAGAACCAAGACATCTAATAGCATAATGGTTAGACTAGTGGTTTAAGAGCAGGGTGGCCAAGGCTGAAATCCCAACGTGGGCCTTTGTGATCTTAATTCTCCATCTTTTCTAAACTCTCCGTATGTTTTACATAGTAATATAGTATATGATGGCAAATAAAGACCAGTATAGTCAATCGAGTTTGCTCAATAAGGTGTCTAGAGTGGTTGTACCTGCTGCCCCATGCCTGGAACAAATAGGTACCTGAGTCTGTGCATCAGGCTTCATCTCTGGCCCTTTTTAGATCCAGGCTGAAAACTCACCTCTTCGAGGTCACTTTGGAATTCTGATCCACTTAGCCTTCTATGTGTTTCCTTACCATTTCCATTTCCCTAGATGTTTATGTATATTAGTTTTTGATTGACCACTCTTCACGGGAGCAACAGAGCTCTGTACAAAGGCTAAAAACAAGATAAAGAATGAAAAGAATACCAATAAAACAGGAAGGGAGGGACATTAAAATCGTTCATGTTTTAGGGAGGGGGGCAGGAAGAGAAGTAGCAGACAGAGAAGTGGGGTAAACTAGCATGTAGAGCTCACTCCAGGACGAACTGCGAGCCACTGAAGACACCAAGGACTTCAGGAAACAACTAAATACTCTGCTATTCCTGGAGCACTACGGACCGAACACACAATGAGTGCTACAACCATGGACCAATCTTACCTGCACGCTCCCTACACTTACCCTGTATATAGCTCATGCTGTAAATAGCGCACACTAATCAACCCACCCACACACACACACTTTCATTGTACATGATGCACACACTGAACCCAAGCACCACTCCCACTGATTGTTTGCTGTGTAACGGCCTTGATTGAAGGATAAGGCGGGATAGAAATACCATTAAATAAATAAAAATAAAGGGAGATGGGAGGTTATGAGCTGTACTGAAAATGTGAGTTTTCAATAGTGATTTGAATTTGGGATATGATGAGGGCAGGGGGAAGTGCGTTCTAGGAAACAGGTGCAAGAAAACAGAAGGCAGAAGAGCGGGTGGTTTCAAGGCGAGCCTGGGTTACTGTATGGAGATGAAGATGGTTGGCATGGATACTACGGAGGAAATGGTGTGGAAAAAGAAGATTAGAGAGAGAGCAAGGAGAGCCTGTGTGAAGTGCACAGTGAACCAATGTTAGAAGCGATGTTCTATGGGAAGCCAACGATACTGGATTAGAAGCGGAGAAACATTTATTTATTTACATTCTCTTATATACCGCGCTATTCTGCATCAGTGCGGTTTACATTGAACAAACTGAAATTACATGGAACAGGACATTATAACTTGGAGATAACTATATTACAGGGAACATGGGCTATGGAGGGTTAAGTGGCTTTCCCAAGACCACAAGGAGCACCTGTGGGACTAGAAACCCCAGTCCTTCTGGCCCAAGGTTGCTGTCCTCTAGTGGGATTTGAACCACCGACCTTCCGGCCTGAAGTACCTTGCCCCAACCACTAGGCCACTCCTCCAACATGATCATAAACAGGAAGCATGGGCAAGGATACGACAGCAGTATTTTGAATAAGTTGAAGTCGATGTAACTGATACTGGGGAATGCCAAAAAAGATATTACAGTAGTCTAGTTGAGAAATAAACAAGAGAAAGGAGAAGATTAGCAAGGGAAGAGGGAGCCAGAAAGGGACAAAATAGCACAAATTTGATGTAATGTAAAAAGGAGCGGCGGACTAGAGAAGAAAGATGAGCATGAAATGAAAGAGAAGTCAAGAGTGACTCCCAAGTAATGGACTGTATCAATCAGAGGGATAGAAGTGCCAGGTAAGGAGGGGCCAAAGCAGGAGAGGAACAACAAAACGTAAACCAAACTGCAGCAGATTTTTTAGATTTAGATGGAGAAAGTTGTCAGAAAACCAAGTCAACATAGCAGAAAGGCAAGTATTAAGGTGCGAGAAGTCAGGAGATGAACTGGTGAGATGAACAAGAAGTGTGTCATTTGCATAGTAATGAGCAGTAATACCATGTTGTTGGACCAGAGGAGTGATAAAGATGTTTAATAGAAGCGGGGCCAGGACTGAACCTGGGGGGGGGGGGGGGGGGCGACGCGCAGAGAAGTGATCCCACTTCTATACCTCATTTGAAGTATTGTGTGCAATTCTGGGGACCGCACCTTCAGAAGGATATAGGCAGGTTGGAGTCGATGCAGAGGGTGGCTCCTAAAATGGTTAGTGGTCTTCATTATAAAGCATATGTGGACAGACGAAAATCTTAATATGTATACTTTCGAGGAAAGGCGGGGTAGGGGCGATATGATAGAGACATTTAAATACCTCCATAACATAAATGCACAGGAGGGTCTCTTTCAATTGAAGGCAAGCTCTGCTACGAAGGGACAAAAGATGAGAGTGAAAGGCGATAGACTCAGGAGTAATATGCAGAAATATTTCTTTACAGAAAGAGTAGTAGATGTGTGGAATAATCTCCCAGTGGAGGTGGTGGACACAAGGACAAAATCTGAATTCAGAAAAGCATGGAACAAAACACACAGGATCTCTAAGGGTAAAAAGGGGACTATTGTAGTTGATATGGAAGGGCAGAATAGATAGGCCATGTGGTCTTTTTCTGCTGTCACGCTTCTATGTTTCTAAAGAGAGCAGGTACCAACAGAAACAGAGAAAGATCAAAAGTGATAGAAAAGAATGACAGCAACTGAGCACAGCACCTCAAAGACCAAGATCATAGAATCAGGAAAGGAGAGTGGCATGACCAACAAGATCAAAGGCTGAGGAAAGGTCAAGAGAAACTACCACCGAGATTTCACCATGATTGTGAGTTCGATGGAAGTCATTCAGGAGAGAAAGAGCAGTCGATGCTGTGCCTGGAACCAAAGCCAGACTGACGAGGATGAAGTGCATTGACAGAATCTAGAAAACCAGAAAGCTGAGAGAACATAAGATTTTTGAGTAGTTTTGACAAAGGAAGAGTGGAGATCGGACAGTAATTTGCTGGAACAGAGTCGTTGAGGGAGGGATTCTTTAATATTGGATGGATAATGGTGGGCTTCCAACTAAAGGAGAAGGTACCAGAGGAAAGGCTGTTGTTAAACATGGAAAGGAGTAATGGTAGGAGGGCAAGCGAAGGAGTGGTGAGCCAGGATGACAGAATAGGACCTGAAGGATATATCCTTGCCCTCAGCTGTTGTGTTGTCTGTCTTGACTAGATTGTAAGCTCTGATGAGCAGGGACCGTCTCTTACATGTCTGTGCAGTGCTGTGTACACCTTGCAGTGCTTACAAATAAGTAATAGTAGGTTACCCCCCTCCATATCTGTGATTAGGGTTGTATCTGCTGCTCCATGTAGGTCAGTCCCCCTCTATTTATTGAGGTCTAAAAAATATATATATATATATATTTAAGTTTGCATTGATTTCATCCTCTTGCTATAAAAAGGCATCCACTGTGTGTGTCCCATGTCATTATGAATTCTGTCACTGTATTTGCCCCCACCTTCTCCATCAGGAGGGCATTCCAAGCATCCACCACTCTTTCAGTGAAAAAGTATTTCCTGATGTTTTAAGGTGAAAACAAGTTCTTTCCTGATGCCTATTCGTGCCTGGAGCAGATATAAAACATGGATATGCCTTCAGATGCCTCTGATGTTTCTGAGATCGAATAGGGACATTGCTCCTCCCCAGACATGCCTTCACCACACCCACACACCTACTTGGACACTCCTGCACCGGAGATGTCTATGAATGTCTATGGAGATGACTCCGTGATTTTGATGACTATTGGAACATCTTCAGATGTCCAAATCATGACTAAACCTTTTAAAACGACCCTAATAGTGTTTAATTTTATTATTTTCCTTGAAATTAAGAATAGAGCACACTAATATATCTATCTGGAAATTAGAATTTCTTTTCATGACTGATGTTCATTGAAAGACAAGATGAATATAATCATTAAATTTTACCAATGCACACCTTTACATTTAAGGCTATGGGAGACCCAGGAATGTTGGGCGCTATCCTACTGCTTCTACATTAGGCCCTTCAAATCTGGGTGTAAATTCAAACAATAAGCTATTTACTGATTTTTGTTTATGGTTTACTGGTATTTAATATACTGCTTCTTGAGTAAAAACAACATGGTTTATCATCAAAAGACCTACAATTGGTGAGAGGAAACAGAGGCGGCGGCCTGGTTGGTGCTGCTCTACCAACCAGGCCTCATATCATGCTCCAAATCCATCCCCAAATGCCATACTGAATAGATGTGCTTTTTAAACCTATTTTAAAGGCTTTGTAGGAAGGCTCAGTGCATACATTTGGTTGGGGGGGGGGGGGAGATGGAAGAGTGTTCAAAAGAGCAGAAAAGGTAAGGAGGAAGCTGAATGCCTAGTACTCAACAATTTAAACATTCCATTGGTCTCTTGAGCCAAACAATTACCATGAAGGGACATGAGAACACTAGCTGGGGTGTGAAGGGAGATCAAAGATGCTAAGTAAGATGGAGTATCAGTATATAAACCTTTGAGAGTCAGGGTAAGAATTTTATAATGAATATGATAAAAGTACCAGGAGCCAGTGTTGGTGGAGTAGGAGAGGAGTAACAATCAAATTTATTTGCCAGGCACAGGATCTGAACTGCAGTATTTTGAATGGCTTGGAGACACTTTAGTTCTGACTGAAATAGACCACAGTACACAAAATTACACTAATCAATGAGCAAGATGACTTAACTAAGCACAAGAATATATTGTGTGGAGGAGTCAAGAAATTGCTATAATGCCAGGAAAGAAGAAGTTTTGCCAATAGACATGGAACTCTCTCATCCATGAAGCAAGTTGGTTCCAAGTAGACAACATGATACCTAAAGTGGTTGACCATCAAGGCTAGGAAAGAGATAGAGGCTGTAGCACAGTGGTTCTCAAGCCAATCCTTTGGGACCTCAGGCCAGTCAGGTTTTCAGGATATCCACAATGAATATGCATGAGATGGATCTGCATACAATGGAAGCAGTGCATGCAGATCTCTCATGCATATTCATTGTGGATATCCTGAAAACCTGACTGGCCTAGGGGGCCCAGTTGACTGCCTTGTGAACCACTTCAGTGTAGCACTACCAGTAAGCTATGTAGCTGAGGATTTGTCAAGATTACCTTTCAGTTGGTTATCTTTTAACTAGCCAGTAACCTTACACAAGCAGCTCTTTCGATCCATAAGATCAGAGAAATGAGAATCCGTAAAAGCAAGCAAAAACGTATGTTATTGGCATAATAAGCATGTATCGCTGCTTGCTGAATAAGTAGTGTCAGTGGACCTAAGAAAATAGTAAAAAAAAAGTGGGGCTTGTCTAAGTGATAGGGTTCATGGGTTTCAGTTTCCCCAGAGTTGCATGAAACAGGTGATGCATGAGCTCCCCCTTCGGCCTTTTCTTCTCCCAGTAGAAACAATAATCAAAGGTTGAAAGAAGTGCATTCCTCAGCTTAGAGAGAGGCCTGATGAACTGCCACTCCGAGTACATCAAGAAATAAATGGTAAAAATCACTGGGGGAGGGAAGGCTTACGGTGCCCTAGAACTGTATCTTGTATTACACAGATTCTCGTGTTCCCCCTCCCCAGGGCATTTTTCTGTCCCACTACCTTATAATAAGGGCAATTATCTTGCTGCTGAACCTAAGAAGAACTTATCAGAGTGGAGTTCACAGCACCCCCTAAGCCGCTACCTCTAAAAGGCCACTTTTCAGGTGTTGCAAAGAGCCTGGCTCACGTACACAGTCATGCTGGATATCCTGAAAGAATAAATCTTTTTTTTTTTTGGGGGGGGGGGGGTGTCAGGAGGACCATGAAAATTAGAGTTGAAACAAAGTGGCATGCAATCTTAGGCAAAATTAGTATGGAGAACTGAACATCATCAAAAAAATGGAGCAGGAATCATGAAAAAGTGCCAGGCTGTGCTTTAAGGAGTTCTGCTCCCAGCTTCTCTTCCGGGAGCAATGCAGATGAGGATCCCAGTCTTTTCACCAGGGGGATTACAGCAAGGCAAGAAAAACATTTCTTCTCAGCAGGAGACCAAGGAAGGCTTCATGGACATCCTATGCAGTAGAAAGACGGGGTTATAAGGCAGCAAGCAGCAGCAAGGACAGGTGACTAATCACCTAACACACCTGAGATTTCATTGGTTTACGCTGTCTAGAGCATGTCCTCGCACACACACACACACACACACACAACCACTTACACAGCAGTATGCTCCAGGTGATTTCTGACCCTCAAACTTTCATCGATACGGGCAATTGCCCCCTACACGCTTCATTGAAATATCCTTCAGAACATTGTAGACATTCCCCCAATACATCAGCTTTTTGCCATGCTGCTAGTAGTTTGTGTTTCTTTAACTGTCTCTCAAAGAGGGAAGAAAATGCGTTTCCAGCAATGCACGGGTTAAAAGTAGGCATTTCCATCTTATCCCTTTCCTGTGCAGTATAAGAGTCTCATTAAACCCATGGGTCTTGCTCCCAGCTGCACTCCTTCTTTGGAGGCCTTAATTAGCGGTCCGATGAGCCAACTACCCCAACCGCCAACCCCCCTTTGTACCTACGCTACACCCATTTTAGCACAGAAGAATTCTTCATTATAGGCACCATGAATATCTGAGCATTACAGAAGCGCATCACTGTACCGAGCAAAGACACCGCCAGCCTTGCTCCTAGCTCACGACGGTTGAAAAGCAACGCTTATAAATCGTCTGTATGGTGAGAGAAGAAAGTGCTGTGCGTGTTCTAGTCTAAATCAGTCAGTTTTGTGTTCTGGGCCTTGGTGGAACATCTATTTTCACTTTGTTTCCTGCTTGGTGCAGCAGCAGACATATGTAAATTGATCAGTAGGACTAGCAGATTCCATGGAGCTCCATTCCCACTACACTGTAAGCGCATAAACAAGCTGAAAAGCAAGTCAGTGCAGCTGGGTACACTAAAGACCCTCGATACAACATACAAAACAGTTCAAGCTAGAAAGCCACAAAGCCCCAAGGCAGAACTTAAAACAAGCAAAAGATGAGCAAACAAGGACGTCTGTCTCGCTTATACCAAGCTAGGCTGTATTCTCCTTGTAAAGGGTTAAATGCCTGGACTTTATCCTGGTGGCACTAATTCACAGGATATCAATGCAACCTTTAAAGACTACAATAACACAGTTGATGTGATTCTTAAGAACACTTTGAAGGAAGCTTTGTACCCAGCTAAAATTACCCAGCCCGGCAGCCTGAAACAAGACACCATGGCCCTTCCATATAAATTTCACCTGGACCTGTCAAACTGGCTGCTCTTTTCCTCTCTGGCACCCAATTTTATAGGACAGAGGGTGCAAGGTGCGAAACAGAAAAGACAGGGCAGTTGTCTTGTAGACTGCTCTGCAGAATGGAGCCTTGGTGACTATAGCTGGATAGATGGGGCAAGTCTAAGTAGACTAGTTTTGTAGCAGCACAGTTTGCCCTGTTTTATGTACAGCCGGGGTTTCAAGGCAAACTACATGTGGATGAACTGAAATTAAAATTCAAAGTCTATTCTCCCTGGCCACTAAACAGCCATTTAACCATAGGCAATTTCCAGGGTTAAAAACCATGGTGGGCCTTTCTGGAAACATCATACCCTATATTCATAAAAATCATGCCCCTTCTCTAAAGTACTTTCAGATAAAGTAGTTGCAGATTTCTGTGGGTACTTTTTC
Organism: Ichthyophis bannanicus; assembly: GCA_033557465.1. Classification (NCBI taxonomy): domain Eukaryota; kingdom Metazoa; phylum Chordata; class Amphibia; order Gymnophiona; family Ichthyophiidae; genus Ichthyophis; species Ichthyophis bannanicus. The sequence continues at coordinate 181,514,281 of CM066045.1, read as the reverse complement.
TCCATGGGAACAAAAGCAAAACAACCCATAGAATTTGCTTTGGGAATTAGAGCAGACTCCACCGATTGGTCCAAACCCTTATGTCTATGAGAAAAAGCAAAGGAGGCCATAATTCACCATATCTTTGCCGAGTACATGACCAGCAAACGTTCTTTTCCTTCTGGCTAGATCAGCGAGCGGTCTTCTCATCTCAGGCGCCCATTCATTTGAAACCAAGTGGCGTGGTTAGAGCAGTGGACTGAGAATCACTGCTGCCCCTTGTGATCTTGGGCAAGTCACTTAGCCCTCCACTGCCTCGGATACAAACTTTACTAAAGTGTGCCAACAGCTAGCACGTGCTATAGTGCAGGACTGCAGTAACTTTACGGCACACTAAAAATGCCAGAGTAGTAAAAATCCCATGATAATCACTCAGCAATTGGGCATTGCCTGGACAGATTAGGGCAGAGTGGGCATTGCCTGCATCTTGCAATTAACGCAGGTGTCATTAGTGCACGCTACGTGTCAATGTCGGGTGTCCTTACTGCCACCTCAGGGGCAGTGGCAAGTGCACCCTCATTAACTGAAGTAGCAGATTTAGTGCAGTAACGTGCTTCCCAACATGCTAACTGCATGGGGTCTTGCCAGGAATGCGTTCAACAATTAGGCGGGTTGGCCATACTTCCTGTACTCATTTTTGGCAATAAACGTGTGCTAAGACGCCTTTTCTTGTGCGGGTTAGTCAACATGCCCCTTAGATTTTAAACCTTCCAGGGACAGGGAAATACTTTTTACCTGAACGTAACTCACCTTGAGCTTCTAAAACAGACGTGAGCTAAATTCAACCAAATCCTATCGAGTCATCATCAGAATTCTCCTGCATTTTCTATATAAAACTGCTTTGTCCAGGACACGGGAGAATATTCCAGCTCTGTATTTAGAAGGCATAAAGGATAACAAAGATACCCCAAAACCTCCTCATACCAATGCAGTTAAAGAGCTGGCAAGGCCTGGAAACCAGAAGCCTAAAACAGGGGCGGCCCAAGGGGGGTGCGGGGCCATGTGCGGAGACTCGGTGCGGGGCCTCATTTGCATAAGGGTCCTCATTTGCATAAATATTTGCATAATGTTACCGTACACGAACTTTTAGTAAACATGCCTCTTAATGAGTGTATGAATAAAGAAAGACTAAAAGACTTCTACATTACTATAATCCAGTGCCAACCGCCAGACACATTAGGAACTACTACAACACTGCCCATTTAGAACCCATAGCAAACCCGCCGTATCCTAACAGCACTACCAGGACTCATAAAGCACCATACCCTAACTATCAAAAGGAAACGCTGCAAATATTAAACCAATACATTTCAGAGAACAACAATACATGACCTACTGGGGAAAGAGAACAAGTGGCAATGTCAAATAGGAATTACATAAACAGAATACCTCAGCTCAGTTACACATGAACAGAACATAAACCATCACCAAACAAGGAATCACAATTTAGAAACAGGAAGACAATAATTAAACTGGGAATCCCAAAAGCCAAACTTGGAATGTACAACACTGTAGAAATAAAACTATACATTAATTTGCTCTTGTACTAAACAAAGCGCAGACGTTAATGATGCACATTTACCAGAGCTGACATATTCCAATTAATAAATTCAAAATAAAGAGATATTTTTCTACCTTTTGTGCATTTTTTTTCAGCTGCAATTGCTCCAGCCACTTTCTTCTGGTTTCTTCGTGTCTTCCGCTAATTCTTCATCGTCTGCTGTCCATTTGTCTTTTCTTCTCTCTTCTAGTTTTTTTCCATTCTCTCTCTACATCTGCTTTAACATACTAATCTTTCTCCTTTTCCTCTTTCCTCATTCCTATTTCATCCACTCAAATTTTACCCCTCCATCCTCAATCCCCACTTACTCTCCCAATATCCGGACAATTGTAGATTTGTCTTCCCTCCCACACAAAATATTTTTTCCCTCTCCATTTCACTCTCCCAGCTCCATCCCATTCTAATCCTCCCCCAACATCAGCTCCATTCTAGTTCCAGTCCCACCCAGCATCCGCTCCCTTCTAGTCCCCGCATCAGCCCATTTCCAGTCCTAGCCCCCCATAAGCCCATTTCCAGTCCTAGCTCCCCCATCTATTTGCAGTCCCATCCAAGTCCCTCCATCAGCTCATTTCCAATCCCAGCCCCCCATGAGCCCATTTCTAGTCCTTTCCTAGCCCCACCATCAGCCCATGTCAAATCCTAGCTCCCCTCCACTCAGCCCATTTCCAATCCAAGCCCCCCATGAGCCTACTTCCAGTTCTAGCCCCTTCATGAGTCCATTTCAATCCAAACCCCCACCACAGCCCATTTCCAATCTTAGCACCCCCCAACAGCCAATTTCCAGTCCTATTCTAGCCCCTCCATCAGCCCATTTCCTGTCCTAGCCCCCCCCTCACCCATTTCCAGTCCTAGCTCCCTCCCCCTCACAACCCATTTCCATTCCAAGCCCCCGTCCCCATCAGCTATTTGCAGTTCAAGCCCTCCTTCCACTCAGCCCATTTCCAGTCCTAGCCTCCTCATAGCCCATTACTAGTCCTAACCCCCCATCACCCTATTTCCAGTCCTAGCCCCCCATCAGCCTATTTCCAGTCTTAGCCCCCCTCCCATAGCCAATTACCAGTCCTACCCCCCCATCAGCCCATTTCCAGTCTTAGCCCCCCATAGCCCATTACCAGTCCTAACCCCCCCATCACCCTATTTCCAGTCCTAGCCCCCCCATCAGCCTATTTCCAGTCTTAGCCCCCCCATAGCCAATTACCAGTCCTACCCCCCCCATCAGCCCACTTCCAGTCTTAGCCTCCCCCCCATGGCCCATTACCAGTCCTAACCCCCCCCCCCATGGCCCATTTACAGTCTTAACCCTCCCCCCCCTCCCCCCATTACCAGTCCTACCCCCCCCCCCGGCACATTAGCAGTCCCCCCCCCCCCCATGGGCCTTTACCAGTCCTAACCACCCCCCCCGCATCAGCCCACTTCCAGTCTTAGCCCCCCCCATCGCCAATTCCCAGTCCTACCCCCCCCATCAGCCCACTTCCAGTCTTAGCCCCCCCATGGCCCATTACCAGTCCTAACCACCCCCCCCCATCCGCCCACTTCCAGTCTTAGCCCCCCCATAGCCCATTACCAGTCCTAACCCCCCCCATCAGCCCATTTCCAGTCCTACCCCCCCACTTCCAGCCTTAGCCCCCTCCCCATAGTCAATTACCAGTCCTACCCCCCCATCAGCCCATTTCCAGTCTTAGCCCCCCCATCAGCCCATTTTCAGTCCTACCCCCCCACTTCCAGCCTTAGCCCCCTCCCCATAGCCCATTACCAGTCCTAACCCCCCCATCAGCCCACTTAGCCCCCCCATAGCCCATTACCAGTCCTAACCCCCCCCCCATCAGCCCATTACCAGTCCTAACCCCCCCCCATCAGCCCATTACCAGTCCTAGCCTCCCCCCCCCATGGCCCATTACCAGTCCTAACCCCCCCCCCAGCCCACTTAGCCCCCCCCCCCCCATGGCCCATTACCAGTCCTAGCCTCCACCCCCCATGGCCCATTACCAGTCCTAACCCCCCCCATCAGCCCACTTAGCCCCCCCATAGCCCATTACCAGTCCTAACCCCCCCCCATCAGCCCATTACCAGTCCTAACCCCCCCCCATCAGCCCATTACCAGTCCTAGCCTCCCCCCCCCATGGCCCATTACCAGTCCTAACCCCCCCCCCATCAGCCCACTTCCAGTCTTAGCCTCCCCCCCATGGCCCATTACCAGTCCTAACCACCACCCCCCCTCCCCCCTGGCCCATTACCAGTCCTACCCAGCCCCCCCCCGGCCCATTACCAGTCCTCACCACCCCCCCCATCAGCCCACTTCCAGTTTAGCCTCCCCTCCCATAGCCCATTACCAGTCCTAACCACCCCCCCCCCCTATCATTCCAAATTAAAATAAAAAAAAAACCAAACCGGCTGCTTCTGCCGCGGCAGCATCAAGAGCTCTGCCGCGGGGCCCCCCCCTGCCCGGCAGAGCCTCCGTGCATCCTCAGCAGCTTTCATGTCCAAAACGCGGGCTTCTTTCAGAGCCGCGAGAGTTTCTTTTCTCGCGGCTCTCTTAATCCCGCGGGGCTGATGGGAAATCCCATCACCCTCGGCGGGATTAACAGAGCCGCGAGAAAGGAAACTCTCGCGGCTCTGAAAGAAGCCCGCGTTTTGGACATGAAGAAAGCTGCTGAGGATGCACGGAGGCTCTGCCGGGCAGGGGGGGGCCCCGCGGCAGAGCTCTTGCTGCTGCCGCGGCAGAAGCAGCCGGTTTGGTTTTTTTTTTTAAAACTTGGGATGCTGAAGAATGTTTTTTGCGCGGGGCCCCCTGAAACGCGGGGCCCTGTGCAAAAAACATTCTTGCTCAATGGACGGGCCGGCCCTGGCCTAAAATCTCACAACGACGCAGTTTGGTACCAGGGCTACTGCAATAGCAAGGGTGGTTCCCATTTACTAAGGGATCAACGCCAACTCTGCTTTGGTCTAAAGGAGGACCCCTAAAGCGGCAAGCTGACAGCAGGTGGCGCACAAGGTAAAGGGGAGGGGAGTGCAACAGCAGCGGCACAGTAACAGCGCTACAGCTTGAAAGGTCTCAATTAGGCTGAAAGGCGTTATCTGGTATTTAAATAATTATTAAACTGAAGGAATAATCATGGGTCTCAGATGATTTTGTTCACTGTCATCCTAATGGAGACTATAATATTATTATTCAAATGCCTGCAATTCTGGTGGAGAAGGAGCGAGGGAGAGAGAGAAAAGGTTCATTGAATCTGTCAGTGACTGGGCTACAGGAGGCATGATTAGTCTTTTCTTATTTCAGCTGCCACTCATTCTCAGACACAGCAGATTGTTATTAGCGGGATTTTATGCACGAGAATGAAAAAAAAGAAAAGAGTTTCCTCCAGAAATAACAGGACCAAAGGAACAATTTAGATGTCATTTCTAAAGCAGCTGCAGTTCCTTTATTAATCCCATGTTAGATTTTTTTTTTTAAAGAGAGAATGTGTTAGCAAAAAATGCAATGTGTGCCTTTGAGTCAGTCCTGACTCCTGGTGACCCAGAAGCTCCTGGGTTTGACCTGGTTGAATTTATCTTCTCTTTGACCTTCCTGTATTTGCCCCATGACTTTTTTTCACCTTAGCTCAGATCACATGGCCCGCAAGAGGCCAAGGCCTTATAGTGAGCCTCTTGCCCCATTCTCTCTCTTGCAAAAAAGAAACACGGGTCCTCCTGACTTAACAGTGTCCCACAAACCCAAGAAACTCCCTATAGTCCCTGCTCCTAAAACAGGGTGCAAGATCTTGGATCACCATTGCCCAAAGTCACAGCTGAAAGGAAAAATTTCTGTAACCTGGACAAAGTTCCTGGGGAAAATGGTTCCGAGCACACTAAAGATGTAGTTTTCCAGTGGAGACAGACAGCCTCTTGCACCAGCAGAGACCCAGGTCCTCAAATTCTATAAAACAATAAAACAAACCTTAAGGAAAGAGCAGCGACACTGTGATATCAAGAGCTAGTCTGATGCCAGTGGACATAAATGGGGTGATCTGCAGCTTTCCTTAAGGGACTGTAAAAGTTCCCCAAAACCAAACAAAAATGTGCCAAAGACCATGTCTGCCCAGCTGACTATAACAGGATGGGCCTCATCTTGTGCCATCCATTTCTAGAAACGAACACATCAAACATGCTCTAGCTTCCTTTACAGTCTGTATAATGGTGGCGCAGAAAACAAAATTCCCTCTGCAAGCTATTTTTTACTCCAGTCCTGCACATTTTTGCAGGTACTTTCTAGGCTATTATAAGATACCTGTCAAACTTATTCTCCTGCTCCTTCTTATATAAGCAAGATGGCAGCCCCATACCATAAACACAGCAAATAATCCCAGCTCCACAGGAAGCAACTCTCCTGCTGGGCAAGTCCTGGGTTACGTTTCAATTCTTTGTTTATTTTTCTTTCTGCTTGGTTCAGTTTGAGGGACTGGGTTGATGTTTCTAGCATTCCATGACCAAGGTATGAGAAACTCGATCCAGCTTCCTTCAAAACATTCACAAAAACAACCACCGTCAACATTTCTTCCCTGCTCCAGGACTATTAAAATGTTAGAGCTGTCCTACTAAATTCTGAGGCCAATAAAGAAAATTTAAGATTTGAGACCCAGATTTCTATTACTGCCGCTGAACTCCCAAGTGTGACAGTGCTGTGAGCATGGTTTTTGCTTGCCTAACTCCTTGGGTTAAGGTCAGTAGGGTTAGGAACAGTCACTTATTATAAGACATAGCCTATATATTTTTTTTAAATTGTCTATCCCTTGAAATGATGTATGGAAAAAAAAACCCTCTTCCTTAATTTTCAGTCAGAAGATTAGAAATACTGTAGTTCAGGTCAGCCCAATGTTAGGCGATGCACCAGAAGACAGTCACATTCCATGCCTTAGAGGACTATAGAAAGGCCAAGATCTATGTGTCCACTACTAAAAGCCCACTGAAGCTTAACCACTTCATTCTCAATCATAACTCCAATCCTCCCTAAAGAGAGGGAAAAGATGCTTGACAGTGGGGAACAGGATGGGGAAGAAGGGTGAGAAACATTTGCTAAATAAGACCCAAGGCATCTGCATGACGATTTCATAGAGCAGGTTAGTTGCCCCATAGTGCAAAACACAAAGTAACTATTCATCAGATAGAAGGATTCTTCTAGCAGCCTGTGCAAAAACATCTCAGAAAAAATGGTGCTTGTTAAGGTGTCTTTGTAAACACATCTTCAGGGCGAAAAGGTGAAAAACAGTCAGTCAGCACTTGCTAAGATACAGAAGAGACAATAAGACTTGAATCAATCTCCCAAGCCCATCAGGAAAGAGCCAAACTATAGTGCATTGATAAAAGCCCCATCAGGCAACCTGACCATGAGCAGCCGGCCCTCCACACATGCTCTCAAGCCTGAATGTCACTCTTCTTATCTTTGTAAATACCGTTGCGGGAACGTAGTGTCAGGGCAGCAAAGTTCATGCAGCAGGGAAGTGAAATGAAAATTCTGTAGCATAGACAAGGAAAAAGAAAAAGCAACGAAAAGACAAAACAAGTTTTTTTGTTTATACTCTATAGAGAATATGTCTCCTTCCTCCTGAGAAGGATGACACCAGCGGTGTGCTGGGGGATCTGTCCTTGGTCCGATTCTTTTTAACATCTTTGTTATTGACATAGCGGAAGGGCTGTTGGGTTAGGTTTGCCTCTTTGTGGATGATACCAAAATCTGCAATAGAGTAGACACTCAGGAAGGTGTAGATAACATGAGGAGGGGTCTAGCTAAGCTTGAAGAATGGTCTAGAATTTGGCAGCTGAGATTTAATGCTAAAAAATGCAGGGCCATGCAATTGGGCTGCAAAACTCCAAGGAAGCGGTACAGTATAGTGGGCAAAGTGCTTCTGTCCATGAAATAAGAGCAGGACCAGGGCATGATTGTGTCTGATGATTTTAAAGTGGCTAAAACAGGTAGAAAAGGCGATGGCGTAAGCCAGAAGAATACTTGGGTACATAGGGAGGAATGGCCAGCAGGAAGGAGATGATAGTGCCTGTATATAAAAGTGTTTGGTGAGACCTAATTTAGAGCATTGTGTGCAATTCTGGAGACCGCACCTTCAAAAGGATATAAACAGGCTGGAGTCCGTTCAGAGGGTGGCTACCAGAATAGTCAGTGAGCTTTGTCATAAGGTATATGGGGACAGATTTAAAGATCTCAATATGTATACTTTAGAAGAAATATGGGAGGGGGGAGATATGATAGAGTTTAAATACTTCCACGACATAAATGCAAACTCTGCTATGAGGGGACATAGGATGAAGGAGACAGACTCAAAAGTAATTGGCATAAATATTTCTTTATGGAAAGAGTGGTACATGCATGGAATAGTCTCCCAGTGGAGCTGGTAGAGACAAAAACTGATCTGAATTCAAGAAAGCATGGGACAAACACAGGATCTCTAAAGGAAAGATAAAAAAATAAAAAGGACTGTAGCTTAGTGATTCCTATGGAAGGGCAGACTGGCTAGGTCATATGGTCTATCTGCCATCATGTTTCTATATTTCTCTATGGGTCTTTTTGCTTTTTAATCTGTACTGTCTTCATTAATACCCTCCCTTATGCCCCCCTCACAGCCGTCTTATTGCTTCTTCTCTTAGCTAAAACTCATAATCATACAGTTAATGATGATGGATAAGGATCAATTGGACCACAGAGTCTGCTCAGTCTTCCTCTCTGGTTCTCTACCACATTGGATAGAGAAGCATAAAAACTTCCCATACTCCACACCCTCCTTATCTTTTACCCGTCCTTTCAACCCTCTTCCCACTGCTGTCAGCATATCTGTCCAAACGTGGCTTAAAGCCTGATATGTGCCCTAAGTATGGTTTAAATTCCTATTTGGCCCAATTTCACCCAACATATAGCCATGTCTCACCAGCAAGCTCTGTAATAAATGTCATTAACCTTGGGACAGGATTATTATCTAGGGTAATACATGCCCTGCTTGGTTCTTAAATGAGAGAAACAGGAAGGTGCAAGATGGCACGAGAGGTGGAAAGCCTGGGTCGTCAGGTAAAGGAAACTTACTTAGGGCTTGTCACTGTGTCTCGAACACCAGTTAGGTAAGAGACGGACATCGTTTTGGGTGGATGGGTAAGGGTACAAAAGATTTTACCATTATCTCTTTATTTTCCTGCTCCTGGTCACATAATTCTCTTACTTCAAATAGAATGGATTCTTCTTGTGTGAACATCCCTATTGCACATGGTAAATTGTGCACGCAGCCAGACAACATATCAGATAAATAAATTTATTCCAAGGCTTAAGATGCTTATCAGTAACAAGAGCAAGAACTGTCATACTACCATATGTCAGATTGGAGGCCCATCAAGCCCAACAGTGGCCAATCCAGAACTGAAGTACCTGGTAGGATTCCGAAACATAGCAGGATAAAGCAGTAGCCTTCCCTAAATCTACCTCAATAACCATTTATGGACTTTTCCTCCATAATGGTGATGAGTCACACATCAACAGATGAGAACATAATTAAAGCCGCGTTAATTGCAAAATTGAATTTTTCTGCTTGCAAATGAAACAAACATATATGGTCACTAGGCAGCATAGAAAACTGTTTCAATCTCACAAAAAAGGCATTCCCATGAAAGAAGCATTGCCTTACATGCTGACTGTTGGGCACTTTTGAACATTATTGCATGCCAGAACCCCAGCTGGGGGCGGCTGGTTCCCTGACATGGCTGTAATCGATCAGGCCGTGAAGAGGGAGGGAAAGGTTATGCGTTCTTAAGAGTTGACATATTTCCAGTAATACTGCAAGGTATTCAAGTGCTACAAAACAGATGAACTCCTTAACTAACTGTGGGCTGGTTTTAAACAGCTCAAGCCTGGCACAAAAAGGGCAAAGAAATAAAAGAGGCGCCTTTGCAAAATGAATCACTGCAGATGATCCGCTGCCTGCAGGTGCATCTTCAGCGAGGGACCCGAATATGCAGTTCCTCTAGCTACACTTTCAAGTGGTGCAAACATTAAAAGGATCTGAAAGATTTGGCCCCATGTTCTCTCTGATCCGAGTAGCTTGCTCTCTTTCTTCCCTTTCCCATCTAGAATCTTTAGTATTGACTGGGCATCAAATGAAGACTCTCCACCCCAGAGGGCTGCATGCCTGGGAGATCTCATAGATGCAAACATACACTGGAGTGCGACCAGGACTGTACCACGGACTGTGCAAGTGGTGTGGTCACACAGGATACAAGTATGCAAGGAGCACCGATATCACTCAGCTTCTAGGAAATCCAACAAAAGCAAATTCCTGCACGTAACTGGATGGGGGGGGGGGGGGGGGAGGGTTGCGGTAGGAAGACCAGTTGCACAGGGCACACTGCTAGCTCGATACAGCCCCAAGTGTGACTTACAGAAACAAGCATCTTTATTCCCTTTCACTATGGGTCACTAGCGCTACCCAACAGTGGCACACATGCTGCAAAGGCCCCTGAAAGAGGGGAATGATGCGCTTAGCTGAAGTGAAGGGCGTCACTCCTAGTTTATTCGGTGGCATATGGTATGGGGAGGTGTGACCATCCTCTCAACTCTGTACACATCCTTCAAACACCAAGGCCCAAAGATATGAAAGTGCTTTGTAAGCTCTGTAGAAGCTCATCTCCCTGAGAAATATCCCCGAGTGCAAAGCCCAGCATTGTGAAAGCGCTTCCTCTGTGCCTTGGAAAAACAGTCGCTTTTCAAAGTGTGTTTCCCCGATAACAGCTAAAGCTGCCTGAATTATTAAAACACTTCCATCTGTTCTTTGGGCAGAAACACTATTTGTACAGCAGAAACAGGCCAAACATCACTTGTTAACTTCTCCTATCCCCTCCCCCCCCCCCCATCCCCTTTACTTTGTCCACACTTCTTGAAACATGTTGGCTGGCAATAAACACACAAGGCAAAAGGCAGCTCATCCTCTTTGCCTAAACTGGGTAAAAAGTCCCATGTCAGCCAAGCCTTGCTCTTTATCTGTGCACATGTGCCACATTTTATTTCAGTAAAAAGAAGAAATTAAATAATCAAAGCAGCAAGCTGTAGGCGAGACCTTTTTAAAATTGACTAACTCAATATATAAAAGGCTAGTTTTGGAGAGTTCCACAACTCTCATCCGCTCAGTGGAGAGAGAACAAAGTTACACCCAACTGAAGGATTGACCAGGAAAAAGGTTTCATCTACACATGACTGCTGGTCCTTATTTCAACATATTCAAGTAGATTTAAAATCGAATATAAATGTCGTGATTAAAGGCACTTGTTTTTGAAGCATGCAGGGCACTGATGGGACAGCCCTATAGAGCGATTCTTCTCGGCAAGCCCTCACACTGCCAGATAGTCGGTAAAAAAAAATACAGGTCTAAAAATGATTCCAAGGACACCTACTTAATTTGGTTCTGGACAACCCAAAAAACCTTAGTTTTTATTCAATCCAAAAAGCCTCTCAGTAAGCAATGTTATCAAACCTCTGTTTCTGGTATCAGCAAGTACTTCCAACCTAGCGGTCAATCGAGCAGCATCTCTTAGGAACTAAAATTCGAGTAAGGATGGCGATTTGGCTTAGAAAGACACTTGGATCAACTGAACGAAGGTCTCTGTGTCCCTGCTGATTGGAGGAGGAAGGGCCTAGTATGTAGACACTAGCTTACAACCCATGCATGCCACACCACTGAAACTTATGCAAACACACACAACAGAGGCTCAGCTCACTGCTCGAATTTGGGAGACTGAGTGGAAAATGTCAAATCCGAACACTCAGACAATCTCTTTCCTGCTCCTTAAATTAATCTCAGATTTTTTTATTTTTTGTTCCCTTCTGTAATTAAAGCTTGCAAAGAATTTTTTTTTTTTTTTTTGCATTCAAGCATTACTGAAATTTAGCAGTGCGCTGGCTCAGGGCTCACCAGGACAGATGCAGGCACAGCACATGGCACCAAGAGATGGAGGCAATGAGAAAGGAAGGACTGGCAAAAGAATTGGGGGGGGGGGGTGAGGGGGGAGCGAATGTACCTCTGCTGTGGTCCTTGATCTGCACAGAATTTAACAACCTGCGGGTTCAGAATTCTTATTTTATCCCAGCAGCACAATCACACCAGATGCTAAAATTATCTATGAAGACTGATGCTTAACTTTCATTTTCCTTACTAAGGACTGCACAGTCCTTAGCTCCTGATTTATCTGTGCAGGGGTTCAGACGTAAGGGAGAGCCAGACCCTTGAATTTCATGCTCGCCTGCTCTCATCCCTCCAGCATGTACAGAGGCTGTTAGGATTCTGCATTACGCTATGTGAAGACTCGTTGTCCACCCCCATTTTCATCACTCACTGGGCAACCTACAAGAAGTCACTTTGCAGGATGTTTGCTAAAACATGCTGTACGCACTTAGCATGGGTCCATGCTAATGGCTACCTCACGGTAAAACCCCCACAGGAAGTGCTTACCATGGGCTCTGGGCAGAGATCAGGCATGGCCAACAATAGCAGCAATTGTGCAACAAGTGAGCACCTGGTAGTGATCACGACTGGCGATAGTGTGGCTGCCACATCAAGAAGTGATATTGACTGCAGGTCACATCATTGCATGTAAGTACTGCAACATGGCCATGGTACTTAAAAAAAATAAAAAAACAACCTCGGTCCCCCAAACACATACTCCTCTTCTGAGTCAAGCCCTGCCCCCCCCCCTCCACTGGATCAGTCTCCTCTGAAGCACCCCCCCCCCAAAAAAAATAAGCTCCTGTGATTGCCCTTATATGGCAGATTGACCCCTAGCAGTAGTAGCGTGAGGCTGCTGCTAGGGGTCACAGGGGCAGAGGGAAATCACTCCTGCCCCAGTCCATTAGACAGTCAGGGAAATATCGGGTAAATTCCAGGGTCAGATACTGTCTGGAGAGGGGATGAGTGCTGATTGAGCAAATCTGATCAATAAATCCACTGAGGCATGTAACATGGGCCCATGTGGCAAGTATCTGTGATAAATGCAGCTCAGAAGCTGACTATGCCCCCTGTAGTTAACATACAGGCTTTGCACTTACTGCATGTGACGTTTTTCACATAAACATGTGCAGTAGGGACAAAATCTTACCACACTTTCGTAAACATGCTCCTTTACAGAATCTCCCTGTTCTCAAGTGCAGATTGAAGCTCTTTGGGATAGGCACCTCAAAACGGAAAATGTCAAGGATTCCTTTTACTTACACAGTGCGGCCCAGATAAAATGCGCCGTGTGTGAGTAATCGCAGAGTTGCAGAGCTCATCACCAACAGAATTTATCTGGGTTAGATTACAGCACTTGGTACTTTGCAAAGACACAAGAGACAGAGGTGTTGGCAGACTTAAAGCCAATGACCTCCCACTGTGCGAGGGCTCAAGGGTCCTGTCCACCGAGCTCTCAACACTAAACAGGGCAAAAGAGATATGGGGAGACACAACATCCAGTTAGCAGAAATAAAGTCCAAAAAATAAAGGTGATACCTTCTATTGGACTAACTTAACACACCTCGATTTAAGACCTTGCCAAAAACAGAAACTGTCCCAGCCCCAGGCACACTACTAGTCTAAAGTTCACATCTGTTGAGATGGACACAGTCTGTACAGTGGGTTTGGTTCTTATCTTTCTGAAGGATTTGCCAACTATCACAAGGAGAGACTTATTTAGTAGGTAGTGTTAGTGTTACATGCATGTGGGAGGACATATTGCCACTTCTTTCCATGCGCTGTTCACTAACATGCAGAAGTGGGTAGTGCGAGGTTCAGTGTGCAGTATATGCAGGGTGGTAGAATTTACCAGGCGCCAAAGATGCAGCAGACAGTAAAATTCCCGTGGGTTGAGGCAGAGACCTGGCGGTTCAGGAGTAGACAGTAAAATTCCCGTGGGTTGAGGCAGAGACCTGGCGGTTCAGGAGTAGACAGTAAAATTCCCGTGGATTGAGGCAGAGACCTGGCGGTTCAGGAGTAGACAGTAAAATTCCCGTGGGTTGAGGCAGAGACCTGGCGGTTCAGGAGTAGACAGTAAAATTCCCGTGGGTTGAGGCAGAGACCTGGCGGTTCAGGAGTAGACAGTAAAATTCCCGTGGGTTGAGGCAGAGACCTGGCGGTTCAGAAGTAGACAGTAAAATTCCCGTGGGTTGAGGCAGAGACCTGCCGGTTCAGGAGTAGAGCATGCATAACAGAGATAGCGCAGACATTTTAGCGTGTGCACACCGGTGATGTTGCACTTTGCGTGGGATGAACTTAATGCCACTTGCTGATCCTGCCAACACAGAGCAAGCACAGGGGTGGTACAAAATCCAGGCTAACCACATGGGGATGTGTCAGCCATGCCTCACATTTTGATTGTGCGGGTCGCGTGCCAACCCCATGCTCATTTTGGGAGCCGAATAAGTCATAGTAAACTCATACGTCTACAGGCTGTGTTTCCTTCATTGAATAATGGAACTTGAAAAACAAATACCTTAGTAGCACATGCTTCTGATCATTTTAATTGCAAAATCCTTCAGACACCTCCAGAGGTGTAACGTTTGGCACTAGCGGACAGCGCTATAATGCAGACTGTACTTAATGAGCTGATCTTCTGCTCATGTAGAGATAAACATATTTTCCAGTCATTGGGGAAAGTTACATTACTGTTAACACACTTCAGCGCGCATTGAGCAATAACACCATTTAGTGCATAGACTCTTCCCATGGACACTAAAACTCTTACAAATCGAGGCCAAGTATTTTCCCCACTTTCACAAATGTCCCAAATTGACTTGTAAGAAGAAACAAACCTTTGGTCTTAAAGAAACAGCAGATGCACCGATAGATCTGCAATTGTTGTGATGTGTCAGATGCTATCACATCCAGTGTCAGTAAGGTCATTTGCATAGGCTGGGGGGGGGGGGGAGATAGGAAGGGGGGTTGTTAGTGCCCCTTCTTGATGGAGACAAGGAATCTTTTCCACCCTAAACAAACTGGAAGTATTAAACGTCCTGCTAAATAAGCCTTTCAAAGAGGCTAAAAGAATTGTAATCTATATTACTACAATTAACACCTTTATGGTTATGGAGGAAACGAGGACTTGGCACATGTAGTTCCAGACTAATCACACTGTCTTTTTAAATTCATGATAACTAAACGGGGGATCATTGAGATGAAGAGATCGGTCAATTCTTTTACTGCCGAGTTCATCAGGACAGATCAAGTCTGGGCTTTACGAAGGCGGCCAGGTGAACACTACAACATTACTACCCAAATAATGCCTGGAAAAGTCAACCATAAGCAGGAGCCTAAAAACTGACACTTTTCACTGGTGCAACGAGTTTGACACTCTCTGTTCACTGCTGTATTTGGTTTCTCTAGAGGAGATAGAATCACCTTCACATTGGAGGGGCTGCTGACTCATTCCATGTATCAGGTTTGCCATACTCCAGCGCAGGATGCAGCTACCAGGAACAGAAAAAACACACACCACAAAACTGCTCTGAACACAACACACTAATTCTTTAAGACATCAGCGTAACCTGTTTTCCTTACTTCATGGTTTGAATTGCTATTACCTTCTTCTGGACTCAAAAATAAAAGCACTCAAAAGGATATTTAAGAAGGGTACTAACTTCCCAGACTTGCACTTTTGTGAAGACACAGAAATAGCAATGATCCAAGTACTCATTTCCGTCACAAAAGTGCATCATTTCAATAATCAAAGAGTATGTATTAACACAGCATAGAAATGCTAGATTAGGTAACATCCAAAAGGACCCCCCCCCCTTCCCCAAATGCAGCACACTGGTCTCTGATACACAGCATGTATCACAACATAGCAAAGGAACAGGCAGTTTTAAGTCAGCTCTATCAATAGTTTTAAGACTTGGTCGGTACTCGTAAGATCTATTTTCACGTCTGGTGGTCGACAGCTATTCTAACAGAACTGATAAGTACTTATGTCATTACCATTAATTTAAATGCTTAAATTCTATAGGATGCAATTGACCATAATGTACTGTTTATGTAGCAGCTGCAACTATGGGTTACTAAAGGGATCCCAAACTACCAGCTGCCTCAGCCACTCTTTCGGTTAGAACAGTAAAGTCTTTAGCCGAGAAGCGTGGGCTGTACTTTTCAGGTCTGCATTGTGTGTTATAGCACCACGTGCATCAGAAGGATAGGTTCACTGTTGGTCTGCCATCTTGTTTTGCTATAATACAACTCAGTCAGCAACCCTCAGACCTGTGCAGATGTGAAATCTTATCAACGTACTGATGCCAGAGCCTTCACAATGCCCAGGCTTCACTACAGATGTGCAATGATTGAGAGAAACTGTAGGACAGGATACATTGCATTGCCTAACTGGTTTACGGGTCAACTACGCTGGCCTCCCCCTCCTCCCATACATAAGGCTTCCATCCTTGGCCAGAGTCTTGACGTATTATGGGGGTGCACTTGGCATCAGTGATTTACTGCTGCGTTCACTTGCTTTGCCATGGGAAGCAGCTGCACTGAGGTACAGGTCCTCAAAACAGAGGTCACTGGTATGCTTCTCTGCATCTGTTGCAATGGCAACTCTGGAGACTGGCCCTTGCTATCAACCTCTTCAAAAAGCTGGTCGATGTGCAATCACCAGACTGGGGGCAGCCATGTGTCCCTTCCTAAACCTAGCATGCCAAGGGCACTAATTCATGCAGCGAGACCAACCTTGTATATACGAGTATGCCAGACTTTACTGAATCCCAATACTGTGTACAGAAGAGGACCCCATATTAAGGGCACAGTTGTCCTTCCTGCTAAAACTGGCAAACCTTTTTATGATCCGTACTTGCACCTCTGTGTCACAAAAGCCAATATAACATGTAATTAGAGAGGAAACCTTCGGAATGTCTCCCACAAAGCAATGACCGCAGCTTATGTGGCGGGAGGCGTGAATCCCATCCCATGAGCGGCATGACAAGGGCCTTCAGAAAGTCCTGGAGCACTGTTTTTTGTTATTTCCCTTCACAATGTGCATTGAGAACCTCTGATGTCCACACAAGGAGGAGAGATTGAAACCTTCCCATGGCAGAGTTGTTGATTCTTCCTTGGCAGGACAGCAAGCCTGTCACAGGCCCAAAGGCCTCTGATCATTTCTAGATCATTCTCTGGTCCCTTCAATATGACCAACCAAATCCTGCAAATAATCCAGTCTCTCTTGGTCATAAATCATTTCACCTTCTCCCAATTCTGCTGAATGCGGGATTAAGAGTTTGGAGTGACACTCAGAATCCAGTCTTCCTCTGCAAAGATTCAACGATTAGCCTGTATGTTAAATAGGATCAAGGTCAGGACTCTTGCTATTGGTCAGACTACAAGCTGCTTTGCATAAACCCAGGGCAAGTTTTTGTGATGTGCAACTATCCAGCCAGATAGGCCGCCAATCAAGAGGGGACTGCTGCCCCTATCCCCCACCCAACAGGTACTCATGACCTAGATTGGTCACTTTTGGAAATAGGATAATGGGCTTGATGGACCTTTGGTCTGAACCAGGATGGCAGTTCTTATGTGAACAGGTGGAAAGAGTAAAAAGGATGCTGGTTCAGAGCGGAGATGGGGTAAAAGTTCCCGTTATCCCACTGGCACTCCTTGTGGTCTTAGGTAAATCACTTAACCCCCTAGTGCCTCAGGTTAAGTCCTCCAAAGATGGGAGAATACCTTCTGTATCCGACTGTAACTCACCTTCAGCTTCTACTGGAAAGTCCTGAGCTAAATATTATTAAATAAACAATTGTCCCATGATAAACAATGCATGAGTGCACACTATTAGTAACTGACTCTCTACGTTGACGCCTTGCAATTACAGATAATACAGCATATGCTATAGAAGATTCAGAGCCTGGAGCCTCTCTCTTTGTGTAGCACTTTAAACAAAAGCGGCTGTATGACACATTAGGAAGTTTCCCCTCTGGGCACTTCCTCCGAGACAAAAGACCAACTAAAAGGAGTTAGTGGCTGTCAGGCAAGTCTGCAAAGGCTCAAGATCTTCCAAACTCGCCAGTCTGGTTCAGCAGCACTCTCGAGGTCTCCTTGGCAGCACCGGGTAGGTAACGAGTCTCTGCCACCCAGTCACAGGCTACTGTCTGGATCCTCCCTGGCAGGGTGAGAAGCAGTGATGACATCACGTGGGCCCTGTAATGGCTGCAGGACTTGTTTCCCCAAAGCCTAGGGGTGCCCATCACCGAGCCTAAAGGTGGCAGCAGTTCAGCCCGAGTCCTCCATTAACCCACAACTCACCAGTCTCCCTTCCTAAAATAGAGAGCTTAGTCTCAGGGATGCCAAGAGCCAGCCCAGACCCTGAAGCCGCCAACCACCTCCCCCCGCCCCTCTGTCAGGCCTGCTTAGTACCCCTGCAAAGTTACTGCCGGTTTCCCCCAAACACACTGTTTAGGCATTTAATTCTTCTACAGAGTCACTGCTACTCCAAAGATCTATTTAACCTTTAATCCTTCTGCAACATCAGATATATCAGCGAGCCCCTTCTACAACATTTACAGCACAGACACTTGGCTCTTTTAGACAGTCACGGCTACCTCACAACAGATGTGTTGCACACTCATTCCCGTGCATGTTAACCAAACAGGACTTCTAGCTGAAAAAAGGGCCTCAGCATTAAATATTCTATTTGCAAACTTGAAGCTGCCACTCCCAAAGGCCTGTGACAAATAACCCATATCTGTCGCAATGTCACAGACAACACCAGGACCATTCCAAGTCTGGTACTTTGTTCTCAGACCCGGCTGCAGCTCAGGCTTAAAAACGTCAAAAAATGAATGTCTTAGCAGAATTTGTAAGTCACGCAAAATTTACATTCTCTGCTTTGAGGCGTTCAAAAACATTTTCAGTGCGAGTACGATTCTCCTGAATCATACAGAACCAAACCCTGACCCAATAAGAATGATTTAACACTGAAAAGCAGGAACCTGCATGTCCTATATAGATTTTTCTCTTTTTTCTAAAGAATCCAACCACCATTTCCCCTGCCCTTCTCTTCCATGGAGAAGGATTTGGAAACATTTCAGCTAGCAATCTTCTTCTACTGCCATACCTCACACTCACAGTTCCACCCCCCCCCCCCCCCACTTGCCTTATAAATGATAAAAAAACCACACACACAGCAAGAGGTGAGGAGGTCAATGCAATGTTTACCCAGATCTCGTCTTTTCACTTTTGTGGGGCAAGATGCAAATCTTAAGCAGTTCTATGTAAGCAAAATATAGAAGAAAGTCCACCTTGCCAGGCTGAAAAAACACAGAAAGCCAAGTGGAGGTTGCATACTGTTTAGGGACAAATCACCCAACATCGTCTTGGTTTTCCACTTCTGTGCCTTCATCTCCTGCAAATGTCTGTCAAAGATCTGGTGAAATCTGTTGCCTGATAAATTAGATATTTGCTAACTTTTTTTTTCCCTTAGTGTTTCTCTGTACACAGAGATCTTTAGGTTGTGTGAAAGAGTATTATGGGATACAGTTTGTGTGTACAGCTCAGGGTGACTAAGAAAAAGTGGATGGCTATTTAGAGAGTGAAGTCCAAAGCATTCCCATGGGTAAAACAGCACTTAACCCATTAAATAAACTTATAAAATGTCCCACCCAAAATTCAGATAAAGCTATGCACATAAATCCTGTATGCATAGGTTTACCTGGACTCAGTAAGAATGTTCCAGGGGATGAGGGTTCACTTACGCACATATTTTAGAAAATGCAAACATATGCGCACAAATTAACCTGAAAACTTGTACATATTAAACAAGTGCAAGCATACTCCTGCTTTGAAATGTGTGCGTACAGAAAACTATGCATGTACACAATTAGAAAATGCCCCCCCCCCCCAAATCATGCAAACAATTTGCAGGAGAGGCATCATTCCAAACCCAAAGTTCCTCACCTCTTCCTACACAGAGCCAACAGATTTTGTATCAGGCTGCATAAATAATGTCTCCACCCTTTTGCAGTCCTTTCTGGATAATCTAAACTTTTAAGACACAAATGGGGGCTGGCTTTTATCCGTCTCTCTCAATGCAAGTTTCACTGAAGGAAAGTGAGATTTAAAACTTCCACGATAGCAAGATAAATTCTATCTCCACTTCAATTCTACATCAAAAAAAGGCAGAAGGCAAGTTTTTCACATAGGAGTTTTAGGAGACCCCCTTCCTTAGTTACCCTTTCAAGTGCCAACCGGATGAGCAAATGCCACAGAGAAATTAGACCCGATATTAAGGGATTAACTAAATATAAGTTTTGTATTTATGCCAACGCAGAAAAAGAATTGATCTGTGCTATGAGTGCAGCGCACACCCCTTTGGTAAATCGACGTCTCTTTGCCGATACCTGTGCAATGTGCGCTGCTTCAGCCACACTGCAAGGTCTTCGATAAGTCAGCATCTTTTCAGTCTATGGGGACAACTCTTCTCTTCCACTTGTTAGTGCTCTTAATGTGAATTGTGTGAAACCTGCACTCTCCCCCGAGGTGAACAGAAGGGAGGTAGGGCGTCTCAGACTTCACCACTATGCTTCAGGACGTCTTTATAACGGCAACAGAATCACCATGAAAAGGAACAGCAGTGATCAGCCTGGTTCTTACTCCTCCCAACCTGGAGGTGGATGAGCTAGGACAGGAAGGAGAGTTTCCTACCATGCAGCTCAATTCTAACTCTGTAATAAAAAGAGGAAGGAGCTAGTTAACATGGGGGAAGTGTGTGTACTAAGGAGTTATCACCTGGCCTGCAGCAGGGTACATAGTAAACAATGGACAGACGTCAGCATATCGAGCTACCTACTATGTGTCCACTAAAGTTTAATTTGCATATGATGCTGCTTCATTTACATGCAAGTACAGACCCACTAATGTCATCCGACACCAATTTAGCATGCACATTTGGGCCATCACACAATCAGCATAACACTGAACATTGCTTTCTGCTTCCAACAGGGCTTAAAATTGTAAAAGGATAATAAAACATAAGCAAGGAGGTTCATTTAGGGCACCATGAAAGGCATAAATGCTGCTGGCAATGTTGGGAACTGGGACTCTGACGTGAAGTGAATATGGATCACCCACTTCTCAGCACACTAGCTAACATCACTGGCAGGATACAGGGGGAGGGGGGGGGATGTCAGCTTTTAAGGTCGGGTCAGCATGTTTTCTTAAAAACTGGCCACAGTGTTAAAACACAGGGCCCGATTCTAATGTGGATGTCCCAGCCCTCTGTGCGTCCAGTCAGAACCAGACACACAGAGTTAGCCAGGATTCTGATCCCATGGGGGCATGTCTAGCCCCCCCGGATTAGAATCGTGTCCAGGCCTGTACCCTGATTCAGGCCTTGCCCGGATAACTCAGTCAGGGCCTTTCAATGGAGCCACGGTGCCATGGCACTGTGGTTCCATTGAAAAGCTGCAATCCCCGGCCACGAGCTACAAAAGTGCATTCCCCACAGCCTGACCTCCCATTTGGCCTAAGGCCAGGGTTGGGCCACAAGGAATGTCCTGTGCCCTTCCTGAGCCCCAGGCCGCCATCCCCCACCGACTAGGGGAACTTATTCCACACCTCCGAGATGGAATACGTTCCCCATTCAGGCCGCCAGCCCCAGATGTACGGGGCCGACATTGGAATCAGCCTTGTACATCCGGAGCCAATGACTGCCCACTGTCCCCCCTAATACCGCCCCTTTCCCACCACCTTCTAACTTCCCGTACTACAAGCAGGGAAGTTAATCGGGGTCCTGAATGGCGGGGTTGGACGTCCCAACAGGACATCCATCTCCACTATTCGTACCTCGGAACGATCCCTACAACATCACATGTATTCAGTGTTGCTATATGAATAGCAAGTGGTGCTGGATCCCCATAGTCACGATCCGCAGGGCAGCAATAATCAGCCTAAGCATTTTACTGTAGGACTGACGAATACCATCAGTACATGCACAGCAACCTCACTCTACCCTAATCCACCCCTGACCCATATGGATAGGGCTGGGCCAGTTAAATTCATTTTGGTGGCACTATCCATATAGGGGCCAAATATCAACAGAGAGTGGCCTTATCCCTTTACCAGCAGCTGGAAATATGTAAATCCTTCTGAAAATTCTTCCCTGGGTTTCTTATTCTGGTGATAAGTATTTTGGCTGTTTTCTGCTCTGGGAAAATTCTGTTCCACAAGAATAGATTTAAAAATGTGTGAGGATTAGACAATTCACCTTCTGACAACTTGAAGGGAGGCTATGTAGAGTCAGAGATCCTACCATTCATTCCTCAGTTATGTTTATATTTCATTTCACTTGATATACCACACCTTAGCCAACAGCAGGGCAGTGTACAAATAAAAAAGTACAATAGAAAGAGTGGAAAAGAAGAAAGGAAAGTGACTACTCAAACAGACAGCAGAGAGAGCAAAGGGGGGGGGGGATAGGAGCTGGTTGATGGAAGGTCAAAGATAGTCTGGGACAGGTGCGTTTTGAGCTTAGTTCAAGGTGGAGGTCAGGAGGTAGGGAGTTCCAGAGGGCAGGTCGGAGGTAGTACGGTGCTGAGGAATGAGTGGATTCTAGCCAGGCATGTGTGATGGAAGGTAAGTGGAAATGGTTTGAATGTATTGAGTGGATTACACGGTGCGGAGTGTGGAGGTACAAGACGACAATGGATAGATACGCGGGAGTGCCAGTGTGAAGAGCCTTATGGAAGAGAGTCAGGAGTTTGTATTGGGAACAATACTTAAGAGGAAGCCAGTGGAGGTGAAACAGAAGGGGAGGAGGGGGGGAAGACATGTTCAAAGTGGGTGAGTGGGCAACGATATGAGCGGCGTTCTAAACAAGTTGCAAATGATTGATCTGGTATCGATGGAGACCAAGGAGAACAATGTTACAATAGTCCAGCTTGGACATAACCAAAGTTAAGAGAAGGGTAGTGAGAGATGAGAGGGAAAGAAAAGGGACGAATGCAGAGATGCAGTGAAGCGAAAAGAGATGTGCCTGGAAGGAAAGAGAGGAGGCCAAGATGACCCCCTTTGGTACCTTGGTCTAAGCAATAAGGATTGGACTGGAAGAAATTGATGGAGCCAGAGAAGGGGAACCAAACAGCAACAGTCTTGGAGGAATTGAGGTGGAGGAAATTCTTGAATTGCAAGGTAGCGATGCGGGAGAGGCAGGTGTTTAATGGAAGAAAATCAGGGGCAGAAGGGTCTGTGTAGTAAAGAAGAATAAGTGTCATCTGCATAGTATTATGAAGAAATCCTGTGCTGTCGAATAAGGAGACTGTGGGGGATCAAGAAGACATTAAACAGGAGGGGAGCAAGGACCAACATTGGGGACACCACAGGGGTGCAAACAGGAAGGAGAAAAGGAGGAAGAGGGGGGACCACTCTGAATAGAGAAGGATCTATGACACAGAAAAGATCAAAACCAGTGCCATGAATGCCAAAATCATGTGAACAGGTGAGAAGAGTATGTGATTGACAAGGTCAAACACAGACGTCCAGAGAGACAGCAAAGATCACCCCGATCGTGTTGACTGGTGGATTATGTTCAAGAGAGAGAAAGATAAAGTGTCTGTGCTGTGCCCGGTGTGGAATCCAGACTGACGGGGCTGTAGGGCGTGAGTGGCATTGAGATGAGAAGCAAGTTGGATGAAAATCAGTTTTGAGGATCTTTGAAAGGAAACAAAGGATAGAGACATGGTGATAGGGAGCTGGAACAGAGGTATCAAGAGCGGATTTTTTTTTGAATTGGACGAATTAGGGCATGTTTCCAAAGGGAGAGGAAAATACCGGAGGACAAGCTGTTGTTGAAAATAGAAAGGATCAGGAGTAATAGAGCCAAAGAGGGTACACGAGCCAGACTAAGAGAATGGGGTCAGTGAGAAGAGGATAAGACTTTGCGAAGTTCAGCAGAAGAGACAGAATGGAAAGCAGACCAAGTATGGGTATGGGCAGAAGAAGGCGGGGGGGGGGGGGGGGAAATAAGGGCAGTGAACAGACAAAAATAGAGGATAATCAGCGAAGGTGGACCGAAGGGTCTGGACCTTGACCTGAAAGCGTAGTTACTCACCTGTAACAGGTGATCTCCGGGAACAGCAGGAATTTAGTCTTCACATATGGGTATCGTTGGTACCGACGGAGCCTGCACGGGAACGCTCCCCAGCGTCCAATAGGAACGCTTTTGGGAGCATCCCTCAGCACATGCGTGCTGCCTTCCCACCTTTCCAACTGTCCCTCTTCAGTTAAGTTTGTAGCTGAGTGAAAGGTTAGAGGGAGAGAGGAAAGAGACAAAGAGAGACAACTCCTAGGGGAGGTGGGTGGGTTGTGAAGACTAAATTCCTGCTGTTCCCGGAGATCACCTGTTACAGGTGAGTAACTACGCTATCCCCAGGAACAAGCAGGAATGTAGTCTTCACATATGGGGACTCCCTAGCTGAAGATGCCAGGGAGATAGCCCCAGGAAGGTGCCAACCCAGAAAGATAGGCATCCTTCCTCCCATGGATCTCTGGCATTCCAACAGGGTTGGTGGGTAGGAGTTGAATTAGGTCTGAAAGAGATTTCGAAGAACAGCTTGGCCAAAGGCGGCATCCCGACGGGAGGCTTTATCCAGGCAGTAGTGGGCTGTGAAGGTGTGTACCGAAGCCCATATGGCTGCTCGACAAATGTCACCGATAGACACCGAGTGGAGATTAGCCGTGGAAGTAGCCATTATGAGCTGTGACATGGTCCTGAAAAGGAAGATCCTTACTCTCATAAGCAAGGGATATGCATTGGGCAATCCATTTAGATAAAGTTCTTTTGGAGACTGGAAGTCCCAAATGACTAGGGTCAAAAGCTATAAAAAGTTGCGAGGACTTTCTATGTTGCTGTGTTCTTTGTATGTAAAAGGCTAAGGCCCTTTTACAATCCAAAGTATGAAGGTTTCTTTCTGCATTAGAGGCATGAGGCCTCGGAAAAAATACAGAAAGATAAAATTGATTGATTCAAATGAAAAGACGAAACCACCTTTGGCATAAAGTGTGGATGAGTTCTAAGAACAACCTTATCATGATGAAACCTAGTATGAGGATCAGCCACTAAAGCTTGCAATTCACTAATGCGACGTGCAGAGGTGATTGCAATTAGGAAGATGACCTTCCAGGTCAAAAACCTAAGGGCTGTAGTGGCTAAAGGCTCAAAAGGTGGCTTCATAAGCTGCCCGAGAACTAGATTTAGATCCCATGCCACTGGTGGTGGCTTGATGGGAGGTTTGGTTAATAGAAGGCTGCTCATAAATCTTGATATGAGTGGATGAGAGGAAATTGGTTGTCCATTTAGAGGCTTATAAGAAGCTGCAATTGCACTAAGATGGACTCTTACTGAATTGGTCTTTAGACCAGAATTTGATAAGTGAAGGAGATACTCTAGTATCAATTCTAAGGATATGACAAGGGGGTTTAATCCCTTCTTGGAGCACCATATAGTAAAACGTTTCCACTTGAAGGCATAAGATCTTCTTGTGGAAAGTTTCCTAGAAGCCTGAAGGATATCCTTTACCTGTTGGGACAGGTTGAGATCCTGGAGGTCTAAGCCTTCAGCAACCAGGCCATGAGGTGCAGGGACTGGGGATTCGGGTGCCATAGCATCCCGTTCTCTTGCGAAAGGAAATCTGGAGCATACCCTAACTCCAGAGGTGCTGCTTGAGAGAGATGTAGAAGCAGGGGATACCACGTTTGGCGTGGCCATCGTGGTGCTATGAGAATCATGCGACCCCCGTCTCTCTGAAGCTTGAAGAGTGTTTTGGGGATGAGGGGAATGGGTGGAAAGGCATAAAGGAAGTCCTGACCCCAGTGAAGGAGGAAGGCAGGGATCTGTGCTGGGTCTGTGCTGGATCTGTGCTGGGTCCGCTGCTTTTTGACATTCATAAATAACCTGGAAAGTGGAACAACAAGTGAGGTTATCAAATTTGCAGATGACACAAAACTATTTAAAGTTGTTAAAACCCAAGAGGATTGTGGAAAATTGCAAGAGGATCTTGATAAATTGGAAGACTGGGCATCAAAATGGCAGATGAAATTTAATGTGGACAAGTGCAAAGTTATGCACTCAGGGAAGAACAACCCAAACTATGGTTACACGATGCAAGGTTCCACATTGGGAACCACCACCCAGGAAAAAGATTTAGGCGTCATTGTGGATAACATGTTAAAACCCTCGGCCCAGTGTGCAGTGGCAGCCAAGAGAGCAAATAGAATGCTAGGTATCATAAGGAAAGGAATGGAAAATAAAACAAAAGATATTATAATGCCTCTATACCGTTCCATGGTGAGACCGCACCTTGAATATTGTGTGCAATTCTGGTCGCCGTATCTTAAAAAGGATATAGCATTATTAGAAAAGGTTCAGAGAAGAGCCACCAAAATGGTAAAGGGGATGGAAGGATACTCCTATGAAGAAAGGCTAAAAAGGTTAGGGCTCTTTAACATGGAAAAGAGACAGCTGAGGGGAGATATGATAGAAGTCTATAAATTAATGAACGGAGTGGAACGGGTAAACGTAGATCGACTGTTTACGTTATCAGAATATAGGAAGACTAGGGGACATGCAATGAAGCAACAGGGTAAACTATTTAAGACTAATAAAAGAAAATATTTTTTCACTCAACGTGTAATCAAACTCTGGAATTTGTTACCGGAGGATGTAGTAAAGGCTGTTAGTGTAGCTGGGTTTAAAAAAGGTTTGGACAAGTTCCTGGAGGAAAGGTCCATAAACCATTATTAAGAAGGGACCCAGAATATCAATGCTTGACCTAGTACAAGCTTTGCAGAACCTGTGTCTTTTGGGGAAACTGCTAGGTACGTATGACCTAGATTGGCCACTGTTGGAAACAGGATACTGGGCTTGATGGACTTTGGTCTGACCCAGTATGGCATATCTTATGTTCTTGCCTGACAATTGTGAGCCGGAATCCTGGAACAGAACCGGGGAAGTTTGCCATTCAGTGGACTTGCAAAGAGGTCTATGTCTGGAGTGCCCCAGAGATGAAATATCTTTGCCACCTGGTCTAGGTGGAGGGACCACTCGTGAGGCAGCAGTACTCGACTGAGTCTGTCTGCCCAAAGGTTTTGAATGCCTGGAAGATATACCACTAGAAGGTGAATTTGATGCTCTCTGGCGAGGGCCCACAGTCGTAAAGCTTCATTGCATAACGACAGAAAGTCTGTTCCGCCCTGCTTGTTCACATAGAACATGGCTACTTGATTATCCGACTGGACTAGGACTGTCTTGTAGCTGAGATGGGCGTGGAATACTCGAAGAGCTAAATAGATTGCTCTTAATTCCAGGAGGTTTATGTGTAAACCAGCCTCCTGTGGAATCCAGGTTCCCTGGGTAGAGAGATGATTCAGGTGTGCTCCCCAACCCACCTGTGATGCATCTGTTAGGGTGGTCTGAAAAAGGGGTTGATGAAAGGGAGACCCCACTGTCAGGTTTTCTAGTGATTGCCACCATTGGAGGGACAAAATTAGTTGTTGAGAGTTTATTATTTTGTCCGACAAATGACCTTTGACCTGTGTCCACTGTGTGGAAAGAGTCCACTGAGCTGCTTACATGTGGAGGCGAGCATATGGGACTAAATGAACTGTGGATGCCATCTGTATTTAGTTTCCCCGGTTTCGCTCCCATGTTCAATTCCCTGTTCTGTGTAAACTCAATGTTGTTTGTATACATTGCAGTATTCTTGTTCGATGTACACCGCGTTGATTTTAATAGCGCGGTATAGAAGAAATGTTAAATAAATAAAAATAAATAAATATGTCCTAGTAACTGTAGTGGCGCTTGAACAGTGAGGGAGGATTTGCCTGCTGCTTGAGAAGCTAGTTGTATTATGCGAAGACACCGGGCCTGTGGAAGGAAAGCCCTTGCCTGTCTGGTATCTAGACAGGCTCCTATGAATTCCAGGCATTGGGAAGGAACAAGTTGGGATTTTGGGAAGTTTACTACCAATCCCAAGTACTGGAGGATTCGCATTGTACGGGACAGTGCAGTGCTGGCCTCTGCAACTGTAGGGGCTCGAATGAGCCAGTCGTCTAAGTAAGGGAAGATGAATATCCCCAAGGTTCGCAGAAATGCAGCTACTACTGCCATGCATTTCGTGAATACCCTTGGTGCTGAAGCCAGACCAAAGAGAAGAACCCTGTACTAGAAATGTTTTCCCCTGAAAAGGAAACGTAAGAATTTCCTGTGATCTGGATGGATGAGAATGTGAGTGTATGCATCCTTTAAGTCTAGGGAGCAAGGCCAATCTGGCTTTGAAAGTATGCCAGAAGAGTTCCTAGAGAAATCATTTTGAACTTCTCTCGAAACAGATATTTGTTCAATTCTCTGAGGTCCAGAATGGGTCTGTGTCCTCCTGTTTTCTTTGGAATAAGAAAATAGGGGGAGTAGAACCCTGCACCCCATTGAAGAATGGGTACTTCCTCTATTGCCCCTTGGGCAAGAAGTGTCGAGACCTCGTGATCTAGCAGATTGTCTGCGGAGGTTTGAGAATTGAATTGCTTTAGAATTGTAGGAGGGGGCATGCTGTGAAAATGAAGCTTGTACCCTTCTCCTACAATGGACAAAGCCCAATCTTCTGCTGTTATCTGATGTCATCTGTTGGCAAAGTGGCATAACCTGCCCGGGATATTGGGGGGTTGGGGACTCCTCAGAGGCAGGAAGGCAAAGCTCTCTAGGAAGGAGTCAAAGCCCTTGAGAGGGCTGAACCTGGAGAGCTGGTTGGGCTCTCGGGCCTTTTGGCTTCTTTTGCTGTCTAGTTTGTCCCTTTTGGTCAACCTGACCTTGAGTTTGACTCTGCTGTGTAAGGCTTCTTTTTGGCTGGAGTGGCTGTAGATTTTGACAATCTAGAGTAGTATTGTCAGCATCTAACTCGTTAGCCTTTTCCTGCCAGTTTTTGCCGAAGAGATTCTCCCCCGTGCAAGGAATGTTGCCTAACTTGTCCTCTACCCAGGTCTCCAAGTCTGATGCCTATAGCCAGGCAATCCGTCGTGCGCCAATGGCAATAGCAGAGGTTCTGCTGATGCATTCGAAGCAGTCAAAGGCTGCATAATTAACAAACTTGGAGAC
The DNA here is from genome assembly GCA_033557465.1 of Ichthyophis bannanicus. NCBI lineage: Eukaryota > Metazoa > Chordata > Amphibia > Gymnophiona > Ichthyophiidae > Ichthyophis > Ichthyophis bannanicus. Next base: position 181,485,573 of record CM066045.1, on the reverse strand, counting down.
ATCTTGAGCATGCTTAACTAGAGCAAGAACATCTTGTCTCTTGTCATCTGGGAGAAATGGGCTCATAAGTCTCCTGTGACTTCCTTGAGGAACATTCCCATATATAGAATATATGAACTGATCCTAGCTGAAAGCATGGAAGCTTGAAAAGTTCGGCGCCCAAAAGCATCCAGAGTCCTGCATTCACGACCTGGAGGATTGGATGCATGCCTCTTTGCACTTTTCATCCTATGCATGGCTGTTTCCACTACCATTGAATGGTGTGGCAGCTGAGTTTTTTGAAATCCAGGACATGGCGGAACTCGATACATAGTATCAAGTTTCCTAGAGTAAGGAGAAGTAGTCAGAGGTGTCTCCCACATTCTGAGCATCAAGTTATGCAGAATTTCATGGATAGGCAGAGTGGCTGCCTCCTTAAGAGCTTTAGGATATTGGAGAATTTCCAATTCCTTTGCTCTGGGTTCCTCTTCAGGAGCTACTGTGATTGAAAGACCTTTGGCCATATCACGGATAAAATCCTGAAAAGACATGTCCTCTGGAGGTGACATTCTGCGTTGGGGAGAAGAAGGATCTTCTGGAAGAAACCCTCTAGTACCAGCAGAATTGTCAGTCTTCGGTATCAGACGAATCAAAATATTCCTGACCCCGATGCTCCTGCAAAGCACGGTCCTGGTCAGGGGCGGCCCAAAGGGGGTGCGGGGCCATGTCCGGAGACTCGGTGTGGGGCCTCATTTGCATAAGTGGCCTTATTTGCATAAATATTTGCATAATGCTAACATACACTAACTTTTAGTAAACATGTCTCTTAATGAGTGTATGGATAAAGACAGACTAAAAGATTTCTACATTATTATAATCCAGTGCCAACTGCCAGGCACATTAGGAACTACTACAAACACTGCCCATTTAGAACCAATAGCAAACCCACTGTATCCTAACAGCACTACCAGGACTCACAAAGCACCATACCCTACCTATCAAAAGACAACACTGCAAATATTAAACCAATACATTTCAGAGAACAACAATACATGACCTACTGGGGAAAGAGAACAAGTGGCAATGTCAAATAGGAATTACATAAACAGAATACCTCAGCTCAGTTACACATGCAGAACATAGACCATCACCAAACAAGGAATCACAATTTAGAAACAGGAAGGCAATAATTAAACTGGGAACCCCAAAAGCCAAACTTGGAATGTACAACAACACTGTAGAAATAAAACTATAAATTAATTTCCTCTTGTACCAAACAAAGCGCAGACGTTAATGATGCACATTTCCCAGAGCTTTCATATTCCAGTTAATAAATTCAAAGAGATATCTTTCTACCTTTTGTGCATTTTTTTTTTCAGTTGCAATTGCTCCAGCCACTTTCTTCTGGTTTCTTTGTGTCTCCTGCTAACTCTCCATCATCTGCTGTCCATTTGTCCTTTCTTCTCTCTTCTAGTTTTTTTTTCAATTCTCTCTCTCTACATCTGCTTTAACATACTAATCTTTCTCCTTTTGCTCTTTCCTCATTCCTATTTCATCCACTCAAATTTTACCCCTCCATCCTCAATCCCCACTTACTCTCCCAATACCCGGCCAGTTGTAGATTTTTTATCCCTCCCACACAAAATATTTTTCCCCTCTCCATTTTACTCTCCCAGCCCTATCCCATTCTAATCCTCCCCCAACATCAGCTCCCTTCTAGTTCCAGCCTCACCCAGCATCCATTCCCTTCTAGTCCCTGCATCAGCCCATTTCCAGTCCTAGCAACCCCCCAACCCAATACCAGTCCTAGCCCCCCCCATCAACCCACTTCCAGTCCTAACCCCATCAACCCATTTCCAGTCAGCCCCCCATAGCCCATTGCCAGTCCTAACCCCCCCATCAGCCCACAGCCCATTACCAGTCCTAACCCCATCAGCCCACCTCAAGTCCTAACCCCTCCCCATCAGCCCATTTCCTGTCCTAGCCCCCCCATAGCCCATTATCAGTCCTAACCCCCTCCCCCCCATAGCCCATTACCAGTCCTAACCCCCCATCAGCACACAGCCCATTACCAGTCCTAACCCCATCAGCCCACCTCCGGTGTTAACCCCCCCATCAGCCCATTTCATCCTAATCCCCATCACCCAATTTTCAGTTTAAGCCTCCCATACCCCATTACCAGTCCTAACCTCCCCATCAGCCCACTCCCAGTCCTAATCCCACCAGCCCATTTCCAATCCTAATCCATCACCCAATTTTTAGTTTAAGCCCCCCATAGCCCATTAGCAGTCCTAACCCCCCCATCAACCCACTTCCAGTCCTAATCCCATCAGCCCATATAAAGACTTAGCTCCCCCATAGCCCATCACCACTCTTAACCCCCCCAGCCCATCACCACTCCTAAACCCCCCAGCCCCCCCATAGCCCATCAGCACTCCTAACCCCCCCATAGCCCATCAGCACTCCTAACCCCTCCCAGCCCATCAGCACTCCTAACCCCTCCATAGCCCATCAGCAATCCTAACCCCCCCCAGCCCCCCATAGCCCCCCATAGCCCATCAGCACTCCTAACTCCCCCCAGCCCCCCATAGCCCATCAGCAATCCTAACCCCCCCCAGCCCCCCATAGCCCATCAGCACTCCTAACCCCCCCAGCCCATCAGCACTCCTAACCCCCCCCCCACAGCCCCCCATAGCCCATCAGCACTCCTAACCCCCCCAGCCCATCAGCACTCCTAACCCCCCCAGCCCCCATAGCCCACCAGCACTCCTAACCCCCCCCAGCCCCCCATAGCCCACCAGCACTCCTAACCCCCCAGCCCCCATAGCCCATCAGCACTCCTAACCCCCAGCCCAGCCCAGCCCAGCCCAGCCCAGCCAAAATTGTTTTTTTAAAAAGCTGTCTTCTCCCGCTGCCGGGGCCGCCGCGGCAGAATCGAGTGTGCCGCGGGGCCCCCCCTGCCCAGCAGAGCCTGCCCTCCCCTGTATCCGCTCTCTCGTACAGCTGCCTGCAGTCTCACGCGCTGGCTTTCAGAGCGCGAAGGGACTAGTTTCCCTTTCACGGCTCTGTTAAGCCCGCGGGGGCTGATGGGAACTTCCCATCAGCCCCCGCGGGCTTAACAGAGCAGCGAGGGAGAAACTCTCCTCTCGCGCTCTGAAGGTCGGCGCGTGAGACTGCAGGCAGCTGTACGAGAGAGTGGATACAGGGGAGGGCAGGCTCTGCTGGGCAGGGGGGGCCCCGCGGCACACTCGATTCTGCCGCGGCGGCCCCGGCAGCAGGAGAAGACAGCTTTTTTTTTTTTTTATAATTTGACTTTAGGATCAGAATGTTTTTTGCGCGGGGCCCCCTGAAACGCGGGGCCCTGTGCAAAAAACATTCTTGCTCAATGGACGGGCCGGCCCTGGTCCTGGTATCGATAGAAGTCGGTACCGAGTTGACCTGATACGATCTGTCGATTCCAGCCAGAGATGGCATGGGAAGAGTTCCCACCAGGGCTGGTACCATTGGTACCGGTACCTGTACCGGCATCGGTGTCGATGTTGGTACCAATGCTCACTGGACCAACGGTACCGCAGCTGAAAGAAGAGCTGTGATGCTGCATTCAATAACGAGGAACCTCTGGTTTAATCGACGCTGCCGATGCCTGGGTGTCGGTACTGGTAAAAACAGCCGGAACCCCTGAGCATGGCACAGGTAGTTCTTGCGAGGTTGGGGCCTCAAGAACATCCTGAAGCCCCATCGATGCTTTGGAAGCCGAAGCCTCCCGCCGGGGCTGTTTTCCCGGTGTGGTTCCCTCAAGGGCAATGCCAATAGCCTCTCGATGCTTAGCGGGAGAGCTACCCTTTGAGGACCGGCTTTTGTGTTTAGTTACCTGAGATCCATGGGAGGAAGAAGAGGCCCTTGACGATGTCGATGCAATGGATATGGCATCCGAAGAAAGAGGGTACCGAGCTTTGCAGCCCGGTTCTGTCTTCCTCTTTTAATCATCCCCATACAGGAGAGACATTCAGTTGGAGAATGTTCAGGCCCTAAACATTTAAGACACCAATCATGGGTGTCGGTGACGGAAATGGTACCGCCACACTTAGTACTTTTTTTTTTTTTTTTTAAACCACTAGTTGGTTTTTCCATGTTTTAGGAATATTGGGCCTAGTGCCCAAAATGGCGCCTAGCACCAAAAGAGAAAGGTTTCTGAAGAGAAACTGTTTAAAGCATAAGTTTTGTTTTTGTTTTTTTTAAAAGAAAAGAAAAGAACCGGCGGTACCTGTAAGCGTCGTGTGGTAGGCAAACACGACCACAAGAAAACAATTTTAAAGACGGAATTTTCTACGGTGATAGGGAATAGATCCTGTCGGCTCCACGGAAAACAAAGAACTGAAGAGGGACAGTTGGAAAGGCAGGAAGGCAGCGCGCATGTGCTGAGGGATGCTCCCAAAAGCGTTCCTATTGGACGCTGGGGAGCATTCCCGCGCAGGCTCCATCGGTACCGACAATACCCATATGTGAAGGCTACATTCCTGCTTGTTCCTGGAGATAATGTTGTGCAAGAACGATGGGATCAGGAGAGGCGGATACACAGGAGGCGGTAAGGAGGTTCTGGTGCTAGAGAGTGATGATAGGTCCGAGTGTACTCCCAAGTCAAGTCCAGGTCACCCATCGATTGACACATGCCACTGCCCTTTCCACTATGGGAGGTGACAGACACAGAACCACTTTGTTCCATTTTATAGACCTTGCACTACCAACTGGTCATTTCCTGAGTGCATCGAGGGTGTTTTGGGTTTTCAGAACTATAGCAGGCTAATGCCGATACTGGATGATGCTTTGAATGAGTGTGTGCAATGGATTAATTCCTTAAACTCTAACTCTTCAATTTGTAATGAAAATCTAACTTAATTCAGATCCAGTTGTTGAAAGTAATCAGTTATCCACCACAATATACTGTAAATAGGTTGAAAGCAATTCATAGTTGCCATTCACTGAAGTTGGTGGCGCATTTTGGATAGAATTGTTGAAAACTGGCGTAGCGCAGATCATGATTATTGGCTGAATCACACAGAACTGTGAATTTATAACTTGAATACAGTGACCCCTGGAGGCTTAAATTTAGAAATAGAATGGCAAATCATTAATTTAAGTTGATCATGTGACTGAACAAGTGTTTTAAGACGCCGACGCCATGTTTTTTCTTCCAGTGTATACTTAAGATGGCAGTGTGAGCACAGAATGAATAGTAAGCTCATCCTGAAAAGGTTTGAATATCTGAAGAATTAAGCGATATGAACTTTAAAAAATTATATGAATCCTGATGCAGAAAGATGAAAAAAACACAACAAGTTCAGACGTCACTCCCAGCAAAAACATAACACTGGTAATAGTCGTCATATTAATCCACACACCAATTACAAGAGGAAAAAGAGGAGTCTGGAATAAAATCCATGCAAGCCAAAACAATTGCTGGAAGGTAATGAGCACAAATGCTCGAAGTCTAGCCAACAAAGTTCCTGGAAGCCAGGATGGTAGAAATGGACTTGGACATTGTGGCCATTAAAGAAACATGGTTTAACGAGTTGCATGAATGGGATACAGTAATAGCTGGCTATAATTTATTTAGAAGAAATAGAGAAAGCAGGAGAGGAGGAGTAGCCCTATTGTTAAAAGCAATATTAAAGCCGCTGAAATGCAGGGGACGTGGAGAAAAGAAGCGCAGTGGATTGTGTTGGAAAGAGGAGATGGCATCATCATCCATACTGGTGTAGACTACAGGCCTCCAACTCAAACCGAAGAAATGGATAGCGACTTGATCACTGATATTGCAAAGGCAGCAATGAAGGGAGAAGTGACATACTGGGTGACTAATCTACCAGATGTGGATTGGAGTATTCCTTCTGCAAAACTGAAAAGAAGTAAAAGACTGTGGATTTCTGCCAAAGAAGCACTGCTCAGACAAATGGTGATGGAACCAACCAGGGAACGTTTGATGCTGGATTTAGTACTCACAAATGGAGCTAGCCTGTCTAATGTCCCGGTAGGTGCCTATGTGAGCAACAGAGATCACCACACAGTGTGGTTTGAGGTAAAAGAGAAGGCAGAGTCCAGTCACAGCAAATTCAAAGTCCTAGACTTAAAAAAAACCCGCTGACTTGAGTAAAATGGGAAAGTACCTGAAGGAGAAGTTGGCAGGGTGGGAGAAGATAAAGGAATTGGAATTGCAGTGGGCTAAACTAGCAGGATGGAGGAGTAGCCTAGTACCCAGAAGATCAAGGGTTCAATTCCCACTGGCACGCCCTGTGACCTTGGGCAAGTCACAAGAAAACCCAGAGACAGCTGGGTTGCTAGGAGTCAGCACTGACTTGACAGCACTAAAAAACCCTAACAGAGGCAATAAAAGGGAACAACAGATATATTTGTAAGGAAAGTAAATAAAAACAAGGAGGAAACAGAAACCTATTGTTCATCAAAGAAGTAGCTGCACAAATAAAAGCAAAAAATACAGCTTCACAAAATCACAAAAAAGAGAAACAAAAAAAATACAGGAAAAAAAAAGCTAAAAGAGACAGAGAAATAAGGACAGCAAGATTGATATACTTAGATTTCAGCAAAGCCTTTGATACTGTTCCTCACAGGAGGCTTATCAAACTGAGCAGCCTGGGGATGGGTCCCAAGGTGGTGAATTGGATCTCAAATTGGTTGTCTGACAGACAACAGAAGGTGACAATAAACGGAACTCACTCAGAAGAAAGGAAGGTGTATAGTGGTGTGCCCCAGGGATCGGTTCTGGGACAGGTACTGTTCAATGTATTTGTGAGTGATAATGTGGAAGGACTGAAGGGAAAATTGTGTCTTTTTGCAGATGACATGAAAATTTGCAGAGTGGACACTTCTGAGGGAGTGGACAACATAAGGAAAGATCTACAAACACTGGAAGAATGGTCTAATGCCTGGCAGTTAAGATTTAATGCGAAGACATACAGGGTCATGCACGTGGGATGCAGAAATCCAAAGGAATTGCATGCAATAGGGGGAGAGAGGTTGGTGTGCATGGACCAGGAGAGGGACCTCAGAGTGACAGTGTCCAAACATGACAAGGCGGTAACCAAAGCCAGAAGGATGCTGGGCTGCATAGAGAGGAGGTGCTAATGCCCCTGTACAAGTCATTGGTGAGGCCTCACTTGGAGTATTATGTTCAGTTTTGGAGTCTGTATCTCACAAAGGATATAAAAAGACTGGAAATTGTTCAGAGGAAGGTGACCAAAAATGATTTGGAGCCTGTGCCAGAAGACATATGAGAAGTGACTTGAAGACCTAAATATGTATATGCTAGAGGAGAGGAGGGACAGGGGAGATATAATACACTAATGTATTAATGAATGAAGAAACCTGTTTCAAAGAAAGGGAGGCTATAAAACTAGAGGGCATATGATGAAGCTGCAAGGCAGTAAACTTAAAAGCAACATCAGGAAATATCTTTTCACTGAAAGGGTGGTGGATGCTTGGAATGCCCTCCTCATGGAGATGGTGGGGGCAAATACAGTGACAGAATTCAAGATGGCATGGAGCAGATACAGTGGATCCATTTATAACAAAAGGATGAAATCATAGCCAAAGTTAAATAGCTCTTATACTTCAATAAATGGAGGGGGGGGGGGGGTGATATGCACGAAGAGGCAGGAACAACCACTCTGGCTACCTTACTGGGCAGACTACATGGACCATACTAGTCTTTATCTGCTATCATATACTACGTTGGAGATCGGTTTTGATAATTTAAGTGTGTAAAAAATGCTATTTAGTTATTTAGACAGATTTGTATACCACTTTATCCTTCAATTGCAGGGAGGTTCCAGTTCTGGCTTTGAGCAAGATGGATGCATCTTGTTAGAGCAGAGCGTCCCCGCTGCTTCCACCCCCCACCCTGCAGGGAGAGCAGGACTGCACTAGAATCACACCTGGAGCAGTGGACCACGAGCAGCGCCAGAGAGTACCAGCGGGAAACCCACAGGAGCCCCGGAGTGCCAACTGAACTACCAGTATCTGCAAGGTAGACTGCCACCAAAGTGCATGACAACTTGCACAAGGTGGAAGAGGAACCCCTGACACGATCCCCCAGAGTGGTAAAATAGAGCAGAGACTGGATGGGGGGAGGGGGGCTCCGAGTGCAACGCTGACCTCCACAAGCAGCAGATAAGCCGAGCAGGTGTGGCACAGAAGGGATCCGAGGGCTAGGAGACTGTGACTGTGGCAGGTGGACCTTGGGGCAGCCGAGCAAAACTGAAAGCGTGGGAAGGCCTCTTGGGAGAATTGCTCAGCTTGCTTAAAGAGCACTTCTGCGGCCTCTGTGTTTGGACTTTACACGGGTTCCTATGCTCCCTTGATCCCATTATCAATCTGAAGGTAAATTTTGAGGCCCTCATAGTGGGGTTGTGGGAAGTGGTGAGCCCGGCCAGTGCACTCAGTGAGGGGCCCTGGGCTTCCTTCATGGAAATCCCCTCTCTTCAGCGATGTACATTGCCCTACAAGCTGATTCCATTAGAAGCTGAGATCAGGGGACACTCCCCATCGCCCAAAGTCTGAACTGCAATCCAGGCGACTCACATGGCAGTGAAAGCCCCGCGCAAAGAAAAAGGAGAAGGCCCACATGAAGAAAAACAATGGTGGATGGCCACATGGTAAGCTTGGGATTGCCATGTCAGGATGCCCTCGTAGAAGAGGTAACAGACTCTGTAGTTGCGGTGCTCACAGGGAAATTTGAACAAAACAGGTGTACCAGAAATTGGAAGGGGTATCTCAGGCCCTTGAAACCTACACTGCGAGATTGGGGGGAAGAGGAACGCTGTCTGGAAGTGGTGGAGGGAGATGCGACCACGGCTGACAGCGCTGCAGGAACTTTGCTCCCTGATAATGCAGCTGCAGCAAGAGAAGATAGAAGACCTAGAGAACAGGAGCCAGAGAAACAATTTGCGCTTTGTAGGCATCCCAGAGACAGTCGCAGATGGTGAACTGAGGCCTATCATATTACCAGTCTGTAAATGTAACTAAACAAATAAGGCTGTTTACAATCCAAAATAAATTTAACAAAACAAAAGAAACCCCACCCCAAACATACAGATATATTTCATTGGAAATATCCTAAATCAAAAGATAGGAGAAGGACATTTTCTGCAAAAATAGTACAGTGAAGATAGTGGAAAACAGAAACCACAGCCAAACACAGAGATATCCACAAAACTTTATTGGGTCTGTGTTTGGCCGTGGTTTCTGTTTTCCAATATCCTAAATCAGACTGATCCACCCCATGCTACTCATCTTTAGCCTCTAGCTACTTTATTCTTGAAGCCTCGAGTTTCATCTTAGCTAAAAGTTCACAAGTAGAACACGTTTATCTGCCAAGTCTATTTCTGTCCCATCATAACACATAGATTTAGAGGGCCATCGTGGGCTCAGAGTGCTCTGAGAGGACTGGATGAGGACGCTGAGATAAGTAGCCATACGCCTCCATTTAGGTCTGTAAGCCCAGAGAGAACGGTGGGCCAACAGGCACCTGAAGATTCCCATGGGCCAACCAATCGCATTGCTTGGAATCAGACCGAATGTTCTATAGATCAGCCCTGGGAACCCAGACGCATTGCAGCAGTGGAGACTGAGCAAGATCCATGATGGCACAAATGGGCAGATGAGGTGAACCACGTGATCTTTGTCCGAGCCCAGGGCACCCCACTGAGAACCGAAGGGAAAGATTAAATGTTAGTTTCTTCTCTCTTCTCATCATGTCTATTCTACTTTTTAGAATTTTGGGATAATGTCAAGTGGCAGTCCTATAACCGATCTGACAGGTGGCAACCAGAAGCTTGAAGAGTAGGTGCTGCGACACACTACCTCCTGTTACTCCTTTTATTCTCCCCCCCCCCCCCCCCGCTTCCTTCTCTGTGACATTTTTTGCATCTCTGGTCACTTTAGTTTTGGTAGTGCAGCTGAAGCCTGAGGGCATTCTGTGCTTTGCTGTTTTCATAAGTATATTTTGTAACGGCCACGGATCATTATCCATTTCTACTTCCTTGCTTGCAATGGCTCCGCATTTGTCATGAGACTTAGAGTACACAATACCTCGGCCTATAGATATGAACAGCTGCTCTGTGCGGGGCTTGGACTAAATGTGGAGACAGCTGGGTAATGGTGCAGCAGCAACGGCACATGAGAATAAAGATGTACCCCTATTCCCCTAGGGAAAACATTTACATTTAAAAAACAAAAAGTGACAACTTGTAGAAAAATAAATATTTCACATTACCAACAGAAAGCTCCATTCTACAGTACATCTGCCATTCCACCCCCCATTTAGTTTAGAAGGCTTCCAATTTTTCCGTAGCCTGTCACATCACCCTCAGGAAAGTTTAGCCAATCTGAAAGGTAAAATGAGGAGAGGGCTGTGAAGCTGCTGCATATTAAGAGTAGTAGTGAGAGATATTATGCAGTTATTTTTAGCACGAAATCTAGAATATGACCCCACAAGGGCCATCAAGTGTGCTCATGTCCCCTCCCTACTACAGTCCTGCAGCCCCCATCTCTTTGTCTCACCAGCGTTGCCCTCACTCTCTTATCACTGAGCACTGCCTGCACCCGTTACAGGCTCTCTTAAATTCTGATACCAATTATGCCTATGACACCTCCAATCCAAGGCTGTTATATGCATCCATCACCCTAATCTGTGCAGAAATTTCCTTCTGTTGCCTCCAAATCTCTCCCACGTCACCATGAATTCAAAAGCATATTACAGGTAAGAGGCATCAGTGTCCAGGAAGTGTCAGCCCCCTCTACTCATAGAGAAAAACCCAGAGAGTAATTTTATGACAGGATAAAGCAAAAGGATGTCTAGTCCTGTTTATAAAGGCACATAGGCACCTGTGTGTCCTTATAAAATACTAGCACAGATCCTGCAGAAATGTAAACATCTGTGAATACAGCTCAACTCCCCCCCACCCTTGAAAACACCTACACCCAGGTCACAAAAGTACACCTGCATCTTTATACCCAGGGTAATTTTATAAGACATTTTGTACACCTGAATGCTGGTACACGAAAAAAGGCTTCATAAATGCACCTGTACCAAAACCAGAATTCCCTATGCTGTGAAAATACCAATGGGGATTTCCTGTCCCCTACCCCTGAGCACCTCCTAATGCCACCTCAGTCAGAGGCTAAAGCGGTCCTAACAGGGGCATTTAGCTCAGGCATCTTCTTCAATAGTTCAAGACATGTAACATTCAGGTACAGCAGCTATTTCCCAGTTTGTACCTGAGGCAACAGAGGGTGAAATAACATCACCAAGGTCACAAGATCAGTAAGACCCAGGGAAGCCAGGGTTTGAATCCTACCTATGAGCCTGCCACTCTAACCACTGGGCAACCGCTCCTGACAAGTCAGTCTCTACACAATACCAGGACCCAACTTTACCCAAGTGTGGAGTGGAGAAGTGGCCTAGTGGTTGGGGCAAGGTACTTCAGGCCAGAAGGTTGGGGGTTCAAATCCCACTAGAGGACAGCAACCTTGGGCCGGAAGGACTGGGGTTTCTAGCCCCACAGGTGCTCCTTGTGGTCTTGGGCAACCCACTTAACCCTCCATAGCCCATGTTCCCTGTAAAATAGTTATCTCCAAGTTATAATGCCCTGTTCAATGTAATTTCAGTTTGTTCAATGTAAACTGCACTGATGCAGAATAGTGTGGTCTATAAGAGAAATTAATTTGCAATGAGTGATCAGCCTTGCCCCCTCTAAGTGCACAGGAGTGAGGATAGACAGGCTTTACAGAAGTCTGACTGCAGTCAGATATGAAAGAAACACTATGGATGAATTGCCCGGTAAAGTCAAGTTTCTGCAGCCAACTCCCCTTGCTGCACACTCAGAAACCATGTGTGACCGGAAGAGGCATTGCCCATCTGCCCTGTACCACCAAAGCATCAGAGGTCATGGCAGCCGTCAGGCAAGAGGAGGCGAACACCTACACCTCAAGCTCCAGAGGGGCAGCAAAAAGCAACAGCAATCAAAGGAAAACTGTAGATCCTAACTGTCCCAAAGCCCAAGGAGAGGGAGCACACACATACATACAAAGCAACGTTTAAAGTATGATGTCCAGTTATGCATTTTTACAGGACAGTTCTGGGAGAGGTGGTGCTGGAATGATCACGACTGTGAAGTTTATCAAAATCTCAGGGAGGCATAAGGCCAACGGTTCCCCCTAGATATATCCCTGTCTACACCTTCTGCGTTGTCTGTCTTGACTAGATTGCAAGCTGTGAGGAGCAGGGACCGTCTCCTACAAGTCTGTGCAGCGCCGCATACGTCTCGTAGCGCTATACAAATGCTCAATAGTATTAGCAGCATGATGCCTAATACCTTGCAGCAGCCCTGCGTAGGAGCACATCAAAGCAACTCTCAGCCTCTCACCCCTCAAGCATCCCACGGACTGTAGCGCTCGAGGATGACATCTCCATTCATCTGCTCCACAAACCAATCTGTCACCTTCAGAAGCAATTTGCAGAGGAGGGCTAAGAAGTGGTGGGGCGGACGAAGGCATCGTCTCTCTGCCATCACCTCCCTCCCTGGCTTGCATCCGATTACATCCGTGTATGCAAAGTAAGAGTGCATAAAACCGTCTACCACCAGCACTCAGGGGCAATGGAAGATCACCTGGATAGACCACCTAATGATGAGGCGGGGACGGGGGGGGGGGGGATTCATTCAAAATCAGGCTCAAAAACTTGCCATCTTAATTTAGGCTAACGAAGGCATCGTCTTTATCCAAACACTTTTAAAGCCTTTCAGCTAATTTTACTTAGCAGTAGATATGCTTATTGCTGCACAAAATTGGCTAAATCCTGGGCTATGTTCGAGAGGGACCTGACACAAATAAAGTTTACAGCAAGCCCGGGTACTAAAGCAGGTATGAAGCTCTCTTTCCAGTTACCAGTAGAAAAGGCAAACTGCTCTGGGCGAGACCAGGGCTACAGGAAGCATGAAAGAGGGCAAAGACTTCCCAGCAGAATTCGTACATTATGCCTGTCAGAGGCTCCCCACATCGCAGACTTGGGCAGCACACCGTTTTGTTTTTAAACTACATGTTTTGTCTGGACGTTGAAGCATTTTGACAACAGCTAGCCTGGAAAGAAACACAAGTTACTACAGTAGTGGTAGTATTCACCCTTGGGGCCAGATATTTACAGATATTTCTAGAGGGGCTATCACGGAGGAGCAGGGATTTGGAGGGATACCGTTTCATATAGCAAGACTAGAAACTTGTGTTTGCAGAAATGCCATCTTGCCACCCTAGGCATGAGGGGAGGAAAAGAGGCAGGTCCCAGCTATGTCTGTGGTGCGGCTTCTCTCGGCTCCAGCGCATCCGTCAGTCATCGCACTGGGCTGCCCAGACAAGGAGGGGGCATAATTGAGAAACCCAGCCAACCATACGAACGGGCACCAAATCATCCCCCCTCTCCCCATAAAAAATGTATAAAGGAAATGTATTAAGTTGATCCAATAAAAAAGGTAACCCCTTTATTTCTGTACACTCAAGTGGCCTAGCACGGTAGCACCAGTTTATCAAAAACATAAGTTTCCTTATTACACCCGCGCTGTAGATCGGGGGACAGAGCCCGGTACCCGCAATAGCACCTCAGAAGCAGCCAGATGGCATCGGAAGGGGTTTTTGGTAAGAGGCGCTTCCATTGTTCGTCTGCAACGGTCCCACGGAAGGGAGCCGAGGGCACGAGTGAGCCGGGAGATGCTCAAATCAGCTGCGGACAGACGGAAAGCACAGGGGCGACGGACGGACGGACAGCGCCAGTTCATCTTTCCTATTGCCCTAGCGAACGTATAATCCAGGACAAAGGAGGGACGCGTAAAGGGACGAGCAGCTTGTACGCGCACCGAGCACCCTGCACGCCCAATTCCAGCCAAACTCGCAACACATGGGCTGCAGCAGCCGACGAGCCCCCGGGGATGCGCTGCGCCTGCGGCTTACCTGCCCCGATCGCCCCCTTCCGGGCTCGGGTCGGGGTCGCGATGGCCCCCGTCCTTCGGCTTTCCGGGCGACGGACGGACGGTCGGTCGGTCGCTCCCTCCGCAGCAGCAGCGCCGCCGCCGCCTCCAGCCCCAGCCCGGCACTGAGGAGCTGCTGCTCTCCCCGCCCCCTCGCGGCTCATTAGCACACAGCACGGAGGGGAGGGGAGGCCGGTTAACCCCTTCCTGCCCGCCGCTGGGGGTTCCGAGACCCCGTCATGATCCTCCGCCCGCTAGCCTACGGCGTTATTGTGCTTCACGAGGAGCTGGGAAACGCGCTCACTTTGGCGGGGTACAGCTGGGTCTGTCCCTGCTCTCCTCCCTCTAGGAGCCCGGGACTAGTCCTCCCCGCTCCCCAGTGCGGCCGAGGTCAATGCGAGCTAAGGACGGACCCAGCTTTCCGTGGCATCAGCTGGCAGTGTAAAGGGTCAGCTCTATGGTGGGGGGCTGCCTTCAAAGAGGGTGCTGAGGTGCCCAGTAGCGCACACACACACTCCACGTGCGGCCTGTAACCTCGGGCCTCCCTGCCCTGCACCCACTTGCAGCAGCTCAGAGTTCATCAACACTTTCACCCCGACCACAAAACCTAATCAGATTGTTTTAAGGCTACAGACCTCTAATGTCTAATGCCTGGCGGGGCAAATGTCTCTTCTGGACTCTCCAGTTTCTAGCACAGTTGCTGCTCTGCTCGTCAGTGCTGTCAGAGATCGTTTCAGATGAGGGCGAGCAGTGTTCAACAACCCTCCTCTCCCAGACACCTTGTGCAATGCAAACTACCAACAAATCTCATAGGCTGCAGTAAAGGGTACGAGGATGCACTGGGCTAGATAAATATTATCAGAGCTCTTATTCTGCTGCACTTAAGGCTGAATAAGGGAAAGTGATGCGCGGGGAGACATAAACAGATTCTCTTTGTCTTTATTTAATGGCTGAGTGTTTAGGCAATGACTGTGGGCGGTTTACATATTGATTGTGGTGAGTTTACATAATAGCTGTAGTAAGTTTGCCTGTGCACTATAGTATCTCATTTGTGGGGCTCTACTTAATGGTTTCTGGAACAGCTGTGGCTTGTTCACGTTAGGAATTTTTGACTCCCGCCCCCTCATTTTGTGAAAGTTAAAGCAGCAGTATTTGCACCTTCCCACACCCATGGATTTAGAGAAAGGACAGATATTTTTTTTTTATTTGTAATTTTCTTTTTTGTTTGTTTATTTATTTAAATGTTTTTATATGCGGCCTCTTCCAGTGATCAGGGGCGGTTTACAAAGAACATATCAAACTATATTACAAGGTACTATTTACAAATTCGCTGTTCACATATACAGCAGAATAGCAGACACTGAGGTAGAGTGAGAAAGGGAACAGGATAAGGGAGAAATATATTAAATGGAGTTTCATAAAGAGAAAGGTTTATGGGGGGGGGGGGAGAAGAGTAATTACCTAATTAAGCTATATCAAGTGAGACAGAGGTTCAGGAGGGTATGTATTTATTGTATTTGTATTTCTGCAGAATATATATAGTTTCTATTTGTACTTCTCAGGAGGTTGCTTACTACGGTTGTCACCTGATTCCATGCCATAAGAAATGGGCTACTCCATTGCTAGTTTTTACCCTATTACATGGGCTTGAAGTTTTGATTTTCTTGGAAAACTCGGTACGACAAGTCCAGTGTGTGTAATTAAATAAAACCAGGGCTGGACTAGTGTGTTCTTCATGATATGGGTTAAGGTGCAACCTTGCCACATCCGCACTAAGGTTTTTTAAGTAAGCCTAGTTTAACTGCACAAGTTTAGCCTTCAAGGGCTGCAGGAAGGTTAGGTTTTCAGGATGCACGAGAGAGATCTGTGAACTAACACCTCCTTTGAATGCAAATATCAGTCATGCATATTCATTAAAGGTATCCTGAAAAGCTGACCAGTCTGCAGTAGTCCAGGACTAAACTTTTGCAGCTCTGGTCTCAGTAAAACCGTTTTACATGGATGGAAATGACCACAGTTTAACAGGGGACATGGGTGGGGGGATAGATTTTGACAAATAGAGGGCCATAGTGCAATACACAGAGAGAGTGGAGTAGTAGAACCATGAGCTACGAAGCCAGAGTTGCTTTCCTGCCTGACACAGTTCGTAACGCTGAGTAATTTCACTTCACCCTCCAGTGCCTCATTTACAAATTGTAAGCTCACTGGGACAGGAAAACATTAGCCCCCATTTATTTTAATGGCAAAAGTACAAGTATTGTTTCCCAGCGCACGTGCCTTAAGGCTGCAGTATTTTACATGGGAAAACCTGTGTTTGTGCAAGCCCTTTGAGGTAAAAGGGACACCCTGGGATCTCGCCTTAAAGCTCTAAGTCCCATGCATGATATAAATGCATTTCACGTTCATGCTCTGTAGAAAACACTTTTATCAGACAGGAAGGCCGTGTGGTTCTAAGAAAATACGGTGTCTCCTGCCACAGTCTCTAAAAATGTCCATAGTTTGGGGGTTTTGTCATGCCATTTCTGATTACAAATGATGGAACATGAAATGGCACCTTTCCCTGTCCTTTCAGATGTCATCACACCCTGCTTCTGGTGACTGAGGCGCTACCTTCTAGTGCTGTCAATTCCCATCTTGTAGGGCTGGGACTCGCTGTACCTGAATACAACCTGCATTTACTGTAGGAGGCTATGTGAATGTGGAAATAAAATTCTGCTGTGTGTGGGCATATCGTTTGGAGTCTGGAGACGGGGTGTAGAGTATCATATTTACTAATTTATCACTGACCTCTCTCTTAGCCTACGGCTACGAAGAGCGCATGTGACAGTACATGCTTAGACACATGTGTACAGATGTGTGTCTGCAGCTCTGTGCCTACTTGGCTGATAGGGGAGGTGCAGTACCAGACAGCATCTGTCTTTCCGGTGTACAGTGTGGCCGCCTTCACTTAATCCCCCCCCCCCCCCCCCCCAGCTCTATTAAGAGCCCTGCCAGCTCCCAGACCTGGCAGGGCGGCTGGGCTCCGGTTGACAAATGGCAGACATTTGGGTCTGTAATTGTCTCTCTTGTGTTTGTGTATCAGTGTGCAGAATTGCCACATTATCATAAACAAACGAAAATCAGCGTCAGGTTGGATCTGCAAAAATTTATGGAGGAAATCAAAAGTGAAAGGAAGGAATAAAACAAGCTGGCAGGAATATTGTTAGGAGAAAAGAGAGAGAGAGAAATTATTCACAATACCGAGTAATTCAGGAAGGTGTCACCATTAACTCTTTCACAAACACCTACCAGACTGCAAATCCCACCTCTCTTCATACATCAAACAGCAGCTGGCAGCTAAGGGCTTCAAATCAAACAAAAATGTATGGAGAAAGCCCAGCCCAGTACAGAAGATCCTCATTAGTGGGTGGGAGCATGTGAGGTAAAGTCTGGTAGAGGATTCTCAGCACTACAGGACTGAGGGGCAAAGTTGATGCTTATCATTGTGAGTGATACTGTCATAGGAAGAGAGAAGGGGCAGACTGGTTTAAGTGAAATAGAAAATAAGAAATTGATGCTCGGATGGAAAAATGTCATCAAACCCATGTTTTCTGTTCTCGGGCTGAGCTGCCGCCAGCAGCTTCTTGAAGCATCAGCTCAGACGACATGGACTCATCCTCTAACACTCAGGCCTCTGTATAAGGTACCACTTGCTACCCCCTGAAGCTTCTTTTCTCAGGCCGAGACTGGTAGGTCATTGCTTCAGCCTCTCAGGGAGACAGTTGAAATAGTCAGATAATGTTTTATTTTGTGGGATGGGGGAGAGGCGTTTGCTGTCTTTAAAGTGACTAGCACTGTGCTTACGCTATATACCATAAATGTTGAGAACTCTGTAGGGCCCAAGGATGCCTGCTCTAAACTTTCTTTCTGTGTTAGTATCTAGCTTAAACCTACACTAGCGGAAAAAATTGTGGATACACCTGTAAAATTTGAGCTCTCCGCGATAATATCTGTCTTATTTACGTTAATTAAGTATTCTATATATTACATACTCTATGTAGATTGCAATATGTTCCCAAATGGTATGGCAACAAACGAATATCATCAACATTTATCAGAAAAAAACTTTGATTTGGAGTCAGACAAGGTAATTGATGTCTTTTTCTCAGGAAAATTATATTTTTCATGAAACTGTCGATCCACTTTAAGCAGATTTTATGCAGAATCTCATGTATAAGCTGATGGTTCAGATAATGTGTGCTATACTGCCAGGTGTATACAAGCTGTATCAAAGTCATATTTGCGCTTTTGTTATTTTTACAAATTTATTTTATTTATTAGAGAAAATATTAAAAAAAAGACAAATGCTTAATAAAAGTTTCCAATTTGGAATATGTTGTTGTATTTTGTAGACTAATGATGGCAGCAATAAAGGGTTGACTGGTCTCCTAAAAAGAGAGCAACAGCCATTACTTTGAGAAATGAGGGGTACGGCTTTCGTGAAATCTCTCAGAAGATGGGCCAGGGAGTGACAGCATCTGGTGTACAAAAGTTGTGTGCTCGCTTCAAAGTCACTGAATGTGTTGCAGCTCAGAAGGGAAGAGGAAGGAAAGAGTCTACAACACTTTCAGTGACTTTGAAGCGAGCACACAACTTTTGTACACCAGATGCTGTCACTCCCTGGCCCATCTTCTGAGCGATTTCACGAAGGCCGTACCCCTCATTTCTCAAAGTAATGGCTGTTGCTCTCTTTTTAGGAGACCAGTCAACCCTTTGTTGTTGCCATCATTAATCTACAAAATACAACAACATATTCCAAATTGGAAACTTTTATTAAGCATTTGTCTTTTTTTTAAATATTTTCGCTAATAAATAAAATTTGTAAAAATAACAAAAGCGCAAATATGACTTTGATACAGCTTGTATACACCTGGCAGTATAGCACACATTATCTGAACCGTCAGCTTATACATGAGATTCTGCATAAAACCTGCTTAAAATGGATCGACAGCTTCATGAAAAATATCATTTTCCTGAGAAAAAGACATCAATTACCTTGTCTGACTCCAAATCAACGTTTTTTTCTGATAAATGTTGATGATATTCGTTTGCAATATGTTCCCAAATGTTATGGCAACAATCTGCATAGAGTATCTAATATATAGAATACTTAATGTAAGTAAGACAGATATTATCGCGGAGAGCTCAAAATTTACAGGTGTATCCACAATTTTTTCCGCTAGTGTATGTGTGAGGATTACCAGAAAGACATGCAAACGAGGGGGAAGGGGTCACTTCAACCACCCCCATCTCATTGTGATTTCATTCTGGGAGAGGTCACAGTGTTGTAGCTCATACAGCGGGATTAAGGGTAACTGTTCATTGACCCTAAAGAATCCCCTCCCCCACCTTAGTGCACACAGGGACACACAAGTACAAACAATTATTTAAGAAATACACCATGTGGGAACTGGGATTTCATTCTTTTCACATCTTTATGGCCTTATATACTGCAGAGCAGTTTCTAAAGATCTTGTTCTTACATCTTTTAAACATGAAGGGTGTGAAGACGAGAGAGAGAGAGAGAGAGAGATATGAAAAATCAGGAATTAAACCAATGCTTTTAGCGACATGCAGCCCTGCAGGTGGCTTTTCTCTTCTGTTAGATAAATTCGCGGCTCCTGATCATAAGAGCTGTGAATCTCAGCCCTACAAGCCTTTCACATCCATCATTGAAATGATGCATTCTTTCTATAACCTTGGAGAAAAAGTATCTCTATAGAACAGATTTAATACAGAATGCCTGTCCACAGAATAGCATGCCAAAACATTTCTTAATTGCAGAGAGCAAGCCTCAGTCCTTTTCTTCAGCTCAGGATGGAGAGCAAAGGCAAGTGAAAGAATGAGGCGGCAGCAGCCCTGTCAGACCCCTACCCACCAGCAAGCTGGAGCTCTGCAGAGATGGAGCACAGTGCCACCTGTAGGTAGCAGAGGGTATCTCATGCATTTCGCAGGGCAGCCTTCTCAGCTGATAGCCTGACCAGCTGGGAGAGTCTAGGGAGCCAGCCATCATTCAGAGACAGCTATTGAGAAATTCATCTTGGTTAGGTTTGTACGTGGATTTAAGCTTGTAAATGGTCTGCTTTGATCAGTCACATGAAGGTATGGTTATTTTTGGCTGAGTTGCTTTATAAAACAGCATGCTTTGTCAACAATTTTTGGTTGTAGGCTCTTGACAGTTTACAGTGCAATGATATACTTCTGGATGCATGACATCAATTAGACTGGACAATCCAGGGCACATAGGCATAGCTGGGGCAGATGGGACCATTGCTCTTAGCATACATTCTTTCATGACCGAGGTTCAATATGGCCCAAGTCACTTCTGACAGGCTGATTTTTATTTATTTTAACCAGTTTTCTATACTGCCTTATCCTTCAATCAAAGCTGTTTATATTATGTAATTACTACAAACAGGTACTGGATACATTCCCTTGTCCCCATAGGGCTCACAATCCATGTGTACCTGAGGCAATGGAGGGTTAAGTGGCTTGCCCAAGGCCACAAGGAGTGCCTATAGGACTAGAAACCCCAGTCCCTCTGGCCTGAGACTGCTGTCCCTAGGTGGGGCTTGAACCCCCAGCCCTACCAGCCTCAGATATCATGTTCTAACCACTAGGCCACTCCTCCCTCATCCAGCTCCTGTTCTTCACCGCCAACTCTAGACTCTGCTCCCTCAACCTTTCTGGGCCGGTCACCTGGAAGAAACTACCCGAGTTGCTATGTCAGGCTCCATTTATGGTCCTAGTAAAATCCAGGCTAAAACCGCACTTTTTCGAGGCTGCATTTGGAACCTGATCCCCTTCTTCTGTTTAACACACGTGTGTGTTTTAATCATTTCCCTTAAGAATTACCCTAGTCTCCTGTTTGTCTGTCTTGAATAGATTATTATAAACTCTGTGGCACAGGGACAGTTTCTTATGTGAATGTGCACAGTGCTGCGTAGTGCTCGTATCTATGAAGGCAATGTAAGCAAAATCAGAAGTGGGTCAGGTGACTAGTCTAGTCATGCTGTAGAGTGAGGGTAGGCATGTCTAGGGGAGCCATACGAACAGAGCACACACCATTTTGTAGTATTTACAGCAGTGTTTCTCAAGCTGTTCCTGGAGTGAGCCCTGGCCTGTCTGGACTTCAGGATGTCCATAATGAATATGCATGAGATGCAAATCTCCCTCATTGTGGATATTCTGAAAACCAGAGCTGATAGCGCATAGTCCAGGAGTGGCTTGAGAAACTGTTTTATAGCATCACAAACTAGACAATATTTACCACTTTCTAAACTCTTGATTCAAGACTTTATTTTATACACATGTAGGGATACGTCTAATGGTGCCACTTTGATACCAGCCCTGTTGTTCTAACTGATTTCCAGGGAATTGTGGCATTTCTAGTCCTTATTGCTTCTATTTCCAGTGAGCACTGTGGAGACCACAGTGCACTGAGGAAGGAACTGAGTTGGAGCACAATGCCTGGATCCTCTTAGGAAGGGCTTAAAGAAGCCAGCCATTCCAGCTTGCATTGCCCCCCTGAAGTACAGTACCCCAGGCTAGGAAATAATAGTTTATGTTTATTAAAACTTGATATATCGCCTTTTGCTGGATCATAGTGCAGTGAACTACACTGACTTTATACCAGGGAGGAACAAAGACAAAGGCACTCTGCTCACAATTTCAGAAGCAAGCTCTAGAGAAGGGAGCTTGGAACCAAGTGCACATGGTCACCTCATTTTCAGCCCTAGAATGGTCCAATATCTTTTCTAGGTCCAAAGCAGAGAGGCGTAAGAAACAGCACAAACACAACCAAAGAAAGCAGCAGGCCAACTTGTTCTCTGAAAGGGTGAGCAGAGCGCCTTCATCTTTGATTCTCTCTGCTGTAAACTCCATTCTACAGCTACTAATTCCTACAGGCATCGCTCTCTCCCAGTTCAACCCTGTTTGTTCTCCACATATCACCCTCTTAATTGATAACAGCAAATCCTTTGAAGTAGAAAGCCTGGCAACTGGACCCCCCTGATATTAGAATGAGTCCAGAGTAACTTTACTGTAACCATTTTGAAATTTGAGTAGGTTTAATCTATAATAGTGTGACGAGAACTACAGACTATACAACTTGTAACATTTGGATGGCAGGAGTTCCTCTGCCCGAGTAATTTATAAGCATGCTGATTGTAGTAAGCACTTTATAAGAAACTCCTCTTACTAGTTCTTGGTGCACAGATAGTTTTCAGTTGCTTTCAGGATATGAACAAGGGCACTGACCTTCCAGGAAGGTTCGCACAGAGGGGCCATGGCTAAAACCCAAACTCCAGTGACCATGGGGAACCTGTATCTCTTTCTTACAGAAACTTCAGTAACTTGAGACTGTGGGAGCTGTTATAAAACGTAGTAATAAGACCAGTATTACCTTTAAAGGCTGTCCTCTGCCCACATTTTTACCTCTGGGGAAGGGGTGTCCAGTAATACCATAGTTTTAAATCAGGAAGGATAGGCAGGTCTCCTCAGAGTCCCACAGAATATGCATGCCTTTGCAATTGAAACTGCAATATTGCTGTACCCCCCCCCCCCCCCCAGGGTGGAATCATGGGTGGGGGACTCCCATGCTCCTTAAAGGGAACATTGAATAAGACATACAAGGATGCTGGCTGAAGTATTGGTCTTGTAAGAAACAAAATTGAAAATGGCAAGGTCTGAAATGGCTTAGGAGCACTGTTCCCTCTAAGCTGTGCGCGTGTGCGCGCGCACACACCTCGCCGAGTGAGCGCACATACTTTACAACAGAGCGCACAAAAATTATGGTTCTGATTTTGATAGAAAACAACACAGACATCTTAAAATTTAAAAGTTGTTGTGTATTTACGGTTTTCACAAGTTCTACAATATTTTCTAGTGCAATCAATGTGGTGTACATACTGTATTCTGACGTGTAGTCAAATTTTAAAGTATATAACTCCGAGTGTCGTTATGTGGCGCACAAAAATTTAACCTTCCTTCAAAAGCTGCACAGCTGATATTTTATGTGCACACAGCCTACAGAAAATTAGAGGGAACATTGCTTAGGAGTGGAGGTGGTGGACAGCATTACTGTAAACAGACTTTGGCTATGCTTGGGATGGAAAAAGACTGCAAAATCAGAGAGGACAGGAGTTGTTGCTGGGCTGCATATAGGAATTTATAGATGCATTTGGCTACTTTGGTCCTTATCTGCTGTCATTTACTATATAGCTGGGTTATAATTTAGAGAAAGAGAGGATCTTTATCTTTATTTGCAAAACTTGCTATACCGCCCTTGCCGAAGCATCAGGGCGGCGTACAATACAACAAACTGTGGGCTACGAGAGATAGAAAGGAAAAGGAATGCCATTAAAGACAGGAAAGACAGACGAAACAAAGAGCAGCATGAGAGAAAACAGAGATATGGAGCGACTAGAGAGCTGTGGGCAGATTAAACAGGAGACAACTAAACCGGATGTGGGGAGGGGAGACAAGACGAGGGGAGGTCCGAGCCATCGGCGGGGGCAGGGAGGTCGTAGGCCTGAAGAAAGAGGTGGGTTTTAAGTAGTGATTTGAACTGAGGGAAGGAGGATTCGGTGCAAAGGGAGTGCGGGAGAGAATTCCAGACGGCGGGACTGAGGAAAAAGAAAGCAGAGTGACGGGTGAGCTCAAGGTGGGCCTGAGATGGGGGAGGGAGAAAGAGCTGATTACCGTGAGTGGAACGGAGGAGACGGGGAGCTGATTGAAGGTGGATAAGATCAGCTAAATATTATGGAACACCAGTGTATAGTACTTTATGGGTGATGGTGAGAAGGTTATAGATAAAACGAACAGAGATGGGAAGCCAATGAAGAGAGAAAAGTGAGGGAGTGACATGAGCATTCGCAGGGGCATGGGTGATGAGGCAAGCGGCAGTGTTCTGAACTAGCTGAAGACGGTGGAGTTGATAACGGGGAAGACCTGCGAAGATAGCGTTGCAGTAGTCTAGGCAAGTGATCACGAGGGAAAGAACAAGAGTAGTGATATTGGGAGTGGAAAGAAACGGGCAGATCTGATTTTGTGGAGATGGAAGAAACGTGCACACTACCGAGGAGATATGTTGATGAAAAGAAAGTGAAGGATCAAGGGTGACACCAAGGTATCGAAGGGTAGGAACAAGAGGGATGGGGTGGGCTGACATGATGGGGGACAGAGTAGGAGATGGGGGCACCGAAAGAGAACCAAATGGCAGAGGATTTGGACGGATTAACATGGAGAAAGTTACTGCTGAACCAGGAGGCAACAAGAGAGAGGCAGTCGTTGAGTGGGGAAAGGTCGGGAGCAGAGGGGGAGGTGTGGTGGACTAGGAGAATATCGTCGGCATAGATATAAGAGGAGATACCTGACTGCTGGATGAGTAAGGCTAGAGGAGCGAGAAAAACGTTAAAAGAATAGAGGAGCAAGAATAGAACCCTGCGGAACCCCACATTGGAGCGGGAGGGAGGGAGAGACATGAGGACTCATATGGACAGCAAAGGTGCGAGAGGAAAGAAAAGAGCGGAACCACTCCAGAACCGTGCCATAGATTCCCAGGTCAGACAAACGTGAGAGAAGGGTACGGTGATCGACAACATCAAAGGCAGAGGAGAGGGCAAGTGAAACAACAAAAGAAAGATCACCACGGTCGTGAGAGCGGTGGATTTTGGAGAGAAGGGCTAGAAGGATGGTCTCAGTGCTGTGGCCAGCATGGAACCCAGACTGACGCGGATGGAGGGAGAAGGTGGAATCGAGGTGAGTGGCGAGCTGAGAGAAGACCAGTTTTTCAAGGATCTTGGAAAGGAAGGGGAGATTGGTGACTGGGCGCCAATTGGCAGGGATAGCAGGGTCCAGGGTGGGCTTTTTGAGAAGCGGGCGGACTATGGGGTGTTTACAACTAGCAGGGAAATGACCGGAAGTGAGGCTGGAGTTAAGAATAGCCAGAGCAAAAGGGATGAGGGCGAGAGAAGAGTTAAGGAGCCAGGGGGAAGGGAAGGGGTCAAGAGGACAGGTTGTCTGATGGGAAGAGGAAATGGCTTTAATGAGCTCGGCGGAGGTGATGGTGCTGAACGTGCACCAGGTGTGAGGGAAAGTATGAGTAGGAGGGGGAGAGCATATTGGCACCGGGGAGAGAGGGGGGAGAGGAGGGGGGCAGGCAGGGAAAGATGAGCAAAGAGCCTGAACCTTATTTGAAAAGAAGGAGGCAAGGGTGGTCGGGCTGAGAACGGATGGCGCAGAAGAAGAGGGGGGGGGGGGGGCAGAAGCAAAGGAAAGGGAGTTGAGAACCTGATGTAAGCGCCTGGAGGAATTGGAAGAGGAAGCGATAAGTTGTGAGTAAAAAGATTTCTTGGCGGAGGATCTGGTAACCCTGCCCTCCAAAGTATCAGAAAATCACAGATCAGTTAAAAGAATGGCTCTGGTAAACTAAGGCTGCCTAATGAAAGAAGCTGTCAGGAGCAGAAGTTTAGCCCTTCCTCAGGATAGAGGTTAGCAGAGCTTTTTTTGAGGGGGTACTCGGTGGTACTTTCTCATTACTTGCTAAAACTGACTCATGGTCTTCCTATATTAATGAAGGAACCCTGCATACGAGGATCGGCACCTTTTTTGCTAGGAAAAAAACACTGGCGGTTAGAATATCTAGATGGCACTTAATAAATGAGTGCTGAAAGATTTCAAGTTAAGGGGGGGGGTCATTTTTCTTTTAAACGGGGAAAAAAATCCCTTTGCGTTTTATGCCTGGGAATGCAATGTGCTATCTTTATGGATAGCTCTTTTCATAGAACAAACTGTTGAAAGGCATAAAGAATATGAACTGTTTTTATCTGAGGGAAGGGTACTGTTTTTCCTTCAATTCTTTTTTTTTTTTTTTTTTTTTTTTCTTTTTTATTTAACATGTAGCGTGCTTTCAGGGTTAATTGCCTGGGGGGGACGGGCTCAATTTGTGGGTGTGCAAGGACATGAAAAGATACTTTTGGCAAGCCCCTCCTTGCATAAATGTGCTACTGCCAGTCCCTTACAAATTCAAGATAAAACATTTACTCACTTCTACTCTGCAGCACAGGAGCAAAATAAAACTGGACTCCCATTCATAGGAAATGCAGTGGAAGAAGAGGGTTTTGTGTGAGCCGTCTTCAATTAATGCATGAGATTAGCTGGAGGAGTGAAAGGAAGGCACCATTCAGACAGATGGGCACAGACCACTTTTCCGATTCATACTCTAGGCTTGTATGCTGGTTGAAAAAGGACATTAAGGGGCCTTTTACTAAAGCCCGTTAGCTGGTAACGTGGGTTTTAATGCACATCAACTGGCAATGGAGCATGCCAGCCAAAGCACGTTGCTATTGTGGGATGGGGTGGAGAATAGGCCAAGTGTGGGCATGGAGCGTGCACAGCTGCTAGCACCAGGGCAATTCCTGTGCACTCAGTGGCAACATAGCTCTTAATGCGAGTTCACTTAAGGACACTTCTGTGGGTATCATTAAAGGAACCCACCTTACTGGAGCACACATTAGAGTAGCCCATCGTGCATTAGCTACTGGGAACAAACTGGTCATACCCCTGACAGCTAACACAGAGGCTTTGTACTTAACGTGTACTAGTAATGCATGTTAAGCGTAAAACCTTAGTTAAAGAACCCCTAACTTCTGTGATTATCAAAGATGTAACCTTCAAAAATAAGTATCCTAGAAAATGTATTATGCTTCAATTTAATAGCTTTTAATTGCTAAATCAAGTCAAAAGATGCATCAAACCCATGTACAATAATAAAACAATACAAACATGTGATGTCTCTCTCCATACAAAGATTTGACTTGTCCAGACCATGGTATTTTCAACAACAACATATGGATGTGAAAGTTGTACAGTGAAAAAGATAGACAGGAAGAAAATTGATGCCTTTGAATTAAGGTGCTGACGACGAATACTGTGTATATGATAGACTGCCCAAAGAACAAACTAGTCAGTTCTAGGGGAGATCAAATGTAAGCTTTCCTTAGAAGCTCAGATGACAAGACTGACTTTCATACTTTGGACACATCATGCGAAGAGAGAGATCATTGGAGAAAGACATAATGCTTGGCAAGATTGAAAGTCACTGTAAAAGAGGAAGGCCGACAATGAGATGGATCGATACAATAACAGCAGCTATGGATACCACTATCAACAATGAGTCGCTCGGCTGAAGACTGACAAAGTTTAGGTCAACTATCCAGAGGGTCGCCATGAGTCAACACCAACTCGACAGCACTTAACAACAAAAACAACAACCATGTGGTGGATGGTGACTCTCTTCCGAGGGGTACTGAAGCATCCATCTGCTGACCAGACCTGATGTCCACAGAGGTGTGCTGTCTGCCAGGTGCTAAAATCTGAGATTTTACAGAGAGTTTGCTGAGACTCATCAAGCCTACTGACTATTATTCAATGTTGCTTATCCATGTCGGCCCAAATGATACTGCTAGGTATCCCTCTGAGTGTATCAAAAGTGACTTCATGGCTCTGGGACAGAGAGTGAAGCAGATAGGTGTGCAGGTGGTGTTCTCTTCAATTCTCCCTGTTGAGGGTAAAGCCCAGGGCAGAGAAGCTCGCATCCTGGAGATAAATGCATGACTGCGTGGATGGTGTCATCAAGAGCATTTTGGTATCCTGGACCTTGGGATGATTTTCCAAGGGCTGCAGAACAGAGATGGTGTCCTCAAAGGGTCAAAGTGTCTTTCGCAGCAGACTGGCTAACTTCTGAAGAGGGCTTTAAACTAGATTGGTTGGTTGGGGATGAGTGAAGAAAACCCCCAGGTAAGTGAAACATTAAATACCTCTGCAACAATGGGTAAAAGGGCAATATCTGGAAAGCAGTGTGCATAAATGCCCGTAGCATGGAGAATAAGATCCCAGATGTTGAGGCTTTAATGGAAGAGGCTGACTTGGATTTAGTGGTGGTTATGGAGACATGATTCACTGACAACCATGACTGGGATGTAGCTATACCAGGCTATACTTTATTCAGGAAGGACAGGGTAGGAAGAAGGGGAGGAGGAGTGGCACTATATGTAAAAAATATTATTAAAGCTATAGAATTACAGGGAGAAGAAGTGGATGGCGATTTAATAGAAGACATGTGCAGTATTGGCATGAAATGAGAAGTGCTATTGATAGGCGATTTCAATATGCTGGATGTTGATTGGCACATCCCTGCTGTGGTGTCATCTAGAAGTAAGGAGATCCTGGATTCTATACAGGGAGAACTATTCCGGCAACTGGTAACAGAATCCACATGTGAAAGGGCCATACTGGACTTGGTGCTTGTTGTTGTTAAGTCAATGTCGACTCATGACGACCCTCTGGATAGTTGTCCTAAACTGTGTTCGGTCTTCAGTCAGGTGGCTCATTTTTGACAGAGTGGCACCCATAACTACTGTTATTGTATCAATCCATCTCATTGCTGGCCTTTCTCTTTTGCATTGACCTTCTACCTTGCCAAGCATGATGTCTTTCTCTAATGATCTCTCTCTTTGCATAATGTGTGCAAAGTATGAAAGTTGAAGTTTTGTCATCTGGTCTTCTAAAGAAAGCTTAGGTTGATCCTCCACCTCCAACACCGTCCCATTCTGCTGCTGCCCAGATAGATGGTTTGTCTTGGTTTGGCACCTCAGCTGAGACCCATCCATCTTGGGAGACCCTGCTAGTAGTTAAGCTACCGATAGCTTAGCCCTCAGTATCACTGATGCACACAAACCCTCACAGCACGGCAAGCTGCAAATAAAGTGAGGGGACTTGGTGCTTACCAATAGGGAAAGTATTTCTGATGTCATAGTGGGGGATCATCTCGCATTTAGTGATCACCAGATAGTGTGGTTCAGTATTAGGACTAGGGCTGAAAAAAATCCATTCAAAAGTGAGAGACTTTAGGAAAACCAACTTTGCCAAGATGGGATAATACCTCAAGGAGTCGTTAGCAGGATGGGAACAGCTGGGGGATGTAGAAAAGCAATAGGCAAACCTGAAAGGGGATATTTTAAAGGCAACAAACCTCTTTGTTAAGTAAATAAATGTAAAAGGAAAATGAGGCCACTATGGTTCTCAAAAGAAGTAGCTGAAAAGGTGATGAAAAAGAGGGAGGCCTTCAGGAAATACAAGAGATTAGAGAGAGGGAGACAGGCATCTATATTTGGAAATACTTAAGAGAAGCTAGCAAAGTAGTCAGGAAAGCAAAGATACAAAAAGAAGAAGAAAGCCAATGCAATTAAATGGGGGGGGGGGAGGGGAGGTTAAGACATTTTTCAGATATGTTGGTGAGAGGAGGAAGGGCAAAAGTGGTATTTTTAGACTCAAGGGTGAAGGGGAGGAATATGTAGAAGCTGATGAGGATAAAGCGGAATTGCTTAACAAATATTTCTGTTCTATGTTTACATATGAAGGGCCAGGAGCAGGACCTCAGAAAACACCCACAAATAGGAACAGAAATGACGGGGATCCTGAACAATTTTCAGAAGACTGTGCTCGTGAGGAACTTGCTAAGCTAAAAGTAGACAAAATGGTGGGACCGGATGGGATACACCCAAGAATATAGAAGGAACTTGGGGACATTCTAGCTGCTCCCAACTGGCTGACCTCATAACGTTTCATCAAAGTTCAAGCAAGTAAGCTCTCTATATAATTGGAAGGTTAGTCCATAATGTAGGAATGACCAATAACAAAACCCTTGCCTAATTCCTAGCTTTATGTCAGTTTCTTGGTGATTTTAACTAAACTATTTTCTGCAAGAGTAGATCACTGTAAGTTGTCTTCCTGCCATGGCAGGTGCAAGAACCTCTGAAAGTCCTGTATATAGTTATTACAGCACGTCATGTTGCTCAGCCTGTACATAGTTACCCCAGTTATATTCCAAGTTACAATACCCGTTCAATGTAAGTGCAATGCAGGTTAGCTCCTGCATGGTACATATAAATGTTACTTGTAAACCGCACGGTATAGAAAAACTATAAATAAAAAATAAATAAAATAAAAAGTCTCCCACCCTACAATGGGCCTGGAGATGAAACATGGGATAAAGTTCTGGGCTTTGAGCAGATCAGAAGGGATTCTTCATGCATCACAATTCATTTTATGAAACAGAAATAAGAACTATCCATAGATGACAATATCTGTCCTTAAGATTTCAAGACCAGGTACATCGCCTTTCTCTTCTCCATCCATAGCTGGTCTAATGGAAAAGATGTTTTTTTTTTCCTGAAGACCTCATTCTTGAAGCTAGAGTCAATGAGAGGATCAAAGCCTTCTTCAAAGTCAATGATGCTGGTCTACAGCAATGTTAGAAAATGGCGTAAAATCAAATGGATGAAAAGACCTGATAATGATTTGGTGGGTGGAAAATGAGAAGAAAACACTAAAATTAACAGTAAAGACCCGACAGGGGTCTGTAGAATTGGCCGATCTAATTTCTGCAGCACTTTATTTTGTAGAATTGTAATTAATACAATTTTGCAAAAAAAAAAAAAATCAAAACAAACCACCCCTAACCCCCCCAAAAACAACAATTATTAGCATACATCATTTAAGCCCAATTTTCAAAATTCTCTGGGCATCTTGACAGACCATAGGTAGAAAGTACCCAGTGACCTGCATGCTCATTTTCACAGAGTGCCCAGTATGTGCAGGAATTTTCAAAATGAAATCTCAGCATAGACTTTACTTTCCTTGCCCTCAGCCATGCCCAAAAAAGTTTGCGAATTGTTCTCATAGCTTTCTCTGACTAGTTTGTCTGGTTTGCGATACAAATGATGATGATAATAGCTGAATATGATTTGCTACCCTCATATGGGCTGTTCCAAACTTTCTTTTTCTGATGCAGTTTTTTCTTTTCCTTTTTTGCACAGTATATGTGGTCAAGACTGAAAAAAAACATTTTCTTTGGCGAACATGATCTGGTTAAATGAGTATTAGAAAATAGAAGAACCACAACTCACAAACATTACAGTTTAAAGAAAGTCTCTCTAATACTTTGTTTGCTGAACTGAGGAAAATATGCAGGAAGAGTACACAAGTCTTATTAGCAAAGGTGGAAACATTTTATTATCTGGAGATTCAAGAGCATGAAGCGGTAATAACACGATGAGTATGCATTTTATGCTCATTCTGAGGTTTAGTCACATCCTTTTATTTTTACTATTTGTAAAGTCTTTTTTTCTCATGCACAAGTTAAAGCCAATAATAGATTTCTTGGTATTATCACAGGGAGATCTCAAGGCTCCAATATCTGTTGCAAGGCTGCTTTTTGCCTCTGAGATTACCTAAGCAAACACTTTCCCTTGCTCAGGCTGTGTATCATATCCTAGAAAGCTCACCTTCCCTGCAGTCTAGTTTGACTCTCCATTCGTTATACCTGCTTTTTTCTTTCCTTACTATCCAAAGTTAGGATGTTCTAGATCTAACTCAACCATGTCTCTTTAGGAAAATCATTGTGAATGACTTGTGGATTCTTCCAGCACGGTGCAGGAGCCAAAGGTACACGTGCTCCTTCAAAGAGTGCGAAAATCCAGTATTGTTGTCCAGTTTCCAGATGTAATCAAGGATATGATCTGGTCAGAGTGGGACTCTCCTGACTCCCTGCTTAAAGGGATATGGGTGTGTAAGAAGATCTCTGCTCTCCCAGAGGAGGAGTGCATTGAGTGTTTGGCATTCTCAAGGTGGATGCGCAGATCACGGCAGTTACCAGATGGACCACTGTTCCTATGGAAGGCAGATCGGCCTTAAAGGATTTTCTGGATCGTAAGGTGGATTCATGGTTGAGGGGCCAGTTTTCACCATGGTGGTGGCTATTCTGCAGCTGGCAGTATGTACCAGCCTGACGTCTCAAGCCCTGTTCCATTGGATTCAGTCTCTTCTGATGGATGATACTACCTCTCTTTTGGAGTGAACTATGGCCCTCCTTTCTGATGCCATATATGACCTGGTATGCCTGGCGGCCATGGATGGTGCCCTGACAATGGTGTCATGGCATTGGATTTGGCTCCGGCATTGGACAGCGGACACATCCTCCAGAGTCTGGTCGGCCCAACTGGTTTTTAAGGGAAAGCTTCTGTTTGGAACCAATTTGGAGAAGCTGGTGAAGGATCTGGGCAAGACAAAATCTGTGGCCTTCTGGAAGATGGGTCCTTGGGGCCTATGAAGTGGGCTGGTGCCCTTTCTTCTTCAGTCTTTACCTGTCCATTGAGGGCGCACTGGCTGGATTCCCAGGGGCTTGGGACTCTGTTCGTTACCAACCTGGAAAATCTCTCTTCTCTTCTGCTTCTGGGATTTGGGCTCGTTCTCAGTCTTTTCATGTAGCACATGACCCATGGACTCTGTCCCTTCCAGAGGAGGACCCTCCTGGGCTGCACAATGAAGGTTTGGGGGCCCATTCTCTGGTTCCTTTAGTTGGAGGCAAGTTTCGCCTTTTCTTTCAAGAATGGGCTCAGGTTACCAAGGATCATGAGGGGCTAGATACCATTCCGTTTGGCTATGTCCTGGCATGCAAAGAGCCAATTCCGGATGCCTTCGTCATCTCCCCTTTTGGGTCTGTGATCAAAAGTGTCGCTGTGCTGATCACCTTGGACAAGTTGCTGCGCCTAAAGGTGGTGATGCTCTTCCTGCCAGACAAGTGGGGCTAGAGCAGATATTCCATTTATTTCGTGGTGCCCAAAAGGATGTTTCTGTCCGGTCCATTCTGGATGTCATCAAGGGGATCAATGTTCTGCATTTCTAGTTGGAAAACCTTGTAGTCCGTGATTCAAACAGTGCACTGAGGGGAGTTCTTGGCTTCTCTGGAATCCCAATCTGTGTGGATCCACAAAGTATCTGAGTGCTGCCATGCTTGGTTCTCACTATTAGTTCACCACCTCAACAATGTTCTCCCAGGTCATGGTGGTGGCAGCTGTGGTGCTAAGGGATCTGTGTCCTGCTTAGAAAGCTTTGGAAGGGTGATCAATCAGAGAAGAGTCAGCTGTGGCCTTTCCAGTCACTGGAGTTTCTGGAGCATATTTCGAGGCTCAAGTGGGCAGAGTTTTCCTGCCAGAGGAGAACGTCAAAGTCTGTTGGATTGCCTGGCACTGTTCTGTGTGCAGCAGACTCCTAGAGTCTGGGATTCTCTTTAGCTCCTTGGATTGATAGTGACACACAGAGAGAGACTGCCGTTGGCATGTGCTCACATGCAACTGCTCCAGAAGTTCTTGTTGACTTGGGGGTCCCTGAATTCTCAGGAGTTCGAGCACTGGCTCCCACTCCCGTTGATGATGACGTCCAGCCTGCAGTAGTGTCAGCAGCCCTGTCATCTGAGGAAGGGCGTGCTACTGGATGATTTCTCCTGGATCCTCCTGTGAATGGATGCCAGTCTCTTGGGCTGAGGAGATCGTTGTCAAGACCATATAGCCTAGGGCTGCTGGAACAACAGGGAAGCAGTGTGGTCCATCATCCGCTTCAGGGCTAAAGCCATAAGGTTGATTCTTCTGTGTTTCTGGCCTCTGAGAGCCACACAGTTCAAGTGTTTTTCAGACAATGCCTTGGAGGTGGTTTCTGTCAATTGGCCAGGCGGCATGAGGAGTGCTGAGGTAGCTCTGGAGATGACTCTCTCCTATTTGCCTGGGCAAAGAAGAATTTCCTAGCCTTGTTAGCTCAGCACATTGCCAGGGTAGACAACGTGGAAGCATACTTCCTCAGCCAGCACTCTCTGGATCCTGGAGAATGGGAGTTTGAGTCAGGAAGTGTTTTAGGTGATTTTGCACTGCCGGGGGTCACCCCAAAATGGATCCAATGGTGAACTGCTCCAATGCCGAAGTTTGCTGCTTCTTCAGTCATCACATGGAGACAGGGTCAGAAGGCCTCTGCCATAATCCAGCCTTGGCCAAGTCAGCACTGGTTGAATGTGTTTCCTCTATGGCCTCTGGAGGGGCATGTGATTCAGTGTATAGAATGCCACCCAGGCAGGATTGTTCTGGTGGCACCAGATTGGCCGAGGAGAGCATTTATTTTATTTATTTATTTATTTTAAAGGATTTATAGCCTGCTCAATCGCCAAGGCGGATAACAAGAAACATACACATTTATATTGGAACATGCTAATAAAGTCATACAAAATAAAACTGAATAAAAATAAAACAGTATAATCTAAAAACAAAAACTACCATTGAAAAACAGTACCTACATCATTAATGTCATCAGTATCTCAACACAAATATAAATGTCCAAAGATCTCACTTACCTATCAGACAAATCCTGGAAAAGCCTGTTTAAATAAATAGCTCTTCAGTTTTTTCTGAAAAAACATCAATTCTGCCTCAGCACACAGCCCAGTTGGAAGAGAATTCCAAATAGATGGAGCAGTCCTAGAGAAAATTCTCTTACATTTAGACTGAAAATGAATCATTTTAAAAGAAGGAACAACCACTAAATGCGCACCCTGAGAGCATAAAGTATAGTAGGGAGCAGGGCCGGATTTACCTTGAGTGAGGCCCTACGCCAACAAAAATTGTGGGCCCCCAGAAAAGATAAAAACGAGCACGCCGGATCAGCTGCACGCTGTTGGCCCTGACGTCATAATTAAACTGGGAATCCCAAAAGCCAAACTTGGAATGTACAACACTGTAGAAATAAAACTATACATTAATTTGCTCTTGTACTAAATAAAGTGCAGACGTTAATGATGCACATTTACCAGAGCTGACATATTCCAATTAATAAATTCAAAATAAAGAGAGATTTTTCTACCTTTTGTGCATTTTTTTTAGCTGCAATTGCTCCAGCCACTTTCTTCTGGTTTCTTTGTGTCAGCCCAACTCCAGTCTTAACCCCCCCAGCCCATTTCCAGTCCCAGCCCCCCCCCATCGGCTCAAGTAAACTTTAATAAAACAAAAATAAAACGCTGGCCGCTGCCGCCGCAGCAGCATGGACTGTCCCGCGGGGCCCCCTCTGCCCGGCTGAGCCCCTCCATGCCGGCTTTGAGAGGCGCGAAGGGAGAGTGTCTCCCTCGCGTCTCTGTTAAGCCCGCAGGGGCTGCCCCTGTGGGCTTAACAGAGACGCGAGGGAGACACTCTCCTTTCGCGCCTCTCAAAGCCGGCACGGAGGGGCTCAGCCAGGCAGAGGGGGCCCCGCGGGACAGTGCATGCTGCCGCGGCAGCAGCCAGTGTTTTTTTTTTAAAATTTAATTTTAAAAAAGCTAACAATTTGTTCAATTTTTGTGGGCCCTTGCCAGCTGTGGGCCCTACGCCACGGCGTAGTTGGCGTATAGGTAAATCCG
Organism: Ichthyophis bannanicus; assembly: GCA_033557465.1. Classification (NCBI taxonomy): domain Eukaryota; kingdom Metazoa; phylum Chordata; class Amphibia; order Gymnophiona; family Ichthyophiidae; genus Ichthyophis; species Ichthyophis bannanicus. The sequence continues at coordinate 181,450,251 of CM066045.1, read as the reverse complement.
GCCCTGCTAGGGAGAATAAGGCTTAAGCAAAGTTGATAAACTAACAGGAACCACATTATGCAAACATTTTAAAGTAATCATAACCACTTGATATAAAACACGAACGTGAATAGGAAGCCAGTGCAAAGCAAATAACTGGTGCATAATATCCTCAGAAGGTTTGCATCCAGTTAAGAGACGAGCAGCAGCATTTTGAATTGACTGCAAAACTGACATGGTAGCCTTTGAAAGACCTAAAAAAAAAGACTATCACAATAGTTCAATAGTGAAAGGACTAAAACCTGTAGTACAGAGTGAAAATTACTACAAGAAAAATATGGTTTTAGTCTCCGAAGATACAACTTATATTAAGCAGCTATAGCCAATTTCTTTATATAATCATGTAAATTCAATTGTGTATCCAACCAGACCCCCAGATCTCTTACAACATAGCTAAGCACAAAGGAGTTAAAAGGTTTGAGAAGAAATACACAATTTCTGTCTTTGTGTTTAGTTTTAATTTTATTCTGAAACATCCATGATCCAATGGCATTAAGACAGACTTCCACATCTTATAGGGAATCCTCTAAGGAGAAAGAGGTAGGGACAACGAACTGTATATCTTCGGCATGCACTCAAAATTTAACATTTAAGCTCTCAAAATTTTTTTGAATTGGAGCAACATAAAGATTAAACAGTCTAGCCGACAGCACAGAACCCTGCGGCACGCCTGCCTCAACACATTTCCAAGATGACACTTGACCTGAAGACCGAACTTGAATAAATCTATCCCGCAAAAAAAGATGTGAAACAAGAAAAGACCTTTCCTTGCATCTCTAACTCACAAAGCCTAGCTAAGAGTAAAGAGTGATCCACAGTGTCAAATGCAGTGGATACATCAAGTAACACTAGTAGAAAGGATTTACCTCGATCAAAACCAGTAAGAAATTCTTCAGTAAGAGTCAGTAATAAAGATTCAATCCCAAACTGTGATTCCAACAACAAGTTGTGTGGATCGATAAAGCTCTGTAATTGTAAGAGCACCAACTTCTCTAAAACCTTAGCTAAACATGAAAGAGAAGAAATAGAATGATAATTCAAAGGGTCAAGTTTATCCAGTGACGCTCCCTTAAGCAAAGGAAAAACTGAGGCCTTTTTTAACACCATTCTCTGAATAAAAGATCCATTAACTATAGCAGTAATGGAATGTCCAATCGTTTCTTTCAACTTTTTAAACAATTGAATTGCACAGCATCCAGTGGACTAAAGGTATTCAAAGATGAAACGACCTCAAGAACCTGAGGCAATGAAACTGGCTGAAAAGAAGTCCACAGCTGTAGATGCGCCTCAGAACAAATATTCACAGAATTACAATCATTAGAAGAACAAAGTTCAGCTAAATTAGACCTAACAATAAGAGGCTTGAATAATCAAAATATTTGAACAAAAGGAATCTAAAAACAACTGCGGTGCAATTGAAACGGAAGCCCAAGAGTCCAAAGCAGAGAGAGACAAATGTTTCACAACTGCAAAAAGATGATTTGGAGCAACCTAAACAAATCGTAATCTGAGAATCATGGTTCAGAGACCTGATGCGGTTCCTGTAGGCACCTCCTCTTTGGCTGCCTCCATCTCGGGGCTTATTGTGGCAGGGACCGATCATCCTGGAGGACCTGGTTCCCTTCTTGCTTACGGTTTGGCTCTTGAAAGGAGACAGCTAGCATGTAAGGGTTACTCTCCAGTGGTGGTCCCCACTCTGCTTGGAGCCTGGAGGAAGTCTATCAAGCTAGCATAAGTGCAGAGTTTGGCAGTTGGTTCCTAAGATGGCCAAGCTGCAATTTCTCTTGGCTTTTCTCTTAGCTCCCTGAAAGTTCAAGTAGCAGCTTTGGCCTGTTTTTGAGGTTAATGGCTGGTAAGTCTCTAGCATTGCACCCCAACATCTCACACTTTCGCCAGGGTTTTGGCATCTACGTCCTCCCCTCCGGTCTGTTATCCCTTTCTGGGATCTGTGTCTGGTGTTCAGGGCCCTGATGGCAGAGCCTTTTGAGCCATTGAAGGGTGCTACTTTAAAGGATTTGATGCTCAGGATGGTCTTCTTATTCACAATTTGTTCCGCAAGGTGGATTTCCGAGCTACATGCTCTGCCCTGCCGAGATCCTTATCTGTCTTTTTCAAGAAGGCTATTTCTGTTCGGCCTGTGCCTTCCTTCTAGCCTAAGGTGCCTTCTCCCTTTCTCATGAACCAGGTGGTATGCCTGCCCTCCTTCTCTAAGGCATTGTGTGGGGGGAAGGATAAAGATCTTCACCTTGTGGATGTCTGGAGGGTGCTTCTCTGCTACTTGAAGGTTACAAATCCCTTTCGTAATTTTGACCATCCTTTTTTTGTGCTCTTTGCTGGCCCATGCAAGACTGACATGGCAGCAAAGTCGACTTTGGAATGCTGGATTAAGGAGACTGCCTTGGTATATCTGTTATGGAACCAGCCAGTTCCAGAGGACTTGCATGCCCATTCTACTTGAACACAAACATCCTTGTGGGCAGAATGGAGCTCAGTAGCCCCTGCAGCCATCTGTCAGGCAGCAATGTGGGCATCACTTTCCACTTGGATATCCACTTTCCACTTGGATATCCATGCGCAAATGACATGGGGAGTAAAGCCTGCCCGTGGTTCTTAGCTAGCAGGGTTCACCACGCTGTGTGCAGGTCTCAAGCTCAGTGAGATGAAAAGCTGTGTTACTATCGCTGTGGTTCCCATTCCCCCGCTGCAGTCCCCAAGAGCTAGGCTGAAGGTACAGGCACGGCCTAGTCTTCCATCAAAGGTTTTCCCATTTTACCAACCTATTTTTATCATTTTGTGGTGGGTTACTCAGAACATTTTCTATACCAAAGAGAAGAGATGAGCAGCAAGCAATGGAAGGGGTGGTTAATAAGTCAGACTGCACTAGAATGTGGGCGTGAGAAGCAGGGGCTGAAGCAGATTGTGTTATATGGATAAATAAAGGTCACGGGATTAGAAGTGAGGAGGTGGAAATAATTCACATCTTCAGAATTAAGGGCCCTCTCTAACCAGGTCTGTTTGTTCCAGCATTGTTCACGAGCAGTGCATAGCAGGTTCCTCTTACAGACAGTCACAGGAACACCCCCTGGAGCTGTTTCATTAAACTCACTCCTCCACAGCTGGAGGTACAAGCAGAGGGAAGGACTATAAAGCTTGCTGGAGAAACATCACAATTAAATGCAAGATGAGATAGGAGTCAAGTCCAACTCTGAAGCCTTGCAAAACACTAACCCCTATGTCATTGTTTCTCAACCCAGTCCTTGGGACATCTCTCGGCCCGTCAGGTTTTGACGATTCCCACAATGAATATGCATGAGACAGATTTGCATACAATGAAGGCAGAGCATGCAAATCTATCTCATGCATATTCATTGTAGAAATCCTGAAAACCTGACTGGCCTAGGTGTGCCCCAAGGACTGGGTTGAGAGTCACTGCCCTATGTATCCAAATCATATCCAGTGCAGGTGACTATGGAGCTCCAGATCTCAAAGACCAGGCTGAGCCAGTCCTGGTTTTACACCCGCTTCATCTATGCCCTGGTCTCTTGCATGGTGCTATAATGGCCACCCTGGGTCTAAGGAGGAGCGATAATGCCTGTGATTAGGTCACAATAAAAGCAGTAATCACAAAAACTGCTACACAATAGGAGTCTGTTCATTATTCTAGGAAGAGATGCAACTGAGCCGACCTACAACAGCCCCTGAAAATGCACCTTGGCATCACTCGGAAGCTCACGGGCGACCACACTGGCATCAGTGTGCCAGTTAGAGGTTTATTTCTAGAATTCCTTAGTGGGCACTATATGCTTTTATTTAAAATAGAATTGTAGGGCTGCCATGTTTTTTGTTTTCTTTTGTATTTACTTATTATTTTCTTGTGTCTGAGAAATAAACAGGTAACGTTTTGTTCTCATCATTGACAGTGTAACAACCATAGACAGGCAAGTAACATTACACAGAGATATTTCCAAGCACATTCTCAGATTCTGGATTTTATCTTCTGTTAGATGAATAACCCCCAGTTCTCCTCCACCAAATCAACATATTTTTGGAAATCAGTTTTTGCTCCCCTCTTCAGGATTACTGAAACCTTGCTCAATGTCTGACAGCAAGATAAGCAAGGTTGCCTGAATACGCCCTGCTTTTAACTTATCTAAAAGTTCTTAAACAAACTTCCACAGGACTGTGATAGCTGATATGGGCCTGTTACTGGGGAATAGGTTAATAGAACAAATAAACACAGCTATGTTTGGCCATGGTCTAGTCAAACTCTACATTACCACCAGTAGGGTGACCAGCACGCTCTATTTTCTGAGGGCGGACAGTGCTGGTCCTATAGTTTTGGTTTCCTCTAACAAAAGCACTGGAAGGTCAGTATATCTGTCTCAATGACGTTCAAGTCATAGCTACTTTTTTTTTTTTGTTGGTAAAAATGAATTATGACACTCAGGTTATGTGTTTCCATATCACACCGAACAAGGGACTGAAAATTACCATCTGCCCCGATGAGTAGGCCAGAACGATTGATGCAGGCCGCTCTGCAGGTTTCTTCATACACAAGCAATTTATATGTTTATATAGATTATTTTTCAATCATATTGTTCCCTCACGTCCCACTCCCACCCCCACCCCCATCTCCAAGTGTTCCCACATATTTTCCACTTTGCCCCAAGTCTGCCTCCTGACAGTAGCAAAATGCATATAGCTGGCTTCCCAATCGGGGCAGATCAAGGCAATCTGCCGCCTGAGGCAAGAGATGAGCTGAAGCTTCCCCCCCCCCCCCCCGGTACCTGGGCCAGTACAAGGATATTGGGCACACTAGGCAAAATTCTAGCCTTGCAGCCTCCCGCCCAACATTTTCATAATTAAATTTAACCATCACGATCATTTCAACACCAATATTAAACTTTGCTTTGTAGGTACAGTATGTGGGGTCCATCTCCCTGCAGGTAAAAGAATGCATTATTGGCTCTTTTTGTGGGACTGTCAGGATATTTGATTTGACTGCTGCAGCTCTTTGCTGCCTCTTGGAAGCTGCTGCCCTAGTGCCCTCTGAATCTTGCCTAATGGTTCAGCTGGCTCTGCCAGCACCCAAAATGTAGGGGATATCTCAGAGCTCTGGTTAAGGATCAGAGGGTCCTCTCACTCGGAACACCGGTCAGGAGGCTGCCCCGAGCAAAAAGAACCAACATATTCCCAGGCTACCTAATTTTAAAAACCCTTTGTGATGCTGTTTATATACAGCTAAAATTGTAGCAGTTTAATTGTGTAGCCTGGGAATCTGATATAAAACATACTAACACCTGAGATTGCATATTGGCTTGGCAAGCTATTAAATGTAAATATATATTCTGCAAAATACAAGGGCGATGCTGAAGATGCTCTCATACCAGTGAACAAAAAGCGAAAGTGAGAACCACAGTGCAGCTGAAACACCACAATTAAATTGTTATAACTAATTGTATTTTGGCATTGTAAACGACACTGTGATTCTTGCTTTGGGCCCTACAGCATCCATAAACCTATTCAGAACACGTTGGATTGCTACTGTATAGATACTGCATCCTGGCAGAACACCTAGCCTTGGTCACAAATACAGAATGCGGGCAGACATACCCTTATCAAGTATAGAATAAGTGATCACAGACTAAAAATAAAAAGATATAGACAAAAAATAAAGCAAAACCCGAAGAAACCAGACTCTGCATGTAGTACAGAGATGTAGATTCCCTGCACCTTGTAAAATATGGAAACCAAGCATGTATATTCCAAAGACTGACATATTGTAATCACTAAATTGAAATAAAAAATACTTTATCTACCTTTTGTTTGACTATTTTATTCTCTAATCATGTTGACACTAGGCTCTGGCTTCTGCTTTCCACGATTTTCTCTTAACTCGCTTTCAAGAATCTTCAGTCCATCTGCCACTTCTCTCCCCTCCATCCCTGACACTGAGCTTTTCCTTTCAGCTTCCTTCCATTTATTCTTTCTTTCAATTCAGATTTCACTCCTCCTCCTTACCATACAGTCCTCAATCTCCATCTTTTTGTTCCATCTACCTACTAGTTTTCAACTCTTCACACATCCTTCCTATTCCCCATCTCTCCCCTTCCCCAGTCTTTAACTAACTCTCGCCATCTCTGTGTCCAGCATCTATCCTCCCCCATCCATTGCCCCCATTTTCTCCCAACCCCCCCATGTCCAGCATCTCTCTCTCCTTTCCTCCCTCTCTGACTCTGTCCACCATCTCCTCTCTCTCGCCCTCCTTGCCCCCCATGTTCAGCGGTATGTCAAGCAGTTATAACACCACTGCTCGACTTTGGAAATATCCTTTATCAAGGTCTTCCAAAACATACTACCCATCCCCTCCAATTGGCACAAAATACAACCGCAAGAACTATAATGAATTCTCAAAACTTTGATCATATAACTCCCTTGCTTCAAGAATTGCATTGACTTCCAATCATTATGAGATCAAAATACAAGAACCTAATGAATATTTTCAAAATATTACATGAGTCATCAGCAAACGTTCTAACTACTATTGTTTCTAAGGATATAGGCTCAAGGCCCAGACGCTCACAGTCTACTAACAGACTTAATTCCCACTTGAAGTTTAATAGATCCAACCAAATGACATCTACTAGGGCTTTCTCCTTTATGGCACCACAATTAGAAAAAGTACAGAGAAGAGCCACCAAAATGATAAAAGGAATAGAAGGATACCAGGCTTAAAAGATTAGGGCTCTTCAATCTGGAAAAGAGACTGCTGAGGGGAGATATGATAGAGGTCCATAAACGTTGATCAATTGTTTATGCCATTGAAAAGTAGAAAGACTAGGGGACATGCAATGAAGCTACAGTGTAATCTGTCTAAGACTAATAAGAGAAAATATTTTTTCACTCAATGCATAATCAAACGCTGGAATTCATTACCCAAGGATGTAGTAAAGGCTGTTAGTGTAGCTGGGTTTAAAAAAGGTTTGGACAAGTTCCTAGAGGAAAGGTCCATAAACCAGAGGACCCGGGAAATAGACTGCTTGCCCCAATACAAGCATTGTATAGAACCTGTGTCTTTTTGGGAAACTGCCAGGTATTTGTGACCTAGATTGGCCACTGTTGGAGACAAGATACTGTTGGAAACAGGATATTGGGCTTGAGGGACCTTGGTCTGATTAGTATGACATTTCTTATGTTCTTATCTCTTCTCTCTCTCCCTATCCTTCTACCCCCATGTCCAGTATCTCCCCTCCACATCTCACCCACTCACTCAGTGTCTAGTGTCTGCCTTTCAACCCCCTATACCCCCTACCCCATGTCCAGCATCAGCCCTCTGTCTTCTATACCCCCTTGTCCAATATCTCCTGTCCCCCCCGAGGCTGCTGCTGCTGCAACATCTCCCAATGTCTGTAATTGTGGCAGCAATGAAAATGCAGGAAATGCAAGTGTGTTTGTGATTCCTGTGTACATCAAAGGCCCTCCTGGTCCCACCACCTGATGCAAAAAGATCAGAAGATCAGTACCTTGGCAGCATGCAAGAGTTGCAAAGACCGCTCTCACTTCTCTTTTTCTTTTTGCTTGTTGCATACCACTGCCCCTGCCCCGCTGAGAAATAGCGGCAGCTAGGAGAGATGCATGCCAACTTTTTTTTGTTTTGTTTATAAAAGCAGGGGAGGCAGCTACCAAGGGAATATTTAGGGGACTATTTTGCCACTCCCCAAAAATTTACCGCCTGAAGCAGCCACTTCACCCTGCCTAATGAAAGAACTGCCCCTGCTTCCAACCCCACTGGGGAGGTAATTTTCAAAGGTATTTACCTGGGTAAAATGATCAGCCTGAAAACGACCGTTCCTCAAATGTGGATAAAAGTGTGCCTGGAATGCAGGGCATACACCCTTTTTCTCATGAATAAAGGGCACATAAGTGAGACAGGGGAGCTCCTAGTATACATGCACTGTATTACACCTTCTGCCATCTTCATGAATAGCAGTGTGTGGATACTTTTGATGCACTTTTTGATTTTAAAAAAGAAATTATGGCATAGAGGGTATTTTTCAAAAGTATTTCTGTAGCTAAAGAACTGCTGTACGTGCTGAAATAGGCTTTTAATAAAACTGTCCGGATATACAGGTAAAGTTGCATGTAGACGGCCTGCACCAATATAGCTTTGCCCAGACTGAGTGGAGGTGCCTGGGGGAGGGATTTAAATTTGTGTGCAGACTTTTGTATATACACACTTAAATTAACCCTGAAAATACATGTAAATGGAAATGCAAGAATTCCCTGGAAGTCTGTACAAGGAAAAGCATGGACACAGTTCTAAAGTTACCTCCATAGTCTGCAAGTCTGTGGGTTATTTGATAATAGTTCTCCATAAATGCAACAGTCATAATAAGAAGTAAAAAGTAGCATGATGTCCACCTCACGTAATCCATTGAAAGTCAACCTGACCACACTCTGAAGCCCCTCTAAAAAATGCTCGTTAATTATCTGTAATGAAAAGATGGTTCTGGGATGAGTCAAGTACTCTCTCTTTTTCTAGGCATGAAAAATACTGAAACAGAGAGCAGTCTGGGAAAATCGGCCACAGCTCAGGTTCAAGAAGCTAACATGGAACATTGACCAAGGGGTCAACTCTGCTCCAGACTGGCAGGATTTTTCTGGCTTTCCCTACCATTATTTCATGCAGCATTGGGTGCCTTGGCCTAAAATATCACCGTGCTCTATCCCCTCTCCTCGTGAAAATGAATGAAATTAATTTGCTTTCATTATACAGAATATAGTACTTCATCTGTAGCCTTTGGTCTGACCGAATTGTTTTTCTGCTTCAGAAGACACAAAACTTAGGAGAGCATTAACAACTCTTAACATCTTTTCCTCCCTCCCCAACATGTCACAACCACAAATAATCACTTTACTGTTTACATTTTTACATTTATTACCTTAACCATGTTCAAACTGGGTAATAAGCAGAATTAAACTACTGAATTCAGAGGACTGAGGCAACATAAATTCAAATCAATCATTTTATAAGCAGGAAAATATTTTTAGTTTCTCTCTACGTGCTGGGATTTAATTTTGAAATTCCCACAATTTGCACCTGCAGAGAATTTTCCTTTGAAATTGAATATGCAGGTCCTGCTTAGTCTAATTTCCAAAGCATTCTCAATGGGTACTCATTAGCATTCTGGCTGGCTACCTGAACAGCAATCTGAGGACTTCATTGGACACTGGATTACCATCAAACCTCATGAGTTGGTCATTCTAAGATGGGCTGAGGAAGTTTAATGAGTGTCTAAATGTGCCTTTGCAGTTTACTGCGTTTCTCCTAGCAGAGAGCATATGAAGACTGGAGTGCACCATTATGCTATGATAATCCATTTCAAGGGTGACCAGAATGGAGATTCTAGGGATTCTGTGGTAAGAGGTTGGAAGTGAGAGGAGGGGGTCTATCTCCTGTTTCTCTGTGAGGGCTGGTAGTAAGAAGAGGCGGCAACTCATGCGCTTGCTTCTAGGGTTCACCAGTGTAAAGGAAAATGAGCCTGGGAAGAAGGAAGGCTGGCTGAAGCCCTGAGCTCTGTTGCAGTGGAAGTCAGTGACCCTGCGGAAGTGTTCCAGAGGTACCACTTCTGACCTTTCACTTCCTCAAGCTCTTTCTGAAGGCTTCTAACTGTGAGAATGGAAAGAGCTGCCCAACCAGTGCTTAATCCAGGAGTCCAGAGATGGGGAGGAGAAAAGGATGCGTAAAGGAGAGAGTCAAGCATTGGCATAGCAAGTACCAGAAGGCTCCTTGAGGACTCAGGGAACTCAATGAATGTCCAGAGAAAACCCACAACCCAAAGGACAGGAAGACGGGATGTCTCAGACGTGTTAGAGTCAAAACCCCTCTTCTGCATTCTGTACTTGCATGATGTGAAAGTACAACCAAACCTGTTTCCGTTTACTGTTTACTCTGAAGACTTTTTTAAATCAGTTAAATCTTATTCTGGAACATTATACTCTTGTCTGAAATGTCTCCTTGAACTAGAAACAGTATACCTAGGGCCCTGGCATGGACAATACTGGAGAATCAATGGCAGGATCTGTTGAGAGTCCATGCGACTGGGATCTGGAGTTAAGTGAGCCCTAGTGTAACGTCAACAGCCAGAAGAGGGTCATCTGGGGGCAACGCCTCTAAAGCCACCATCAATATGCTGTATGATTGGGGGCTATACTGAGAACCTTCGTCTCTTAGGTTATGCATATGTATCTTTTTGTGAATAAATATCTGATCTTGTAGTGTGTGTGAAAAAATACACGTGGGGGCTAATTTTTATAACAGGGCACCTACGTAAAAAGTCCAGAGTGGCACCTGTTTTATAAAGGCAACATTGATGACTATCTACCTTTATAAAATAGCCATCCAGAAGCAGACCAGTAATGAACAAAACTTCTGCTCTGGAGAATATGAATTTGTGTGTGTTCTGGATCCGTGTGTGTGCATATTTTATATAATAAATCGATTTGGTCTTCTCTTAGAGTGATAAAATTTGTCTAATGATAATGTTCATTCACTCTATATATATCTTAAAGGCTTATGTGTCTTCAAAAATTCTGTAGTATTTATTTCTCAATCTATTGTTTTCTCATGGTCATTTATACCATAGTGTGGGAGGTCTCAGACTTGTCGGCACTCATTGTTAGACTCCATTCATGTCTATCTGCAGTGCCTGCTTGCATCAATGACCTTCCCAAACACTATTACACATGAAACAGATTAAAACTTATAATGTGCTTGAAAAGTGCTTATCTTTAATTCCCAACACCTCTTTCCAACGCCTCTATTGCGTTTCACTCTTCCTAGTTTCTTCAGGGGTTTCCGCAAAGAATTTCATGGCACAAGTCTCTATAAAAATAAAAAAATATAAAAAATAACCTCTACCACTAAAAGCAATACCCTAATGTTCTATCATAGCCCAAGTCTATCCGTTGTACCTATTTTAATAAAAATATTTTAATGAAAATATCCACCTACCAATTTTAATGATGCTGCAGACGTCTTACTTTCTTGTGGGGCATACAGCCTTCTGTCGTTTTTCCTTGCCAAAAAAATGCTGCGCATGCGTACCATTACCAATGTGCACCCTAAATACATCTTCCTCTGCTGTATGCCTCACAAGAAAGTAAGACGTCTGCAGCATCGTTAAAATTGGTAGGTGGATATTTTCATTAAAATATTTTTATTAAAATAGGTACAACGGATAGACTTGGGCTATGATAGAACATTAGGGTATTGATTTTAGTGGTAGAGGTTATTTTTTATATTTTTTTATGTTTATAGAGACTTGTGCCATGAAAATCTTTGCGGAAACCTCTGAAGAAACTAGGAAGAGTGAAACACAATAGAGGCGCTGGAAAGAGGTGTTGGGAATTAAAGCTAAGCACTTTTCAAGCACATTATAAGTTTTAATCTGTTTCATGTGTGATAGTGTTTGGGAAGGTCATTGATGCAAGCAGGCACTGCAGATAGACATGAATGGAGTCTAACAATGAGTGCCGACAAGTCTGAGACCTCCCACACTATGGTATAAATGACCATGAGAAAACAATAGATTGAGAAATAAATACTACAGAATTTTCGAAGACACATAAGCGTTTAAGCTATATGTAGAGTGAATGAACATTATCATTTGACGTATTTTATATAATAGACATCTACATTATAATTGTACTCCTGCTCCATACAAACTATGCCTCTGGGAGCACATACCACATGTATTTGGCCACTCAATTTTATAACAACCCTTTTCCACCTGTAAAGATGCTTCACACAAACAACGTCCTTTTCAAAATTCCCCCCCTAAAGTTGAAATTAAACAGTTTCCCAGATGAGTTCTGTCCTTTACAACAGCACGGCCCATGGCCACTGGTATCACACTATAAAAACTGTTCAGATGGTTCCAGTTCCTGCTCTGATCCTGCTCTGCTTATTAGAAAAGCATTTCAGAATGTGCCGGGTTTCTGCCTGTCACTCCAGTCTGCTATAGTGTCATACTAATTTGCCAAGTCCCTCTCTTCCTATTTGCAAATGTGCGAATTGGAGCTTTGATAAGCCAAGCACTACTGATTGTTATGAAGATAATAGGTCTCTCTGCGTGGACTCAATTCCCTTGCTCCGCCTGCTGTTTCCAAACAAAACACTCCACTAGTTACACCCCTCCTCTAGACTCCCAACCGTGGTATAGCACAGCACATGTAAAAGATCAGGGGTAAGGACTACCAGCCCAGTGGCACGGGGATGGGAACCAAACCTGATCTGAAAAGGTTACCATACAAATTAGGGAGAAGCAACTGGCATGAGGATGAATTTAAGTATTACAGAAGTGGGCCAGCGGGAGATGGTCTTCTGTTGTCACAATCACTGCAAATTTAGCGACACAGTTTCCATCACCAGAATTCTACAGGAGTTTGCTCTAATGTGTAGAGTGAAAGACAGCTGTGTCCTTTCTCTGGCTGCACTGCTTTGGGAACTAAGGACGAATAGTCTTTCCATAGCTGAATGTGAATTTACATTGTCCTCAGCCTCCTGTAGGGGAAAAACTGATGACCACATGGATGCATGGACATACCTTCGACAAGAGACACTCTTTCACTAGTGAAATGTTGCTGACACTGCCTTGTATTTTCCTAATATACCCAATGCAGCAAAGGGAAGGAGTAGATATAAACACAGCCAGGAACTACATGAGGTCATTTTGACAGCTTGTGGTAAATATATTACACACAGCTCATTTTGTCAACATGAGCATTCCCCGCCTGCCCCGTGACAAGGAACTGCTCATAACTGGCATGCCCAGAGGCAATGGATCCATTTCCTTAATGAAACACGCCGAGTCTGCACCACAAAGTCTAACTGCTGGAAGCAAAGAGCATCGGGTTTCCATCTGGGGCTGGCATGCTTGCAAATTGTGCGTGACTGCAAGTGGCTAAGGGAGCCTGGAGCACAGCGTTACATCCCGTCCTCACTAGAGCACTTCAGTAGCTTAATGAAGAACCAATTGATGCACTTCTCTCACTAACTCAACGCATAGGGGCCAATTTTAAAAAGGGTTTAGATTCCTAGCTTTGGAAACTGGTGTCTAAATCAGCTCCTTTTAATAGGGATCAAGGCAGAACAGGTATATGGTAGGTCCCAAAAAAGTAGGTGTCAATGGAGGCAGGGTAAAAGGTTTGGTACATAGCACAGATTTTCAGCACTAGATACCTAACTTAGGCTCTTCAAGCCAGGAGAGGCTGGAGTTGAATATCGCGAGTATGTAGGGATGCAAGGTGAGTGACAGTTCCATGAGCCAATGGGAAGGAATGGGGTCTGAGGGGTAAGTGGTTTTATGAGAGGAGGTAAGGGCCTTAGAGAGCTCCACTGTGGAGACAGGCTGAAAAGAGGACCACATGTGGGAAAGAGAAGACATGGGGGAGGGCAGGAGGGAGGCAGTGTGGCAGTGAGGGGGGAAGGGGAGAATGGCAATGCTGGGGGACAGGCGGGGAAAGTAGAACATAAGGCTGAGATCTTTTTGGAGAAGAAAACATCTAGGCAGGTGTGGTTGGGGGTTTGAGAACACAGGGCTGCTGAGGCCAAATTATAAGGGCAGAGAGGGAGCAAAGAACTGAGTAGAGTTGCCTGAAGGAATTGGCAGAGATGGAGATCAGAGTAGAGTAAAATGATTTCTTGTTTTCCTGAATCATGGTCTTGTAGTGGTGGTGGCAGTAGTGAAAGTAGCTGGGTGAAAGATTTTTACACCAGAGACGTTCTGCTCTGCGGAAGTACGTGCGATGCAAGAAAAGACCAGAATGGAACCAGGTATGATGAAGGGTGGAGCCCCCGGACAAAACTGGATGAACTGGTGCTAATTGATCTAGGTGGGAAGTGAGAGTAGTGTGCCAGGGTGAGCTTGGACATCTGTAGGGAGAGAGGCAAAGTCTGGAAGGAACAGGGTGGCTGCAGAAGGAAACTGCTGAAGAGTGGCCGGGGTGATACAATGCTTGAGCAGGGACTGGTTGGGGACTGATGCAGAAGGTGGGAGAGGAAAGGAGAGAATCATGCAAGAGTGATCCGTCCAGGGGAGGGAAAGGGTAGACATGTTGGATGGTATATAGGGAGAGGCGGTGGGAGTAAAGATGAGATCCAAGGTGTGTCCAGCAGTGGATATGTTGATGGAGGGAGAGGTCAGAGAGATGAGCGAGAAATGCCCTATCTTTAGCTTTAGAGGGGGCATCAAGGTGAATGTTAAAATCACGAAGGATCATTAGGTGAGGGTAAGACAGGATGATTTCTGAAAGAGTAAGCAGAAGAGAATCCCAAAGATCAGAGCAAATGGAGGGAGGGACATAAAGGAGAAGAAAGTATATAGTAGGGGTGGAATCCAGCCAGAGTAGGAGAGCTTCTGGATAACAAAGGTCGGGAGAGGAGATCTCGTGAAGGGGCGTGAAAGTATTGCCAACTATTATAATGGAACATCAATAGAGAACCAGCACTACAGATGCACATTGATGCTCATGGATCTCCAGTTATTTGAAGCATGGTATGGTGACAGAGCTGCCACGCGATCCAGCTTTCTGGAGGGAAATATATTTTTATGGCCAGTCTCAATATGGCCCTGCTTCAACCATTTAAACGTGGCCCTGCCCCTCCTATCTGAGCTGCACTTTTGCATTTGTCTACCAGATTCTTTATTGATTTTGATCCATTTCCACTTGACCAACACAAGAATAACCAAAATGCTTTTGTAGTATATGAGTTTTTGAAGCCACAAAGTCCATGCCTGGAGGAAGTACCAGGGATGTGCAAGACTCTTTAAAACATGGTCATCGCTCAATTTGACCAGTCCTTGAAAAATCAGCAGGCTTGTTGTTTGTTTTTATTTTGTCTTACAGAAAAGTTGCGAAGGGGCTGCAAAAAGCCAGAACACATCTGAGAAAGTCTGCAGCAAAAAAAAAAAATACTGAACACATTTCTCTTGACAGATCTCAGGCAAGTTACTGTATGTTTTGCAATCCAACTTTGACTAGGCTGAAACCTTCCTGGTTCAGATTAGACCCTGCTTAGTTTCCACACTTCAAGATAGGGACCAGTGTGTGGTCTCACTAACTCATGTACTGCAGCATGTCTGGTTAATTTGTATGCTGGACCAGTAAAAAGCACCACAGCCCACAAAGACACCGACACCGACACCATCATGCTTCAGGGTGAAGGGCATTAAAAGGTCAGGATGGTCTGGGATAATGTCACTGGTCAGCGCTAGGGTTACCTTGGGCACAGCTTAACATATGCATACCCATGTAAAGGACTGCGGGGAATATTTTCTGAAATTAAAGTGAAGCCTGACTTTCAGTGCTCCAGATGCTTCTGGAAGATTCTTCTGTAACCTGCCATTCATCAGAAGGGCTGAAAGACAACATAAGTGACGAGCTAAGCAGAGGAACTGCTGCCTCCTGCTGGCAGATAAGTGCACAAGCAGCATAGAAGCTCTGACTAGCTGCAGCGATGTAGCCCAGGGCCTTCTGGATGTTGTCATGATCGAAAGCGTAGGGTATCCTGCTGACCTAGCATTCAATCCTGGCATAAGATTGTACATTATGGGGGCAATTTTGAGAAGCAGGCCCATTCCAAAAGGAAACTGTGCATGAAACATGTCAGGCTGTGGGTATGGGGCTCTATTCTCAGCGTATTATTGTGCCAGCTTGAAACCAGATATACCCACTAACAGTACATACAGGGCTCCCTCCACATTGGCTTTCTACTTTTATCCACTGGAGAGGTGGGGGGGGGGGCATCATTTTAAAATGTCTTTTTGCAGAAGTAAAGTCCTGTTTCATGTTAGAAATCCCTGTGAAAATGATCCTCCCTCATATTATAGTGTTTAACCCCACTGCACATAAGCCTTGCCAAGCTCACGTCCGTGAGTCACACTGAGTCAGTGCCCTTCTGTCTCTCCAAACACAGGCTAGCTCCAATCATATCTGATGGACTGCAGTTGGTTGGGAGCTTTGGTGCCCCCATCCTCACCCCTGTCATCGCAGTTTGGAATATGGTTCTGACAAGCGTTCCCAGAATGGGCATCCTTCACATGAACAAAATGTTTGCAGGTCCTGTTTAGTTCATCATTTCCATGAGCTGTACCCTAGACCTGGCAAACATTCATAAGCAAGTGCTGACAAATGTGTCCCAGTCTGTGCGCTGCTATGGGTCCATTTACCTTCCCCGCTCGCTGAAGAATTGGCACAGTTACAGCACACAATGGTTTTTTGTTGCCATGCTGAGACAGTGCAGAGACTAGTTAAATCAGTTTTGCTCCAGATAAGATCTTAATATTTCAAACAGACAAATGACAGGACAGCTGATGAATGTTCCCTTGGCACAGATTCAACAAAATGCTTACGACTGTACCAATGCCACACTTTTTCAGAAATGGCACATTTTTAGACACACAGACTTTTTTTACTGCACCCTGTTTGCTTCTCCTCACCAGCCCAAGAAGTATACAAGCACATCAGAGTTTAACTGCCTTCTAAGGCCAAATAGGTGATGCAGAGCTGAACTGATGAATGTGCTACCCAGGCATTCATACACATTGTGGACTTTGGTGGCAAACTGCTGGACTCTACACCAGTGCTGTGCTCAGAAAACAGCCCTATTGTTTTTCTACTAGAAATTGTGAAGGTATAATGGAGAAAAGTACCGAATCAAAGAATGACCATGTTTTGCCCAATACATCATGATCGCCTCAGTAAGAAACTTTCTTTATAAAATATGTATCCAAAAACCTCTTGTGAGGCACTTTTTAAATTTGCATAGGGTGGGTTTCTCTTCCTATGGTGACCTCACAAATGTCCAGATTAGAGAACCCGCCCCCCCCCAAATAGTTGATCTCTCACAGGAGAACTGGAAATCCAGTACCCTAAAAATGCAATACTCCTGTACCCACAATAAATTCTTAGATTGCTGTTGATAAGGAATTATTACTAAGAATTCATTGTGGGTACAGGAGTGTTGCATTATCAGATGAAAGAAAAGGAATCTCACACTTTGAAAAATATGCCAACGCTATCTACAAGTGAATCAGATGGTGAGGGGAATAACCACTGCCAAGCAGGAGGGCAGAACCTTGGGCCCCTGCTTTTCCGACTGGCCAGGGTTGCACTTGCAGGCTTGGATTTAGGAATAGACAGCAGAAGTAACTGCCTGGGATGTAAAATTTATACTATATATATACTAGGGCAAAGATTATCCAACTCCTACTTGTTTCAGGGGCATATGCAGACACGACTGTACCAAGCTAAAAATGCATCCTGTGCGACTAATGAATCCACCCACCCAGTCATGAATTTCCTGGAAGCCCAGTGACGATATCAGTATCCTTTCCATATTTGCGCCCTGTGCAACTGCACTGCTTGTACAGACCTTGGTACGGTCCTCTATACAGATATTGCTTCAAAGGAGCACCACTGTGTAACTGTGGTCTTCCTGTGCCTCTCTCTTGGCTTTCTGATTTTTAGGATCTCTGCCCACCTCTTATTTATTTATTTAATTTAATAGGTTTTTTTAATACCGCTTTATCATTTCAGTCAAAGTAGTTTACATTGTAACTTAAACTTGGCAAACGTACATTAAACAGGGGCATTGATAACTTGGATTCTTCTGAGGCAATGGAGGGTTAAGTGACTTGCCCAAGGCCACAAGGAGCGCTAGTGGGAATCGAACCCTGGTCTCTTCCTCCCGTTCTGCAGCATTTGCTCTCTGGTCTTGCCTATGGGCCCCAAAATCTTAAATTACGCCCTTTATACTCATGGAATGGATAGCGAAGGGAAAAGGGCCAGTCAGTCTTCTATTCTTTGGCAAATATTTCATACAGAGCTTTTTTGTTTTAAAGTAAGCCATTAAGAGGGTAATTTTAAAATAGGCATCTGTGTGTCTTTTATAAAATATTAGGGGCAAACTGGCAGGAATTTCTACTGGATTGCATCCACGGACAGGCGAAGATGTAGATGTTAATCCATACAGTAGGTGTGCACACAGTTATATATAAGACACATATGTAAACCATGAACCTGCTCCAGAACATGCCAATCATCGGGCTACATAAACGTACACGCCTTCTTGTCACCATGAGTATTTTACACATGCAGCCACTGGGATAATTTTATAAAAACCCTCTTATGTGTGAAAAGTCCTTTATCACATTACCCCCTAAATAGCTTCTTGTACACAACACACACAAGCGGCAGGTCAGAAGTTACAGACGTAAAGGAGAAGAGGAACCAGATGAGCAAAGCCAGAAACTAAACTTCTTATCAACTGACTTCCTGGAAAATATTGACTCTGGTGGTGTCTTTATCAAGATCCAGGACAGAACAGTGACTTTTAGACAAAAAGAAAATAAATAATTTTTCAGTGGAAAACAAGTTCATGGGCCAGGGCTCACAATATGAGGCGGGGAAACTGGATTGACATTGAATTATTCATGGAATGGGATGGTAGATTCATGGAGTACAAACCCTGTTAGCTACTGGAGGCAAAATGTGGTTCTGGGAACTCAAGATCTGGGATAAATAATCCAGAAGATCCCCTCAGTGCTGGTGAAGAGCATCAAAGGAGATCAAACATGGTTTAGGGTGTAATAACAGGCTGATGAGTGGAGTGGAGGAGTAGCCTAGTGGTTGGGGCAAGGTACTTCAGGCTGGAAGGTCAGGGGTTCAAATCCCACTAGAGGACAGCAACCTTGGGCCAGAAGGACTGGGGTTTCTAGTCCCGCAGGTGCTCCTTGTGGTCTTGGGCAAGCCACTTAACCCTCCATAGCCCATGTTCCCTGTAAAATAGTTATCTCCAAGTTATAATACCCTGTTCAATGTAATTTCAGTTTGTTCAATGTAAACCACACTGATGCAGAATAGCACGGTATATAAGAGAATATAAATGACAGGATTTTGTAGCTTGAATGTGCTGTATTTCTATGCTATGGGTTGCACCTATTGGATAAGCTTTTGCATGCTGGAATAAGCTGAGATCCAGAAGACAAGAGAAGTGCAATATTTCACCCTTACTCTATATGTACAGTATGTGCAACAAGGATCAGTAGACCAGTGCAGTCAATCTGATGTTTTTTCATTAGTGCTAAAGAATTTATCTAAAACAAAAAGTAATCAACCTACAAACTAGATGTCCTGGAAGAGGTCCACCTTCAGCAGGAAAAGAACAGCGACGTGGGAAGTCTGTAGAAAGTAAACGCTTCTGGTTTACTTTCCTCCCAAGATGACACCGAAGATTTTTCACGTCTCTTGTATGCCTGGACTCCACCCACGCTTTGGTTTTCTCTTATCTCCCTCCAGAATTTCTGCATTAGTTTTCCTGTAATTATCTACAATTGCAAAATCGCTGACATAGTAAGGGTGAGCATTCATCTTGTTTTTCTGTGCACATAATCTGTTATATTTTTTGAAGGTGTAAATAAACAGGTCAACAAAGGTGGGTCGGTCGAAGTAGTGTATCTGAATTTTCAGAAAGCCTTTGACAAGATCCTTCATGAGAGACTATTGGTGAACTTAAAAAAGTCATGGGATAGAAGGCAGTGTACTATTGTGGATCAGGAACTGGTTAAAAGATAGAAAGCATGGAATAGGGATAAATGGCCAATTTTCTCAATGGATAAAGGTGAATAGTGGAGTACCGCAGGGATCTGTGCTGGGTCCGCTGCTTTTTAACATATTCATAAATGACCCGGAAATGGGAATAACAAGTGAGGTAATCAAATTTGCAGATGACACAAAATTATTCAAAGTTGTTAAAACCCAAGAGGATTGTGAAAAATTGCAAGAGGACCTTAATAAATTGGAAGACTGGACATTCAAATGGCAGATGAAATTTAATGTGGACAAGTGCACCTAGGAAAGAACAACCCAAACTTTGGTTACACGATGCAAGGTTCCACATTGGGATCCACCACCCAGGAAAAAGATTTAGGCATCATCGTAGAAAACAGGTTGAAACCCTCTGCCCAGTATGCAGTGACGGCCAAGAAAGCAAATAGAATGCTAGGAAATATTATATAGTAGTAACATACATAGTAATATAATATGATGGCACATAAAGACCAGCATGGTACATCAAGTCTGCCCAGCAAGGTGACAAGAGTATGTGCACCTGCTGCTCCATACCCCCTCCCTATACCTTTGTTTAGGGGTGCGCCTTCTGCTCTGTGCAGGTCACCCCTATTTGCTGAGATAGCAAAGACGGTTAAGGTTATTTTGATTTTATCCTGTTGCTATAAAGAGATCCACTGTGTCTGTCCCAAGCCATTTTGAATTCTATCACTGTGTTTGCCCCCACGACTTCCATCGGGAGGACACTCCAAGCATCCACCACCCTTTCAGTGAAAAAGTATTTCCTGACATTGCCTTTCAGTTTACCCCCTTGCAACTTCATGTTATGCCCTCTAGTTTTACAGGCTTCCCCATCTTTGGAAGAGGTTTGTTTGTTCATTTATACTCTTTAAGTATTTACAGGTCTGAATCATATCTCCCCTGTCCCTCCTCTCCTCTAGAGTGTACATATTTAGGTCTTCAAGTTTCTTCTCATTCGTCTTCTGACGCAGGCTCCAAATCATTTTTGTCACCTTCCTCTGATCCATTTCCAGTCTTTTCACATTCTTTGTGAGATACAGTCTCCAAAACTGAACACAGTATTCCAAGTGAGGCCTCAACAGGAAAGAAATGGAGTATAAAACAAAGGATATTATAATGCCTCTCTATCATTCCATGGTGCGACCACACCTTGGATATTGTGTGCAATTCTGGTTGCCATATCTTAAAAAGGCTATAGCAGAATTAGAAAAGGTACAAAGAAGAGCGACAAAAATTATAATGGGGTGGAAGGATACTTCTATGAGGAGAGGCTTGAAAGGTTGGGGCTCTTCAACTTGAAAAAGAGACGGCTGAGGGGGGATATGATAGAGGTCTATAAATTAATGAATGGAGTGAAACGGGTAAATATAGATCAGCTGTTTACACCATCAAAAAGTAGAAAGACTAGAGGACACACAATGAAGCTACAATGCAACCCATTTAAGACTAATAAGAAAAATATTTTTTTTGAAACCCGACAGGTACTTATGGCCTGGATTGGCAAGTTGGAAATAGGATTCTGGGCTTGATGGACCTTGGTCTGACCCTGTATGGCATTTCTTATGTTCTTATGTATGCTAACCTCTGACTTGCATACCTTGGGGGGGGGGGGGTGATTATACATTCTAACTCGACCCTTGAACTGTATAATTAACATATACAAAGGAAGACATGGTACAAATTGAAGTTGGTGAGGCAAATACAATCAGTGTTAAGACCACAAGATTTTTGGATGGTGGTCCAGTCAGTAGTCCTGACTCATCTGGAGTATTGTAATTTGATATTTTTGGGAATGCCCCAAACTATTACATAAATTACATTGGATTCAAAATATTTCTGCGAAATTGATTACTTGTAGTAGTTATAAGGAGAGAGTGACCTCTTTATTGTTAAAGCTTCATTGGTTGCCAATGGCAGCATGAGTCTTATTTAAGGTTTATGTTTAGCAGATAAAACTTTATCTTTATTTCCGCAATTGATATACCACCCAAGCAATAGCATCAGGGAGGTTTACAAAGTCAAAGTGGCTGCAAGTATAGAAAGAGAAAAAGAACTGCATTTGTAGACAGGAAAGAGAAAGAGAGCGAGGGGGAGGGGGCAGGCAGAGAGGAAGCATTAGGAGAGAAGAGGACCATCAGGCAGGTGGGCAGGGAACAGTCAGGGTGGAGTGGGGGAAAGGTCGAAAGCAAGTTGGAAGAAATGGGTTTTGAGCATGGTTTTAAATCTGGGGTAAGAGAGTTTAGTGCGGAGGGTGGGTGGTAGTGAGTTCCAGAGAGCGGGGTCCAGGTAAAAGAAAGCAGAATGGGGGGTGAGCTTGAGGTGTGCTTGAGAAAGGGAGGGAAGGGAAAGGCGGTTGGCATGAAGGGACCGGAGTAGATGCGGGGGAGCGTGAAGGTGGAACTGATCTGCCAGATATTGAGGGATACCTGTGTGGATGACCTTGTGGACAATGGTGAGAATTTTATAAGTGAACCTGGAATTAAGGGGAAGCCAGTGTAATCATATGAGCTGAGGGGTAACGTGATCGGATTGGGAGGGGTGGGTGAGAAGACGAGCCGCAGTGCTCTGGATGAGCTGGTATAATGGCAAGCCGGCAAGGACAGCATTGCAGTAGTTGAGTTTGGTCATAATGAGGGACAGAACAAGGGTGGTTAGTGATGGTTAGTATTTATAACATAGGCCGATCTACTTGTCTACTAGGTTGATACTCTGTTCTTCGGTAAGATCTTTACATTCTGCAGCTCGTTGTACACTAGTATTGCCCTCGACTTCTGCTTTTCAGCATAAGAGAATTAGAGAGAGATGTTTTTTGAGTGCAGTTCCAAGACTGTGGAATGATTTACCACCTGTGATTAGGAATCTTGTGGATTATGTTCAATTCTGTAGAGTTTTAAAGACATGATTATGGAGGAAAGTTTTTAATGCTATTTGATTGCATTGTTTATAACTGTTTTTTATACTCTACTTTGTACAACTATGGATGGTAAAAGCAGAATATATGCAATTAGGCATTTGCCTAGGGCAGATGCTTCTGGAGGGGGGGGGGGGGGCAGCAAAAAGCAACTACAATCAAAGCATCTTGACTTACCTGATCTCCTTGTTTCTTTACCTCTTCCCCTTGTTTTATCTCTTATCTGCACCTTGTGTGTTGTTTTGTCTTCACTAGATTGTAAGCTCTATGAGCAGGGACTGTCTCTTACATGTCTGTGCAGCGCTGCGTACGACTTGTAGCACTATACAAATGCTCAGTAGTAGTAGTAAAGCAAAGCAATGATAGCAGAGCTGGTGCAACTGCTAGGCAAACTAGGCATCGACCAGAGTGCCAATAGTCCAAGGGCAGCCCATTGCCACTGCTCCCTCTCCTCTCTGGGGCCTGCAGCTGCAGCAATGACTTCAAATAGCCCTGCAGTACTTACCTAAACCCCCTGCACTGTAGGGCTGTTTGTGCTTCTGCCCTCTCTGATGCCCTATGTCAACTTCCTGTTTGCATGGGGTGGAAGCGCCCCGTATGTGTCTACACCTGCCCTGCATGCTGGCTTCTTTTCAAATAAGATTCTGAAATAAAGAAATTAGAAGCAGACAACCTAGGGTTAAGGAATACTTTTGCATGGCCTCGCTTCTGTTAGCTTCTGAGGGGAGATTGAATTAAATATCATGCATCAATATTATTATGGTTTTTGCAGCCTGTTTTCTTGGCAGACAATGAAACGTTCCATCAGAAAAAATGAATTAATTCCTGGCTCACGTAATCGGTTAGATTAATGCACTATCTTCTCAGCTGAAAGACTTGAATGTAAATCCTTTCCTGTTGGACTCAATAAAGAAAATTTTGCCTGGTCCTCAGTGCAGACATTAGCCCATTCAGGTAAAGCACTTAAATTCTTACACTAGATGGTCAAAAGCTGGTAAGAAACATTCTACTTCAGATGCTGGGAATTCTGCCTGATACAATGTATAAGAAATGAAACAACTCTCGCTTTCTTTCAGGTTTACCTTCAGGCACTTATACACCAAATACATCCCTGCTACAGCGCCTTCAGGCTTTTGACCCATTCTGGAGCTCTTAGGCGTATTAAGCATCTGGCTAGCCGAAGACCCAATAACCCGATATTCTCTTCAATTCCTACGCTAACCAAAATCCTCATTTCTTTCCTACTTTTCTCAGAACATGGATCCTCTAAGTACTGAAAGTAGAATTGCACGTGAAGCCAGAACATTGGGAAAAATGCAGGCATGTCTAAGTTTGGGCATGATTTTGCAAATATGGATGTGCCCAATATGGATGTCTTCAGGACCAGCTCATATAGATGTCCCTGGCATAATATTAGATACTGGGGATGTCTAAGAGACAAAACAAGTTTCCCAATAAAACAAAATATATCATTGCGATTGTGCAGAATACTGAGGATAGTGAAGCGCCAACGGCTCTACATCCTCCAGACGTTTAGGGCCCAAATGAGCACTTTCCCCATGTCTATTCATGCTGGGAGCAGGTCTAGATTTGGAAGTGGTCACGGATGTTCTCAAGAATTCTGAAAGCGATTGGGGACAGCTGCAACCATAGCACCATCCCGGACACGTCTTCACCGCACCTCCTGCCTCCTTGGATATTCCTGCGGCGGAGATGTCTTAACAAGCATTTGTAAAATGTCTGTGAGGATGTTTCTGTGATTTGGATGTCTGCATGCACATTTTCAGACATCCAAATCAGTCTAAGTCTTTTAAAATCGCCCCCGTGGAGCCTGACTCACGAAGGGGCACATCTGGGCTGTCTAGATGGTCCAGAGAAAGACGGACCCGTTAGGACCTGATTCTGGACCATGGGAACAAAACGTTCCCGCAATGCACAGATTCGGGTCCATGGACAGCCCGGCATGCCCCTGCCACCTGTGGGGACATCCTTCCCACAGGTGCCTCCAAATCACACAGCTTAGGCCCCCCTCATCCCTGCTGCCCATTCCATCGCTGGCC
This sequence comes from Ichthyophis bannanicus, assembly GCA_033557465.1. Classification (NCBI taxonomy): domain Eukaryota; kingdom Metazoa; phylum Chordata; class Amphibia; order Gymnophiona; family Ichthyophiidae; genus Ichthyophis; species Ichthyophis bannanicus. The sequence goes on along the minus strand of CM066045.1, from coordinate 181,425,588 downwards.
TGCCGGGGTCTGGATCGGGCAAATGGCACCCTGGCCCCGGACCTGATTGCAGGGTTGGTGCTGCTTATTTCACTTTTGAGGTGGAATAAGCAGCAAATCCCCTTTGACCCGGCAGGACATACAGGGCTGTGACTTGAATCAGCCCTGTATGTCCTGCCAGGCTGGCCCACTCCTGCTCGGCCCAGATCCTACCCCCTTCTGCCCCCCACCAGCTCTCCCCATCCTGCTACTCAGGACTTATAGGGAGAGCTGGAGGAGGAATCAGATTTGGGACACTGGTCAATAGGGTTGGGTTTGAACCCTGCATTTCCATGACGTAACATGGCTTAAGCACGTTAACATATTCTGGGCATGTGTAGCACCAATATAAGGGGCAGTGGTAGGAGCAGGATTGACCTGAGGATGGGAGTTGAGCTGGAGGGAGAAATGGTGTTGGGCTGCATGTGGGTGTTTGCTTATGACAATGAATCTTATGTGGGCCGGCTGTATGGGCTTATTTGGACATTTTCTAATGCCATTATTAATGTTGAGAGTACGTCCAGCACCTTGTTGCCCCCTTTACTCTTTCCATGAAGAAATATATTACTCCTAAGTCTAATTCTTTACACCATCTTTCAAGCTTCTTAATTTTTTCTATACACTGTTGAATTTTTCTTGTTGTTTCTTCATTGTCACATTTTTGTTTTTGTGTCACCCCCAGTCTGAATCTTTGTTTTTCTCTCCCCCCTTATATCCGCAGCTCTTCACCCTCTATCTCCCTCCCTCTGTCCCCCTTCCTTCCCTCCCCTCCTCCCAGCAATGGTTGAGGGGTAAACATGTGCTGAAGCTCATGGTTTATCATTATGTTATATCTACTGATGGCCCCTTGTTAGGAATGGTAATGGTTGTTAATATAAGCAGGATGGACTGTGTGCTGCAATACACACATAGATAAACAGCTGGTTTTGTAAACTTATGTAACAATCTGCACATAAAAAAATAAAGAAAAAAATATCTGCAAGTTCAACATTAGCTAGATTCCATGCTGCTTATCTCCAGGGATAATCAGTAGCTTTCCCCGAAGTTTACCCTAATGACATTTTATGGACTTTTCCTCCAGAAACTTGTGCAAACCTTTTTTTAAAACCAACTATACTAACTGCTTTTACCATATCCTTCAGTTACAACTTCCAAAGTGAGAAAATATTTTCTCCTATTTGTTTTAAATGTACTGCTTATTTATTTATTTATTTATTTGTATTTCTTCTATACCGCACTCTTTTTCATCAGCGCGGTTTACATTAAACAGGAATACTCATTTCAATCAACAGACTGTGGTGAGCTTACATATAACAGGAAATATACAACTGGGATTATAACTTAGGGAAACTATGTACATATTTGTAGCATGTATAGGACCTATATACACGGGATAGAGTTAACTTTAACTTTATGGCCTGTCCTTAGTCTTTGTGCTTTCTGAAACAGTAAACAAGTGATTTTTATTTACTTTTTCCACACTGGATTTTAAGAACCTCTTATCGTATCTGCCCTCCGCTATCTCTTCTCCAAGCTGAAGAGCCCTAACCTCTTTAGCATTACCTCATAGGAGAGCTGTTCCATCCGCTTTATCATTTTGACATGGAAGAGGTGGTTCCAGGCCCTAACCATCCTTGGTAGCTTGAAGGTCTGATCTTGTGCTTAGAGCAGTAAACTGCAATGCAGAGGAGCCCCATAGTCTGGTCTTGTGAATCCAAATCCACTTTCCCACTGATGTTCTATGATACCCGATCTGTGTGACGGGTTCCCCATGAGAAAGGGCTAAAGGAGCGATGTTGCTGTTCTTATCCAACGGCAGCTGTTGAGACACAAAGGAATAAAAAATGACATTAAAAGGTTGTAAAAATGTTCATGTGTACAATCACGTTACAGCATAGTTATAATGGAAATGGCATCTGATCTCTTAGCGTTCCACGGACTTGAGCCCGAGTACTGTATGCCACTGCTCATGAATATTTTTTTTCATTAAAACATGCCTTCTTATTTTATACATTAAGAATAGTGTAGAAGAAGTTAATATAAGCAAGGACTGATAAGCTTAAGCTGAGATCTTCGCTTGTCTAATAATGACAAAGCCATCTATCAAACTGTGAAGGAGGCAGGATAGCAGAAAAGATTTGTCAACCCTCCCCAATCTGACACCAGTTCCTTTCCCATCTCTCTCTCTCTCTCCCTCAAACACACACACTGCTCTTCCATATCATTGCTCAAGAGCGGTGACCTTGGACACAGTACTGGGCTAAATGCCAAACACAAAAACCCAAACAAATCTTCCATTATTAACACTTTGAGCTTTTTTGTTATTATTATGGCCTGTCAGTTTTCCTCCGGCTCCTTTCTGCTTCCAGCTCGGTCAGAACCGGGGCTGGGATCTAGCACCATGAACCTTCATCTGAAACCCTGAATCTGGCCATTTGGTAAGTATAATTTTCTCCTTCCCCCCTATCCCACAGGGGCTAATCCTGCCTTTGTAACATTCCCACCCAACCTCGGGAGAGGAAGATCCAACTTGCTGGATCAAACTGAGAATCTAAGCCAGTGGGCTGGCCAACAGAATTCTCCCCCCCCCCATTCTTTTCCAGAAGACTCCCTGAATCTATTCTGTGACTGACTTCTGGGAGTCCAGGCACATAGGTGGGGGCCACTAGACAGCATGAGACTGCAGTTAACTTGCTTGCTTGAGACTGAGAGAGAGGGTTCCATGCAGACAGTTTTGTCAAAAGCTGTGAACACTCCCTCCCGCCCTCCATCACTGCCCGTCATACAGGTGCATCGATTACTGGGCATTTTCAAAGCTCGAGTGCTATCCAACACATTGACAGCATTAGTGAAGTTTTTAAAGCATAGCATTTCCCATATTTTTAGGGTAGCGCTCCTGCTGCCACAGTCTAACACCTGGGACTGTCTATTTTGTATCATTTTTCATAGATTACCGTTCAGGAAGGAGGTCTGTTTTATTGATTGAGGGGGTGCTTTTTCTAAAACGTAAAGCTTAATTTAAATTACAAATACTTCTTAATGATTACATTATTTTTGGTTGCTAGTAGAACCCCCCCCCCCCCTACCCTCCATGATACACAGACACTACAGAGTTCTGTTGGCACTCCATTGCAGCTAGTCCTGGTTCCTCATATTGCTTCCCATTGCAGTGTGAGATCTGTAGTTCTGTTTTCTCCATTTGCGATCAGTTCCTCACAGGGGACTTATAAACAGAGCACCCTAGGGATGAACCCTAAAGTTACTGCTTGGGTTAGAAATTGGTTGAGTGGGAGACGACAAAGAGTACAGGTAAATGGAGCTCACTCTGAGGAGAAGGATGTTACCAGTGGTGTGCCCCAGGGATCTGTCCTTGGTCCGATTCTTTTTAACATCTTTGTTAGTGATATAGCGGAAGGGCTGTCGGGTAATGTGTGCCTCTTTGCGGATGATACGAAAATCTGCAATAGAGTAGACACCCAGGAAGGTGTAGATAACATGAGGAGGGATCTAGCTAAGCTTGAAGAATAGTCTAGAATTTGGCAGCTGGGATTTAATGTTAAAAAATGTAAGGTCATGGATTTGGGCTGCAGCAATCCAAGGGAGCAAGCTTTATTTTTCGTGAACCGCTCAGACGCTATCGTGATGGGCGGTATATCAAGTTCTCTAATAAACATAAACAATATAGTATGGGGGTGAGGTACTTTTGTCCACTAAAGAAGAGCGGGACCTAGGAGTGCTTGTGTCTGATGATCTTAAAGTAGCTAAACAGGTAGAAAAGGCGACGACAAAAGCTAGAGGGATGCTTGGGTAGATACGAAGAGGAATGGCTAGCAGAAAAAAGGAGGTGAAAGTGCCTCTGTATAAGTCTTTGGTGCGACCTCATTTGGAGTATAGTTTGCAATTCTGGAGACTGCACCTTCAAAAGGATGTGAACAGGATGGAGTCAGTACAGAGGGTGGCTACTAAAATGGTTAGTGGTCTTCATTATAAAGCATATGAGGACAGACTTAAGGATCTTAATATGTACACCTTAGAGGAAAGGCGGGATAGAGGTGATATGGTTGAGATGTTTAAATACCTCCGTGGCATAAATGTTCAGGGAGAGAGCCTCTTTCAATTGAAAGCAAGTTCTGCTACGAGGGGACATGGGATGAGGGTGAAGGGAGATAGATTCAGGAGTGATATGCGGAAATATTTCTTTACAGAAAGAGTAGTGGATCCATGGAATAGTCTCCCAGTGGAGGTGGTAGAGATGAGGACAGTAACTGAATTCAAAAAAGCATGGGACCAACACAGAGGATCTCTAAAGGTAAAAAGGGGACTGTTGTAGTCGTTGATATGGAAGGACAGATTAGATAGGCCATGTGGTCTTTTTCTGTCGCCATATTACTATGTACTTAGAAGATACCAAAAAAATTCAGGACTGGGTAAAATAAGTCTTCCCTCCCAAAACTGGGCCACATCACATCCTTGCCACTGGCGATCATTGAGGTTTTCCTTGCCTATTATGTTAAAAGAAGTGTAGAAGGTGCTTACAGCCTGCAAAGCTGCAGAGACTGAGGGTTTTCAGTCCAGTTTGATTTTTCTTGTGAGCTGCACATATAGAGAAATCGAAATGAATGATTTGTTCACCAACAGAGCTTCAAACATTTCATCTGGTTGGTCAGTTGAGGCTTTTCTGGTTGCAAAACAAAAGCATAAAAAACAAGAGTCAAGCCTATAGTGGCTAATATCAGTCATAATGGACGCTACAGTTCATTTGTGTCATATACTGCATCTCATTTTGTAGCGGTTACAATGAAAAAGGTAAAATTTATGTCAGCGTGGGAATACAGAACCCCACCACCATCAGGAAAGGACATATTTGGAGGCCTACTTGCAACTGTTTATCCCACATTGGTAGTAGAATGGTTATATTTTATGACACATTTACTAATGCTGAACTGAAAGAAGAGAAATACTTATCCTTTTCTCACCCTCTTCTCCTCCTGCCTTGCTCGATCCAAAGAGAACCTGATTTATCTGCAGTCTTAAGTGAATTAATGCTGATCACTTGCATTTAAAGCAAGTGACTGCATGGGAATGCATTATTTCATTTTTTTAGGTTTTGCAAAAGGGTAGAATTGTCATGTTTTTAAGAAAATTCTAAGTGTATAAGATGGAAATGGATGAAAGGGACTTTGCATTAAATATACAGAGACAACAGATTCAGACTGGGGGTGACACCAAAAGGAAAAATATAGAAGTAAGGAAATAAGGAGAGAGGGCTTCTGAACATGCCTTGACCACTTGCCAATCCCCAAGTTTTTAGTACTCACGTTAACCATCTGTCATATCAAATGAGCGAGGCACATATATCACATTTTGTAACAGGCATCAAGGTGTAAGTGGGCAAGAGGGATCGCCTCCTGTATTATCACCCTATCCCCTTCCTGTCCCACTCTCATGTAAAGAAGTGCTGAAATGGGGCCCAGAGATTAGAGTCCTTACCAAATTGTCCTCATGAACGTGCCACCCTCAGTTCCAGCTCCATAATATGAGCCACCTTGCACACCCATTCCACCAATATTTTGGCGCTTTGTTGTTCTGCCATCCCACTGCCACACACAGGCATACTGCTAAAAATAGGAAATTCCCTAAATCCTTCCTCCCTAGGCAGGCCTCTGGCTGGCTCTCGGTATATCCCAGAAGCAGAAGAGCAGGATCTTACTATGATCTCCAAATAGATCCAATGTACTTGTTCCCAAAGGGGTCTAATAAAGGGACATTCCCAAAAGACATGCATTAAGATAGCCCTTTTGCCGCACCCTCTCAAACATAACTCTGAGTATGTTGGCTGAATAGCATGCAAAAGCACGGGAGTGAGGTACATACAGTATAGGAGTTTATATTGCGAGTCCAAATGGGCCTGGCATATAGACATTTTAGGAGCATTTTGCCACAGGGTCTTCCATGAAACCTCAGTCCACCCCCTTCCCAGATCCCCTTCTCATCTAGTCTGATAGGGAGACTGCTCTGTCTATGTCTCTAACAGAATTCAGTGAATTTGAGCTAGAAGTTAATGTAACTAAAAGTTCCATAAATTCTCTGTAAACATGTGAGTTTGATGTAAACCGCTTTGATTTAACGATAAGGCGTTATATAAAAACTGTTAAATTAAATAAATAAATAAATAGAAGTCATGTACCCTGTTTGGGCTTTTTGAAAAGGGGCTCTAAGGGGTAAGCTTTTTGCAGATATTTATGTTTATGGGTTTGTTGAAAATCCTTCACTTGTAGGACAGAGATGATCATGGGAGCTCCAGGTATGAACTGCTGCAGGATTTCTCCCTATGAAGAAATTATCCCAGCGCTATAAAACCCATTAGCGGAGGAGTGGCCTAGTGGTTGGGGCAAAGTACTTCAGGCCGGAATGTCAGGAGTTCAAATCCCACTAGAGGACAGCAACCTTGGGCCGGAAGGACTGGGGTTTCTAGTCCCACAGGTGCTCCTTGTGGTCTTGGGCAAGCCACTTAAGCCTCCATAGCCCATGTTCCCTGTAAAATATGTTTATGTTTATTACATTTGATATCCCGCTCAGGCCAAGAAGCATCAGAGCGGTTTACAATCCTACATTTATGTTATGGAAAATAAGAAAAGAACGCCATTAATAAGATAGAACAGAGTAGGAGAAACAGATAGACAAAGTGATAGCACAGATAGGAGAAAACAGAACAGCAGACTACCTTCACAAACTACAGGCATGACAAATAGTTATCAAAAAGTTATAATGCCCTGTTCAATGTAATTTCAGTTTGTTCAATGTAAACCGCACTGATGCAGAATAGCGCGGTATATAAGAGAATGTAAATAAATAAATAAATAAAATAAAAAATATATGCAATGCTTACAGCTGGGCCTGGGAGAGCGAGGGAGCTGCATCCACTCTCTACCGCACCATCATATGACCCCTCCTGCCAGGTATTTATGATCTGAATAGGCCACTGTTGGAAACAGGACACTAGACTTGATGGACCTTTGGTCCAACCCAGTATGGCAGTTCTTATTTTCTTAGCTTTCTGCACAATGCTAAAAAAAGTCTTGTACTCTCTTACAGATTTGGGGTTGTGGACTGGCCTTTTAAAGATCTTGAAAAGCTGGATATGCAAACAAGAAAACTCCTCCATGCTCATGAAGTAATTTACAATAATAAGTGTATGCCAAGACTGTATGGGCCCGATATTCAAAAGGCATTTACATGGTTTACAGCCCAGTAAACCATGTAAATGCTTTAAACCGGGATATTTAATGGCACTTACATGGTTAGTGCCACTGAATATTCCCTTCTAACCCCGCTACATGCCCCAATGCTATGCGATTAGCATCGAGACGTGTTGGGGGTATTCCAGGGTGGAGCAGAGGCAGAGACCGTCGCTAATCAGGAAGCAGCAATACTGCATGCTGCCCAGTTAGGGACCTGTGCCTAAAAGATAGGCGAGGAAAACTCTTGCCTATCTTTAAGTTGCATGCGCTAACCAGGCAGTATGCAATATCGCTCCTGCCTGGTTAGCTACTGTGGCTTCCAGCATGTATGGCGATCCCCAGATATTCAATACCGGGGCTGCATATGACCCTGGCATTGAATATCCAGGGTTAATTTATTTATTTTATTTATTTACATTCTCTTATATACTGTGCTCTTTTTAATAATGGTTTATGGACCTTTCCTCCAGGATAGGAAACTCCTTGGATAGCTCATTTCGGATCTGCATGCTGCTGGTTGAGCCATTGTATGATGCTCGGAGAAGATGGATGATCTTCAGTGGCACATGTTCGTTCTCTAGTACCCTCCAGAGGGCGGGCCAGTGAACACAGTCAAATGTGGATTTGAAGTCAATGAGATAATGGTTCACTTTCCACACCTGATCCTTTCCTCCACCAGTTGAATGGTGAATATTTGATTGGTGCAACCACAATATGGCCTAAATCCTGGTTGCTCTTCTCAGCTGGTCTGTTCACGATGTTCCTGCAGCTTGATTGTATGATCTTCATGAACACCTTGTCAACGATTGAAAGGAGGCTGATGCCTCAGTAGTTCTTACATTCCCGGCTATTGCCTTTCTTTAGGATTGACACAATGATGGCTTTCTTCCATGATGATGGAACTCATCCCATGTGCCTGATGAATGTTAGAAGGATGTGAAGCCATTGCAGCAGGATGTCTCCCCCAGCTTGATCATTTTGGCAGTGACTTGATCCATTCCGGGCATCTTTCTGTTCTTCAATGATGTTATTGTACACTTCACTTCATCAACTGTTGGCTCACCGTCATGGAATGAATTCTCCGGCAGATCGATAGTTGGTGCCTCTGTTGGTGGTCCCTGGGGCAGATTGTGGATGTACAGCTGTTGGAAAAATTCTTTCCACCATTGCAGGCATTCACCAGGGGAGCTCACAAAGGTGCCATCTGCTTTCTTGATGTTGTCATTGGTCGACTTGTTTTTGCCACTCAGTCTCCTAAGGGTCTGATACAGAGTCCGGTACTCATGCCTGGATGCTGCTTCTTCCAGTTTGGCTGCAACACCATTCCAGTAGATTTCTCGTTCTGCCTTTATCTTCTGTCTGACCTCTTTGTTCAGTCGTCGATACTGCTTGAAGTCAATGTGTTTGATTTATTTCCGTTTATCCATTAGATCCCGGCACTCATCCAAAATCCATGGCTGTGTCCGATGACAGATGGATAGGCACAGAGGGGTGGTGCATTCCAGGATGGACTCTGATAACTGCTTTTCTTCTGCATCTGCATCATCCAGTGATTTGAGTGCTACAAATTTGTTGGATAGGGTGATTTGGAATTCTTGGTTGAGTGCCAGATCTTTCAGAGAAGCCAAGTTTAGTTTGGCTAGTGGAGGTATCTTGCGCTTTGCCTGTTGTAATTGCAGCTGTACCTTGGCATGGACGAGGTAGTGGTCAGACCCAAAGTCGGGCCCCCTCATTGCATGTACATCTTTGAGCGATGATTGGAATCGAGAGCTGATTGGGATGTAGTCCAGGACGGCCGAGTCTTCACCAGATGGGTTGTGCCATGTAAGCTGGTGTTTGTGAGGGTGCTGAAAGTGACTATTTCCCACTACCAGGTTATTTGACACAGCGAAGGATAGCAGACACAGTCCATTGTCACTGATCATGCCATGGCCAAAACTACCCAGCGTTTCTTCCCATCTGGTCCTGTCCACACTGGTATTTTATTTTATTTATTTAGCTGTATTTATATCCCGCTTTTCACCAGGTCAAAGCGGTCAATTGGGAGATACATTTAACACGAGGGGATATGACACACATACGCTAATACTTACAGGGAACATGGGCAATGGAGGGTTAAGTGGCTTGCCCAAGACCACAAGGAGTGCCTATAGGACTACAAATCCCAGTCCCTCCGGCCTGAGATTGCTGTCCCCAGGTGGGACTTGAACCCCCGGCCCTCCGGCCTGAAGTACCTTGTCCTAACCACTAGGCCACTCCTCCCTCCTATGAGCATTGAAATCTCCGGCCAGAATGATCAACTCTGTCTGTGGGATCGAATCTAATGTGCATTTATGCCATGGAAGTATTTGAACGTCTATATCATATCTCCCCTCTCCCACCTTTCTTCCAAAGTATACCTATTGAGATCTTTAAGTCTGTCCCCATATGCCTTATGGCAAAACCCACTGAGCATTTTGATAGCCACCCTCTTCACCGACTCCATTCTGTTTATATCCTTTTGATTTCACACAGCACTCTAAATTAGGTCTCACCAAAGACTTATACGAGGCACAATCACCTCCTTCTTCCTGCTGGCCATTCCTCTCCCTATGCACCCAAGTATCCTTCTGGCTTTCACTGTTGCCTTTTCTACCTGTTTAGCCACCTTAAGATCATCAGCAACAATCACCCTAGGTCCTGCTCTTCTTTTGTGGACAGGTATCCTTCATTCCCTAGACTGTACCACCCCTTTGAATTTTTATAGCCCACATGTACGACCCTACATTTTTTAGTGTTAAATCTCAGCTTTCAAATTCTCAATCATTCTTCAGGCTTTGCTAGATCCCTCCTCATATTATTTACACCTTCCTCACCTTCCTGGATAATTAAACTCAATCATAATCATCTCAACATCATCGCTCCCAGAACAATCCTATAGAAATGCATCTTTGGACATCGTACTTCTAAATATTAAACTTTGTTTAGACTGTAGCTGTTCTTGTGGATTCCAGAAGCTGCTGCCCTAGGCAGCTGCCTAGTTTGCCTAGTGGTTGAGTGTTAGCTTACATATGTACATTTATATTCTCATCTTTCCAAAGCAGGCAACTATGCAGATTGTATGGGCCATTCACTCCTCATCTGTTATCATCTGCTGACATTCTCTTTGTCATTGCGTCAATATTTTCAGTCTTCTGTCCTCCTTCTCTTTTCTCCAAGTCCTTACCAATGGGGCTTCGCTGCTCTTTCTCTTCATGTTTCTGATTTAGAAGTATAATTGCCACCAAATGGAGAGTGTCTCACATGGGTCCTCTTTGTGTCAAAGTAAACAACAGCATGATTAACTGAGAGTGAAGGGCGCCCCTGGAATTTCAGCATATTGTCAACATTCAGCTCTTCGAAAAGGCTTATTCCTCTGTTTGTTTATGCTTTCAGGGGTGCCCACATCAGAAATTGGACAGATGAAATTCATCTGCACTCCTGTAAAATTTCATAAAAGCATGACAGCTCTGCCTCAGGTCTAGTCCAATCAATCTTCACTCCCATTTGCTCCCAAATTGCTTTCTCTTAAATGAGGATTTTGATTAGGGTCACCAAAAAAGGCCAGCTAGGTCGAAGTAATACTTCCATGGTATTCTGTTTACTCTATGCTATAGCATGCTATACCTCAAAGAAGGAAGATGGCTTTTACTTTAAAAGCTAGTTTTTCCAGAGTTTTGGGCTTTGCTTTTAAGTGCTGATTGACCTTTGTTCCCCTCTGCATATTCCAAATAAGGATTATATTGCAAACTGGTTTTGTGTTAAGTAACCACAACTGACATCATCTCAACATTAATCAAGATGTCTCTGGTCAGCTACCAGTGGGATTCATGCCCTAAATACTGAGAAACTCCTGGATTAAGAGCTTTGTTACCATATTTTCATTATTTGGTAACATAGTAACATAGAATATGACAGCAGATAAAGACCAGTATAGTCCATCTAGTCTGCCCAGCAAGGCGGCAAGAGTAGGTGCACCTGGCGCTCCGTGCAAGTCACACTTCCCCATGTCTTTGTTTAGGGGTGTAGGTCACCCCTATTTGTTCAGATATAAGAGATAGTTATGCTTATTTTGATTTTATCTTGTTGCTATAAAGGGATTCACTATGTCTGTCCCTTGCCATTTTGAATTCTGTCACTGTATTTGCCCCCACCACTTCCATTGGGAGGGTATTCCAAGCAGCCACCACCCTTTCAGTGAAAAAGTATTTCCTGACATTGCCTTTCAATTTACCCCCTTGCAGCTTCATGTTATGCCCTCTAGTTTTACAGCTTCTCTGTGTTTGGAAGAGGTTTGTTTGATTATTAATACTCGTTACGTATTTAAAGGTCTGAATGGTACATGGTAGTTGATTGGGGAGGGAGAGGGGATGGGATGGTGGTGGCAATAATAAAGGAAGAGGGACCTTCAGCTTGAAGGCTACTGAGGCTTTGTATCTCTAGTTGCCCTGAGGCAGCAGGCACATGACTGTGGCAGGAAGGAGAGAGAAATATATCAGCTCACGAGAAGATAACATCATCTCAGCCTGACAAATCAAGTCGTTGTTTTATCATTACACATTTCACAAGCTGTTCAGTGTCCAATTCTTCCACACCACCACCACTAGTCTTTTACTCCTCCCCTCTCCCCTTTCAAATTCATCACATATATTTTATTTGGAAACCGATTTCCTGATTGAGCAGAAATGCCAATCAACCTCGCGGCTCCAGTCAGAGAACAGCCCCCAATCTGCATGAGCCCAGTCAGGCTGCTTTTCATCTCTAAGTGCATAAATTATTACCCTAACACTGTTCATCGTCAGCACATTCCTTTTTCTCTTCTGGAGGACACTGCTGAAATTTTTAACAGCTCAATCTTGTTAAACCAGCGCGATGAGTTGGAATCTTTGGGATGAACTTTGCATGGCACCCAGCATAGATAAAAAGTGCGATTCTTGTAATTGTTATTATTTGCTTGTGGTCCCCTTACTTATCTTGTCTAAGCTTGTAGTCCAGTAGTGTAATGAGCTTTCCCTAGCAAAGACAGAGAGACTTGGGAGCTTGCTGTTAGCTCAGTAGGACAAGGAAAGATAGAAAGCAGTTGCAGCCAGCATTCAAATAGTTACATGCATGCTCTGGGAAAGCATGCACATTGTACAAGGCTGAAACAGTGAGTTTTAGGTGCCACAAAGATCAAATGACCTTAGCATGGAATGTTAATTACTCCTAAATTATCCTTTGGCAAAGGTGGTATAATCTAATGTCCTATGTGTAGCAAAAATTCTCTATGACTAATTTTCTTTCCTACAGTTGTTTCATTATTTAAAACAAAACATTAGTGAAAAAAGAGTATTTAAACTTACAGCAGACAATGGCCAAAGGCAATCCTCATTATGTAAAAGGGGTGAACTGGGGACATACCAGTGCAGGAGACCTGTAAAGGGGAAATACTCACTGTTGGCTAGGTACCTGGTCTTTTGAGTTTTTCTCTCATCCCCAGTGCCCCTTTCTCATCGTTAACATCACCCCCTGCCAGAACCCTCCACTTACTTGAGCAACAGGCAACAAAAAGTAGCAGTGTGGGTTCTCATGGTTTCCATGGGCCAGCCTGAAATTGGCCCTCAGTGGATGATACTGACAGTGATGCTCTGTAATTCCTGAGCAAATTCCTCTTACCCATAAATAAGCCCATCAGTTGCCAGGCTGTAATTTATGGATCAGCAGATGACCATAGCATTACCAGCAGCAGGGAGCATAGGAAAGGAGCTTTCTCAGGCTAAAAAGAGTCAATCAGGAGAAATGAGAGAGAAAGCAGGAAACAGGAAACTATTTTTCCAAGTTGGAAGTTTTCCTCCTAAGTCCGAAGGGTATGCAAGTTGGTGTCAGAAGAACATGACTTTGTTTTTGATTCTCTGCGAGGCTTTGATCAAGTCATTTTCCCACTGTGTCTCAATTCAAATATAATTATCAAACGAGAGGGAGAATCCTCACGAGATGACTGGATTATAAGTATTCTAACTTGCAACAAGATAGCAGTAGAGAAGTATGTGCAGGATCCAAAGCACAGCACAGTTATTATAATTCTTAGAACTGCAATGTCTCACTTCACGGTATATATTGCAGGGAAGGGTCAACATGATTGAGCTGAGTATGTATCTTTTAACCTCATTCCACATAGCTGGTTTAGATTGCAGGAAGACTAGAGGCACATTAAGTACAGCCTTTTAATGATGACTCAGCAGCTCCCTCTACTTGGTGATCAACCTTCTCTCAGGTCTCTCACAATGGCTTAATAATGCACTAATTGCTTCCAATTGGACTGGTTGCAATACAGGGTGTTATTCCCCTCTGGGAATATCTTGGTTTTGAGGGGCTGATGCACTAAAGTGTGCTAGCCTTTTCACACAGGTTAGCTCAGGTTTTTTTGCACAATTTTGTGTGCTACCAGTGCAAAAATGAGTTTTGTGCATGAGTTAAAAGTTCACAAAACCTCAAGCAGATAGCAGCACACAGCACATTTAAATCTATAGTAATGAAGAAATTAACTATTTTGCGCAAATGCTGAGAAGTGTGCAGAAGACCAGAAGGCTGAGCTCAACGCTGGGATTTCAAGGCAGGGTCTGAAAGGTGTAAAAGGTTAAAAGAACATCAGAACATAAGATATGCCATACTGGGTCAGACCAAGGTTCATCAAGCCCAATATCATGTTTCCAACAGTGGCTGATCTAGGTCACAAGTACCTAGCAGGTTCTCCAAAAAGCATACGTATTCCACAATGCTTGTCCTGGGGCAAGTGACCTAATCGATACCAGGGTAATTGAAATCACCCATTAGTGTGCTGTAACTTTTGTTAGCTTCCCTGATTACTTTTAGCATTTCATCATTCATTCGTTCATTCTGGCCAGGCAATTGGTAGTACACCCCCACTGCCATCGCCTTCCCCTTTTTACAAGGAATTTGTATCCACAGAGATTCTATACTGTAGTTTGTTCCAGCGAAACTGTAATCCTGAGTGACTCAATGCCCTCTTTAACATAGAGCACAACCCCTCCACCAATTTGATTTGTGATATAGTTTGTACCCAGTTATCACAGTGTCCCATGGGTTGCTTTCCTTCCTCTCAGGTCTCTGAGAGACCAATCATATCTATCCTCTCATTTAGTGTTATATATTCTAACTCTCCCATCTTATTTTTTAGATTTCTAGCATTTGAATAAAGGCATTTTAGAAGTTGTATTTTATTCATATTAATCTGGTGATCAGTTAATGGGGTAATTTGGAATCTTTCAGCTCTGTCTGCTCTGTACTTAAGGGCATCTGGGTTACTTTTATCTTATTGGAACCTCTCTGTCGGGATGCCCTAACCCCCTTCTTTTGATAGTATCTCTATCTCCTTTTTAAAGGTTAATTAAATTATTTATTTGAACAGTTTTTCTATACTACCCCTTCCATAGATCAGGGGCAGTTTACATCAATCAACAAAGAACAAAAAACAAAAATGCCAGCAGCCAGGTTCCATCCCGGTTAAGGTGGAACCATCTCTTCAGAAAAGCCCCTGTTTTCCCCAGAATGTTTCCCACTTCCTAACAAATCCAAAACCCTTTGTCTTGCACTATCGTCTCATCTGCCCTGGAAGTTCTGGATTTCAACTTGTGATAAGGAAGCTTATCATAGCTCAGGAAGAAGCTATAGGAAAGGTGAAGTGACTCTGAACAAGTAACCTGTCAGTTCTGGTAGAAATAAGAAAACAGAATTTTCCCATAAAAGACTACCAGTCCCAGAATGCACCAGGTTTCCAGCAGCCATTAGAGGAGCTGAAGTGGGGAAATGTGTGTTCAATCAGGAGGGCTATGAGGTAATCCCTAAGCACTCATCTCAAAGGGCAGGGCCTGATTCAGCACAGCTGCGCTGTGTTAGGGAGGAGCACTCATCTAAGCAGAATAAAGGTAGAGTTTATTCTACAGAGAATCAGCTGGAGCTTGATCATCATCTTCATGATCAACTTGGATATCCTCATCCTCAGTTTCATCTGGAGGATCATCAGAAGCAGAAGCCAAACCGGACGGACAGAGAGGGCAAGAAACCCTTTGGAAGAAGGAAGAGAAAAACCTTTGAGAGGTCTAGAAGAGTCCAGAGCAGTACGTATACTGGGAGGCATTCCAAGGGCCAGCATACACCATTGGACTGGGGAAAGCCAGAGGAATGGTGCTGCAGAGCTAGGAATCTCCAGACGGTACCTGTGAGAGAGACGGCTGCACGTGGAAGGGACCCTAGGACCCATGCCAGAAGGTATGTGAAGAGAGATCCAGTGTCCAGGGATCTGGATTGGAAGGCTGGACATAAGAACTGGACTACATAGTGGCCAGGCTATATAGAGAGGAACTCTAACAGCAATGGAAGCTCAGGTATGAACACTGATCTATGCCCTAGCTATAACCTTGGAGTGAAACGTAACGGCGCCGAGTAAGGCGTAGAGAGAGATAAAGAGAAGATTCAACACAACGGAGAGACCCCCATACCAGCGGGGACAAGAAATTAAGATAAGCTTGTGTTACTAGAAAATCATACTATACAAATGGGTTGGAAACACGAGTGGTGTATTTAACAAAGCACTCATAAAAACCAAACAAAAAAAACGGCTTCCCTGTAGTCATTGATGTTGAGCAGCGCCATTTGTTTTCACTAGTAATATGTGATCAAGAGCGCAATGTTTATCTGAGACTACATAGGGGAAGGCTGAACTTGCTTTAAGATTACACCACAGTTCCTTCTCAATATAGCCGTAAGTTGCTTGTTGTTTACTTCTCTCAGAGACGGCCTACCCGGTCTATCCGGAATGCTTGGCTGCCTCTGGCTTTCCCGCTATACAGCCATTATGTTAGTAGCATACTCTTGTGTTAGTAGCATCATATTGTTTCGTATATCAACTGTTGTATGCTTTACTACGTTGTTGTATGTGATTTTTCTTTTGTGAATTAAAAAAGATTTAACCATAAAAAAAAAAAAAAAATGGAGTAAATTAGTTTTGAAACATAGGTTACTACTCCAAGAAGACCAGTTTAATTGTTGTACGATAACCTTGAAAGACAGCAGGGAAACAAGTATTCTCCTGAAAGTGCTCCATTGAGAGATTCATCTGTGCCAATCCATGATATTGAACCCATGCTTGTTGAAGAAGGGGGAATGATAGCAGATGAAGAATGTGTTTATATGGACTGCTCTCTGTCTAAACTCCTTTGGTAATTTTCTGTTATAAAGTACAGCAACCATCACAAAGAAATACAAACTTGTTCTTTAATCTACTCAGGAAAGCTCCTGAAGCAGGATTTGACCCACGCAGTAGAAAGCAAGCCAGCTAAGGGGTTTCAGCTGGATAACTGCTAGCAATTGAGCCTTACCTAATTGCTTGTGAGCTCTGAGAGAATCACTTCTGAATCTATATGGGAAGATATAAGAAGTTAACCTGAAAAGAACAGTTTTTCCCTTCTTTGTGGATCTTGTTTGTTGTTTGATACACTGCTAAGAGAATATTAGCTAAAGCCTACAGAAAAGACCAGTTTGTTACCAACCAGGTCTTTATTTGTTTATTTATTTATTTAACAGGTTTTTTATACCGCCTTTCTTACAATCAAAGCGGTTACAAGACTACATCAGGTTAGCATGAAATACAGACATAAAAACATCAGACTACAAAGACAATACAATGCATCCAGTTTTATACCACCTTATCAAAATATCAAAGTGATAAGTAAAGGATGTATAGGTAACAGAGAAAGACTACATCAGGTTAACATGTAATACAGACATATCTCTAAATGGAAAAGCAGCCACACAGACAAAGGAAGTTGTAATGAGAATACCAATTAATAGATCTTATACACATTTGCTGTTCTTTAATATTTGCCACGGGCCAACGCCTAAGGGCCACGCCAAAGGGCCCTCTGGCGAGGCCCTCAGGCGCAGGCCCGACAGGCACGGGCCCGCCTGTCGGCGGCTTCACTGTGAAGGAGCTGCTGCTCCCCTCCCACAGCCCCGATTGGGCCAGAGGCAGGCAGTTGGTCTCGTGCCTCTCGGGAGACCAGCAGAGGAGATTCTTTTGCTTTGATTGCCTGACAAGTTCAAATGTTGTTTTTCCTGATTTTGTTTTTCCAAGTTTAACACTGAAAGCAAGTTACCTTATTTATGTGCTACCAAGCATATCTGTGTTGGGAGAAATAACCCCATAAATAAATATCTTATTGGCTTTACCCAAAAGCACAACTAATTATTGTGAGCAGCTGTGTCTGGTGTGAATGAACTGCATTGCCCACAATCCCTTGCAAATCATATAGATATATGCACTTGCCAAGACTGTGAAGATTCTCACCCAGGCAGCCGTCTGACAAACTTCATACCTAAAATCCTAAATTTGGCCTCCCAAACATCCCTCCCACACTTTCATATGTCATTGGTACCAGGGGCAGCCCAAGGGGGGTGCGAGGCCATGTGCGGAGATTAATTGTGGGGCCTCATTTGCATAAATATTTGCATAATGTTAACATGCGCTTTTAGTAAACATGCCTCTTAATGAGTGTCTGAATAAAGAAAGACTAACAGATTTCTATGTTACTATATTGCAGTGACAACCACCAGGCCCATTAGGAAGTACTACAAACACTGATTAGAAACCATAGCAAATCCACCATATCGTAACAGCACTATCAGGACTCACAAAACACCAAATCCTACCTATCAAAAGGCAACACTGCAGATATTAAAACCAGTACATCTCAGAGAATACCAATGCATCTCACTGGGGGAAAGAGAACAAGTGGGACTGTCAAATAGAAACAATATGAACAGAATACCTCAACTTGGTTACACATCCAGAACATAGACTGTCACCACACAAAGAACAAGGGATCACAATTTAGAAATTGGAAGATGATAATTAAATTGGGAACCCCAAAAGTCAAACATGAAATGTACAACACTGGAGAAATACAACTATAAATTAATTTCCGCTTGCACTAAGCAGAAACGTGAAGATGTTAGCAATACACACTTCCCAGACCTGACATATTCCAGCTAAAAATTCAAAATAAAAAGTAATTTTCTACCTTTTGTTTGGGATTTTATTTTTCAGCTGCAATTGCTCCATTCACTTTCTTCTGGTTTCTTCGTGTCTTCTGCGAGCTATCCATTTGTCCTTTCTTCTCTTTTAGATTTTTTTCAATTCTCTCTCTATATCTGCTTTAAGAAATTGATCTTTCCCCTTTTGCTCTTTCCCCCTTTTCTTTCCTTATTCCTTTATCATCAACTCAGATTTCACCCTTTCATTCTCAATCCCCACTAACTCTCCCAATACCCAGCCCATCATAGACTTTTCTTCCCTCCCACACAAAATATCTTTTCCCCTCTCCATTCACATTCCCCATCCCCAACCCTTTCTAGTCCTCCCCCAAAATCAGCTCCCTTATAGTTCTAGATCCACCCAACTTCTGCTTCCTTCTAGTCCCAATCTCCCACATCAGCCCATTTCCAGTCCTAGCGCCCCATATGCTTTTTTTTTCCAGTTCCATTCCAGCCCCCATCAGCTCATTTCCACTCTAAGCTCCCCCATCAGCCAATTTCCAATCTTAGCCCCCTTGTCAGCCCATTTCCAGCCCTATTCCAACTCCCCTCAGCCCACTTCCAGTCCTATTCCAGCCCCCATCAGCCCATTTCCAGTCCTATTCCCCCATTAGCCATTTCCAGTCCTATTCCAGCCCATCACCCATTTGCAGTCCAAGCTCCCCCATCAGCTCATTTCCAGTCCTAGCCCCTCATATGCTCTTTTCCAGTTCCAATCCTAGCCCCCTCGTCAGCCCATTTCCAGTCCTTTTCCAGCCCCCATCAGCCCATTTCCAGTCCTAGCCCCCCCATATGCTCTTTTCCAGTTCCATTCCAGCCCCCCCCATCAGCCCATTTCCACTCCAAGCTCCCCCATCAGCCGATTTCCAATCCTAGCCCACTCATCAGCCCATTTCCAGTCCTATTCCAGCCCCCATCAGTCCATTTCCAGTCCTAGCCCCCATATGCTCTTTTCCAGTTCCATTCCAGCCCCCCATCAGCCCATTTCCACTCCAAGCTCCCCCATCAGCCAATTTCCAGCCCCCTCATCAGCCCATTTCCAGCCCCCTCATCAGCCCATTTCCAGCCCTATTCCAGCCCCCATCAGCCTATTTCCAGTCCTATTCCAGCCCCCATCAGTCCATTTCCAGTCCTATCCCCCTCACATGGGCTTCCCCGGCTTCCTCTGCAGCCATCCACATTGTGCATTAATGGTGTTTGCTCGGGGCCCTGTGCGAACAACATTATCGCACAATGGACGAGCCGGCCCTGATTGGTACCAACATGTACCAAGACAGCAGACTCCTCCCCAGAGCCATCTACAACCATGTCTAGGTGGCGTGTGAGGTCTGCTACCTTGTACCAGGCAGGCATGTTAACAGGCGATCTTCACATCCTCCATCCACCCAGTTATCTACATGCTTAATGATCGAATCAGCAACTATAACGGCTGTCCTAACCCTTCTCTCATGGGCACATAGCTCTGGAGAAACCTCCCAGGTGTGAGAGGGTTTTACATCACCTGGAGGACAGGTCCCTAGCTACAGGATCACTTCCTGCCACACCAGGGTGATGCTCTCCTGTCACATGACTTCCTTCCTCCATGACAACAATGAGGCTGCCAGACTGGAGGTGGGACTTCAGTACAATAGCCCTGTAGATCTCGTCTATATACCGCCTTTCATGATATCAAGGCGGTTTACATTGAACAAACCAAAATTACATTGAACAGGGCATTATAACTTGGAGATAACTATTTTACAGGGAACATGGGAAATGGAGGGTTAAGTGGCTTGCCCAAGACCACAAGGAGCACCTGTGGGACTAGAAACCCCAATCCTTCCGGCCCAAGGTTGCTGTCCTCTAGTGGGATTTGAACCACCAACCTTCCATCCTGAGATACCTTGCCCCAACCACTAGGCCACTCCTCCCTTTTTGTCTTCCTTATGTCCTCCAATTCTTCTACTCTAGTCTCTGGAGATTGGACTCATTCCCTGAGAGCAGAGAGCTCGTTGAACCTAGTGCACACATAAGACCCCTCACCAACTGCGAGAAAATCATACATTTGACACTCAATGCAAAAGACTGGAAAACCTCCATTTTGCTGCTGGCTGCTATCTGCATCTTAGTTTTAAGGTTTTGATTAGCTATTTAATTTGTTTACTTAACAATTGTGCTGTGGATACTTGTACTAATACAACTATACCTAATACATTTAATGGACTTTGTTTACCTCAAGATTAATTAATTTCAGGTCCTTATTTAATCTGTTCCTGATGAGGATAACCAGCTGAACCTCAAAGTGAATTTGACCACCTCCTTCCCTTTAATAGGTTTAAGAGCCTATAAAGCTAAGATTATCTCTAGGGTGGGTGGGAGTCGGGGTGGGCTGGAGGGAAAGAAGACTTAATAAAAGCAGCTTGCTACACAGTGCCCTGACCTGTGTTTCTAAGATAATGTCTTAACAATTTCCTGGGTCATTCAGAAGCCCTTCCTTTGATAGAGGGAGCCTTTCAAATTGCCCTTTTGATCTGTCACTTGACTTTAACACCTATTTAAGACAGCTTCACAGATCTTTTGCTTCCTAACTGGAAGGTCTCTTTGTAAAGGTCTCTAGAAACAAATATTTCTTTCTGCTCAGAGACTATGGGTTCTATTCTTGTAACTTGGACAAGTTCTCTAAATCTGAGTGTATTTTGTTTAATGTAAACCGCACTGATGTCAAATAGCGCGGTATATAAGAGCTGTTAAATAAATAAATAAATAAATAAATAAATATTCTGTACCATGAATAAGGCGCATAGATGTGTCGAAAACTGTATTCTGAAATGGGAACGATGCAGACGCACAGGTAAGATGTATGTGGAACCTTGGACATCTAGAAAAGGGGTGGGACGGGGGCATGCCCAACAGCATCAACGTCCAAGTCGTATTCTATGTGTGGCCCTGACAGTGTGAAAGTCAGAGGCTAGACATGCAAATTAGACCAACAGAAACATGGAATAAGGACAGGAGATAGACCAAAGAAGACCAGCGTATAGGCAAGGTGCAAGCCCCATGGCAACAGACACCTGAGCATGTCCCTGGGGAATACTGCCAAAGGAGACATGGAGACAGGCAGATGATGAACCAAAGTTGTACTGAAGTGCAGGTAGCAGAGATACAAATATACAGAGCATACAGCACCTCTGGAGTCCTGCACAAACCATGCCACCCTGCACATGACCCCCCACCCATGTGTCACCCCCAGAAAAATACTGCCCATACCACATGCCCATGACACAGCACCCCCACAAACCCCACCCACAGAAACCCAGTGAAAGCACACCCCAGGCACACTCATTGGGACAATGGGCCAGGATTAGCTCTGTCCACCATGTATCCTTGCTCGCCCCCCCTCCTTGAGGCCACCCTCTTGGACCCCAGTGCTGGAATATTTTCCAGAGGGGAGAGAGATGTGTCCCTGGAGGATGAGTTGCTGCTGTTCGTGGCCCCACTGTGCCCCCCCCCCCGAGCTCTATGGAAAGGGGAGAATAGCATAGGTATCCCTGCACCCCGAGGCACGGGACCCAGGATGTTGGACTGTCCCTCGACAATGCACCCCCCCAGCTGATGCCACTCTGCTGGCAGAAGGCATGGCTGCAAAGCACTGTATCATGGGCAGGTGCCACAGAAGCAGTGAACAGTGGCGGAAGTGGTGAGACAGGCATGTGGCCGCAGATAGTACTCCAGGGGCAGGGATGGTGTCAGGAGCACTCTGCGACCTGTCCAGCTGGCTGACAA
Organism: Ichthyophis bannanicus; assembly: GCA_033557465.1. Taxonomy (NCBI): domain Eukaryota; kingdom Metazoa; phylum Chordata; class Amphibia; order Gymnophiona; family Ichthyophiidae; genus Ichthyophis; species Ichthyophis bannanicus. The sequence continues at coordinate 181,403,458 of CM066045.1, read as the reverse complement.
GGGCCATAATGTTTGCCCCAAGGTGGTCTAAGGAGGGATCAAGTTGGGCTGTTGCAGACAGCTGCTGCTGCTGGAGGGCCCGCTGCTACTGCTCCTGGAGTGAGATACCCTGGCAAAGAAGCTCCAGCTTCATGTGCATGTTCCGTGAATGTGCCTCATTGTGGGTGAGAACTTACTGGGCACACTGCACCAGCAGCACAGATGTGCATTGCCATGACCACTTCCTGTGCACCTCCCCTCCCTGTTGCCCTGGTGACTCTGGTGACAGTGGGGCCTGGCCCTCCCCGTCCTCTGATGTGGTATCCCCCTCTCCATCTGTATCAACAGGCCCGGTGGCCAAGTCACTGGGGCTGCTCAGGTGCGATCTATCTACTTCTGCTGGTGCCACAGAGGCTGCAGTCTGTGCAGATGACTGGGGCAGTCATGGAGTGGCTGGTGGCATGGCTGGGAATGGAACAGTGCTGGTATCTGCAATAGCATTGGCATCTGTTAGGAGAAGCAAGACCGAGCAAACCATTACTGATGCATGCAGCCACTGCGGAGGTGTAGGGAGAAGGACCCAGAGACACAGCACTGCAGATGTGTGGGCACAGCAGAGACCGAGACATGCAACCTTAGAGCCCCCACAGAGATAGCAGAGGGAAAGTTGAATGTGTGACATGGCCATGAGTGGCCAATGAACACCCTGAGGGGGGACATGTGAAAGGTGCAGTGGGAGGTGAAGAGGTAGCCCAAAACCAGAGATGCAGGGTGCAGAGACAGTCCATATAGGAGGTGGAAGACAGATCATGCACCTACCCCTGTCACTCGCCATCCTTGTGGGATCCAGGTCACTGACACCTTCCAATGTAGTAGTATCAACCATTGCTAGGACCCACCTCTCCAGGTCGGTCAGTTGTGGCTCCTGACCATCTGGATCCTCACTGTGTGCCTTTGCACATGTATCCCGGTGCACCTGCCTCCACTTTCGTTTACGGTCCTTAATCTCACAGTTGTTGTGGTGTATGGCATTAAGTCAGTGACAGATGGCCAGCCACTGCTACTGACACTCATGGGCACTCAGCTTGCACTCCTCTGTGCCCTTCAGGGCAGCAAAGTCACCAAGTATTGCCTCTATGAAGAGGATCAGTTCGCCATCTCTGAAGTTGCCAAATGCGCACACAGGAAGCCCCCAAACACAGATGTAGCTGTCCAGGAACAAGTCCAAACTGGCACAGCAAGCTGGGAAGATTTCTAAGCCATGAGGGCATGACTGAAGATCGTGATGTACGATCTATGGCGGGGAGATGTGTAGCGATATAGACGTACTGGTGCACAGACTATGGTCTATGTGCATGTATTCATGTGTAGACGTACAGATATCTATGTACCTTTGTGCAGCGACATCTAAACATGCCTGGCAGGTATAAAGTGCATCCACAGCTGGGTGTTTGCACTTTCATCAGTTGTATCCATTGGCGATGGTGCAGGACATTACCAAGGCGATATCCTGACCTGTAGACAAATCTCTGTGGAGTCCATAACCAGTGACCACACACAGGTAGGTGCCATGTGTGCCTGTTGTACAATGTCTGTCAGGGCCATGCCAACATGTGTCCCCCTGGACGACAATGAGGGCACCCTATGTAGATGTAGACAGGGATCTATGAGGTGACAGATGCATAGCATCCAACAGGGGCTATGGCAGTGCTGTAGGAGGGTGGGCTGCAGAAGAGGGGAGGAACTGAAGGGTACACTGCGGAGGGATGGTGAGAGGGGGGCAAGTGACATAGGCCACACAGCTGATAGGAATGGGAGATGTAGGCCGATGGTGCCACTGCCCCATACCTGCCGCCCTACAGAAAGGACACTGCAACATGGGGCAGTGAAAGGCCATATAGCCAGCAGCCCTTCCCCCCCCCATGTCAGGCACCATGGTCCCACTGACCCGCTTGGGTGGACAGCTGTGTCTGTTCCTTGCCGCCCTGCAGGTGTGGCCTGTCCACCCCACCACCACCCCACTGGGAAATGGCCCTACGCAGCCACCATCCCTGGGTAGCTGATGTGGGGGCCAAGGGGCCTACCCTGCTCAGAGAATAGTGGTCAGGACAAGCAAACATGATGGCCAGACATGCAATGTGTGTGGCCAGCAATGGTGAAATGGAGCCCCCTGCAGGTGGAGCTGCATGTGTGATGAGCACAAGTTGTGTGTGAGTATACATGGTCCGTGGGTGGGGCAGGTATGTGATGGGTGTGCCACAAGGACCATGGAAGTACAGGGCGGACCCCAAGGGCAGCCCTGTGCATCTGGGTCGATGACCTGATGGGGGATGTATCCCACCATGGAGGTAGACTTTGTGCCCCTGGCTAGTGGATGGTTGATGGCCAAGGACAGACTGGGCAGGTAAGGGTGTGCAGGGAAGTCACCCCTGCCTGACTCTGGGCCTCGCAGGTCTGGGTGGGTGCAGATCGTGTGGTCAGAAGGTGGCTGCAGGATCACCTAGTACATGCTGGAGCTGGGGTGGGTGTATTACCAGCCTGCCCAGATATGTCAGCGCATGGATGTGCCAGACATACACCATGGGCCATGGCTCCCACACCTATATTACAAATGTCCTGACCTATTGCCTCTCCCCAAAGGTGTGAGACACTGGTGCAGCGAGATATATGATGCAGCAGGAGGAGACATGCACATGGCTTGCCACAGCCCTGTTTGCAAGTGCAGAATGAGATCACCAGAGGGGCAGATGGTGTCATCCATATCCCAGCATACCCAGGCTGCGCTGCCAGTACCTGGGCCTGAGTGATGAGTTCTGCGTGATGTGCTACAGGTTTGATCATGCTGCCATCCATAACCTGTGCAGTATATTACCTTCCTGCATGCCCCATATCAGCAACAGTGGGTCATTCTGCAGTTCCATGGGACAGCTGGCTTCCTGGCTGTCCTGGGTACAATTGACTGCACACATGTGGCCCTCCATCTCCTGCACTGCCACAAGGCCACATATCAGAACCAGAAGGCCTACCATTCAATGAATATGCAGGTCATCTACAATGCTGACATACTGATCACCAATGTCATGGCATGCTTCCCTGGGGCATGCCATGGTGCCTACATCCTGGCCTAGTTGGGGGATACATGAGGCCTTTGAGAGTGGCGCCATCACTGGAGGCTGGCTGTTGGGTAAGTGTAGACAGCACAAAAGGCCACACCCATGCATGTGAGTCACTACGCAGCACAGGGGTATGGGATACCATGTGCATGTTGGCCAGTCATAGCCACTGTGGAGACATGCATGGGTGTGGGGCACACACCAATGGTCAGGGGCACCGGTCGCACCACCACCACCACATGCCTGCATGGAGGACCGCACACCTGTGACAAGTTGGCATGGCGACAACAGCACATCAGCATAGCATGTTCTATGCCACTGGGTGGGATGTATGGCATGGCGACACTGCCCTGCATGGGCATGCATAGTCTGGCATGGGTAGGGCACACATGCATGTTGGACAGGGTAGGTGAGAAGGTGTGAACATAGGGTCGTATGATCTTCCACTCTGGGCCAGAACAGGGACCGGCAGATCCCATTACCCTAGTGCCAGTAGTGGCCACCTCAGCACATGAGTATCTACCAGTTCCCGCACATGACACACAGGTCCCATGGAGGCCAAAATTGACGTACAGGACCTGTACATGGGGGTCGATCAGAACTGGGGCATGCAGTGGTAGCACCTGGCACCCTCCCCCTGGAGCCCAAGGCACCTGCAGGACCAGCCCCAGGTCCACCGTCTTGGACAGGCAGGGGTCGGATAGCAGGGGTGGCTGTCACATCTGGGTGACCATGCCTACTGGTTTGGCCACTGTCCTGGGTGATGGGGGCTGGCAAGTGATCCCAACCTGCTTGGCTTGTTTTGGGTGTGCTGCTGGTGTTCCACCCACACTTTCTCTGTTCTTGGTTTTCATGGATCCCTGTGGCTTTCTCAGAGCACTGTCTCCACATGGTTTAGGTGTGCTGCACTCATAACAGTTGTGACCATCACTTCTGCACAGGGGTGTGTTGTGTCTGATCCTCCCATCTCTGCTTTACTGCTGCTGCTGTGCACTCTTCCACAGGTCTGCACGTGCCTGCCTTTGGACACAGCAGGGTGTCAGGGCAATTGGTGGTTTTCAGCTGCTTTGTGGTCTATGCTCTGTGCTCCTTCTGTCTTTTGACCTGTGCTTATGACTGGGCACTGCAACCTGTCTTTTGGGGCTCTGGCGTAGTACTTTGGTCAGTGGTCTGGGTGCCGGGAGCCATAGACTCCATCCCCATCTGCTCTGCTTGTTTTGTGGTGTCCCTTCACCTTGTATTCCATTGCCTGTTTCCATTCCTGCCTGTGCTGTACTGTCTTCCATTTGCATAGTTTGGTATGACATGATCTGGGGGTGTTGCTACACTGTCACATCTCTGTGGGATGGTTGGAGTGCTTCACAGTGTTCTTTCCTTGTGGTTTCTACCATTCTCTGCCTCATGGTGGTATCTCCTCCTTGGCATTCCACATTCCACTGGGGCGTTGTTGTGTGTGTGTGTTTTTCTGGTTTCTCTATGGGATCATCTATCCCTGGTACTTGCTTTACCTACATACTCTTCTCTGAGGCACATTTGTTTGTGTGCACTGTATGGGTCCTCCACATCCTTCCTCACTTTGCTTTGGGTCTGCTCCCCTGACTCTATGCACTGTTCATGTTCCTGCCCTTGCCTGGCCTCCTCACCACCCCCCTTTTTAATTCACTCTCTGTCCCTCCCTATAATTTGCATGTCTGCCAGCTTTCTGCTTTCCCTACTTACTGTGCTAGGGTGGTCCTGATTTGCTCCCAGCCCCTGCATGCTACAGCATGTCTCAGCCTCAGAAACGTTTGGGTGCCATGGGTCATTTTCCAAGTTCTGCTACATGAACACCTGTGTTGGGGGTTGGGGAGCACTCCATCCTGTTTCCTGTTGCACGTGGTCCATGGTGCAGGTCTGGACGTTTTTGGACATCCACATAGATGTGTCGTCTGAACGAACAGTGGACGTCTTGTTTGTATGTGTCTGCTGAGTAGGCGGCACATCGCGCTTTGTGCGTTTATTCACGTATATGTTTTGCCATGTATTCCATGTTTGCATGTACTGTACATCGATTTCTGCACGCACGATATACTGTCTTAGTTGTGCACGTTCACATCTTGTACGTATTTCCCGGACCTTGACATCCTTATCGGAATAGGCCTCCACTTATTCTACTTTGTATGCTAAGCTATACTCTGATTTGATTTAAATAAAAAAGCTCTTCTTTCTACTCGGAGACTATTTATTCTATCTTAGTAAACATAGTAACATAGTAAATGATGTCAGATAAAGACCAGCATGGTCCATCTAGTCTGCCCAGCATGATGGCAAGAGTAGGTGCACCTGCCACTCTGCCACCCCTCCCCACGTCCCTGTTTAGAGGTGAACCTACCACTCCATGTAGGACACCCCTATTTGTTGAGAAATTAGATGGTTCAGTTTATTTTGATTTTATCCTGTTGCTGTAAAGAGATCCACTGTGTCTGTCCCATGCCATTTTGAATTCCGTCACCGTGTTTGCCCCCACCACTTCCATCGGGAGGGCATTCCAAACATCCACCACCCTTTCTGTGAAAAAGTATTTCCTGACATTGCCTTTCAATTTACCACCTCGCAGCTTTATGTTGTGCCCTCTAGTTGTACAGCTTCCCCGTCTTTGGAAGAGGTTTGTTTGTTCATTATTTCCCTTTAAGTATTTAAAGGTCTGAATCATATCTCCCCTGTCCCTCCTCTCCTCCAAAGTGTACATGTTTAGGTCTTCAAGTCTCTTCTCATAAGGCTTCTGACGTAGGCTCCAAATCATTTTGGTCGCCTTCTTCTGAACAGTTTCCAGTCTTTTTACATCCTTTGCAGGATACGGTCTCCAAAACCGAACACAGTATTCCAAGTGAGGCCTCACCAGTGACTTGTACAGTGGCATAAGTACCTCTTCCTTTCTGCTGGTGATTCCTCTTTGTACGCAGCCCAACATCCTCCTGGCTTTTGCCACCGCCTTGTCGCACTATTTTGCCACCTTGAGATCTTCAGAAATAATCACACCAAGGTCTTTCTCCTGATCCGTGCATACTAACCTTTCGCCCCCTATCACGTACATTTCCCTAGGATTTCTGCTACCCAAGTGCATGACACTGCACTTCTTTGCATTAAATCTTAATTACCAAGCATTACACCATTCTTCCAGCTTTTGTAGATCTTTCCTCATGTTAACCACTCCCTCGGGGGAGTCCACTTTGTTGCAAATTTTCATGTCATCTGCAAAAAGACATACTTTTCCATTCAGTCCTTCAGCAATATCACTCACAAATACATTGAACAGTGCCGGGCCCAGAACCAACCCCTGGGGCACCCCCTAATCACCTTCCCTTCATCCGAGTGAGCTCCTTTTACCATCATCCTCTGTCATCTGTCAGTCAACCAATTTCTGATCCAATTTACCATCTTAGGATCCATCCCCAAGCTACTGAGTTTATTGATAAGCCTCCTATGAGGAACAGTATCAAAGGCTTTGCTGAAATCCAGGTAGATGACATCCATCACATGTCCCTGATCTAGCTCCCTGGTCACCCAGATTTTGCTATCCTTATTTCTCTCTTTGTCTCTTTGAGTTTGATTCTGTATTCATTTCTGTGTTCCTCTGTTTGTGAACTTTTGAATCTTGCGAAAGCTGTGTTTTTTGCCTTTATTTGAGCAGTCACTTCTTTGGAAAACCAATGGGTTTTCTTCTCCTCTTGTTTTTGTTTACTTTTGTTACATATTTATTTGTTGCCCCTTTTATTGCCAGCTTTAGTTTAGCCCATAGCAATTCCACTTCCCTTATCTCCTTCCACCCTGTCAGCTCCTCCTTTAGGTACTCGGCCATTTTATTGAAGTTGGTGTTTTTGAAGTTTAGGACTTACTTTCTATGTTAAGCTAAACCCTGATTTGATTTAAATAAAAAGCTGTCTGATGGTACTAAGACTAAGACTGGCTCAGCAAAACCACTGAATTTTAAGATACACAGATTTATTAGTTTTAACACAAAGAATTCCCTTTTCTCCAAGATTTAGAGTATTTCCCAGAAGATAAATACTTACAAGTGCAGATCTTTTTCCAGCTGCCGTTCTTTTTGGTAGTCCTTCAAGATTGACAAGGTGCCTGCGGTCAGTGCTGGTGAGGAATTTATGTCTCCTTCTTTTCCATAAGCATATGGCACCTGCACATTGTTTCTAGCTATGCTGAAGGGAATGGTGAAAAAAGGTGTGTTGGAACAATATTATGTGCATGTGCTGGAATTCCAACTGGTGCCTAAACACCGACAATATTCTGAGCAGAACTTGTGCGCAGACTAATTTTGCTCTTTATGTGCCAGATAGCATTCCAGCACAAGAACACAAGGGCCAAACTCTTTTTTTTTCTTCTACGCAAGATATAGTTGCTACGAACATAGATGCCTGTGCGCATGTGTCTGGCTTGCTCGCCTTGTTTAGCACAGACGTTTTTGCAAAACTTGTTTGCATGTTACTTGCTTGTAGCATCAGAGAGTAAAACGTCTGTGTTAGCCTTGTGTTAGGTAATACTGCGCTGGCGCAGGGCTCTAATACAGGGTTTATGCACTGGCCTCTCAGTCTTACATTTACAGAATATTGATATCATTTACAGTATTATAAAACCATGTCAAGAAAACTTCTCTACAGAGGGCATTAGCTGACACTCCCCTGGGGGATGTTAAACAGCACACTTGAATTCCTCTCCCTTAAAAGCTAGCATTGCTGCATTTACTGGAATCCAAAAAACCTTTTGCCCAAAGGGTAACCAATGTATGAATAAGTATTTTTATCCCTTTGCAAAATAAGCACCAGAAAGTATTGCAAAATTAATGGCAGATCCTTTCCAAAGTAAAAATCTATTATTGATAGTCTTGCTTATATGACTCTTTGTTCCTGGGGTGAGGGGTAGGAATTCAGGTCAATAGGGAGACGTACAACGTATTCAGAAGCTTGAAAATTCTTACAAGGCAACTTTCTATAGGTTGTCTAGATGAGGAAATGGAGGTCTAAGTCTACTTGTCTACAGCTACACAAGTAGCACTTGGAAATCTGTAGAACGTTACCAAAGAAATGTAGCACCAGGCGATAGAGAAAAGCCCCTTTTGTAAAGGAAGATGTTCAAAAAGTGGGACATTATTATTATTTTTTTAATACAATTTTTATTGGGATCCACATGGTGAACAATACATCCCTTCTTCATAAACAGTGAAACATTAGAAACAGTGAACATTAGCATAAACTCTTAATAGAAATGCAAAGTGGCTAGCGTGCCAATGAAGAGTGGTAACCTGATAAGACATCTTCATGGTTCCCCTTTTCTTATTGCTTCCCCCCCCCTTCTTCCCTTCCCCCGCTGGTCCAAGCCTTCCCCCTGTTGTTTCTTACTTAATTTGTGTTCGGTCCTCAGACACTTTCCATATCGACAAATAATTCCACCTTGTGGCTGAGCAAGCTCTAGGTTAATCTTTACACACCCATTCTGCCATGTCACACATCCGGCTACTCCAGTGGGAGCTCCGGCTCAGCCCAGTGAGCTAGAATACTTGCAATCATAAGAGCCACTCTCGCAAATTTCCTTTCTACCTCTTCCACTCCCTTGGCCTTTAAAGGCTCATCATCTAGTAGAAGGGCGGTGTGTTCACCTAATACTCTCTGCACTTGGTTTAGTAGCTCGACCCAGAAGGCCTGCATCTGCCACTCTCTAAGATGGTGTGCACTGAAGTGCCCTCCGAGATGTAGCACCTCATGCATTCCGGGCTATCCCAGAATTTTATTTTTGCCCCATTTTCCCTTGTGATGTATGCATTGCATAACATTCTATATTGTGTTTCTTGTAGGACAACATCATTTGTGACCTTGTATGTCGCTTTGAAATACTGTTGGAGTTACCCCTCCCCTATGGACTCCCCTAACTCCTTTGTCCACTCCCCTGTTAAATGTTGTTCCAATAGTGCCGGCTTCAGGGCCAATCCCATCCTGTACCAGTGGGATATTGTATTTGGTGTTTTTGGTGTGTGCAAAAATATTTTGTTTAACAGCGTAAACCTGTCTCTGTATCCATTTACAAACACTTTACTTAGGACATAATGTCAACACTGCAGGTATGCCATTAAGTGATTGTTAGGGAGTTCCCATTTGTATTTAATTCCTTCCCAGGTCCTATAGCTAGCCTAGATATTTACATCCCTTAAACTTCCACTGCGTGAACAGGGAGTGTTCTATACCCGGCGGGCCACTTACAGGCCTTCCTCATTGGGGCTAATAACCAAGTCAACCCCATTGCATGTTGTCCCTCTCTCTGGTGCCCCTGTAGCAGGCCAAAAAACCTGTATGGGTGACACCCATTGTCTAAGAAACCCAATGGGGTATATCGGTTCTCTCCTGAGTGGAGTTCATGTATCCATCTCATGACAGCAGCTCTCAAGAGATACAGTAGCTTCACAAAGCTTATGCAGGCTCCCTTTCCCCTCCAAAGAAAGGAGCTCACAATGCCCCTGTATAGTTGCTCCTCCCGTCTTCGCACCTAAAAGGGTACCATCTGAAGCAAATACAATATGCGAGGTAACACAACCATTGTAACCAGTGCCATTCAGCTCATTAACGAGAGGGGCAGCTCTTTCCATCTCTCACATTTTTGCTTTGTGGTCCTAGCAAATCTACAATGTTTCTTTCGTAGACCCTTCTCGGGTCTGCATTCAGATATATGCATAGATATTTTAGTGACTCTTCTGCCCATGCGAGCAGGAACCCAGGTTACATCCAGCATCTACTGTCCCATGAGACAGACATAGCTTCTAACTTGCTCCAGTTTATTCGCAATCCAGAGAACAAGCCAAAGCTACTTATAGTTGACATCACCTTGTTTATGCTCTCACTTTCCTGGCTAACAAACAGAAGCATGTTGTCGGCAAATTAGTTAATACGGAAAGTGTCTTGTCCCACTCGAATACCATTCCATTCAGTTGTCTGGCGTATCTTGGCCGCTAATGGTTTGAGAGTTAACAGAAATAACACTGGCGCATATCCATCCTCATTGGTGCAAAGTCAGATATCTCTGTGTCTCCTATCTCTGCCTGTTCTAGGCCCAAAAGAAACCTCTCTTACACCAGCAGGTAGTTCAGTCTGGAATAGCTTTTTTGGAGGTTAAAATAATATGTGAAGTCACTTTCAGTTAAGTGTGGTGTACGCCATGCGTCTACTAGATTTAGCTCCCCCAGGAGGTAACTCCTCTGTTGGCATTATGCTTTGGGGTTGGTCTTGGGAGTTTGCAGTCAAATGAGGGGGTCTCTTGTTAAGTTAAAGTGCTCCCCCCACTACCCATTGGTAATCCCCAAACCCTACAATCCTAGTCATCGGGGAGGAAAATAACCCATGGTTATACACATTTGGGGCATATATGTTGCAGAAAACTACTCATGTTTCCTGTATTTCTCCCCCCCATCAGATGATAGTGGCCTTCTGGGTCAGCCAAGCACTTGTACACTGTAAAGGGAATTCTTTGGTTAATCAAAGTGGCCACTCCTCACTGCCTATGATTGTGTGCAGCCACTTCTATCATGCCTACCCACCCCCGAAATAGTTTACAATGTTCTGATGCTGTCAGATGCTTTTCTTGTAAGAAAGAGACATCTGTTCCCTTCTTCTTCGGGTAGTTTATAATTTGTGATCTTTTCGCTGGGGAGTGGATTCCATCAACATTAAGTGGAATAAACTGTAACCTATCCAATGCCATATCGTGTCCGGTTTATTTGTGGTTTAGGCTGCTTATCAGCTTGGCAGTTGAGTGCGTCCCAGCAGCACACTCTCCTCTCTTCTTTCCTTTCCCCGGGGACTGTTTGATCCCAGCCTGGCTCAGACTGTTTACCCTCCCCCTCCTTACCTCTCATCCCTCCCTTTCCTGTCCTTTATTCATGCACCCCTTTCCCTTCTCAGATCGTTCCTCACCTACTTACATGTTAGGTTTCCCTCCATTTCTCCCTCTCCTTGGTCACCCCCCATCCCTTTTTCCCCCACCAGACACCGTTTTATCATACCATCTCCAAGTATACCTCATAGTCTCTCACCATATCCTTGAGACCTATACAATTTGCTTAATGGTCTGGATATGCCAGGGGTGAAGCAGTGTCTTTCAATTCGGTCGCATGTAGGGTGCGAGCCTCAGTACACAGTAGCGGTGGTTGCCATCCTCTAAGCCCTGGTGGGTCAGGAGTTCTCTCTCATTGGTATCTTGGTCTAGAGGGACGATTGCTCTTTCTAGTTCTGTCAACAACCCTTTCTATTGCCCTTTTGGGTCTTTGCTTTTTGCCCACATACCATTACCAACTGGGTAGAAACTAATGTAGAAAGTGTTTTGCTTCTGTCCACTTAAGTCCTCTCGAGTTATTTTATGTTACCGGAAGGTGATTTACAAAGGCTTTGAGTTCCTCCACAGTGTCTATCTGGAGTTGGCAGTTCTCGTGAGTCAGCCATACCCTCGCAGGGAATTGAAGTGCAAAACGGACTCCTCTTTTCACCAATTCAGAGCAAAATGGTGCCATGGCCTTACAGCTTTCTGCTACTCTTGCTGAATAGTCATTGAAGAGGAGCACTTTGCTGCCTTTGTATACCAATGCACGCTGAGCGCAGTGGTGATCCATCAGCTTATGCTTTTCCACAAAGTTCAATATTCGTGCTATCATAGGTCTCAGGTGTCTATCTTTCTCTCTTTTTTGGCTCAGTCTGTGAACCCTTTCAGCCACCTTGCGCTTCCCAGATAATGCCAGCCCTAATTGTCTTGGAGGCCATTGCTCAACCAATTCCCACATCTCAGTGCCTTGCATATTCTCTGGGAGCCTGATAACACGTATGTTGTTTCTGCAGTCGTGATTCTCCTGATCATCTATTCTATCCAGGGGAGATTGCCTGCCACATTCTAAAGCTTCTATCTGGGCCTCCACGCTCTCTCTTCAAGCCTCTTGCTGCGCACTTTGCCCTTCCGCCTCTGCCAAGTTTGTTAACTGTGTCTCCAAAGTACCCTTCAAATCATCTATTCAAGCTTGGAATCTTGCTAACCTGTCATCCAAGACAGCTGTGATATTTTTTGTAAGTTCCCCTTCCACTTCTTCTGGCATTGCACAGACTGGTGGTTGTTGTTCTGCCACCATTTTGTGGTCTCTCTCCTTGCTTTTACCACTGTGTGTCATTTTCACTGGCAATACACAATTTCCGTGTTGCTCAGAGTCTTTGTTCAAGTCCCCTTGCATTCCGGTGAGGTGAGGTATTGGGGAGGAGACCCCTGGGCTTGGCGTTAATGCTGATTTTTGTATTTAAAGTGTATGAGGAAGTGGAGCTCTGACCTATGGCGTCTGTTCAGTTTGTGGTCATCACGTGACCCCAGCATGATATTATTAATGGGCATGTGTGTATATGTAAGCGTGCACATACACACACATATCACTAGGCTCCTTCTCGCAGAAGTTAGCCAGGGGTTATGCATGACTCAAAGCAGGTGTAAATCCCAAAGTGGGAATTAGATTTAGTTCACGCCTTTTGTCAGAAGTTGAGTTACATTCAGGTACAGTAGGTATTACCCTATCCCCAGGGGACATACAATCTAAGGCTGCACCTGAGGCAATGAGGGTTAAGTGACTCGCCCAAAGCCACATGAACGAAACATCAGCAGGATTTGAACCCTGGTCTCCCACTCACTGCTCTAAGCATTAGGCTACTCCTCTACTCTATCAGTTGGGAAAAATGCCTGTCTGAAGTGTGATGCCACACATGCCGCTTTGAAATCTCTCTCTGCTGCCATACATAATTTTTTAAATTTATTTCAATTAATTTATAACCCACCCACTCACTGCAGTTAGACAATTAGCAATGAACATATACAATAGCAACATATTAACAGACTCGCATGCCTAGCAGTGGGGGGCGAGTCCTGATTACAGGTTTCTTCATGGTCAAAGCCCCCTGAGTGCCCTTTCTTCCCCCTTGCAAGATTTTTTTAAACATGTCGCCATGCCATCAGTGCTGTTTCAGCCTCTACAAACATTTGATTCCTGATGCAGCAAAACCCCTGTTACACATCAGGGCATCTCTTTCATGCCAAACGACTAGATTGGGTCCAGAAGAATTATTATCCTCATATCTTTTTGCAATGGAATTAAATGAATGCAGAAGCATCTGCTCAAGACTGGCAGGCACCTGTAGAAGCACCAGGTTATTGCACGGAAATTAATGGGACTGCCCTAGGGTATGCTGTCCCTCCATATTTAATGGATACCACCATAAGCAAAACACCATCATTCATGACTGCAGGATTGTACAGCAAGACAGAAATGATACAGATGTGTACAGTGGTTTTATTCAATACTTTAATGCTCCTGGTATAATTTGCTCATGTTTCACAGAGTACAGTGGGGATAGCATTAGCTCCTAATAGAGTGCATTTCCTTGATGTAGTGAATTTTATGAAAAATTAGTTACCATAATAAGTCCCTCTATATTTCAAGTTTGGCCTCTCTATCATGGCTGGGCAAAATATTTAATTATTTGTGAGCACTGTCTTCTTTTACAGATCTGATTATACAGTGTATAGAGAGCAGGAAGCATCTTTCCCTTTTACTGTCACTGAAACAGATGGAATTCATCTTTGTACTCAAGACAGTATGATACTCTTGCATTATAATATCCAGAGTCCACAAAGGAGCGGAGAGAGGTGTTTGCGTATAATCTTGACTGGTGTGGCCGTGCCTCTCTCCTCTCCTTTGTGGACTCTGGTGACTGAATGCAGAGGCTCGTTTTCTCTCCTTCCTTTTGCATTATAATATCCCCCCAACCCCCCTTCCTCCCCCTCTCCAGTCTATTCTCCATAGGCACATCAGTGAAGCTTCCAGGCTCTTCAAGACATCGCCACTCACAACAATTGTTTAGGTATCCCCAGGATGTTTAGAGAATTTTGGAGTGAATTTCTCCAGCAGAGGTACTTGACTTAGAAGTTAGAACACTGACATTGAAGCCAAGGGTTGGACCAATGTCTATGTTGCTTTCTAAAAGTGGTAGAAGTGCATTTCTGTGAGCATTTTAGGGTTTTTATTGAGGAGCTATCCTGGAAGTACCAGTCCCAGTGAGCAGGATAAAGGCAAATATGTCTTTCGCTGACATCAAGTGGTGTCATCTGGAAGTAGTTAGATCATCTGGCTGATGAGTTAAACATGATACAACTCGGCATTAATCACCTTTCTTCCCCTACCCTCCCAAAATTGTTGTTTTTCAATTGAATTAACTAGGTAAAACTCAGTATGAAATGTGTTCTCCTCTGGCCTGTCATTCACTGTAATACATAGTGTGAACATATGACTGTCCGATGAGATTACATCTTCAGCTCTCCATTCTTTATTTATTCTGCAGTAACAACTATGTAAAGAAGTGGTTTTAGCTAGAACTCTTGTAGATATTGAATAACCTGGAAAGTACAAAACAGAGGTCTCTTGTTCTTTTCATAAAAGCTTTTTGCTTGGAGGGACAGCTGTTATGTGTTTTCCAAAGACCTTGGAAATTTCACACCCACCCAATGTTCTGCCCTATCTTTTTCTCACCAGCCTTGTGAATGTCAGAAAGTCAAGTTGGCCATTTAGGTTTTAAAAGCTTTCCAATCTGGCAAGAGTAACATGGTTTTGGTGGGAGTAGATCCATCCTGCTTCAAATTTCATTTCAAGGCGGCCATATTGTAGAGTTAGGCCCATACCAGACTGTATGGCTCAGCTTGAGTTCCCAGTTGCAACACCCATGTATCAAGAACGATGGTACATTATCACCACAAACAACCAGAGAGCAAGTTTCTCGGGGAGGAGGAGGACATGTTTCATGCAAAGAATACAGAGGAAAGAGAAATAACAGGACAATGTTATGATTATGAGCTATATGGAAACTAACTTGGTGCTGGTGCCAAAACTGAAGGAGAGAAAAGATAAGAAAGTAGCCTGCATTCCACAGTGTTATTTCAAATAACATTAGAGCTTTCGAAATGTCACTGCGAGGAATGCTGATTACGATGGATGAGTCTGAAACTAGCAAACTAAACTGGTGAAGGTTGAGTTCAGCTTCATGAGCACACTGACCTCAGAAGCATATTTGTTTCAGATTATGGAACATTTTAGAAACAGTAGATTCTTCACACAGCTCCCAGACCCCGAGAACCACATTCCAATGCTAAGCAGACAGAATCACATTTAAGGGTTAGAGAAGAAAAGTTACCCTCTCAAGAACAAACAAAAATTGCATTTCTTTTGTGGTAGAAACCAAACTGTAGACAATCTGTCTTTTATAGAAAGGCAAAGTCCCATGAGAAGTCTCTGCAGACCTTCCTAAAATATCCTATAATTGGTTTACCGAACAGCTTAGTCATCTGGCTTACTGCCCTCCAAATATCTGCGGCTAATGGAGTTACTATAGTCCAGGCAAAGCATTTTACATAGAACCAAGCTCACATTATAACCCCCTCCCCCTTCCATATATTTCTGCAACCTTGTTTGCAGTGTTGTCCAAATCCTCTAATCCATAAATAAGATATTTTTTTTAGCACGAGCCGGGCTGCTATCCAGATTGCGTACTCTCCAGTTTATGAGTTATTACCAAAAGATTAGGATGTTTCAGGTAGCATTTTTAATAAATCAGTTCACACACACAGAGAACAAACTGATACTGGAAAGAACACTATAAAGACATTTACAACTCTGCTTCCAGTTGTAGCTTCACTAAAACCGAGTTATCATTTGCACTCATGTCGGAAAAGTCTTTTCCTATTTTATTCAGCTGACTGCTGGGCTGGGCAGTGCTGTATCACAAACTGTGTGTGTGCGTGTGTGGCTAGTTTTTCTAGTCATTATTTTTTGGCATAAAGCTACAAGAATTGTCAGTTCTTGTTACTCATCATTTTCAAAAGCATGTCTCTTGGGGACTGATTTACTCAGTCTTTCCTCCCATTCTTTGTCTATGGGGAAAATGAAAATCTTGGTAAAATGGCCCCAGGTCTGTGCCACAGACTCCGCTTAGCACAGCACAGAGAGAGTGTGGCATGTGCTGTGTATTTGATATAGCAAAGACAACCAGATAGACCCCCAATCTAGGCATTGGCTTAATTGGAAAGTATGATAGAGACATTTAAATGCCTCTGTGGCAAAAATGCATAGGAGGAGAGCCTCTTTCTATTGAAAGCAAGCTCTGCAATGAGGGGGCATAGGATGAGGGTGAAAGGGGATAGACTCAGGAGTAACATGTGGTAATATTTCTTTACAGAAAGTGTTGTAGATGCATGGAATAGTCTCCCAGTGGAGGTCGTAGAGATGAGGACTGTATCTGAATTCAAGAAAGCATGGGGCTATAGTAGTTGGTATGGAAGGGCAGACTGGATAGACTATATGCTCCTTATTTGCCGTCATGTTTCTATGTTTCTGTTTGGAAGTCCAAATATTTCCATGTCCCTACATTGGGACATTCGTCTCATCTTTTTTTGCAGATTTGTGCAAATAATTACGTTACAGTTTTTAAAGGCATTTTGTTCACATCTTCTTGCTTTTATTTATTTATTTATTTGTTGTTCTTATATACCGCACTCTTAAAAATCAGTGCGGTTTACATATAACAGATTTGTGCAGTCAAAGCATAGCACTTACAATGAACAGGGTAGATTAACTTGGAATTCAACTAGTGGTATCTATGTACAACAATTTACATCTATTTACAGACTGTTTTTATAGTATATACATCCACTGATAAGGTTCACATGTTCATACTTGATAGCATGTTAAGGGGTGACGTGTTAGATTGCTGTGAATAGTGTAGGAGAAAGAGGTGATGTTTAAGCGCTCTTCTGAACTGAGCTAGGTCTTTGATGGCTCTAATGGGTGCAGGGAGTGTGTTCCAGCAGCTAGGGGCATATAGCTTGAATGCTCTGTTCCTGGTTGACTTTGTACATTTTGTTATTTCTCTGGGAATCGTTAGTGTATTCGCTGTAAATGATCTCCTTTCTCTGTTCGCAGTGATGGGGTGGATGAGGTCCATTAAGGCTGTGGGGGCCATATTGTTGACGATTTTGAAAGTGATGATGGTTACTTTATAGGTTAGTCGACAGTATATTGTGTGGTGGCGAGGCCACGGGAGAGCAGGAGGAAAGGGGGAAAAACAGGCATTTTCCTCTGGGAAAGGAATTAGCTCCAGGAGATTAAGGGTTAAACTCCAGAGTTAGAAAAAACTCCCTGCAGAAAGTTGGTGTTAGAAAGACACGCCCTAGCTCCATGGCAACCAGCACTGCCCACGAGGAACAGCTGGGAGTGGAGATAGAAAATGAAAGGGAAATACACAGATATAAGGTGGAGGAAGTTAGAGGAAGGGAGGAGCCTAAGCAGCACAAGGAGCCTAAGCAGCACAAAGAGCCTAAGCAGCACGAGGAGCATAAGCAGCACGAGGAGCATAAGCAGCACGAGAAGCATAAGCAGCACGGAGAGCATAAGCAGCACAGGAAGCAGCAGCACGAGGAGCACGGAGGGGAGAAGGAACACGGAGCAAGGCCTGTACACAGAGTAAGGCATGAGCCCAAGAAGTCCTGCAGGAGCTACGGAATAAATCCTTTGACAGGGAAAGCTTATCAGGGAGACGAACCAAGCTATGAAAATGGCAGAGAGTTGTCCCCAGCAGAGCAGATGGATACATAGCCTTCGGCCGTAAAGTCTGAGGAGAGCTTATTTCCACAAAGTAAGGTGAGCACCTTAAAAGCCTCTCATAGCTTCCTGAGAGATAAGAAACCTCCTAATTCCTCCAAGAGCCCTCAGCAAAGAGAGGAAGCCATATTACAGAAAGTTTTAAAGGTTTTAGAAAAGTTAAAGCCTGATACTTCTGAGACAAGGCTAAACCATTTACCAATGGATTCTGAAGGGGAAAGCATGGACCTAGAAGAATCTGTGCTAGAGGATTTGCCCTCAGATATGGAAATGGATTGCTCTTTAGTTTATGCCCAAAACTGACAAGCTATAAGGTTTAGAAAGTAGGAAACCAAGAAGCTTAGCTTTCAGTGGGGCAGTGCTGAGAAGAATATGCAAATGAGGTGCTGAGCTCCGAGGCTTGACTCAGAGTTTTTCAAAAGACTGTTTTGCAAGTGAAGGCCAGAGTTTGTAATTCAGCCTCTAAGGAAAGTCTGTGGGTGAGAGAAAAATAGTTGCAGTAAAAGTGCCATTGGTCTGCATAACTTGAAGAATGTAAAGTTTGTAACCAAGCTGGAAGCTGTTGTTTGGCATGAAGAGTACTGGCTATTTCCACCTGAAGATACTGTTGCCTGGCATTGTAAATAAGCTAACTTCAGAAGCAATTTATTCTGTTGATTTTGTTTCACTGGAGAAAGTATCCACCATTTTTATGTTTTGGTATTTTTGAACTGCTAAGTTCTTTTGGCTGAAGAATAAATAAAAATCCTGTGTGCCTTGGAAAAACCTCTCGGCTGAATTCATTCAACCTCACAACTACATGCATAGGTGATTAAGCAAGGGACATTAAAAAAATAAGTTCCGTCCCCCACCACTAGGCTTCTGCCTGGCCAGTAGGGGGCGCGACATTGGCGTAGTTCTTGGATTTTTCTTCAAGCCCATATCCTGACATAAGGAGTGTGTGGAGTGATACCAGAAGGAACTACAGGGACCTGGACCAGACCATCAGCAGAAGGAAGGACCAGACCGGAGGATCCAGAGGGTGCCTACTTTGCTGAGCCTGAGTCAACCCTTCTAGCAGGTAACCCGTAGATAAAGAGGGTTGATCTGGATTGCCTGCCAGGGTTGGGTACAGCGGTTCCTAAGCAGAGTACTAGGGAACAGAGTGCGTGTGAGAGAGCCGCACTTTGTGGTTTTTTTTTTTGTTTCTTTTCCAGCATCGTCGCAGAGATGGAGCAAGCGCAACTGCTAAGCTGGATGACCGAACGGTTCCAGGAGCAGCAAGAAGTGGCCGCTCAAGCCCAGGAACACGCAGTCGCCATGATGAGGGACCAGCAGCAGCCGCTCCTCAAGATGATGAGTGACTGGTTAGGGGAGCAAAAGAACACTTCTGATGCTTTGAGGAATATGACAGGTTCCTTAGGAGCCTTACAAGGACTGGAGTTGCCTGGGAAGGGATTATTTTCATTTGGTCCTCTAACACTGGAGGACGATAAAGACGACTATATGGAAGTCTTTGAAAGAGTGGCCCACCTAAGTGGATGGCCCCAAGATCAATGGGCAGTCCGCATAGCTGCCTCACTCACTGGTGAAGCACTAGCTGCTTATCGCGCCATGCCCAGCGATCTGGCCTCCTCTTATGAAGAGGTAAAAAAGGCAATAAGGGATAGAATGGGTCTTACTCCAATGGTCTATAGACGCCATTTAAGGGCGTGTAAGCTAAAACTGGGAGAGACACCACGGGCCTTATGCCAACGTATAAAAGGTTTAGTATGGAAGTGGTTAGAACCACAGGGTAAAAGTCTTGATTCTCTCCTAGATTGTATAATTTTGGAGCAATTTGTGGAAGCGGTTCCTATTGAGTTAAAGTCTTTCCTGATTCTCCAGGACTGCAAGAACACCAAAGAAGCAACCTCGCTGGCGGAGCGCTTCCTGGAAGCCAGGTTGGTCAGCTAGGCGCAGGTGGGTGTTGCAAAAAGTCCTGAAAGTAGAGTTTCAGAAAAGAAAGGAAACACAAAGCTGGGGGAAATCATGGGAGTTAAGCCTAAGAGAAAACCTGTATTTGCTCAAGGTAAATGTTTTACTTGTGGGGAAGTGGGACACTTCAGTAGGAATTGTCAGGCCAGGACAGCGCTTGTTTCCACCCATTGCAAGGAAAATGGAGAAGGATTCTTGCTGGCTGTGGAGGTAGAGGACATTCCCACAGAAGCCCTGTTGGACTCGGGTGCTGATCAGTCAATGATTTCAAGCAAGCTATGGACTGATATCCAAGCCCACAGTGATCAGGCCCCAAGACCAACTGAGCAGAGTATTAAGATTAGATGTGTGAACGGTGCCGCATTGTCATACCCCCTAAATAAGGTGAAGGTGAAGGGTTTAGGTTTAGAGCGAGAGACTGTAGTCGCTGTAGTCCCTAGGCTCCCTCATGCCTTGGTTTTAGGGAAGGACTGGCCTCAGTTCAGGCGAGGCCTAGTGGAAGGACTACAAACCAGGACAGGTCTAGTATCTACCAGAGCCCGCTCCAAAGCTGAGATAGAGGCTCAGGACCCAGTAGACGAACCCCTCCCTGACTTGCCTTCGCATAAGGAGTTGATAACACCCCCTACAAAAACACATAGGGAGAGGAAGGCTGATAAGAAGAAGGCTAAGCAGATGAGAAAACAGAATAAAGCAGAACTAGCAGCAGGGCAAGAATTACCATGGGCTCCTGCAGACCTAGTGGGCAAGTTTCCTTCTTTCCCGGAGGAACAAAGGGATGACCCTGCCCTATCACGGGCTTTTAAATATGCCAGTACAGAGAGGGAAACCCTACCCTGATTTTTTCTGGAGGAGGGGCTGTTTTATCGAGAAAGCCTAGACCCTCAGTTAGGACTCACACGGAAACAATTAGTGATACCTACCACTTTTAAAAATTTGGTTTTGAGGTTGGCCCACGACCATCCTACAGGCGGTCATAAAGGCGTTCACGGTACGTTGGACCAGATTTTATCGCGCTTTTATTGGTCGGGAATTTTTAAGGAAACCGCAAAATTTTGTGAGGCCTGCCCTCAATGTCAAAGGGTTTCTTCATCCCATCCAAAGAAAGTACCGTTAGTTTCCGTACCCCTTATATCCAAACCCATGTATAGGTTAGCGATGGATAAAGTGGGCCCCCTGAAGAGGACTCCCCGGGGGTTTCAATACATACTGGTAATTATCGACCAAGCTACCCGTTTCCCTTGGGCCATTCCCTTACGGAATACGTCCGCTAGAGTCATTGCGGCCAAAATAGTGAAGCTGTTTTGTGAGACTGGGTTTCCCCAGGAAGTTTTAACCGATCGTGGGAGTAACTTCCTTTCTAAATACCTAGCCCAAGTCTGGGATGCCTTTGGCATTTGCCATGTTAAGACAGCCGCTTACCACCCACAATCAAACGGTTTAGTGGAAAGGCTAAATCAAACTATAAAAAGAATGTTGAGGAGAAGTCTAGGAGGTGAGATGTCTGATTGGGATATAGTACTCCCGTTTGTGTTGTATGCATGCAGAGAACGTAAGCAGTCTTCTACTGGCGTATCTCCATACGAGTTGATGTATGGGCGAGTCCCCAGAGGAGTCTTGGACATATTACGGGAGCAGTGGGTGGAGCCAGCCTTAGAGGAGGTGGAAGCTCCAAAATTTTTAAGAGACCTGAAAGGACGCTTGCAGCGTACCACCCAGGTGGCGGAGGGAAATAGTATTACTAGTCGAACCCGCCAGAAAAAATATTATGACCAGTCTGCCCAACCCCGCCAGTTGGAGATAGGTGAGAAGGTGGTTGTTATGGTAGATGGATCCAGCCCAAAGTTTGAAGCCAAATGGAAAGGCCCTTATAGGGTCATCAAACGAGTGGGACCAGTTTCGTATATAGTAAAGACAAGGAAAGGAAGACAGCAAACTTTCCACATAAATGTATTGCAACTGTGGCATGAGCGGGTAGCGCTAGCTTGGTTAGCTACAACACCAGGTGAATTGGATAGCTGTCACACGGAGCGGACCATCCCTTTTAGAATTCCGTGCTGTGCTGACAGTTGTCTGCCAGCCCGGAATATCTTAAGGGGGGGGGGGGGAGATCTGTGGTGGCGAGGCCACAGGAGAGCAGGAGGAAAGGGGGAAAAAACAGGCATTTTCCTCTGGGAAAGGAATTAGCTCCAGGAGTTTAAGGGTTAAAACTCCAGAGTTAGAAAAAAACTCCCTGCAGAAAGTTGGTGTTAGAAAGACACGCCCTAGCTCCATGGCAACCAGCATTGCTCACGAGGAACAGCTGGGAGTGAAGATAGAAAACGAAAGGGAAATACACAGATATAAGGTGGAAGAAGTTAGAGGAAGGAAGGAGCCTAAGCAGCACAAGGAGCCTAAGCAGCACGAGGAGCATAAGCAGCACGAGAAGCATAAGCAGCATGGGGAGCATAAGCAGCACAGGAAGCAGCAGCACGAGGAGCACGGAGGGGAGAAGGAACACAGAGCAAGGCCTGTACACAGAGTAAGGCATGAGCCCAAGGAGTCCTGCAGGGGGTACGGAATAAATCCTTTGAGAGGGAAAGCTTATCAGGGAGACGAACCAAGCTATGAAAATGGCAGAGAGTTGTCCCCAGCAGAGCAGATGGAAACAGAGCCTTCGGCCGTAAAGTCTGAGGAGAGCTTATTTCCACAAAGTAAGGTGAGCACCTTAAAAGCCTCTCATAGCTTCCTGAGAGATAAGAAACCTCCTAATTCCTCCAAGAGCCCTCAGCAGAGAGAGGAAGCCATATTACAGAAAGTTTTAAAGGTTTTAGAAAAGTTAAAGCCTGATACTTCTGAGACAAGGCTAAACCATTTACCAATGGATTCTGAAGGGGAAAGCATGGACCTAGAAGAATCTGTGCTAGAGGATTTGCCCTCAGATATGGAAATGGATTGCTCTTTAGTTTATGCCCAAAACTGACAAGCTATAAGGTTTAGAAAGTAGGAAACCTAGAAGCTTAGCTTTCAGTGGGGCAGTGCTGAGAAGAATATGCAAATGAGGTGCTGAGCTCCGAGGCTTGACTCAGATTTTTTCAAAAGACTGTTTTGCAAGTGAAGGCCAGAGTTTCTAATTCAGCCTCTAAGGAAAGTCTGTGGGTGAGAGAAAAATAGTTGCAGTAAAAGTGCCATTGGTCTGCATAACTTGAAGAGTGTAAAGTTTGTAACCAAGCTGGAAGCTGTTGTTTGGCATGAAGAGTACTGGCTATTTCCACCTGAAGATACTGTTGCCTGGCATTGTAAATAAGCTAACTTCAGAAGCAATTTATTCTGTTGATTTTGTTTCACTGGAGAAAGTATCCACCATTTTTATGTTTTGGTTTTTTTGAACTGCTAAGTTCATTTGGCTGAAGAATAAATAAAAATCCTGTGTGCCTTGGAAAAACCTCTCAACTGAATTCATTCAACCTCACAACTACATGCATAGGTGATTAAGCAAGGGACATTAAAAAAATAAGTTCCGTCCCCCACCACTAGGCTACCGGCTGGCCAGTAGGGGGAGCGACAATTGGTAGCCAATGTAAGTCTTTTAGTATCGGGGTGATGTGATTAGCTCTGAAAGCTCCGCTCAGGAATCAATTAGCTGTATTCATTGCTAATTGTAGGGGGCTTATTGTATTTTTGGGAAGGCCGTGTAGGATGACATTGGCGTAATCAAAGTGGGGGATCACCAGAGCTTGAAAGACTGTTCTGAAATCCTCAGCTTGTAGCAGGGGTCAAAGATGTCGTAGGGTTTGTATCTTGTGGTATATTTGTTTGATTACGTTGTTGATATGTGTTTTGAAATTGAGTTGTTGGTCTATGGTCACGCCTAGATAGCGGATGCAGGGTCTGCATGAGAGTTCCGCATCTCTTGTCTTTATATTTTTCGGAGGTATGAAGGACTGGTTTCTTGTCACAAATAGAACTTCCGTCTTCTTAAAGTTGATTTTGAGACTTTGGGAGAGGAGCCAATCGGTTATGGCATTGAAGCAGTTTATCAGTTGGGTGAGGTCTGGGGTCTCAGTTCTGAATGGAGTAAAGAGTAATACATTGTCTGCATAGAGCAGGCATGAGATTTTAAATGATCAAATTATTTCACATATCGGTTGCATGTAAATATTGAAAAGGAGTGCGGAGAGGGATGAGCCCTGGGGGACTCCGTAGTGTTGTTTGAATGGTAGAGAGGTTGTAGCTCCTGTTCGTATTTGCTGCCATCTGTCGGTTAAATAAGATTTGCACCAGTGCCATGCTAGGTCGCTTATCCCTTTATCATGCAGTCAAATTAGAAGTTGTTCGTGGTTTACAGAGTCAAATGCTGTGGCAATGTCGAGGAAAATTAGTGCATATCCTTGTTTGATGGAGTCAATCCCGGTAATGAGTGTGTTGATGAGGGTGGTGAGGAGGGTATCGACACCATGGGATGCTCTGAAACCGTGTTGGCTTGGGTTGAGGGGGGCATTAGAGTCAACAGCACATGATCTCGCCTAACCAGCGTATGCATGGAATTTGTTTTTGCACCACTGTATATAGCCCACTCTGTAAATAGATCATACCAATCTAACACACAACACGACACACACTCAATTTCCCCCCACTGCATGTATAACACACTCACTTCACCTGATTGTTTGCTGTGATACCACCTTGATTATTAAGATAAGGCGGTTTAGAAATACTGTTAAATAAATAAAATAAAATATGATCCTGCAGCTGTTGTTGTACCTCCTTCTCAATTATCTTTGCTAGAAATGGGATACTGGATATGGGTCGGTATGATTCGACCTTCTGGGCGTCAAGTTTGGCGTTCTTTAAGAGGGGCCTGATGGATGACTTCTTAAGGCTTGATGGGAAATGTCCAGAGGGGAAGGATAGGTTGATGATTTTGGCTATTATCGGACTGACGTCATGGCGTAGTGACTTTATCCAGAGAGCTGGGCAAGGGTCTTTAGGGGCCGTTGTGGCGCTGATGCTGGAAATGATGCTCTCGATGCTTCTTGGAGACGGTGTTGAGAAAGTGGAGAGCTGTTTGGGTGGGTTCATAGTGGGGGAAGATAGTGTGGCTTTACTAACATTGTTGGTTTTGGCTATCAGGTAGTCTGCATAGTCTTGGGGGAGTATCAGAACTGGTTGTGATGCTGATTGGTCCTTTGTTAGGGACTTAACTATGTTGAACAGGTCATGAGGCTTGTTCAATGATCGGTTTAGCAGTTCAGAGTGGTATTCTTTTACTTTAGAGGATATAAGATTTCGATGGGCTAGCAGGTGGGAATTGTAAAGTGTCAAGTCTGATGTGGCTCGAGTGCGTCGCCACTTTCTTTCCAATTTCCTGAGGGCTCGTAGAGAGGTCTTTAATTCTGCGATATAGCAGGGTGCAGAACCCTTCTTCTTTGGTTGCTGCTCTATGGTTTGTGATTTTGTTTGGGAAGGTACGTAAGCAAAGGTATTCAGGTTGGTATTCCATGAGTCTAGTATTTCTTCAAGATTTGGAGAAGTAGTCTTGATGT
This sequence comes from Ichthyophis bannanicus, assembly GCA_033557465.1. NCBI lineage: Eukaryota > Metazoa > Chordata > Amphibia > Gymnophiona > Ichthyophiidae > Ichthyophis > Ichthyophis bannanicus. Next base: position 181,378,181 of record CM066045.1, on the reverse strand, counting down.
TGAGGAGGATGTTTTTGGTGATTTCCTCAGCGTCAAAGTGTCTGAAGTGTCTGGAATGTACTATTGTATTTTCAGTTGGTTCAGGGGTGTTTTCTCTGTCTTGGTATAATGGCATTTGGAAACTGATTAAATTATGATCGGACCATGGTACAGGTGAGATGGTTACATTGAACTTGTGGTCAGACTTTATTCATGGTCTAGGACTGAAGATAAGGTCTAACGTATTCCCTTTTTGGTGTGTAGGGGCATCCACTATCTGATCATAGTGTAGGTTACTGAGAGCTTCGAGTAGGGCTCTGGAGTGGGTATCCTGTAGAGCTGGGAGATTGAAATCGCCTAGTATCCAATTTGGCTTAAGTGCATTTTGGGGGTTAGATGCTAGGTCAATTATAGTTGCCAGGTCGTCAGTAGATGAGGAAGGAGATCTGTATATTAGGTTAATTGTGTTGTATTTGTTAGCAATAGAGATAGTATCAAGGTGAGTTGAGCTGTTGGAGCAGATTGTTTGATAGTGTAGATCAGTTTTAACTATGATGAATGCGCCACCACCTCTGCGGTCAGTTCTGTGACATGCGTGGAATGTGAAATTAGAGGGGGTGAGCTGGTTGATGATGATTGAGTCAGAGTTGTTGAGCCATGATTCAGTCACCAGGAGCATGTCAAGGTTGAGGTGTGATATGATGGCAGGTATTACTGGCCACTTTTTGCAAACTGATCGTGCATTTATGAGGGCACATCGAAGGTTGCGTGGGTCTTGGAGTTGCTTGGTTTTAGTGTGGTGTAAAAGTGGTGTGTGTTGCTGTGATCTCTCCTTCCATGTCTTCTTATGATCAGAATTGAGTTGGGGCTGGTTGCTTCAGAGAGGGATCTAGATAGTGTATTACTGAGTAAGTATAGTATGCTTATGATTAGGCTAGGGGGGAGCATTTTTAATTGTGTGGGTAAGTGTGCCTTGTGAATGTGGGTTGTATTAGCGTCTGAAATGCCACAGTTATGAATATACGATGGTATTATAAGTTACCAGCTATGCAAATTAAAACAGAGCTATGCAATTTAAGCTGAGTAATAGGTATAGTATGGTGACGGCGTATCAGTACCTTCACTGCAGCAGAACAGTGCATACAATGTTACTGTGTATTGTTAGCAAAACAGAGCTATGCAATTTAAGCAGAGTGGTAGGTACAATGCAGTAATCTTCAGTGTAGCAGAACAAAGTATACAATGTTACTGTGTATTGTTAGCAAAAGCAGAGTTATGTATTTTAAGCAGAGTGGTAGGTACAGTGCAGTAACAGTGTACTGGTATCTATAATGCAGCAGTTGCGAGTATACAATGATGCTGTAAGTTGTTAATTAAATCACAAAAAAAACCTCCACTTATGATGGAAAATCCAAAGTATCTATTACAAAACCATCATTAAAAAACCCCAATATCTATATGCAATTTCTTATGTCGGAGCCTGCCGAGGGAGGGCTGGAACGGTATATCCAACCCCCTCCTGACGGCAAACTTCTTTTATTTTTTCACCCCAATACCAGTGTATTAAATAGTCACTTATCTTTAAGAAATAGCAAAAAAACATCTTATTTTTGTCTATGCTGCTAGACTTAAATTTGCACGACGTGCACGTTTCGGGCGGAAGCCCTGTTTCAAGTGCTTTGGTCTTTTCATTCATGCAACAAAAACACCGTCTCTGCGGTCCCGGGTAATCTTCATTCAATGGCATCACAAAATCTCAAAGCTTTAAACAGGGGAGCAACCAATCAGAAGCGGGAATATCCCCACCAATAGGGGTATCCACACTGCCATTGGTCAAAACTTCAGTACTACTGAGAACTCCAAAGCTGACGTCACAAAATAGTGGTCCATTCAATTTCTCGATTCAGACCATGAGGATGAATGGAATGTAATTCAAAGATCCAACATTGTTCTAAACGCTGCAGTTTCAATTCTCGATCCCCTCCCTGTGGATCAAAGGGTACATGATCGATGACCGTCCAAGCCAACTCATCAAAACCATGGCCCATGGTTTTGATGAGTTGGCTTGGACGGTCATCAATCATGTACCCTTTGATCCACGGGGAGGGGATCGACAATTGAAACTGCAGTGTTTAGAACAACGTTGGATCTTTGAATTACATTCCATTCATCCTCATGGTCTGAATCGAGAAATTGAATGGACCACTATTTTGTGACGTCAGCTTTGGAGTTCTCAGTCGTACTGAAGTTTTGACCAATGGCAGTGTGGATACCCCTATTGGTGGGGATATTCCCGCTTCTGATTGGTTGCTCCCCTGTTTAAAGCTTTGAGATTTTGTGATGCCATTGAATGACGATTACCCGGGACCGCAGAGATGGCGTTTTTGTTGCATGAATGAAAAGACCAAAGCACTTGAAACAGGGCTTCCGCCCGAAACGTGCACGTCGTGCAACTTTAAGTCTAGCAGCATAGACGAAAATAAGAAGAGTTTTTTTGCTATTTCTTAAAGATAAGTGACTATTTAATACACTAGTATTGGGGTGAAAAAAATAAAAGAAGTTTGCCATCAGGAGGGGGTTGGATATACCGTTCCAGCCCTCCCTCGGCAGGCTCCGACATAAGAAATTGCATATAGATATTGGGTTTTTTTAATGATGGTTTTGTAATAGATACTTTGGTAAGTTGTTAATTATGCAAGGTAACAGAACTATACAAAATTAAGCAGTGTGGTGGGGTTCGTTATAATACAGTGCTAAAATCCTCTGTGTTGCTAGAAAGTTATAGACTTTTGTTATTCGATTGAATGAGGAAGTCCTATTAGTCCTTTTAGAGAATTTGGGAACTTAAGAAACAAAAATAAAAAATCATGCAATAAACTAAGGTTGAAAGAAGCTTTGATCCTAATAGACTGTTAGAGAAGAACTGTGATGTGGCAGACAAAAGCAACTCAGATATACAAGTAATTTAAACGTATCTTCCATTTTATGGTTTTATAGTTTCATTTGACTTGATATACCACCTTTATAATCAAAAGCAAAGCGGTTTACAAAACCAGCTACCACAGAAAAAATCATTTTGTTGAAAGTGATGGTTAAAGTGATGGTTTCAAAGATGTCACGTTCTTATCCTTCAAGCACATGCTTGAGATACAGAATAAGAAGCTTTCCAAGCTTCTGGGTCTAGAGGAAATATTTATTTTATTTACCAGGATTTAGCTGAGGCCTTTTCAATAGTAGATCAAGGTGAGTTATATTCAGTTATTTACGTGTCCCTGGAGAGCTTAAAATTAGGTTGACAATCTAAGGGATCTATTTATTGGTATGTGTTAACCAATAAATGTAAAGCAAATGATACAAGCCTCAATCAGGCCTAACTCAAAGTAACACCTGAGGTAATGGGGGTTAAATGATTTGTGCAAGGTCACTAGGAATATCAGTGGGATCTGACCCCTGGCTTCCCTGGTGCATTACAGTAGGTACTCCTCGACTCCTCTGTGATTTGCTCATAAGGAACCATACATTTCCAGTACCCCATGAGCAGAGGTTTTCCTTACTTCAGAAGACAGGTTTTAAGATATAAACATGCACACTTTGGAGGAAAGGCAGAATAGGGAACACATGATAGAGACATTTAAATCTCTCCAAGACCTCTTTCAATTGAGAGGAAGCTCTGGAGTTAGGGGGCGTAGGATGAAGGTGAAAGGGAAGGGACTCTTCATGTAAAGGGTGGTGGATACATGGAACAGCCTCCCAGTGGAAGTGGTTGAGAAGTGGTCTGTATCTGAATTCAACAAATCATGGAACAAGCACAGAGAATATCTGAGGGAAAGAACGAGAGTATAGAGCCGAGCAGGTAGTGTGACTGTGCAGACAGGATTCCATTGTCATGTTCTATGTTTATATTTGTACACACTTTAACAGAGAATTGGAAACATTTCTGTATCCAAATAATCATTTTTCAAGAACTTGTAAAACTCAACATGTAGTGCAGGCTGGGCGACTGCCATCTACGTTTCAATATTTAATTTTTTGTTGCAGTGATGCCTTTGCATTTATTTTTTTTAATTTGTTATGTTAATTGTGTGTGATTTTTATTGTATATGTTTTTTTTTTGCAAAATGCTCAGCTCAGTCTATGCTGAATGTGAAGTTTGTTTAAATAAATAAGTACATATCATACAAGTCTAAAGCAAATATATGCATATATACATATAAACATACAGGCAGACACACATATATATTTTAATTGCTCTCTACTTCCAGAAGTAATGCAAACTTTTGGTTTTGGTGTCGGTCTTGATCTGCTACATTTATATCTTCAATTACTTGGCCAATTCCCTGCTAATTTCCAGCACCCGAGCTGTGTGCAAGAGAGGTCACCAGAGGGCACACCAGTCTGGTCTGAAGGGACAGATAAGTAAGCGTGTGAATTTTCCACATGAACTGTGAAGCTTCACCTCATTCTCTGCTGAAATTTCAATTTTCCATGCAAATATACAGGCCAGTGGACCATTCTGTGAATGAGATAGAGAAGTCTGGTTTCCCCGATCTCCTGCTGGTTACAACTTCTTCAGCGCTGAATTTTATTAAAGAGGCCATGCAAGACGGGAAGGAAGAGACCCAGGGCAATCCTGAAAGTTGTATTTGGAAGGTTTTATTACTACTTGGTGGGTTTTAACTAACTCATTGTTATTACATTGACAGAGTTACATCGGTTTCCGATCTGACAGTTTCCTTCTGCTCCTTTGGACTTTTAGTTTACTCAGAGCCAGGGCTGGGATCTGGCCCTTTAGTCCTTCATCGGCAGATGCCGGGTTTTTTCCATTCTCTTGTGCTCCTTCACAATTTACTCAGTCACTGCAGCAACGGGCTGGGGACATGGGTGTTGCTTGATTGCTTTCCTTGGGGGGGAGGGAGACAAAGGGTGGGCTAAATATTTGCATATTCATTCATTTGCATATTCATTTACATATGCATTATGGTTATCTTAAAAAAATACTAGATGGATAGGAAGCCAGTATAACAAACAGGCAAGGGATGAGCTGGTGCCTCCAAGATACTCAAAGACGGAGCAGAGGTTCTCATTTAGTGGCTTTGTCAAAAAAACAAAAAGCAACCTATTCCCAGGCCATATAATTAAAGTGCAGCAAAAATTGTAGCTGTTTAGTTATTTAGCCTGGCACTCTAAGATAAAAAAAAACCTACTGACATCTGTAAATAAATCTTCTGCAAAAAAACAAAGGCAATGTAAGGTGCTCTCACACCAAGGGACAAAAAGAAAAAGAGAACCACAGTGTAGTTCCTAACACCAAAATAAATTATAATTAATTTTATTTTGGCATTAGAAACTGTGCTGTGGGTTCACTTTTTCCTTTTGAACATCTATTTTGCGTCCAACAAAACCCCTCCTCCAACAGTAGGTGCAGAGCAGAACTAGGGACATTTCACCATAGAACCCAACATACAAGAAAAAAATCTGATTCAGGTGTCAACTCATTAACAGCCTCTCCAGTACCAGACAGACAGTGAACTAAGACAAAAGCCTACAAAAGTCACTGAAGACCTATAATGCAAATCTACCATACCATAATGACACTAACTTCTAAAATTAACACAATAAGGAACCTACCCATAAATATTACAGTGGGCCTTAGAACAGCCTTTCACCTTTTCAGAAAACTGAACAAGCCAGATTACTACAGATCCTAACAGAAACTCCATGCTAACAGAACACTTGGTCTCTGTCATACAGTTAGACTTACAGTTACAGTTAGATAGTTAGACTTTCACCAAGTACAGAATAAATTATAATAATCTATTACCCTCAGTGCTGGTGCGCTCAAGTTTAACAGAGCCATGGGAAAGAAGAGAAACACTTTTCCTCCCTCTTCTCTTCTGCCCGCAGGGGATCCAATCTCTTGTGGGCAGATAGAAGAGGACTTTGCTGCAATCCCCTTCTCTTCTGCCTGCAGGCATTGCCCCCCTTTAATGAGTTGCTGCGATGATCCAATCTCCTTCGGGCAGAAGAGAAGGGAATGGCCTCGATCGCGGCAAAGTTTCCTTCTAACTGCTTGTGGGAAATCGGATGCCTGTGGACAGACATGTTGGGGCAATTCATTGGGGGGTCAATGCCCCCCTTGCCCCTCTCAAACTATGCCCATGGCTGGGGGCCATGTTACAGCAGTCTTTCCAAAATCCTGCAATTTTGGGCTCAAAAGAGTTATTGCATGATGACTGGGCTTCCCCCTCCCCTCCCCAGGGGCTGTGAGCCCTAATTCTGCAGCAACCTCGGTTCTGGATGATTTGTGTGAGAGTCAAAACAAAATCCCTCCTTATGGCAATGTGCAGCACTACCAATGCGTTGGCCTCATGATTTGATTCTGTAACAGAATAGATGACAGCAAGAGAACACAAAGGGGGTGATATTCAGTGCTTTGGATATTCAGCAGCAGGGCCAGCCTTACTCCAATGGAACCCATTTGGCCCAAAGGGGCCCTGTGCCCACAAGGTGCCCCATACTAAGGCTGAGAAAGCTACTGGATTTTGAAAGAATTTTGAGAACCTGACAGGTACCTTTGACCTCAATTGGCCACTACTGGAAACAGAATACTGGACTTCATGCAGAGGTGGTAGAACACCTTTTTCTTTGGAGGAGGGGCTGGAAGCTCTGCCCTAACTCAATCCTAACTCCACCCCAGCTCCACCCTAACTCAGACCCTAGGCCAGACAATCTACACGAGACACAGGGTCTAACACACATCGCAGCACCCTCGCAATGTTCTCTTTAATCTGCGCCGGGTCCTCCGCCAGTATTCCTGCCAGTGGGGGGAGGGGCAGAGCATCGATCACTCTGCACCTCCCCCCACCGTTAGGAATGTTGGCGGCGGACACAGCGCAGGTTAGCGGGAACATTGCACGGAGGTATTTAAACATCTCAATCATATCACTTCTATCCCACCTTTCCTCTAAAGTATACATATTAAGATCCTTAAGTCTGTCCTCATATGCTTTATAAGGAAGACCATTAACCATTTTAGTAGCCACCCTCTGTACCAACTCCAATGTGTTTATATCCTTTTGAAGGTTGCGGTCTCCAGAATTGCGCACAATTCTCCAAATGAGGTTGCACCAAAGACCTATAGAAAGGCACTATCAACTCCTTTCTTCTGCTGGTCATTCCTCTCCCTATGCACCCAAGTATCCTTCTAGCTTTTGCCATTGTCTTTTCTACCCGTTTAGCTACTTTAAGCTCATCAGACACAATCACGCCTAGGTCCCGCTCTTCTTTTGTGGACAGAAGTACTTCACCCCCTATACTATATCACAGCCTTAGATTGCTGCAGCCCAAATGCATAATCTTGCAATTTTTTAACATTAAATCTCAGCTGCCAAATTCTAGACTATTCTTCAAGTTTAGCTAGATCCCTCCTCATGTTATCTACACCTTCCTGGGTGTCTACTCTATTGCAGATTTCAGTATCACCCGCAAAGAGGCAAACCTTACCCAACAGCCCTTCCACAATATCACTAACAAAGATGTTAAAAAGAATCTGACCAAGGACAGATCCCTGGGGCATACCACTGGTAACTTCCTTCTCCTCAGAGTGAGCTCCATTTACCTGTACTCTTTGTCGCCTCCCACCCAACCAATTTCTAACCCAAGCAGTAACTTTAGGGTCCACTTTGTTCTGACCCAGTATAGCACATCTCATGACCCCCTAAGTAGCCCATTCAATCTATTTCATTATTGCTGCTCAGACTGTTAAGCAGCTGCCTGTCATAGAAACTTAACCACCTGTAGCACGCTGCTTCTGTTCAACTCAGTTTTTGTTTTCGTTCTTTTGGATTCACTACCATTCTGAGTAGATGAGCATATGGCTTCTCATGGTTAATCCAAAACCTAGCCCATTTGACGTGTTGAATAACCTCACACTGTCTCTCTTAAGGATACTGTCTACAGAATAACTCATAGTTTCCGTTGTGTGAACAATGGGACAAGACCCTTCCATTTGTCTTTGTCTTCAGAAATTTTCTACATTTACTTTTAGAATGTGCTTGGTCAAGACCAGTCAAGCAGAAAACCCCAAAAATTAATCTTTAGATTAATTTTTCTAATAAATGCACCCTTCTGAGACCTTACAAAACTAATCAACTAAAACGACAAGAGTAAGAAATTAGATTGCTTATAGGAAACTAATAATATCAGCATATTCCTTTTTCCATGGTAGTTTATCATTAAAAAATATATATATAAGTATATTGCAACAGTATCTATAATTTCTTGGCAAGTTCTTTGGACACATTCAGCAGAGACTGATATGGAAGGCTCCACTCTAGTGTGATAAATTACATTTTGGCAGCAAGGCAACGCGACACAGCTAGTCAGGTGCACCTGATTTTCATCAAGGTCCTATGATGAGGAAAATTAAAACCTGAATTAATTAAATTAAAGAAGAAGAAATAAAAGCTCTTTTTATTCAAGTGTTGCATTAAATCATGCATGAATCAAACCAATTTAAGGAAATCGTGCTATTACAAGGTTAAGGCTAAATTATACTTATGCAGATGTTCTGGTTGTGATGAGTCAACGACTTCTTCTGATTGTTTTTCGCACATTTAATTGTAAAAGCTCCAGACGTGAAATGTTCTGTGTTTATTTTTATAGCCCCCTTTTGTTTCTCCTTGTTTCTTAATAACGAGGCAGCAGAAATTGCCTCTCCAAGTGATCAGAAATAATGCCATCTTTATCAACGCATAATACACAAAGCTTCCTCCTACACAAGTTCGATCTCTACTCATTTGAGGTTAGAATATTCATGGAAACAATTTTGCAAATTAAAATGCAATTAGCATAAGCAGTGACGATGCAGCTACTGCATCCAGCATACTATGGAGAGTTTAATGCATCATCTATCCTAAGAGTTCTTTTAGGGCTGGTTCAGTAAATGGGTCTAAACATAATCTTGCCAGGACTGGAAAAGGCTTGGGCTCCTACAACACAAACTAAAATGACTGATTTCTGGTCCAGATAAATCCAAACTAATCACTTTCTCCTCTTCCAGGAGATTCAGTGCAGAGTCCCAAATGACTGCCATAGCATTTATGGTGCAAAAGGTCACCTTTTTAACCACCAGCCTTCAAAATGTTACTACAGTTGACAAAACTTTACAAGGGTGTGTACAGTGGTAGACACGTCAAGGACAAGCCATCTTCTATTTAAGAAAAATAATTTTTGCAACTCTGTAAAAGCGGACTAGAGGAATAGCCTAATGGTTAGAGCAGTGACCTCTAACCATAGAAATCAGGGTTTAAATCCCACTGGCACGCCTTGGGCAAGTTGCTTAACCCTTCGTTGCCTTAGGTACAAATTTAGATTGTAGGCACTCTGCAGATAGGGAAATGCCTATTGTTATTCTCCTTGACGTACTATTGGAAAGCTGTGAGCTAAATATAAATAAAGAGATACAGCTATAAATATTGCTGGCTCATCTCAGGTGGCATTTTACATATAGGGGTTATTAAAAGTGCTATTTGTGCTTTGGATGCCTGCAAACAAGCATGCAGGCATCCAAATCACAGAGACGTCTCCAAAGACATTTTAGAAGCCAGGTGTGTGGACTTCCCCAGCGCAAGGATGTCCATGCCTGAATGAGGACATGGTGGAGTGACCAGGGCGTTCCCAAGAACGTGGACATCCCAGTCTAATCTCAGAAATGCCATGGACGTCCGGAGTCGTGCCTAAGGTTATACCTGCTCCAGGCATGAACAGGCATCTAAAAAGTGATCATTTTGTCAGGCAAATGTGTGGAGTGGTGGAGAAGGAACCACACTAATACCCCCTTTATTTTACAATCTTTCAGCGATCACTGATAGGAAATGGGGGCTCATGTTTTCATTTTTCTACACTGCTGGACGTTCTCTTATCCTAGCTTGCATGACATGGACATCCCTGCTCCATGCTTTCCTAAGATGGACGTCTATGCGGCTACCTGCATTGATGTCCACATTGGGAACATCTATGTTACCAAAATCAACTGGAGACAGACTCCCTGACATTTTTCTGCAAGTTCCGCCCTGGACGTCCCCGATTTAACTTGTATGTCCTTTCTAAAATGCCACTTTTCATCTGATGTGCATTTCCATATAGTTACACTAACTTACAACACAATGCATTCATGTTTAGTTACAAGAAAGAGAGCAATTTCATTAAAGCCACATGGTAGCAAGGCATGAGGGTTCATGCAAGCAAATTTTATACCTGCAAGTATAAGTGAAGTTTCATAGAGAAACTTAACTAAGTAGACATTGGCAAATGTGGCACTGGTTAGATCACCTTATTTTGGAAATCACTCCTTCAATGCAGCTGAAAGCACACGTATTGTAAACTCTTTGCCACATCAAAAAGGAAGGGGGGGCATGGTGAGGGTCCTCATCAGATACACTTACAACTTGTGAGAAAGCAAATGCAGTGCCTATAGGTCCTTTTGTACCTATAGTTTATTGTTTGCTACATCACCCTTCACAGCATATCAAGGTGGTTTACAATAAAACATTCAATAAAAAGAAATGAGAAAAGAGAGTAAAAGCTAGAAAAAAGTAAACTAATACACAACTAAAACTTTCCTAAAATATTGGCAGAAAAAGAAAGGAAATAAATAAATAATAATAATGAAAAAATAGTTCTGCAGTCAACATACTAGGCGCACGCCATCATCCCACTGCACTAACCAAAAATCTGGAAAGCTTGGGAGAAATTCTATGGTTTAGGACATTTCTTAAATTTATAAAGGTGAAGTTTCAAGTTGGCTATAACTGGTAGAACTTTCCATAAGTAAGGGGCTAGAAAATAAAATGCAGAATGATACATTAACTTAACTGGTGGCCATAGGTGGGGGAAGAACAAGGAGATTGTCTGCTGTGATCAAAGTAAATGCAATGGAGTATATAGAACCAGTAAATCAGAAAGGTAAAAGCGCAGATCAGATCGATGGTGAAGAGCAACTTTAAATTTAATATAAGCAATTAGTGACCAGTGTTCTTGGCTAATTCAGATTTTCAAAAGGAAACTTCACAGGGTGTTCTCTTCATCTGTATAGTTTGCCTTCTTACTTGGGGGAGGGGGAGCAAAGGGTAAGGAAGTCATACGGACAGTGAGGGCTGGGGGACCAGTTCACCATTAGTGCCTGCAATATCTGGGGGGTGTGGTGACGAAAGTGCATCTGAACCCATGGAACTAGGGGAAAAACAAACATTTACCTTCAACCAGAGGGATAGCCCAGACAGCAGTAGGTTTCAAATTGCAGCCAAGGAAAAAAAAACACACAGAGCTGCTGAGTGCAGGCCATGCCCAAGCTCTGAGGCAAGCTGGGGAGGTAACGGGAGACACCTGGGGGAGGAGTTGGAACCGGTAGTGCAGCCACACTCATTTAAGCTCCAGGGAACAGGAGGAGGGGAGTCCACCAGGGAAAAGGAAGGAGAAAGGTGTTGAAAGAACTGAAATACGAGATTGCAGACCTGCTATTAGTAATCTGTGAACTATCATTAAAATCATCTCTAATACCTGAAGATTGGAGGATCGCCAATGTAACACCAATTTTTAAAAAGGGTTCCAGGGGTGATCCGGGAAACTACAGACCGGTGAGCCTGACATCAGTACCGGAAAAAATGGTAGAAACCATCATAAAGAATAAAATTACTCAGCATGTAGATAGTCATGACCTAATGGGAGACAGCCAACATGGCTTTAGACAAGGAAGATCTTGTCTTACTAATCTGCTATGTTTTTTTGAAGGAGTGAATAATCAGGTGGACAAAGGTGAGTCGGTTGATATTGTGTATCTGGACTTTCAGAAAGCCTTTGACAAGGTCCCTCATGAGAGACTTTTGGCAAAACTAAAGAGTCATGGGATAGGAGGTAGTGTACTATTGTGGATCAGGAACTGGTTAAAAGATAGAAAGCAGAGGGTAGGGCTAAATGGCCAATTTTCCCAATGGAGAAAGGTAAATAGTGGTGTACCCCAGGGATCTGTGCTGGGTCTGCTGCTTTTTGACATATTCATAAACAACCTGGAAAGTGGAATAACAAGTGAGGTTATCAAATTTGCAGATGACACAAAACTATTTAAAGTTGTTAAAACCCAAGAGGATTGTGGAAAATTGCAACAGGATCTTGATAAATTGGAAGACTGGGCATCAAAATGGCAGATGAAATTTAATGTGGACAAGTGCAAGGTTATGCACCTAGGGAAGAACAACCCAAACTATGGTTACACGATGCAAGGTTCCACATTAGGAACCACCACCCAGGAAAAAGATTTAGGCGTCATTGTGGATACCATGTTAAAACCCTCGGCCCAGTGTGCAGCAGCGGCCAAGAGAGCAAATAGAATGCTAGATATGATAAGGAAAGGAATGGTTAATAAAACAAAAGATATTATAATGCCTCTATATCGTTCCATGGTGAGATCACACCTTGAATATTGTGTGCAATTCTGGTCGCCGTATCTTAAAAAGGATATAGCGATTTTAGAAAAGGTTCAGAGAAGAGCCACCAAAATGGTAAAGGGGATGGAAGGATACTCCTATGAAGAAAGGCTAAAAAGGTTAGGGCTCTTTAACCTGGAAAAGAGACGGCTGAGGGGAGATATGATAGAAGTCTATAAATTAATGAACGGAGTGGAACAGGTAAACGTAGATCGATTGTTTACCTTATCAGAATATAGAAAGACTAGGGGACATGCAATGAAGCTACAGGGTAAACTATTTAAGACTAATAAAAGAAAATATTTTTTCACTCAACGTGTAATAAAACTCTGGAATTTGTTACCGGAGGATGTAGTAAAGGCTGTTAGTGTAGCTGGGTTTAAAAAAGGTTTGGACAAGTTCCTGGAGGAAAGGTCCATAAAACCATTATTAAGAAGGGACCCAGGATATCAATGCTTAAACCAATACAAGCATTGTGGAACCTGTGTCCCTTGGGGAAACTGCTAGGTACATATGACCTAGATTGGCCACTGTTGGAAACAGAATACTGGGCTTGATGGACCTTGGTCTGACCCAGTATGGCATATCTTATGTTATGTTATGTAAAGGACTTCCAAGGGAACAGAAGGAAAAAGAAGCTTCAGGAGAGCTGAAGGAGAAAGGTTTTCCAGGGACAGCCTCACTGGGGAGTCCCAAAGCAGCCAGCACACAGAAAGCCACAGTCCAGAGAGAAGCCTGGGCTGCAGAAGAATTGCAGCTAGGTCTGGAGATAGGATGGTTTGGCCTGAGAGAGCTGCTGACCTTAAGCAAGGTACTAGAGCAGCAGTGCTAGAGGCTGCAGGAAAATCATCAGCTGTGAAAAGGTGTGTGAATAGACCTGTTACTAAGAATAATGTGAGCCAGTTAGAGGCCCTGAGCCGTCTAATGAAAGATAAGAATCTCTACAGCCCTACGAAAAGCCAGGAGGGTAAAGAGAGGTCTCAATGGGAAAATCTTTTAGAGCTGTTAGAAGAAATTAAGCCTACGTTTATACAAGCTGATTCAACCCCAGAAATAACAAACCCTGGTTATGAAGATATGCAGACAGAGGTTTGTGATTCTGAGCAAGAGTCTGTTGAGTCTTTAATGGATTGTTCCCTTTGTAAGAAAACGGGGTAGAGAAGTGTTGGGTTTTTAAAAAGGAGAAAGAAAAACCCAGAAGCTAATTTATTTTTATTTATTTATTTACATTCTCTTATATACCGCGCTATTCTGCATTAGTGCGGTTTACATTGAAAAACTGAAATTACATTGAACAGGGCATTATAACTTGGAGATAACTATTTTACCTGAATGAGTTATATCTTGAATGCTGTAAAGTTTGAGAGAGAAAGTTGCCAATGCCTAAAGCTAAGAGCAAACCTTCTAAAGGGTTAATTTGAATATCTGAGGCTTTGAGAAGAAGCTGCTGTCTGAGAGTAAAACAGACAGAAGCATTCAAAGATTAGCTTAGAATGTGGGACACTGGGAAAAAGCAGATTCCTGTTCCTGTAGTTGGAAGGAATAGTAAACACTATATTCTTGACTGAAGGAAGTCTAGAAGAAGCACCTATCTGTAACAACCTGAGTGAAGCCATTGTAACGTTATGTCACTGTAAGAATCCTTTTTGTGAAGAGGTTTTTGTGTTGGAGAAGCATCCTACTTTTGTTGTCATGCGCTGAACTTTTATGAAGTGTCTATGGGAAAGGAAGTAAATAAAAATTCCTGTACTTGCCTTTAAAACCCTCGGCATTCACTATTATTGGACCCAACTACAACCTCCAGAAGCCTCGGCTCTGGACCCCATGCTTGAAAGGGACAACACAAGGGCACACCCCCGCCCCTAGGCGACCGCCTGGGCGGTGGTGGGCACGACAGGGGGCACTGTCCGCATGCCCCCCCAAAAGTATGCCTTTGCAAATCAGCTTGCAGGTGCATGAGTGCAAGACAAATAAGCCAACAAGTTCCCTGGACAGTCTCAAGCATGCCCAGAAACAGCTGGTCGTCCATATTCTGCCTCAGAATGAACTCAGTTTTGTTTTAAATAATGCTAATCAGACCTACTTGGACATTTTTATGCAAATAAGCCATTAAGGTACCTGCAGAAAAATGTGATCGTATTATTACCCTGCTTGCAAGTACAAATAGGGGCCCCTACTTTTATCTCAAGAAAAAAAGGGATGGAGACAGGTCCAGATGGAAAATGAGCTTCAAGACTGCATTACAACATCTCTGCATGTATGCTACAGCTCCTACTTTGTGTCTCCTTCAATGCAGGAGAGATTTTCAAAAGAAGACCCCACCAGGAGTTGCCCATTCAAAATGAGCTTGCAGTGCACCCCTCAGGACTGTAACTCTACCCTTCATACAGAGTCCTTGCATTGTGTTACGGCTGAATGAAGACCTCATACAGTGGGCATTGGCTATCCCTTCCACTGTATCCTCAAGTTTTGTCAGTCTACATAAGGATGATTTAAAGGTCGGTTTATTTACAGCCAGCTGAGCGTCTGTTACAAACTACAGTGCAACAGAATCTACAAACCCACTGATTAACTCATCATTCTATAATACAAACTTAAATTGGATGGTTAACCTTGCCTTTTACCCCGTCATAACCTTTTGAAGCCTGAATCTATAGTTGGAAATCCACAGGATTACAATTTCCAGCATACAATGGGAAGAAGGTAAAAACAACAGCAAAGAAAAAAAAAGAAAGCTTTGCTCACTGGTGGGCTAATGGCCTAGAGACATCTGCCAGACTTAAAACACTACCTTGCTAACAAAATCTGTGCCGCATCAGTACATATTATATGAATAAATGTACCCAGATCCCTAGAGGGCCATTCAACTTGTCAGCATATACAGGAAGGTAACACTGATAATGCCAGACAAAAGTCTCAATTAATTACTGGAGAAGAACAGGATACAGGAAATAATATGTACTTTCTTCAGTGTGTGTGCTAGTGTTAGCAAGTACATATACAATCAAAGGCAATAAAAATTAGGTTTAATTATCCAGCATCAAGTGACCGCGTTAGTGTAGCAGTGTATTTGATGACACAACGCGTCCCAGGAGGAAGAGTAATGAAGGCTTTCCATTTGGTGCCTCTCCCACTAACAGCATAAGGCCTTTCTGCTGCAGGCTGTTTTGCTGCAGAAGGCTGATTGACAAGCTCAGAGTGTTTGAAAAATGAAGGCAATTGTGTTTGCAAAAGAGGACTTTGATGGCAGGGAAAACAAGCACCCTGTCCTATTGGTGAGATTGAATCTACCGAGCGAGCCTCATTCACCATTGTACTGCAATTACTTAACAAGATTTGGGGCTCCCTACTCCTTGGGCATTAAGACTTTCACAAATAATTAGAATGATGGGCTTTATAATATCATTTTTAAGCATCTTATTTTGCTTGCCTTTGTTTTCTTTTGGAAGAATATTGCAGTCTATAAAATCAGTACAATTGTTTCTACTTCATTCATTGAAAACGGTGATTGGGAAGCCCAGATTAAGACAAATTCTTTGTTTTCAACTGAGTCCTGGAGGCAAAGGGAGATAAAGTAACTTGCTAAAAGGTCACACAGGTCATGGTTGAGTCTTGAACTCCTATCCCAGGAAATCAGTATATCAGTCCAGTGCTTTCATCACTAGATCAAATTCCCTCCTACAAATTTAATGTGCTGCAGCGTTTATTTTAAAGCTCACCCCTGGATGAACTATCCAATTAGAAGGGCTAGCATTGTGGCCTAGTACTTGCAGCACAGAATCAAGAAGCCTGGCACTCTTGGGGGCTCTTTTAGTAAAATGCGATGTGGCTTTGCACCTAACATGCCAATAGTGCACAAAGTTGAGCTGCATTAAGTACAGTGCATGGACAGCATTTCCCCTGCATTTAACATGCAGCACTCTACAGTAATGCAGGGCGCTCTTATGGTTTATGCTTTATTAGTTCTTTATATACCGCACTTGGCAGTGCACACATTGCGGTTTACAATGTTTAAAAAAATGAACAAATAAAATAAAACACTAATTTAAAACACTAAATAAAAGCAGAAATCAAACTCCATTAAAAACAAGGAAGCAAAGGAAAGGTAAAATACAAAACAAAGGCAAACAAAGAAGATTTAGTATTGTGCAGGTACCATCAGTTTCACAGCTCACGATGGGGGAGTGATCTCAAAGGCTAGGTGAAGAGATGAGCCTTCAGGGAACACTTAAAAGCACAAAGGAAGACTCAAGTCTTAAATGTGTGGGAAGGCAATTCCACAAGGCTGGGCTAGGTAAAATAAAGTGGTGCAGTATGTAGATTCAAATTTTACTCTGGTTGTGGAAGGTAGGACAAGTCGATTATCCTGGAGTGATCTAAGATCTAGGAGCATATGGGACGATGACGGAAGACAAGTACAGAGGAGCGGAATCATGAAGGACCTTATGTGCAAGCCTGAGAACCTTGAAGTGAATGCGATGATTAACAGGAAGCCAGTGGTGTTCGATCAAGGCTGGAGTAATATGATCATATTTCTTCGCCCCAAAAAGAATGCAGACCGCAGTATTTTGAATTGATCAGAGCTGTTTGGAGTCTAAGGGATCCCAGCAAAACAGATATTACAATAGTCAATTTGTGAAATAACAGTGCTCGGAAGGAGGGTAGTTAGAGCTGGTTTATCCAGGATGGGATGAAGTGCTCTGCACCTGCGGAGCGCTACAAAGATAGAAAGGGAAAGATGAGAGATGTGATGAGAAGGACAGTAGCAAGAGCTGATTTATCCAGGATAGGATGAAGTGCTCTACACCAGCAGAACGCTACAAATGTAGGACCGAAAAGATGAGAGAGATGTGATGAGAAGGAGAGGTCCTTATCGATGAAGACTCCAAGGTATTTAAATAACGGTTGAATAGAGATTGGATGGAAGCTTAAGACTGGAGTCAGGGAAGGTATTACTGTGGGTGCATTTCCCCATCACTTAACATGCACCATTGTACAGTAACGCAGGGCGCTATTATTCCAGGTGCACTTAATTCCCCCCCCCCCCCCCCCCGGAAGTGGAGGTAATCACACACACACTAACTGCAAGGGTCGCAGTTAGCGCATGGTGTTTACCCCCATGCTGACTGTGCAGTGCTCACAATACCCACTCATTTACCATTTCACCACATGAAACACAGCATGGAAATCAGTCTGCATTGTGATGGCCTTACCTAACATTTCACATGGGCTACAGCACACGGTTACCACACGCCCAAACCCATACTAACTGCATAGCACACGCTAGTACATGGGCAGCTAGGTGTCATATCCCACACTTAGCACCAATTGGTCTGTGTGACCTGGAGCAGCTTCTTTGATCCCTTTCATGGGCATTAGTTGAAGTTCTCAGGGAAAGGGAACCTTTAATTACATAATTTCTCTTTTGTGGCACTGTGTATATGGAAGGTCTGCTGTAAATCGGGGGGGGGGGGGGGGGAAGGGGGGAAGGAGTCATGGTTATAGCCATTTAGGAAGTTGGTAGACCTGCAAGATAGTCAGTGTCACTATACACAATGTATTTGTGAGTGATCTTGCTGAAGGACTGCATGGAAAAGTCTGTCTTTTTGCAGATGACATGAAAATTTGCAACAGAGTGGACTTCCCTGAGGGAGTGGATAACATGAGGAAAGATCTACAAAAGCTGGAAGAATGGTTTGATGTTTGGCAGTTAAGATTTAATGTGAAGAAGTGCAGTGTCATCCACTTGGGAAGCAGAAATCCAGATGACATGTACGCGATAGGGGGCGAGAGGTTAGTGTGCATGGACCAGGAGAAGGACCTTGGTGTGATTATTTCTGTGGATCTCAAGGAGGCAAAACAGTGCAACAATGTGGTGGCAAAGGCCAGGAGGATGTTGGGCTGCATACAAAGAGGAATTACCAGCAGAAAGGAAGAGGTACTTATGCCACTGTACAAGTCTCTGGTGAGGCCTCACTTGGAATACTGTGTTCAGTTTTGGAGACCGTATCTCGCAAAGGATGTAAAAAGACTGGAAACTGTTCAGAGGAAGGCAACCAAAATGATATGGAGCCTGCGTCATGAGAAGAGACTTGAAGACCTAAATATGTACACTCTGGAGGAGAGGAGGGATAGGGGAGATATGATTCAGACCTTTAAATTCTTAAAGAGAAATAATTATGAACAAACAAACCTCTTCCAAAGACGGGGAAGCTGTAAAACTAGAGGGCATAACATGAAGCTGCAAGGGGGTAAAGTGAAAGGCAATGTCAGGAAATAGTTTTTCACTGAAAGGGTGGTAGATGCTTGGAATGCCCTCCCGATGAAGGTGGTGGGAGCAAACACGGTGACAGAATTCAAAATGGCATGAGACAAACACAGTGGATCCCTTTATAGTAATAGGATCAAATCAAAATAAACTTAACTATATCTAATTTCTCAACAAATAGGGGTGTCCTACACGGAGCGGTGGGTTCACCTCTAAAACAAAGACATGATGAAGGGTGGCCTGCATGGAGCGACAGGTGCACCTACTCTTGCCATCTTACTGGGCAGACTAGATGGACCATGCTGGTCTTTATCTGCCGTCATTTACTATGTTACTATGTCACTAATGCTGGATATCCCTGGGTGCTGCCTCTGATCACCCTAATGCTAACCGGCTAGTGTCGGGGCATTCCAGAGCAGATCAGAGATGGCACCCGGGGATAACCAGCTAGCGGTGAATATTGCTGTTGCCTGGTTAGCTTTGGTATTATCTAGCTGGCCCTGGCATTGAATATCTGGGCGCAAAGCTCAGTGGTAATGTCTACTCTCTGCAGAAGCACTCGCTGCCATGACTTTTAGTTAAATATCGCTATAAAGCCTCTGACACCACGGGCACATGTTATGAACAGTAACCATCAGAGACATCGGAATGCCGTGTTCCATGGCGGAGCCAAGCTCCACACCTTGGCCAGCCGATCGCCATGCGGCTGCGATTGCTGACCTTCCTCTACTTCTGCCTGTGGGAGATCGGGTCCCCGCAGGCCAATGTAGGGGAAGCTCCGATCCCAGCAGCAAAGTTTTGGTGAGGCCAGGACCCCTGTGGCCCTCCAGTTCCGATGCCTATGGTAACTACAATTTTCAAGGAATAAATGTTATATAACATGTCAACAATTGGGGTGATTCTTCATTGTTTCCTTATAAAGTCATCATCATTTTGCTCTTTTAGGGAGACAGGGAAGGGAAGTTGAGGGACAGGTTGGACATGCAATTTTCTTGCAGAGCAGGAGTTTATCTCCATGAAGTGACCAAGGCATTTCATGACTTGACTATCTTGCATGTGGAGGGTAATATGATAACAGGATGCCTAGGATAAATGGGTAAGCAGACCCTACTTTATAAAGACAGATAGGCACCTACTTGTCATTATAAAAATACTCTTGTAAGTGGCAGGGATCGCAACTTGAAGCAGGCGCAGACATTTGCACATCGCTTCCCATCAGCTGTAAATGAACTCGTGTTAAGTACACAAGTATGTGCATAAATTAGGGTATTTTATAATCAACACATACTTAGCCCTTGGTCAGCCAGATCATGCCCCTGGCTACGCCTACCAGCAAAGTATGCATGATCATGCCAATGGGATTTTATGAGGCCATTAACACGCAGACACTGTCATATGCATGTGACTCTATAAAATTACTTCTCTTATGTGCTGTACTTCCAAACCCTAGACAAACAGCATCTTCCAGGGTTGTATTGGCCTGTCCTGTTGCCTGTATCTCCTGTCCACTGCCATTTGTTTCTACGATCCTGCCAATGAAGTTGCTCTGGTCGTCTCTGTTGGACATTGTGGCCATTACAGAAACATGGTTTAATGAAGCGCATGAATGGGATATAGCCATAGCTGGCTATAATCTATTCAGAAGAGACAGAGAAAATGGAAAAGGGGGAGGAGTAGCCTTTTATGTCAAAAGCAATATTAAAGCTACTGAAATGCAGGGGGCATGGGGAAAAGAAGCAGCACTCTGGATTGTGTTGGAAAGAGGAGATGGCACTGTCATCCATACTGCTGTAGTCTACAGACCTCCGACTCAAATTGAAGAGAGAGATAACGAATTGATTATAGATACTGCCAAGATAGCCACAAAGGGGGAAGTGATCATATTGGGTGACTTTAATCTACCTGATGTGGATTGGATTACTCCTTCTGCACATCTGGAAAGAAGCAAAAAAATTGTGGATGCCTTCCAAGATGCGTTACTTAGACAAATGGTGATGGAACCAACCAGGGAAAGCTCAACGCTGGATTTAGTGCTCACCAACGGTGATAGCGTGTCGAATGTCTGCGTGAGTGCCCCTGTGAGCAACAGTGATCATCACATGGTGTGGTTTGAGATAAAAGCCATGGTACAGGCCAATCATAGCAAGCTCAAAGTCCTAAACTTCAAAAACACTGACTTCAATAAAATGGCCAAGTACCTAAAGGAGGAGTTGACGGGGTGGAAGGAGATAAGGAAGGTGGAATTGCAATGGGCTAAACTAAAGGTGGCAATAAAAGGGGCAACAGATAAATATGTAAGAAAAGTAAATAAAAACAAGAGGAGAAGGAAACCTATTTGGTTTTCCAAAGAAGTGGCTGCTCAAATAAAGGCAAAAAACACAGCTTTTGCAAAATTCAAAAGTTTGCAAACAGAAGAACACAGAAATGAATACAGGATCAAACTCAAAGAGTCAAAAAGAGAAATAAGGATAGCAAAATCAAAGGCAGAGGAAAAGATGGCTAAAGATGTTAAGGGTGGCGACAACTTTCTTCAAGTATATTCAGGAAAGGAAGAAGATCAGAGTTGGAATTGCAGGACTCAGAAGTGCTGGGAAAGGACTCATGGGAAGTGACATTGAAAAAGCGAAATTGCTAAACAAATATTTCTGCTCTATTTTTACTTAAGACAATCCTGGTGATAGACCAGCTGTGACTCCCAAATATAAAAATGGGAATGAAGTAGATACCACACCATTCACAGAAGATGAAGTGTTAGAAAAACTTGCTAAACTGAAAGTAGACAAAGCCATGGGACCGGATGGGATACATCCCAGGATACTGAAAGAGCTCAAAGAGGTTCTTGCAGGACCGTTAAAGGATGTCTTCAACAGATCCTTGGAAACAGGAGAGGTTCCTCAGGACTGGAGAATGGCTGATGTCGTACCTCTACACAAAAGTGGTGACAGGGAAGAAGTGTCAAACTACAGGCCCGTGAGCCTTACCTCGGTGGTGGGAAAAGTAATGGAGGCAATCCTGAAAGAGCGAATAGTGAACTTTCTCTAAACCAACAGGTTGCAAGATCCGAGGCAACATGGTTTTACCGAAGGAAGATCTTGCCAAGACCAGAGAACTAGATCAGGGGCATGCGATGGATGTCATCTACCTGGATTTCAGCAAAGCCTTTGATACTGTTCGTCATAGGAGGCTTGTCAATAAACTCAGTAGCTTGGGGATGGGTCCCAAGATGGTAAACTGGATTAGAAATTGGTTGACTGACAGACAACAGAAAGTCATGGTACATGGAGCTCACTTGGATGAAAGGAAGGGTTCAGTCCTGGGCCCGGCACTGTTCAATGTATTTGTGAGTGATATTACGGAAGGACTGAATAGAAAAGTCTGTCTTTTTGCAGATGACACAAAAATTTGCAACAGAGTGGACTCCCCCGAGAGAGTGGTTAACATGATGAAAGATCTACAAAAGCTGGTTCAGGAGAAAGACCTTGGTGTGATTATCTCGGATGATCTCAAGGTGGCAAAACAGTGTGACAAGACGGTGGCAAAAACCAGGAGGATGTTGGGCTGCATACAAAGAAGGATTACCAACAGAAAGGAAGGGGTACTAGTGCCACTGTATAAGTCTCTGGTGAGGCCTCACTTGGAATACTGTGTTCAGTTTTGGAGACCATATCTTGCAAAAGATGTAAAAAGACTGGAAACTGTTCAGAGGAAGGCGACCAAAATTATTTGGAGTCTACGTCAGAAGCCTTATGAGAAGAGACTTGAAGACCTAAATATGTACACTTTGGAGGAGAGGAGGGACAGGGGAGATATGATTCAGACCTTTAAATACCTAAAGAGAAATGATGAACAAACAAACCTCTTCCAAAGACGGGGAAGCTGTAAAACTAGAGGGCATAACATGAAGCTGCAAGTTGGTAAATTGAAAGACAATGTCAGGAAATATTTTTTCACTGAAAGGGTGGTGGATGCTTGGAATGCCCTCCCGATGGAAGTGGTGGGGGCAAACATGGTGACGGAATTTAAAACGGCATGGGACAAACTCAGTGGATCCCTTTACAGGATAAAAACAAAATAAACTGAAACATATAACTTCTGAACCATCTAACGTTTCAACAAATAGGGGTGTTCTACATGGAGTGGTGGGTTCACCCCTAAACAAAGACATGGGGAGGGGTGGCCTGCACCTACTCTTGCCATCTTTCTGAGTAGACTATATGGGCCATGCTGATCTTTATCTGCCATCATCAACTATGTTACTATGTTACTATGACTTTATTCCCTCACCTTTGAGTAACCTTCTGTAACAGGGACAGGCCTGCAATCTTCTTGCACCTATCAAAACAGTGTACTTAGTGCATTCTGCCAGCAAAGTCCAGCACAGGTGATGCTGAAGTATATGGTAAATGCCAAGGACTATCCCTGGTCCTAAGGACTATATGTTGAACATGTGAAGCTAAAGACTTTTGATTTACCTGTGACATTAACACATTTAGAGCACAAATTTATCTTAAATTTGTTTTATTATGGAAAGTTTGCTGAAAAGCAGCACACAGATTAGTGCTTTTGCGCTACATGTGATGGCTAATTGACAGGTACACTGCTTCAGTAGGAGGCGGAGGGGAGCCGCTGTGCCTTATTGGGAACATATCATGATAACTTTTTAATTTATGCTTATTGCATCCAGGTGCTTGTGGAGCTAAAGTCATTCTCATGCTGTCAATACAGTAGCAGAGATGTCAACTTGCTCTGAAGTAGTATAATGCAACCGAATGCCTACCTCTAGCAGCATTGTTACATTTGCATTGTACTAAAGAATTGCCTAATGGTATTTAAAATGTCAGCCCCCTTCATTGTCCTAAGATTACAGCTACCTCTTGTTTTTCAGAAGTTCACCCTGGAATTCTTTAATAACAAGACTAAGAAATGTCATATTGAAATATGCTTTGCTTTCCTAAACAAGCATAGAGCTCTGTGATGATTCTATTTGTGTGTGTGCTTTTGAACTCTCTTAATATTCACAAGGTATTCCAAGAGGCATATTATAACAAAAAATATCATTCTTTACTTGGAGGGAGGCATGGAAGAGTGTTTAGATCTATTTTCCAGAGTCTGGGTTATTGTAACATAGCATTACAATAGAACCAACTGAAATCTAAGGCTTCACCTAGCTTTCTCACTTAGAGGGTTGTAAGATCTCAGGGGGTTTTGCGAAAGTGTTTTGAAATTTGAAAACCCATAAATATCTATATAATGGCAAACCACAAAATACCAGGGGAAATGAAAGGGCCTGCACTGACTTCTAGGCCCATGCCCCCATGCCAATTCTTCTCTTCTGTCAGAGTATGGAGCGAGGACCTCCCAGTTCTTGCCCTTTTAGGCAATGAATGAAATGGCCAGAAGAACAAAAACCAATGGACAAAGAGCCTTGTGCCAGGCTTGCTTCTGGCACCCCCCTTTCCTTTTGGGGTCATATGCTCACAAACTCATAGACTATCTCGAAAGGATGATGTGATACACCCTTGTGGTTACTCTCCTGCCCACCCCTTGCAGTAACCCTGTTAGTACTAATAATGAGCATGTCGGATATTTTTAGAACTGCTGGTATAATAACCCCAAAAAAGAAGATATCCCAAATTCAGTGACACATAGAAACTCAAAAACAAAGACCCTGAAACAGTCCACCAGTGATGTCCTTAATATTTTTTGTCGGATAACATCGAGGGAGGGTAAGAGTTTTAGGTTAACCACACCAGACTGATGATATCCATTTTATTCGTAATAAGTTCTTTTGTATAACGATGTTATGTTGAAAAATATAAAATCCAGAAAAACGTATCTTAACGTGTGTTGAAGCAACTGTAACTTAGACAAAGTTAGTTGCTTCAACACACGTTAAGATACGTTTTTCTGGATTTTATATTTTTCAACATTTATTTATTTATTTATTTATACATCTTTTCTATACCGCCACTTCCAGAGATCAGTGGCGGTTTACAGGTAACAAACATTAATAATAGAGCACTATTATTTTACATAGAACAGATTTAGAACAAAGAACTATTTTACATAGAACAGATTTAGAACAAAGAACATTCAACTATTAAGTGTAACTTAAAAATACAATGAGATAACAGGAGGGGTAGGAACATATGAACTGGGTATTAATTAGATAATGTTTCAAAACATAGTACCAACAGTACATCAACAGTAAAGTCAAATATTTACATTAAATTACAGTTATTCACATTAGCGACAAGCAAATTGCTTTCTAAGGGTAAGGTTAATCTAGGTGAGTAACATAACATCGTTATACAAAAAAACTTATTGCGAATAAAATGGATATCATCAGTCTGGTGTGGTTAACCTAAAAATCTTACCCTCCCTCGATGTTATCCGACAAAAAATATTAAGGACATCACTGGTGGACTGTTTCAGGGTCTTTGTTTTTGAGTTTCTGTGTGTCACTGAATTTGGGATATCTTCTTTTGGGACTCCCTCTCCAGGAAGTTGTGAGCTGCAAAAGTGTGGAATGAAGACCAGGTGGTGGTCCGGCAGATGTCTGCCATGGGAACAGAGTGAAGGCTCGCAACGGAAGTTGCCATAGACCAGACATTATGTGCCATGACTCGACGCTCCAATAGCAGTCCAACTTGGTTGTGAGCGAAGGTGATGCAGTCCGCCACCCAGATGGACATGGTCCGCTTGGTGACAGCCTCCCCCAGACGACTGGGCTCATATGAGACAAAAAGCTGTGAGGCTTTGTGGTGGCCCTGAATGCACTGTAGATAGAAGGACAGGGCCCTTTTGCAGTCCAGAGTATGGAGAATGGCCAACACCTTGTCGGTTTGGGGCCATGGAAAGAAGGTAGGGAGTATCACCTCCTGGTTGAGGCTGACCCTGTTCCTGTAGAACCTGGTGTAGGGTGGCTTGGCCACCAGGGCCTGGAGTTTGCTAACTCTGCGTGCAGAGGTGAGTGCCAGCAGGAAGGCCCCCTGCCAGGACAGGTATCTCAGGTGGCAGGTAGCCAAGGGTTCGAAGGGTGGCTTGGTAAGCTGCGCCAGGACCACATTGAGATCCTTTTCTGCCGGGGAGGGGGACGGATGGGGGAATTTGAGAGCAGTAAGCCCCTCATGAATCAGGTAATGAGGGACTGCATGGAAATAGGCTTGCCCTCTATGGAGTAATGGTTCGCAGAGAGTGCACTCAGGTGCACCCTGAAGGAGTAAGACTTGTCTGGACTGTGAAAGATGGAGCAAGAACTGCAGCACCAAATGCACTGGGCAGGAGAATGGGTTCACCTATTGCTCCATGCACCATAAGGAGAACCTGCACCACTTGAAATCGTAGGTCCATCTTGTGGAGTCCTTGTGAGAGGCCAGAAGGACCTCTTCCATCTCCTTGGGGAGCTTGAGGGATGCTAAAGTGACCCATTCAGCAGCCATGCTGTGAGGGACAAGGATCCCAGGTTGGGATGAAAGATTGAGCCTTTCTCCTGGGTCAAAAGTCCCGGTGAGCTCCCAAGAGGGACCAGGGACTCCGTCAAGAGATGAAGCAGTAAAGGAAATCAAGGCTGCCTTGGCCACCTTGGGGCCATTAGGATCAGGGAAACCTTGTCATGCTGAACCTTAAAGAGGGTCCGCACTATCAAAGGTGTGGGAGGGAAGGCATACAACAGACCCTCCCACCACAAGATGAGGAAGACATCCACTGCTACCCAAGCCGGGTGTGGCTGTGGGCAGCAGAAATGTGGTAGCTGAGCATAGGTCGGGCTGGCAAAGAGGTCGAGGTTCGGGGTGCCCCACAATCTGAAGAGCCGCTGTGCTGCCCTGGGGTCCAGGTGCCACTCATGTGGTTGGAGGACCCTGCTCAGCCTATCTGCCAGGGTGTTGTCCTGGCCTGGGAGGTATACCGCCCTGAGCAGCATGCCTTGTTTGGTCGCATACGAGCAGATGGCTACTGCCTCCTGGCAGAGGTGGTAGGAGCCTGTGCCACCTTACTTCTTGAGGTAAAACAACATGACCTGATTGTTTGTCTGGACAATCACTGACTGATTTTGCAAGCGGTGCTGGAAAGCCTTGAGCGCACGAAAGATGGCATTGAATTCCAACAGGTTGATCTGCTGTTAGCTCTCCTCGGTGCCCTGGGTGTGCAATTCCTCACAATGGGCACCCCAGCTCAGCAGGGAAGCATCTGTCATGAGGACCCTTTGGGGGATTGAGAGTTGGAAGGGCTCTTCTGCAGGTTTTGCAGATCCTGCTACCAACTATACCTCCTGTACCTCTCGAGAATTGTTCTATGTAAACCACTCTGATTTTACAATAAAGCGGTATATAAAACATGCTAAATAAACAAATGAGGGACTCCGCCAGCTGACGGGACACCAAGACTCTGTCCCAGAGCTTGCCCGTAGCTTGGGTCCACTATGAGCAGAGACACCACTGAACAGCCCGCATGTGGAGGCGGGCGTTGGGGACCACATGGACCATGGATGCCATGTGGCTGAGGAGGCGAAGCATGGACCACACTGACATGGTGCAGCGGCATTACACTTTGGTCACCAGGACCATGAGGTGATATGCCCTGTCCAGTAGGAGGAAAGCCATGGCTTGGAGGGTGTCTAGGTGAGCCCCTATGAACTCTAAGTCCTGAGTTGGGGTGAGATGGGATTTGGGATGATTTATCATGAATTCCAGGTATTGTAGGATCTTGATGGTGTGGCCTGTGGCCTGCAGCATCTCTGAGGCTGTGTCCCCTTTTATGAGCTAGTTGCTAAGTAAGGGTAGATGAAGGCCCCTTGGAAATGAAGATAGGTAGCC
This sequence comes from Ichthyophis bannanicus, assembly GCA_033557465.1. Classification (NCBI taxonomy): domain Eukaryota; kingdom Metazoa; phylum Chordata; class Amphibia; order Gymnophiona; family Ichthyophiidae; genus Ichthyophis; species Ichthyophis bannanicus. The sequence goes on along the minus strand of CM066045.1, from coordinate 181,350,636 downwards.
ACTACTGCCAGACATTTGTTGAAGACCTTTGGTGTGGAGGCAAGGCCGAAGGGAAGTACCCTGTACTGGTAATGTCACTCCTGACCATGAATCTTAGGTACTGCTTGTGACTGGGATGGATAAGGATGTGGTATAAGCATCCTTTAGGTCCATAGCCAATCTCCCTGCTGGAGGTAGGGCAGCAATAATCCAAGATAAAGCATCTTGAACTTCTCCCGCACCTGGAATTTGTTCAGGTTTCTCAGGTCCAGGATGGGCCTTAGTCCTCCTGTTCTTTTTGGGACCAGAAAGTACCTGGAGTAAAACCCCTTTCCCTTCAGATGGGGTGGTATGGGCTCCACAGCCCTGTCCCTGAAAAGGTCTGCAATTTCTTGCATTAGCAGAGCTTGATGCAGGGGAGACTGAGCAGGCTCCCCAGGAAAGAAGGGTGGAGGCAGCTAGTCCAGGTGGAGGAGGTAACTCTCCCTGACCACCTGAAGTGCCCATGAGTCGGTGGTGATGGAAGCTCACCTGAGGGCAAAATGGACCAAGCGCCCCCCCCCCCCCACCCACCCCATTAGCAGCTGATCCCCCAGAGGAAGAGAGGCTATGCTGGGGGTGTCAAAACCCCAACCCAGGCTGAGCTGGGATGGAGTCTGTGGCTTGGGGCCCTTGGACATGCATGGGCCTTGGCCCGCTCCCTTGCCTTGGTGATTTGTTCTTTCCTTACCTTTCCTCTGGGAATGCATCCTCTCACTCAGGCTAAACATTCATACCCTCTGGAAGCCCGCCCATATTTGTAGCCAGACTGAGTCAGGACAATTTTCAGACTGTCCAGTTTACATAGCTAAGTGGTCCTTAAAAACTGTCCTCAGTATCCTGGTTTCCAAACTTGCCCTGTTGATGTCATGGACAGCTTGATTTCAGGACATCCACCATGGACTGGATAATTTTGCATCTACTGGGTCACCGATGTATGCAGATTTATTGTATGTATGTGAATATTCTGAAAATATAACTAGCTATAGAATAACAAGACGGCTTTTGGGACTAGTTTCAGAACGTCTTCTTACTTGCAAATGATGCAGTGTGCATTTAGCCTATTGATACCCAGCATCAGTGTAGTATCCAGCTGAGCAGCTAGTAACCACGGTGGAATAAATTTTCAAAGTTGAGGTTATGTATGTAGGATGGCTCAGTCCATCTAAATGAATCTTCAGCCAGCTAAACGTGCTCTGTGGAGCTTCACAGAGTACAGTATGCTTTGAAAAAGGCGGTATATCAAATAACATAAACCAGAAACCAGAAACAGAATCAAAAAGGATATTCTCTAGGGTGTGGATTAGCCAGGGCAGAAAATCATTTGCATATATGTAACATACAAAAAATGCATTCACCCAGTCCAGCTACACACTTTATACTATCAGGAGGGATGACGAGGACTTTCCATCCCCACAACCACTCAGTATTCTGAGAGTAGTTTGCATTTGAAGACCACATTGCTTTGCATACTTCATCAGGCAGTTTACTGAAAACATATCCTAATGTGTTCTGTGTAGAAACAGATAAAAACTACAAGGCACATGTAGTCTGTCCATTCCCAATGCAATACCGCAGTCTGCTCAAGCTCAGTTTTCTTGCACTTTACATGCTGGTATTTAGTGTCTTGGTGCCTGTTCCAGGCTTTTGCTCACAGCCTCCAATGGAAATCTGTTCTATGCATTCACCACCATTTCTGTATTTCTGCTTTTTTCCTCATCGTTCCTTGCACATGGTCCTCTCACTTTTTAGTCTTCTAAGATCCTCTCCTCTCTTGCCAGTTTTCCGTCCTTCTCCACACTGCAAGTAGTACACATAGAGAGCCTCTTCTGTGATTACCATTGAACCTCAAGGCCATCTCAGGAGTCATGCATCAGAAACCAGTAAAGCTGAGGAGAAGAAGCTACAGGCAAGTGCAACAAGCCGTATCAGACACCCACACCTCCCCAAACCTCCAGAGCGCACACCTAGAACTAGGCAAAATCCTACTAAAGCTGTAGCACTGTGTGCTGTGGCTCAGGCGATCGCAACTCATAAGGACATAAGGCATGCCATACTGGGTCAGACCAAGGGTCCATCAAGCCCATTTTCCTGTCTCCAACTGTGGCCATTCCAGGTCTCAAGTACCTGGTATACACATAGGTATACATATTCCATTTCGCTTGTCCCAGGGGTAAGCAGTGGATTTCCACAGTCCTCTTTAAGAATGGTTTATGGATTTTTCCTCCAGGAACTCGTTGAAACCTGTTTTGAACCCAGCTACACGTTTACTACACCCTCTGGTAATGAATTCTCCTCTGTACTCATTGTAATGGGATGAAGTCAATGGTCCAGTGAATATTATGAGAATTTTCAAGCAGAGATTTTTATTTTCTTCAGTAAGAGCCGAATCAGCGATGAAACCTCATCATTAAGACTTTGAGAGTAAAGGTTCTTAGGCTTAATTCGAGGAGACAGACAAAACGTATTTCTACACTACCAAATGGAAAGACACAGAATTGTGAGATACAGATAAAGCTTGTTGTCTCTCAGAAGTAGAGACACGGGGATTATGTTAGAAACCTCATTCACGATTTACACATGTAAATATGAACACTTACACATGTAAATTGTATTCACGTGCAAAAGGCCATTTTAGAAAGAGCCCATCTTACACGTGGATACGCGTATCCCTATCACGTCTGTGTTGCACGGGGGGGGGGGGGGAGGGGGGGTGTCATGGAAGCACCAAAATCTGCATGTGTCCCTGATGTCATGGAAAGATGCACGTGAAAAACTAAAACTGTCTACGTCTGGATTTCCACTTGCTCCCTGACACAAAAAGGAAAAGAAAACGTGCTCCTTTTGCCCTTCCCTCTACAGGAGGGTCTAAGGGGGATAGCCCCCTTCATCCTAAAGGATTACTTTCCCCTCTTAATTGCAATGGGGGGAAGACAGAGGCTTCAGTTAAATAGTGGCATCTGCGTGTCTAGATTTGTAAAATGGCAGATACACATGTAAGTGCCGTCTCCATGTGCGATTGTAAAATGCTGACACTTATAGGTGTAACTTGCAGGGTTTCTGATGTAGATTTTTCCCATGTGCATCTTTATGAAATGACTCCTCCCACTGCACGTGGACGCCCCTCCCTGTGCGTTCCTACACTTCCTTCTCTGATATAAAATGCACATCCACAGTGAGGGGTGAGATATGTTGATTTACATCGGACTTACAGATGTCCTCTTTCGCTTCTAAAACTGACGTTGATTTGCAGATGTTTTCACTAAGATGTCATTGCAAGCACAATAATGGCCTTTCTAAAATGTGCCATATAACATACAGACAGTATATTGACAACAGAATTACATCTGCAGCGCGTGTATCACTCACACTTCAGCTTCTTGGAAATGTGAATGAAATGTACTCCCAGGGAGCTGAATGTGCATTCTGATAAGTGTGTCCGAACTGCAAATAGAACACACTTTCACACATTCGCAGCGTCAGAGGCCAAGGCGGGCGCTCATTGTTGATGCGTGAAGTGTTTTGGTAAAGAAAAACAGAAAATATTTCATTCTCTTTCTTTGATTTCATTTACAAAATGAACGGAAAAGAAACACAAAGTTTCCTCTTTCATTTCTAAAGAAACGCATAATAATAATAATCTGATGAAAGGGGGGCTCTTCAAAACTAATCACAAATGTATGAACTTAGTTAAAAAGGCCTTACCTAAAGCTTCTTCATTAACCATTATTTGTATGTATCCAAGGGAATGAACACAGCAACCAGCTGACTTTATTCAGACTTATTTGTGGTAAAGTTAAATAAAGACTCTGCTGCATTCCGTAATTTATTTCCCCAGAATCCACGTTAGATATGTCAGTGTTTGGCACAAAAGAGTTCTACTTCTTCGTAATTCCACTTCTAGGCCAGAGGGTAGAGTAAACTGGGCATTTTGCCTCCTTGCCCTGATTCAGAGTTGCCATAAAAGAAGTGATTGCTTCACTGTTTCCATACATGCAACGTGTGAGGATCAGATATCCAGAGGACACGTGTAATGCACAGCGCTGGTGATTAGTGCATGGGGCACATTTATGAAGAAGAATGCTTCTCCCATTGGCCCTATTTGCCCATAACTGTTGCCTTGCTCAGCCAAATACAGAGGCCAGTTTCCAAAAGATTTTACATGGGCAAGCACAGGTTTACGTGCATAAAACAGGCTTTGGAAAGTTATGCAGCTCAGGGCCGGATTTTGGCATGGGCGACACAGGCAACTGCCTAGGACACCACATTTGAAAGGCACCAAATCTCTGGGCTAAACAGAAGCCTGCTGCTGCTTGCTTTAAGGCCATATACACGTGCTGCTTCAAAGGGACACCGCAGCCTCCCTTTGCTCTTCTTCTGGCTCACCAACCTTTATGGAATCTCTAACAACCCCTTTCCCCCTACTCTTCAGGATCTGTGGTCTATGGGCACCAAAATCTTAAATCTGGTTCTGGCTCATCTCCATTGCATGCAGGTTTAGGGAAGTCTGACGAATTAAAGAGTGTGTGGAAACCTGATTTTTAAATCTCCACCTGGAAGTTTCCCTGCAAACTGACCAATATAACTTACAGGTGTAAAGACTTTGCAGATCCTCTGTTTAAAGGGAAACATTGCAGTGAGCATCCCTTGAGAGCCCCCAGTACAAAACAGTATCAAAGGCTTGGTTGAAATCCAAATAAACCACACTCAGTCCATGCCCTTGGTTTAACTCTCTATCCTGCTTGTATTTCATCCCCTTGCTGCTGTCAATGTCTGCCTGCTGCGGCAGGAGCAAGCACCCACGGAGCGCACCCACAGAGAACAACATTCTTCTTGGGGCGACTCCAGCAACACAGCTGCTGCATCTCTCCGTCTCTCTCTGCTCTGGTTTGCTTTCCACTGCACTCTACAGTGCGTCTACACTTGGGTAAGCTCCCTTCTCTCCAAACCTTCTTGCTGCCTCTGTTCTGCCACCTGGCCATGTCATCCGCTATCCCCATATACTGGGACTGACTTCTTCTAGTTCCTCTCCCCTCCTTGCCCGACCAATGCTTTTTTTGTCACAGAAACATGGTTAAAAGAGAGTGAGGACCCTCTCTTAATCCATTGTCTCCCTCAAGTTAATCATGTCTTGCCACTCCTTGCCTGTATTGCTCAGGGTATGGGGTTGCTGTCTTCTTTCGCTCCTCCTTACCATTTACCCAGATTTACTCACTTGCCTTCACTACCCTGAATCATGCCTCTGTTTACATACCTCTCCTTCTACCTACTTCCTCCTCATCTACTCTCCTCTGTTCATCTGTTCCTCTCTCTCGGATGCCCTTCTGCTCACAATATTAGAGGTCTACCTACAGTTCCCTCGCGTGGTGATCCTGGGTGATTTCAATATCCATTACCACTCTCCTGTCTCGTTTCATGATCACTTATTCATTACTTATCTCCACAACCTTGATCTCTCTCAACATATTTCTGTTCCCATGCATGTGGCCAGTCACACACTCGACTTAGTCATTACTCCCTACAACTCTCCTTTGTTTGTCTCTCCTATGTCAACCAATCCTTTTATTTTTATTTATTTATTTAAAAGCTTTTCTATACCGCCCCTTCCAAAGATCAAGGGCAATTTACAATGAACGTGAAACATGAAAGTTACATTAAATCTGGAACCATGAGTTACACATTAACAGCAGGATAACTATTTAGAGGTAACATATTTATATTCAACATATGTACATGCTCGCTATGGCAATTATCAGAGAGTGGTCCAATCATCTATACATCACATTTTCCCTGCAGACTCCTTGAACCACCACAGCCCCTATGTCTGGATCAGCTCCTACTCAGCTCTCCCGTCACATTTCCCCCTCCACTGTTGAGCACTTCCTCCCCCCCTCCACTCAGCTTCTGCTCACTGACTTTGCAACTCTCCCCTCTGATTACCGGGCTATCATCTGAACATAAGAACATAAGATATGCCATACTGCGCCAGATCAATTTATTTATTTTATTTAGCTCTATTTATATCCTGCTTTTCACCAGGTCAAAGCGGTCAATTGGGAGATACATTTAACACGAGGGGATATGACACACATACGCTAATACTTACAGGGAACATGGGCAATGGAGGGTTAAGTGGCTTGCCCAAGACCACAAGGAGTGCCTATAGGACTAGAAATCCCAGTCCCTCCGGCCTGAGATTGCTGTCCCCAGGTGGGACTTGAACCCCCGGCCCTCCAGCCCGAAGTACCTTGTCCTAACCACTAGGCCACTCCTCCCACACAAGGTCCATCAAGCCCAGTATCCTGTTTCCAACAGTGGCCAATCTTGGTCACAAGTACCTGACAGTTTCCCCAAAAGACACAGGTTCCACAATGCTTGTATTGGGTCAAGCAGTGGATTTCCCAGGTCCCCTTAATAATGGTTTAAGGTCCTTTCCTCCAGGAACTTGTCCAAACCTTTTTTAAACCCGGCTACCCTAACAGCTTTTACTACATCCTCCGGTAACAAATTCCAGAGTTCGATTACACGTTGAGTGAAAAAATATTTTCTCTTAAGTCTTAAATAGGTTACACTGTAGCTTAATTGCATGTCCCCTAGTCTTTCTATATTTTGATGGTGTAAATAATCGATCTATGTTTACCCTTTCCACTCCGTTCATTAATTTATAGACCTCTATCATATCTCCCCTCAGCCGTCTCTTTTCCAGGTTCAAGAGCCCTAACCTTTTTAGCCTCTCTTCATAGGGATATCCTTCCGTCCTCTTTACCATTTTAGTGGCTCTTCTCTGTACCTTTTCTAATAATGCTATATCCTTTTTAAAATACGACGACCAGAATTACACACAATATTCAAGGTACGGTCGCACCATGAAACGATAATATCCTTGTTTTATTCTCCATTCCTTTCTTTATGATTACTAGCATTCTATTTGCTTTCTTGGCTGCCACTGCACACTGGGCAGAGGGTTTAAACATGTTATTCATGATGATGCCTAAATTTTTTCTCCAAGAGCCTCTCATGAGGGACCTTGGCAAAGGCTTTCTGAAAATCCAGATACAGTATATCAACTGACTCACCTCTGTCTACCTGTTTATTTACACCTTCAAAAAAACATAACAGATTAGTAAGACAAGACCTTCCTTGGCTAAAGTCATGTTGGCTTTCTCCTGTTAAGCCATGACTATATGCATGTTCAGTAATTTTGTTCTTTATAATGGTTTCTACCATTTTTCCCGGTACTGATGTCAGGCTCACCAGGCTGTAGTTTCCCGGATGACCTCTGTAACCCCTTTTTAAAATTTGTGTTACATTGGTCATTCTCCAATCTTTAGGTATTACAGATGATTTTAATGATAGTTCATAGATTACTAATAGTCGGTCTGCAATCTCATATTTCAGTTCTTTCAACACCCTTGGATGTACTGTATACCATCCGGTCCAGGTGATTTGCTACTCTTCAGTTTATCAAATAGTTGTAATACATCTTCCCGATGTATTGATATTTCTTTCAGTTCTTCTCTGGCACCACCTTTAAATACAATTTCAGTCATGGGTAACATCCCTATATCTTCCTCAGTAAAGAACGAAGCAAAGAATTCATTCAGTCTCTCCGATATGGCCTTGTCTCCTCTTAATGCCCCTTTTACCCATCTATCATCTAATGGTCCAACTGACTCTCTCACAGGTTTTTTGCTACGAATATACTTGAAAAAATCTTTATTACACATTTTGCTTCCACAGCAAGCTTCTTCTCAAATTCTCTCTTTGCCTGCCTTATCAATGCCTTGCATCTAACTTGCCAGTGCTTATGTTTCCAGTTTTCATCATTTGGCTCCTTTTGCAACTTCCTGAAAGATGCTTTTTTGGCAACAGTCTCTCTGACCTCACCTATAAACCATGTTGGCAGTTTTTTGGACTTTCTTCCATTTTTATTAAAAGCTGGCTGCTACACAGTACCCTGTCCTGTGCTTCTAAGGCAATCTGTGACCAATTTCCTGGGTGATTCACACAGCACTTTCTTGAATAGAGAGAGTCTTTCAAAATGCCCCTTTGATTTCTCACTTGGCTTTAATACCTATTTAAAACAATTTCACAGGTCTCTTGCCCCCTATTTAGAGGACCTCTTTGTAAAGGTCTCAAGAAAATTTATTGCTCAAAGAATACTGACCCTGTTTTTCCTTTTATGCTAAGTTATACTCTGATTTGATTTAAATTAAAGCTCTTTGCTGATACTAGGCCCTGACTGCATCTCTGCTGCCCTTGATCAGCTAATCCCTCTCCATTCACACTCCTCTCGCATTCTCTTCCACCATCCCTGGCACCATCCTGGTCTTCGACCACATTGCACTTACCTCCACCGCTCTGAACGCCTCTGGGAAAAACACCATTCTCCAGCTGCCCTTCTTCACTTCCAGTACTGTCATCATCACTGCCACTCACTCATTCACAGTGCCAAGCAATCATATTATTCAGACCTCATTATTTCTTCCATCAACTCTTCCTGTCAGCTTTACTCAGTCTTGTGATCCCTCTCTTCTATGAACCCATCTCTTCCTCCCACCTCCACTGCTGCGCCCCTGTCCAGCATAGCTTGCTTCCTTCTTCACCAATAAAATTCAGACACTCTGCTCCTCCTTCTCAGTCTGTCCCTCCCTTCTCTCCCCACCCACTCTCCAGTCTCCTCCCCCATCTCCCTATCTATTGCATACCTAGTCAACCTTCTGCCCCATCACCTCTGCTGAATTGCAGGTCTCTCACTACTTCACACAAAACCACCTGTCCCTCCAACCTCATCCCCTCTGCCTAACTTCCAGAACCCTGTCTTACTCTTCTCCCTCCTATACTCTCCATGCTGAATACCAGGCTCTCCTCAAGTACTTTTCTAGCCCCATGGAAAGATGTCTTGGTCCGTCTCTTTCTCAAAAAATCTTCTCTTGATCCCTCCATCCCTGCACACTTTCACCCCATGTCCAACCTTCCTTTTCTTTCTAAAATCCTCGAAAAGTTCATCTTCTTCTAACTCTCCTCTTATCTTGAATCCATCCATTTTCTCCATCCTCGCCAATTCGGTTTTAGATCAAGTCATAGCACTGAAACTATCCAGCTTTCTTTTCTTAACGAGCTCCTCTCACAATCATGGTGACATCTCCCTTGCTGTATCACTGGATCTCTCCGCTGCCTTTGACCTAGTCGATCATCACACTCTTCTGACACATCTTCGGGAAGCTGGTATCCTTGGCCTTGTCTTTCGCTGGTTTCACTCCTTCCTTTTCTCCAGGTCCTTTTCTGTCACCTCACCCACCTTTTCTGTGGCTCCCATTCCCCTCATCTGTGGAGTCCCTCAAGGTTCTGTACTGATTCCTCTCCTTTTTAACATCTTCCTGGCCCCACTCATTCTACTGATTCAGCAATCTGGTCTGCAGAATATTACTACGCTGATGAGATCATTCTCCTTTACCACATTGACCCCTTTATCCCTGATCTGTCCCCTCTAGATGCCTGCCTCTCCCACTGGCTGTCTTCCAACTTCCTCCACCTTAACCCCTCCAAATCATTGGCTATTTGGTTTGTCTTTGGTGGCTCATGACCTTCTCTAACCCCCTCCCTTTCTGGTTCCCCTATCCCTTTTGTCTCCTCTCTTCGCTACATCGGTGTTACACTTGACTCTGTCCTGTCCTTTCATGACCACCTTTCTTTGCTTATTGGTTGTTCCTTCTTTTCCGTTAGGAAAAGCAGCGCAATTTGGCCTTTTCTGTCTGCCGCATCACTGACCACCCTCCTCTTGTCTCTCGTCATATCACGTATCGATATATTGTAATGCTGTCTTTGCAGGCCTACTCCAGTCTCAACTGCGCCATCTTCAACTACTCCAGAACACCGCAGCCAGGATAATTTCACATTCTGTACGCTCTGCCCACATCACCCTGCTCCTTATCGACATCCATTGGCTTCCTGTTAAATATCACATCCACTACAATATACTCACTCTAGTTCACTGATCTGTTTACACACACACCCCACAATACCTTGCAGATTCTTTCTGCTTTCAAACCCCGTCTCACAGCTTATGTTCCATTCATATTAACCGATTACAACTTCCTTCCCCTTTCCATGAACATCTCGAATCAGCCTGCCATTCTGCTTTCTTCTTCCTGGGCCTTTCCCTCTGGTACTCCTTCCCTACTGTCCTATGCCTTGAACCCTCATTTCAGACATTCAAGTCCCTCCTTAAAACCCATCTCTTCCAATCTGCCTTTATCCTCCCCATTCCCGCCTCCTGAAACCACTCTCTCTTCTGCATCTCCACCCCCACCTTTTCCTTTCCTCTCTCTTTTCTTAGTGTGATTGATCTCCTCTGTCCTATCAATAAAGCACAGTTACTTACCTGTAACAGGTGATCTCTGGGAACAGCAGGAATAAGTCTTCACATATGGGTACGTCGGTACCGACGGAGCCTGCGCGCTGCCTTCCCGCCTCCTGAAATCACTCTCTCTTCTGCATCTCCACCCCCACCTTTTCCTTTCCTCTCTCTTTTCTTAGTGTGATTGATCTCCTCTGTCCTATCAATATATTGTAGTTCCTTTCCTCTTTTGGCTGTCATTTTACATTGTACACTGACTGCCCTGACGTTTTAAGGTATGGTATATCAAATATGGTAATAAAGATAAAGGGTTGTCTGACATGATCTCCCTCTGATAAAACCAAGCTGTCTCAGATACTGTGACTTGCTAGATTCCAAGAAATTCAAAATCTTTCCCTTTATTAGAGACTCTAAATTTCCTACACCACAGTCAGCCTGTGATTTCCAACAAACTTTGTTACCACTTTCATGAAGAGGAAAAATATTCAACTTTCTCCAATCTCACAAGACCACTCCCATCGTAAAAGATATATTGAACAGATCCTTTAATGTACCCACAAGAACCGCTCTCTTTTGAGATATATCCCATCCAGCTCCCTATGTATATATAGGGAGAGGAGATATATAAAGAGAGAGAGAGAGCGAGAGAGAAATATAGAAACATGACTGCAGAAAAAGACCACATGGCTTATCTAGCCTGCCCTTCCATATCAACCACTACAACAGTCCACTTTTTCCTTTAGAGATCCTGTGTGTTTGTCTCATGCTTCTTTGAATTTAGATACTATCCTCATCTCTACCACCTCCACTGGGAGACTATTCCACACATTACCACTCTTTCCATAAAGAAATATTTCCGCATATTACTCCTGAGTCTATCCCCTTTCACCCTCATCCTACGTCCCCTCGTAGCAGTTTGCTTTCAATCGAAAGAGGCTGTCCTCCTGTGCATTTATGTCATGGAGATATTTAAATGTCTTTATCATATCTCTTCTATCCCGCCTTTAACATATACATTTTAGGATCCTTAAATCTATCTTTATATGCTTTATAATGAAGACCACTAACCATTTTAGTAACTGCCCTCTGTACTGACTCCATCCTGTTTATATTCTTTCGCATTTCTTCTTGTAATGAAGTATAGGGCATGCTTTTTTCAAAGCTGACATATTTCATTCTCTAAAAATGAACATTATTTTGTACCTTTCTTGTCTATCATCTTATTTTTCCAATTGTTTGGTCTCAGTCTCCCTTTTCTACTTCCTCTGGTTGTTTTTTTCTTTTTCCATGATCCCATCTCCATTTTCTGTTTCTTCACACTTCCTGTTTTCTTCGTTCTTTCCTTCACTACATCTCTTTCTAACATTGGTCCTTCTATTTCTCTCATTTACCTTTTACCTAACTATAGTTTCATTGCATTCCTCTTTCTCCTTCCTACAATCTTTAGTCTTCCTCTTTTCACCATGCACCTACCTACCAGTTTTCCATTTCCTAATCTTACTTCTCTAGTCTTTCCATTCCACATCTGTCTCATTCCTTTGCCAGCATCCTATCCCTCTGCTGCATCTTTCACTCACTTTCCAGTTCACCATTTCCTCCGTCTATACTCATCTTTTCCCCAATCTCTTTACCACTTTCTGCTTCTCATAAACCCCAGCTCATTCTCTCTTCACCTCCAAGCCCTTTGTGTCTTACCCTCATCCAGGCTTCCATTTCCCCTTTTACTTCTCCCATTTCTACCCTCTTTCACCTGCTTCAAGGAAGACCTTTCCCTTCCTGGAGTGGCTCTCATCTACTCCATAGTATTCTGTCCTTTTCAATTACCCCCCCAACCCCTCCCCTCTCCAAACCCTCCAGGTCCTTCAAACCTTCTCCCCTCCCCAAATTTCTGCACTTGGTCTCACAGTCCTATCACCTTGTCTCCACTGTCCTCCATCTCTGGTCAATTTCTTAGTCCCCGCTGTTGTATTGAAGGTGCGGTATATCAAGTAACAATAAACATAAATACTATCCCCTCAAGCAATTCCAAGTTCCCACTCACAATCCCACCCAAGCCTCAAACCCCCTTCCTTAAACTCCCAATACCCAGCCTATCAGAGTTTTTGTTCTGTTTTCTCACCCAGTCTTAGAGTTTCCACACGTCAGAGTCCCTGCTTTCTCACATCCCATGTCCCTAGTACCTGCTCTCCTGCCTCCTACTCCCCTTGCCCAGCACCCAACCACTTACTTCCTTCTCAAATATTCATTAACCTTGACTTTCTTCCTTCTTACCCCAGCAGGTGTTCTTATACCCCTCCCTCTTAACCTTTCCTTAGTTGAATTTGCTTCTCCTCCACTCCCCACAATACCTGTTCTCCTCACCCTTCTCACTCCACCAGCATCTCCCTCTTTTTTCCTATTCTGACCCTAGCATTTGCCAGCATCAGCCCCCTTTCCCTAGCCCTAGAATTATATCCCTTCCAGTCCCAACCCTTTTCCAGTCCCATCTCCCCAGACGTAGTATTGTCCCATATGCAGTTCCTCCAGGCCCAATATCATCCCATTTCCATTCCCAGCCCCAATTCCCAGTATCAATCAGCTCCCAGTCCCCGTATCAGCCCATTGGCAGCCCCCTCAACCCCAATATGAGCCCATTGCCAGTCCCAGCTTGCTCCCCCAGTCCCAGCCCCCCAGTTCCAGTATCAGCCCATTTCCAGCCCCCCCAGCCCAGTTCCAGCTCCCCCCCCCACAGCCCCAGAATCATCCCCCCCCACCCTCTTCACCCCTTCAGCAACAACAGCTGTGGGAACATTTGCTTTTGCTCTGTGGCTGTATGAATGCTCAGCACAGCAGTAGGAGCATTTACATTTGCTCCTGCAGCTGTGCTATGCTCAAGCTGTGGTGCCAGTGGCTTGACTATAGCACAGCTGTGGGAGTAAAAGCAAAGGATCTCGTGGCTATGCTGAACATTAATACAGCTGCGGCCCTGGAGGTAGTGAGCCAATGAGGCAGGTTTCCTGTGCCTCTATTGTGGTGTGCCCTGAGCCAGTGCCTAACTGCCTCACTTCTTAAGCCGGGCCTGGCTGGAGACAAGGAAATACTGAAGGACCTCTGGTGGCTAAGGCATATAGAGGCATAGGAGTGATGTCATTGCAACCTGGGCTTTTCATTGGTTCGTTGTCTCCACCAATCTGCTGGTAGGGGAACACAACCCACTTGTCTGGACTGGTCTAGCAGAATGATATGGAATGAGACTTTTTAAAATTAAGGCAAGCAGTATAGCGTTCTACAGAGCAGTGCTCCACTAACACAGATCCCAAAAACTAAAACATTTTTATTTTCTTCTCCTTGCTCAAATATCTTTTTGAACATGAGCACAATAGTAAGGAATTGCTCCCCTCAGCAATTCTAAAACAGTACCATGGTAGCTTCTCACTTCCTGAATCACAGCAGGTTTCAAGCTGTGCCTTATAACACTGGGGAAAGCTGCAAAACCTGGCTCATTCCACCTCAATGGCATCTCCAAGATCTTCTGGTTCAGTGATCTGTTGTGAAATTTCAATTTCCATCTGTTCCTTGAGTTCCTTCATTGCAGGCTGGCAGGGATAAGGTTTGCTACTTGGCCCTGAAGCTTCCCTCTACTGGGCTGCAGGCTGTCTCTTATGTCAGCCCAAGGGAAAGGCCTTGCCACCCTCCTCCTTTGGTCTCTTGGGAAATTGATAAGCCACTCGCTGTAGCTGACTTCTCCTGCCCTAAGTGCTGTCATACACTCCTTTCTCTAGTTAGATGGCTTGGCTTGCCTACAAAGTTCCCCTACCTGGTGAAAGAGGAGGAGTTTGGTATGTGGGGAGCTCTTGAACTTCTCTGCCTCATGTTTATTTTAACTGCAGGGTTAACACCGTAGTAATCCCAAAATCCAATTAACAATATTTTTGTCGGGCAAGACTGTGGGAGGAAAGTACTTCAAAATATCCCCACCAGTCAGACCATGCCCATTTTATTCATCCAAAATGTCTAAGATGCGTATTTTAAAATCTGTTCATACAAATTGACACTTATCTAAATCCAAATCAATCAATGGCACATGACGTGCACGTTTCGGGGTGTTCCAACCCCTGTATCAAGTGCTCCAAGGTGTTCAAAGCTCCAACAGGTTCTTGCAGAGTGTCCCAAGTCTTCTCACAACTGCCAAAAAACGCCGATACATCGGCTGGTGAAATAAGGGACTATGAACTCAGGATTGGCTAACAGCGAACTGCCCGCCATCTTAGAACACACCAATCACAAAGGGGATTCCCACAAACCAGGGAACACTCAACTGTGAGTGGTTACACGTCAACACAGTCCCATCCAATCAATCTCACGATTCATTCCAGTCGGGTGAACAGAACGTAGATTAAAAATCCATCGTTGTTCAAGCCAACATAATCGCGCTGTTCGATCTCCACCCCTGGGATCTTCGGGAACATGATCAATGACAGTCCAAACCAATTGCTCAAAAGAATGATGCAAATCTAAACAGTGTTGCACTACTGGGGCCGACTGTACTGACTGACAATGTTTTCAGTTTTCTGGAGCACCTTCGCGACTCCCTAGGTCCTTTTTGATGGATCTGATTATGATGGTACGCACTCAAAATTATTTTTTGTTTGAGGGGAATTTTTTCCAACAAATATTTGGCATTGTCATGGGAGCTACGGTTGCTCCATCCATTGCCACATTATATATGGCAACTTTGGAGGAACAATATATATATTTGTCACCATTTTTTGTGCATGTGCCGCTGTGGAAAAGATTTCTGGATGACATCTTTTTTGTTTGGACGTCTGATTTAGTTTCTTTATACAGGTTTGTGGAGTGGTTGGACACATTAAAACCAAGTATTAAGTTTATGGCTCATGTTGACCTCAACCAGTTGGAGTTTTTGGATATGATAGTTTATCGTGAGGGCAATTCTTTATCCACTACTTTATTTCGTGGCACTACTCATCACTCAAAGCCCTTAACAGGATATCCCCCTCATCCCTCACAGCCCTCCTCACCCTAACCCCCAACAACAGGTCGAGAAGGACAGTAGCCGCCAATACGCTGATTATCCCTATCGAGTCCACTAAGTGCACACAAGCAACCAGGAATAGGGCATTCGCTTTCTATGCCCCAAAGAGTTGGAATAACCTCCCTCCAAGCATCAGATCAATAAGAGATCTCACACAATTCAGGAAAGCCCTCAAGCACCACCTATTCCTTCTATACTTTTCACAACCAAATGCAACCTAGCCACATCCCACATCCCAACTCACTCATTCAGTGCCCAACACTTCACAAACCGAATAAGGCCAACCGAACAACAGAACCTTCCCATTAGGTACTCCGACATGTGTTGATACTGATAAATGTAATAACCGAATGATAATAATGATGAATGTAATAACTGAAGAACCAGCACTAATCATTTAGTCTGCCTAACATTGAACTTGTAAATAGTTTCTCTGCTACAGTTGTGCTAGCTGAGCGTGTAAATACTTCTCCCAGTTACTGATCCAAGTTCCTGTTCCTGTTCAATGTAGCACTAGGCATTTCTCATTGTCTCTTGCAAGAATTGTTAACTGTAAACTGCACTGATGTTGAAGAGCGTGGTATAAAAAAGCTTTTAAATAAATAAATAAATATCGGAAACCTGTCCAGCGTAATTGCTTATTGAATTTTCGGAGTTTTCATCCGGGACCTTTGCGCAGAGGTTTGCCATATGGCCAGTTTTTGCAGATCCGTCGGCTCTGCACTTCAACGGTGGAGTTCAAATATCATGCATGAGATTTATCATCAAGACTCTTATTTAGGGGTTACCCTTCAAGTGTGATCTCTCGAGCTTATTGTCGAGCCTTATATACTCATCGAGAATGGTTGTTGGATTCAGATACTTTGACGGCTCAGGATACAGCTGAGGATGTGCTGGTAGGGGTTTTACCCTATATGAGCCATTCGTCTGAGGTGATGAATATTTTGAAAAAAAAATATTGGTCGGTATTATCTCTGCACTCTTGCTTTAATAAACCATTGCGAATGGCATATTCATGGGGTGCAAATTTACGGGACCTTTTGATAAAATCTGCAATTATGAAGGACAGACCGATTTACCCTGAGGTGGGATCTGGGGGACATTTCTCTTGCAATGAATGCAGGTATTGCACTACCACAGTATCTGGTGAATCATGGTCCGATTTACATACTGGTCAGATCTTCCACCGACGGTGGCAGACCACCTGTGGTTCCACTTTTGTTATATATTTTTTGCAATGTACCTGTCCATTCAGGTACGTGGGAAGTACAACGCGTGCTGTGAAGGTGCAGTTGGGGGAGCATGCATCGAGACTTCGTTGGTCAATACAGTCGGCCCCAGTAGTACAACACTGTTTGGATTTGCATCATTCTTTTGAGCAATTGGTTTGGACTGTCATTGATCATGTTCCCGAAATATATGAAATTAAGATGACGGGCAGTTCGCTGTTAGCCAATCCTGAGTTCATAGTCCCTTATTTCACCAGCCGATGTATCGGCATTTTTTGACAGTTGTGAGAAGCCTTGGGACACTCTGCAAGAACCTGTTGGAGCTTAGAACACCTTGGAGCACTTGATACAGGGGTTGGAACACCCCAAAACGTGCACGTCGTGTACCATTGATTGATTTGGATTTAGATAAGTGTCAATTTGTATGAACGGATTTTAAAATACGCATCTTAGACATTTTGGATGAATAAAATGGGCATGGTCTGACTGGTGGGGATATTTTGAAGTAGTTTCCTCCCACAGTCTTGCCCGACAAAAATATTGTTAATTGGGTTTTGGGATTACTACGGTGTTAACCCTGCAGTTAATATTATCATTGATCACCGTTGGGGTTTTTTGATTCTCATGTTTATTTTATACATTATCAAGCCAATATTCAAAAAGCAGCTGGCACTACATCAAACATAATCATATAACAGCTTTTTTGTTTTTAAATTAATAGGCCTTATTCATAACAGAATATTAATATTCCACTATATGTATAATGCTATTTGTAGAGTGGGAAGGGTGAGGAAGTGTGTTCCAGGGGCAGGACTGCAAATACCGATATTCCTCTATAATCGCATTGCAGGTATACCCTAAAGTTATGAGAGCCCAGTAAAATAAACACATGTATTCTTCCACACACTACAGCACGTAAAGCATGAACTTGTATATATACTGCATGTCAGAATGTAATATAAAGTATTCAATGTTGTAACCAGACCTGTTATAAGTTCTATTATCATGTTTCTTGTACCTTGTAAAATGATGGTTTAAATGTAAACTACCTTGATCTAAGGAAAGGCAGTATATAAAAACTGTTAAATAAAAAGAAGATAAATATTTGGTGGCTCTAAAGCATAGCTAGCGCCTCTGAATATAACAGGATAAACTAGATAAGCCATAACACACATCCTTATCAGCTCAGATTGTACCTGTTGTTACTTTTCAAATCCTTTAAAAAATCTACTGCACCACATTTATAACAGGTAGTATCACTAATTAACAGACCATGCATAACTACTGTATTTCATTGGTCAATATTAATGATTGTCACATGACATTATGTTTCTATAAAGGAAAAAAAGTGGACTGTTGTAGTTGTTGATATGGAGGGACAGACTAGATAGGCGATGTGGTCTTTTTCTGTCGTCATGTATCTATGTGGCATTGCATCATAGATGTTTGTCACGGATATGACCTCAATAGGCCATTTTTGCTCGAGAGCTTAATGTTCTTTCTCTCTAGCTCCTCAACCTGTGAATAGTGCCCTAAGGTCATCCAATTTAGCTCATCCACTTTTGGTGAGGTGTTTGGAAAATGTTCATAAAGTATCGCTGTACCACACTAAGCCACACATTGCCATTCTGTTTCTGAGCAACTTGCCGACAAACCTCCTTATCAACGGATCTGAGCTCACTGACTTTGAACAACTCACATGTTGCAAATTACTCTGAAAAATGGTCCCATTTCTATCCTAAGTGTATTATTTCAAGAGAGTGGTAAGAAAGAAGTAGCGATTGTGATTTTGAAAGAGCTGAAGAGAGCGCCATTTGTGCTACAGATAAATGTCCAAGTATCCCTGATGTTATGTGATGATCCAATCCATTATTTGCAATTACAGTAAGTATTCAGGTCTGGAGCACTAAAATGATATTCAAGGAAAAATAAGAGCCAACAAAAATCACTCCTTCTCTGCTCATTACTGTTCTTCTCAGAAGCTTAATGCTTACATTGCTCACACTAATAGTAGCTCAACAATTTTTTGAAAAGTATTTCAGTTTATTCTGTTTCTGTTTTTATTGGAAACAAGCATCAGTGATCTCTGACAGATGATCACTTAGAATGTATAACAGGTATCTTCCCAGATCCATGGGCTTCATGGACTGATGAGAAACACCCTTATTAAGTACATAAGAACATAGGATATGTCATACTGAGTCAGATCAAGGGTCCATCAAGCCCAGTATCCTGTTTCCAACAGTGGCCAATCTAGGTCTCAAGTACTTGTCGGGTTCCCAAAAGTCTACACATTCCATGCTGCTTTTCTCAGGGGTAAGCAGTGGATTTCCCGGGTCCTCTTTATACTGGTTTATGGACCTTTCCTCCAGTCACTAGTCCAAAACTGTCTTGAACCCAGCTACACTAACAGCTTTTACTGCATCCTCTGAGCTCTTAAGGTACAAGTCTTTTCATCCAGGTCATCAGGTCAGGTCAGAGTCATCAGAGGATCTACTCTTAACTCTTGGGGGAGGAGTTGGTGATGCAGGAGTAGGGACTGTGATTGAAATAGCTAAATGTCTATAACTCCTTGATCATATCCACTAGGGATGTGCTTTTGTTTGTAATGAAAGCGGTGATCTGGGCAAAACAGAAAATGACAACATTGACGTCATTTTGCAGTTGCCATCAATAGTGTACCCTTATTGAGGGAAAACAGTGCGAGACAAAAATAAATGTTTTTGGCTTGCATACACTTAGGGGCATGTTTACTAAACATTCCTAACGTGCGGGGCCGTGCTAGTGTGCCTGTGCCATATAAGGAGTGGGCGGTTCAGGCAGAAAATAGAAAAAAAACGGTAGTAAGCAACCGGACGTGTGTGCGTCGCGCTAATGTGCGGGGGTCGACATTAGCGCGTGGAAAGGCAAAGTGGCGCGCTGCTGAGTATACAAAACAACAGAGCCGTGGTACAACGGTGAAGACACTGACCAATGGTGCAGGGGCCATGGGTTCAATCCCCCAGTGTGCACAACGACAAAGGTCAGCTGAGGCAGTAACTGTAATGATTAACATTGTTTTAGGAGGCAAATTAATTTGGAACGGCATAAGGCGGCGCACAGTTATTTTTGGGCGGCAGAAGGCGGCGCACAGTTATTTTTGGGCAGCAGAAGGCGGCGCACTGGTCCCCTTGGGCGGCAGAAGGCGGCGCGCTGATAGGCACAAGGCGGCGCGCTGATGCACAAGCACAGGAACAGAGCCACAGCACAATGGTTAAAACACTAACCAATGGTGCAGGGATCAGGGGTTCAACTCCTCACAATGCCCAGTGAAAAATGCCTGCTGAGGCAGTATGTATTATGTTGTGGAGTGCTGTAGGAGGCTGTATAATTGTATTTTGTTATCACTACTAGCAAACGCACTCTCCCAGCATGTTAACATACGGCGGCCCATAAGGCACATGTTACAGTGCACTGTTCGCCAAGGCACCCTTGAATGACCCCTATAGGGCAGCATGTATGTTGCGACACAGGATAATGTATAGTGCACCCTATAGGGATGGCAACCATAAGGTGGCCTACAGGGCGCCCTATGAAGCACCCTCAGAGGCACCTAATGGGTATAGTAAGCTGAGGGTGGTCCTGCCGGCATAGACATATGTACAGTAAATAAAAATAAAGCTGTAGACAGCCCTACCAAAGGGCCCCACTGTGGGTTTGAACCCATGACCTCTGGCTGCACAGGCAGTGATGTAACCATTGCGCTACAGCTCCATAGCTGTAAGCAGGCCCCTGGCTGGCTGCAGATAGCCTACACGTCACCTCACAGACAGTCTGCTGGTGTCAACAGGATAGGGTTAGGCCACCCATACCCATGATGCACTGCACATGCAAATTAGCTGTCCGCAGATGGACACAAGATGGGGAATGCACCCCCACAGCACCTCGGCCCTGTTGGGGGAAGTGACCGGATGCACCCACACAGCACCTTGGCCTAGTAGGGGGCACTGACCGGGTGTTTTACTGGCACAGAGTAGCCACACACCGTTACATCGTGCGGGTACTGTGCTCACCCTGAGTGTGCAATGAGGTGGCCAGGACCAGGTCAACAACACCTGCCATGGCTGATGGAGGCCAAGCGGGCCTTCCAAAGCAGTGTTAATGTGTAAGATAGCTAGTTTCTGCACAAACACCATGGATATCCCCGTCTGCCGCCATCAGGTACTACCCCCCCCCCCGGGGCAAACATGGTCCCCATCAAGGGATCCACACTCTACCTCCCTGCAAAGGTGGCAGTAGAGGCCAACATCAACCCCAGTCCTGCTGAGGAACACCACCACACCCCCCCCCAGGCAGGCAGCTCCATACACAGCCATAACACAATAGCAGACAGACATAAGCCCAGGGTATGGTAAGCTGCACTCCACCACCAGATATTCCCCTGCAGCAATCCAACAGCCACTGCACCCTGCATGCCATTATAGCAAGACATTTACCAGCTACAAACAGTCTGCTGGTTAGTCCATAGTGCATGTTCCCAATGGAGATGCATGCACCCAGAACTGGGCTGTCTGCATACACAGCAAGCAGATAGATCAGTGACTGGGCCCCAAAGAGAAACCCATATCTATCACATGAGAGAACTACTATACAGCACTATGGGGGGGCCTAGCCATGCTGTGGTCACTGCACAGTCAGGGTGAGCGTGATCCCCCAGAAGGACATGCTTTGGCCACCCTGTCTGTGTAGGTGGTGGCCAGACACTACAATATCCCAGCCAATGTCCCTGCCAGGGCCCTATGCCCAGTGCAGATGCATCCTGGCCACGCCACCCTGCCCTGGCTATACCCATGGTACCTTGCACCTCATTATGCACATTGACTGGCCAATACTGGCAACAGTGCTGGCAGTGCGGGCTGTTGAAGGGGCTTGCAGCCAACACCCACTGTATAGACCAGGGGTGGGCAAACCTGGTCCTGGAGGGCCGCAGACCAGTCAGGTTTTTGGGATATCTCTAATGAATATGCATGAGATATATATGCATTAGAGATATCCTGCCAACCTGACTGGTTTGTGGCCCTCCAGGGCTGTATCTGGAGACACCTGCCTTACACCTCTGTCATTTAAGATTGTGAGTGGACAAGGTGCAGATGTCCAAGACATCAAAAAGGTTAGATAGAATTTGTCACAGTCCTCCTCACTTCTCACCACCACCAAAAAATTGTCTATTAGACAACTTTTTGGTGGTGGTGAGACTCGAGGAGGAATGTGACACATTCTATATACCCTTTTGATGTCTAGGACATCTGTACCTTGCCCACTCACGATCTTAAATGACAGAGGTGTAAGGCAGGGGTCTCCAAATCCAGCCCTGGAGGGCCACAAACCAGTCAGGTTGGCAGGATATCTCTAATGCATATATATCTCATGCATGTTCATTAGGGATATCCCGAAAACCTGACTGGTCTGCGGCCCTCCAGGACCGGAGGTGCCCACCCCTGGTATAGACAGACACACACTTCCACACCTCTGCCATCATGGTGCTACGATTGAGGGGGTAAGTAGCCTTGCCCACCAAACCGGTCCTGAGCACGGCAAGGCATGGATATGGTACGCATTACAGCTGGTGGTCACTCCCCAGGGTGGTAAGCACCGTCAGAGGCCAGGCCTGGAGCATGCCCCGCAAACACCTAACAGATTGTTTGGATGGGGTCAACTAGCAGTATGTACGTAACGTATGGATAACTGCCTGCCTGTGCTCCTAGCAAACGTCTCCGAGCTGTGTACCGTATACCTCAGGTGTAGGGTGACATTGGTAAGTTATGCAAGTGCTCGTTTTGGGTGCTGCATGCACGGTCCAATGTTCTGCCTTTCCAGGAGACATTGGCCAATGGGGCCTGTGGGTGTGGGTGTGTCTGCCCTTGATGGCTGCTGCTTTACGGCACAGATTCCCAACTCCAGTCCAGGTTTGCATCACACTGTTCGGGTTTTCCTGCTATCCCTCATGAATATGCATGGGCTACATCTACATGCCATGGGGGTGGTGCATAGATATACAGCACAGGCATTTGTATGAGTGTCAGCATGGAACCTGACTGGTGTGTGGCCCACCAGG
Organism: Ichthyophis bannanicus; assembly: GCA_033557465.1. Classification (NCBI taxonomy): domain Eukaryota; kingdom Metazoa; phylum Chordata; class Amphibia; order Gymnophiona; family Ichthyophiidae; genus Ichthyophis; species Ichthyophis bannanicus. The sequence continues at coordinate 181,327,900 of CM066045.1, read as the reverse complement.
ACTGCATTTGGGTGATTCTGCTCTAGGTACTGCCCCTGTTCATGGTGTCTGTGCTCAGTGGGGTAAAAGATAGATGTCTTACCATTGCATATGTCCCCGCCATGAAAGGTGTGTCCTTACTATCACTGTTTAGTTGTGGGAAAAATATGTGGGCAGGATTGGCAGTAGCCCCAGCTGGGCTTTGAACCTGTGACCATCTGTTCTTGTATGCACTGTCTGTGTGCACTGCACCACTGTGTAGCCACAGATTGGTTGGATTCCCTGGACTGTCCATGACTGTGGATCCGGCAGGACCTGTCTGTTGCAGTGGACTGTGCCAGCCTTCACATGGCTAGGCCTCTGTCTTCTGTGGTTAGCAGCCACTGCCCCCTGCACCACATGTACTTGTCCGCCAACATGCTGGCATGAACTTCTCTCAGAAAAAGCAGTTGACCTGATTGCAATGTGGCAGTATGGGACTGCATTTGGGGGACTTGGCTGTAGGTAATGCCCATTGTTGTGGTGTGTGTGCGGTGTTGGGTAAAATATGGGTGTTTTCCCCATGCATACAGGGGTGTCTGCGCTATCTTTATTTAGTGGTGGGTAAAATATAGGGACTGGGCTGGCAGGTGCCCCAGCTGGGTTTTGAACCTCTGCCCTCTGGTCCTAGAGGTAATGACTCTGTCCGCTGTACCACACTTTGGCCACAGAGACAGTGCAGCCCCTGGAGGCAGTAAGCCTGGCAGGATGGAGTCACAAACCCTGCTCTACGCAATTCTACTGTGGGCATATGCACCCTGTCTGGTGACAAACGTGCACATAAACCCCGGAAATGACCACGGGAAATGTGGGACAAAATATCACCACGCTGGGCAACAGTGATATTAATGGGCAACCATAGCAAACACTCCCAGGAAAGCTCCAAAACGTGGAAATGTTTTTTGGAAGAGTCTCCTCTCAATAGACCCTTCCAAAATTCATTTCTTTTTTCTGGAGCTTTGCTGGGTGTGATTTCTGTATTTGCCCATCACTATAACTGTTCCCCAGCTGAATTACTATTTTTAATAGTTCTGTTGTGGTCATTTTCTATTTTTATTTTCACTTTTGTGCTGTGCACATATATCACACTGCTCACGTTTTGCTGGTTTCCCCGGTTTTCCTGTACATTGCTGACGGAAATGGTTTCTCTTCCCTTTAAATGCTTTCTACCGCGAGTGTTTCACTCGCGGTAGTTTTTACATGCAAATTCGGGCCCGATACTGTGCGGGGAGCCTCTCCCCTCCCACTCTCCACCCATTGACCCCGTCCCTCCGCCCCTCCGGAGCCTTCCTCCGCCCTCCTTTCGCCGTTCCACGCCTCTATCGGACATTTGCGGGCCCGCACTTGTACGGGGCCCGTTAGTGAGCCGCGTACCTGTGCGGGGGTGACACGCACGTGTGCGGGGCGTTTAAACGCGTTTCTGCGCGTTTCAGTGCCGCGTTGCCGTGCGCTATTTTGCGGCGCGCTATTTTGCGGATTTTAGTAAACATGCCCCTTAATATCCACTGGCTACTTACATGTGTAAACAAAAACATGATCATGGAAAAGACATTCAATGAAACAATGACAGACATAAGAATACAGGCATACAGGGGCTTGGGGATTGTAGTCCACAGAGCAATGAACCAACGCAATTCAAATGAATATATTTTACAGGGTTCTAGGATTTCACTTCAAAATGCAATGTGTGCCTTCGAGTCAGTCCTGACTCCTGGCGACCCACTTCACATGAGGGGAAATTGTATATGTGATTTGAGTGCTTTACATACTCAAGTGGGCACAGTTTGATTTAAATTAAGAATAACCATAAGGTATTTGGCCCAAGCTGAAGTATCCAAATGATGGTATATTAATACAGAGATCCCTAAACTACTTTCATTGTACTACATCTAATAAAATCAGAAATAAGAGCTTGGATGATTGCCAAGAGCTATTTATGTCTTATTTATTTCATGTGTTTCCTAAACTGCAAGTAAGACAATAGTCATCAAAGCAGTTTATATAAAACTAAATATGAATAAGAAGAAGTCACAGAAGGGTGACCCAGAACAAGAAAAAGAGGGCATATATACAGAGCAGAAGAGCAGGTAGAAGGGTGGAGTAAGAAAAGAGGGTGAGGGGAGGGACAACTTACTCAGATGAGACTTGAAGGAAGGAGAGCTGGAAGAGGCAGGTGTTAAGACATTTTTTGAGTTTGGAGAAGTAAGATTCCTACCTGAGGAAGATTGGGAGGGAGTTCCATAGGCAGGGACTGAACGTAGTGCAATGGTGGGGGGGGGGGGGAGAGGGGGGAAGAGGCAGTAAAGAGGCTTGAGAGCAATGGAGTGAGCAGGAAGGACAATAGGGAGAGATAAGTGTGGCAAGGTACGGAGGGGGAAGCATCATAATGTGCATGATGAACAAGAGTGAGAATTTTAAATCTGAGGCGAGTGAAGATTGGGAGCCAATGGAGAGAGGAATGCAAGCCTCAAAGAGGAGTATGGCTGCAGTGGAGGTCTGCTTTAAAGGACATTAAGTAATCTAGCCTGAGTTAAATGTAAAACGCTTTGATAATCCTGAAAGGCGGTATAAAAGAAATGTTACATAAATACATAAATAAAATAAATAAATAGAGGTAACTAAGGCAATGATGGAGGAAGCTAAAGACAGAAGGTGCAGCCTGGATATGGCGTAAAGCAAAAAGCTAGTCTTGACTATGGCATTGATCTGGCCCTCGAAGGTCAGAGATGAACATGTTTCTCCATGTTAAATCTATAGGATATGGCATCACATAGATCTCAAGTATTACACAGCTGCCTATTTCCCCATGCATTTGTGATAAGGTCATTCCGTTTCCCCTGACTTGCCTCCATCCCTAAAGGGAAACCTAGCTTCAATGTTCTTCGTTACCTGCATGAGAGGCTGACATACATCATGTCATGGAGTGGAGGAGTGGCCTAGTGGTTGGGGCAAGGCCAGAAGGTCGGGGGTTCAAATCCCACTAGAGGACAGCAACCTTGGGCAGGAAGGACTGGGGTTTCTAGTCCCACAGGTGCTCCTTGTGGTCTTGGGCAAGCCACTTAACCCTCCATAGCCCATGCTCCCTGTAAAATAGTTATCTCCAAGTTATAATGCCCTGTTCAATGTAATTTCAGTATGTTCAATGTAAACCACACTGATGCAGAATAGCACAGTATATAAGAGAATGTAAATAAATAAATGTTTCCTATGAAATATGGAGATATTGGCTCTATGAATTTATTTGTTAAGCTACAGGGCTCCACCATTGAACTTCTGCTCATCTTCCCTTTCTCTATCATTTTTCTTTCTCTTCATACCAGCCATTGTTTCTTGCCGCATTCTGTCCTTAAACTTCTCAAAACCAAACAAAAGATAGTGGTGACAGCACAAACCAGCAAAAATGGGCCCTTTTTTTAAGAAGTGGCTTTTTTTAGTTTTTTTGCATTTTTTTAGCTTTTTGTGATAGAGGCTGCAAAACTCACCCTTTCTCGGTAGCGCTGTCCATCAAACAGTTTTGGCAGGAAGGCATGGATCACAGTCCATTCAGCAATCAGCTGCATTTTCAGTGGTGTTTGGGTAAGTTTTCTTTAGTTTGGGCTCCCCATGGCAGCGTGATATGTCCATGGTTCTGGTTGGCTTTGGCTTGGCTTCAGTTTTTACATTGCTTTTTGAGTGCATGTAGGGTTGTCTATCCTTGTGCACCAGGGCTTGGTTTTGGTACCCATGTCCGGTTCTGCTTTGTATTAGAAGCCTTTAATTTCATTTTTATGTTCATTTGTATTTTTATTCACTAGTTTTAAAAATGGAATGACGACAACCTCATATGGTTGTGTCACCCTGCATATTGGCACATATGTCTATGGGAGGTGTGAGTCTATGGGTTCTTTTCAGCATGGATTCCAGCTGTCGGTTATTTTTTGCAGAGTTTCCCAAGATTTTAGCTGTTCGTGGCCAAGACTGGAGACTGTGACCTTCATATACCTGATTCCTGTTTCTATTTCTGGCAGTTGCTATGGGTTGGATACCAATGTGTTGATCTTTGCTTTTTTTTTGTACCTAGAGAAGGATTGAGGTGAGCATATGGGGTATTAGGTTTAAGGTTCTCTTATTTTTTAGGTAGATAGCATTGGTTTATATTATTTTATTTTTGCTGCCATTATTATTTTATTATTGTCATTGTCATTACCATTATCATTTGTTTTAATGTTAGTTTTATATGAATATTGGTGTAATATATTTTATAATGCGTTTTATGTAAAGTTGATGTTTTTATCTTTCTGTTTTTATTTTAATTTTTGTTCTACCTATGTTGTTGTAGGTTGTGCCTCGTACCATTGTGGTTTTATACATTTGAAATTTGCCCCTGATGCAAGGTTTGGGCCAAAACATGTTGGGCTCTTTTTAGTTATTGCTTTTGGGCATTATCTTTGTGTATTATCTATTTGTATGTATGCCATTTTATGTTTTTATGGCCTTAAAATATAGTTGTGTTATTAAAATTGTAGCTATTTATCTTGCTGGTTTGTGTTATCACCACTATCTTTTGTTTGGCTTATCCCTTTGTGGTGTGTATTGCCTCCGTGTGGTTTGTGTCTGATACTTCACGAGCCATTCTCCCCATCTCCCTCGTTTTCCATCCTTCCTGCTTTTCCATTATCTTTTATCATCATTTCTTTTCCTCCCCTATGCTGCCTATTCAGCTGTTCTCGTCTGACTCCCTTTGCAGGTTACTTGTGGCTTGGACTGGCCACTCTAAAAGACATGATGTTGGGCTAGATGGACTTTGGTCTAACTCAGCATGGCTTTTCTTATGTTCTGTCTATTATAGCCATTTGCTGCTTAGGGTTTCCTGCTCCCACTTTCAGCTAACATTTCCTTTCCGAACCCTCTTAGGTCTCCTCCTTGAATTCCGCGATGACTTTGGTGACTTGGAGTTGAAAAGGCTCACAACACTCCCAGTCCCTCTCTGTTGCTGCAAACAAATGCAAGAATTCATTCTCCATTCTCGACTTATTGTGCTGGGAGGCAGGGCAACTTTTAAAAATGCATTTTCCTCAGTAGCCCTTTAAAATACTCTGGGCCATTGCTGAACAGGATCGAATGTGACTTTTTAGAAACAGCATGCCTGGTCTCTGCTCTCCCCGTTGACTCAACAATACGAGATAAATTTGCTCCACGGGAAACCTTTTGTGGGTCGTGCTGCTCAGGCAATTTGCAGTTTTCTGGGGAAAGGCATCTCAAGCTACATTTATCACCCCCTGCCGCTGCCTACCATTCAGCCAGCTCTGAGCCATTGAGCAGAGGTTCTGAACGGGCCTTCAGCACTATTATTTTGCAAAATTATGGAAGCACAGGCTAGCAAAAAAAAAGACCATTTCTTCCCATCTGTCTATTGATCCATACATTAATATCCATCTATCTTACAAGAAGAAGCCACCTACAATATCTCTGTTTATTGCATTGATCCCTCATTTATCTACACAGATATCTGCCTGCCATATTTATCCAGGGTAGGTATTTAATGAGAGAAATAGAGAGATACTCAGGCCAAGTAGCCTCTGGCGTGTGAAATAAATAAGTTAAAAAGTGCACACTTGCAGTGTGACATAATGGTGCATTTTCCCCATTTGCAGAATCAGACATTCGGGGGGGGGGGGGGGGGTTCCACTGTGTGTGCCAAAGGAAATGTCAGTGGTGCGTGTATATGTGTGTCTGTGTGACGACTGTCAGGGGCCACATCACAAATGTATGTGGGTGCGTGTCATGGGGACTGTTAGGGGATACATGCGCGTCTCGTGGGGAGTGTCACGTGCATGTGTGTCATGGGGAGTGTCAGGGTCTGCATGAGTGTGTGTGTGTGTGTGCTTGTGAAAAGAGTACACTTATAATATGACAAAACGGCAATTTCCCCTTTCTTCATTTGCAAATTCACACATGTCTGGGGCATGGACGATTTCAAGCAGAGATGATAAACTGTCTCATTGTGACAGTAGGGACTGTATGAGGAAACTTTATAATTGGTGTTATCTATATATTTGTATCTATCTTCAGATAGTGTGGGTATGTGTTGCGTGGTGGGGTGCCTGCCTGCATATACATGTGTTTGTGTCTTGCAGGGGTGGGGTGCCTGTGTGTCTATGTCTCTAGTGAGGGTTTGGCTGGGATTTCTACCTAAGACGGCAGAAGCCCTTGGGCCAATCCTGCATGGATAGGCGTGTGTTTTATAACATACATGAGCATCTCCCTGCTCTTCTTCTTGTCCACCCAAGTTGCACCTCTGAGAATGGCTAAGTGTGAAGAAAATAATTTTATAAACTGGCGCCTAGTTAATGCGCAATTTCACGCATGTACTTTATGCCTGTTTTACAAAGTCAAGTACACGCATACTTGTCTTTACAAACTAAGGCATAAGTGCAAAAGGATGCATGTTAATTTAAGGTGCGATCACTTGCCCCAGACCTAGGGCTGGTGTAAATGACTACATCTACTTTTTACAAGGATTCTTATAATCTATGTGCATACTTTCACTCACTGCCCACGTTCCATCTAAACTCTGCTCATGTGCATGTCCTCAGCAAAAGTACACGCAATGCAAACAACTTGCGCATTTTCACACCAGTTGGTATTTTATAAATGGCCTCTTATGCAAGCAAATAACTAAATATTGACATTTATATGCATCTAAGCATCTCCTCATAAAATAAGCCCCATACTGCATAAAGTGCACCACATGTACCTTTATGTGTGTATGCCCCCTGGACTAAAAGGCTTATAAAACTAACCCCAATATGACTACAAGCAAGCAGATTGCAGACTTGAATTCCTACCGAGGGAAGGCAAATTTCAGAATGCTGATTACCATGGATGAATTGCTTTATGCACGTGTAAATTGCTCTGAAAATTGTTCTCTGCAAAGTTTACTTTAGTTACGGGTCACAATGCGGAGCCACATTCAATAACAATCTACCATGACGGAGCACTGCTATGCAAAATCCTCTCATGCCAGTCTTGCGAAGGGCAAAGAAGCCGTCCCCCCTATTAATATAATAGCAAAGGCAGCACTTCCAGGATACTGCAGAACACTATAGGCACTGTTGTCCCAAGTTGTTCAACGCAGTCATTAATATAACATGTCTTGTCTCATAAAGCATCTGGGTCATTAACCTTACCAATGTCAATGTGTTGTCACCATCAAACTCAGCTAAATTAATATTCGTGCTAATACTTAAGAGCACACTTCGCGCTGAGCAACGTGTTAATGACTATTTGCTTCTACCAAAGACAGGAACTGTTTAATGCACTGTAAAGAATTTATAAAGGAGGTAATGCATGCAAGGACGAGGCAGGTAGAGATGCGCCCTGTTCCGCAGCCTGGATGGACTGGTGCAGGGCACTCAGCATCCTCCGTGTGGGAAGCAGTGGCATGGCCGCATTAGTATTCAGAACCCTGTAGCAGAACCCTTATTGGAGAGCTCCCTTCAGGAAGAAATGAATCTGCTGGGAGGACAATTGCTCTTATTTTCTAGATGTACTTTTAAAATAAAAATCGCATCTGGATTTGAGTACACTTAAGTATAGAGTAAAAAACATACATGCCCGTCCTCTATAGCAGATGTTCCAAACCTGCCCTGGGGGATCTCAGCCAGTCGGGTTTCTGGGATATCTGCAATGGATATTCACGGAATAGATTTGCATGCACTGCCTCTTACAGCATGCAAATTTCTCACATGTTTATTTATTTTATCATACAACTTGCTAGACCGCCAATATGGACATCTTATGCAAAGCACTTTTCCAAGAATGAACATATGGATAAAAATGGTGCTGGAAATGTGAATATGGAGAGAGAGTCAGTATACAGAGAGGCTAACTGAGGCTTTGAGCAGTGGGGTAAGCCATTAAAAAGGTGAGTATGAAAAAAGGGGAGATGCAAGGGAATCCTCTAGTTTCAAGAGTTCAGCTACAACTATGAATAACTCTGATAGCCATGCAACCAACAGTATCACATGCCAAGAACCTAACTTAAGTCGAAGAAAGGCCAACTCCACTATTTAAAAGATAAACTATAAATAAAAATATGTAAAACAAAGTCAATAATAAAAATAGAAAACAGGGCTACTCAGTCATTCAAATACAGAAGATGAAACTCTGCATGGCTCACATTAAATTGGAAGGGTTAGATTTCACTTAATTGATGGCCAAAAGAAGTAATTTAAACATTGTAATAATTCTTTCCAGATATGCACAATGTTTTCAGTAATTATCTCAGGTAAGGCGAGTCTGCCACTGCTAAAATTAACTACTCACTCTGCTCTGTAATTATCTAATAATCATTCCCATCCTACATCAATGCTACCCCAGGTTTGGATTAATTATACCCAAGTTTGGTTATTGAGGAGAGAGTGGCTTGGAGTCCTGAGTTAGCAGCCAAACCCTGTTGCTTCAAATTGATTGAAAAATCGAGACGTGCCAGGAAAATGTCGCGATGATGCAGTTACGTCTTGGGCTACTCAGTTGAAATACATTTCTATTTTAGTTTGGGGGTGAGGGGCAGGGGCAGCTAGTTTAAAGCCATGAGCCTTACCTTTGAGGTGCGGTTACGCTTGCTGGGTTCCTTAATGGTAATCACTGTAACTCTAACAATGTCCCTTGAACACATAGCTGGAACAGAAAGCGTGAAGCTCCCTGGAAATAAAGAAGCTTACCTTGAGCAAACTTTATTTTGTGAAAGACATGGCTGCTGGAATCTGTTGAAGTTTATGTGCTCTGCAGTTCTGTTTGTGGATAACAAATACGTTTCATATGCTAGCCTCTTGGCCCATTCAACATGTCAAACACACAGAATACACCCTTCCTCGCAATTGTTCGATACGGAGTGTCGAAGAACCAAGATCAGCATGTCACAGCACCACGAGTTTATAAATGTGTGTGACTAATTTATACTAATTTTCACTCATATTGTGAATTTAAGAAGTAAGTACTAATAAGTTCAAGTGGAACTCTAGAAAAATTAAAACTTGTTAATTGAAGCTGCAAATTAATTTTGATAAACAAAGCTTGTGGTGAGAAACAGAGGAAACTCCTGCTACGCAGCTGTATATGAAATCCATGAGATTAGAGCTCTTCTTCGTATCTTACAACCTCCTGTACCTCTCATCTGATCATACCCCTTTTTCAGAACCCTCACCCCCCCCCCCACCCTACTTCTAACTACACCTCTTTCTTCAAAGGCCAAACCCCCTTTCTTGGAATCTCACCACTGCCACCACCAAAACCATTCCCCTTTCTTAGACTCCCCTGACCCCACCCCCTCTCTCAGAATTCTCAGCACCTCCCTGTGCCTCCTCTAACTACACCGCCTCTCCTCAGATCATGCTCTCCTTTCTCGGAAATGCCACCATCCTCATCCCCCCATTTTGACCCACACCCACTTTCTCAGACCACTATTTTTAGAACCAAATTATGAAAATTGTTAAAGTCCGTCTCTTAAATTGTCTTTTTTGTTTGGTTTGTGTATTATTGAAATTTCTTGCCTTATTGCTTTAATATTGCTTGTATTAGATTTTATTGTAAACCACTGAAGCCAGAAGTGTTATATCGAGCTGGGGAAAGAAATACAGAAAAGCAGAAGAATGATCAGAGCTCTTCAACATCTGGAATGTTGTTTTCTGTGGTGCCCTGTGCCCTAAGCAGCAGACACCTTCGAAGAGCAGAATGTCCAGCAGGCGTCCTGCACATGGGAACCAGTAGCTGCTATGGCAATCCGCCATTGAATTCACTACAAAAATATGTTAATATGATTCCCACGCCAAGGTAGCAGAGGGTTATCAAAAGAGTACAGTCTCTTCAGAGCTTCCCACTGAGTTTCTGAGTGAGCCTGTGCTCTCTGTTGGCACTCTTCGTGTGCAATCAACTGAGTCCTAACGCAACAGAACAGGCAAGACATACATTGCACAGCAGGAAAACAGACTAGAAGGTGCTGCTGGAGAGAGTCCATGTTGGGTGTTTTTACCAAAGAACATTAAATGTCAAGCAAAGTGCAGCTTGTTCAGCAGGCTTTACAATAATCTGCATCCTCTGGACATGTGGTGGGGGAGCAGAAAGTCTTGGCAGATCTTTGCCACAGCTCACACCTGCATCCCGCAATGATACCAGCTCGTTAGGAAGCTGCAGGCTGTGGCACTTGCTCACAGGCTTCTGAGCAGGAGTGCAGTAATTTTGTAAAGTCTGTTTTACAAGCAGAAAAGACCTTCGTGTGGCCATAAATGTGCATGTAAAGCACGTGTGTTGAAAGATTGCAGATACATTTATGTGGAATGGATGTAGGCATTCCTGATGGCGGGGCTTTGGTGGTACAGAGGTGATGAATGGGCAGGTACGTGCATAGAGCACAAGCATACATTTACACCACCGCCAGAGTGGGCAAAGATTTGTGAGTTTGAATTTCTACACTACTGGAGCTAGCTCTGGGGGCCTAATTTATAAAGCCGCAAAGGCATCTATGTTGCCATTACTGTATAGCGATAAAATAGGAGCCTTTTTGGAGATTTCTGATATGAGCCCTTTTATAAAATTATCACCATAAAAGATCATTTTAAAACAGGACACCTAGGTTAAGGGGGCCAAGTAGCTGCCCATATGTCTTTATAAAAATTGCTCTCTCACACCTTCTCAATAATATGCTGTGTTGAAAAGTGTTTTGGAGAAGTTGAGAAGTTGTAGGAGACGCATTTTATGATGTTTGGATTGATGAAATCTGCAGAGTAATTTTAGGTCTTGTTTTGGGATATATAAAACACTGGAATTCCGGTGTAAATGTTTGTGCGTGAAGTTCACGAGAGAGCACATTGATCAAAGTATTTTGTAACCGACATATGTACTTGCAACTCCATCCATTCTCTGGCACACCAGCCCTGGCTATGTCAACTGGCAAAGTACATGCCCTTCTTGACAAGGCCTGTGCACTTAAGCCAGTCAGTATATCATAAAAGGCCTTTTAAGTGCTTCTGTAGCCACATAGGTGCATAAAAACCTTTACAGAATTAGATCCCTTAATGCCTTTGCAAAGCTGAGGAAACAAACACTAAAGCACTAGTTTGAAGCGGAAGGTTTTTGAAAGCTTTTCCTTTGCTGGGGGGGGGGGGGGCACGATGACATAGTGAGGAAAAACAAGTTGAAAAGTGGACATGCGGAGACTGATTCTGAGAAGTGCATGGCTGGGCCGCTCGGACGGCCAAATAATGGACCTGACCACCTTGCACCCGATTCTGCAAACGAGGGAGCTAGCCGTTCCTGTGGTTGCTGGATCAGGGCACTTCGACGGCCCAGCCTGCACGTGATTCAGCAGAGGGAGATGTCCCGTGATGTGCCTGACCAGTCCTCCCAATACTCTGGCTGCTATGCTGGTGCAGCGGTTGGCTCGGATGCAGCATGGCCCATTTCCCTGATGTCTGACCCTTGCCAGGGGCCCCCAAGGCCAGGATCGGGCAGCAGGAGCCCTCCAGCATTTGCGCAATGGTGCAGAGGGGCATCCAGTCCACAGTCGGCTCAGAGCCTGGCACTTATTCAACAAGTCGACAGTGGGGGATATAAAGAGGCACAATCGGAATTGCCTCTATATGTCCCGGCTTCTGGCTCCTTCGCCATACAGCCCTCACCCCGCCTCTGCACCGCCTCCTCCCACCCACATCAGCGCTCCCCGCACAAACCCTTTGTATGTGCGAGGAATGTTTGAGCCAGAATAGTGTGCCGTGCCTAAATGGGGGTTGGACGTCCAACTCCGACATCAAACCTCACTATTTGTGGGTCAGAATGACCCCCAAAGGGGGCAATTTTACAAGGGAACTGCGTAAAGATCCACAGCCCCAACGTGACAATTTTGGATTTTCCTGGATCTGACCATTCACATGCTTGCTTTGGTTGGGTGCTATTCTTTAAGCAAATGCACAAGTGTCCTCCATGCCAAACTCTACCTGGGGCAGTGGTGTGCGCAGAGCATTAATACATACACATTATAAAATACTAGGATGTACTCATGCCCCTATGCCTGACCTAGGGCAGGCGTAACTGATGCACCAAGCATACAGCATGTTGGTATGCAAGTATTTTATAAAGTCAGGCAGACACATCAGCTATGTGGGGGGGGGGGGGGGGGTGGAGTTTGGGGAGGGGGGTTTTAAAATTAACAAGCCTTAGCATGTGCATATTTTGATAAAGGATGCGCATACTTTACTAGCCCCCCAGCAGCCCATTTCAAGTCCTAGTCCCCCCATCAGCCCCTTTCAAGTCCTATCCTAGCTCCCCCATCAGCCCATTTCCAATCCTAGCCCACCCAGCCTCCCCTCAACCCATTTCCAGTCCTAGCTCCCACATCAGCCTATTTCCAATCCTAGCCTCCCATCAGCCATTTCCTGTCCTATCCTAGCCCCCCATCAGCCCATTTCCAATCCAAGGCCCCCTCCCCCAATCAGCCCATTTCCAGTCCAAGCCTCCTCAATCAGCCTATTTACAGTGGTATCCTAGTCCTTCCATCAGTCCATTTCAAGTCCTAGCCCCCCTTCAGCCCATTTCCAATCCTAGCTCTCCCAGCAGACATTTCCAGTCCTATCCTAGCCCCCCCCATCAGCTCATTTCCAGTCCAAGCCTACTCAATCAGCCTATTTCCAGTCCTAGCCCCCCATCAGCCCATTTCCAATCCTAGCTCTCCCAGCAGACATTTCCAGTCCTATCCTAGCCCTCCCCCATCAGCTCATTTCCAGTCCTAGCTCCCCATGAAGAGCCCTGTGCCTGTCTGACCAGCTTCAGAGGGAGCTGGGGAGGCCCGAGGCCCCGGTTTACATCTGTACAGCTGCAGGACTGAAGAGTGGGGTTTTCCTTCACTTGAGTCCTTCTGAAGCCGGCCCTGAAATGATCGGGACTCGGAAGTCAAACCCCATGTGCAGCATAGAAACATAGAAACATGATGACAGAAAAAGACCACATGGCCTATCTAGTCTGTCCTTCCATAACAACAACTACAACAGTCCACTTTTTACCTTTAGAGATCCTCTGTGTTGGTCCCATGCTTTTTTGAATTCAGTTACTGTCCTCATCTCTACCACCTCCACTGGGAGACTATTCCATGGATCCACTACTCTTTCTGTAAAGAAATATTTCCGCATATCACTCCTGAATCTATCTCCCTTCACCCTCATCCCATGTCCCCTCATAGCAGAACTTGCTTTCAATTGAAAGAGGCTCTCTCCCTGAACATTTATGCCACGGAGGTATTTAAACATCTCAATCATATCACCTCTATCCCGCCTTTTCTCTAAGGTGTACATATTAAGATCCTTAAGTCTGTCCTCATATGCTTTATAATGAAGCCCACTAATCATTTTAGTAGCCACCCTCTGCACCGACTCCATCCTGTTCACATCCTTTTGAAGGTGCGGTCTCCAGAATTGCACACCATACTCCAAATGAGGTCGCACCAAAGACTTATACAGAGGCATTATCACCTCCTTTTTTCTGCTAGCCATTCCTCTCAGTATGCACCCAAGCATCCTTCTAGCTTTTGTCGTCGCCTTTTCTACCTGTTTAGCTACTTTAAGGTCATCAGACACAATCACGCCTAGGTCCCGCTCTTCTTTAGTGGACAAAAGTACTTCACCTCCTATACTGTATTGCTCCCTTGGAGTGCTGCAGCCCAAATGCATGACCTTACATTTTTTAACATTAAATCCCAGCTGCCAAATTCTAGACCATTCTTCAAGCTTAGCTAGATCCCTCCTCATGTTATCTACACCTTCCTGGGTGTCTACTCTATTGCAGATTTTGGTATCATCTGCAAAGAGGCAAACCTTACCCGACAGCCCTTCTGCTATATCACTAACAAAGATGTTAAAAAGAATCGGACCAAGGACAGATCCCTGGGGCACACCACTGGTAACATCCTTCTCCTCAGAGTGAGCTCCATTTACTTGTACTCTTTGTCGCCTCCCACCCAACCAATTTCTAACCCAAGCAGTAACTTTAGGGTCCATCCCTAGGGTGCTCAGTTTTTTTATAAGTCGCCTGTGAGGAACAGTGTCAAAGGCTTTACTGAAATCTAAATACTCCACATCTAGAGCTCTCCCTCGGCCCAACTCCCTGGTCACCCAGTCAAAGAAATCAATCAGATTTCTCTGACAAGACCTGCCTCTGGTGAATCCATGCTGCCTCGGATCCTGTAATCCGCTGGACTCCAGAAACCTCACTATTTTCTCTTTCAGCAGCGTTTCCAATAATTTACTCACCACCGAAGTTAAACTAACCGGCCTGTAGTTTTCAACCACATCCTTACTTCCGCTTTTGTGTAAAGGCACCACATGAGCCTCTCTCCAGTCCTTTGGCACCACTCCCGACTCCAACAAGGCATTTAAAAGGTCAGTCAGTGGAGTTGCTAGAACGTCCCCAAGTTCCCTCAGTATTCTAGAGTGTATCCCATCCAGTCCCATCGCTTTGTCTACTTTAAGTTGAGCTAGTTTCTCACGAACACAGTCTTCTGAAAATTGTTCAAGATGTCCCTCGCTTCTGTTCTTATTTGTGGGTGTTTTCTGAGGTCCTGCTCCTGGTTCTTCATCTGTGAACACAGAACAAAAATATTTGTTAAGCAATTCCGCTTTATCCTTATCAGCTTCTACATATTCCCCCCCTGCACCCTTGAGTCTGACCATACCACTTTTGCCCTTCCTCTTCTCACTAATATATCTGAAAAATGTCGTATCCCCCCATTTTATTGCATTGGCTATTTCCTCCTCCTTTTGAATCTTTGCCTTCTTGACTACTTTGCTAGCTTCTCTAAGTTTTTCCAAATACAGATGCCTGTCTTCCTCTCTCTGTGATCTCTTGTATTTCATGAAGGCCTCCCTCTTTTTCTTCACTTTTTCAGCTACTTCCTTCGAAAACCATAGCGGTCTCCTTTTCCTTTTGCCTTTATTTACCATTTTAACAAAAAGGTTGGTTGCCCTTAAAATACCCCCTTTCAGTTTTGCCCACTGTTTTTCTACATCCCCCAGCTGTTCCCATCCCACTAACGACTCCCTGAGGTATTGGCCCATCTTTGCAAAGTTAGGGGCATGTTTACTAAACTCCGAAATTGTGCGTGGCCCCGTTAGTGTGCGTGTGCCATATAAGGAGTGGGCGGTTCAGGCAGAAAGAAGAAAAAAACCCGACCGTACGTGTGCGCGTCACGCTAATTTGCGGGGCCCACATTAGCGCGTGGGAAGGCTAAGTGGGGCGCTGCTGAGCACATATCAGAACAGAGCTGTAGCACAACGGTGAACACACTAACCAATGGTGCAGGGGCCACAGGTTCAATCCCCTATTGTGCGCAACAAAAAGGCTAGCTGAGGTAACACCTTGAATGTGTAAAAGTGGTTCAGGAGGCAAAGTACTTTTGGACGGCATAAGGCGGCACACTGTTCGTTTTGTATGGCATAAGGCGGCGCACTGTACTATCTGGGCGGCACAAGGCGGCGCACTGTTCTTTTTGGGTGGCACACTGTTCATTTTGGGCGGCACAAGGCGGCGCACTAATTGTGGGCAGCAGGAGGTGGCGCGCTGATGGGCATAAGGCGGCGCGCTGATGCCAAAGCAAAGGAACACAGCCACAGCACAATGGTTAAGACACTGACCAATGGTGCAGGGACCAGGGATTCGATCCCTCACAATGCCCAGTGAAAAAGGCTAGCTGAGGCAGTATGTTATATGTTGTGGAGTGCTGTAGGAGGCTTTCTAATTTTATTTTGTGATAACTACTAGTAAACGCACTCTCACAGCATATTAATATAAGGCGGCCCATAAGGCACATGTTACAGTGCACCGTCCGCCAAGGCACCCTAGAATGTCCCCTATAGGGCAGCAAGTATGTTGCGACACAGGATAATGTATAGTGCCCCCTATATGGCTGGCAACCGTAACGTGCCCTATAGGGCGCCCCATAAAGCACCCTCAGAGGCACCCTATGGGTACAGTACGCTGAGGGTGGTATTGCTGGAAGCAACATATGTACAGTAAATTAAAATAAATCTGTGGACACCCCTATTACATAACCCCACTGTGGGTTTGAACCCATGACATCTGGCTGCACAGGCAGTGATGTAACCATTGGGCTACAGCTCTATAGCTGTAAGCAGCCCCTGGCTGGCTGCAGATAGCCTGTACGTCACCTCACTGACAGTCTGCTGTTGTGAACCACCCGTACCCATGATGCACTGCACATGCAAATCAGCTGTCCACAATTGAACACAGGATGGGAAATGCACCCCTAAAGCTCCCCAGCCTGGTAGGGGGAAGTGTCCGTGTGCACCCACACAGCACCTCGGCCTGGTAGGGTGTCCTGAGTGGGTGGACAAACGGCAAAGAGTAGCTAAACACCATCACATTGTGCAGTTACTGTGCTCACCCTGAGTGTGAGATGTTGTGCCCAGGACCAGGTCCACAACACCAGGCATGACCAAATGCAGCCATGTCAGAGCTCCAAAGCAGCAATAACCTGTGGAATAGGTAGGTGCTGCATAAACATTTTGGAGATCTCTGTTTGGCTCAGTTAGTGGGGACCCCCACCCCATGGACCCCCCAGGTGGATAAAACAGGGCTTCCCCTCAACAGATCCCCACCCCAATGGCTGTAGAGTGGACCATCAACCACAGTTCTGCTAGGGAACAGACACCCTACAGGGCAGTCCTAGCAGCTCCACACACATCCATAACACAATGTCAGACAGACATTAGGCCTGGATATTCAAAGATGCACCCCACAACTATCTGCTATTCACCTGCAGCAAGCCACTGCAAGGCACTCCATCACAACACATATCAGCTGTGAACAGTCTGCTGGCTGGTCCTGATGGACATGCATGCACCCACAACTGGGGTGGCAGCACACACAGACAGATAAGTCCATGAAGAGGCCCCCACAGGACACCCATACATATCACATGGGAGAATCACAATATAGCACTATGGGGGTGCCTAGCCATGCTGCCATCACTGCACACTCAGGGTGAGAGTGATCCCCCAGCAGCACATACAGAGGTCACCCTGTCTGTGTAGGTGGTGGCCGGGCACTACCATGCCCCTGCCAGTGCCCTATGCCCTGTGCAGCTGCATCCTGGTCAGTCCACTCTGTCTGAGATATACCCATGGTCCCTTGCTACTCATTATGCACATTGGCAGGCCAATACTGGCAACAGTGTTGGCAGTGTGGGCTGTGGAAGGGGCATGCAGCCAACACCCACTGTATAGACAGACACACAATTCCACACCTATGCCATCATGGTGCTACTATTGAGGAGGTAATTAGCCTTGCCCACCAAACCGGTGCTGGGCACGGCAAGGCATGGATATGCTATGCAGTACTGCTGGGCGTCACTCCCCAGGGTGGTAAACACCGTCAGAGGCAAGGGCTGGAGCACGCACCGCAAACACCAAACAGATTGTTCGGATGGGGTCAACTAGCAGTATGTGCGTAACGTATGGATATCTATCTGCCAGTACTCCTAGCAAGCGTCTCAGAGCTGTGTACCGTATACCTCAGGTGTAGGGTTCCATTGCTAGGGTATGCAGGTGCTAGTATTGGGAGATGCACGCAGGGTCCAATGTTCTGCCTCTCCAGGAGACATTGGCCAATGGGGCCTGTGGGTGTGGGTGGGTGTGTGTCTGCCCCTGTTGGCTGCTGCTTTACGGCAGAGATTCCCAACTCCAGTCCAGGTGTGCATCACACTGATCGGGTTTACCTGCTGTTCCTCATGAATATGCATGAGCTACATCTACATGCCATGGGGGTGGTGCATAGATATACAGCACAGGCATTTGTATGAGTGGCAGCATGGACCCTGACTGGTGTGTGGCCCACCAGGACTGCATTTGGGAGATTCTGCTCTAGGTACTGCCCCTGTACATGGTGTCTGTGCTCAGTGGGGTAAAAGATAGACGTAGTACCATTGCATATGTCCTCGCCACGAAAGGTTTGTCCTTACTATCACTGTGTAGCTGTGGGAAAAATTGGTGGTAGCCCCAGCTGGGCTTTGAACCTGTGACCTTCTGTTCTTGTATGCACTGTCTGTGTGCACTGCACCACCTTGTAGCCACAGATTGGCTGGATTCCCTGGAACGTCCATTCCTGTGGATCCGGCAGGGCCTGTGTGTTGCAGTGGACTGTGCCAGCCTGCACATGGCTTGGCCTCTGTCCTCTGTGGCTAGCTGCCACTGCCCCCTGCACCACATGTACTTGTGCGCCAACATGCTGGCATGAGCTTCTCTCAGAAAAAGCAGATGACCTGATTGCAATGTGGCAGTACGGGACTGCGTTTGGGGGACTTGGCTGTAGGTATGCCCATTGTTGTGGTGTGTGTGCGGTGTTGTGTAAAATATGGGTGTTTTCCCCATGCTTATGTTCCCTGCAATACAGGGGTGTCTGCGCTATCTGTGTTTAGTGGTGGGTAAAATATAGGGGCTGGGCTGGCATGTGCCCCAGCTGGGATTTGAACCTCTGGTCCTAGAGGTACTGGCTCTGTCTGCTGCACCACACTATGGCCGCAGAGACAGTGCAGCCCCTGGAGGTAGTATACCTGGCAGGATGGAGTCACAAACCCTGCTCTACGCATTTTTACTGTGGGCACATGCACTCTGTCTGGTGACAAACGTGCACATAAACCCCAGAAATGACCACAGACACTGGGAGACAATATATCACCACGCTGGGCAAAAGTGATATTAATGGGCAACCATAGCAAACACTCCCAGGAAAGCTCCAAAAAGGACATTTGTTTTGGATGAGTCTCCGCTCCGTAGACCCTTCCAATATTCATTTCTTCTTTCTGGAGCTTTCCTGGGTGTGTTTTCTATATTTGCCCATTACTATAACTGTTCCCCAGCTGCATTACTATTTGTGATATTTTTGTTGTGGTCACTTTCTATTTTTATTTTCACTTTTGTGCTGTGCACATGTATCACACTGCTCACGTTTTGCAGGTTTCCCCGATTTTGCTGTACATTGCTGACGGAAATGGTTTCTCTTCCCTTTAAATGCCCTCTACCGCGAGTGTTTCACTCGCGCTATTTTTACATGCAAATTCGGGCCCGATAATGTGCGGGGAGCCTCTCCCCTCCCACTCTCCACCCATTGACCCCGTCCCTCCGCCCCTCCGGAGCCTTCCTCCGCCCTCCGTTAGCCGTTCCACGCCTCTATCGGACATTTGCGGGCCCGCATTTGTACGGGGCCCGTTAGTGTGCCGCGCACCTCTGCGGGGGTGACACGCATGATTGCAGGGCGTTTAAGCGCTCTTAAGTACCGCTTTTAGTGCGCTATTTTGCGGCGCGCAAATTAGCGGTTTTTAGTAAACATGCCCCTTAGTCTTCCTAAAGTCTAAGATCCTCACCTTGGAATGGATTCTAACAGCCCTAGTCCTAATACTGAACCACACCATCTGGTGATCACTGGATGCAAAATGATCTCCCACTACAACATCAGAAACACTTTCACCATTGGTAAGCACCAAGTCCAGTATGGCCCCTTCACGTGTGGGGTCTGTTACCAATTGCCTGAATAGTTCTCCCTGTAGAGAATCCAGGATCTCCTTACTTCTAGATGATACTGCAGCAGGAATGTGCCAATCAACATCTGGCATATTGAAATCTCCTATCAGTAGCACTTCCCCTTTCCTAGCAATGCTGCGTATGTCTTCAATTAACTCTCTGTCCACCTCTTCCTCTTGTGAGGGAGGTCTGTATATCACACCAATGCAAATAGATTTCTCTTTCCCTCTTTCTAGTTTAACCCACAGTGCCTCCTCTCTCCCTTTTAAGCTCTGTAATTCCAAAGCTTTAATAGTAGTTTTTACATATAGTGCCACTCCTCCTCCCCTTCTTCCTACCCTGTCCTTTCTGAATAAAGTATAGCCAGGTATAGTTACATCCCAGTCATGGTTTTCTGTGAACCATGTTTTTGTAACTGCCACTAAATCCAAGTCAGCCACTCCCATCAAAGCTTCAACTTCAGGGATCTTATTTCCCATGCTACGGGCATTAATACACACTGCTTTCCATATGTTACCCCTGTTATCCATTTCCATAAAGGTATTTAATGTATCACCTACCTGGGGGCTTTCACTTATCTGGGGGCTTTCTTCACCCATCCCCAACGAATCTAGTTTAAAGCCCTCTTCAGTAGATTAGCCAGTCTACTACTGAAGATGCATGTTGGCACGGGGACCTGTGTGAACATTCCAGCAGAATGGACAAGCCCGCCCTGTAGGGACATATCGAATTCCAACATTATTTTAGAAATGGCTTTACTAAAGGAGGAATTGTTTCTAGCAATGTTCAGGAATGTGCATGGCTTGACACCCACTTGCAGTGGGAGATGCTGTGTTACAGATTTACAGTGGAGGAAACCTGACAGCTTACACAAGTAAGTGCCGGCATTTCACATCTTACACATATTAATGCTGACGCTTATTTGCGGATGTGAACTATTTGCAAAGTTAGATGTCTAGCTGCTGCCAGTTAAGTATAGAGGATTCTATCATGAACTCATCTCAGTTCAGAGGGGGAAAGAAACTAAGGGGTATAAAGAGGATAAACCTCCTTAATCCCTCCTGTAAATGACTGAGCGAAATGCACACTTTTTAGAAACCTACACGTGGCAGGGTGTGAATCTGGACAATTTTGGGCTTACCCATTCATTCCCTATATGAAATGGTGAATAAATGTGTAGGGCCTGATTTTCAAAGGCATTTACATGGGTAACTGCCCTAGTTACCAGTATAAATGTCATATCTGGGATTTTCAAAGGGAATTTATATGGGCAGTGCCCTTCGAAAATCCCAGATATGTCCCTAACGCGCCCAGGTGCTATGCGGTTAGCACTGGGGCGTGTTAGGGGCATTCCGGGGTGGAACGGGGGCAGAGAAAAGGGCTAACCAGGTAGCAGTGATTTTCAATGTTACCTGCTTAGCACTCTGCCCTTTAAAGATAGGCAAGGTTTTTCCTCACCTATCTTTCAGGCGCAGGAGCTAAACGGGTAGCATCAAAAATCGGTGCTACCCGGCTAGCTCCTGCAGCTTCTGGGGTACGCGGCAAGACCCAGATTTTCAATGCCAGGGCAACACATGACTCCGGCATTGATAATCCAGGTTAGGTGGAAGGGGTGCAGGCTATGCGCCTACGTGGCGCATAGCACTGCCCAGATGAAAATCGGGCCTGTAGGTTTTTTGTCCCACCTAGGCCACTCCCTGACATGACCCCTTAAAACTTTCACATACTAAGGACATCTACATGTACATTGGACCCTTTCTAAAATAGCATTTACATGTGGAAGCGTGCTCATATATGTGCAAATCACCAATAGAGCTTCTAAGATAACCCGCTTATTCTATCACCCCCCAGCAAGGTGCAAACGTTTTTACACGGACAAGCTCTGATGCAGGTTTTCATGAACAGGATGAAATCTATTGCTACAATTTTTTAAGAAATGGAAATGTTAGGATTTTGAGGAATTCTTACAAAATAATGCAACACTGACTGACCATCTACAACATGCTTCTAGGAGCTCTGGTGAAAAAAAATCATGGTGAAAGTGCTGTTGCAAATGCACCTGGTTTATATGTTTGGACAGTTTTCAGCATTCTTGTTTTTAAGAGTCTTCAGCTGTCCTGAATGAACCTGCTCTCTGAAATTAAGCAGGTTGGGGTCTGGCTAGTACTCGAGGCTGCACAGAATAAAGGGCTGACATTCTATTTCCGGTTGCATCTTGCCAAGAAAAGCCACAGGCTGGGTCTTGGGAGTCAGCATTGACTCAGCGGCATATGCTGCATTGCACTGTTCCTTAAACTCAACTTCTATTCCACTTTCCCAAGAAGCTGTAAGCAAATTGCATTTTAAACCGATCCTGATCCAACTCAGTATAATCAAAAATGTTTACAAGGTCAGTCTGATTAGCAAACAACATTTGAAACAGACAAACATCACATACAGCACAAAAACAACAATCTATTTAATAAACTGAGCCCACAGAGCAAGCAATGTCAACTCTCAACATATATGTTAAGACACTATGGAATTCTAAATGTACTTACACAGCTAAGACAACTTAGGCTGCACGTCTGAAAGTTTAGTAAGTAATAAAATGTAATCCCAGTGGACATATAGTACTCACGAAAGAAAAACAATATTTTAATAAAACATTTTCCATAATTTTTGAGAGTAGTATGCTTTCCCAGTGGACTTAGACACCCTGAAGTGCTGTGTGCAGGGCTTAAGAGAGTAGGGGGCTTCCAGCAGACACCATGAGAAGAGTCTACAGCTTAAGCACACTTAGGATCCAGTTCACTAAGGCTTTTCTCCCTTTCTTGATCAGTGGCAGGAATACTCATTCCACCCCCAACTAGTCTGGTTTTCAACATCTCCACAATGAATATGAATCAGATGGATTTGTATATAATGGAGATAGGACATGCAAATCTATCTCATACGTATTCATTGTGGATACCCTGAAAACCAGATGGGCTGGGGTGTCCCACAAATTGGGTTGAGAACCGCTGATCTATGGGTGTAAGGGAAGGTCTCCAGGAGAGGTTGAACACGGCCTTCAGCTGCAGGGGCATCTCCTGAGTGAGATCGCTGGGAATGAATAATGTTTTCACCCTGTGCATAGTTGCACTCTGCCTGCAGTTCTTTTTCCTGCCTTCCAAATGAGTAGCACTGGTAAAGCTGGGACAGGCTGGATTGGCACTCAATCATTTACAGAAAAAATACCAAGAACTGTCATTATTCTTTTTTTTTTTTAGTTTGTTTTCTTTACCTAGCCCTCCCCTCCTGGTGTGGTAATTTTCAGCAAAAGGATGTCAGGAGTGACTGAGGGTCCTATCAACTCTGCCTGAGGATATGAGCTGGTTATTATTGGAGTCCACAATCTGACAGACTGCTACCTAATAACACACCACTACCACCAGGGCAAAGGAAGAAGGAGCTACAGTTAAGAAATAAACAAAAATTAAGCTTATAAAATGAAAACACAAAGTTATTTTTTTAACCCTTGATTGGCTGGGATGCTTAGTGCAGAGCAAACGGTGCATGATGCCGAGATCTCTGCATTTCAAGATCTTCCTGAAGATGGATAATCAGTGTGAATAGCGGGGCTGCCAAATGGCTCCACTTCTACTGGACTATAACCCCCCCCCCCCTCTTTCAACAACAGCAGGAATTACAAGTCCTTGCAGCAACCTAGTAAAAACCATGATCCAATCAGCCTCTGGTAAGAAATGGAGCCGGCTGCCAACCCTGGTTGAGAGGGTGAAAAGAGAATAGTGAAGGGGTTGTGGAAGAGAAGCAGTTGCAGTCAGTAGGCTGGGAGGAATGAATTATATCTGAACAGGGATGGATTTTGACACAGGCAACATAGGCCCATGCCTAGGGTGCCAAATTCAGAAAGCATCCAAAAACTAGAGCTTGAGCCCCCCACCCCCACTCTTCAGCCTTTGGGGGCCTCTTCTTGCCGCTGGCTGCTTTTGGGTGGCATATCTGAGTGCTGCTAGGGCTCAGTGGAACATAGATTGCTTGCGGCCATATAAAAATCTCCAGCTTTGATTTTAGATTTTAAGTTAACTGTCATCACTTAAAAGCCGTTTCCCCATGGAAAAAGCTCACTAAAAAATTTCCTCACCCTCAGTATGACTAAAGTCCCTATGCTGGTTACAATCTGCTTACTTTTATCTGTGGTTGAAAAGGGCTAGGCTGGGAAGATGAGAGTAGCAAGGGATTTCATTTCAAGAAGGTTCAAATGTACTTAAAAGCAAGCCAGTCCTGTTCCCATCGCAGGCGCATTTTCAGTGGAAAACCCCATAAGGGATTTCTGAATTCAGTACTGGCTTAATCATTACGAAGGTTAGATGGCAGTCTAAGCAAAGAGCAACTGCAGCTGAAGTAAAATGATCGATGCTGAAAGCCACAGAACGGAAAGAAGAACCAGTGTGTATAATTCCACTTATACACGTTGTTCCAAGGTCCTTTTAGGAGTGGTGGTATTGAGTTGATCAGAACTGTGAGTTTAGTTATTAATATCAGGGGGCAGGCAGAAGCCTATGGTTCTAAAAGATAAGTGAGGTAACAGAAGACTGAAGGTTTGCCACGGCACTTCATAGGCTTGCACTGGCCCTGTTGGAACTGCTCCCATAACACAGAAATGAAAACCACTCAGTAAGAAAACTTAGCAATGCGACCAAAAGGAAACCAGAACCAAGGAATAGGGATGGTGGCAAGTGGCAAGTGGCAGAGCATGATTTAAGATTCTGGCACCTATAGATGCGGTTGACAAGTGGCGTGGATTCAGAAAGCAGGAGAAATCATTTACACCCGAGTGCTACGACAGCATCCTTTTGGACTATCGGATCTTTCCTACCTCAGTGATACTTCTCTTTGCTCCAGGTAAATAGCTTCTTCTGAATCTGCTGCTCTAGGCAGTGGCTTATGCTGGGCCTGATGTCTGGAAGGATGCTTCTGCCGCCTAGGGGAAGGGGCTGAAGCAAGCTGGCCTTCTATTCTAGGTGCAGGCGCTCTTCACTTTCAATTCAAATAGATTTTTATTGAAAAAAAAATCGATCATTTTAGAAAAACTAGTTTGCATTTTTTTTTACCTATTTTGCCTCACTCAAAAGATGTATTAGGTTAGTCCATTAAAAAAGTATCACCTGATTTTAACTCAGCCTTAATTTTTGTGCATTTAAGTGGTGCTAAGAAGGCAACCACACCACCTCAACCAAAGTTTTTACCAGTCAACACTCTTAACACTCCTTGTGACCTTGGGCAAGTCACTTTACCCTTCACTGCGTTGGAAGAAAGGCCTGACAATCTACTTCTGGTCACACCTTGCCAAGAAAACCCAGGGGCTGCTGGGTTGTCAGCAGTCAGCATTGATTTGACAGCACACACAAACTCACTCAACACACACAACCTGTAGAAACATAGAAACATGATGGCAGAAAAAGACCACATGGCCTATCTAGTCTGCCCTTCCATATCAACCCCTACAACAGTCCTCTTTTTTCCTTTAGAGATCCCCTGTGTTTGTCCCATGCTTTTTTTAATTCAGATACTGTCCTCATCTCTACCACCTCCCCTGGGAGACTATTCCACGGATCCACCACTCTTTCGGTAAAGAAATATTTCTGCATATCACTCCTGAATCTATCCCCTTTCACCCTCATGCTATGTCCCCTCGTAGCACAGCTTGCTTTCAATTGAAAGAGGCTCGTCTCCTGTGCATTTATGCCATGGAGGTATTTAAATGTCTCTATCATAGCAGCTCTATCCCGCCTTTCCTCTATGGTGTACATATTAAGATCATTATGATTCCACTGAATTCGTGAATGGCCCAGGCTTCGTCCCCAGTACTGAGATGTCCACTCACACACCCCAGTCTTATCCATGCTCCTCGAATCCCATTCTTCTCTGGCACAAAAGGAAAGGCTGATTGGTGCTTCACGCGTCTATCTACCAAAAGAAACCCCAAATATTTACCCCCAAAATGAGTTATTTTCACCTATGTTCTCTCTGTTTTTGTTGTAACAATGATAATAAAATGAACATGGAAAAGGAAGAATCTTGTCTATGAGTTTTAGCAATTTTATTCTGAGCCACAGAAAAGCCCTTGATCAGATGCAGTATCCCTGGATCGCATAACTAAAGCGGTATCGACCAGCCACAAATTGCATGGAGTTCACTGAGGTTGCAGCTAGGGATGACTGCACCATCACGGTTACAGGCAGGGTTAGAAAATGGGGTCAGCTTAACTGCATGGAAGCCTCAGATAACTCAATACCTAATGACTATTGGCCTCTCTCTTTAATAAGCTCTTGCTTCCCGGCTAACTAGCTGAGGTTGTATTTTGCTGGCAGTACTGTTGACAGCCTAAAGCGCTTTCAGCCTCACATCCCCTTTCCAACATCTTGGGAATTAAAATCCACATAATGATGTTAGCTGTCCTCTCTCATGGCCTCATACAGGGTCATTACTTTGCTTGATCCAACTTACCAAGGCTAGGCTTGTGCACTGTTCTTAGGGAAAATCTACCAGTTCAGATATGCAGGAAGGTCTGTCACCTTTTTAATGGCTCCTTCTCCACAATGCTAGGTTTTTACAATTTCTGCTAATTAAATAGCTCCAGGATTTATGTGCAAGACGTTATTAGCAGTGCTTGTTTCATTCTGATTGCAAATGTTAGAAACCAAATCAAGACAGTTCACTCGTTCAAAGAAACTTGGATGCAGTTCCCAACTGAAGTCTTCTATTCACCAAACTGGCTGAGGCTTGCTGCGTGTGTAGGTGCACTCTTTACCTGTCTGTGCTGTGCTCACACTCTATGTATATCAGTGTGCACCTATTGAGGGTTCCGAGGTAGGTGCACTCTTCACCTGTCTGTGCTGTGCTCACACTCTATGTATATCAGTGTGGCACCTATGGAGGGTTCCGAAGTAGGTGCACTCTTCACCTGTCTGTGCTGTGCTCACACTCTATGTATATCAGTGTGGCACCTATGGAGGGTTCCGAGGTAGGTGCACTCTTCACCTGTCTGTGCTGTGCTCACACTCTATGTATATCAGTGTGGCACCTATGGAGGGTTCCGAGGTAGGTGCACTCTTCACCTGTCTGTGCTGTGCTCACACTCTATGTATATCAGTGTGGCATCTATGGAGGGTTCCGAGGTAGGTGCACTCTTTACCTGTCTATGCTATGTTCACGTTCCATGTATATCAGGGTAGCACTTATGCAGGGTTCCGCGGCAGGCGCACTCTTCACCTGTCTGTGCTGTATTCATGCTTTGTATGTACCAGTGCCATCCTTACATAGAGTTGTGTGACTTAATGATGAATAGACACCAGCCCTTGGTTTATCTGGCCTCATGATGGTGCTAGAGGATGAAGAAGATCAATCCTACTTATAAAAGGGTGAATCTTCATTGATTTTATCTTGATTTTCCACTTTTTCCAAAAAGCCACTTGGAGGGGAATTTTAGAAGGGACGTCCATGTTCAGTCTGGAACATCTAAGCCTGAATGTCTGAAAAAATGTAAGCACATCCAGGTGCAGACATAATTTCACAAACAGAAATGTGCCCGATATGGATGTCTGTGGTGGCATCTACATAGACTTCCCCAGAACCATCTTTCAGAACCTGGACATCTAGGATAGCCTAATGGTTAGAGTAGGGTACTAGGCACAGGCCAGCCAGGGTTCACATCCCACTACTATCATTAACATTCTGCTGAGTACTAGGGGTGACAGAGTTCTGCTTTCTGGATATTTTTCAGCTAAAAGGAGCACTTTTCAGATGCCTGCTTGTGCCTGGAGCAGGTCTAACTTAGAAGCAATGCCCGGACATCCATGGCATTTCTGAAATCAGGCGACGATGTCCAGGTTCCTGGGAATGGCTTCCACCATGCCCCACTTCAGCTTTGGATGTCCTCACACTGGGGACTTTTCCGGGGCTCTGGAGGCCCCTCTGTGCTTTGCTCGTTTTTGGATGTCCAAAGCATGAATAGGTCTTCTAAAATGACCCCCATAGTGGGTAACAATACTAATGTGCAGAACAGCATTAGTTTCTTTCAGTTGCCATTGAATTATTGCTAAAACAAAGTTGGCTAGTATTTCTATTTAAATAACATAATAAATAAAATGATTTACTCTCTGTTCATAATTTGGCAAGAGATGTGATACAGGATCCTCTTTGCTGGGTTTCTGATTATTCCCCAGATAATACTTAGTCAAGTCTTGTGTTTATTACTTGAAGATATTTTCCCAGTCTTTTAAAAACCTGACCACACTGAGCTCTGGCTTGCCTTCTCACGGCCTCTACACTAACTGGGTTACTTTCATCTTGCTTGAGGTGAACCAAACAGATTCATCCAGTTCTGGTTTTGCCCAGTGCATGCTGGGAACTGTTATGATTTTTCCCATTGATTTCCCTAAGAAAATCAGAAGTTCATGTCCGTGCATGGGTTGGTGCAAAATTGGGACTGGATCAGCTTGTTCAGTGGAGCCGGAGTGAAGTAGTAACCCTATCCAATATTTCCCTTTGTGATTCCTGATTCCCAAATCCAGCATTGTTGTTGCATCTGACATATACCATTTCCTAGATGAGGCCTTTTTGTGCAGACTTCAGACATCTCTCGGTGTCCCAGTGTGTGTTATCTAATCTGACAATAGAGGGCATCCCAGTGACCTCTGAGGGCCTCTTCCCAGGGGGCAGAAAAGGGTGAGAAACATTTTGATTAAGTTTTTGATCTCCATGACCACATGACACATTGCAGGTTGCACATTTGACAAAATATCATCTTTCATTTCCCAGCACTGCCCACGGGATCTCATTTTGCACTGACAAAGTGGTTGGGGCAGGACTGGGTTTATCAATAAACTGAACAGCCTGGGGATGGGTCCCAAGGTGGTGAACAAGATCAGAAAATGGCTCACTGACAGACGATAGAAGGTGCTGGTAAACAGAACTAACTTGGATGAAGGAAGGTGATTAGTGACGTGCCCCAGGGATTGGTCCTGGGACCAGTACTGTTCAATGTATTTGTGAGTGATATTGCTGAAGGACTGAATGGAAAGTCTGTCTTTTTGCAGATGACATGAAAATTTGCAACTGAGTGGACTGCCCTGGGGGAGTGGATAACATGAAGAAAGATCTACAAAAGCTGGAAGAATGGTCTAGTGCTTGGCACTTAAGATTTAATGTGAAGAAGTGTAGCGTCATGCACTTGGGATTCAGAAATCCAAGGGAATTGTATGCAATAGGGAATGAGAGGTTAGAAACATAGAAACATGATGACAGAAAAAGACCACATGGCCTATCTAGTCTGTCCTTCCATAACAACAGGTAGGTTGGTGTGCATGGAGCAGGAGAAGGACCTCGGAGTGATTGTTTCTGAGGATCTCAAGGTGGCGAAACAGTGTGACAAGGAGGTGGCAAAAGCCAGAAGAATGCTGGGTTGAATAAATTACCAGCAGAAAGGGTTGAATAAATTACCAGTGACTTGTACGTCACTGGTGAAGCCTCACTTGGAATATTGTGTTCAGTTTTGGAGACCACCTCACACAAAGGATATAAAAAGACTGGAAATGGTTCAGAGGAAGGCAACCAAAATGATTTGGAGCCTGCACCAGAAAACGTATGAGAAGAAACTTGAAAACCTAAATACTGTATGTATAGCCTGGAGGAGAGGAGGGACAGGGGAGATATGATACAGACATTTAAATACTTAAAGGATATTGAACAAACAAACCTTTTTCAAAGATGGGGAAGCTGTAAAACTAGAGGGCATAACATGAAGTTGCAAGGAGGTAAATTGAAAGGCAACAACAGGAAATACTTTTTCACTGAAAGGGTGATGGATGTTTGAATGCCCTCCCGATGGAAGTGGTGGGGGCAAACAAAGGCATGGGGAGGGTGACCTACACAGAACAGCAGATGCACCTACTTTTGCCACCTTGCTGGGCAGATAGGATGGATCATACTGGTCTTTATCTGCCATCATATACAGTAGAAACATAGAAACATGATGACAGAAAAAGACCACAAGGCCCATCTAGTCTGTCCTTCCATAACAACAACTACAACAGTCCACTTTTTACCTTTAGAGATCCTCTGTGTTGGTCCCATGCTTTTTTGAATTCAGTTACTGTCCTCATCTCTACCACCTCCACTGGGAGACTATTCCATGGATCCACTACTCTTTCTGTAAAGAAATATTTCCGCATATCACTCCTGAATCTATCTCCCTTCACCCTCATCCCATGTCCCCTCATAGCAGAACTTGCTTTCAATTGAAAGAGGCTCTCTCCCTGAACATTTATGCCACGGAGGTATTTAAACATCTCAATCATATCACCTCTATCCCGCCTTTCCTCTAAGGTGTACATATTAAGATCCTTAAGTCTGTCCTCATATGCTTTATAATGAAGCCCATTAATCATTTTAGTAGCAACCCTCTGCACCGACTCCATCCTGTTCACATCCTTTTGAATGTGCGGTCTCCAGAATTGCACACTATACTCCAAATGAGGTCGCACCAAAGACTTATACAGAGGCATTATCACCTCCTTTTTTCTGCTAGCCATTCCTCTCCGTATGCATCCAAGCATCCTTCTAGCTTTTGCCGTCGCCTTTTCTACCTGTTTAGCTACTTTAAGATCATCAGACACAACCACGCCTAGGTCCCGCTCTTCTTTAGTGGACAAAGGTACTTCACCTCCTATGCTGTATTGCTCCCTTGGATTGCTGCAGCCCAAATGCATGACCTTACATTTTTTAACATTAAATCCCAGCTGCCAAATTCTAGACCATTCTTCAAGCTTAGCTAGATCCCTCCTCATGTTATCTACACCTTCCTGGGTGTCTACTCTATTGCAGATTTTGGTATCATCCGCAAAGAGGCAAACCTTACCCGACAGCCCTTCCGCTATATCACTAACAAAGATGTTAAAAAGAATCGGACCAAGGACAGATCCCTGGGGCACACCACTGGTAACATCCTTCTCCTCAGAGTGAGCTCCATTTACTTGTACTCTTTGTCACCTCCCACCCAACCAATTTCTAACCCAAGCAGTAACTTTAGGGTCCATCCCTAGGGTGCTCAGTTTGTTTATAAGTCGCCTGTGAGGAACAGTGTCAAAGGCTTTACTGAAATCTAAATACACCACATCTAGAGCTCTCCCTCGGTCCAACTCCCTGGTCACCCAGTCAAAGAAATCAATCAGATTTGTCTGACAAGACCTGCCTCTGGTGAATCCATGCTGCCTCGGATCCTGTAATCCGCCGGACTCCAGAAACCTCACTATTTTCTCTTTCAGCAGCGTTTCCAATAATTTACTCACCACCGAAGTTAAACTAACCGGCCTGTAGTTTTCAACCACATCCTTACTTCCGCTTTTGGGTAAAGGCACCACATGAGCCTCTCTCCAGTCCTTTGACACCACTCCCGACTCCAACGAGGCATTGAAAAGGTCAGTCAGTGGAGTTGCTAGAACGTCCCCAAGTTCCCTCAGTATTCTAGGGTGTATCCCATCCGGTCCCATCGCTTTGTCTACTTTAAGTTGAGCTAGTTTCTCACGAACACAGTCTTCTGAAAATTGTTCAAGATGTCCCTCGCTTCTGTTCTTATTTGTGGGTGTTTTCTGAGGTCCTGCTCCTGGTTCTTCATCTGTGAACACAGAACAAAAATATTTGTTAAGCAATTCCGCTTTATCCTTATCAGCTTCTACATATTCCCCCCCTGCACCCTTGAGTCTGACAATACCACTTTTGCCCTTCCTCTTCTCACTGATATATCTGAAAAATGTCTTATCCCCCCATTTTATTGCATTGGCTATTTCCTCCTTCTTTTGAATCTTTGCCTTCTTGACTACTTTGCTAGCTTCTCTAAGTTTTTCCAAATATAGATGCCTGTCTTCCTCTCTCTGTGATCTCTTGTATTTCATGAAGGCCTCCCTCTTTTTCTTCACTTTTTCAGCTACTTCCTTCGAAAACCATAGCGGTCTCCTGTTCCTTTTGCCTTTATTTATTATTTTAACAAAAAGGTTGGTTGCCTTTAAAATACCCCCTTTCAGTTTTGCCCACTGTTTTTCTACATCCCCCAGCTGTTCCCATCCCACTAACGACTCCCTGAGGTATTGGCCCATCTTCGCAAAGTTAGTCTTCCTAAAGTCTAAGATCTTCACCTTGGAATGGATTCTAACAGCCCTAGTCCTAATACTGAACCACACCATCTGGTGATCACTGGATGCAAAATGATCTCCCACTACAACATCAGAAACACTTTCACCATTGGTAAGCACCAAGTCCAGTATGGCCCCTTCACATGTGGGGTCTGTTACCAATTGCCTGAATAGTTCTCCCTGTAGAGAATCCAGGATCTCCTTACTTCTAGATGATACTGCAGCAGGAATGTGCCAATCAACATCTGGCATATTGAAATCTCCTATCAGTAGCACTTCCCCTTTCCTAGCAATGCTGTGTATGTCTTCAATTAACTCTCTGTCCACCTCTTCCTCTTGTGAGGGAGGTCTGTATATCACACCAATGCAAATAGATTTCTCTTTCCCTCTTTCTAGTTTAACCCACAATGCCTCCTCTCTCCCTTTTAAGCTCTGTAATTCCAAAGCTTTAATAGTAGTTTTTACATATAGTGCCACTCCTCCTCCCCTTCTTCCTACCCTGTCCTTTCTAATAAAGTATAGCCAGGTATAGTTACATCCCAGTCATGGTTTTCTGTGAACCATGTTTCTGTAACTGCCACTAAATCCAAGTCAGCCACTCCCACCAAAGCTTCAACTTCAGGGATCTTATTTCCCATGCTACGGGCATTAATACACACTGCTTTCCATATGTTACCCCTGTTACCCATTTCCATAAAGGTATTTAATGTATCACCTACCTGGGGGTTTTCACTTAGCTGGGGGCTTTCTTCACCCATCCCCAAGTACTATGTTACTATGATTTTAGCACCCTCTAGGCAAGACCAGAGAGTAGATCCCAAAGAGCAGAGGGTAGAAGGGGGGCATCAGAGATCCCTGTGGAGAGCCAGAAGAGGAGCAGAGGAAGGCAATAATGCCACATGGTATCCTTTTGAAGCAGTACATGCATCTGGCCTTAAAGTAAGTAGGATGAACATTTCTAGCCAGTATTTGGCAACTTCAAGATTTTGTGCCTAGGCAGTTCCTTATGTTGCCTATGCCAACATCCAGGCTTGGATGGGGGGGAGGGGGGTAGGTCACAAAAGTGGAAAGTCGAATCGCTAATCTTTTTTGTGAGCTCTCTGCCATTCATACATTCCATTATAATAAACTGGTAATTATGACACTGACTTCCATTCCATATTCTGGTAATTTTCATGGGCAAGGTGCCATGCCACTAAAACAATTTAGTTATTGATTTCATTTGACTATGTGTATGAATTTACACCAGAACAGAACAGATGGGCTATCAGTTAATTAGTCCTTGATCTTAAGTATAAAAAGACCTGTAATTAGACTTCATACCAAAAATCCACAAGTTCTCCAGATTCAAGTAGAGAATATGCCGGCACACTCCATGGTTTTGTCCGCTGACAGCACCAGTTCCGGCTCCTATGGACTTCTGAGCCTGCACACACCTTCCCGCCCAGCATCCTGACATAGAGTCCCTCAGTTTCTTCTCAACTGTCACAGAGTTCAGCTGCTGCTCTCCACTCTCTTCAGTTCACACAAACTTTTACTTTCTTTCTTTGATTTCTTCAGTATTATCTTACACTCGGTTCTTCTCTGGAATTAACAAAAAATAAAATAGAAGTTGGCAGACAACATCTGTTTCCACCACCGGTGCGCTTCCTGCCCCAGCGGCTTTCTCACTCCTCTGGCATGAGTCTCTTCAAAAAAACAAACCAAACCAGGGCAGCAGCACTTGTGATACAGCCGTCTCTGTATTTACCAAAAATAAAAAATAAAAAAGGCGAAACACAGCAACACTCAAAAGTTCCTTTCACTGTGAAGTCAAGTAAGAGTGACTTGTATAGGAACACTCGCCTCTCTTCCACAGTGGAGCCACTTACGTAAGAGACTTCAGCTCCTCTTTCTGCCGTTCATTATCAGTGGCAGCAGCACAGATATGAATGATCTTACTGAGCTTTTTACCCCAGATCCATTGGGCCCAGTCAAGGCATGATTGGGAGGCAAAGGGGTTGTTATATGCCCAGGGGCAGACCCCCTACCAATGCCAACAATTCAGAAAGTGACCCAAAGTCTGCAGTCTCAGGTGAGTCACTACTCAATCTCCACATAACCCGGCTTCTGCAGTAACTTCACAGACATCTGAAGCTCCGGTAGGTACCAAGCACAAGTCGAAATCCAAGCATGACTGTCATTCTGAACTGGTTTGTAGCCAGAGTGCCCAGGAGTCCTAGACCTACAAGCAAAAGTCTGAGGTCTCCTCCGATACGTCTTCCCATAAATCCAAGAGGGCAAAAATGGACTCAGTGCCATGCTTGTCTCCTGCCACACCCTTGTTGGGAGATAAGGTATGTCCTACAGATCCATTCCTCATATTGCTGTGAAAGTTTGCCCAGGACAGTGCTGTCTTGCTGGCTGCTGCCCCTTCTGAGGATTGTCCCCCATCCTCAGAGGTCTCTTCTTTTCAGCCTCCAGCTCTATCACCTCAGGGCCATTCCACTCTCATGGATTGGACAGCTACTGCGCCCTTGGATGTCACTGCCTACTCCACCACTAGCCCTCCTTACTCCATCACTGAGGTTCAGACTTCCCCTCTTGGAAGAGACAGATGCACTTCTGGTCCCAGACCTCCCAGTTCATGGAGAACCATCTGAAGATTTTTCTTATCTAAAGTTCCTCCAAAAAATTGCCAGAGTGCTAGCCTTGAGTGACTCTCAAACCCCTATCAACAAGAAGGATTTTCAATCCATCTTAAGAGCCTGTAGCATCCCCAAAGAGGTGCTAGCAATACCAATTCCTCAGATCTTGCAGGACCTCCTTACTTCTGTCTGGACGATGCCAGCTTCAGTACATGCTATGGCCCATTGTCTTGACCTCAAATACAAAGTGCTGCCTGCTCTGGGGTTCCAACATCAGCAACTGCCTCATCAGTCAGTTGAGGCAGTTCTCAAAAAGGCCAAGTCCCCTAAATCCCATTACCAGATTCCACCTGGAAAAATACAGTGGATTTTAGATATCATCTACAGGAAAACGTTTCAGAGTGAAGTCATAGCCATGAAAACCTTAGCCCACCAATTGTAAATTTTACATTACCATCATGACCTCCTCTCCCAGATGCCAGACCCTTCTACCACTCCAGCATTAGAGACTTATACACTACAAGACAACTTTACAAGAGTCCCTCTGTCACATCATTCTGGCTTTGTATGATGCCTTTGACTCTGTTGTTCGGGCCAATGCAACTTCAATTTTTGCCTATTGCACCACTTTGCTTTGAGTCTCTGGTCTAAGAGAAGACCTGCATGACCGTTTTGTGGATGTTCCCTGCCAGTGAGACAGTCTTTTCAGAACTAAAGTCCAAGAAGCTGTTTCAGAAGTCGGGACCATTCTACCACTGTTTGTGAACTTTACGCTCAGCCTCAAGACACAACTCAAAAATCTCATTGCTCGCAGTACCCACAATACCGCAGGCCTTACCATTACCAATATTTCCAGCAGTTTTATCCTTATCGCCTTTTTCAACCATATTCTAGACCTCCTTCCCTGGCTTGGTTGACTCTTCCATCCAGTCTCATGGAGGGGCGTCTCTTCCAGGAACAGGTCCACCATCTCACTTTAACAACAGATGCCTTCCATATGGGTTGGTGAGCCCATCTCTTGGAATGCACCATACAGGGATGTTGGACCAGAAAGGAGGCTTGTCTGCACATCAACTTGCTTAAAATGTGTGCAGTTCGCTATGCCCTTCAAACCTTCCAAAGCTGGATCCGCAACAAATTTCTCTTAGTACAGACAGACAACCAAGTCACTATGTTCTACATTAACAAACAGAGAGGCTCCAGTTCTCTTCGTCTCTGTCAAGAAGTCATCTGCCTCTGACTCTATGCTCAATCTATCAGAGTCTTCCTCAGAGAAGTCTATCTTCCGGAACTACAGAACCAGTTAGTAGACTCCCTCAGCTATCGCCTCGACCCACATGAGTGGTCCTGATTTCCAACTTTCAAGCCTGGGGAATGCCGCAGATGGATCTATTCACTACAGACCACAACACCAAGTGTCCGCTCTTTTACTCTGTTCGCCCTAGTGTAAACAGCTTGGCAGCAGATGCCTTCCTCATTCCATGGAACCATTGACTTCTCTACACTTTTCCACCATTCCCACTTATTTCATGGACATTCCTCAAAGTCAGAGAGGACAAGGCAACTCTAATTCTAATTGTTCCTCAGTGGCCCAGACAGATCTGGTATCCACATGTCCTCACCATGGTCAGTATAGCGCTTGGCCCCTACCAATTCATCCCTTTCTTTTCACACAGCAGAAAGGTCACCTCCTGCATCCCAACCTACAATTACTAGCTTTAGCTGCCTGGAAACTAATGGGTTGACTGATATGCTTTCTCCTATGTCACCCAAACTTCAAGCTATCATACAGGCATCTTGCTGACTTGCTATGCTCTGCTCCTGTCATTGCAAGTGGACTAGATTCTCTCACTGGGCACAATTGCGGAGCCTGAATCCTACCTCATGCCCCATCAGTGAAATCCTTATCTTATTTTCTTTAACTCTCTGACTTTGGACTCCAGACTTCTTCAGTTCACTACCATCTCTCCGCTATAGCAGCTTCCCATAAATATGTGGATGGAATGCCCATTTCTGTACACCCATTGGTTTCACGCTTTATGAAAGGCTTATTGAACACCAAGCCTCTGCTTAAACCCCTTGCTCCAGCATGGGATCTCAATGTTGTCCTCTCTGAACTTATGAAAAGCCCCATTGAACCTATGGAATCTGCTTCCTTGAAACATCTCACTTGGAAAACCATTTTTCTGAGAGCCATTACATCAGCACGTCGTATCTGCGAACTACAAGTTCTTGTGCATTACCATCCATATATCCAATTTCTTTGTGACAAGGTGCTGTTGCGTACCCATCCTAAATTTCTTCCAAAAGTAGTTTCCAGTTTCCACCTCAATCAATTTATCATTCTGCCGACATTCTTTCCAGGAGCTCAACCAGATTCACCAGAGCAATTGCTGCATTCTTTGGATTGTTGACAAGCATTACTATACTATGGACCTAGTCTTCGGTCAGGCTGTTCTTCACAATCTCTTTGCCTAAAATCCTCCACCTCCCACTGTGTTCAGACCGCAACTATTATTGGACTACAAGCGGCCCTCAGCTTTGGACTCACCTTGGAGTGTGCTTGCATATTCCCTGCTTGTATCCAGAGAAAGCATAGCTGCTTACTTGTAATAGGGGTTCTCTGTATACAGCAGGGATATACAGCCACACTCACCCACCCATCATGTCCATAAAAAAATAAAAAATAAAACAAAAACAGAAGAGGACTGAGATGTGAGCACTGAGTTTTACTCTTTTCTCTTCTCAGCTGTTCTATCATCCAACCTCCGACATTCTATATCAAGCAGCTTATACTTTCGCCTTTCCTTGGGTATACTTATTTATTTATTTTATTTTAATTTATTTATTTATTTACATTTTTTTATATACCGCACTATTCGGCATCAGCGCGGTTTACAGAGAACAAAACAAAAACCAGAACAACAAGCTGTTCGGTGTTACATATAACAGGAGCATAAACTTGGAAAAAACAAATTTAAAATGTAAATTTAAAATGGGAGAACTATCTACATGGAGTATATGATCGGTTAACTAGACAACATACTCAACTATTTACACAATTTAGCCAGAATGTTAGTAACAATGAGAAATCCCTGGGTTTCCAATTCTTCAGGATGCCTTCAACGCTTTGCTTCTGTGCTGTATGATGAACTGAGGGACCCTACATCGGAACGCAGGACGGAAAGCTGCGCGCATGTTCAGAGAAGTCCATAGGACTTCTCTGAGCTAGGGGACAGCCGTCACTGGTGCTGTAAGCTGACAGCACCATGGAGTATGGCTGCATATCCCTGCTGTATACAGAGAACCCCTGTTACAGGTAAGCATCTATGCTCTATCTCCATAAAGAAATGTGCTCAGCTTGTTCTTTGGTGAGAGCTGGTGCTTACGTATAACAAGGAGTGGTGGGGTAGAGCATGGAATGGAAAGTTAACCGCTTGTTTTTCTGCTTGCTCAGATGGCGTGTAATTCATAAATATTATCGCTCAAAAAATATATATAAATGCCCTTCAATGCTTATTTGACTTTTCTCTGAAACTTGTTCATGTAATAGACGGCAAGGTCTCAGACTTCCCGACACTTAAGGCTAACTGCTAATAACTTTGGTTAGCAGGGCCGTGCCATCTAGCATCAATGACCTGCCGATAATCAGCAAATGAACAAGGTATATAAAAGACCAATATGTGCTAGATATCACCAAAAATAGATAAAATTCTATCAAAAACTTCTTGTCTTGTAAGGGTGTATCTTTGCACAATCCGATGGGTGAAGACTTATCTTAAATAGTTAAAAAAAATTTTTCAATGCGTGTAAAATGTCGCCAAAAAATATATTTATCTTCCAAAACTAATTGCCATGTACAGATGAATCAACACGCATTTAATAAGTAGAAAACTTATCTTGAGTGATTAAAGGATTGCCCGACGCTGTTCCATATAGCGCTCCAACGCGTTTCTCCGTAATAGGATTCTTCAGGGGATTTCCTTCATAAATATCACAACTCCAACATCCCCATGGGAATGAGATTAAACTTGAGAGAAAAGCTCCTATCTCCCATGGCACTCTAAAGTTAAAAAATTGAAACAAATATGTATATATATACATCAAGCATACAAGGGAATCTATTCGTGACTTGTTGCCAATATGATAAACATGAACATTTAGAACAGCCAGCTTACCAGCAGATGTTGGTAGACTCAAAAAAAATTCAAAATGATTCTCAATACTGCTGCCCACGTTTCAATAATGATGTTACTTGCATCAAGGAAAAACGCCGCGCATGCGGGCAGGCGATCTATCGACTCATTTAAATCACAAAACCCCAATCAGATTGAAGTATTGGTGAGGGCTGTCTAATTACGTCAAACAAGCACGCCATTCAATCATGTTGTTCAAACCTGTAGGTTCCACGGCTCGCAAAACAAAAATCCATCGTTGTTCTGAAAACATCAAAAATTGTTCCCGTGTCTGGTTCCCTCTGCCTGCATGTATCTGATCAATAACAAAGCACTTATAGTCTGTAAACACATGTCCCTTCAACAGACTATGCTGGACAATAGGAGCTTCCGTCACTCGACATTTTAATCGACTCTTGTGTTCCCCCAGTCGTAATCGTAAAGGTCTAGTAGTTTTGCCCACATATAATAAGTTGCAAGGACATCTTAAAGCATAAATTACGAAAGCAGATTCACATGAAGTCATGCTCCTTAAGACATAGGTGGTGTCGTGATACATGAAATGATCAATCTGTAAATTCATAAAGCAAAAATTACAAGTCCCACAGGGAGAATGACCCCGTGGTTCATCATTTTTTTTGAGTCTACCAACATCTGCTGGTAAGCTGGCTGTTCTAAATGTTCATGTTTATCATATTGGCAACAAGTCACGAATAGATTCCCTTGTATGCTTGATGTATATATATACATATTTGTTTCAATTTTTTAACTTTAGAGTGCCATGGGAGATAGGAGCTTTTCTCTCAAGTTTAATCTCATTCCCATGGGGATGTTGGAGTTGTGATATTTATGAAGGAAATCCCCTGAAGAATCCTATTACGGAGAAACGCGTTGGAGCGCTATATGGAACAGCGTCGGGCAATCCTTTAATCACTCAAGATAAGTTTTCTACTTATTAAATGCGTGTTGATTCATCTGTACATGGCAATTAGTTTTGGAAGATAAATATATATTTTTTGGCGACATTTTACACGCATTGAAAATTTTTTTTTAACTATTTAAGATAAGTCTTCACCCATCGGATTGTGCAAAGATACACCCTTACAAGACAAGAAGTTTTTGATAGAATTTTATCTATTTTTGGTGATATCTAGCACATATTGGTCTTTTATATACCTTGTTCATTTGCTGATTATCGGCAGGTCATTGATGCTAGATGGCACGGCCCTGCTAACCAAAGTTATTAGCAGTTAGCCTTAAGTGTCGGGAAGTCTGAGACCTTGCCGTCTATTACATGAACAAGTTTCAGAGAAAAGTCAAATAAGCATTGAAGGGCATTTATATATATTTTTTGAGCGATAATATTTATGAATTGACGTACGCTCTGTAAATTTACCCAAATACTACGTCCAGATGGCGTGTAAGCCAGTTCTCTCTCCTAGGAAAGCTTTCTTCAATCTATGTTTATTGCTTGGCTCTGAAAGAATTCCATTAGACAAATTTTACAGCGGGTGAGGCTCCCAATTGCTATAAGCCTTTGTTTGTCCATTTTGTTGGAAGAATAAATGGCTTTCCACGCTTCTGATGCTACAATAAACGGTCACTGGCTGCTTTCATTACAAACCCCGCCTTTATTTTATTTTATTTATTTATTTACATTCTCTTATATACCGCACTATTCTGCATCAGTGCGGTTTACATTGAACAAACTGAAATTACATTGAACAGGGCATTATAACTTGGAGATAACTATTTTACAGGGAACATGGGCTATGGAGGGTTAAGTGGCTTGCCCAAGACCACAAGGAGCACCTGTGGGACTAGAAACCCTGGTCCTTCTGGCCCAAGGTTGCTGTCCTCTAGTGGGATTTGAACCCCCGACCTTCCGGCCTGAAGTACCTTGCCCCAACCACTAGGCTACTCCTCCACTCCCTTATGTGATTTCTAACTGTTCTAATGACATGGGAGGAGACCTTAAATAATGGCTTACCAACAAAAATCCTCAAAACATGGACAGTAATTACAGCACAGAATCTAAACATGTGACCCTCCTTCAGGGCTCTGCATTCCAATCCTACTTCTGATGTGAGATCTGAACAAAGGAGAATGGAATTGTTTAATAGTAACATAGTAACATAGCACAGTAATACTGTAGAAGATGGAAGATAAGATAAAGGGTCCATCCAGTTTGCCCAGGTATCTTCCTCAGTGGTTCTTTTTGATAAATGAGCAGCTCCTCCTCTCCCTCCATGTCTTCTCTTCAGCCATTCGAGCTCGTTTCCACCACTGTGATGGATTAAATACAGTCGGACAATCTATTAAGACTGAGTAACCAAAATCCATTGACAATATCTGTTCTATCAGTCTGTTAGTCGCCATCCAATAATGTACAATGCAAATGCTTCCAAGTACAAATGTTAAAGAGACGGAAACATTGTGGAGGTATCAGGGAACATCTGAACTTCAGTCTTGTGTGCTTAGCTGTCACTAGAAAGTACCATTATCTGTATGTACCATGACTACCTATGTTTAATTCCATATAATATCTATTTTATATTGACTGTATACAATGAATTATTTTAGGCAGTGTTTCTCAAACATCAACAATGGACTTGAAAAGGATAATTATAAACATCCAATATGCAGAGGGGGATCAAACCCAATCCAACTGCAACCAATATATCTTTTAAATAATAATAATAATGCACTGTCAAATATAGAACACTTCCAATTAGTGTAATTTCAGCATAAATGCCATCTTCAGTCCTTTTATCGTACAGTATATCTTTTAGGGTCTTCTGTAAATCCTCAAAGCAAATATTACCCAGTGTTCATAAAATTCTTATATCCAAAATCTTTTACTTCTTTGTATTCAACATGTTATGTTTTGAAATAGGTCTGAGTCAGATTTATAATTTCCTCAGGTATCCTTTTCCGTCATTATTAGGGTACATAACTTTCCTGTTCCATTTCTTGCATCAGTGTCTTTTTAAATTCATCATATGAGCTTTTCAATTCAATCACAGAGCTTCATTCAAATTTAAAGCTTTGGTTGCTCATCATATGAGCAGCATACACTCAATTTCCATATTCACATAAGGAATTAAAAAATATGAGAGATTATTTTTATATAAAACAGGACAGATGATGAAATGTATGGTCAAGTTACACTATTTGGAAATATTCTACTAAAGATATTCTTCCATATTTGATGGTCAATTATTGTTTAAAAAGAT
Source organism: Ichthyophis bannanicus (assembly GCA_033557465.1). NCBI lineage: Eukaryota > Metazoa > Chordata > Amphibia > Gymnophiona > Ichthyophiidae > Ichthyophis > Ichthyophis bannanicus. The sequence continues at coordinate 181,286,112 of CM066045.1, read as the reverse complement.
TTTTTAAGGGTTGGCAGTCTATGCAAGTTGATTAATATGAAAAATATTGCAGGGCCAGCCCTAGAGGTGGCTCAAGGTGTTGGCACCTAGGCAAATCTTAAGCCCAATGCCCCCCACCCGGCTGTTAGTATCTATTCTTTGGCTTTAAATGCCCTGCTCATTTCATTTATTTAAGATTTGATATACCCCTTAATGTGGGTACAGCAAAGCGATTTACATTAGAATATAATAAAGCCTGCCTAGTTTGCCTGATGGTTGGGCCGGCTCTGAGGATGTATAAAGATGGATAGATAGATGACAAACACACACCTACTATGAACATAAGAGCAGAGATAGGACCCCACAAGCGTTTCTGTTTTTTTCTGCTATTTCCAACTGTGCTTTTCATTCAGGTGCTCTGCCACGGTAGACAGTTTTCACAAGGTGCACAGCACGTGCTAATTCTCTGCTTTCTGGATTTTATGGTCTCTTGCTTAGTGAAAAAGCACAGAGTAAATAAATATAATGTATTATTAATACAATTTAAGCCTGAAATGCAGTCACAGTAAATTTGCATCTTTATTCCTCCACGTATAAGTAATTAGCAGAATGAAATTTCCATCCACAGCAAGGCTAAGCCCGCAGGGATAGCACATGGAACCATTTATGCAACTTGGCAGAAGAAGTGCCTTTCTAGCATTTTAAGGTTCCCAGCTTAAGTCACCCACTTTCATGGCATCCGCTTTGAAATTCAAATCTTTTTCTAAAGACAGCAATGAACTCCAGATGCACAAATTCTTCTGACTCTTTTCTTTATAGAAGACGTTGTCTTTAATATCACTATGGTGGGGTTAAGCCAGACAGGCCCCGACCATCACAGTATGGGATAAGCCAGTCCCGATCTTTGCATATTTTCTGAACATTAATGTGCCTTCCGTACAAGGAAAAACTTGGGCGACCATGAATAACTAAACTAGAATGGACTTTTCAGGAAAAAGTGGCTACCTTGAAGGATGAATGATCTAGAATTGAACTGTCTTCCTCTCCCTCAGGAAATGACATTTAGAAAATATTTTCCTTGGTATACCTCTCTTGTGGTGCCATTTCTTAGCCAGAAACGTTAGTCATTTTCCTCTTAGAGGGACCTCTAACCAGATCCTCAATTAGGGAGCTGCATGGCCCAAGTATTGCTTCAAGGGAATGGGATATGTGTCAGCTTGACCTATCAGGCTAGTTACTAGCCTACAGTAGCTTCAGCTTCACGTTACTTCTGCATGACTGTAGGTCTTCTACGTACCTTGCTTTTTCAAAGCTCTGTTAAGAAGCATCATCCAGACATGGTGTGATGACCATCAGAACAGATTTGAAATCAGTAGTTAGTTGAGCAGTGTGACTACCATTTTAGTCTACTTTAATGGTCGCTAAATAAAAAGAAAAACAAAAAAGGAAAATAAGGCGATACCTTTTTATTGGACTAACAATACATTTTTGGACTAGTTTTCAAAGATCAAAACCTTCTTCTTCAGGTCAGGATAGTATAATCCAAAAATGTCTGACGTTACTCCAATAAAAAGGTATCACCTTATTTACCTTTTGTTTTCTTCTTTTTATTTAACTAGTTAGATGTGTGAAACTCCCTCCTCAGCTTAAACCCCAAAACATGCCCAATGTAGGCATCTAGCTTACACACAAGTATGTGGGGACCAAACATGAAATAGGAGACAACCCATCACACATCCTGCATCTTAACACTAGATTATCTATTTGAGTTTCTCAATGTCCCAAACAAAAATAAGCTGCGGACCTTGTCATGAACTTCTAAAAATCTGCTATAGGCTTCTAACTGGTATTTGCATAATTCGTAAGTGTAATTAGTAAATTTTTGAAATTTTAGGCACTGCTTGGGCAGGTTTGACCACTTGTGTTTGTTGTTTATCCATTAATAAAGGTGAACCAGTCAATCTTACAGGGACTTTTCAGAACCAAAGATGCAGGTGAACATCTTCAGCTGCTCTGACAGCTTTAATTTCACTTAGGGGCATGTTTACTAAACATTCCTAACGTGCGGGGCCGTGCTAGTGTGCCTGTGCCATATAAGGAGTGGGCGGTTCAGGCAGAAAATAGAAAAAAAACGGTAGTAAGCAACCGGACGTGTGTGCGTCGCGCTAATGTGCGGGGGTCGACATTAGCGCGTGGAAAGGCAAAGTGGCGCGCTGCTGAGTATACAAAACAACAGAGCCGTGGCACAACGGTGAAGACACCGACCAATGGTGCAGGGGCCATGGGTTCAATCTCCCAGTGTGTGCAACGACAAAGGTCAGCTGAGGCAGTAACTGTAATGATTAACATTGCTTTAGGAGGAAAATAATTTGGAACGGCATAAGGCGGCGCACAGTTATTTTTGGGCAGCAGAAGGCGGCGCACTGGTCCCCTTGGGCGGCAGAAGGCGGCACGCTGATAGGCACAAGGCAGCGCGCTGATGCACAAGCACAGGAACAGAGCCACAGCACAATGGTTAAAACACTGACCAATGGTGCAGGGATCAGGGGTTCAACTCCTCACAATGCCCAGTGAAAAATGCCTGCTAAGGCAGTATGTATTATGTTGTGGAGTGCTGTAGGAGGCTGTATAATTTTATTTTGTTATCACTACTAGCAAACGCACTCTCCCAGCATGTTAACATACGGCGGCCCATAAGGCACATGTTACAGTGCACTGTTCACCAAGGCACCCTTGAATGACCCCTATAGGGCAGCATGTATGTTGCGACACAGGATAATGTATAGTGCACCCTATAGGGATGGCAACCATAAGATGGCCTACAGGGCGCCCTATGAAGCACCCTCAGAGGCACCTAATGGGTATAGTAAGCTGAGGGTGGTCTTGCCGGCATAGACATATGTACAGTAAATAAAAATAAAGCTGTGGACAGCCCTACCAAAGGGCCCCACTGTGGGTTTGAACCCATGACCTCTGGCTGCACAGGCAGTGATGTAACCATTGCGCTACAGCTCCATAGCTGTAAGCAGGCCCCTGGCTGGCTGCAGATAGCCTACACGTCACCTCACAGACAGTCTGCTGGTGTCAACAGGATAGGGTTAGGCCACCCGTACCCATGATGCACTGCACATGCAAATTAGCTGTCCGCAGATGGACACAAGATGGGGAATGCACCCCCACAGCACCTCGGCCCTGTTGGGGGAAGTGACCGGGTGCACCCACACAGCACCTTGGCCTAGTAGGGGGCACTGACCGGGTGTTTTACTGGCACAGAGTAGCCACACACCATTACATCGTGCGGGTACTGTGCTCACCCTGAGTGTGCAATGAGGTGGCCAGGACCAGGTCAACAACACCTGCCATGGCTGATGGAGGCCAAGCGGGCGTTCCAAAGCAGTGTTAATGTGTAAGATAGCTAGTTTCTGCACAAACACCATGGATATCACTGTCTGCCGCCATCAGGCACCCCACCCCCCCCCAGTGGCAGACATGGTCCCCATCAAGGGATCCACACTCTACCTCCCTGCAAAGGTGGCAGTAGAAGGCAACATCAACCCCAGTCCTGCTGAGGAACACCACCACCCCCCTAGGCAGGCAGCTCCATACACAGCCATAACACAATAGCAGACAGACATAAGCCCAGGGTATGGTAAGCTGCACTCCACCACCAGATATTCCCCTGCAGCAAGCCAACAGCCACTGCACCCTGCAAGCCATTATAGCAAGACATTTACCAGCTACAAACAGTCTGCTGGTTAGTCCATAGTGCATGTTCCCAATGGAGATGCATGCACCCAGAACTGGGCTGTCTGCATACACAGCAAGCAGATAGATCAGTGACTGGGCCCCAAAGAGAAACCCATATCTATCACATGAGAGAACTACTATACAGCACTATGGGGGGGCCTAGCCATGCTGTGGTCACTGCACAGTCAGGGTGAGCGTGATCCCCCAGAAGGACATGCTTTGGCCACCCTGTCTGTGTAGGTGGTGGCCGGACACTACAATATCCCAGCCAATGTCCCTGCCAGGGCCCTATGCCCAGTGCAGATGCATCCTGGCCACGCCACCCTGCCCTGGCTATACCCATGGTACCTTGCACCTCATTATGCACATTGACTGGCCAATACTGGCAACAGTGCTGGCAGTGCGGGCTGTTGAAGGGGCTTGCAGCCAACACCCACTGTATAGACCAGTGTTTCCCAACCCAGTCCTATGGGGCACACCGGCCAGTCAGGTTTTCGGGATATCCCTAATGACTATGCATGAGATATATATGCATTAGAGATATCCTGCCAACCTGACTGGTTTGTGGTCCTCCAGGGCTGGATTTGGAGACCCCTGCCTAACACCTCTGTCATCTAAGATTGTGAGTGGGCAAGGTGCAGATGTCCAAGACATCAAAAAGGTATATAGAATGTGTCACATTCCTCCTCACTTCTCACCACCACCAAAATATTGTCTATTAGACAACTTTTTGGTGGTGGTGAGAATCGAGGAGGAATGTGTCACATTCTATATACCCTTTCAATGTCTAGGACATCTGAACCTTGCCCACTCACAATCTTAGATGACAGAGGTGTTAGGCAGGGGTCTCCAAATCCAGCCCTGGAGGACCACAAACCAGTCAGGTTGGCAGGATATCTCTAATGCATATATATCTCATGCATAGTCATTAGGGATATCCCGAAAACCTGACTGGCCGGTGTGCCCCATAGGACTGGGTTGGGAAACACTGGTATAGACAGACACACACTTCCACACCTCTGCCATCATGGTGCTACGATTGAGGGGGTAAGTAGCCTTGCCCACCAAACCGGTCCTGAGCACGGCAAGGCATGGATATGGTACGCATTACAGCTGGTGGTCACTCCCCAGGGTGGTAAGCACCGTCAGAGGCCAGGCCTGGAGCATGCCCCGCAAACACCTAACAGATTGTTTGGATGGGGTCAACTAGCAGTATGTACGTAACGTATGGATAACTGCCTGCCTGTGCTCCTAGCAAACGTCTCCGAGCTGTGTACCGTATACCTCAGGTGTAGGGTGACATTGGTAAGTTATGCAAGTGCTCGTTTTGGGTGCTGCATGCACGGTCCAATGTTCTGCCTTTCCAGGAGACATTGGCCAATGGGGCCTGTGGGTGTGGGTGTGTCTGCCCTTGATGGCTGCTGCTTTACGGCACAGATTCCCAACTCCAGTCCAGGTTTGCATCACACTGTTCGGGTTTTCCTGCTATCCCTCATGAATATGCATGGGCTACATCTACATGCCATGGGGGTGGTGCATAGCTATACAGCACAGGCATTTGTATGAGTGTCAGCATGGAACCTGACTGGTGTGTGGCCCACCAGGACTGCATTTGGGTGATTCTGCTCTAGGTACTGCCCCTGTTCATGGTGTCTGTGCTCAGTGGGGTAAAAGATAGATGTCTTACCATTGCATATGTCCCCGCCATGAAAGGTGTGTCCTTACTATCACTGTTTAGTTGTGGGAAAAATATGTGGGCAGGATTGGCAGTAGCCCCAGCTGGGCTTTGAACCTGTGACCTTCTGTTCTTGTATGCACTGTCTGTGTGCACTGCACCACTGTGTAGCCACAGATTGGCTGGATTCCCTGGACTGTCCATGACTGTGGTTCCGGCAGGACCTGTCTGTTGCAGTGGACTGTGCCAGCCTGCACATGGCTAGGCCTCTGTCTTCTGTGGTTAGCAGCCACTGCCCCCTGCACCACATGTACTTGTCCGCCAACATGCTGGCATGAACTTCTCTCAGAAAAAGCAGTTGACCTGATTGCAATGTGGCAGTATGGGACTGCATTTGGGGGACTTGGCTGTAGGTAATGCCCATTGTTGTGGTGTGTGTGCGGTGTTGGGTAAAATATGGGTGTTTTCCCCATGCATACAGGGGTGTCTGCGCTATCTTTATTTAGTGGTGGGTAAAATATAGGGACTGGGCTGGCAGGTGCCCCAGCTGGGTTTTGAACCTCTGCCCTCTGTCCGCTGTACCACAGAGACAGTGCAGCCCCTGGAGGCAGTAAGCCTGGCAGGATGGAGTCACAAACCCTGCTCTACGCAATTCTACTGTGGGCATATGCACCCTGTCTGGTGACAAACGTGCACATAAACCCCGGAAATGTCCACGGGAAATGTGGGACAAAATATCACCACGCTGGGCAACAGTGATATTAATGGGCAACCATAGCAAACACTCCCAGGAAAGCTCCATAACGTGGAAATGTTTTTTGGAAACGTCTCCTCTCAGTAGACCCTTCCAAACTTCATTTCTTTTTTCTGGAGCTTTGCTGGGTGTGATTTCTGTATTTGCCCATCACTATAACTGTTCCCCAGCTGAATTACTATTTTTAATAGTTCTGTTGTGGTCATTTTCTATTTTTATTTTCACTTTTGTGCTGTGCACATGTATCACACTGCTCACGTTTTGCTGGTTTCCCCGGTTTTCCTGTACATTGCTGACGGAAATGGTTTCTCTTCCCTTTAAATGCTTTCTACCGCGAGTGTTTCACTCGCGGTAGTTTTTACATGCAAATTCGGGCCCGATACTGTGCGGGGAGCCTCTCCCCTCCCACTCTCCACCCATTGACCCTGTCCCTCCGCCCCTCCGGAGCCTTCCTCCGCCCTCCTTTCGCCGTTCCACGCCTCTATCGGACATTTGCGGGCCCGCACTTGTACGGGGCCCGTTAGTGAGCCACGTACCTGTGCGGGGGTGACACGCACGTGTGCGGGGCGTTTAAACGTGTTTCTGCGCGTTTCAGTGCTGCGTTGCCGTGCGCTATTTTGCGGATTTTAGTAAACATGCCCCTTAGTCCTTTTGCACAGTCCAGCTATGGAGAAAATCAGGCCCAAGGCATTTTGCACTGCTCTCCTCTGCTGACAACAGGGGAAGGAGGGAGGTGCGGGCACTGTAAGCCAAGTTAGCTAGCTCTGAGAGAACATACTGCCTACCTCGGGACAAGCATTATGGAATCCATGCACCTTTTTGGGAACCTGACAAGGTGCTTGACCTAGTATGTTATCTCCTTAACATGCCATTCCTTTGACACTTGGGAGAAAATATATTCTTCCATTGCTAAATCCTGAGCTGCATTGGCAACTCTACAGAAACTAAAGTAGAACTGTTGGTTTAAGTTCAGTTAGTCTTACCTTGCATTTAATGTTGAAATAACAGAAATTGTTTTTCTTGGTTACAAGTCTGTCCATCTGTCTCTGATCTTCTGGTGATGTCCATTTTTAAATCGTAAATATTTATGTACAGTGGTACCAGAAGCCCTTATTTGAGTCTTCCATCCATCATGGCTGTTGGCCAATGGGGTAGCAATGCACTGGGGTCCCAGGGGAGCAAAGATGTCAGCTCTTACTGAAAGGCTGACCAGTACTGAACTGAGAATATTGCTCAGGGGTTCATTCTTCCAAGTGCTGGAAGGGACCTATGTGCTCTGAAAGCATCTCTGGATAATTCCAACAGTGATGTGGCTAAAGATATTAAAGGCAGGGAACATAGTCTTGTATTCCTGGCAGCCGCCAAGGTGGTGCCCAACTTTGGTATCTCATTTAAGCTTGTAATTTCAAAATCTATTTCATTCTTTCATTTAGATTGATGATGTCACAATACCACATGTTTTTTAATCTGTCTCAGTCTGAGCAATTCTACAGGAGTTTATCAGTCCTAAGTATGGCGGTTGGGCCATACATCATGGCCTTGAACAAACATCATCATTCACAGTTCGGAGGCTTTTGCATCACCGTAGGGGTATATAGCTGGCATTTAAAATAAAAACAACTATATTTAGAATGTATTAAAATGTCAGTAATGACTTTCTGTTTTGTTTTGCTTTGTTCTAAAAGAATAACGTTATTGATTTCTTACATTGTAATTTATTGCAGATTTTTAGCTTAAATGTTTTTTTTTTTAAGTAATGCATTGATTTTCTCATTCTAGAAAACCATAACGCTTTCTTTTGGAAAATGCAATTCCAACAGATTTGCTTACAAGCAGACAAGTTTTATTTTGTATTGTGACAGTCCCTCTGATTTAATACACTTTCTGTTTTAATTTACAAAAAATGTTACACCGAAGGTTCCAGAATACTTTCTTAAAATCTTTGGCATTCAGGGATAGTTCAGAATTAGCTGGAGCACCCCCTGCTATTCTGGTAATGTGACCCCCCTCATACAGAACTCAGCTAATATACCTCATGCCTGCCCAACAACACTCCTTGCTCTCCAATATCAAGACCCTTACATTCAGCTCAGCCAATGTATCTCACTTCTTCCTTGCAGTGCCCCCTACCATTCCAGTAGAGAGACCCTCACACACATCTCAGCCAATGTATTTCACTTCTTCCTTCTATATGCCTCTTAGAGCTGTATACGATAGATGACATATAAATCAAGACAAGTAAATGAATAAATAAATACAGCTCTGCCCTGTAGCACTTCCTGTTATTGCAATATTAAGATCCTTTACCTCCACTCAGCTTTGCCAATGCACCTCTCTCCTGCCCTGTAGCACCCTCTGCTATTCCAGCACTGAGACTCCCATACAAATAGCTTTCCTGGTGTTCAGATTTTATGAGATGTGAATTAATAGTTGATAACACAGGTACACTAAAAAAAATTTTTTTTAAACTGCCTCTAATGTTTCGATTGATTTTTACGTTTTTTGGTGCGCTGAATCCAAATCTGGTAACCAATTTGCTCCATCACGTACAGATTATTTGCTACATTGGGTTAGCAGTTTGAGGTGAACGTTTCAGATTGAGTGCGATCGAGATAAAAGTTTCTTGGATGAATTCTTTATACTAATTGTTTAGTAGTTATTCAAATAAGAATAAAGAAAATTGTAACAAGGCAGCACATAAGAATAGAGTAATGTCAACAAAACACACTGTGATGGTAGCAGAATTGTCTGCACTTAAAACAGCCACATACATGTGCACAAACATTGAGCATATAAGAGTGAGGTTAGACACAAAGCAAAGCAAAGAAATGTGCAAAAAATGTTGTACAGGTATGTATGTAAGAATAGAAAACGCAAACCGCACCATTGCAATACATGAAGACAAACACCCGATGGTGTGAAAATGAAATTCTAATAAATGAGATCCGACACTGTGGTAATAACTAGCAAATTTTTATTTCAAAGTTTAGTAAAAACACGATATTTGTCAACACAGTTTAGATTTTAAAGTCATTCTTGGGCAATCAATCTCCTGGTGGGCCCGTTTCTTCTTCCCCCGAATGCTTCTCTTGGTGCGCTGCTTGGCGTATTTTTCATCTGGGGTTTCCCGCAGCAGCAACCAGCAGAAATCAGCCATCATAGTGGTGTTCCATCTTCCTTGGTACCTTCTCTCTGCGTCCTTGATGTCCTGGTGAAACCTTTCACCTTGTTCTTCACTGTACGCCCCCAGGTTTTCGGGAAAGTAGTTCACATGGGAGTGCAAGAAATGGACTTTCAGGCTCATGTTACAGCCTTGTTCTTTGAAGGCATTGAGCATCCTGGCAACAATATCCTTATAGTTCTCATCCCGCCTGTTCCCCAAGAATTTGAGAACATCATCCTTGAAGGAATCCCAGGCTTCTTTTTCCTTCTCAGACATCGTTTCAGCGAATGCTCCATCTGAAATGAGTTTCCTTATATCAGGGCCAACACACACTCCTTCCTTTAGCTTTGCTTCAGAAAGTCGGGGGAACTTTGAGCAAAGGTACCGAAAGCACTCACCATCTTTTGGAAGGGACTTGATGAATTGCTTAATGAGACCCAACTTAATGTGGAGAGGTGGTAATAGAATTTTATCACGAGGTACCAAGCTCTCATGAAGAACATTTTTCTCACCGGGTCTCAAATACTCCCGAATTGGCCAGTCTTTTTCCCCCAGCTATCCCACAAGCAAAGGAAGCAGGGATATTTGGTGAAACCGGATTGATGCCCTAATAGCATGGATAGAATTTTAAAGTCTCCACAAATCATCCACTTATGCTCATCATAACGAATCTTCTGAAGAATCAGGGCCAAATTCTCGTATTTTTCTTGGAGAATAACAGAGTGAGCAATAGGAACTGAAGCAAATGTGTTGCCATTATGAAGAAGAACACCTTTTATGCTGTCTTTTGACGAATCAATGAACAGCCGCCATTCAGCAGGATCATACTTGAGTTTAAACTTTTCCATCACTCCGTATATATCGTTGCAAAATACCAAATCTTCCTCTTTGCTGAAATACTTCAAAAATTGTGTCTCGCGGTTGCGGTACCAATAAAAAGTTGTTCCTGGTGACAATAGATTTTTCTGTTTAAGCCGAGAACCTAGCATCTTTTGGGAGTCCTAAATCCCGGACTAAATCATTCAATTCAGCTTGAGAGAAAAGTTCAGGTTTCGGATCTGGTTCAGTTTCAAACTCGGAAGTACTGGACTCATCGGGAAAAGCCATCTGATGAGTCTCATCATGATCAGAACCGTCCACACAAATATGATCCAAAGATTTTGGTGGTTCAGGCACAGGTACTTCGTTGCTATGAGGCATAGGCCTAATTGCTGAGGGAAGGTTGGGGTAACTTATTACGTTCTTATTTTTTAAGTTGTATCCCTTCACAATGCAAGAGCAAAAATAGCAGTCACTGCTGTGGTCTCTTTGTTCACGCCACATCATAGGTATTCCGAAACGAAATGCTTGTTTTTTACCTTTCATCCATAAGCGTAGATCTTCCTCACATGTCTTGCACACTTTGTGAGGAGCCCACGGTTTGTCTTGATCGCCTAACTTCAAACCGAAATAGGCGAAATATACTTTAATAAATGCAGAAATGTTCCTCTGCCGCTTTTTCACGGTATATTCCCCACAAATAAAACAAAAACTGTCCGGAGAGTTGACGCAACCTCTGGCTCTGTGAGCCATCACAAATACACAGCACTGCAAACTACAACTGTAGTGAACCACTTCGGAATAAAGCTGGATTACGACTGAGCAAACAAAAGGTAATAATGAACTTGCAAGAAACTGAAATTTGACAGGAACGTTCATGTCGCAAACACCGTGTTTGAGCAAGCGAACGAGGCGAGGCGAACAGGAAAGAACATGCGCTAGCGCGAGTACTGGATTTAGCCCCCGCCTCCCAATTGTCCTGTTAATGTATAAAATGAATATAAAACACTCTAAAATATCATGAGGGAGTGTTTCTAGTTAGTTAACCATTACAACCTCTATTTTGGGCCAAGAAAATAAACTGCAGTCGGCTAAAAAGAAATTATGTGAACATTCCTTATATGGGTAAGAAATATAATTTTGCAAGAAAACATGACGTGATGGAACATTTTGGCTATTTTTCCTGGATTCAGCACCCCAAAATCTATAGGAATCAGTTGCAAAACTGGAGGCAGTTTTTTGGTAGTGTACCTGTGTAATCTAATGCAGAGTTTTTCAATTCTGGCCAATGGTTTAGGAGTCTTGTAAGACAATGAATATTCTTAAGATGTTTTTGTATACAGTCAATGATGGAACCAGGTTCATTTACACTGTTTGGTTGCACCAGATTTATGCTGTCTCAAGAACCAAAATCCAAACCCCTTGATCTGAGGATTTACGCGAATCTGATTTGTTGGGAGCCAGAAAGGAATTCTATTCCTAGTGGCCATATTCAGATAAATGTTTATAGGGTACATATTTTACCCCCTCAGAGCTGCCCAGTTACCCATTTCTGGGAGTGTGCTTTTTTGGTCAGTGTACCATTTCTACCCACTGAAATTAGTGCTGTGGGTTCCTTAATGCATCAGGATGGGGCTTTAGAAATACAGATGTGTACTAAATTCTCACTTCTGGAACTGGGTAGCTTGGCAGCTCTGTCCTCTTCTGAATCACAGCAAGCAAATAAATACCCAAGATCTGGCAACTTGAAGATTTGACTGTAGAAAGGACAAAGGCAAGAGCGAAATGTAAATAGGAACCTATTATTCACGTTTCATAATACATGAGGGAGGGGGCACCTAAGGACACCATCAGGCCGCCTTTAGGTAGTGCAGAGCTACCAGCCACAGGACAATGCAGGGAACAAAGTTTAACTGAGCTGCAAAAGAGGTTAGCTCTCTTCACAGGTGGCAAGTATTAAACATAACAGACATCTCTAAACCATGAATGCTAGACACACACCCTTCCTCTAACAGCTGCAACCAGGAGATGGTGAGACAACAGGACAGAGGTCGAGAAGGACCTCCGTCAACTCTTCTGTTCTGTTCTGATACTGTGAGTGGAGGCTGAAAATAAATGAGCTTCTTTAAGCAGTCCTTAGCCTGTGATGTAGGCTGTTGTTTCTGAAAGACAATTGTTCACTTTTGTCTGATAAAGTATTTGTGAAATGTGAACAGCAAGCAAGCTACCTTCGAGAACAATACCTTCCATTTTTACCTAGGCGGTGGACAAGTCAGAGACATGTACATTTTCTTTTGCTGCACGACTCCTGCACCTTAGTCTTTTCATATAAGTACTGTGCCTCTGGATCTCTCTGTGCATAGCCATGGACCTTTTACTTTGTGCTAATCATAGCCCTGCCACTGACTTCCAGTGGCCTTAGCCAAGTCACTTTATGTCCCTGGGTCTCGGCTCCAATCCCAGCCCTTCTGCTGCAAATATCTGTCCTTGGGATAGTCAATGAATCTCTCTGGCATCAACTTGCTTAAATGTAACTGTGTGATAAAAGCATTGGCCCCTCTCTGATCTCCCATTTGAAAAATGTAATGCAGCTAAGGTATCCTCGCAGAGGGGGCTGAACGCATGTTCTTAGGTGGCATAACAGTGAAGGATATTGGGATATGTTCTGTCCAAAGCACGCCAATGGAATTTACTAACACCTGAAACAGGAACTATACTTGTACTCTAAAACATGCGAATCAGTAAATGCTATACCTGAATAGATTGAGTCTTGCATTTACATTACCAGCATGTATCCTCTCTACGTACTACTTTATGGGATCCCAAACTGAACAATATATTTAAGTGGAAACATTTTTATATGTTTTTTAACAAAATGCTTTGAATGGATTTCAGTAAAAATGTTTTATGTTTATGGAAATGGATAAACAATATATTTTCTGGCTCTCAGGTATTTCAGCTTTAATGATATCTTTTTTAGCACTATGGTATTAAAATTCCTCTTATTAGGTTTCGGTTCCCAGACAAAGCTACATTCAGGCTTTCACTTATGTGCCAACCACTGTTCCCTCTAAGCTGTGCGCGTGTGCGCACGCACACACCTCGTGGAGCGAGCGCACATACTTTAAAACAGAGCGCACAAAAATTACGGCTCTGATTCTGATAGAAAACAACACAGACATCTTAAAATTTAAAAGTTATGATTGTAATTACTAGAAATTTCCTGCTTCATTTAGTAATCGTCTATTTTCATTTAATTTGATTAAAATCAATGTGGTGTACATACTGTATTCTGACGTGTACTCAAATTTTAAAGCATATAACTCCGAGTGTCGTTATGTGGCGCACAAAAATTTAACCTTCCTTCAAAAGCTGCACACAGCTGATATTTTATGCGCACACAGCCTACAGAAAATTAGAGGGAACATTGGTGCCAACACACTGGGAAGAGTTAACAGGAAAGCTAAAGAAAAGGAGCTTGTGAGAAACCTCATCAATGATGCAAATGTTAACTGACCAAATTGGAGTAGGTTTCTGTTGAAATTATCTATAGGGGCCTGCTTTTCAGTAGAGAGAATTACTTGAAAACACCGCTGTTTTGAGAAATTGTTACCCAGACTGTTACCTGCTAATGCATACATTTCAACAGGTTACCAACTAGGGTTACTGCCAAGCTCCATGACATAAGGGATCCAGAATATCCATCATTTAAATAGCTCATTTTGTATTTAGCTCACCGTGTACATAGTTATTTTACAATAATCACAACTTGAACACATTGTACAAAGTCCCATTGTAATACCCCACTGTATGCCCCACACCCTCGGTTTATGTAACATGTTTAGTTTTATTGTGAACCGCTTTGATTTAAGGATAAGGTGGTATAGAACTCCTTTTTAAATAAAATAAAATAAATAAATAAATAAGGGATGATATTGATGGTGTCAATAGAATTGGAATTTCGGCTTCTGTAAGGCAGGTGGGGTTACAGGTCTAGTAGATGCCCTGGAGGTAAATCCAGGATTGATTCAGCCTGTGCCTAGGATAATCTTTAGAAGTTCCTGGTCTGGTTTGGCAATCAAAAGCATAAAGCATTTAGTGTTGCTCTCCCAGAATAAGGTAATGTCCTTCATTAGAGTTAAGAGCAAAGAGGAATTTACTACAGTTAAGGTAAAACCTTTTTGTTTCCATCGCAGATTCTGTAATGTAGAAAGAGGGTCTATTGAATAATTACTAATCTAATATATCTTGCTTTTTTCTGTCTTTTTAATTCTCCTTTCCGAATGTAATTGTATTTTTTTTAATGCTGGAAACCATCCTGGATGACTATTGTCCTTAAGATGGTCTATAAAACTTTTAAAATAAATAAATAAGGATATGGAACTTGTTGGCTGCTCTGTACAGCTCCCACCTCATTAGCAGTGAGTTAACTGACCACCTATGAGGGTTATCAACTGGTTCTAGGACACAAGGGATAGGTCAAGTCAGTCCTTGTTTTATCCATGTGACCTGTAGCTCTGCATTTCTTAGGGATATCAGTTCCAGATGTCAATGTGTGTGCTGGGATAAAATCTCTACTTTGGTCACTGATTTGGGTGTAGCCTGTCTTTCTACAGCCTCCATTCTAGATGCGCTAAATCGGGTCTGTAATCACCCCAGTAGCTCATACACTAATTCTGTCCAGGATCTATTATGGTAACATCTTATACTGTGGGCTCCCTGTTTCTTCCTTGAAACGTCTTCAAAATGTCCAATATGACTATTAAACTCATATGTTCCTCCAAGAAGTAAGACCATATTACTCCCCTTTACATTCTCCAGTCCTCTGGGTTTAAGTTTAAAGTTCTGATGCTGGCGCATCGAGCCTTTTACTCAGGTCTTCCTTTTTACCTCTCATCTCATTTCACACTTACATCTTCCCAACCCATCCTAGCATGCAATATTCATCTCCCCCCACCAAATTGTGCCCTTCTTGTAATGCCCATCAGTCCATGTCCTCACTTCTTCCTTATGGAACCCTCTTCATACTGAATCACACTAGAAAACGTTCAAAACTGCTCTGAAAATGTATTTCTTTACTGAAGCAACCCAACCTAATCTCTCCAATGACCCTCTTTCCCTAATATGTAACCCCCTGCCTGCATCTTTCCAGTAATTCCTCAATGTCCTGTCTCCATGTTGTTGTTTTGTTGCCCCCTTCTCCTATTTAATTCTCTCTCTATTGTAAAATGCCTCGCTATTCTTTGGAAAGGCACCATAACAAATAACTCCATGTGCCCGTATTTTATTTTACATTTATATCGCTGAATACTATAAAAAAACAACATAGCAAATCAGGGGAATGGCAATATACAAAATAATAAATGATAAACTTTCAAATCCCCCTAAAATTAAAGGCCTAATGGACTTTAGGAAAGCCATAAAAACCCACCTATTCCATGAATACTATGGTCCCACCTTAGAAGAATGAATGCCAGATATTAATAATACAACTTCATAATGTATACCTGTCACGTAACTCTGCTATACCTCACACTGCTACAACGTACCTGTATATTTTATTTTATTTATTTACATTCTCTTATATACTGCGCTATTCTGCATCAGTGCGGTTTACATTGAACAAACTGAAATTACATTGAACAGGGCATTATAACTTGGAGATAACTATTTTACAGGGAACATGGGCTATGGAGGGTTAAGTGGCTTGCCCAAGACCACAAGGAGCACCTGTGGGACTAGAAACCCCAGTCCTTCCGGCCCAAGGTTGCTGTCCTCTAGTGGGATTTGAACCCCTGACCTTCCGGCCTGAAGTACCTTGCCTCAACCACTAGGCCACTCCTCCACTCCACTATATAATTAAATGTATTAATTGCCCTGTGTAATCTTCCAAGTTGTAATACCTTCTTCCATGTAAAAGCTTGTTGCTATGCTGTTCATTGTAAACCGCTTTGAATTAATGATAAGGTGGTATAGAAAAACCCCTGTTAAATAAATAAATAAATAAAATACAAAGAGTTATGCTTCTCATTGTGTTCCCATTGGAAGGAGGAAGTACTTGGGACAGCTGGGGAGGCCGGGTGTGTACGGAACATTAGGAAGGGCACATGGGAGCAGGAAGTACTGCTTTTGGTTTAGGCCATGGAAATATGTGATCTTATCGAGCTATCTGATATAAAGCCAAAGAAAAGGCATCTCAGTCTGAGCAGACTGGATGGGTTAGTTGGTCTTTATCTGCCATTATTGGCCATGTTATTATGTTACCTTTTCCACACAAAGCATATTCGCTCTTTTAGATAATATAGAAGAAAAGAAATAATGGGCTGATATTCAGTCTGTGGCAGTCAGAGCATGCAAAATGCCTGTCTTGCTGGGGGCAAATGTGAAGCTGGGTATCCAGCAGCACTAAACGCCCAGTTTTGCCGCCAACCTTTGTTGCTATCCAATCAGAGACAATATTGGCTACCTTTACCTATACTTCAAATGGATGAAAGATTGCCAGGATTGCCCCAGCCTCGCCCACAGACCAATGCAATACTATTTGGATTGTGTCAAGGTGGTCTATAGGGATATCCGGTGGCAATGAACGATTAGTGTCGCTGAGTATCAGGCTCAGTGGGGTTTATGCGATTAGTCAGTCCTGCTAATTGCATAAATCCTTTTGAATACTGAGCCTAATGTTTCACCCCCTCCCACTGCTAATCTAGTCTTCGGTGGGCACTGGAGATTCTTTTTGAAAACTGGCTCATGGGTAGAAATTATCTGCAAGCCTGCATGCCATCCACAGCACTTAAAGACAGCCTTGCAAAATAATATGGATATAAAAACTATAACATTTTTCTAAATATGGTGGGCCGGCAATGAAAGGGTGCTGGCCCCATAACCGGGATGCTGGGTGGAGTAGGGCCTCCAGGGGGCAGTCCAGATAGGTAGACAGCAGTGTGGGGGAGCCATGGTGGGATAAAAGGCAGGAGGCAGGAGCCGCCCATCCTTTAGCCTGGAAGCCATGGCGGGATAAAGGATTTTGCCCTGAAGCCATGAGGAACCTACCTTCCCCCACCTGCTCAACTTGCCGAAGCTTGGAGGTTCAGTGCTGAAGCCGAGCCGCAACTTCTGCCCACACCCTAGCAGCCAATGCAAATGTGAGCAGAGATGGGTCCCATGGGAGGCGGCAGCTGAATCGGCATCGCTGGACATGCGGGACTCAGAGATACAGCTGCACGTGGCAGGCCCAACCAACACTGCTACACGCAGCAGGCCCGATCAGCAGCATTGCATGTGGCAGGCCCAATTGAAGGATCTCTGGTTGGGCTGCCATGGGGTCAGCCACACAGCGGTGGATCCTGAGGCAAGGCATCTTCACGGACAGGAGGAAACCAGCATGGGAGCAGCTGGCTCCAGCAGCAAGGAAAGCCTCCCCCCTCATTGCAAAAGAGCTCTCCTATGGGAGGTCATGGGGGCACCATGAATATGGGAGAGAGTGAAGGGGGGTGAGAAGAGAAAGCCAGGAGCACAGGTATTGAAAGCTCACATCAGGATCCCCAGTAGTAGGGCAGCATCAGAGCTGCAGGGATGGCACCAGCACAAGCGGAGAGTGGCGAGCAGCAGAGAGGCAAGAGGAGGACCCATAGCAGCAAGGGTGGTACAAAGGCGAGTAAGAAAGCAAAGAGGAATGGAGGGCAGAGCAGAAAGCCGGCGAAGACAGCACAGAACAAGCCCAAGGCTTGGAATGGCAAGAAAGCAGCCAGGACCAGATGCCAGGGCTCGCAGCGGAGCGCTGGGTACACCCTAGACCATGAGCACAAGTAACTGGCCAGGACTGCAGAAACATGCCCCTACCATGTAGCAGTGAGGGTTCAGAGGCACCTGGTCTGTGTAATCTCATGAATAAAGTAAGGACCATAGAGTGGGACATGTGCAGGTTCTGCTGAGTTCACTGGAAGGTGTGTCAGACACAGGGTTGATGTCCACGAGGGAAACAGATGTGAGCTGGGTGGCTGAATTCAGAGAACTGGGACAGAGGGCTGAGTATGAACAATTTGTTTCTTTGCTGCAAAGTACTGCTACAGGACAGAGGGATGTGGGTGTGCTGGGTGATTGCGGGGGGAGGGGGGGAGCTCAGCTGACAAGTGTGTATGGGAAACTGAGTAAAGACAGGGAGGGAGGGGGGAGCGGGCCAGATACAGGTAGCCCAGAGTGGGGGGGGGGGGGCACGGATGATGGGGAGAAGGGGTTACAGCAGCAATACAGATTTGGGGAGTGGGGGATCAAGGGGAGAATGGGGGGGGGTTCTACCAGCCAGGCATCATCAGGCTTCTGCAGAGCCTAGTGCAGCTGGTAGTGAGTAGCAACACAGCACATGGTGCAGTGCAGAGTGTGGTGGGGCAGGCAGCACAATGAATTCTGGTGCCTCTTCCGAAAGCACCGCCCTCCCAGCCACCGGGGGTCAGCCAGTAGAATTAGGGAGGGATGATAGGGAGCTGGTGTCAGAGTATAGACCTGCTGAATATGTATGCATTACAGTCTCGCTGGACAGCCATGTGCCTGTCGCCCAGAAAGAGAAGATCTGGAAGGGTGAGTACGTGGTCATTTTCTCATTGCTCATTAGGTGGGATGACGCAAAGTGCAGTTGTTCGGGCTGCCACAACAAATGTAAGCTGACATATAAGAAGGCAGATAGTGTGCCTAGGACGATCGCAAATTTGTGTGCCGCCTTTCATGTGCTGACCAGTGTGGTCAGTGAGAAACACCCAGAGCAGTGCCAGGGTCTCTTCAAATACCAAGTCAGTATTTATGATGCCTACAGGGTTTACAGTGGCAATGCATGGCTGGAATACGATGAACTGTTCTGTAGGAACATGGTGGGAAATAAAGGGCTTAGCTGGGACAGGAAGGACATCGACCTATGGATACGGCGGATGACAAGGGCAGCATGGAAGCAGAACAGGTGGGACCCTTTTGGCAGGCAGGCAGGCCAGGGAGGAACATTGGGCCGCTATAGCACCAATTTCAAATAGATGGCAGGCCCATTAATGGGGAGAGCGGCGGTACCCCATGCTGGGATGTGTGCTGATTGTTCAATGGGGGGACCTGCAAGTATACGCATGCCTGAGCGATTTGCGGGGAGGGGCACCCCCAGTCCCGATGTGGTAAGAAACAAGGGGGAGACTTCCAGTGCCTGTGATGATGCCGGTGGGCTGGGGCTGATGGCTATGCCCATTAAGATCGGGGCGCTGTGACAGAATTTAGTGGGATATGACAAGAGGAAGGCACAATGGTTAGTAAATGGCTTTGCATATGGTTTCTGGATTCTTTATAAGGGCCCACGGGGCCCTCGGGGATGGGGCGGAGAATCTAAAATTGGTACTCGAATGAAAGGAGTTCGTGCAGGAAAAAAATTAATAAGGAGAGGGCGATGGGTAGGATTGTGGGCCCCTTCAGGAGCAAGCCCATCCACAATCTGATAATTTCCCTTTTGGGCCCGTTATCAAAGAAGGAACCGGGGGAGTTTCGGCTAATACATCATCTGTCATACCAGGATGGGGATTCGGTAAATGACCATTTGGACTAGGCGGTCTGCTCAGTGAAGTACATCTCTGTGGACCAGGCACTAGAGTTCCTCAAGGGGCTGGGAAAGGGGGCATGTGAAGGCAGCTTTCGGACTACTGACAATATATCCAGATAGCTTCCACCTGATGGGTTTTTGTTTTGGGCGTCGGTACCATGTCAACAAATGACTCCCAATGGGGTGCTCCTTGTCCTGCGCATACTTTGAAGAATTTAGCTCTGCCATCCAGTGGATGGTGGAGAAGGAAATTGGCCAAGAGAAAATAATACACTACCTGATGACTTTTTACTGATGGCAAGGGATAAGCAGGGTTGCCAGCGCAACCTTGCAAGCTTTCAGCATAAGGCAGCAGAACTAGCGATCTCCTCATGGAAAATAAGACCAAAGGGCCAGCCCAACAACCTTCCTCGGGATTGAGATAGACACTAGGGAGATGGTGACATGACTTCCGGTGGGTAAGGTTTTGGTTTTAAAAGCCTCTGTCCAAGCATCAGTCACCTCCAAGGTAGTTATGCTGCAGCAGATACAATTGCTGATTAGGCACTTAAACTTTGCATGCAGAGTAATGCCCATGGGTAGAGCATTTATTTGGTGGCTAAAGGACTCCACTAAAGGAGTTCACAAGCGGTACCACTTCATTAGTGTCAACATAGCCATGAGGGAGGACCTGGCAATGTGGTAGCAGTTTCTGTTAAGAAATAAAGGGAGGAATATATGGAGGAAGGCCCCCATTAGCAACAGGGACTTGGAGCTATTTATTGACATGGCAGGTGGTGTTGGTTTTGGGATTTATTTCAAGGGCCTATGGTGCCACCAGAGATGGCCGGAAAACTGGCACCGCTAAGGGATAACCAAGGATATCATGTTCCTAGAGATGCTCCCGATGGTGGTCACCATGGCCATATGGAAGCCCCAGTTCACGAAAAAAGGATAGTCTTTCAGTCAGACAATGTAGTGGTGGTGTACCACCATCAATAAGCAATCAGCTAGAGCGGGATGAGGTTGGCCAGGAAGATGGTTTTACTGAACCTGGAATTAAATGTGTGCATCATGGCCAGACATGTTCCAGGGAGAGAAATGAGATTGTTAATGCTCTTTCTCATTTCCAGCTCCAGTGCTTCTGGCAACTCACCCCAATTGTAGCATCCAGGGCAGAACACATGCCCGAGGAAATGTGGAACTTTGGATGAAGAGTGCCTGCAGAATGCTGATGGCATTGCTGTTGGTTGGGACATGGAAGGCTGATTGAAGAGCCTGGGCCTGGCTTTGGAATTTTTCTGGACCATGGGGCTGCAGCCTCGAGTGGGAGGTTACCACCGGGCTCTTACTGGAGTTCCTGATGTGCCTGTGGGACGAGGGAACCTCGGTCAGACAGGCTAGGCTGATGTTGGCTGGGATGGCCTTTTTTCCTAACATTGGGGAGGCAGTGGAGACATAACTAAGGAATTCATGGTCAGAAAGGTGATGGAAGGCTTGATCAAGGAGGCGGACCATGGCCCAACAGTCACAGGCCGGTCTCCCTGCTCATGCTGAGAGGGGTTATTCTGAAGGCAGCAGAGTGACCAGGGATGGGTTTTCAGAGAAATTGTTCAGGCTAGCAATATTGCTGATGTTCTTTGGTGCCTTCTGGATGAGTGAGGCTATACCTCGGTCCATCTGGGACACGGCAGGCCCAAGGTTGTGGATAGGGGATGTCTCAATGGTCAGGAGCAGGGTCTGCCTGTACCTAGCCAGGTCTAAGACAGACCAGCTCTGGAAGGGAAGAACCATGTGGCTGAATGCCAAGGCAGTGCGAGACCTTTGTCCTGTGTCAGCCATGAGTGAGTATCTGCAGGTTCACCCACCAACAATGGGACACTGCATTCCATCAGAATAGGCATGGTAGCCACAGTGCACAGCTTGAGCCTTGGGGCAGATCAGATACAAGCGATTGGAAGATGGGCTTCAGATAGGTATAAACTGTACATTAGGCATTGAATACACCGGTTGACACTATTTCCTCTTGCCCAGTAGGTCACGGCGAGATTTCAGTCTGGATAGTAGGTCACTCCTATATCTATTGAGCAAGAAGGAGAACTTTGACAATAAACTCTACTTCCATCCATATGCCGTTCGCATACAATGGATAGAAAAGAGGGGGATGCGGTGGGACCAGCTGCGGGCCATGCTCGCCAGTTGGCATCAGAAGTGCCAGTCTCTAGATTTCATAGTCCTGCATTTGGGTGGTAATGATCTGGTGTCCACAAAGGGCATAGATCTCATCATCAAGATCAAGGTGGACATGGCGTGGATTTGTGCCAAACTGGGGGTAGGCATCATCTGGTCCCAGATCATTCCTGGTAGAAGTGTCTAGGAACTATACAGCCGAAGGGTATAGAGAAGAGCAGGAGGAAGTTGAACACGGAGGTTGGGTTGGGAATTTTGTGTAGGCTGTGGGGCGGGGGGGGGTTGGTAGTGGAGCACAAGGGCATACTAATGGGGGGATCAACGATGTACACAGGGGATGGGGTCCACTTGAACGAGATTGGCCTTGAGTTGTTCAACACAGGCTAGTGGTGCGCCATTGGTTCAGCACTCACTATAGTATGAGTCGGGCCGTGGGACTTCCTGGTGGTGGGACCTCATCAAAAAAGATGGGGAGAGGTTCCAAAAAAGGGAGGCAAGGGGGTGCCTTGGTCCAGTGACAGGGGGGCCAGGTACCAGGGCCAGGGGTGTCTGGTCTTAGTTACCATGACCAGAGAACTCAGGGTTGCACCCAGGCACCAACACAAAGCAGTTCGCGCTGGAGGTTAAAGGCTTGGCCTCGGTCATGATGCGAGCTGAGGCCTCAGAACCAGGCAACAAAGGTGGTGGTACCCTTCCACGTCAAGCAGGGGGTGGTTAGGGGATATACAGTTGCTCACAGGATTATTATTGTTACTTTTGCTATACAGCAAGATTATTGTGAGCCGCAAGCTGTGGCCTTGAAAACCCACTAATAAAGCAAGTTGTGAAGGAATGGAGTGGCCTGTTTATGTAAGAGGGGAAACAGGGGGGGGGGGGAGGGGATGGAATGTGGGAGACAGTCAGGGCCTGGAGGCCAGTCCAACACACCCGGGTTATGTAAATTGAAATAACACAGATAAAGGGAAGTCATGCTCATTCAACAAGACAAAGTCTTGTCCTTCTACCGCAGTCCACAAGGGGCTTCTAAATGTCATCAGCAGTTCATATGTATCCCATATCCGTTGTATCCAAGCTTCATTAAGAGTATTCCATTGGAGTATCAATGGAATACTGCTGTTCACAGTAAAAGGAGACCTTTTCTCAAGGGTTTTTTTTTTAATTGAAAAGAAGAAGTCGACAAATATGATGCAAGGACTGTCTTTCTTGGACTAAAATCCTTTTTAAATAAAATGCTTAGAATAATCTTTCAAAACTACATTGTTATCCTCAGGCCTGTAAGCACTAAGCAGCATATGTCAGTACATATATATCTCAGATGATGATTCAATTGTCCACATTTTAAATGATTATAATTCTTCTAAATGTCCCTGTCCTAATGGATTGAGCTCCAGTAAAAACATTCCTGGCTATGGAGGCCGACTGCTGGCTGTCCATCATGAAAAGGCTTGTCAAAGATTCCAGCGCAGGCTCTAGATCACATCTTCTGTGCACTGATGTCATAAATGCTAAGCCAACTCCTATTTACTAGAGATGTACACAGGCAAAAAAAAAAAATTGGTTAATTTTCAGTTCCTTTGGCCTTTGTCCCATTTGTGGATTTCTTTTTTGGTTGATTTCACACATTTATGTTAATAAATGTTTTTAATGCACATTAGAACTTTCTAACACAGGCAGATTGAAGTCACACACATTAGTTCATGGATTAATTCACATTACTTGATTTTAAATGCACTACCTTTAAGGCACACTAATGAACAGACTACATGCAAACAAATGCACATTCCTGGTGTTTACATAAAGAAGGAAAGGTACCATTAGTTTCAGTTCAGACGGCAATGAGTTCCATTTTCCTGGAGAGGAGGTGACCTGATCAAAAGACTAATGGGCTAGTAACCAGAAACTCATGTCACCGATGCTCTGTACCCCATGCGCAGTACATTCTCCTATAGTGTGTGTTTTGAAAGTATGGATTTACTCCAACGCAACCGATGTAATTAGGGAACAATTACAATGTTCACATTTGTTTATGTGTGAGTCCGCACAGAAAACAACAAAATACCCCCCAGTGGAACTACTTGCAGGTGCGCATGCACGCACACACAACCACACACACACCCCCCTATAAAACCCAGTTACTGCATCATTTCACCACATGTGTTATCCTACAAATGGTTTGGCTATTCTTTCACACTGATTTAATGCCTTAAAAGACGCCCATGCATCCAGGTTCAAAAGAGTCAAGCAGAGAGTGCAAAAAGGAAAGTGTTAAGTATCGAGGAGAAGCTTGAAAAATTAAAGCATTTCAAATGGAGCAAGAGGACATGCGATATGGTGAGAGCAACAGGCATAAAGGAATCTACCTTGCACACCATCAGAGACAATGCTGCAAAAATTAAACAAAGTGCTCTCTCTGGAAGAATTTCAAGTTCTGCGATGTCAATAAAAAAGTGGCCTAGAGAAATGGAAGGGATGGAGAAATTGCATACAGACTGAAGGCCGAACAACCTTTCTCACAATCAAACAGAAAGCACTCGCTATATACAACGACCTTAAAAAACAATTTCCAAATCCTACAAAAGTTGTTCTTTCAGTACTAGTAGTGGCTGGTTTAGCAGTTTCAAAAATTGCTACAATTTCCATATAACCTTCAGCTGACTGGCGAAGCCGCGAGTGTGGATGAGCAAACAACAAAAGAATTTCAACCAGAGATACAGAAACTAATAGAAGAAGGTGACTATACTTTGGATCAAATTTTCATATTTGATGAAACAAGTGTCTATATTAAATGCATGCCCTCAAGAACCTCTATCTCTAGGGAAGAAAAACATGCTTCAGAATTTAAGACCACTAAAGACAGCATAAGTGTGATGCTTGGCACCAACGCCAGTGGTGACTTAAAGCTCAAGCCTTTGGAAATTTATCACTCTGCTAATCTGCGAGCTTTAAAGGGACCAAGGTGTGATAGCAGCATTCAAAACTTACTATTTAAGGCGAACATTCAAGATGCTTATTGATGTTACTGAAGAGGAAATGCTGAAACTGTAATAGAATTCTGGAAGAGATAGAACATAAAAATGGTCATCGATAACCTTGTAGAAACTTGGAATGAGGTATCCAAACAGGACTTGTATTGTGTGTGGCAGAATCTTATCCTGGATTAAATTCGTGATTTTGAAGGTTTTGAAACTTCATACCAAATAAAAAAATAATCACTGCCAGCTGTGCTCAACTAGCAAAGCAGGTGGGATTTGAGGAAGTAGAACATCAAGATGTTGAAGAGTTTCTAGAGGCTCAGCCTGATGATCTCGCCACTGAAGAGTTGCAACAACTTGTTCCTGATGGGCAAGTTGAAGCAGAAGATGAAGGTGGCAATGACGATGAAAACCAGAAGGCCCCCCTCGACAGCTAAATACAGCGCAGCTATCTAGTGCTTTAAGTGTGGTACAAAAAGAGTTGTAGTGGCTGGAAGATAATGATTATGATGCAGAACATAGCAGGAAATCCATACGTGTGCTCCGCGTGGATTTGGAACCATATAAGCAGCTGCCATATTAGAGAAAGACATTATGCTTGGCAAGATAGAAGGTCAACGCAAAAGAGGATGGCCAGCAATGAGATGGATCGATACAATAACAGCAGCTACGGGTACCAGTCTGTCAACAATGAGCCGCCTGACTGAAGACTGAACACAATTTAGGATAGCTATCCAGAGGGTCGCCATGAGTCGACTCCGACTCGATGGCACTTAACAACAACATATCAAAGGAGGGCGCTTGGAAAGCAACAGAAGCTGGATTTATATTTTAAGCTGCCAAAGAAAATGAATCAAGTGTGGGGGGGGGGGGGGAGGGCAATGAAACACAGTCATCCACATCTGAAGATCCCCCTTTTACCAGTGAAGTGCTGTAAATAGTGTTGATAGCTAAATATTTGGTTAGTTAACCTTAAGCGATATGTACAGTAGGACAGTTTTGTATGCTAGAATGTTGCTGTTTGTCTCAAAAATATTTTCAATGAAAGCTAAGCGTCTTTATTTCTATAGTGTGAATTTACTTAAAGTGAGGTTTTCCAGGAATGGAGCTATTGTATTATAGGAGAACATACTGTACCTGCCCAGGTAGTAAGTTCTTCAAGACAGAGGATGTGTTTTGCCCCTATTAAGGTGTTCGATGGTATTCTGGGTTAGGGTACTGTACAAATGCCTGAAGGACGTGTTAAATCTTTTCCTGTGGCTGGCATCCATTACTTACTTATTTATGCTAATCAATTTGGGTAATTCAGTCCATAATAACTGCTCTAAACTTCATTTTCCAAAGCTGTGGGGGAAAGAAAGACTTGCCATGGTAATAAGGATACCACTGCCAATATATCTTGTGCCTTCCATGCCAGACTAAGGCTTTCTTTGCTGCTTCAGGTTTTCACATTTTATCCTATGTACTGCTGATTGTGCCTAATAATGCAGACAGATGCACCTAGCAGGTTTATAAGAGGAAAAAGCCCAGTTCAAATCAGTGCCTAGTGAGCTGATTCACAGCTGCTCAATTTAAACATTGACGGGGTCATTCTGAGGCACGAATAGGGGGGATGAACATCCTGTTGGGACGTCCACCCCCCTATTTGGGCCCTTTCCTGACCCCATCTACTGTACCTTCCCCGCGCATTGTATGGGGAAGAAAGATAGGGGCAGATCAGGAACGGCATTAAGGTGGTCAGCCCCGGATGTACAGGGCCAATTCTAATGTCGGCGCTGTATGTCAGAGGCCACCTCAGAGGTGGAATAAGTTTCCTAGTTATTTATTTTATTTAACAGTATTTCTAAACCGCCTTATCTTAATAATCAAGGTGGTATCACAGCAAGCAATCAGGTAAAGTGGGTGTGTTATACATGCAGTGAGGGTGAAACTTAGTTGTGTGAGGGCTGTGTTGTGTGCTTGATTTGTTTTGAGCTATGTACAAAGTGGGCTATTTACAGTGGTGCTAAAAACACATTTTATATACATACAGTGTTAGGAGGTTTGGTGCTGTTATACATTCTCTTAGGTTATGTGATGTGTCCATAGTGCTCTATGAACAGCATGGTTTTCAGCTGTTTTCTGAAGTCTTTGAGGTCTGGAGTTGCCCTTAGATCGTCCGGTAGATTGTTCCATATTGTTGGAGCAGCCATGGAGAGTGCTCTGTCTGTTGTGTCCTTGCGTGTGTGCTTGTATTCATTTGGGGTACTGACTCGGTTGCGTGTTTGACTTCTTCTAGGATGTGTGCTGGTTTCTGGTTGTATGAGCGTGTGGAGGCTGTTGGCTGATGTGTGCTGTTTTATCTTAAATAGGTTTATGATAGTCTTGTATCTGATGCGTGCACTGATTGGGAGCCAGTGTAAGTCCTTTAATGTAGGTGTGATGTGCTCCTGCCTTGCAGCTCCGGATATGATGCGAGCTGCAGTGTTTTGTGCCAGTTGGAGTGGTTTGAGGGCTTGTTTCGGTAGTCCAAGGTATATCGGATTGCAGAAGTCCAGTATTGGGGTTATCAGTGCTTGACAGACGGTACGGAAGTGTTCTGGGGCGAGGAGTGGTTTCAGTCTCCTGATGATTCGCATCTTGTAGTAGGCTTTTTGGATTGTTTTGTCTATGTGTGGTTTGAGGTTGAGTTTACTGTCCAGAGTAACCCCAAGGTATCTCACCTCTGATCTTATCGGTATCGTGGTGCTTTGTATCTTTATGTTTGGTGGGTGTATGAAGCTTTGGTTCCGAGTGATGATTAAAGCTTCGGTCTTGTTGTAGTTTATTGCGAGGTTGTTGTTTTGGCACCACCTCGTCATTTGGGTAAGGCAGTCTGTTATCTTAGAGAAGTCCGGGTTGTCGATTGATATCGGGGTGTATATCATGATGTCGTCTGCGTATATTGTGTATTGGATGTTGTTCTCTTTCATAATGTTGCATATTGGTTGGATGTAGATGTTAAAAAGGAGTGCTGAGAGTGCGGATCCTTGCGGTACTCCTTGTTGGACATTTATGGGTCGGGAGGTGTCATGTCCCACCTTGACCTGTAGCTGTCTATCGGTTAGGTACGAGTGGAACCATTTCAATGTGGTACCGTGTATACCAGTATTCTTTAGTCTCTCCAGGAGCGTATTGTGGTCAACTGTGTCGATAGCTGAGGAGATGTCGATGAAGATCATTATAATTCCATTCCTGGTGTTGTCAATTATTCTTATGATGCTGTCGAAGAGGTAGATCAGTAGTGTTTCGACTCCATGGTTGGGACAAAATCCGTGTTGGTTGTCGTCGAGTGTTTCGTGTTCATCAATGTGTTCCTGAAGTTGTAGTTGAACCGTCTTTTCGATTATTTTTGCGAGGAAGGGTATGCTGGATATTGGTCGGTATGCTGCTGGGTCCTTTTTGTCGAGAGTAGTTTTCTTTGTGATTGGTCTTACTGAGGCGAGCTTTAGTTGCTGTGGCATGAGTCCTTGAGTGAGTGAGTTGTGTACCATTTTATGAATGGTTGGGATGAGGCTTGATTTGGTGGCTTTGACCCATGACACTGGGCATGGGTCTGTAGGAGCAGTGCTTGTGTTGATTGTGGAGATGAGATGGGATATCTGTTCTGTTGAGGGTGAGTAGAATGTGCCCCAGGTTTTGGGGTGTACGTTCGTTCTGGTGGTTCCACTGGGTGTTGTGCGCTCTGTGGAGTGAAATTTGTCTTTGATGTGGTCGGCGAATTTCTGTGGATCAACTTGTACTTCCCCTTCTGCTGCTTGCTCCTTTGTGAGGGTCTTTACTATTTCGAAAAGTTCTCTGGGTTTGTTGATGGAAGTATTTATCAGGTTTGTGTGGAATTCTCTCTTTGATTGGTTGATGTGTTCATTGTATTGTTTTTGCTTTGTTAGGTAAAGATGTTGGTCGGAAGTTGTTTTGTTTTTTCTCCATCTCCGTTCAATCTTCCTGAGCTCCCTCTTTTCCTGTCGTATTTTTGCTGAGTACCATGGCTTGTTTTGTCTCTTGTTGTGGTGTTGTTTCTCGGTCCTGCCATCGGATGGTTTGGCGGCGTTAGCTAGAATGCTGTTCCAGTTGGAAACTTGTTCCTCCAGGTCCTCTGAGACAATGTTCAAGTGTTGTATTGTGTCCTGTATGAATTCGTCCCTGTCAAAGGACTTGAATCGTCTTTGTGTGTGTGGGATGTTCGCTCTCTCGTTTGTCCGGTCCTCGTGTGATTGCAGTTTTGTCTCGATTAAGTAATGGTCAGACCATGGTACTGGGGTGATGGTGGGTGTAGAAATTAGATCTCTTGATGTTAGGTAGTTTGATGCGAAGATGAGGTCTGGGGATGATCCAGGTCTGTGTGTTGGTGCATTGACTATCTGTGTGAATTGAAGTGAGGTCATTGCTTGAAGGAAGGCCTCTGCATCTTTTGTATTGGCGGACTTGAGGTTGAAGTCTCCGATTAGTAGTGCTGGTTTGTTGTTTGTTGTTATAGCACAGGCTTCTTCGAGTGTGAAGGCTAGTTTGTCGGGTGGAGCGCGGGGTGCTCTGTAGGTTAGGCAGATTGCAATATTCTTGTTCTTGATGCTAATTGTGTTACATTGCTGTGTATCTGTGAGGTTCTGTGTCTTGAACTTAAGTTTTGTTTTTGCTATTATCAGGACTCCTCCTCCACGCTTGTGGGTGCGTGGGCAGTTGTATGCTGAGTAGTTGTTCGGTACTAGTTGGTTGAGTAGTACACTGTCGGTAGGGTTGAGCCATGTCTCTGTGATGCATATTATGTCGGGCTGTCGCTCTTCTATGTGGTCTACAAGAGTGTGTATCTTGTTGCAGACGGATCTGGCGTTTATGAGCTCAATTGTTGTTGTCTTTGTGGAAGAGGTTGTTGCTACATGTGCTTCCTTTGTGCCGGTGTTGGGGTTTGATTTGTGTCTGTTTGGTCGCTTTGCTTGGGAAGTTCCGAGTGTCTCTTTGTGTGTGTGTTGTGGTTCGAAATATGGCAATGCAGTTGCAGGGTACCATGGTGTGTTTGTTTGTGGGTAGTGGAGGTGTGTGGTAGGTGGGAGGAGTTGCGTGACTAGTAGGTAGAGAGGGAGGAAGTATGTGGTATGCATGTTGGTAGTTTCGTGATGTTCTGTTAGGGTGATGCCTGTCTCCTTAGGTCTTCGTCTGTTGTTTGCTTGGGGAGAGCTGTACTTGGTGCGGGGTCCTGTCCCCTAGTTGAGTGGATTTGGCAGGCCCAGGGCTTGAAAGTGGTGGGAGGAGGCAGAGGGTTTTCCTCACAGTCTGACCTTGGCCTTAGGAGGCCAGATTGGGGGTCGGGCTGCGGGGAAAGCACCTTGGCAGCCGGCGGCCGAGGCTCCTAGCTTTTCAATGGAGCCACAGTGCCATGGCACCGTGGCTCCATTGAATTGCCCTGACTGAGTTAGCCAGGGACGGCCTGCATGTGCTGGCCTGTTTGCAATTCTGATCCCGCGGAGCTAGATGTACCCCCACGGGATCAGAATCGTAACTCCGTCTGTGCGTCCGGTTCTGATTGGACACACAGAGGGCCAGGACGTCCAGGATGGAATCAGGCCCCGAGGGTTCAAAACTTTTATGGGTAACTTCAAAAGTTAACGAGACAATTTTCATTTTTAAATTTCTACCCCAGTCACTAGTTAAAATTTATCCAGACAACTCATTGTCTGATTATTCAACCAAGCAAGAGGCATTTGGTGAAATCTGTTTGGAAAAATCTCTCTCTGAAAGCTAATTGGGTAACTATCTGGTTAACTTTAGCCAGTGATTTTCAGTGCCATAGATAAGTTATCCAGTTGAATATTGGCCTTTTGAATATTGACCTTTTGGTTTTTAATTTCCCTCTTGTTCCCTGAATAAATTTTATATGGCCAAAATTTAGTCTTATTTTGGGTAGAGCTGAATGCATGTCAGGACTGCGGTTAGACTTTAGCTGGATAGCGCTGAAGTCCGTGCTATCCGGTTAGCCAGCTAAGAGCTACATTTAATGAAGGAAACCACAGCGCTAGCGGCACTAACTGCATTACTCTGCTGTGAGTAAATATACACTCGTTACATAGAAAGGGATCTGTGCTAAACATTTGTACGGTTAAGTTGGGCTGCAGAACTATCTTTCCAAAAGTTGATCAGATAAGCTTATCTAGTTAGCTTCAGCTAATTATATCCAGCAGCCCAACTTAACTGGATAGTTCTGCTGAATATCGAGACACGGTTACCTGGAAACCTAATCTTGCTAACGTTAACTGCTGAATATCAACCTCACAGAAATCTATCTAGAAGTGCAAATGAGACCTCAGATGTTTTTTTTTGGGGGGGGGAGGGGGGGAGGGAAGGGTTGTTGGTTCCGGGGGCTTTTTGTTTAACTTTTAAAGGAATCAAGCATGCTACGGAGCTGCTTGACTAGTGCTTGTTTTTCATTCTCTGCTGTTTGAGCACAAATGTTTTCAATCATTTTTATGCCTATGCCAATATTGCAGAATACTTAGAAAAGTTAAATTTTGACTTGTGGCACATCCTGATTAGTCATATGGCTAGGTAAATATGAACAGGCTGGATAAACAAGTTGGGAAAAATGATTTGTCCCTCATCTTTTCCATCACCCTCCATATTGGTCCCAAAAGGGTGCAAAGTCCTATCAGAGTTGACTATAGGTGGAACACAGTGTTGGTCTTGAGAGGTGGTGTTGGGGGGTCCTCAATCTCTTTTTTCCCTGAAATATAGACACCCTTGTCATATGGGCTTAACAATTTTTACGATTTAAGGTTTTGAGAGAAATAGCTATTATTGATGTTTATGTTTATTGCAACTTTTTTAACTACCCTTCACAGAAGCAGCAGAGCGGTGCACAATATAAAACAAAATCATAGGACAGAGACAGGAACTTTCATACAAGAGGAGGAGTAAGTAATTCTAAAGTAAAGAAAGGAGGTTTTGGAGGGCAAGGAATTAAAAGGAATTAAAGGGCACCGTCCTCACAGAACTGGAATTGATCCCATAATCCTGCCTGAGCACGGCCAAGGTGCAGGTGACGACGACAGGCACCAACAAGCAAGCAGGCAAAGAGGAAAAAGTGCTGATAGTGGTAGATGCAAGTGGACATGATTTTGGAGGAATTACATAGGAAGGAATAAAGATAATTACCTGCTTTTCATCAAACTGGATGAGCACTGAAAATATATTATGTTTTTCTTTTAATAAGGGCAGTTCTGACTTTTCTTTCACAACTCACTGAAAAGTAACACGCATCTCTTACAAAAAAAAATCCTTTCTGCTCCTTTTTTTGACGTGTAACTTAAATGTCAATTCCAATCTGCAAACCTGTTATTTCTCATATTTTCCCTCATTAGGACTGCTTCAAACTCAAATGGTAAATAATAATTTAACTGAATCTACAGAAATTGAATATGGAGACATGAGAATTAAAAAAAAATCTCCAACAGTGTTCAGTAGGAAAAATTTAATAATGTTATACTATAGCATCGCAAAGGCCCTTGGGGTGTTTATTCATAAAACCCCTAGAAATCTAAACAAAAAAAAAAGACTGATATTAGAACAGTATTGAGGTCAAAGCTAATCTTAAAATAAGCACAGAAAAGAAGATGAGGCTTAAAATCCTTCACTGTTAACAATATTCTGGTAGAAAGCCAAAGTTTTGATTAAGAAGCTCGGTTCTCCATAGATAACGATGACCATGAGTTAGAGATCACTTGAAGAAGACATTTCCATGTCTTTGAAAGCTCAATGCATCTTTAGGACAATTCCTATGTTGCGATTGTTCAAGAAAAGATGTCAGAACCTGCCCAGAGCCCAGTACTCTCAAGGGCCGATGTTGCTCTGAGGGTCCTTTGCCTCAGATGCTCAGTAAGTTCAAGTTCTTGGGAAATCTATTTTTCACCTCAAACCAACCAGACATGCTAAAGGGTTTTCCCTATTTTGGGAAGAAAATATTTAGTGCATTCAGTCCATTGTGTGGCTCAGTTTAGGCAGGGAATGGGAGGTGAGTAGGAAGGACTGGACCCAGTTTGAGTTGTCTTTGACCTAGTTTGACTCAGATGCCGATATTAAGAAAAGAAATCAGATTCTCTCTCAGATTTATGTTGAACAGTTGCAGGGTTCAATTTACCCAAAGACCTTGTGAAACTGGGAATTTAAATATTAAGTGCCTGTCTCGGAAATATTTAAAAGAGTTCCTTTGGTTGTGTTTAGGAGTTACTTCACTCGAAAGTTAAAAAAACAAAAACAAAAATGAAAGTCTTCCCTTAACATTCTGATGTTTATTTCAGTGCTAAGCAGGTATTAGTCTCCTACACCTAATATAAATTAGTGAGGGCAGTGAGGGGGGAAACACCATAGATGGCTCTTTATTCCAAAAAGGGGCCGGATGTGAAAAACAGAGAGAAACAAGTGAAACAAAGGCAAGCTTCCCATCCCAGAACAGTACATTAAGAAAAGATAGTCCTTATCAGAGAAAGAAAAATGTTATTTTATGTTTTCATTTTCCCTAGCCAGCCTTTCAACTTTGCTAAAGTTATTAGTGGCTATCATCTTTCCTTTATATTGAAAAGTGTATCTGTGTGTAGATCCTGTCAATATACGATCAAAGGCAGAATACGATGTTGTCTTCTCTTCCCTGAGAACAGGAACAGCTTTGCCTTCAGATGACGTACAGCACAGCTGGAGATGTGCACTTTGATTTTTATGATTGATCAAGTGAGGGCTGCAAAGAGCCGTCCTGCATATGCTTTCTGGTACCGACGAGATGTCAGTTCAGGAGCATCTCTATGCAGGCTCAGATGGGAGAAATGGTCCCTGTGATTCCACTGTTACAGGGTATCATAGTCCTGGTCACATGTAAAAGAGAGATGCGTATGGAAACAAATAGTTTGTTTGTGGTTTTTATTTTATTTTACCATTTTTTTTTGCTATTAACATGTTACATTGTAAGAGCATATCTTTACAGTACATGCACTTTAGTGGAATTTGTGAATAAAAAATACTAATTATAAGTTGTCACTAATGATATTTCATTACCTTTTCAGATGGGAAACAAGAAATATCAAAGGCATTTTTATGTCATTTTAAAACCGCAGATGGCTACTATGAACAAAGAGGCTGATAGTCAAAAGGTTTGTCTGGAAACTTTGGAAGAGATCTTTGTTTTTGAATTTTTCACTCAAGCTAACCAGTTAAATATGGGAGGAGTCAGGGGCATCCTGGGGGAACAGTTAAATGAACTGTAAAATACTGATATTCAGCACTACCTGTTCAAAGTTATCCAGTTAAGAGGGGAACTACTAAACTGTGGCAAAACTATGCACCATGGGAGTTACAAATCTGCTAATGTGAGTCACCTCAGGACCACAGGTTAGTGATGCCTTTGGTAAACAAACTTGTCTTGCTGCAGCCACGAATGCAACATGTTTCTAGCTGTGGCAATGGCAAGATAGCAGAAGCCAAGAGGGTTCAACTCTCTCTTATAAGGGGTTGTGTAAAAAAGCAACAAAGCCCCATTCCCCGATCCTCCCATACAGAAACTTCCCCCAACCCCATGACCCCCTCGACACCAAATATACAAACCCACCCCACTCCTGTGATTTGCTCCCCGTCACCTACTAGGGGTTTCCCTGTTGTCTAGTGGACCGATGGGAGTGATCCACAGTTGCTCCTGCCCTGCTGGGCTCAAAATGGCAATGGGACCGGATGGGATACACCCTAGAATACTGAGGGAACTTGGGGACATTCTAGCAACTCCACTGACTGACCTTTTCAATGCCTCGTTGGAGTCGGGAGTGGTGCCAAAGGACTGGAGAGAGGCTCATGTGGTGCCTTTACACAAAAGCGGAAGTAAGGATGTGGTTGAAAACTACAGGCCGGTTAGTTTAACTTCAGTGGTGAGTAAATTAATGGAAACGCTGTTGAAAGACAAAATAGTGAGGTTTCTGGAGTCCAGCGGATTACAGGATCCGAGGCAGCATGGATTCACCAGAGGCAGGTCTTGTCAGACAAATCTGATTGATTTCTTTGACTGGGTGACCAGGGAGTTGGACCGAGGGAGAGCTCTAGATGTGGTGTATTTAGATTTCAGTAAAGCCTTTGACACTGTTCCTCACAGGTGACTTATAAACAAACTGAGCACCCTAGGGATGGACCCTAAAGTTACTGCTTGGGTTAGAAATTGGTTGGGTGGGAGGCGACAAAGAGTACAAGTAAATGGAGCTCACTCTGAGGAGAAGGATGTTACCAGTGGTGTGCCCCAGGGATCTGTCCTTGGTCCGATTCTTTTTAACATCTTTGTTAGTGATATAGCGGAAGGGCTGTCGGGTAAGGTTTGCCTCTTTGCAGATGATACCAAAATCTGCAATAAAGTAGACACCCAGGAAGGTGTAGATAACATGAGGAGGGATCTAGCTAAGCTTGAAGAATGGTCTAGAATTTGGCAGCTGGGATTTAATGTTAAAAAATGTAAGGTCATGCATTTGGGCTGCAGCAATCCAAGGGAGCAATACAGCATAGGAGGTGAAGTACTTTTGTCCACTAAAGAAGAGCGGGACCTAGGCGTAGTTGTGTCCGATGATCTTAAAGTAGCTAAACAGGTAGAAAAGGCGACGGCAAAAGCTAGAAGGATGCTTGGGTGCATACGGAGAGGAATGGCTAGCAGAAAAAAGGAGGTGATAATGCCTCTGTATAAGTCTTTGGTGCGACCTCATTTGGAGTATGGTGTGCAATTCTGGAGACCGCACCTTCAAAAGGATGTGAACAGGATGGAGTCGGTACAGAGGGTTGCTACTAAGATGATTAGTGGTCTTCATTATAAAGCATATGAGGACAGACTTAAGGATCTTAATATGTACACCTTAGAGGAAAGGCGGGATAGAGGTGATATGATTGAGATGTTTAAATACCTCCGTGGCATAAATGTTCAGGGAGAGAGCCTCTTTCAATTGAAAGCAAGTTCTGCGTCGAGGGAACATGGGATGAGGGTGAAGGGAGATAGATTCAGGAGTGATATGCGGAAATATTTCTTTACGGAAAGAGTAGTGGATCCCTGGAATAGTCTCCCAGTGGAGGTGGTAGAGATGAGGAGAGTAACTGAATTCAAAAAAGCATGGGACCAACACAGAGGATCTCTAAAGGTAAAAAGTGGACTGTTGTAGTTGTTGTTATGGAAGGACAGACTAGATGGGCCTTGTGGTCTTTTTCTGTCATCATGTTTCTATGTTTCTATGTTTATTTGTCCCAAGCAATGTTCTCGCCATTTTCAATCCAGGCACCTGATGTCCTGGAGTGACTGGGAATTGCTCTTGCCTGTCCATTAGACACCAGGGACCCCCCCCCCCCATTAGGGGCTGGTGGTGGATTGGGACCAGGAGTCATGGGGTGGAAGGGAGTCTCTCTATGGAGTGTAGAGTTTTGTTGCCATTTAAGAGGCTCCTAGGGAGGACAGACAATGCCAGCTCAAAGCTGGCCTTATCTTTCCATGAATAATGCAGCCTGTGATGTTCAATGCAAGCTGTGTTATTCAGTTTGCACAATAATGAGGTACGTTACATGAATTTACACGCTTTGCATCTCATTATTATAGGACTCACATTGCAGTAAACTAATGTACATTAAGGGCAAAACATACGTATTATGCCTTCATGCATGTTAGGAACAACCCTAGTCTGGTTGGAAAAAACACGATCCTCAAGCTAACTAATATTAACTATAGATTAGCATATTCAGTGGCACTGACTTAACCAGATAGGTTTTGAATATCTGGTTAAAGTTACCCTGATAACTTATTCAGTTAAGGTTGACCAGAAATGCCATATCTGAATACTGGCCTCAATTTTCTGCTACTGTTTTTACAACACCAAGACTTTTCATGACAAAGTCTGAATTATCATAAAGCCCAGTGCTTCAGATAGTTAACAGGGAATACATTTGCCTTTGTCAAAAAATTAAATATGTAAAGTCTCCCTCTCCCTTCCCCCCCCCCCCCCGGGGGTCTCTGCCGTTTCCCTCTCTCCATCAGATGTCGGGCCTTGGCAAGCTTGAGGCCTGGAGAAGTCTCCCTGGGGTGCACCCTCAATGCTACTCATTGGCAGACAGCAGTTGCACCCACCTTCCATCCTTCCCCAGGCCTGAATACATCCTTTCTATGGCGAGCCCAGGGCATAATAGATAGGGATTTGAGTCTGAACACTACTACCATTGTACAAAGCATTGGTCTGACGTGTTGGACTACCCTATCTCAGAATCTTCTGAGCAATTTATTTATTTATTTAGACAGATTTGTATACCACCTTATCCTACAATCAAAGTGGTCAATTGTATGTTATTGGGCATTACCAGATTATCAACCCACAATAAAAGCTCCTTGCATCACAGATCCAAAACAGTCTTCCTTATTGATTTTACTCATATCCCCGAAGTCTTTTTTTAATGTATAGAAAGCATTAGTGCACTTATCTGTAAATAGCTTATGCCGCCATCTTCACCACAACTGAGACCACTACAGCTGAGAACTTTGTAGCACCGAAGAATGGTTTTATGTAGCCGAGCCGTGTGTTTAACTTAAAAGCCCTTTATAATTGAAGTGCACAATTGCTTGCAAGAAAGCATTGGGTCACTCCCTGATGAAGTTCCAGGCGAAACACTTTGGCATCATCTGTGGCGCTTGGGTGCACATAGTGGCATAAGCTACAGTACATTGCAGACGTATTCATCCCCTCGGTGTTTGTCCTTTTTTGTCGCATTACAACCTGGAATTAAAATGGCGTTTTGGGGATTAGCACCATGTGATATACACAACATGCCTACGACTTTGAAGGTGCAAAATATCCTTTACTGTGACACAAACAATAATTAAGACCCCCCCCCCGAATGCAGGAGTGTGCATATGCATTCACCCCCCAAAGTCAATATGTTGTAGAGCCACCTTTTGCTGCAATTACAGCTGGAAGTCTCTTGGGGTAGGTCTCTATTAGCTTAACACATCTAGCCACTGGGATTTTCACCCATTCCTTAAGGCAAAACTGCTCCAACTCCTTCAAATTAGATGGGTTGTGTTGGTGTAACATAGTATATGATGGCAGATAA
The DNA here is from genome assembly GCA_033557465.1 of Ichthyophis bannanicus. Taxonomy (NCBI): domain Eukaryota; kingdom Metazoa; phylum Chordata; class Amphibia; order Gymnophiona; family Ichthyophiidae; genus Ichthyophis; species Ichthyophis bannanicus. The sequence goes on along the minus strand of CM066045.1, from coordinate 181,248,165 downwards.
AGACCAGTATAGTCCATCTAGTCTGCTCAGTAAGGTAGCTAGAGTGGTTGTAACTGCAGCTCCATGCAGATCACCCCCCTCTATATCCATGTTTAGGGTTGTACCTGCTGCTCCATACAGGTCAGCTCTCCTCTATTAAAGGATATTTGCTTTGATTTCATCCTCGTGCTATAAAGGGATACACTGTATCTGTCCCATGCCATTTTGAATTCCGTCACTGTATTTGCCCTCACCAACTCCATTGAACATCAGTGAAAAAGTATTTCCTAATGTTGCTTTTAAGCTTACCGCCTTGAAGCTTCATCATATGCCCTCTAGTCTTACTCCTTCCCCTTCTTTGAAAAAGGTTTGTTTGTTCATTCATACCCTTTAAGAAGCCGATTCCATAGCATTCATGTCCAGGCCTTGGGCATATTCAAATCGTGTTTTAAACCTGATTCCGATAGGGAAACATCCACGTGTCTGGAATTGGAGACGTAGACCTATTAAAAAGCATGGACATCCTGCCCTTGTGATCTTCTGAAAAGATGAATGTCTACGATGTCGTCTGTCTCCGCCTCCCCTGTTAAAACCTGCATCCTCTAAGCTGCTCCTCTCACTGACAGTGTTGTGTTCATGCAAATAACACACGAATACTGATCATACCTAAATTTGGATGCCAACAAGACTAAATATACTAGACTGTTGGATGCCTAGAACACTGCAAAGTAAGCTCTGTGCAGTCATTGATAGAATAACAGCAAGTCGAATTTATTTATTTACATTCTCTTATATACCGTGCTATTCTGCATCAGTGCGGTTTACATTGAACAAACTGAAATTACATTGAACAGGGCATTATGACTTGGAGATAACTATTTTACAGGGAACATGGGCAATGGAGGGTTAAGTGGCTTGTCCAAGACCACAAGGAGCACCTGTGAGACTAAAAACCCCAGTCCTTCCGGCCCAAGGTTGCTATCCTCTAGTGGGATTTGAACCCCCAACCTTCCAGCCTGAAGTACCTTGCCCCAACCACTAGGCCACTCCTCCACTCCAATGTGATCCATTTGTCCTGACATAGCTGCCATGAGAGCATACATGGCAATAGAAGAACTCCTCAGTTTATCGTGCATTGGGCATCTCTGAAAACATAATTAGTCTGTACCGTGCTAATTATGGACCAGTAGAAGTAAGCAAAGAGTCTCTATAGCAAAATGTGAAAACATATCTCTGTCAAGAATAAGGGACCAGCAAAACAAAACTCCAAAATTGGGGCAAAACATCAACTTGCCCCAGAGCAATCTTCAAGTCATGCCACAGATTCTCAATTGGATTGAGGTCTGGGCTTTCACTAGGCCATTCCAAGGCATTTACATGTTTCCCTTTAAACCAGCTTTAGCAGTATGTTTAGGGTCATTGTTCTGCTGGAAGGTGAACCTTTGTCCCAGTCTCAAATCTCTGGCAGACTGAAACAGGTTTTCCTCAAAAATTGCCCTGTATTTACTGCCATATATTGTTCCTTCAATCCTGACTAGTTTTCCTGTCCCTGCCAATGAAAAACATCCCCAAAGCATGATGCTGCCACCACCATTCACCATTCCCACAGCCATTCACTGTGGGAATGGTGTTCTTGGGGTGATGGGAAATATTGGGTTTGTGCCACACATGGCGTTTCTCATGATGGCCAAAAAATTCAATTATTATCTCATCTGACCGGAGAACCTTCTTCCATGTGTTTGAGAGGTCTGCCACATGCTGTTGTGCAAACTCCAAACGTGTTTTCTTATTTCTTTCCTTAAGCAATGTTTTTTTTTCTGGCCACTCTTCCATAAAGCCCCACTCTGTGGAGTGTATGGCGTAAAGTGGTCCTATGGACAGAGACTCCCATCTCCGCTGTGGATCTTTGCAGCTCCTTCGGTGTTATCCTTGGTGTCTTTGTGGCATCTCTGATTAATGCCCTCCTTGCCTGGTCTGTGAGTTTTGGGTGGGCGGCCTTCTCTTGTCAGGTTTGTGGTGGTGCCATATTCTTTCTATTTTGTTATAATGGATTTAATGGTGCTCCATGGGATATTCAGAATTTGGGATACTTTTTTATAATGCAGCCCTGATTCGTTGATAGGGCAGTCCCCACAAAATGTCCCCAAGAGATAATATCAGATTTTCTTTACTAAAATATTCAAGTCTGTACATGAAACAAAGTACAAAGAATTGATTTACAAACCACCAAATATAACTTTCCAATTCAGCATTAATGAACTAATGAGTTTGTTAGTCATCTTCTGTTCAGACCCTTTCTCAGTTCCTAATATGTAAGGTAGAGTTTATTTTCCAGAGCATGAGTTTAATGCCATTTGCTAAATGAATTTTTGATGCAATTTGTAATGATTTTCTGTAAATGAAAAACAATACAGATCCCTAATGAAGTTCTCTTTGGGAAAATGGGTTGATTGTTCAAACTCTTTGAAATGTTGTGCAGGCCAGCTCTGTGTAGTCCTTGTATACTTTCACGAGCCCCAGGATTGGGAAGACCAAGGAAGAGGATGAACCCATTTCTTGATATTTACCTTCACACACAGAGAAGAAATTTAACTTACCCCCAAAGACTTCAGGTCATTAGGAACATGCCAAGTCAATTTTGGCTTTGCCCTGTTGCACAGGCTTGTGATTCTGATTTACTTAAGGAGATATCTTTGTAGGGACCCTTAGATTCCCCAATAAATAATTCAATTTCATTAGAGCAGCCTTGGGAGGTTTGCAGAATTACTCTGTGGTCTGAGGCAGAGAGACATAGAGGCAAGTGGGGCAGTTGTGTGTAGGGTAGTTGCTGCAGACCTAATTCTTAAGGTAATGAGCATTGGAAGCTGTAAGGAATTCCAGTAATAGTTCTTGATCATGGAGTTATTCCAGGGAGGAAATAATCCAGAACTAGAGTGGGAGAAGTCAAGTTGACCTACCAGGTAGGATATAGAAACTACACAGAAGCTGTCTGTGATTTTCTTCAAGCTAGGATTTTAATTAAAAGGAAAAGGAGAGAAGATTGTCCTGCTGAGGAACAGAGCCTCTGGAGCTCAAGAATTACGGGGTGTCCTAATAGTCATATAAGCTTCCAAATGCTTGTCCATTGGGAGATTCTGTACTAGAGAAGCAAGGGGAACCTCTATATGCAGCTTGTGATGATATAGATTGAAGAAGGAAATATATGTTTGCCAGACTATTACAATTGTGACAAATCTTACCTGTTGAAGTACCATCTAATCATGTATGGACAGTGATTTCAGAGTCCAATGGTTCAAATTCCCTGGGCTGAAAAGGTAATCTCCCTTCCTGATTAGGAATGGATCTACACCCAAAGGAGATCACAGGAGAGAGGTTACAGTTTGATACTGGTGCCTGATGACCTGGTATTTTATTTATTTATTTTAAATTATTTATTTTCCACACTATCAAAAATTGAGATGCATTACAAAAGTACATACACAATGAATATATCAGACTATACATATAACAAATCATAAAAGCAATAATTCATGTAATATTAAGTCCAAAATAAAAACACTAATGTAACATAAAATTAATCCGAAAGAGACCATCACACTAAATAAATACAAAATTGGCTGGCTCCTGGAACAAAATTTAATGATAAACTACAAGAAAACAGAAGCAATCTTTATAATAAAGAATTCCGCACTTTCTCCACCAAAATCTCTGCAAATAGCGCATAACACCATAGAAGTGAAAACAGAAGTCAAGGGGGGGCGGAGCCTGATGTCCAGCGGGTAGGACGCTTTGCGTTGAAGCTCCCGAGAGGCCTACTCAGAATCCTGACTTAATACCTATATAAATTTACTATTTCGCTCCGAGCTGACCGGGGCACCTCGGGGGGGATGGCGGCCCACAAACCAGCGCGCTTGGACTTCGGGTCTCCTTCTTCTTCTCACGGAAAACGCTCCAAAACGGAGGTGTCCTCCCCGCAGAAGATGGTTCCATTTCGTGAAAACCCCGCAATGCACCTGGAGATTTTGGAGGAAATACGTGGCGTGAAGGAATTGGTGCAGTCTAATGGAGAAGCGCTTCGAGCCATGCGAGAAGACTTTGGAGTGCTCCAAGACCGACTTGAAGGTCTTTCATTACGGCAGGACAATATGGCGGGGGTCCTCGACTCGCACGAGGTGCGCTTGGGCAAACTGGACGAGGCTGAGCGCCAGATACAGAATCTTCAAAAGGAGTTGGAAGATAGCAATAATCGCGCCCGTCGCAACAATGTGAGGCTCCTCGGAATGCCGGAGGGGGTGGAAGCAGGAGATATAAGAGAATTCTTGCTCAAAACTCTTCCCTCCTTGCTGAAGATCACTTTTCACAGAGAACTGGAAATCGATCGAGCACACCGTGTTCCTGCCCGCATGGCGCTCAACCGCACGACCCCCCGGCCTATTATCTTTAGCTTGCTACGATATCAACAAGTGGAACAAATTTTACATGCTGCCCGAGCGAATCATCATTTGGAATATGAAGGTCGTAAGGTCTCCTTCTTTCCTGATTTGGCAAAGCCTACCGTTGACCGTCGGAAGAAACTCCTTGCTCTTCGCCCTCGACTTCAACAGCTACAGGCTCGCTTTGGCCTGTTGTATCCAGCGAAGCTCCGAGTGACTCTCCACAACCAGACTAGGACGTTCGAGGATCCTGATCTATTATCAACATTTTTGGACTCCAAAGAAGCAGAACAGATGCGCTAATCCCAAATCTTGGACTCTTATCTGCCGGCTCTGTCCGCCATTTTGAAGGGCCCGATGCGGCGGTCATAGCCCAGCACAGAAATAGCCTGGACTTTCTTTCTTTCTCTGTATGACTTTTGTCTTTGGTCTCCTATCCCTTCATGATGTGTGCCTCGGTCGGATTCGGAGCACGCACAGTCCTACAGGTTATATGTTTTTTCAATTTCGGCCTTCTCTGGGGTTTCTCCCCGCAGACACATGGTCGCCAGTAATTTTGGGGTTTTGCTTCTCCTCTACCGTACTGCGGTTTTCTTTGTTAATGTGGGGCGCTTCATTGTATTATATTAGCTTATTTTTCCTATGTCATGTGTACAGCCAGATACAGTCAGTTTGAGGGACACAGTGAAATTATGTGTGCTATCATGCTCAGAATTTCAACTTTTCTGAATGGCCTCATGTAAAATCTTATTATTCATTGTACAAGGCATTGCTGGTCCACTCAGCAGAAAGAAAATCCTTAGCTATCTTAGCCACGAGCACGTTGATTAGGTGTTTCTTTAGGAAACGCATTACACTCTGCTGAAACACTGAAACTCAATGCTAGGCCTCACATGGTAGCTGCCTATTCTCCCACCGTTTCCAAATGGTACGGGATAGTCATTCTGGTTAAGAAGTCTTTGCACGCTACTGTACCTGATAGTAGCGCTGACATGGAGGGTAGATGGGCCCGTGTACACCTTGAGGTTGGAGATAGTGAATTCACGTGTATTTGCACCATGTCCAGAATGTGGACAACCCTGCTCACTATGCAAGTCTTGCGCAGTTGGCCTCGGCCTCCGCCAATGCTCCATTAATACTTGGTGGCGATTTTACTCAAGTGTTCCCTCAATCTTTTCTTTTCAAACAAGGTGCTTGTTGGTTGGAGGCTCCAGTACCGAGCAGACCTGTGTGGCTAGATATAGTAGCGGGCCTTTGCTCACCGATTCCTCTTACCTTACTCCCTGGTATGACTCTCCCATTAGACTCCCACTATCCACCAATGTTTTTCGACACTTTAGGTGCCTTTAATACTCCTATGCAACCTTTCGACTCCCGACTCTGGTCAGTGTAACTTCAGCATTGCATTCGGAGCGCTAGAGTACTCCCGCCATCGGCACTCTCTGCATAAGGTTGATTGGAAACTTCCGATCTCTCGGTAGTTTACCGGGTGTAGCATCCAATTTTACTAAACCTTATGTAATGCTATCACTAGAGATACCTCTATAGCGCAGAAGGTATGGGAGAGAGAATTGCATGTGACTTTAACCTCGGAGCAATGGAGCCTTATCTGGAGCAGAGGGACACGGGTTTCCGACCCGCCTCACTCACTCAGACCCTCTTCTTTCTATCCCACCGGTGTTTTCACACTCCTCACAGTTTAGACAAATGGAACACTACTCAGGGTAATGGTTGCTGGACACGTCCTGTGGCCATTGGTTTATTACTTCATTTCATGTTATGCATGAATATCCCGCACTACAGTATAACTGGCGTCGGGTCTGGGGTCGTATTTAGTCTATATTGCACTCTCAGGAGTCCCTTTCTTGGAAGATAGTGGGACTTTGCCCAGTTGCGGGGATCCCCCCTCTCCCAAGAAATGGCTTATCTCCTTTTGAACTTTATGCTTGGCATTGCTGTTTCCCTCATTAAGTAATACTGGGAAATTAGTTCCCATCTGAGCCTCAATGAATGGTGGAATCATGCCTGTCTCTACAGTAAATATGAACAAATACTTCATCTGTGCACTTCCTCCGTTCAGACTCCTTCTTATTGGTCTTACTGGAAGATGTTCAATGAATATGTACATTTTGCTAAATGCTCTCATCTGACTGTCTAACTTTGTATATATCTCTGTCTCATGATCATGCTGTATTGTGGATACTTTTTTGATCGTTTGATGTATAATCACTGTTAATTGGAAGCGCTCACATGCTGATACAAACGGGTAGAGAAGAAGCACCGGGGTGGGGGGTAATGGGTTTACTTTTCCTTATTGTATACTTGTTTTGTCTCTTTTGGTGTGTTGTTTCTTTTGTTTGTTGCAAAATGAAAATAAAAGTTTCAAAAAAAAGAAAACAGAAGTCAAATATCTGGGGATATACCTCGACCAAAACTTAAACTTTCAAGCACATATAAGCAAGATTACAAAAACTGCCTTCACAAACTAAGAACAATACAAAAACTCAAACCTCTTCTGGACTTTAATTACTTCTGCACAGTCTGCCAGGCCTTGATAATGCCAATACTGGACTATAGCAACATCATCTACCAGGGGCTACCTACCCAGTCCATCTATCCTTTGCAATTACTACAAAAAATGATGGCCCGTATCATAACTGGGACACCAAGAATCAGCCACATAACCCCACCATTGAGACAACTACATTGGCTCCCCATAATCACCAGGACCAAATACAAAGCAATACTCACCATTTTCAAAATCCTACACCAACTATCACCACGAACCCTACAAATCCTCATCAGCAAGGACCCTGAAAACAGAACAAAAAGAAAACTCAATAAAAGCCTACTAATAATACCAAAGACCAAAACCAAAGCTAAACAAACAACCTGTCATAGAGCTTTTTCAATATATGCTTCATCACTCTGGAACGCCATCCCAGAAAACATAAGAACCACCAATAACCTGTGGGACTTTCGGAAAGCCTTAAAAACACACCTTTTTTTGGAATACTATGGACCAGAATCTGAAACACTGTGCGAAACGCACCCACTTCACTGAAATATGAACACATCCAGTCATTCTACCGTCCATACAATAGCAGCAACCATCACAACCAACATCAATAAACCATGCATCCAGTATTGTTAATACCCCTGTTATATCCAAGTTTTTAATTCCTTGTTCTATGTAAAGTTCATTTGTTTAACGTTCAATGTTAACCGCTTTGAATGTAAGAAATGCGGTATAGAAAAATTGTTAAATAAATAAATAAAATAAAACGATAAACATTGCCACTGTCCACTATTATATAATATTATTTTGCTGCTTTCAAAGCTTGCTGAAACAAATATGCTTTATTATGATGGGATGAATCTGGCATGCATTTAAGGAAGAGCGAGGATAGCATGGGTTCGTTTGGGAGCTCTGTGCAGAGAGAGCACACATGATTTGAGGGAGGTAAGACTATCAGTAGCATCTACTGGTTGGTATCAGAACATCACAGATTAAGGCTTCAGTGGATCTGATTCTGAAGGAGGACAGTAAATCAGTCTTGAGTCCTTGATATTCCTCTTGATGCATTTTGGTACCTCTAGTGCTGATCTTCATGGAGGAAGCAGAATTAACTATTACACCACGTATCAGGGTATAAACTAAACTATGAGGACATGTCTTACATTAGAAGCTGGGCCACTTGGTTGCTATGCCCAGGATCTCTCTCCTGTCACCTTAGCCAGGGGCTGCTGTGACCTCTGGTCTGTAAGGGAGGAAGAAGGGCAAAGTAGGCGAGAAGGAAAACCATTCGGTGGTTCAGAGGTCAGTCTGGTGGCTCACAGAAGGAGGGTCTAGATTTCTCATCTGCATTAACAACTGCGTTTCCTAGAAAATACTGTAGCTCTGCCTGGTAAAGGAACCAAACACACTGGAAGACCCCCACATGCTTAGTCTTCCTCAGCTCAGCCTCAGATCTCAAATATTATCCAGATGTTATCTTTTATTGCAGAGGTTATTTGCCTGAAGGGTCTGATTTAAAGCTGTTGAGACAGCATGACATAAAACTCCCGTAAAGCCCTCTGACCCACATCATAACAAAGGAAAAAAAGCACATTTTAGTTGTGTGTGTGTGTATGTGTATATTTTTTTTAATATTTTTTTGCTGAACTGTATTGGTATCTCATTTCAAGCACAATTATGGTCATATTAGTGCAGTTTGCTTGAAGAGTCAGCAAAATCTGAGGCTAATACTCACGTTGAAGAATTCTACTTATTAGGAAGAATTTCTCTTTGGGTATGTGAACTGTGGCTCAGTGATTAAGGAAGAATGATTAATGATACCAAAACATTGTAAATAGCAAAATGTTGCAAGGCCTTTCTAGTGATCATTTCATTTCAGGCTCAATTTGAATAAATTGTTCCACTGAAAGGTATTATAATAATTTTTAGGTGATTAAAAAGAAGTAGGCTTTTCTTAGTGAAAAGAAATTTCTCCAAACTCAGACATCACACATTGTCCTTTCCTCTCTCTTTCTGATAAGCTTAGTCCCTCTCTACAGAAAGACAAGTCTCGAGTCTCTAAGCCAGAATGAACCATTTCCCAGTGTCTGGGTACAAGAAAGCTCGTGAACAAGAGGCACTGATAGAAATGGGAGCTCTGGAGGATTTCTAAACTTGCAGAACGATGAGCACTCTCTGACTTATGATCACACAGGGAAACTCTCTATTCTTCACGCTCACCAGTCTGGATTCCGACCTTACCATAATACGGAAAGTATTCTTAATTCTCTGTTGAGCAACATTTGCAGTATTCTTGACAGAGGTATTGGCAGTTTCCTTAGATCTCTCTAGTGCCTTTGACCTAGTCAACCACATCTGCTACTTTCCCACCTTTTCGATATCGGTCTCTGTGAGAAGACCCTTGCCTGCTTCCAATCATTCAAGTTTCCATGAGTTCTTCTTTTTCTTCACACTCTCCCTTCTCTCTCCCCATAGGGATTGGTTCTTTCCTCTCTCCTCTAACATTTTTATGAGCATCTTACCAATTCTGATTCAGGAAACAGGAGTTCCTTCCTACTCATATGCATTACTCATATAAACCCTATTAACCCAGATCTGTCTCAGATTAATTCCCACCTAGAGAAAGTAGCCCAATGGCTTTTGATTAATCGCCTCCAGCTCAACCCTAATAAAATTACAGCTACCTCACTCACAGGTTCATCACATGCTCCCTCCGTCAGCCCCTAGATTATACAGTTCTAACATCACACTGACCTCTTCTTTTAGATATCTTGGCATAATCACTGATTCTGAATGCTCTTTCTCTCAGCAAATTGACTCCATAGTATGATCCTCCTTCAATATCCTCCATTAGTTCCATGTTATTCTCCCCTACCTTGATCCTCCAGTTCAGACTACAGTATCCCTATTGGATTATTACAACAATATCTATGCTGGTCTTCCATAATATACTTTGAAACATCTTCAATCGGTACGAAATATGGCAGTCTGACTCCTTTCTAAATCTGGTAAATATGACCACATCACACCATTATTAATGCATTACCATTGACTTCCAATTACAGCACACATCCAGTACAACATTTTATCTCTTACATGTAAAGCTTTATATGTTGAGGCCCCTGTTTACTTACCTTCTCTTATTAGTCATTATCCTCCTTCACGTACTCTTCACTCACTTTGTGACAGTAGACTCTGGATACCATCACCATCAAAGGCGAGATTTCAAGCAAAGTTCTGTTTTGCTTATTTTTCTGTCGCCCCCTCTCTTTGGAACAATCTTCCCTCTCACTTCTGACTAGTTAATTCATTTAAAAGCTTCAAAACTAATTTAAAAACATATCTGTTTAAACGTTTTTTCCAATTGCTTCCATGATTGGGTAGAGTCGAGACGGGTAGGGGTACAGCTCCGCCACACCTGCTTGCCTGTCTTGCTTTGCTCTCTTCTATTGGTTCTCTAAATTTTCCTACCTATGAGTTGGCATTCCTCTTTCCTTTTTCTTTTAATGTATTGGGTTTAATTGTAGATTTTCTAAAACCATTTTGTTTACCTGAAAGGCGGTAGATTAAGTTTTAATAAACCATAAACCATACATGAGTACATTGAAAGATATTACAGAGTGATCTGGTCTGACTGAGATTTATGGGCCCTTTCACTAAAGGCCGCTAGCCGTTTAATGTATCTTTTAGCAGGTGCATGCATACCTGATAACAGCTGCTAAAACGCACACTAAGGGGTATGTTTACTAAACCATCTTAACGTCGCAGCAGTGGTGTTATCGCACAATAATGTAACATTATCGCACAATAACGTCACTTATCGCGCGATAACGCAGTGGCGGAGTTAAGGCACGCTAACGCTGTGAAATATTTATTTATTTATTTATTTATTTAGTGTACACTTATATCCCGCTACTTCCAGCGATCAGCAGCGGTATTCCACCACAGAAAAAGAGTGTCTGTACTGGCCATAATTTACAATACACAGGATGATTAGTGGAAGAGGTACAGTTCACAGCACACAGTATGATTAGAGGGCATAGTACAGTTCACAGCACACAGGGATAAGGTTTAGACACATTGAGAAGGGAATATTTACAATTAGTATTTACAAAAGAATTTACAATTTACATAAGCAGATACATATTCACACATCAGTGAGTCTATTGGTGGCGATCTCATTGCTGACATGAATTCATACAATTTGCTTTGTGGATTGAGATTATATAGTGTTGAAGTGTGACTGGAATAGGTACGTCTTGAGTTGTTTTCCGAAGACCATTAAGTCACTGCACGCTCTTAGATCTACTGGTAGCTTGTTCCAGAGTTGAGGTGCTATGAACGAGAATGCTCGGTTGCTGGTCTGGACATTGACGTGCCTCATGCGGCCGGGGACCAGTAGGGTGTTGAGGCTCGGGGAACGTCTGCTCCTGTTATTTGTTTGGGCTGACACAAGTGAGCCGAGGTAAGAGGGCGCGATGTTATGGAGGAGCTTAAATGTGGTGACTATGATTTTGTACTGTATTCGGGCACTGATTGGGAGCCAATGCAGGTCAATTAAAGTAGGTGTGATGTGATCCTTTAGTCTTGTTCCCGTTATGATTCTAGCTGCCACATTCTGCGCCAACTGGAGGATACTGATGGTCTTTTTAGGGAGCCCTTGAAGTATGGCGTTGCAATAGTCTATGTGAGGAATGATGAGGGCTTGCGCTACGGTGCGGAAGTCCGCATGATCTAAGATAGAACGGAGAGGTTGTAGAATTCTTAACTTATGGAAAATGATCCGATTTGTAATTCTAAGATGCTTCTCCATCTTTAAGTTGCAGTCCAGCGTCACTCCAAGGTATTTAATTTCTTTTTTTGTTGCGTATACATTGCCGTTCATGGTTATTGTTGGTGGTGGGTTGAAGTCCGTTTTCCTGGATATGCACATCACTTCAGTTTTTTTGTGATTTATGGACATATTGTTGTGTCGCAACCAGGTTTGTAGCTCGTCAAGGCATTTCTCGAGCTGGCTGATGTTTGGGTGATCTACATCCAATTGGGTATAGAGCATAATGTCATCAGCATATATATGGTAACTGATGTCGTTGTTCTTGAAGATTTCACAGGCTGGTCTCAGATAAAGGTTGAACAGGAGCGAAGATAGTGCTGAGCCCTGCGGGATGCCTTGAGTTTGTGGGAATGGCGTCGCTGTTTCATCGCCAAAGTGAACTTGCTGCATTCGGTCTGTAATGTATGAGGCGAACCATTTCAGGGGGATTCCTCTAATGCCTAATGCATCGAGCCTTTTCAAGAGAGTGGGATGATGCACTGTGTCGAAAGCGGCAGATATATCTATGAATATGAGCATGAACATTTTGGTTCTGTTCTCAAGACCTATTAGAAGATTGTCCATCAGGGCTAATAGGAGGGTTTCGACACCATGATGTTGTCGGAAACCATATTGGTGGATGTCCAATGTGTTGGTGTCATCTATGTGGTCTTGAAGTTGTTGCTGCACTGCCTTTTCAGTGATCTTGGCAAGGAATGATATGCTTGATACCGGGCGGTATGATGTTGGATCATTCTTGTTGAGTGATTTGTTTTTCAGTATGGGTCTGATGACTGATTTTTTGAGGTGTGTTGGCATTAGTCCTTGGTGTAAAGATTGGTTCACTATGATGGTGATGATTTTTGCAAGATCCTGCTTTGCACCCTTGACCCATGCCACTGGGCAGGGGTCCAGTGGGGAGGTAGTGGTCCTTAATGCAGTGATTACGCCTAGAATTTGCTTTTCATCTAGTTTAGTGAATGCAGCCCACTCGTGGTAGAGTGTAGGGTCTGTAGGGTGGAGTAAGGCTTCCCAGAGGGCGGAGAGAAGGGATCAAGTGGGCAGAGAGTGGGAGGGGAGAGGCTCCAGGCACACTAATGCTGTGAAATCCGGGTCTGAACACTAACGCCAGTGAAACCCTCGCATTAAGGCACATTTGCAGGAAAGAGAAACCATTTCAGTCAGCAATGTGCAGCAAAGGCAGGGAAACCCAGAAAAGTGATAGTTGTGATACATGTGCAGGAACCAAAAAGGCAAATAAACATATAAAAGGAACAGAACCACATCTAAAATCCCAATAACCAAGCTGGCCAATAGTGATATTAATGATAAACATAAAGCAACACTACTGACAAAGCATAAAAATTAAGATATCATGTTTGGAAGGGTCTATGCTCTGTCCCCCTACAAAGTGAATGATCCCACATTGAAATAGTGCTGATCAGGGTTTCTGTCGTTTAGATTGGGCAGGTTTGTTATGGCGTGCACATGTGCAGTAACAGGAGAGTGGGCACGTAGGAAAGGGCAACTGTACTGATGCTGTAAATGGGAATCAGGGGGCTGCAGGCAGCACATGCTGTGGTCCAGCTGGGGCACAGTGTGGACTAGGCAGATGCCTAGATGGCACATAGGAATGCCGAAACTGTAAAGCAGCAAGACAGCAACTGACGATGCTCCAACATGGGCAAGAGTGTGTGTCCCACAGTGTCACAGGGAGATTACCCAACAGGTACGCCCAAGGGCACATAACATTGGCAGGCGGTGCCAGGGGGAAGCGCGCATGTCCATGCAGGCACCCCTACCCGAGAACCTACACCATAGGCAGCTGCCTACTGGATGGCCTGGGACTGTGCACCACCAGCACCACTAGCATAATGGCATGGCAGCATGGTGGCAGAGGGGTGCTGGTGGTGGAGGGGGCAGTGGCATCTGCCCACAGCAGACCATGGCCTAGCCCCATTTAGGTGGGTGCTGTGCACTGCAACAGACAGGGTCTGTCTGACGAACAGTCATGGAATCCTCAGGGAATGAACTGTCCCTGTGGCAACAGTTTGGTGCAGTACACACTGCCAGTGTGTTCAGGAACAGAAGATCACAAGTTCAAGTCCCAGCTGTGGCTCCTGCCAACCCTTTCCCCATATTTTACCCAGTACTAAACTGTGGTAATAAAGACGGAACCTTTATTGCAGATAAAATAAACATCCCTGAAACGCCTATATTTTACCCTACAGAGCACAGACACCATAAACATGTGCAATCCCTAGAGCAGAGTTTCCCAACTGCAGTCCTGGAGGGCCAAACACCATTCAGGTTTCATGCTGTCCCTAATAACTATGCCTGTGCTGCATTAGTATGCGCCGCCCCATTGTATGCAAATATAACTCATGCATATTCATTAGGGATAGTATGAAAACCTGAACAGTGTTTGGCCCACCAGGACCCGAGTTGGGAACCTCTGCCCTAGAGCAGCGGCCAACAGGGGCAGAAACACCCGCACCCACAGGCTCCAATATCCAAAGCTTCATGGAGAGTCAGGCTGTTGGGCCCTGCACGCAACAGCATCTCCCAATACTAGCACTTGCAAACCTTAGCAATGCTGCCCTAAACTTGGGAATAAGTTACACATATGTCAAAAGGTTGCTATGATTAATGGCAGATAGCAATTCCTAAGTTAAGCACAATTTGCTGATAGAGCTGCATCATAGCAACCTTTCTGATATCTGTGGAGTGTGTTTCAGTTTTGGTTTCTGACAGTGTTTACCACCCTGGGGAGTGACCCCAACAGTATTGTGTACCATAGCCATGCCTGCACTGTGCCCAGAACTGGTGTGGTGGCCAGGGCTGCCAAAAGCCTCTATATTTGCACAATGCTGGCATAAGTGTGGGAGTGTTGTCTGTCTATCCCAGGGGTTCTTAACCCTGTCCTCGGGACCCACCTAGCCAGTCGGGTTTTCAGTATAGCCACAATGAATATGTATGAGAGAGATTTGCATACACTGCCTCCATTATATGCAAATCTCTCCATGCATATTCATTGTGGTTATCCTGAAAACCCAACTGGCTAGGTGGGTCCCGAGGACAGGGTTGAGAACCCCTGGTCTATCCAGTGTGTTGTGGCTGCCTACACCTTACTCAGCCCACACTGCTTGCACTGTTTGCAGTGTTAGCCTGCCAATGTGCATAATGAGAAGCAAGGTACTGTGGGTATGGCCCGGACAGGGTGGCCTGGGCAGGATGCATCTGCACAGGGCATAGGGCAATGGCTGGGACATTGTAGTGCCCGGCCACCACCTGCACGGACAGGGTGGCCACAGCATGTCCTGCTGGGAGGTCACTCTCACCCTGACTGAGCAGTGACCACAGCATGGCTAGGTTCCCCCATAGTGCTCTATAGTATTTCTCTCAAGTGATATTTATGGGTTCTCTTTTCTGGGGCCCAAGCACTGACTTATCTGCTTGGTGTGTGTGCTCACATCCCAGTTTTCGGTGCACACATCTCCTCCAGGAACATGCACTATGGACTAGCTAGCAGACTGTCTGCAGTCAGTATGTGTATGGCTGGAACACTGTGCAGGGTGCAGTGGCTGGAGACTCACTGCGCTTGCTGCTGGAGAATGTCAGATAGTGGTGGGGGCAGCTGAGCATTTCCAGGCCTACTGTCTGTCTGCCATTGCTTTATGGATGCGTATAGATCTGCAATGACTGCCCTGTAGGGTGCCTGTTCCCCAGCAGGACTGGGGTTGATAGTCCCCTTTACTGCCACCATTGCAGGGATGTAGAATGTGGATCTGTTGGTGGGAGATCCTGTCCCCCACCCTGAGCCCCAGAGGGCGGGTTGGGTGGTGCTACATAATCCGCCTATGGGTCCAAACACCCCCCTTCACTTAAATCATGTGGCCATGGCACCCACACAGGATATGCACTATTCTGGGTGCATCATAGTCCACAAGGGCTAGACGTGACTGGGACATACAGATGGGCACAGGTGTATCCTAGGTGTGTCTGCAAGGATTACCTATCACATACTGGCACTGATGGTGACCTGCAGCATAGCCTATCTCAGCTAAGCCAGGTGCTGCGGACCTGGTGCTGGGCACCCCTCCTCGCCCTCAGGGTGAGCACAGTACCCCCACAATGTGTCGGTTTGTAGCTACTCTGTGCCAGTAACACACACCGTCAGTTCCCCCTACCAGGCCGAGGTGCTGTGGGAGTGCATACCCCATCTTGTGATCATCCGTAGACTGCTGATCAGCATGTGCAGTGCATCATGGGTACAGGTGGGTTACCCCTCTCCTGGTAACCACAGCAGACAGTTTGTGTGGTGACCTGCAGTCCTTCTGTAGCCAGTCAGGGGCGTGTTAGTAGCTTTAGAGATGTAGCCCACTGGTTACTTCACTGACTGTGGAGGCAGAGGTCATGGGTTTGATCCCACAGTGGTGTTATTTGATAGGGTTGTCTGAGGCATTTCCTTTTTTAATTTAAATTAGTGCTGCCAGCAAAAACACCCTCACAGTGCTGTAACCTTAAGGTGCCTCATAAGGCGCCCTATAAAGCGCCCTATAAGGCGCCTTATAAGGAACATTATAAGGTGCCTTGGCAGACAGTGCACTTTATAATGTGCCCTCTGGAGTGCCTTATAGGGCGCCTTATGTGGCACCTTAGGTTACGGCACTGTGAGGGTGTGTTTGCTGGCAGCACTAATTTAAATTAAAAAAGAAAATGCCTCAGACAGCACTGATTTAAAGTAAAGGGTAATGCCTCAGACAGCCTTACTCATTAAGCCCACTGGGGGATTGAACTCATGACCCCTATTTCAGCAGTCATTGTATTAACCAGTGTGCTACACCTCTATTGCTGTGATTGCAGGTCAGCACACGAAGTTAACGTTAACGCTGTCAGACGGCTGCCTAGGGTGAGAACTTACACAATCTTGACGATGCATATATTCATATGATTCTTGCAAGGTATTGTGGGTATTGTAGTTCATTCACTCCCAAACACAGCTGAAGACAATAATTGAGTTGTGAAACCAGTGGTAAGGCCAATAAAATACTTCTTTTATTGATGGGGTTTAATTCACCCAGCACAAATATGCTTGGTAGCAATATAAATGAGGATACTTGCTTGCAGTGTTTAAATGGATAACATAAAGTCACAAAGCAAACCAGAAAACAACCTTCAGCTTGTCAGGCAATTAGCTAATGTTTTCTTAGCAAATAATTACCAAATAAAAAGGCACAAAGAAATGAATAAACTTTGCTTGTTAGGTTAACTTCTGCTTATTTTCCAAGCAGATCCCAGCAGTGATTCTCCCTTGCTCACATACACAATCAGGTGCAGCTTTAATTACTATCAATTGACCAGCTGAAACCCTTTAGCTGGCTGGCTGCTACTGTGTGAACCCAAATCCTGCTTTAAGAGCTGTTTGCAGTGGAAATAAAGAACAAAGTTAGGTTTCTTTGTGATGGCTGAGGTGTTTGCTCACAGAAAGCTAGCAATAGCATTTAGATAGAGAACAGTCCATGTAATGAATAGTTTCATCTGCTGTATCTCCCCCTTCATCAATCAGCATAGGGTCACTATCATACATTGGCACAGACGAGTCTTTCCATAAGGCACTATCATGAGAATGCTTATTCCCTTGCTGCCATTCACTATTATAGATAGGGTCTGGATCAGTGTTCATACCTGAGCCTCTCCTGCTATCATAATTCCTCTCTGTATAGCCTGGCCAGTATGTAATCCAATTCTGATGTCCAGCCTTCCAATCTTGATCCCTGGACACTGGATCTCCTCTCACATACCTTCTGGCCTTGGTCTGAAAGTCCTTTCCACGTGCAGTCTTCTCTCTTCCAGGTAGCCACTGGTGATTCCTATCTCTGCCATTCCATTCCTCTGGCTGACTCCAGTCCAATGGACTCTGCTGGCATTTGGAATACCTCCCAGTATAGGTACTGCCTTGGACTCTCCCAGACCATCCAATGGGCTTTCTTCTCTTCCTTCCAGAGAGTTTCCTTCTTTCTCTATCCGCTTGGCTTGGCTTCTGTTTCTCCAGGTGATACTGGTGCTTGAGCTTGAAGTTGTTGCTGTCTCCTTTACTGAAGCTGTTTTTGTAGCTCTTTCTGTAGCTGTTATCTATAGAATATGCTCTATTCTTATTCTGTCCTAATGTGTGCTCCTCCCTAACACAGCGCAGCTGTGTTGAATCAGGCCCTGCCCTTTGAGATGAGTGCTTAGGGATTACCTCATAGCTCTCTTGATTGCACACACGTTTTCTCACTTCAGCCCCTCTCATGGCTGCTGGAAACCTGGTGCATTCTGGGACTGGTAGTCTTTTATATGAAAACTCTGTTTTCCTACTTCTACCAGAACTGACAGGTTGCTTGTTCAGAGTCACATCATCTTTTCTATAGCTCCTACCTGAGCTATGATAAGCTTCCTTATCACAACGCGTGGTAACGTGCACGGCTCCCTCTATCGCTCGATAATAGACACGGCGCACTTTATCGCGCGATAACCCGCGATTGCTACCTTAAGACCAGAACGCCCACTCCTTATATGGCATCCTTCACATTATCGCTGCAACTAGCACCGGGAACATAAAGACGGTTTAGTAAACATACCCCTAAGTAGCCATTTCATGCTAGGGAGGAAAGTGAGTGGGTTAGAGGTGGAGTGTGGCTGGAGAGCACATTGCCATTAGCCACTTAACATGTGTTAGCCGAGAACGCTCACATGTTTCTACATGTACACAGAAACATAGAAACATAGAAACATAGAAACATGTACACAGAAACATAGAACTATGACAACAGAAAAAGACCACATGGACCTATTTAGTCTGCCCTTCCATATCAACTACAATAGTCCCCTTTTTACCTTTAGAGATCCTCTATGTTCGTCCCATGTTTTTTTGAATTCAGACAATGTACTCATATCCACCATCTCCCCTGGGAGACTATTCCACGCATCTATCACTCTTTCCATAAAGAAACATTTCCGCATATTACTCCTGAGTCTATTCCCTTTCATTCACATCATATGTCCCCTTGTAACAGAACTTGCCTTCAATTGAAAGAGACTCTTCTGTGCATTTATGCCATGGAAGTATTTAAATGTCTCTTTTATATCATTCCTATCCAGCCTTTCCTCTAAAGTATACATATTAAGATATTTAAGTCTGTCCTCATATGCTTCATAACGAAGACCATTAACAATTTTAGAAGCCACCCTCTGTACTGACTCCAACCTGCTTATATCCTTTTGAAGATGCGGTCATCAGAATTGCACACAATATTCCAAATGAGGTCGCAACAGAGACTTATACAGAGGCATTATCACCTCCATTTTTCTGCTGGCCATTCCTCTCCCTATACACCCAAGCATCCTTCTAGATTTTGTAGTTGCCTTTTCTACCTATTCAGCTACTTTAAGATTGTCAGACAAAATTACACCCAGGTCCCGCTCCTCTTTTCTGAACAGAAGTACCTCACCCCCTACACTGTACCGCTCCTTTGGATTTTTGCAGCCCAAATGCATGACCCAGCATTTTTTAGCATTGAATTTCAGCTGTCAAATTCTAGATCATTCTTCAAGCTTAGCTAGATCCCTGGCTTCATGTTATCTACTCCTTCCTGGGTGTCTGCTCTATTGCAGATTTTGGTATCATCCGCAAACAAGCAAACCTTTCCCAACAGTCCTTCTGCAATATCACTATCAAAGTCATTAAAAAGAATCAGACCAAAGACAGATCCCTGCGGCACACCACTGGTAACCACCTCCTCCTCAGAGTGAGCTCCATTTACTTGTACCCTTTGTCGCCTCCCAATCAACCAATTTCTAACCCAATCAGTCACTTTAGGGTCCATTCCTAGGGTGCTCAGTTTGTTTATAAGTCACCTGTGTGGAATGGTGTCAAAGGTTTTATGAAATCTAAGTACACCACATCAAAGGCTCTCCCTCGGTCCAACTCTCGGGTCACCCAGTCAAAGAAATTAATCAGATTTGTCTGACAAGACCTGCCGCTGGTGAATCCATTCTGCTTTGGATCCTGCAATCCACTGGACTCCAGAAACCTCTCTATTCTCTCTTTTGGTAGCTTTCCAATAATTTACTAACCACAGAGGTTAAACTAACCGGCCTGTAGTTCTCAATGTAATCCTTATGTCTATTTTTGTGTAAAGGGACTACATGTGCCTATCTCCAATCTTCTGGCACCTCTCCAGACTCCAAAGAGGCATTGAAAAGATCAGACAGTGAAGTCCACAAGTTCCCTCAATATTCTTGGATATATCCCATCTGAACCCATGGCTTTGTCTACTTTTAGATTAGCGATCTGCTACCAGCTGCTAAAACGCATGGGAAGTAGCCATTGCACACTAGGGAAGAAAGTGAGTGGGTTTGAGATGGAGTGTGGCTGGAGAGCACATTGCCGCTAGCGCTTAATACGTGTCAGCCGAGAATGCTAACCTGTATTCATACCTGCTACCAGCTGCTAAAAGACATGGTAAGTAGCCTGTGCACACTAGTGAGGAAAGTGAGTGGAGTGTGGCTAGGGAGCACATTGCTGCTAGCAGCTTAACCTGTAGCAGTCGAGAATGCTAATGTGCATGCATACCTGATACCAGCTGCTAAAACACATGGTAAGTAGCCTCTGCACACTAGGGAGGAAAGTGAGAGGGGCTAGAGGCAGGGCCGGCCTGTCCATTGAGCAAGAATGTTTTTTGCACAGGGCCCCGCGTTTCAGGGGGCCCCGCGCAAAGAACATTCTGCTTAAAAGTAAATTTTAAAATTAAAAAAAAAAAAGCTGTCTGCTGCCGCTGCCGCAGCAATGGCAGAATTGAATATCCCGCGGGGCCCCCCCCCCCTGCCCGACAGAGCCTGCCCTCCCTGCATCAGCTCTGTCTCCGCAGTCAAACCGGCTTTCAGAGCGCGAAGGGAGACTAGTTTCCCTTTCGTGGCTCTGTTAAGCCCGCAGGGGCTGATGGGACTTTCCCATCAGCCCCCACGGGCTTAACAGAGCCGCGAGGGAGAAACTCTCCTTTCACGCTCTGAAAGCCAGTGCGACTGCGGAGATGGAGCTGATGCAGGAAGGGCAGGCTCTGTCGGGAAGGGGGGGGCCCTGCGAGATATTCGATTCTGCCATTGCCGCTGCGGTGGTGGCGGCAGCGGCAGCAGACAGCTTTTTTGTTTTTTTTTTAATTTTCCCTGGGCTGTTGGGGTGGGAGTTAGGACTGGAAATAGGCTAATGGTGTTAGAACTGGAAGAGGGCTGATAGGGGGTTAGGACTGGTAATGGGCTATGGGGAGCTAAGTCTGGAAATGGGGTGATGGGGTATTAGGACTGGTAATGGGCTATGGGGAGCTAAGACTGGAAATGGGCTGATGAGGTTAGGACTGGAAGTGAGCTGATGGGGGGTTAGGACTGGTAATGGGCTATGGTGGGGCTTAAACTGAAAATTGGGTGATGGGGGTTAGGACTGGAAATGGGCTGATGGGGTTAGGACTGGGAGTGGGCTGATGGGGGGGTTAGGACTGGTAATAGGCTATGGGGGGGGGGCTAGGACTGGTAATGGGTTGGGGGGTTCCTAGGACTGGAAATGGGCTGAGTGGAAGGGAAGGCTTGAACTGCAAATAGCTGATGGGGACGGGGGCTTGTAATGGAAATGGGCTGAGAGGAAGGGGGGGGCTTGAACTGCAAATAGCTGATGGGGAGGGGGCTTGGAATGGAAATGGGCTGAGTGGAAGGGGGCTTGAACTGCAAACAGCTGATGGAGAGGGGGCTTGAACTGCAAACAGCTGATGGAGAGGGGGCTTGGAATGGAAATGGGTTGTGAGGGGAGGGAGCTAGGACAGGAAATGGGCTGATGGAGGGGGCTAGGATAGGACTGGGAATTGGGTGTTGGGGGGAGCTAAGATTGGAAATGGGCTGTGGTGGGGGCTTGGATTGAAATGGACTCATGGGGGGGGGGTTAGAACTGGAAGTAGGGTCATGGGGGGCTTGGATTGGAAATGGGCTGAGTGGAGGGGAGCTAGGATTTGATATGGGCTGATGGTGGGGCTAGGAAAGGACTAGAAATGAGCTGATGGGAGGCTGGTATTGGAAATGAGCTGATGGAGGGACTTGGATAGGACTGGAAATGGATGGGGTAGCTAGGACTGGAAATGGGCTGATGGGGGGGGGCTAGGAATGGAAATGGGCTGATGCGGGGACTAGAAGGGAGCGGATACTGGGTGGGGCTGGAACTAGAAGGGAGCTGATGGGGGAGATTAGAATGGGATGGAGCTGGGAGAGTGAAATGGAGAGGGGAAAAATATTTTGCGTGGGACAGAAGAAAAATCTACAATTGGCTGGGTATTGGGAGAGTGGGGATTGAGGATGGAGGGGTAAAATTTGAGTGGATGAAATAGGAATGAGGAAAGAGCAAAAGGAGAAAGATTAGTATGTTAAAGCAGATGTAGAGAGAGAATGAAAAAAAATTAGAAGAGAGAAGAAAGGACAAATGGACAGCAGACGATGGAAAGTTAGCAGAAGACACAAAGAAACCAGAAGAAAGTGGCTGGAGCAATTGCAACTGAAAAAAAAATGCACAAAAGGTAGAAAGATATCTCTTTATTTTGAATTTATTAACTGGAATATGAAAGCTCTGGGAAATGTGCATCATTAACGTCTGCGCTTTGTTTAGTACAAGAGGAAATTAATTTATAGTTTTATTTCTACAGTTTTGTTGTACATTCCAAGTTTGGCTTTTGGGGTTCCCAGTTTAATTGTCTTCCTGTTTCTAAATTGTGATTCCTTGTTTGGTGATGGTCTGTGTTCTGCATGTGTAACTGAGCTGAGGTATTCTGTTTATGTAATTCCTATTTTACATTGCCACTTGTTCCCTTTCCCCAGTAGGTCATGTACTGTTATTCTCTGAAATGTATTGGTTTAATATTTGCAGTGTTGCCTTTTGCTGGTATAGGTGCTTTGTGAGTCCTGGTAGTGATGTTAGGATATGGCGGGTTTGCTATGGGTTCTAAATCCAAAAGTAATTGATTTCCCTCACCTATTCTTCCAACAGGAACTAAATCTATACCCTAACCAAATTTTTGTCGGCTCACTCACCGTGAAAAGGAACCTTCGTTCTCTCGAAGTGAGCCATCCTTTTTAATCATTTTAAATTGACCGCTCTCAGTCTTAAACCAGCATGAACAACACTTTTATGTTGTCATTACAATTTCCTTAGCCACTCATTTGAAACTCTGACTAGCGGGACTGGTTGCACCGTCAAACATCAGTCCTCTCCTTGTTATTAATAAAAATACAAGGTGACAAAGTACTTAGCTGGACCAATATGCTGAAGGAGCTCCATGTTCTCTCAAAGTCCTATCATTGCTGACAGTTCCATCTTCCTTTCAATCAGCCTTGGACCGCCCTTTCACTTCGGGCTACATGGAACCTCTTCTGAACCACTAACCACAGGGTTCACACGACACTCCACAGTGTTTCAAGCCACCCAGCCTCATGGCTCTTCTTCAGGTGAATGAACCCCGCTGTTCCATACTTCCGGTTATAACAGATAATGAGGATGACGTCAGAACCTCGACATTATCAAACTCCTCCTTACAACTAGAGCACAGTCGCAGCTGTAACCCCCACCAATCAACCTCCAAATTCATTCCCTCTGTGGCCATAGACTTCAACCGATAAATCCATTGCTGCTCTTTATACTTCAACCTTGCCTGACGATCCCCCCCTCTGTTTGAGGGGGGTACTACCTCCAAAACTCTCCACCGCAAGTCATTGAAGTAATGGCCCTCCTGTTGGCAATGGGGGACCATAGGAGCAGAGGACTGCCTCGTGTTAATTCTTGAACGATGTTCTAATAAACGCTTTCTGACTGGACGAATCGTTCTTCCCACGTACTTTAAATTGCAAGGGCATATCAACAAATAGATCACAAATGCTGTTTGACAATTGGAATAATGTGACAGGGTATATTGAAACCCTGTTTTGGAATCTTTCCAACTTATTCTGGGACTGTGCTCTAGTTGTTAGGAGGAGTTTGATAATATCGGGGTTCTGACATCATCCTCATTATCTGTTATAACCGGAACTATGGAACAGCGGGGTTCATTCGCCTGAAGAAGAGCCGTGAGGCTGGGTGGCTTGAAACACTGTGGAGTGTCGCATGAACCCTGTGGTTAGTGGTTCAGAAGAGGTTCCATGTAGCCCGAAGTGAAAGGGTGGTCCAAGGCTGATTGAAAGGAAGATGGAACAGTCGGCAATGATAGGACTTTGAGAGAACATGGAGCTCCTTCAGCATATTGGTCCAGCTAAGTACTTTGTCACCTTGTATTTTTATTAATAACAAGGAGAGGACTGATGTTTGACGGTGCAACCAGTCCCGCTAGTCAGAGTTTCAAATGAGTGGCTAAGGAATTTGTAATGGCAACATAAAAGTGTTGTTCATGCTGGTTTAAGACCGAGAGCGGTCAATTTAAAATGATTAAAAAGGAGGGCTCACTTCGAGAGAAGGAAGGTTCCTTTTCACGGTGAGTGATCCGACAAAAATTTGGTTAGGGTATAGATTTAGTTCCTGTTGGAAGAATAGGTGAGGGAACTCAATTACTTTTGGATTTATTAAGGTTGGTTTCCAAGGGTGTATTTTTAGTACAATGGGTTCTAAATGGGCAGTGTTTGTAGTAGTTCCTAATGTGCCTGGCGGTTGGCACTGGATTATAGTAATGTAGAAATCTTTTAGTCTTTCTTTATCCGTACACTCATTAAGAGGCATGTTTACTAAAAGTTAGTGTATGGTAACATTATGCAAATATTTATGCAAATGAGGCCCCACACTGAGTCTCCGCACATGGCCCCGCACCCACCTTGGGCCGCCCCTGGTTAGAGGTGGCGTGTAGCTAGAGAGCACATTGCTGCTAGCCACTTAACTGTAGCAGTTGAGAATGCTAACATGCATGTATACATGATACCAGCTGCTAAAGCACACAGCAAGTAGCACTTGCACACTAGTGAGGAAAGTAGGTGGGTTAGAGGTGGAGTGTGGCTTAAGAGCACATTGCCACTAGCGCTTAATGCGTGGCAGCTGAGAATGGTAATGTGAATGCATACATGATACCAGCTGCTAAAACACATGGCAAGTGTCCATTGCACAGTACAGAGGAAAGTAGGTGGGTTAGAGGTGGAGTGTGGCTGCAGAGCACATTGCCACTACAGCTTAACGCATGGCTTTCAAGAATGCTAACATGCATGCATACCTGCTACCAGCTGCTAAAACACATGGTAAATTGCCATTGCATGCTAGAGAGCAAAGTGGGTGGGTCAGGAGTAAAGTGTGGCTTGAGAGCACGCTAGCGCTTAATGCTTTGCAGCCAAGAATGTGTTAATTACACTGTGCGTTCCAGTGCTAGATCATGTGCTAACTGCCAGGAACCTGCTGGTACACTCCTGAGAGGTAGCGCATAAAGGTTGCATTTACCATGCATTAGTTTTGCTGCTAATCGTATGCGAGTGCAACCCTTTAGTAAAAGGGCTGCTTAGTCCTGGCCATGTAATGGAACCACGCACAATTACAGTGTAGGCTGGTGAACTACAGATTAGTTAGGGTAAACTTGCTGAAAGCCATTAGCTGGTTGGCTGGCAATGTGTTGCAAAGAGGATTTGTGAATGGTCTTGGGGGGAAGGGAGGTATTTATCTATGAGTCGATGAGAGACATGTAGGAGAATGCTCAGAAATATTGCTACCTAGAAGGGCAAGCGTCACAATCTCTCTTTCATTTATGTGTTGTTCTCCTCCCCAAAGACCCCAACTCTCTCATTCTTTTCCCACCCTATATTCTTTACATCTGCAGCTGGTATAACAGTGGCATTTTTTTCGGTTACTATTCTAAGTGGTTATGAACTCTGAAACAGTTACAGTAACCCCACTTGGGCAGGGAATCTTTTAATTGCAGATCTGATGGTTTGGGAAACCATCCAATCCAAAACCCCGGGTGTCTCACCGCATTAGACCACAGTAACAGAGAAACAAATGAGACAGTAAAAGATGTTTCTGTAAAAAGGATGGCGCCTTCTTTGGCAAAGGCGTCAAAGGTGGCCTGTGATCATCAAGTGATTTCTGGTTTGGCTCCTGCCCAGTTCTGGTTCGGTTTCCAGAGGAAATAATGTTGCACTGTTCATTTCTCTAGAGTCAAATATCAAACAGCTCTGGTGGGTGGGCACAGATCCAGTCACTCTTAGACACTTTTACAGATTCCGGAGGGATGGGCTGTGAATGACACTCGTTTAAGCAGAGGGGACCACAACTGAAGAGGTAAAGAATGACTCTCTTGGGTATGGAAGACATTCACTGCCATAACTCTATAGAATATGTAGTAGTAACCAGGGAGATTAGTAACAGGGGTACCAGCAGAACTGACACTAGCAGTATCAATAAAAGTAATAGTAACAGCATTACAATACCTGATACCTATAGTCTGTGTATTAGAGCTTAATGTGGGTTACGAAACTGCAGACACACAATTAATCCATGTTTTACAATTACAATTAAGTTACAGTCTTTTTCTCCCTGATGCACATATTGTGCAATCCAAAACCTGCCTGTTGCATACATTTGGAAATAAGAAATACTGTTAAGATCAAGAAGAAAACGCAACTTATAAATTAAAATCTTGAGCTACAAAATCTTTTCTTCTCAAAGAATAGTTGGGTAAAGTCTGAATTTCTAAACAGAACAATAAAGACTTCTGATATTGACAGGCCAGGTCACTGAAGTATGAACTGTAGGAGCTTTGAAATGCACTCTTCTGTTTGACCCTTCACCCTGTTAAAACATTGGTTCTAGAAACATCACAAAAGGGGAGGTTAAAACAAAGGGCAACGTCAGCACAAGGAGCCTTCGGCTGGATTAATTCAATCTTTCTGAATGTCTTGCAAAATGCTAACCTTGCCAGACAATTTGACATGCCATTCCTATGTCTTCCAAAGGTCCTGCAGTTACCCAAGAGTAGAGAGAGGAAAAGAGAAGTCAAGTTCAATTTTGGTGGATGCACCATTGGCTGCTTTTCTGCCAATGGTCTTTTAAAACAATGACCCCAATATCCACTTGAATGTTTGCTGACTGAAAAACAAAGAAATTGTAGAGTTACTGCAAGGAAAGCTTTTGTAAAAGTATGATGGCGAACATGATGTGGCGGTTTTATTAAACCAAAGAAGGAATCTGGAAGACTGGTACAGGATGAGGCATTGTTCTGGTAGCCATTTCCACTAAAATGTTGATGTTGCCTGCAACTTAGCACAGGAGGATGCAGAATGAATGAAGACTCTTGTCCATCACGTCCAGTCTGCCTGGGAGCACCATGGGCACTCACTGCTCATGCTGTTAGCCTGACCTAGCATTCTAGTTGGTGGGTATGGGCTCAGATAATTCTCAAAAACCCCTTTTGATTTTGCCTCAGTTATAATCTGGCAGTAGACCTTTCCAGAAAGCTTATGACCATTTGGTTCAGAGCTCTTCATGAAGACTCACTATTGGTCATCAGCAGCAGTACAAAACTGTCTGCATCAGACAAGATGATGCCAGTTGCCCAAGAATGAGATTAGTGAGATGGTTACCAACAGCTCAAGATGGGAAGCATCCAACATATTGTATCTCATTGCCAGAGGACAGAAGGGGCTATAGCAGTAAACTCATTACTCGGCATTCCTGGGAACGGTCTGAAACTGAAACCGCAAGTCCAGAGAGACAATGAGCAAAAACTTGACCAACTATTTCATTTTCAGTTATGTGGATTTAGCTCCTTTCTTTTCATTGGCAGATCAAAGCAAGATACATTCAGATACAGTAGGCATTTCCCTGTTCCCAAAGAGCTTACAATCTAAGGAATGGATTTACTAATGGGCATTAACATGTTAATCCATTAACACACAATAGAGGTAATTTTATAACAAACTGCATAAAGTTATGTGTCATCCACACACATAAATCATGTATTTCCCATGATTTCTGCACATGGATGGGCACTTATACATACGTACTCTAGGTAGTCACTATTCCATAAGTATTGCCCTTTAGACTGCTGGCACATACTTTCAGAATGGGCAGGCACAGAGGTAGAGCTTGCACAAATAATTTCCATGCATAAAACATGCACATTCTTTGCAAATCCAGGTGTGCACATTGACACGAAGTGCATGGCTGGAGTAAGTGCTTGCACCTAGGTTTGACATGCATACCTTGTGACTTACACCCCTATTTTACAAAGAAGAATAGGCACTCGCTTTTCTGTATATACTAGGTCCACTTTGTAGTCGTATCAGTTTGAATGCATGAAAAACTGGGTGACCCTTAAAAAATTGCCCTCTTTAAGTGAACACCTATTACGGTCAATCGGAGCTATTTTCTACTAACTCACATTAAAGTATACTAGCAAATCTAGTTTTTAGTTTGTACTTGAGACAAAGGAAGGTGAAGTGGTTTGCTTCTGTCAGGAGTATCTGTGGGATTTGAACCCTGGCTTTGTTGGTTCTCAGCTTGCTGCTGTAACCTGTTATAGCTAGCCCAGCACACTGTGGCTAGGATCCTCACCAGAACATCAAGAGGCTCACACATCACCCCCATCATGAAAGAGCTCCATTGGCTATGTCTACCAGACAGAATCAAATACAAAAACATCATTACTTTATTTAAAATACTCCATGACCAATCCTCTGAGCACCTACAGACCAGAATAAGAAAACTCCCCAATAACAGACAAAGAAGAAGCACCGTAGAACACCACCTTACTTCTCCCACAGACTTCGTGAAGTACAACCAATCAGCATGTGAAAGAGCTTTCTCCCTCTATGCTCCAACAAAGTGGAACTCCTTCCCTGTGCAAATCCGAACAACCTCAGACATTAATGATTTCACGAAACTCCTCACAAAACACCTGTGCGCTTTCAGGGCATAACAAACATGAAACAACACAACAAAATTACACACAAAGACACCTCTACACCATAGTCCTACCTTCACTCCTCAGCAAGAACAATGCAATAACAAAATACCAAATATACCTGTTCGGCATTTTGTCTGGTGTTTTGGTATGTTGTTATTAATGTTCTGGATTATTTAATGGTATTTTGTTATATGTTATTAATGTTAATGTTTTGGATTATTTACTGGTTCCCTGTAAATGTTAACACATCCCATGTAAAATTATGTTCTGCTCAATGTAAACCGTATTGAACATTGAAAATGTGGTATATAAACTTCTCAAATAAATAAATAAATTAGGCTTCTCCTCTACTCTATGCTATTTTACATGGTGCTAGAGTTAAGAAAGCACAGAACAATCAGAAATCCTCCAAAGAAATTTAAAACAAAAACATTTGGGATTCTTCTGGGAACATATAGAACAAGATGAGACTGTGCCCTTCTGTCTTGTATAACAAACTGCTGTATTTATACAATCTTCCTGTCCCTTGTCTACATATTTTTCCACAAAATGAAAATCTATGGGTCTGGCTAAAAAAACATCCGTCGGTGAAAGCATATTGCTTGCTTTCTCACCCTTGAGAGTCAGCCTCTTGGAATGGTAAGAGGCAGCCCCAGCCCTTCAGAGGCGGCAGAGTCAATGCCAGTCTTACCCCACTGCATCTAGGGATATGTAGTTTCAATTTCTCTTAGAAAACATGACTGTACATCAATATATACTAAAATCAAAAAATTTTAAGCTTGATCATGTAAACTGGAGGCATCTGGCAATTCTAATTAAATATAGCAGAAAAAGTACCATATGATACCAAGCCATGAAACTGTATTCAAGTGCCAGTGTATTCCAGTATCCCAGGTAAAGCATGCACTAGAATGCCGTAATACTAATCTAGCAGGGATTGTTTTCCTTAATTAGAAATCATGTGCCTTCTCCCAAGTTGCCAATAGGTGTCACTGTTGCAAAATAGCAGGGAATCTCTGCCCTTCTCCACTTGCTTCTCAGGTGGTGGAAACATTAGCTCCATGTAATCCTGTATCTAGGACTGGCCCCAGAAATTTAATCCAGGTCTCCCTCATGGTAACATATGAGACCGTAGCATCTAATTGGTCATTCTACATCTGGAGCACCTGTGGGTTAAGTAATATGAAGTGCTAGACTCGGGGCAGAGGAAGTGAAAGGAGACAGACTTCTCTTTAAACGTTCACATGATCACTTCAGTTCTAAGCCCGGCAGACATATATAGTACAGAATATAGCTATTGATTTTTTTTCCTTGCCTGACTGCTCTTAATCTTCTGAACGTGATTAAACAAGCTTCTACGCATATGCTTCTATACGATGCTTATCTCCTGGGTTTAACGATACACTGGCACTTTCTGGATCATTGCCCAAACCAGATGGTCGACGCTTTATAATGTTCACTTGCCAAGATATTCGTGTCAAAGTCTGTCAACCATTCTCACTTGTAAACCTTGCTGGCATGTGCGTTGCACAAGAGGCGTGCAGTCTGTTATAAGAGTATATGAAGACAAGAGGCCCAGAAATAGCACAAGAGTAAAGCACTTGCCTCGGGCTAGTGGGGACAGGCAGGGATACAGAACCTATCATCTCAGGGGAAGGGCGCATGGGGAGAGTCACTATTCCAGCAGATACAATACATATGACTATATGTACAGCAAAGATGAACCATACTCCCATTTTTACACTCCTTCCCCCAAGAAAACCTAGGAATTCTCAAGTTACCACTGATTACATTTTCTGCATCAGTCTTACTCATGCTAACATTTAGATAGATTTCCAAGTTTGTAAGGCTGAAATTGGAATCTAAATTCCGCCTCGCAGTAAATCTCACTAGCAGGTGCTGTGGTGGTTATGATACTTTTTGAAAGCGCATCAACCGCAAACCTTGACGAAACGGAAACCATTTCATTTATTCTTCTGACTTTTCCACAAGGTGGGAAGGAGCGCAGGTAGTGAGTAGTGTTCATGTAACAAGACAGTGTTAGAGCAGAAGACGCTCTGCTGACATGAGCAGCCTTCTGAGGTGTTCTCACTGCTCTGAGCCATACAGACTGATAGTGGGAAGCGCGGGGCTTTAATACACCAGGCATGGATATCAAGAAATATCAAATATCAAAAGGTGTATGCTGCAAAACTTATAGTCCACATACAGCTTTGAAGAATGGAACTTGCATGGTCAGTGGTTCCTATCCAATCCTGCAGGCAGACCTTACCAGTCTAGTTTTCAAGACAGCCACAAGGGACGTTGCAGGAGTGATGTGCAGTTGGTTTCTGGTTTTGGTTTGGAAAAATCAATGTGTACAAAGAACTTGCACTAAATTAACTTTTATAGGCATAAAACATTTGAATTAATGTGTGTAAAGTTGATTTACTGTATATGTGTTAATTCTTCAGTGCATGCTAATCAAATTTTACATGCATCAATTTCTGATTTCAACTGAAAAAAATGTACAAAAACATAAAAGAATTATTCTAAAACAGGCCACAACTGTTTTACATGCCCATCCCTAATAAGCAGATAGAAGTGCATTCTGGGCTGCTAATGTAGACAAATCTATCACGTGCATATGTACAATATTATGCATATTTTGAAACTCAACTTGGGCAGATGTGCATCTAGGACAGGGCTGGGTTACACTGCACTAGCTACTCCAGAGAGCGTGTGTGCTATCTGTTGAAAGCAAACATCATTCAAGACAGCGTGCCTTGGAATTTATACAGACAGAGGAATGGACATGAGTCATTTGATGCAGGCAGTGCTGAACTGTCATTTTGACTTTGATTTTTTAATGAAGTGGGTTTTCTCCCCCAAAGCTGAGTTTGGAGGGGGTGGGGGTGGCAAGTGGGAGTAGCCTAGTGGTTGGGGCACGGTACTTCAGGCCAGAAGGTCGGGGGTTCAAATCCCACTAGAGGACAGCAACCTTGGGCCGGAAGGACTGGGGTTTCTAGTCCCACAGATGCTCCTTGTGGTCTTGGGCAAGCCACTTAACCCTCCATTGCCCATGTTCCCTGTAAGTATTAGTGAATGTGTCTCATATCCCCACGTGTTAAATGTATCCCCCAATTGTGTTGTGACCGCTTTGATTGAAGGATAAGGCAGTATACAAAACTGTCTAAATAAAATAAATAAAAATAAATTTAGAAGCTGACATGACGTTGACATATGCAACTGACCCCAAAGAGCATTCAACCATCAGTGCCTGTAGTACAATAGTATTTATGCAGCCAGTCATTCAAGGAAGCTTATACTGAATTAAGATGTGCAACTTTCTGGCTTTAAAAAGAAGCGACAGTAGTGAATCCCATGTAAGAGGTGATGTACAGTCTTAAAGAAGAACCCCCAATCCCTCTGAGAAAGGCGGAGAGCACATGGAATGCCACCAGTGATAAAAGGGAAAAACCCAATAGTGCCCAGTTTATAAAAACCATAAAATAAAGCCTTTGATCTGATCTGCACATCTGTTTTGCGTCTCATAGATGGCTAGACATGTTCCTTTTGAAAGCCTAGTGCAAAGTCTGCTATAAAAACTTAAATATCAGGCAAGGGAAAACAGGAGGAAGACTTGGACCTTAAATGACGATATGCCGAGACTGGTTAGGAACCAAAGTTAATCTGATCTGTTTTCTTTAAACTATTAATACTATTATTGCCCATGTAGGCCTATTAGGGGTCATTCTGAGGCACAAATACTGGGGATTGATGTCCTTCACTACTATTCGGGTCCTTCCTGACCCCGTCTACCTTCCCAGTGCATTGTACGGTAGATGCAGGGTGGGAAAGAGGCAGGCCGGGGGTGGTGTTAGGGCAGACAGTGGGTGGTCGTCAGCCTCGGACATACAGGGCCGATTCTAATGCTGACCCTGTACATCTGGGGCTGGCGGCTTGCACAGGGAACCTATTTCACCTTGGAGGTGGAATAAGTTCCCCAGTCAGCAGGGATCGGTAGGCCTGGAGCTGGGAAGCAGCAGAGCAGCTTCCTCACAGCCCAACCCTGGCCTTAGGGGGCCAGATTGGGGGTTTGGCTATGAGGAAAGCACCTTTGCAGCCGGTGGCCAGAGATCACAGCTATTCAATGGAGCCACAGCAACCAGATACCATGGCACCACAGCTCCATTGAACTGCCCTGACTGAGTTAGCCAGGGAAGGCCTGTACATGCAGGCCAGACAGAATCAGGGTCCCAACCTGCACATACAGGCCTGTTTGCGATTCTGATCTTGCAGGGCTAGATGTGCCCCAGGGGATCAGAATCATGACTCCCTCTGTGTATCCGGTTCCAGACAGACACACAATGGCCCAGACATGCAGGATGAAATCAGGCCCATTATGGATATGGCAGATTGATGCTTATGTGTTGTCCTCTGTCCTCTCTATTTATGATCCAAGGAAATTCTGGTCTGCTCAATGTCCTCCTCCTTACTGCCCCTTGTGCCCCACTGGAGTATCTGGGATGAACTGGTACTGGAACTGCTTGATAGAGGGCCAGAGGAAGTTCAGAAGATTGGTAGCAGCATTTATTTTATATAACAGGTTTAATATACCACTTTAGTCAAAGCAGTTTATATTGTAACTTAAATTCAGTAATGTATA
The DNA here is from genome assembly GCA_033557465.1 of Ichthyophis bannanicus. NCBI lineage: Eukaryota > Metazoa > Chordata > Amphibia > Gymnophiona > Ichthyophiidae > Ichthyophis > Ichthyophis bannanicus. Next base: position 181,214,834 of record CM066045.1, on the reverse strand, counting down.
TTAAACAGGATCATTGATAACTTGGATTCTTCTGAGGCAGTAGAGGGTTAAGTGACGCCCAAGGCCACAAGGAGTGCTAGAGGGAATCAAACCCTGGTCTTCTGATTTCTAAGCCAGTGCTCTAACCATTAGGCTACTTCTCCATAGCAGTGTGGCTATCAGGGTTGCCAAATGGGTCAATTTCTGAAGGACAAATGGAGCTGGCCCTGGTATTACCTGACTTTTCTAGCCAATTTCCTGAAGAGACAAAAAAACAAAATACAAGGCCAGGCCTACTAGGGGGTGACCAGCAGAAACAGAGCTGCTGTAATGGAGATGTTCTAGACCAGAGGTTCCCAACTCCAGTCCTGGAGGGCCAAACACCATTCAGGTTTTCAGGCTGTCCCTAATGAATATGCATGAGATACATTTGAATACAATGGGGGCAGTGCATGCAAATGCATCTCATGCATATTTATTAGGGACAGCCTGAAAACCTGAATGGTGTTTGGCCCTCCAGGACTGGAGTTGGGAAACTCTGTACATACCATCGACCAAGCTGCATACCTGAATTCTCTACATCAACATCGGAAAGCTGTCAACCACAAGAGAAAAAAAGCACCACACTAGCACCCTCTTGCGCTCCCTCAACAAACCTCAGGAGCTCTTCAATCTCATTAATTCCCTCACAAATGATACATCCTCACACAAACCAGCAAATATTCCTAGCCCAGAGGCCTTTGCTACATACTTTCAAAGTAAAACCACCTCAACAACACCCCACTCAGATTGGTCTGACCTTAACAGCCTACCTAGGCATCTCCCCTTTGCCGATGACACACTCTTATCCACACTAGAGACCTTTTACCCATACTCCCCTGAACAAATAAAGAAGATTATCTGTGGAATCAACACCACCACCTCCCCAGCTGACCCATGTCCAGCATTTTGGATCAAGCAAGCATGATCAAACCTCAGCCCAGTCATCACCAGAATCGTTAAACTCTCACTGTCCGAAGGCTTCCTACCATCTCCCCTCAAAACCGCCTCCATCAGACCACTGATAAAGAATAAGAAGCTTGACCCATCAGAGGTCAATTCCTACAGACCCATCTCCGGCCTCCCTTACTTAGCCAAAATACTTGAAAAGATTACACACCAACAAACCCAGGACCACATTGACTCCTACACACCTCTAGACCCACAGCAGCACGGGTTCCGACAGCATCTCAGAGTGGAAACCTTACTGACAACTCTCCTGGACAGACTCCACACTGGCTTAGATAATAAGAAACAAGGATTCATCCTAATATTCATAGACATCGCCTCTGCTTTTGATTCAGTCAACCACAATCTCCTACTTACCCACCTACACCAAATAGTGTCATCAGCACTCCCTGGTGGCCCATGGCTGTAAGGGTAGGCTGAGCATTTTTATTGTTTCAAGGAGGAAAGGGCTCTTTAAGGCCAAGTGCAGGTTGGTCTTTGTAGTCCAGCTCCTTGTATGAACAAATTGTATAAGCCAAATAGAGGGTATTAAGGCTTTTATTTCCCCTTTAACGCAAAGGCTCAGTAAGGCACAGAAATAAAGAAAGTCCTTTCTTTCAGGGTTTCACCAAACATAAGCAAGAAGAAAAACTGTTACAAGTTTCACAGTTGATTGGAGAGATTGACTAAAAGATTCTCTTACTTCAGAGCAACTTAAGTAAGCAAAACAGTTCTCTGGCACTTGGCACAAAAGATGAGCATTCTTAAAGCAAAAAGGTCTGTTCAATTCACAGTTTTGCTAATGACTCAAGGCTGCTAGCAATACACAAGGTACAATCCATAAATTCATCTGGAGGCATGGAAATTGGATTCTCTAGGTCTATTTCCATGGACTCTGGGTCACTGGCCTCGCCCTCTGAATTGGATGTCTCCCTTGCTGCTATACTTTCCCAGACTCTGTCTCTGTTTGCTTGTTTCCAATAGGGCTGGTCTAAGGCTCCCAAACGAACATGGCCCGTTCTTCTGCCCTTAAATACTGGTTTGTAAAGCTCTGACTTGTTTCCTTTTCTTCTGCACTGAGCATCTGTTTCACCAGAGCTTCTAGGAGATAAACTTTCTTTTATAAATGAAGTGGCACCATACCTGGGCTTCCTCCTGTAGCCGGTATAACTGGAGCTTTCTCTCGGAGGCACCTCTCTCTGGAGATAGGCTTTCCCTTGGAACCTTCTGAGCAGTGCTTGCCCCTTCTGTAGTTTAGGAAAACCTGGTGAGGAATCCGGATTTCCTTGCTTCTGGGTAAAGGTAGCTCTGCTATCAGAACCTTTCCTTCTTGTACCTCTTAATCCTGATTCAGACTCCTCCAGTGAGCGTAGGCCCCTCTCAAAGCATGGCTTTCTCCTCCCAAGCTCTTTGCCTCTGTGGTCCTTTGCTACCGAGTCTCTCTCCAGACTGACTCTCCTTGAGCTGTCTTTCTTTCTGACTTTTTCTGCTTCTTTTCCAGCACTTACTGTTCTGGGCGTTCTGCTTGATCCAGCTACGGTGCTTGGGCTGGAGGTGTCACTCCTTCCATCTGAAGTGCTTCTCCTGGCAGTCTCTCTCTGGACTGTCCCTCTCTGGACTGCTTTCTTCCAGACTGCTTCCCTCTGGACCGGTTCCCTCTGAACTGGTTCCTTCAGCTGGCCTGTTTTCCTCTGGACTGTGTCGTCCTGCTGGCCTGCTTTCCTCTGGACTGGTTCCTTCTGCTGGCCTGCTTTCCTCTGGACTGGTTCCTCCTGCTGGCCTGCCTTCCTCTGGACTGCCTTTCTCTTATAAAGGTATTCTACCTTTGAGTTTCCCGGGCTTGTCGTCAGGTGCAGCTGATTAGCTCTTACATAATCAGTGGCTGGGTGTGTTAACTCAGCCTCAGTAGTTTTGCTCCTGCTCCCTCTAGCTGGGCTGCAAGGTAATTGCATCCTCTGATCTGTGGAAGGTAGCGGTATATAAGCGACTGTTAAATAAATAAATAAATAAAATCAAATCAACAGCTCTATGAAAGACAGGGTTTTTTTCTAAGTCTGCACTCTCAGTAGCTTCAGCTTCATGACAACAGGTATAAGGAACATAGCCCTCAACTGGTTCAAATCATACCTGTCTGACCGCTGGCAGCAAGTACGCATAGAAACACAATCATCCAGATCATTCCAGCAGACACAGGGAGTCCCACAGGGCTCATCCCTCTCCGCCCTGCTCTTCAATGTATATGTACAGCCGATCTGTGCCATCATACAATCATTCAAAATTTACTACCACATTTATGCCAATGATGTCTTACTCTATGCCCCTTTCTCCACAGACAACCCTGACTATTCTTCCATCACAGAGTGCTTCATTGCAGTCTCAGATTGGCTCGCTTCCCACAATCTGATGGTTAACAGCAGAAAGTCAGAGACCTTATTTATAACCGAAGACAATAATCTCATCCCACCAACTTCCCTCAGGTTGAGTGACATCGATCTTGTGACTAAGCAAGAAGTACGTTACCTGGGAATCACATTGGACCAACATCTGAATTGGGAAGCCCATGTACAAAACATCACCAAGGCAGTTTACCATAAACTGAGAACCCTCCGGCATCTATGCTCTCTCCTTGAACCCTCAAATTTTCACACAGTTTGCCAAGCCCTCATCTTTCCTCACTTCGACTAGTCCAACATAATTCTCCATGGCCTTCCAAAGCATGCTCTCCAACCATTACAACTGGCCATGAACACAGTTGCCCAAACACTCTTGTCTGTGTCCAGATATGAACCCATCATGCGCCTCTTGATACAGCTCCAGTGGCTCCCTATAACAAGTCGCCTGATATACAAAGCCCTCCTACTTACCTTCAAGGCTCTTCATGGCATGTCTGCAGCCTCCCTTGCTGAACTCATACAATGAACCCTGGAGACCAGAACTAGGAGGCCATGCATGGTAAACTCACTTGTCATTCCTTCAGCAATAAGGACTTGTACTCAATCTACCAAGAATCGTGCCTTTTCATTATTTGCACCAACCCGCTGGAATGCCCTACCCCCAATAATCTGAGCCATCCCAGATTTGACATCCTTTAGGAAGGCATTAAAGACATACTTGTTCCAATCAGTCTACAACCAACCACCCTAAACAAAGGCTTCTCTTTATTTATTTATTTATACTGTGCTCTCTAGAATCAGTGCAGTTTACATGTATACTAACAGGTACTTTTTATTCTGTTGTCCCCAAAGAGCTCACAATCTAAGTGTACCTGAGGCAATGGAGGGTTGAGTGGCTTGCCCAAGGCCACAAGGAGTGGCCATTGGACTAGAGACCCCACTCCCTCTGGCCTGAGGTTGCTTGTCCCCATGTGGGAATTGAACCCCTGGCCCTCTGGCCTGAGGTAACCTGTCCCAACCACTGAGCCACTCCTCCTCCTCCTTTGCTGCCCAACCTGTCTCTAGTCTTGTTCATTTTCCCATATTCACACTGATTAAGATCAAATAGCTAGATATTACTTTATTCTACAGTTCCTCTGTTTCAAGATAAATTTTAATCTGTTCTATACAAATTTGTTCCATGTAAACTGTTCCACCATTTTGTTATTGTTATCTCCAGTTCTATGTAAACTGTTTGATTGCTCATGTTATATGTAAACCGCACTGATTTCAAAAAGCGCAGTATATAAAAGCAAATAAATAAATAAATAAAATAAAACAAATGGAGAGAGATACTCAACTGCTATATGGGCCCAATGGAGAAGGGCATTACTTTGTTACATATTCAGTTGTATTTCCTGGCCTGCCCCCTGAGAACACTTTTCCTTACAAATCACAGCTGATGTTTAGTGGTTTTCGGATGTGATGATAGAATGTCATCCCAGGATCTTGTCAAGTCGCTCTAAGAAACCACAGATTCCTTCCTCTAGGGAGCATCATTGAAAAGGTAAAGGTAAGACATGCTGAAAACGCAGTTAGAACACAGAGCATCAGTAGGGAATGCACGCTTGGAAAGACACAGTAATGAATGCAGAACATCACCGAGGGAACGTATACTCAGGAAAACACCGTGACGAATGCAGAACATCGCCGAGGGAACGTATACTCAGGAAAACACCGTGACGAATGCAGAACATCTCCGAGGGAACGTATACTCAGGAAAACACCGTGACGAATGCAGAGCATCACTGAGGGAACGTATACTCAGGAAAACACCGTGACGAATGCAGAACATCACCGAGGGAACGTATACTCAGGAAAACACCGTGACGAATGCAGAACATCGCCGAGGGAACGTATACTCAGGAAAACACCGTGACGAATGCAGAACATCTCCGAGGGAACGTATACTCAGGAAAACACCGTGACGAATGCAGAACATCACAGAGGGAACGTATACTCAGGAAAACACCGTGACGAATGCAGAACATCACTGAGGGAACGTATACTCAGGAAAACACCGTGACGAATGCAGAACATCACCGAGGGAACGTATACTCAGCAAAACACCGTGACGAATGCAGAACATCACCGAGGGAACATATACTCAGGAAAACACCGTGACGAATGCAGAACATCAACGAGGGAACGTATACTCAGGAAAACACCGTGACGAATGCAGAACATCACCGAGGGAACGTATACTCAGGAAAACACCGTGACGAATGCAGAGCATCACCGAGGGAACGTATACTCAGGAAAACACCGTGACGAATGCAGAGCATCACCGAGGGAACGTATACTCAGGAAAACACCGTGACGAATGCAGAACATCACCGAGGGAACGTATACTCAGGAAAACACCATGACGAATGCAGAACATCACCGAGGGAACGTATACTCAGGAAAACACCGTGACAAATGCAGAACATCACCGAGGGAACGTATACTCAGGAAAACACCGTGACAAATGCAGAACATCACCGAGGGAACGTATACTCAGGAAAACACCGTGACGAATGCAGAACATCACTGAGGGAACGTATACTCAGGAAAACACCGTGACGAATGCAGAACATCGCCGAGGGAACGTATACTCAGGAAAACACCGTGAGAAATGCAGAACATCACCGAGGGAACGTATACTCAGGAAAACACCGTGACGAATGCAGAACATCACCGAGGGAACGTATACTCAGGAAAACACCGTGACGAATGCAGAACATCACCGAGGGAACATATACTCAGGAAAACACCGTGACGAATGCAGAACATCACCGAGGGAACGTATACTCAGGAAAACACCGTGACGAATGCAGAACATCACCGAGGGAACGTATACTCAGGAAAACACCGTGACGAATGCAGAACATCACCGAGGGAACGTATACTCAGGAAAACACCGTGACGAATGCAGAACATCACCGAGGGAACCTATACTCAGGAAAACACCGTGACGAATGCAGAACATCACCGAGGGAACGTATACTCAGGAAAACACCGTGACGAATGCAGAACATCACCGAGGGAACGTATACTCAGGAAAACACCGTGACGAATGCAGAGCATCACCGAGGGAACGTATACTCAGGAAAACACCGTGACGAATGCAGAGCATCACCGAGGGAACGTATACTCAGGAAAACACCGTGACGAATGCAGAACATCACCGAGGGAACGTATACTCAGGAAAACACCGTGACAAATGCAGAACATCACCGAGGGAACGTATACTCAGGAAAACACCGTGACGAATGCAGAACATCACCGAGGGAACGTATACTCAGGAAAACACCGTGACGAATGCAGAACATCACCGAGGGAACGTATACTCAGGAAAACACCGTGACGAATGCAGAACATCACCGAGGGAACGTATACTCAGGAAAACACCGTGACGAATGCAGAACATCACCGAGGGAACGTATACTCAGGAAAACACCGTGACGAATGCAGAACATCGCCGAGGGAACGTATACTCAGGAAAACACCGTGACAAATGCAGAACATCGCCGAGGGAACGTATACTCAGGAAAACACCGTGACGAATGCAGAACATCACCGAGGGAACGTATACTCAGGAAAACACCGTGACGAATGCAGAACATCACCGAGGGAACATATACTCAGGAAAACACCGTGACGAATGCAGAACATCACCGAGGGAACGTATACTCAGGAAAACACCGTGACGAATGCAGAACATCACCGAGGGAACGTATACTCAGGAAAACACCGTGACGAATGCAGAACATCACCGAGGGAACATATACTCAGGAAAACACCGTGACGAATGCAGAACATCACCGAGGGAACGTATACTCAGGAAAACACCGTGACGAATGCAGAACATCACCGAGGGAACGTATACTCAGGAAAACACCGTGACGAATGCAGAACATCACCGAGGGAACGTATACTCAGGAAAACACCGTGACGAATGCAGAGCATCACTGAGGGAACGTATACTCAGGAAAACACCGTGACGAATGCAGAACATCACCGAGGGAACGTATACTCAGGAAAACACCGTGACGAATGCAGAACATCACCGAGGGAACGTATACTCAGGAAAACACCGTGACGAATGCAGAACATCGCCGAGGGAACGTATACTCAGGAAAACACCGTGACGAATGCAGAACATCGCCGAGGGAACGTATACTCAGGAAAACACTGTGACGAATGCAGAACATCGCCGAGGGAACGTATACTCAGGAAAACACCGTGACGAATGCAGAACATCGCCGAGGGAACGTATACTCAGGAAAACACCGTGACGAATGCAGAACATCGCCGAGGGAACGTATACTCAGGAAAACACCGTGACGAATGCAGAACATCGCCGAGGGAACGTATACTCAGGAAAACACCGTGACGAATGCAGAGCATCACTGAGGGAACGTATACTCAGGAAAACACCGTGACGAATGCAGAACATCACCGAGGGAACGTATACTCAGGAAAACACCGTGACGAATGCAGAGCATCACTGAGGGAACGTATACTCAGGAAAACACCGTGACGAATGCAGAACATCACTGAGGGAACGTATACTCAGGAAAACACTGTGACGAATGCAGAAGTCTCAATGCGTGGATGAGACAATGGTGCAGAGATGAGGGTTTTGGATTTGTTAGGAACTGGGGAACATTCTGGGGAAAGGAGGGGCTCTTCCGAAGGGATGGGCTTCACCTTAACCGGGATGGAACCAGGCTGCTGGCATTAACCTTTAAAAAGGAGATAGAGCAGCTTTTAAACTAGATATTAGGGGAAAGCCGACAGTCGCCCAAGAGCGGATGGTTCGGAAGAATGTATCCTTGAAGGATACTACCAAAAGCAGAGAGGTTCCACAAAAGAGTAAAGTAGCCCAAATGCCCTCAAGTATGGAGCAGACAGAGCATAAAGATCCCAATTTACCCATGTCTAACAATAGCCAAATTAACATGAATAAAATACATTCTCTAAAATGCTTGTATGCAAATGCTAGAAGTCTAAAGAATAAGATGGGAGAGTTAGAATATATAGCACTAAATGAAAGGTTAGATATGATTGGAATATCAGAGACATGGTGGAAGGAGGACAACCAGTGGGACACTGTGATACCTGGGTACAAACTATATCGTAATGATAGAGCTGATCAAATTGGTGGAGGGGTTGCGTTCTATGTTAGAGAGGGCATTGAGTCAGAAAGGATTAAAGTTTTGCAGGAAACAAAATCTGCTGTAGAATCTATATGGATTGAAATTCCATATAAAAGGGGGAAGGCGATGGCAGTGGGGGTGTACTATCGAGCACCTGGCCAGAATGACCAAATGGATGATGAAATGCTCAAAGAAATCAAGGAAGCTAACAAAAGTTACAGCGCAGTAATAATAATGGGCGATTTCAATTACCCCGGTATCGACTGGGTCAGTGTCACGTCAGGACATGCTAGGGAGATAAAGTTCCTAGATGAAATAAATGACTGCTTCTTGGAGCAGCTGGTTTATGAACCGACCAGAGGGGAAGCCATATTAGACCTAGTCCTTAGTGGAACACCAGATCTAGTGCAAGAGATAAGGGTGTTGGGGCCACTTGGCAATAGTGATCATAACATGATCGCCTTTGATTTAATTAGTGGAGGAGGGATAGTAAGGAAATCCACAGTACTACCTTTTAACTTTCGAAAAGGAGACTATGATAAAATGAGGAAAACAGTTAAGAAAAAACTAAAAGGAGCAGTTGCGAAGGTTAAAGACGTACATCAAGCTTGGGTGTTGTTGAAAAATACTATCTTGGAAGCCCAGACCAGCTGTATTCCACACATTAAGAAAAGTGGAAGGAAGACCAAAAAACTGCCAGCATGGTTTAAAGGTGAGGTCAGAGAGGCTGTTGTTGCCAAAAAAGCATCTTTCAGGAAATGGAAAAAAGAGCCAAACGACGAAACCTGGAAACAGCACAAGCACTGGCAAATCAAATGCAAGGCATTGATAAGGCAGGCAAAGAGAGAATTTGAGAAGAAGCTTGCTGCGGAAGCAAAAACACGAAATAAAGACCTTTTCAAGTACATTCGTAGCAAAAAACCTTTGAGAGAGTCAATTGGTCCATTAGATGATAAAGGGGTTAAAGGAGCACTAAGAGGCGACAAGGTGATAGCGGAGAGACTGAATGAATTCTTTGCTTCGGTCTTTACTGAGGAAGATGCAGGGATGTTACCCATGACTGAAGTGGTATTTAAAGGTGCGGAAGAATTGAAGGAAATATCGATACATCGGGAAGATGTCTTACAACTATTAGATAAACTGAAGAGTAGCAAATCACCTGGGCCGGATGTTATACATCCAAGGGTGTTGAAAGAACTGAAATATGAGATTGCAGACCTGCTATCAGTAATCTGTGAACTATGATTAAAATCATCGCTAATACCTGAAGATTGGAGGATCGCCAATGTAACACCAATTTTTAAAAAGGGTTCCAGGGGTGATCCGGGAAACTACAGACCGGTGAGCCTGACGTCAGTACCGGGAAAAATGGTAGAAACCATCATAAAGAATAAAATTACTCAGCATGTAGATAGTCACAACCTAATGGGAGACAGCCAACATGGCTTTAGACAAGGAAGATCTTGTCTTACTAATCTGTTATGTTTTTTTGAAGGAGTGAATAAACAGGTGGACAAAGGTGAGTCGGTTGATATTGTGTATCTGGACTTTCAGAAAGCCTTTGACAAGGTCCCTCATCAGAGACTTTTGGCAATACTAAAGAGTCATGGGATAGGAGGCAGTGTACTATTGTGGATCAGGAACTGGTTAAAAGATAGAAAGCAGAGGGTAGGGCTAAATGGCCAATTTTCCCAATGGAGAAAGGTGAATAGTGGTGTACCCAGGGATCTGTGCTGGGTCCGCTGCTTTTTGACATATTCATAAATGACCTGGAAAGTGGAATAACGAGTGAGGTTATCAAATTTGCAGATGACACAAAACTATTTAAAGTTGTTAAAACCCAAGAGGATTGTGAAAAATTGCAAGAGGATCTTGATAAATTGGAAGACTGGGCATCAAAATGGCAGATGAAATTTAATGTGGACAAGTGCAAGGTTATGCACCTAGGGAAGAACATCCCAAACTATGGTTACACGATGCAAGGTTTCACATTAGGAACCACCACCCAGGAAAAAGATTTAGGCGTCATTGTGGATACCATGTTAAAACCCTCGGCCCAGTGTGCAGCGGCGGCCAAGAGAGCAAATAGAATGCTAGGTATGATAAGGAAAGGAATGGAAAATAAAACAAAAGATATTATAATGCCTCTATATCGTTCCATGGTGAGACCGCAACTTGAATATTGTGTGCAATTCTGGTCGCCGTATCTTAAAAAGGATATAGCGATTTTAGAAAAGGTACAGAGAAGAGCCACCAAAATGGTAAAGGGGATGGAAGGATACTCCTATGAAGAAAGGCTAAAAAGGTTAGGGCTCTTTAACCTGGAAAAGAGACGGCTGAGGGGAGATATGATAGAAGTCTATAAATTAATGAACGGAGTGGAACGGGTAAACGTAGATCGATTGTTTACCTTATCAGAATATAGAAAGACTAGGGGACATGCAATGAAGCTACAAGGTAAACTATTTAAGACTAATAAAAGAAAATATTTTTTCACTCAACGTGTAATCACACTCTGGAATTTGTTACCGGAGGATGTAGTAAAGGCTGTTAGTGTAGCTGGGTTTAAAAAAGGTTTGGACAAGTTCCTGGAGGAAAGGTCCATAAACCATTATTAAGAAGTGACCGAAGATATCAATGCTTGACCCAGTACAAGCATTGTGGAACTTGTGTCTCTTGGGTAAACTGCTAGGTACATATGACCTAGATTGGCCACTGTTGGAAACAGAATACTGGGCTTGATGGACCTTGGTCTGACCCAGTATGGCATATCTTATGTTCTTATGTTATGTAACATCACTGAGGGAATGTATACTCAGGAAAACACATTGACAAACAATGTATCTTTGATGGATACTACCAAAAGCAGAGAGGTTCCAAAAAAGAGTAAAGTAGAACAAATGCCCTTGAGTACAGAGCAGACAGAGCTTAAGATTCCAAATTGCCCATGCCTACCAATAGCCAGATTAATATGAATAAAATACAGTCTCTAAAATGCTTGTATGCAAATGCTAGAAGTCTAAAAAATAAGATGGGAGAGTTAGAATATATAGCACTAAATGAAAGGTTAGATATGATTGGAATATCAGAGACATGGAAGAAGGAGGATAACCAGTGGGACACTGTGATACCTGGGTATAAACTATATCGTAATGATAGAGCTGATCAAATTGGTGGAGGGGTTGCGCTCTATGTTAGAGAGGGCATTGAGTCGGAAAGAATTAAAGTTTTGCAGGAAACAAAATTTGCTGTAGGATCTCTATGGATTGAAATTCCATGTAAAAAGGGGAAGGCGATGGCAGTGGGGGTGTACTATCGACCGCCTGGCCAGAATGAATAAATGGATGATGAAATGCTCAAAAATCAAGAAAGCTAACAAAAGTTACAGCACAATAATAATAATGGGTGATTTCAATTACCACGGAATCGACTGGGTCAGTGTCACAGCAGGACATGCTAGTGAGATAAAGTTCCTAGATGAAATAAATGATTTCTTCTTGGAGCAGCTGCTTCATTAACCGACCAGAGGGGAAGCCATATTGGACCTAGTCCTTAGTGGAACACCAAATCTGGTGCAAGAGATAAGGGTGTTGGGAACACTTGGCAATAGTGATCATAGCATGATCGTGTTTGATTTAATTAGTGGAGGAGGGATTGTAAGAAAATTCACAGTACTACCTTTTAACTTTCGAAAGAGAGACTATGAATAAATGAGGAAAACAGTTAAGAAAAAACTAAAAGGAGCAGTTGCAAAGGTTAAAGACTTACATCAAGCTTGGGTGTTGTTTAAAAATACTATTTTGGAAGCCCAGACCAGCTGTATTCCATGCTTTAAGAAAAGTGGAAGGAAGTCCAAAAAACTGCCAGAATGCTTTAAAGATAAGGTCTGAGAGGCCCTTGTTGGCAAAAAAGCATCTTTCAGGAAATAGAAAAAAGAGCCAAATGATGAAAACTGGAAACAGCACAAAAACTGGCAAGTTAAATGCAAGGCATTGATAAGTAAGGCAAAGGGAGAATTTGAGAAGAAGCTTGCTGCGGAAGAAAAATCATGTAATAAAGACTTTTTCAAGTACATTTGTAGCAAAAAATCTGTGAGTCAGTTGGTCCATTAGATGATAAATGAGTTAAAGGGGCACTAAGAGGTGACAAGGCGATAATGGAGAGACTGAATGAATTCTTTGCTTTGGTCTTTACTGAGGAAGATGTAGGGATGTTACCCATGACTGAAGTGGTAATTAAAGGTGCGGAAGAATTGAAGAAAATATCGACACATCAGGGAGATGGTATTACAACTATTTGATAAACTGAAGAGTAGCAAATCACCTGGACCGGATGGTATACCTCCAAGGGTGTTGAAAGAACTGAAATATGAGATTGCAGAATTGCTATTAGTAACTGTGAACTATTATTAAAATAATCTGTAATACCTGAAGATTAGAGGATGGCCAACGTAACACCAATTTTTAAAAAGGGTTCCAGGGGTGATCCGGGAAACTACAGACCGGTGAGCTTGAAGTCAGTACCGGGGAAAATGGCAGAAACCATCATAAAGAACAAAGTTGCTGAACATGTAGATAGTCATGGCTTAATGGGAGACAGCCAACATGGCTTTAGACAAGGAAGATCTTGTCTTACTAATCTGTTATGTTTTTTTGAAGGTGTGAACAAACAGGTAGACAAAGGTGAGTTGGTTGATATAGTATATTTGGACTTTCAGAAAGCCTTTTACAAGGTCCCTCATCAGAGACTTTTGGCAAAACTAAAGAGTCATGGGATAGGAGGCAGTGCACTATTGTGGATCAGGAACTGGTTAAAAGATAGAAAGCAGAGGATAGGGCTAAATGACCAATTTTCCCAATGGAGAAAGGTGAATATAAGAACATAAGATATGCCATACTGGGTCAGACCAAGGTCCATCAAGCCCAGTATTCTGTGAATAGTGGTGTACCCCAGGGATCTGTGCTGGGTCCGCTGCTTTTTGACATATTCATAAATGACCTGGAAAAGGGAATAACGAGTGAGGTTATCAAATTTGCAGATGACACAAAACTATTTAAAGTTGTTAAAACCCATGAGGATTGTGGAAAATTGCAAGAGGATCTTGATAAATTGAAAGACTGGGCATCAAAATGGCAGAAGAAATTTAATGTGGACAAGTGTAAAGTTATGCACCTAGGGAAGAACAACCCAAACTATGGTTACATGATGCAAGGTTCCAGATTAGGAACCACTACCCAGAAAAAAAACTTTAGGCGTCATTGTGGATAACATGTTAAAACCCTCAGCCCAGTGTGCAGCGGCGGCCAAGAGAGCAAATAGAATGCTAGGTATCTTAAGGAAAGGAACGGAAAATAAAACAAAGGATATTATAATGCCTCAGTATCATTCCATGGTGCGACTGCATCTTGAAAATTGTGTACAATTCTCGTTGCCGTATCTTAAAAGTGATATAGCGTTATTAGAAAATGTTCAGAGAAGAGCCACCAAAATGGTAAAGGAGATGGAAGGATACCCCTATGAGGAAAGGCTAAAAAGGTTAGGGCTCTTTAACCTGGAAAAGAGACGGCTGAGGGGAGATATGATAGAAGTCTATAAATTAATGAACGGAGTGGAATGAGTAAACATAGATCAATTGTTTACATCATCAGAATATAGAAAGACTAGGGGACATGCAATGAAGCTACAGGGTAAACTATTCAAGACAAATAAGAGAAAATATTTTTTCACTCAACGTGTAATCAAACTCTGGAATTTGTTACCAGAGGATGTAGTAAAAGCTGTTAGTGTAGCTGGGTTTAAAAAAGGTTTGGACAAGTTCCTGGAGGAAAGGTTCATAAACCATTATTAAAAAGGGACCTAGGATATCACTGCTTGACCCAATACAAGCATTGCAGAACCTGTGTCTTTTGGGGAAACTGCTAGGTACGTATGACGTTGGAAACAGGATACTGGGCTTGATGGACCTTGGTCTGACCCATTATGACATATCTTATGTTCTTATTCAGCCGCTAAATGGATCATTTATACATTTAGTTCAGGCCTGACAAACAGTAGACCTAAACAAAATGGAGAGTGGTGGCTGCAGTCAACAGTGAATATCTATATTCAGCCTACAGACTATGGGGGTTATTTTGCAAGCCTTACTTATGCTTTAGAAATCTGGAAATGGGCATGGAAACGTACAAAGCATGGAGACATCTCCAGAGCAATTTTAGAAGCTGCATCTGTGGATGTCTCCATCGTGAGAATGTCCAGGCCTGAATGGGGCATCGTAGAAGCATAGCTTGGGTGTACCAAAGAACTTGGACATCCCAACTTGATTTCCAAAATATCCTGGACATTCAACATCATATCTAATGTTATATCTGCTCCAGGCATGAACAAGCATCTGAAAAGTGATAATTTTGTTAAGAAATGTCTGGAGGGTGTGGAGAAGGAGCTACACTAAACCCTCCTTTATTTTACAAAACAGACACTGACAAAGAATGACGGACCACGTTTTTGTTTTGCTATGCTGCTGGATGACTCCTTATCCTGGCTTGCATGAGATGGACATCCACACCCCACATTTCTCTAAGAGGAACATCTATGTGGCCACTGTCATGGACATTCACGTCGGGGACATCCACGTTACAAACATGGGCTGGAGACATAGCCGTCCCTGGCATTTTTCTATATGTTCTGTCCTGGATTTGATTTGGACATCCTTTCTAAAATGCCATTTCACATGTATAGCAGTACCGAATATATGTATTTATTTAAATGTCATGGCAGGTATTTAAATAGATATGCTGATTGCTGTTACTGAATATTAACCCCGTTATTTTTTACATGCTAATAATGTGTCACTTATATTTATAAATAAAAATGTATGGAAAGTCACCGTCCAGAGATGGACCAGAAGAGGCCATCCTGGCCAAGCCATGCTTCTGTGTTCTGTTGGGGCAATTTTTCCAAATGGGCTAGGTTTGCACATACCATGAAAGTCATGCGCCTCACTCGTAAGCCAGGGTATGTGGAGTATGATCTCAATCTCTCAAGTTTACTGCTAATGCTCGGCATAGTACTTGCATCGTGTCAAAGAGAGCTTCCTGTAAGATGGAACGTGAATGGGTAGTTTGTCAAGATGGGCTTGGAAATTCTTCTTTATCAGGCCTGTGACTCCAAATACAATGGGAAATATTTCTGTATTTTTGTGTCACATTTTCTTGGTCTCTGACTGCTTTTCTCAGTACTTCAGGATCTTCTGCCTCTCCACGCGATTCACAGAATAATCACTCGGAACCGACACCTCTTTCATATCAATACTGTTCTGGTGTTTTTCTCCTTTAGCACTATGTTGGGTTTCCTTATTTCCAATTTCCTATCCGTCAGAATGGGAATGTCCCAGGTGATCAAAACCGCTTCATTCTCTGTAATTCTCTCGGGGTCATGATCCCAGTGCTTTTCAGGGACAGTGATGCTGTAGTGTTAACAGAGTTTCCAATGGATGAGGTATGTGACTTGTGCCTTTCTGTAGAAAACCTTTCTGCCATCAGAATTTCACAGCCAGCTATGAAGTGAGTCAGTGTTTCCAGCTCTTTCTTGCAGAATCAACATATGTCTGTTTTGCCAATTTTTTCAGTGCTTGCTGTAAATCATCTCATCCATAATCCACTGTCCTGGGCTGCAACTATCAGTCTCTCACCCTATGGTTTTAATTCACCTCTCCTTAACCATTTGTGTGTTATTTCGGTGGTATTTTAGTGGATTTTGGTGGAAGGTGTGTGCTGATGAGAACTTATGGAACTGGGAACCCAAGTTCTCAGGAAATGTAGCTCTGAATCTTCAAATATTTCGATACTTACACTGGAGACAGATAGTTTTATTTCTTTCAATATAAGATGTCACTATAAATTCTAGAGTTCCTAACTGAATGGATATTTCACATCTTGAATTTATTTTAGCTTTTTGGTAGGCTGTAATGTGCGGGAGCCCCAATTAACCCAAAAATCCACTATAGCAGATTGAAATACTAAAGCAATTACATAGACCAGCAGTAACAAAGATCATTGTCTAATCCCCGGCTCTGACACGCACCTGAAAGCTTTTCCAGGTCGCCGGCATTCTCTCCATCATACACAACTGGTCAAAGAGTAATCTAAGAGGAAGTGAGGGAAAATAATGTGACTGGTACTGGACTTTTTATTGCTATTAATTATCTATTTTGTTTGGAAACTATTGGGTTATTATTTAAAAGCATTTATCCATTGAGTGGCAGCCGTTTCTCCATTACGTGCCCCATGCATGAATTTTCAGTGGCACTATGGATAGTGCTAGGTATTCCACCTAACTCTATGGACAGTCAGCTGCTATCTGCAGAGCTACTGGGATAAAATCAGCTCAGCAAACAGGATGTCCTAATTTAAATTTGCAATGCCAGATAGTGGTGCTGGACATATGTAAGAGGTTTAAAGGCCATGACCATTTTTTTTTAAACAGTGACTGTGGTGTTTAAATATTGACCACTTATTTTTTAGTTTTCTAAAACCAAACACATTTCTGGGTAAAACTGTTCCCAGGATGACTTTTCTTTGCTCTTTATCTGCGATGGCATTTTACATTGTGAGTTTGGCAGACGGTGGAAGAATAGGAAATGGTTTCTGTTCCATTCTTGACCTTGGTGGGGACTGGATTAGAAAAAAAAGAGCCACTTAACACAGCGTTCCAGCTGCTACCCATCACAAGTGCACCGACGCAGATTTCCGACAAATCTTGTCTACACGGAGCTTCTGATTCTGGCCCTTAAACAAAGGCCAGATTGTATTCTGATCAGTTATCAAGATATCTATTTTTTCTTCTATGCTCTTCTTGTATTTAGCTAAAGGGTTACCCAAATTAATAAAGAGGATTCATAGACTCATTTGGCTCTCTCTCCTCGATGTCTTTCAGGAAAATAGACTAGTTAAAAAAATAGCAAAATAAAACAACTCCACATGGCATAGATCCAGCCTACAAAGATAAATCCTAAATAATGTGCATTGCTAAATTGAAGCAGACAATTTACAAACAAAATTATTTTACTTAATGGGATCAGTTTTGCCTGAGTGGAATTTGACTTCCAGCCCTGTCAATAACTCAGTCCACCTCTTTCATTTGAAGCTGGCAAAGAATCAATTTCAGTCTTTGTGCCATGTGCAGTCTGAATCTTCACACTTCAAGACGCCAGATTCATGGATTATTTCACAGAATGGAGAGCTCTGAATGCCCCAAAGCCAAGGACTGGATGTTGCTGGTTGTTCTGAAATATTTCAAAGGAAGAGCAGAGAAAGCACAGTTACTTACCTGTAACAGGTGATCTCTGGGAACAGCAGGAATTAGTCCTCACATATGGGTACATCGGTACCGATGGAGCCTGCGCGGGAATGCTCCCCAGCTTCCCAGGATGAAAGCTTTTGGGGCATCCCACAGCGCATGCGCGCTGCCTTCCCACCTTTCCTAACCAACTCTCCTCAGTTCAAGTTTAAAGCTGAGACAATAGAGAGAGATAGGAAAGGAAAGACAGAGAGAGATACAACTCCTAGGGGAGGTGGGAGGGTTGTGAGGACTAATTCCTGCTGTTCCCAGAGATCACCTGTTACAGGTAAGTAACTGTGCTATCTCCAGGAACAAGCAGGAATGAGTCCTCACATATGGGGACTCCCTAGCTGAGATGCCTGGGAGATCCCCAAGGGTATGAGACCCTGGAGGGTTCCTCGTCTTCCTATGGATCTCAGGCATCCATTCAGGGAATGAGGGCAGGAATTGTTCAAGAATGGAACAGGTGTCTGAGGACAGCCTGACCAAACAAGGCATCCTGGCGGGAGTCCTTGTCCAAACAGTAATGGGCTGTGAAGGTATGAACCGAGGCCCAGGTGGCTGCTCGACAGATCTGGTCAATGGAGACAGAATGAAGATGAGCCATAGAGGTGGCCATGGCCCTCACATTGTTAGCTGTTACATGGCCCTCCAGAGAAAGGTTCTTACTCTGGTAAACAAAGGAAATACACTGAGCAATCCAATTGGACAGTGTTCTTTTAGAGACTGGAAGTCCTAAATGAGAAGGATCAAAAGCAACAAAAAGCTGGGAAGACTTTCTATGTTGCTGTGTCCTGTGTAAGTAAAAAGCAAGAGCTCTTTTACAATCTAGAGTATGAAGTTTCCTCTCAGCACTGGATGCATGAGGAGCTGGAAAAAAGACAGGTAAATATACCTCTTGATTAAGATGAAAAGGTGAGACCACTTTAGGCATAAAGTGAGGATTTGTCCTAAGGACTATCTTATCATGATGGAACCTTGTATAAGGTGGATTAGCCACTAAAGCCTGCAGTTCACTGATGCGGCGAGCAGAAGTGATTGCAATAAGGAAAATAACCTTCCAGGAAAGAAATTTCAAGGAGGTAGTGGCTAAGGGTTCAAAAGGTGGCTTTATAAGCTGACCAAGAACCAAGTTTAAGTCCCATGCCACCGGAGGAGGTTGAATGGGAGGTTTAGTTAAAGTTAGGCCTCTCATGAATCTTGCAATAAGGGGATGGGAGGAAACAGGTTGTCCATTGATAGGCTTAAGGGATGCTGCAATAGCACTTAAATGGACCCTTACTGAATTCGTCTTAAGGCCTGCATTGGAAAGATGCAGGAGATATTCCAATAGAGAATTCACAGGAAGTGCCAGAGGGTCAAGACCCTTTTGAGCACACCAAATGGAAAATCTTTTCCACTTAAAAGCATAGGAACGCCTAGTGGAAGGTTTCCTGGAAGCATGGAGGATATCCTTCACTTGCTGAGAAAGATTGAAGTCTTGAAGGTCTAGGCCTTCAGTAACCAAGCTCAGAGGAGAAGGGACTTGGGGCTTGGGTGCCACAAAGTCCCCTCCTCCTGAGACAGAAGGTCTGGAGCAGCTCCCAAGTCCAGGGAGGGGGCTTGGGAGAGATGCAGAAGTAGAGGGTACCACACTTGGTGTGGCCAACGTGGAGCTATGAGGATCATAGATCCTTGATCCCTCTGAAGTTTGAACAGAGTCTTGGGAATCAAAGGAATGGGTGGAAAGGTGTACAGGAAGCCCTGACCCCAATGAAGGAGGAAGGCATTCTTGGCCAGAGCTCCCTGACACGGAATTCTGGAACAGAACTGGGGAAGTTTGGCATTCCACAGACTTGCAAAGAGGTCTATGTCCGGGGTTCCCCATTCCTGGAAGATTCTGAGTACCTGATCCATGTGCAGGGACCATTCGTGTGGAAGCAGAACTCGACTGAGTCTGTCTGCCCAAGAGTTTTGGATTCCTGGGAGGTATACTGCCAGGAGATGGATTTGATGCTCTCTGGCGAAGGCCCATAATTTTAGAGCTTCATTGCAAAGCGACAGAGAGCCAGTTCCTCCTTGCTTGTTTATGTAAAACATGGCTACTTGATTGTCCGTATGAATGAGGACGGTCTTGTAGCTGAGGAGGGTATGAAAGACCTTGAGAGCTAGGAACACTGCTCGCAGTTCCAAGTGGTTGATATGAAGAGAGGTCTCCTGTGGGGACCAAGTGCCTTGGGTGGAGAGGTCTTGTAGATGAGCTCCCCAACCTGTTTGGGAGGCATCTGTTGTGAGGGCTGCTTGGGGTAGCACAGGCTGGAAGGGGGACCCCAGCAACAGATTTTGAGTTGACATCCACCATTGGAGAGACCAAAAGAGACGTTTGGAGGTTGCTATTTGGTCTGAGAGAGCTCCTGATGCTTGAGTCCACTGTGTGGACAAAGTCCATTGAGCTGCTCTCATGTGTAGGCGAGCATAGGGCACCACATGCACTGTGGAAGCCATGTGGCCTAGTAGTTGTAGCATCTCCCGGGCAGTTAAGTGGCTCTTTGACTGAATCTGGGAGGCTAACTGCACTAGACGTTGGCAACGAGCCTGAGGAAGATAGGCTCTTGCAGTAGTGGTGTCCAACCAGGCCCCTATGAATTCTAGGGACTGAGTAGGGGTGAGCTGAGACTTTGGGAGGTTTACCACAAGTCCCAGATACTGCAGAATGCGCCTGGTGCGGTCCAGGGAAATTTGGGCTTCTGACTGAGATGGAGCTCGGATGAGCCAGTCGTCCAGGTATGGGAAGACAAATATTCCCAGAGTGCGTAGAAATGCAGCAACTATTGCCATGCATTTGGTGAACACTCTTGGAGCAGAAGCTAGATCGAAAGGAAGCACTCTGTATTGGTAATGTTTTCCCTGGAACAGAAAATGTAGGAATTTTCTGTGGGATGGATGGATGAGTATATGAGTGTACGCATCCTTGAGATCTAGAGAACAAAACCAATCCTGACTCTGTAGGTATGGAAGGAGAGTGCCTAAAGAAAGCATCTTGAACTTCTCCTTGCAGAGGAATTTGTTCAATTCTCTGAGATCTAGAATGGGTCTGAATCCCCCTGTTTTCTTTGGGATGAGAAAATAGGGGGAGTAAAACCCTGACCCTTGTTGAAGAAGCGGAACTGCTTCTATGGCCCTCTGGGCCAGAAGGGTAGTCACCTCCTGATCCAGAAGGTCGAGGGATGTGGGAGAATTGAAGTGTCTCACCCTGGTGTAGGGAGGAAGGTCTGAGAAATGAAGTTTGTAGCCCTCTCTTATGATAGAGAGGGTCCACTGCTCTGATGTGATTTGCTCCCATCTGGGAGCAAAATGAGCTAACCTTCCTGGAATGGTGAGAGGCTCTGGTTGTTGTAGAGCCAGAAAGGTTAAGTTCTCTAGTATCAAGTCAAAAACCCTGAGGGGGTTGGGACTGCTGGGTTGCAGCAGCCCCTGCAGGTTTAGGCCTGGCCTGTTTAGGTTGCTGACGCTGAGTAGCAAAGCGACCTGTAGAAGACTGTTGACCAGAAGTGGAAGGAAATCTGCCCTTTTTGTAAAAAGACTTTTTAAAATATTTTTTCTTGGCCGGAGTGGAGGTAGTCTTAGAAAGTCTATCCAGAGCAGCATTTTCTGCATCCATTTGAGTGGCTTTAATTTGCCACTCTTTGCCAAATAGATTTTCACCTGTACAGGGCAGATTTCCTAAACCATCTTGAACCCAGGGTTCTAGATCAGAAGCCTGGAGCCAAGCAATTCTACGAGCAGCTATAGCAATGCCTGAGGCTCTGCTGGCACCTTCAAAAGAATCAAAGGCTGCCCTGTTGGAAAACTTTGAAATGTCTTGAGTATGCTTAAGCCAAAGAAGGAACTCATCCCTTTTGTCCTCTGGAATAAAAGGGAGAAAGTTGTGCAGCTTTTCTGCAACCTCCTTCAGAAACATACCCATATAAAGGCTATATGAATTGATTCTGGCAATAAGCATGCTGGCTTGGAAGATTTTCCTACCAAAAGCATCCAAGGTCCTGCATTCTCTTCCTGGAGGAGTAGAAGAGTGTCTTTTGGTACTCTTTATCCTTTTCATAGCTGACTGCACCACAATGGAGTGGTGAGGAAGCTGAGTTTTTGAAATCCAGGAGGAGGGAGGGACTCGGTACATAGTGTCCAATCTACGAGAATGAGGAGAAAGGGTGAGAGGAGTCTCCCACAATTCAATCAAAAGTTCTTGAAGAATTTCATGAATTGGCAAGGTGACTGCCTCTCTGGGAACCTTAGAGTATCCCAAAATATCTAATTTTTTTGCTCTAGGTTCTTTTTCAGAGGTTACTGAAATAGAGAGTCCTTTAGCTACTTCTATTATGAAGTCTTGAAAGGACAAATCCTCTGGAGGAGACATTCTCCTTTTTGGAGAAGAGGGCTCCTCAGGAAGGGTGACAGATACTTCAGGGGACTCGTCCGATGAATCAGAATCATCAGAAGAATCGAAGTATCGTCTGCTCGATTCCAAAGATCGATAGGCGTATCGATCGGTACCGACATCGGGTGTTCCCGGTACCGGATCGGTACCGAGAAAGAGCCCAGGACAGGGAGCCGGAATCGGTATCCTGACCGATGTCTATGCAGCCGGTACCGGTATCGAAGTTGGTAACGGTACCAGTGCTGGTACCGACAACGGAGCTTGTTTCGGTACCGTCTGCGTCGCAGCCTTAATGAAAGCCAGTATAGCCTGCTGCATGGATTGCACAGTGTGATCCATGGACGCCACGACTGCCTGGATGTCGGTACCGGGAGATTGTGCCGGTACCCCAGAGCAGTCTAACAGGTGATCGGTCGAGGCCGTGCCATCGATGTCAACCTGTAACCCCATAGGAGGAGCTTTGGAAGCCGGAGCTTCCCGCTGGGGTTGTTTGGCTGGGGCAGGATCCTCGAGGGCAAGCCCGGAGGCATCTCGATGCTTAGAGGGAGATTTGCCCTTCGA
This sequence comes from Ichthyophis bannanicus, assembly GCA_033557465.1. NCBI lineage: Eukaryota > Metazoa > Chordata > Amphibia > Gymnophiona > Ichthyophiidae > Ichthyophis > Ichthyophis bannanicus. Next base: position 181,191,981 of record CM066045.1, on the reverse strand, counting down.
GGACCTGCTAAAAGTATGTTTGGTTACCTGAGACCCATCAGGAGAGGAAGACCTGGAAGATGTCGATGCCACCGCCGGTGCATCCGTGGGAAACAGCACATGGAGCTTGGCTGCCCGGTTCTGTAACCCTCATTTAGACATTAGAGAGCAGGACTGGCAATCCGGGATGGAGTGTTCAGGCCCCAAACATTTCAGACACCATTCATGGGTATCTGTGACAGAAATTGTACCGCTACACTTAGTGCATTTTTTGAACCCGGAGGCTGGTTTTTCCATAAGGGAAAAATATCTTGTGGACCTGGAGGCCTAAGAAGAAAATACACCAAGTGAGGAAAAAAGATAGGTTTTTTTTGTTTTTTTAAAGAAAAGAAAAGAAAAGACCGGCGGTACCGGTCCGGCGTCGGGGAAGGCAGACACGTGACCAAAGAAATAAATTAAAATAAAGAACTTCTGCAGTGGTGACAGGAACACGACCTGCTGGCTCTGCGGAAAAGAAGAACTGAGGAGAGTTGGTTAGGAAAGGCGGGAAGGCAGCGCGCATGCGCTGTGGGATGCCCCAAAAGCTTTCATCCTGGGAAGCTGGGGAGCATTCCCGCGCAGGCTCCGTCGGTACCGACGTACCCATATGTGAGGACTCATTCCTGCTTGTTCCTGGAGATTAACCACAGCCACACCAATGGCATCTTCACAGCCCTTCTTCAAATTTGTGGTTATGAAGACACCACTGTGGTTATTCTCTGCTCTTCCTTTGGACTGTTTTCTTTTATTGAAAATTTTCATTATTACAAATGAAAAAAGAAAAGACAAATGAGATAGGAATAATTCTCTATAGCAATAAAACCACGTTACTCAACAAGCCCACATCAAGGATGGCAGAAGTCCCCATTACACTTACAAATTAATCAAAGGTATAGAGGAGAAAAACATAAATCCCTGAATACTCTCAGCTCGACAACCATATAACTAAATACACATGATATTCAAAATTATTACCCTCTGAAGACACCAGGCATTTACAAGGAAATTTAATAAAGAAGCACCCAGTGCCAATATACAAGGCTTCAAATTTAGAAAAGACCGGCGTCAACTGGGTAATCCTAGAAACATCTGGAAAAATGTTAATCTTATGAACCCAAAACAATTCATTCTTTTTAGAAAAATGAAGTTTCACAATAAAAATTTTTTCCAACTCAGAATGAAATAAGACCAGTAGTGTGACCCTAGAGGAGATCTCATCTCTAGAAGATTCCAAGAAAGCTGACAGATCTAAGCCTTCCGCTGCTGAATCAACCCCTTGCTCTCCACCGACTGCCAATGGAACTCCTGAGCCTCTAGGCAAATAGAAAATATTATCAAAAGAAATAGATGCAGGGTCTTGAAAACCCAAAACCTCTTTCAAATATTGATGAAAAAGAATCAGAGGAGACAAATATCTCATGACTGGGAAATTTAAACACCTAAGGTTCTTAGACTTAGAGGCATTTTCCAGGTTTTCCTGCTGCCAGCGGAGAGACAAATTATCAATAACAAAAGAAACCAAAGCACCTTGAGCCTGAGACCTTTGTAACTCAGCTTTCTGCAACCTAGATTCAATAGAGAACAATTGATTATCATGTTGTGCTAATATCACTACCATTTCAGTAGTAAAATCAGCAAATTGAGAAATTGTAGCCTGAAAGGAAGCCTCCATATGGGACACCACCATCCATACATCCTTTAAAGTAATATCAGACTTCTGATCACCAGCAACAGTTAAATCAAGAACACCCCCTGACACATTGCCTGGATCCGAGACCTGAACAATCCATGGGAGAAGAACCATCCCACGAGAATCACACCCGGTCGAGGGATGGGGCAGGTCAGGGAAAAGTGAACCCTGGTCCACCATTGCCTCACCAAACTTCTGAGGAGGCTCAGCAGGAACAGCTACTCCATTGTTGAACTGTGGGGCAGGGATTGAAACCCTCAAAGTAAGCGAGGAATCCAATAGGGAGACCAAACTATCCGACAACAGGCTGGCAGAGTCCTCCTGTGACTTCACAGTCATCTCTACATGCCTATTCATGGGACCAAAACCTTTAGTCACCTTCATGGGATTAACAGTACTCCCAGAAAAGATCTTCTTCTTCCACTTGCCCATGTCTATGTCCAAGCCCACTAAGCTCCTCCATGCTCTGACCGGCCCCTTTGGAGCCTCTTAGGAAACACCCATGGCCACGTCCCACGCAAGGGCCCCGAATTTTATAGGCCCCCATCTGTAAATGCAGCATGCTATTGGCAAAATCCATCCATGGCTCAGGCAAGGCTTCCTCCTTCCTCCTGCAGTTAGAATGATAGTGTGGGGCTCCTCTAGGGTTGCCAACTGGCTCCAGATGCGCCCGACAGGCTTGATCCAGTCCTATGTTTACCCCATGGCATTCAGGGACTTGAAGGTTTGCATTTCTTATAGAGTGCAATAGAGAAATCAGAACTACATATACCTACATGCAATGGAGTGAACCCAGGGCTGGATCAAGCTTGTCGGGCGCATCTGGAGCCAGTTGGCAACCCTAGGCTCCTCCAACCAGAAAGCAGGTACAGAAAACGTCACCACCAAAGCAGGAAGAAATACACCGGATTTTAAAGTCCTGGGAGAAACACCTCTACACACTATTGGCAGGGTCTGTCCACAGCTCTGGCAGGGTTCCCTCCTTCCTCCTGCAGTTAGAACAATAGCATGGGGCTTCTCCAACCAGAAAGCAAGTGCAGAAAACTTCACCACCCTCCTTTGGACTGTTCTGAATATTTGCCAAGCCCTCTGTGAGGTTGTGGGTTCTTATGCTGAATCTTTGTTTCAAATTGTTCAAAAGTCTCCCCCCTCCAAAAAAAAATATCTTTTCTCTTATGATTATCATATCTACCATGACTTTACCCCATGGACCTACCTCACCTCTATCAGCAAAAAATGCCAGACCTATTACACCAATAAGACCCTCCCTTGTGGATTGATAGTCTATCAATTTCCATTTTATGCATCTCTCTCAAGTATATTCATTAGAGATATCCTGAAACCTTTCCTGTTGGCAGCCCTGTTGAAGGTTGGATTACATCCATTAACAGGCCCCATCATTACTGAGTGTATTGCTGGCCTTTCATTCAAACAGGCCAGCTGTTGGGTATGAAGTAACTTTTATATCTCAGAAGTACCTACTAAAACCTCTGCGTGGGGAAAGGAAGGCTGCATAGGAGGTGTACAAAGGTTAATGACAAAAAAAAGAGCTTGAATTTGGAGGACCTCTTAACAGTCTCAGGGAAATGCCTCATCCAGTCCAGCAAGCAGTTCAGAACATCTCTAAATTTCCCAAAGCCCTAGTGATTCCAGCCCTCAGATCAGGGGACTTGGGGTCACGATTCAAGTTATGAACTGCTTCTAGACCATCCTTTTCTTGTAGGGCAGCCGTCAGTTCAACCAGCTCATTAGCACTCACACCTCATTAATTATTCCGAGCATCAGCTTCTTTCACTGACAAAGCAGAGGAAAGGGTAATTAGCATCTTCTGAATTTATGCAGTGCGTTCATCCTGCTTGTTTAAAGTCTCCAATCTTCCAATGCACCTGTATATGTAATTTTGCATGTTAACACACGTGCACATGAAGAGCCGCTGTTGAGCTTGCTTGGGGTCATTTCTTTACCTATTGCTCCTCTTATCTGTGTTCTTGCCTCTGAGCGTTTTCCACTCTATAAAGTCTCCATCTGTGTTTCTATTAATATGAATAGCATTCATAGATTTGCTTTCTTTTCTGGCTTGCATTATAATATTGACTGAATTGTATTTTCTCTTACAGTCATATGGCATCCTGATGAGGGTTGATTTATTGTATGGTCTGTTTAAATGTGATGGCTAGTCATGGCTGTAGACACAGACACCCACTGGTAGAATTAGTCAACATGGCTGTGTGGATGTAGGTGGTCACCAGCAGAACCACTGATGGTCAGAAGCTACCCGAGACATTCACTGCAATGTTCACAAAGGGGGTGGAAAGGTTCTTTAGCATGTGTGTGCTTTATAGTGAATTTTCTACACATCCTGAAGTACCTGCAAACATTCTCACCTGCTGTTTGTGTGGGCAGAAGAATGAGGAACAGAAAATGCATCGACATTGTCCACCTGGTGCTTACAATCACGAGTTGCATATGTTTCTGAATCTGGCTATAGAAATCCACGTGTACTGTTAGTTGCTCTGAGGGGGGTGATTTTCACCCTGGGGAAACTAGCAGGGGAACGACTAATTTTCTCAGCTAAATCCTTCAAAAAATGCCCCACAGGTAAATTAGAGCAGAAAAAGAAACCCATTTTCCAGAAACTGCTTTGCAGTTGTTACATGTAGGTGGTGTTCAATACTTTCCTAGAGAACTATGCCGGAAATCATTTTGCCCACATTTGCCATTTAGGTGTTTGGGAATGCGTACGACAGGATGAATGTAGAACTGAAAAGATCTTTGTTTGCTGCATAAGCACTTCCACAAGGTCTAGTGCAAGGATATGAAATGCCTTAGGTCAGGGGTGGCCAACTCCGGTCCTAGTGCACCACGATCCAGCCTGTTTTTCAGGATGTCTCTAATGAATATTCATGAGATATATTTGTATACAATGGAAGGCAATGCATGCAAATATACCTCATGAATATTTATTAGGAACATTTTGAAAACCAGGCTGGATTGTGGTGCACTAGGACATGAGTTGGCCACTCTGCCTTTGGCGAACCCTCATGCTTGCACCTCTCCTGCCCTGCCCCCACTCTTACCACTGCTGCTGCCATAGTTCTCTGAGACCGGCAGATGGTGGCAAGAACAATGAAACAGCAAAGAAATGCTTTCAAGAGCCCGGACCGCTACGTGCTGGTGCTGTTCTCTGAAACACTGGTTTCAGACATGACTTCCACACCAACTAGCCTAAATACAGTACACTGAGGGGTCTGAAGAGCCACACGATGGGAGTATATATGTAATATATCTCATATTAGAATATAAGAACATAGGAGGCATATTCAAGATGATTAATGCCATTAACAGACCTCCCAACTGCGCTAATCGCGGCATATAGCCAAATATGTCAACAAATATACCCTCCTAATGCCTCGATGCCAACCGCATAGCGTCAGGGCATTCCAGGGGCAGTGCCAATGTTGACCAGTCAGTGGCAATATTCAGCTGCTGTCCAGGTAATGCAAGCCAGCCAAATTTAAGCACAAAAAGGCTGGCTGAATATTACCACTCCCGTCCGTGTTAGCCAAAAGGTTATCCGGGCAGACCAGATATTTATTCAATGCCGGCAGCCGGATATGACCTCTGGCATTGAGTATCTGGATCTAAAATAAAATGTCAACGGCCAGCCACTTTGCTCGGGCTGGCCACTGCTATTGAATATCGACCCCATAAAATATGCCATACTGGGCCAGACCAAAGGACCATCAAGCCCAGTATACTGAGCAGTGAAGGATCCCCCAGTAGTCAGACTTCCCACCTGTGTCTCATATACTCCCCCTCCCCCGTAAAGTCTGTTAGGTCATCAAGGAGGTAATGTTATAAAGACATCGGTGAATGGATGTGGCAGTTTATGCACATTTATTTATTTAACTGTTTTTCTATACCGCTTAATCGATTAAGCAGTTTACATAGAATAATGTAGTAGTAAAGACTTTACACAGAAGGATATAACAATAACTGTTTACATATTGCTTTGGACTCGGTTTAGCTCTGCGGATCTTAGGTTGTCTTTACTGGAACATATGATACTATCGCGTAAACTTGATTGTATGGTACATGGAGCATAGTTGCTTCCTAAGTGGAGTGCTCTGTATTGTGAGAGGTCTATTGTGTGAACAGTTGTGCTAGTAGGTGCTCACTGTAGTGGAAGGTTTCAGGGAATTCCATGGAGTAGAAACTCTTCTTACCACTCTCTTCTGCAAGATAATCACCGGCATTGATGACATCCGTCAAGGATTTGCTCTCATCTTTCTGGACATCGCTGCAGCTTTTGATTCAGTAAGTCATGAGCTTCTCTTAGGACGACTAATCGAGAAAGGCATTACTGGAAGAGCGCTTGAATGGTGCAGATCTTACCTGTCCAGAAGATGGCAGCATGTACGTTCTGGAGGGACAACTTCAGAACCCTTCCACCAAAGCCAGGGAGTCCCACAAGGATCCTCCCTTTCTGCCATATTGTTCAACATTTACATGCAGCCAATTTGTAAGATCATCTGGTCCTTCAATGTTGATTGCCTGTTATACGTTGACGATGTCCTGCTTTACATACCCTTCTCTACTGAACATTTGGACCTCTCCCCACTGACGAGCTGTTTCAATGCAATATCTGACTGGCTTCTCTCCCAAAACCTCCGAATACAACATAAGAAAACGGAAGTACTCTTCATTACGAGGAACCCCAACTTTACCCCACCACAATATCTTAAAGTAAATGAAGCTGAGTTACAATCTAAACCTTCAATACGTTACCTGGGAGTCACTTTGGATCAATGCCTGGACATGAAGGCCCACATAGGAAACACAGTCAGAGCAATATACTACAAGATCCGCTCACTTAGGCATTTACGATCCATGCTGGAACCAAATGATTTCAGGACAATCTACCAGGAGTTGATCATACCTCATTTTGACTATGCCAATGCCATCCTACAAGGTCTTCCCCAATCCACCTTGAACCCGCTGCAGCTCGCCATGAACGCGGCAGCAAGGGTCCTCCATGGAGCCTCCAGGAGTGACCACGTGACGCCTCTGCTGATACAGTTACATTGGCTACCCATCCAGGCTAGAATCGTTTTCAAGACCTTGTTACTCACTTTTAAAGCTGTTAACAAGCTCTCCTCTGCATCCTTAACTGCCCTCATCCATACCACATCTCCAAATAAAGCAAGAAGATCCACAGCTATAAACTCTCTAAAAGTCCCGAAAGCTCTAACAGATTGCACTACATCTACAGCCAATAGGGCCTTTAGTCTCAGTGCGCCAAGATGCTGGAATGCATTACCCCCAGGTATCCGGGCTATTAAGAGCCTAACACAGTTTAGGAAAGCCCTCAAATTCCACCTTTTCAACAAGTACCTCATAGAGCCCAACGACACCCCATAGAGGCCAACGATACAATTCGCTAAGCAAATATATGGAATCTCAACAACACGCCAAGACAGATACTTAGTGGTGCATATGTTTCTATGAAACTCTCCTGTTCATATGACTCTATGTAGCAAGTTTTGTAAATAGTTTACCCCTGTTATCCAAGTTTTTTGCCCTGTTATCTGTAAACTCATACGTGTTAACTGTACTGAGCATTTTTGTTCCATGTAAACTGCGCTGATGCTGAATAGTGCAGTATATAAGAGACTGTAAATAAATAAATAAAATAAATAAATAAGGTAGGGGTTGAGGGTTGTTTGTCCTTTAGGGCTGATAGTCATTTAGCAAATGAGAGTCAGTCAGTCTTTAAAGTGGTCTCTGAATAAATGTTTTTTTAGTTTTGTGGAAAGTTGATTGGTCTTTGATACTAAAGAGTTTCGGAGGGAGAGAGTTCCAGAGATCCAGAGTATACATGGAAAAGGCCCTTTTTTGTGTTTCCTGGTGACTTTCATTTGTTCAGCTGGTAGTCCCAGCATGTTCTGTAGGTAATTTCTTTTGTCTCTGTTATTATTTACTTCCCGTATTGTTGATTTTAAGCAAGGTGCCGATAGGTTATGTATAATCTTGAAGGTGATTATTATTATTTTGTACCTAATTCTACTTGTTAGTGGTAGCCAATGTAGTTGTTTGAGAATTGGTGTGATCTGATCTTTTTGCACCCATTATCATTCTTGCAGCTGTGTATTGTGCTAATTAGAACTTGTGGAGAGTATGATTGTGGAGCCCGTGAAGTAGGTTGTTACAGAAGTCGAGATGGGAAAATTAGGGCCTGGAATACTGATCAAAAGTCTTTGGTTACTAGCAGAGGTCAAAGGTTTTGCAAGATTTTTATTTTTCTGTAGATGGCACTGGTTTTATTAATGTGCGATATAAAGTTTAAATTCTGATCCAGTGTGACGTCCAAGTATTGTACTTCTTGTTTGCCATCGATCTCCAAATTACTATTTGCAAAAGTAGTACTGCACATTTAGGGGGGCAGTTACTAAAGTGTGTTACAACAATAACGCACATTTTTTATCCCATAACGCGCGCTAAAGGGCAAAATGTGTTAGTTCACCGTAACACATATTTTACCACTGCAAAATACACCAAGTGCTAATGAAATGTAAAGCATGCAAATACATACAATAATTTTGTTTTCCCTTTTGTTTTCCCAACGCCAAACGTCAGCGTTGTGCGTTTCACTCTACGCGTTTCATCAGGGGATCATATATGCATCAAACAGCGTGTATCTTCAATTTTTGTACCTAATGTGGGGAATCAAAAAAGAAAAAGTTTTCGATCTTATGATTATGAAGCTTTAAAAGGGAAAACAAAATTAAGCTAAGCATTGTTTTCCAATAACATTCTAGATCATTGAGTCCTATTGAAGCAACATATAAGGTCGTTGATGCAAAGAGGGGCATGAGCTCTTAGTTGGCTCTATGTGCTCCGTTGAAGTCTGAGACCTGTTGCTCAAAAATAATGTCATGTTGTATTGGATTTGAGAACTCAGTTTGATTACAATTTAACTGACTGGGAACGGTTAATATATTTTATATTTGGGTTGAGAACTGGAGCGTTATTTTCAATATACTCAGAAGAAAAGGCTGGCAATCTACTTCCAGTGATACATTGCCAAGAAAACCCAGAGGTAGCTGGGTCACTATGAGTCAACACAGACTTGATGGCACTAACAAAAACAGTTTGCAGAGACTCTATCCCCTAATAAAGTGCTTGCTGGACATTGTGGAAAACTCTTCAGTTCCAGGCCCACACTACCTGCATTCCCTAAGCTAATGAGATATGTACTGCAGAGAAATCCTTATTCACATAATGGATGACATTGTCCTTTTGCCATGGTTTGTAAAGTCCTGACACCCATTTTCATTAGCTCTTTAATGTGCCAAGGTACAGCAAAGCTAAAAAGGGTTTTTGTTTTCTACCAGTAAATATAATTACTTCTCTGCATTATGTTTGGAGAAACAAATGATTTTGGGGAATTGTTTGTTTAGGAACTCATGAGACTAATTAATGGCTACTGAAGCCCCTAACAGCGCCACAGTGCAGACTGGCTAATTTCCAAAGCCTGATGGCCACTAGCTGTTATTCCAAACATTGACTTTCTTTTGTCTTCTCTTTAATCTGTTTTTTTTTTTTCATTCCTCCACTCCTCTCTCTCCTTGAATGTCTTTGATTTGCCATCTATCTCTTTATTTCACTCATGCTCAATAACTTCTCCTTGCCTGAAGTCAGAAATAAAATGGAAGCAGACTGGGTTGAAGCTAGCACCATTGCTGCTTAGATGGGAAAGAGATGAGGAGCTTTGCCTTTCCTGACTTCCTCTGGTATCTTTCAGCTGCACTGCTCCCCTCAGGATACATGCACCATACAACTAACATTTATAAGCAAGACATATTCTTTGAACATTGAGACTCCTCTCAGTGAGGGGCATTGCGGTAATAAAATCACCTTATAAGAACAAATCCTTTGTGGTGCCTCAGTCAGTTTGTGTCCTGACTTCCAACTAGTTTCTTTTTTCTTAGATGATACTTACTATTTTTAAATGACTACTGAGCAGTACTGAACAGGAATCACAGGACTACCCGGAGTTGACGTCATTAGCCAAGAGGCGACATCACAGAACAATTAGCGTCCAACTGTGCAATAAGATTATGGCAGATTGTCTGAGCTTCATAATCTTCTTTCACACTGCAGTAAAAGCACACGTACAATTAACTGACTTTCACCTACTGAGGTCATGCATGGATTGCAAGTGTTAGTTGCTGGATGGTTTCAGGCAACCACGCATGGAAATGTTCAAACCAACTAATGTATTTCTGTAGCATTCAAAGTTTATCTTTAGTGCACATCTGGTCAGAGAGGTGCATGCTAGGCCATATGTCAGTCAATCTTCTTTAAATATTAATCATGGTATCATGAAAATAAAAAGTTGATTGAGTAGGTCTGCGGGTTTTGTAGCTTCAATGCTTTGCAGAATGACTTATCTGCAGGACACGTATGGAAGGCTGCTTAACTTATAATGGTGTGAATAGCTCCAAATGCTTATCTTGATTTTTAAGGTCATCATTCATAACTAGGGACTGCATAACTTTGCAAGACTCCAACGCTTTATAAATATCAGACTCTACTCCTGAGATGATCATTAGCTCATCCCTTTTCTGACAAAGCAATGGAAAAGCCACACTCCTACAGACTGATGCTGCGAAACTCATGAACCGTGAATGCCTCCCTCCTCCATAAATACCACCCGAGATGTAACAGCAGTAATATTAAAACTCAAGGGCACAGGCCTTGGCTCTCTTTCAAGAACATTAGAAGGACATTTCTGTCCCTTTAGAAGTTACCACAGTAGTTTGTAAAACTTTCTCCAAGCTGCATCCAATCGCACTAGTCCTAAAAGCCTGATCCAGCAAACAAACCTGAGTAGCTTCAATGGTTACACACTTCTTCCAGTTATCATCTCTATTGCTCTACTAGATGTTTCAATGGCCCATCGGTAATGATCATGACATATCAACTCTTCATCAAAAGATTATAGAAAATAGTTGGAAATCTTTGCTAAAATACTCCCTGTATAATGAATCAAACTTCTCTCTCCTAGCTCAGGTTCTTGAGGCGTGGGATCACTCTGTACAGATACTGCTGCATTTATTTCTGGCCAAGTGTAACCGTTTGTTGCCCATGGCCAGCCCTAGACACCTGTGGGGTCATGCAAAATAGCCCAAAGAGGCAGTCCAGGGTAACAACCCAAAGAAAAGAAAATCTTCCCCTTGGTTCTCCCCTGACCTACGAGCTTCCCTCTCACACCTAAGAAGACTGGAGAAACGATGGCGTCGCTCACACTCTTCAGAAGACCAGGCAGCCTACAAAGCACATCTAGCTGTGCACAGAGAATCAGTAATGGCCAAGATGAAACAATTCCATACTGATACGCTGAAAAGATCACTGAATAAACCACGCAAACTTTTCAACTTAGTCAAAACCTTATCTAAAGAACCTTCACCAAAACATCCTGAACCCATTCATCCCCAAGCTTTCGCCGATTTCCTGCAATCCAAGCTGCTTCAAACCAGCAACATTGCGACAATCTCTTCTCAATGCACCACATGCATATCAAACCTATCCATGTTCTCCACACCATCTAGAAAACATGTTGAGAACACCATCGCTGCTCTTAACACGACTACTGCACAAACTGACCCTTGTCCAGCCCACTGGATAAAGGAACTACGACAAGACCTCAGCCCCATCATCACTAAAATGATGAATCTATCCTTTCAAACTGGCTCCTTCCCACCAGCACTCAAGAGAACATCCATAAGACCCCTCTTGAAAAACCATAAACTCGACCCACAAAAGGTTGAATCTTATAGACCCATAGCTAGCATACCCCTACTAGCGAAAATAATTGAAAAGGAAGCTCAAAGACAGTTACAGGACCACATTGACACCGTCTCCCCTCTGGACCACTGCCAACATGGCTTCAGAGAGTTCCACGGTGTTGAAACCCTCCTTACCACTCTCTGCAACAACATCATCACAGGCATTGATAACATCCGCCAAGGCTTTGCTCTTATCTTCTTAGACATTGCTGCAGCCTTTGACTCTGTACATCATGATCTGTTAATGGGGCGACTAAAAGAAAAAGGCATCAATAACACTGCCCTGGAGTGGTGCAAATCATACCTTGATCAGAGATGGCAGTACGTTACCTCAGGGACCGCAACTTCCACACCTTACCACCAAAAGCAAGGCGTACCGCAAGGATCATCCCTATCCTCACTCTTTTTTAATATATACATACAGCCGGTTTGCAACATCATCAAGTCTTTCAAGGTTGAATGCTTGATATACGCAGATGACATCCTCCTATACATGCCTTTATCCACAGTTCATATGGACCTTTCCCCGCTAACTAAATGTTTTGATGCAGTATCCGAATGGCTTCAATCCCAGAACCTCCGAATTCAACACAAAAAGACCGAAGTTCTCTTCATTTCCAGGGACCCACTCTTCACCCCTCCATCCCATATAAAGGTGAAAGAAGCCGAGCTCCAATCAAAACCTTCCATTCGTTACCTTGGAGTCACTTTTGATCAACGCATGGATCTGAAACTACACATATCCAACGTAGTCAGAGCAATCTACCTCAAGATCCGGACTCTTCGTCATATTCGCCCCCTGCTTGATCCCGATGACTTCAGAACTATATTTCAAGCCTTAACCTTACCACACCTTGACTATGCCAATGCCATTCTCCAAGGCCTCCCACACTCCACATTAAACCCTTTGCAACTCGCCATGAATACCGCTGCTAGAGTCCTCTACGGAATATCAAGAAGAGACCATGTAACACCCATCCTACAGCAACTCCACTGGCTCCCGATACATGGCAGAATATTGTTCAAAACCCTATTACTAACTTTTAAGGCCACTAAATGCATCACCTCCTCCTCTCTAATAGACCTCATTCAGACCGTTCCACCCAACAGATCCAGGAGAACGACATCAACAAATAATCTAATCATCCCTAAAGCAGCGACAAAATGCCTATCAGTGACATCTAACAGGGCTTTCAGATTCTATGCCCCTAAGTGCTGGAATGCTCTACCCCCAGAGATTCGGGCTATCACTGATTTATCCCTTTTTAGAAAGGCTCTCAAATCCCACCTCTTCCCCCAATATTACTTGACCAGCTAATCATTCCTAATCACTACCCAAAATAAGAACAAATCCTGTTATGTATACATGTATATATTCTTGTAAATAGTTGCATTAATGATGTCCCATGTTTTATCCAAGTTCTCTGACCTTGTTCTATGTAAAAACCAAACAATGTGTTGTTATGGTATGTTGTTTATATTGTGAACCGCGCTGATGCTGAATAGAGCGGTATATAAGAGCCTGTAATAAATAAATAAATAAATAAATAAATATAAATAAATAAATAAATTTCATTACCGACCTATGAGCCTTCCAAGCTTGGACTCATTGTATGATCCAACTGGATTATTATTTCTTTTGTTTGACTCCTACTGTACTTTGAAATTTTATGACTAGCAGAAAATAAACACACAAAATAAAACAAAACTGACTTATGTTATTTATCTCTGCGATGGCCTCTGTTGTTTAGGTATATAAGCACGGACGTCTCCATAGCTACTTCTCTATAGTGGAGTAATAGCATAATGGTTAGAGCACGGGCTTGGGAACCAAGAGAATCAGGGTTTGATTCCCACTAACATGCCTTGGGCAAATCACTTAACCCTCCATTGCCTCAGAAAAATCCAAGTTATCAATGTTCCTGTTTAATGTACATTACCAAGTTTAAGTTACAACATAAACCGCTTTGACTAAATGATAAAGCGGCATAAAACCTGCTAAATAAATAAACCCAACACCCAGGTGATCCTCACTGCTTCTTCCCCGCCCACTCCAGTTCGATCCTGTTTATACATCCTCAAAGCCTTCATGAGCAGTGTTATATAAAATAAAAACATTCCAATCCCATCTACTCACTAATTACTTTCAATCTTTTTAAGTATGATGTAGGCTACTGGGGGAGGGGGGAGGGGGCTAAAATAGGAATTTGAAAATTTATGGCTGAATGGTTGGCCTATGCCTCTGCTTGTATAATGGATTGAGTGAGGGGTGATTATGGTTTTAATGGATTAGAAGGGCAGGGTATTTTAGACTTTTATTATTAGGGATGTAGGAGGTATAGGTTGCATATATGGTATATTATTCTATTTTATTGCCTGCTGCATTGAGGATGATTGTGGACTGGTCTGCTATTACGTTTAAATCCTCAATCGAACACAAGAAGTGACAAATATGTGCACTGGGTCTATAGTGCTCATCCTGAATCTGAGCTGAGCTTTGCCAGATATCTTAGGGCTGTGCCAAACTGCTGGTGCTAACCTTTAAAAAAGGAACAGAGCAGCTTTTAAACTCGAATGTGGAGGAAAGCAGGCAGTTGCTCAAGAGCACATGATGTGGCATGAGTTATCTTTGAAGGATAGAAACAGAAACATGACGGCAGAAAAAGACCACATGGCCTATCTAGTCTGTCCTTCCATATCAACTACACTAGTCCCCTTTTTCCCTTTAGAGATCCTCTGTGTTGGTCCCATGCTTTTTTGAATTCAGTTACAGTCCTCATCTCTACCACCTCTACTGGGAGACTATTCCACGGATCCACTACTCTTTCGGTAAAGAAATATTTCTGCATATTACTCCTGAATCTATCTCTCTTCACTCTCATTCCATGTCCCCTCGTAACAGAGCTTGCTTTCAATTGAAGGTATTTAAATGTCTCTATCATATCTCCTCTATCCTGCCTTTCCTCTAAAGTATACAATTAAGATCTTTAAGTCTGTCCTCATATGCTTCATAACGAAGAGCACTACCCCTTTTAGTAGCCACCCTCTGCACTGACTCCAACTTGTTTATAACCTTTTGAAGGTGCGGTCTCTAGAATTGCACACAATACTCCAAATGAGATTGCACCAAACCTTTATACAGAGGCAATGTCCTGATGGTGTGAATAAACACGTGGATAAAGGTGAGTCAGTTGTTAAAGTGTACTTGGATTTTCAGAAAACCTTTGAAAGACTCATAACTACTACTACTACTGAGCATTTGTATAGCGCTACAAGTCGTACACAGCGCTGCACAGACATGTAAGAGACGGTTCCTGCTCATCAGAGCTTGCAATCTAGTCAAGACAGACAACACAGAAGGTGCAGACAGGGATAAAACAAGGGGGAAAGGTAAAGAAACAAGGAGATCAGGTGAATCAAGATCCAAAAGCAGCAGCGAAGAGGTGAGATTTCACTCTGGATTTGAAGGGGGTTAGAGAAGGTGCCTGGCGTACAGACACAGGTAGTTTGTTCCAGGCATAAGGAGCAGCGAGGTGAAAGGAGCGAAGTCTGGACTTAACAATAGAAGAGAAGGGTACAGATAGAAGCAATTTGCCAGAAGACTGGAGTTTCGGAGGGGGGTGTAAGGAGCGATAAGAGAGGAAAGGTAGTGAGGAGCCACAGAGTGAATGCATTTAGAAGTCAGTAGGAGAAGTTTGAACTGGATGCGGAAACAGATAGGGAGCCAATATGGGCATGACGAGGCTGGTGGAAGATTAGCCGTGCAGCAGAGTGTTGAACAGATTGAAGGGGAGAGAGATGATTCAAAGGGAGACCAGCAAGGAGGAGGTTACAGTAGTCAAGATGGGAGGTGATTATGGAGTGGATAAGCGTCTTAGTAGTATGTTCAGAAAGGAATGGGTGGATTTTGTTGATGTATAGAGAAAGAAACGGCAGGTCTTAGCTATCAGATGGATGCGTGTGGAGAAGGAGAGAGAGGAGTCAAAGACAACCCCAAGGTTGCGAGCCGAGGAAACAGGGAGGGAATGAAAAAGTCATGTAATAGGAGGCAGTGTCCTATTATGGACTGGGAACTGGTTAGAAGACAGAAGACAGAGAGTAGAGTTAAATAGTCTATTCTCTCAATAGAGGAAAGTGACTGCTGGAGTGTCTCAGGGATCTGTGCTGGGCCCCTGCTTTTTAACATATTTATACATTATCTGTAAATGTGAACAATGAGTGACTTCATTAAATTTGCAGATGACCCCAAATTATTCGAAGTTGTTATGTTCTAAGTGGCTTGTGAGAAATTGCAGGAGGACCTTAAAAGACAGAGACCGGCATCCAAACAGCAGATGAAATCTCATATGGATAAGTGCAAAATGATACACATAGGGAAGTATAACCCAAATTATAGTTACACGATGCAGGGTTTCACGTTAGCAATCACCACCTAGAAACAGGAACGAGCATCATCATGGACAGTACATTGAAATGTTCTGCCTAGTGTGTGGCAATGGCCAAAAAAGCAAACAGAATGTCAAGAATTATTAGGAAAAGAATAGAAAATAAAACAAAGAATATTGTAATGCTATTGTATCACGCCATGGTATGGCTACACCTTCAGGCAATTCTGGTTGCCACATCCTAAAAAAGGTACATACTTCTTCTGCTCACTCCCCTCCCTCTTGTTCTCAACTCGTTATATGTTCCCTCTGTCTCTGGTAACTTGTTGTCCTTCTACTTCATTGATCCTAGTGTATCTGTTTTGATCCTAAGAACATAAGAACATAAGATATGCCATACTGGGTCAGACCAAGGTCCATCGAGCCCAGTATCCTGTTTCCAACAGCGGCCAATCTAGGTCATACATACCTAGCAGTTTCCCCAAAAGACACAGGTTCCACAAAGCTTGTACTAGGTCAAGCATTGATATCCTGGGTCCCTTCTTAATAATGGTTTATGGACCTTTTCTCCAGGAACTTGTCCAAACCTTTTTTAAACCCAGCTACACTAACAGCCTTTACTACATCCTCCGGTAACAAATTCCAGAGTTTGATTACACGTTGAGTGAAAAAATATTTTCTTTTATTAGTCTTAAATAGTTTACCCTGTAGCTTCATTGCATGTCCCCTAGTCTTTCTATATTCTGATAAGGTAAACAATCGATCTACATTTACCCGTTCCACTCCGTTCATTAATTTATAGACTTCTATCATATCTCCCCTCAGCCGTCTCTTTTCCAGGTTAAAGAGCCCTAACCTTTTTTGTGGCTCTTCTCTGAACCTTTTCTAATAACGCTATATCCTTTTTAAGATACGGCGACCAGAACTGCACACAATATTCAAGGTGCGGTCGCACCATGGAACAATACAGAGGCATTATAATATCCCTTTGTTTTATTTTCCATTCCTTTCCTTATCATACCTAGCATTCTGTTTGCTCTCTTGGCTGCCGCTGCACACTGTCCATATGTTAATCTATAAAAATACTGCAAATAAATAAATATAGCAGTATTAGAAAAGGTATAGAGAAGGGTGACCAAAATAATAAAGTGGACGAAACCACTCTCCTATGAGGAAAAGCTTAAGAGGTTAGGTTAGGTAGCAGCTGAATGCCATCAAACCAATTATACCAGGAGTCTTTATCAAGGTTCAAGCCAGTTTATTTGTGCACAGGCCCAGTCAGTCAAAGCATTCAAGGAACTGAGCTGAGCTCTTCATAGAGACATAACTTTTTATACCACTTAAACATTTTGATACATGAAAACATTCTATTGGTCTTATGCTAATTTCTACAAACTTTCTATTGGTTTGACATTTCCCTGAATTTGACCAATCAGGGTCTATGCCCTTTGCTCTGCTTTCTCTAGCTAGCTGAACAATGGCTTGGTTCAAACCTGGTTACTTTCCTTCATCAAGGTCATATCTAGCTCCTAAAACATGTAAGTAACAATTCTGAAGTAACGATTTAACATACAAGCATTGTATTTACTTTGTGCAAACTTTGCAATGGCAGTATTTCATTCTAAAACAGCTTTTAATTCTGTCTGATAATTTTATGTCTCAGCACTACTGAATTCTGAGGCCTGTCATTTTCCAGCACTACTGAATTCTGAGGCCTGTCATTTTCCAGGTTCAGGCTTATGGCCTAATCTATAGTTATAGGCTACCTGGCTATCACATTCCCCCCTTTGATTATTCTCACCCAGAATGTTAAGATGGGTGAGAAACAAATCACTTATACTTGAGTTGTTGCCATGTTATGTTGTATAGGCTGATACCGTCTTATAGCTAGGAGCTTAGCTGTTGTCTTTTTTTCTACAATATTCTCAATGATTGTAGATATATTACGTAGGCAGAGGGGTAGAATGCATGGAAGTATTAAACATGTTATTACTACTAGTGCTGCAATTACCGCAAGTGTTTTTAGGCCACCAAACATTGAGAACGCAGAACCAAACCATCCATTTAACTCTAGTCCATGCCAGGTCTGAACTGGTATGTATGTTTGTTTGCGCATATGTTCAGCAATTTCTTCTACTACATGACCTTCATTATCTATTTGTAAACAACAATTGGTTAAATTCAATTTTCCACATACTCCTTCAGCTTCTAGTAAATAATCAAGTGCTAAACGATTTTGATATATAGCTGTACGCATTTGAGTACTTTGCCTGGCTAAGAGTGTTAGTGCTCTACTTGTTTCATTAGTTATTATTTCAACAACAGCTTGCAAACGTATAATTCTATTCAACATATAAACTGGGGTACGATATCCCCATATGCCATCTTGCTCCCAAGTGGCAGGCCCATAGTAGGAAATAATTCTTTCAGGTGGCCACTCATCCGTACCACCCCATTTGTCCCATTGACCTATTTTTAAGGCTTCTCTTTTCTGTCATGTTCTGTATATCGGGTATCCTAACTGTTCTCCATGGGCAGTGGATAGAAGAAAGAAAGACGGTCTTATTGTTCCCAATACACATGCTCCTCCCCAATTAGGAGGAAGTTTAGCATATGCTCTAGTTCCACAAATCCAGTAAAGCCCTGGTGGAGCTTGCCAGGTATTAGGTGATACTAGATTTGTCCATAACTTAGCAAGTTCAGGAAAAATAACTAGAGGATTGGTGGGTTCAAGATCTTTTACTCCTGACCACCAGGACGTCTTTTTTGTTGAGGCATTATAAAACTTCTGGCTGAGACAGACCAGCTGTCCAACCTTTACAGTAAATTGTGGCCCAATACGTGCAAAACACAGACGTACGACAATGGGGTTAGCTAATACCCATTCACTTGTAGCTTTATGAATATTTGTATAATTATATGATACAGAAAAGTTTAATTCTTGTGCTTCCCATGGCCATTGATCTCCCATTTTAGTTCCTCCACAGAAGTAACAATTAGTTATATTGAGACTGGTTACTACGGCTCCAGCTAATTCAAGAAACAAATTCTGTGAGGCATGAGGAACTTCAAACTGTGATTTCATAGTTTCATAGAATGTATGGTGTATTCTATATGGTGATGATACATGAGTTTTAGTGTTAAGTTGTATATATACAAAAGTTCCAGGATCTGATCCTCCCGCTGCTATGCGTAAGCCAAATCTATATCCTTGTTTCCATTGACTAGGATTTGTGACCAGGAGCCTTAAAGGATTACAGGCACCTTTCTTGCATGTCTTTGGATTAGATAAAGACAGTTTTTCTAATTTGGCTCTACGATTATCTCCTTCCTGTCCTGTTGGGCTACCTGACCATGTAGCATAGTATACACATTCCCATTTTGGACAGTAATAATCAGCTTTTGAAGGTTTACCATAATGTGTTCGAGAGTGTACCCCAGTACATATTCCCCATTTATATGCTCCTTCAGGACACATATATTTGTCATCATCATAATAATTTCTCTCCCAAGTCCCAAATTTCTGATTATAGTTTCTGTTTATGGCATCACAAGCATCAAAGTATAGAGCTGCAGGTTTTGTAGGGTCTTCAAGTTGTTGAGTAGCATTTAAAAGAGCTCCATCTTCATCATTCCATCGTATTTTTAGCACATAATAGGATGGATTCTGTTGTGGGTGAAAACAAGTTCTGCTCTTTCCTTTTGTGCAAATGTTCAGTTCTGTGCCATTATATATACATTGACTTACTATACCTGTACAAGTATAGTAGGTATGATAAAGCAAAGTCTGTGTAATCTTTTCTCCAGTACGAGTAGTAGTTATACATGCAGCACAGGGTGGCAAGGCAAAAGTCAGTTCGAAGCATCTCAAGGCTGCTATCAAGATGAAACAGTAGAGAATCATGATGAAAAGTCTCTGAAGAATTAATGCAAGTCTTTGAAAAACTAGTGCAACTGTTGATAATTCTTGACCACGAAGTCTTCTTCTTCTTTACTTTACATTGACCTGTTTTGCTCTTAGTAGCATGCAACAGGTGTAGCATTGATTGTAGATCCTCAAGCTTCCGCTGTACATGACCTTACCAATTTTTATTGGTAGGTGTGTAGAGCTGTAGATTCCAACGTATTTCAATAAACACAGTCCTTTTAGTTTGCACTGTTGATTTAAAATGGCACAAAGATTTTCAAATGATATAGTCCATAATACAGTCTCTTTCTGTTGAATTGGATCTTTTCAGAATAAACAAATAAACAAATAGTCTCTTGGGATTCAGGATTTCTATATTGGCACAGTCTCTTTTTTAAAAATTTCCTGAATTTATCAATTTGCTTGTCTTCGCAAAGTTAGCCGCAATGGGACTTCTGGATCATGTTCTGATGTCCACTGGTCTGGTTCTGGAGCTGCTGCTGATTTCACTCTGCTGTGATGAATCCAGGGTTCGAGTTCTGCAACTTTCACTGCTGTAGGTGTTGACAGGATAACGACATATGGTCCTCTCCAGTATGGTTCCAACGGTGTCTTCTTCCAGTCTTTGACCCACACTGAAGTACCAGGCTTGTAAGGATGCAGAGGTTCAGTCAGGTTGATGGGTAACTGGTCTTGTACCCATTTGTGAAGATTCTGCAAAACAGAACTTAGTGCTAATAGTTCTTGCCTAGTAATTTCAGATCCTATCTGCTTCATATCCCCTTTGATCCCTTTGACAATAGGTGAAGGTCTACCATACAAAATCTCATAGGGAGAAAGTCCTAATGACTTAGTAGGTGCTGAGCGTATCCTTAAAAGAGCTATTGGAAGTACCTGTGGCCATTTTAAATGTATTTCCTGACAAAGTTTGGACAATTGAGATTTCAGAGTTCTATTCATTCGCTCTACTTTCCCTGAACTCTGAGGTCTGTATGCTGTGTGTAACTTCCATTGTATCTGTAGAGCTTTAGCTAACTGTTGAGTTACTTGGGATATAAATGAGGGCCCATTGTCTGACCCTATGACTAATGGTATTCCAAATCTTGGAACAATTTCACGAAGTAGGGCTTTAGTGACCTCACTGGCTTTCTCAGTTCTGGTGGGAAAAGCTTCTACCCACCCAGAGTACACACTAGAACAAACAAGTAATGGTATCCATTTGCTTTTGGCATTTCAGTAAAGTCCACTTGAAAATTACTCATGGGAGTAACTCCTGTTGATTGAATTCTTATTGGCAGATTAGGACCTTGCTTGGCATTGTTTTTGGCACATGTTTTACATTGACGAGCTACTGAAGCTGTCAAAGGTCCCAACAAAGAAATATAAAAATGAGGTTTCAAAGCTTTTGTCATTGCAGTTTTTTCCATAATGTGTTGCTTGATGAAATGCTTGAACAAAGGCTAAACTTAATGCTTCAGGAATCACTATTTGTCCAGGAGGTTGACTCCCCTCCTGTGGTGGAAGTTCTATCCATCCATTTCTGAGTACTCCCCCTTCTTGTTCACAATAATAGTCCAATTCTTTTGTAGTATATCGGGGATCCCATGAATTAAGAGGTACAGGAAATAGAACTGCTTGAATTGTAGTATTCTGAGTTAGTCTGTCCGGTAATGGCTGCTTTACGAGCAGAGGCATCTGCAAATCTGTTCCCTTTTGCAATTTCTCCTTTTCCTGCTTGATGTCCTCGACAGTGCATAACTGCAAATTGCTCGGGGGCCCATACAGCATCTAACAATGTCAATATCTCTGGGCCATATTTGATAGATTTTCCTCCTGAAGTTATCAATCCCCTTTCCCTGTACAAGACTCCATGAGCATGCAATGTTGTGAATGCATACTTAGAATCTGTGTATACATTTATACAGAGTCCTTTTCCCAGTATTAGTGCTCTTGTGAGTGCTATCAATTCTGCTTTCTGTGCTGATGTTCCTGAGGCTAGGGCTGAAGATTCAATTACAAGATCCAGGGTTACTATTGCATATCCAGCACAACGATGTCCATTAACTACAAGACTGCTTCCATCCACGAAGAAAGTTTGTTCTGGATCTTCAAAAGGTACATCTGTCAGGTCTGGTCAACTTGAGAATACAGTATCCATGACTTCTATGCAGTCATGATCAGGAGGATCAGTACCAATTGGTAACAGTGTAGCTGGGTTCAAGGCCTGACTGACCATCAATTGCAATCGAGGATTTTCACACAACATGCTCTGGTACTTTAGCATTCGTGAGTTGGTGAACCAGTAATTTCCTTTGTGGTTCATAAGGGTTTGAACAGAATGTGGCACTATTACACAGAGATTTTGTCCCAGAGTGAGCTTGTCTGCTTCAGTTACTAGAAGTGCTGTAGCTGCGATGGCTCTCAGACAAGGTGGCCATCCTTTTGCAACAATATCCAATTGCTTAGATAGATACGCTACAGGTCGCTGCCAAGATCCAAGTGGCTAAGTCAACACTCCTAAGGCATTTCCTTGTGACTCATGAACATATAGACGAAATGGCTTCTGTACATCTGGTAGTCCAAGGGCTGGTGATGTCATCAGGGCTGTTTTCAGAGTCTTGAATGCTGTTTCTTGTTCAGGTCCCCATTCTAATGGAGATTGTTCCAGTCCTTTGATGGCTTGATATAGTGGTTTTGCAATTAGAGCAAAGTTAGGTATCCATATTCGACAGTATCCTACTGCACCTAAAAAAGCTCTTACCTGTCTTCTGGTAGTTGGAATTGGAATGCTGCATACTGCTTCTTTGCGTTCTGGTCCCAGTCGTCGTGTTCCATTGGATAGCTGAAAACCTAAGTATTTGACTTCTTTTTGGCATAGCTGTGCTTTTGCTCTGGAAACCTTGTATCCTGCTTCATTCAAGAGATGTAGAAGTTCACTTGTGGCTTGCAAACATTCTTCTTCTGAATTTGTGGCAATCAGCAAATCATCTACGTATTGAAGAAGAATTCTCTCTCCTGGGATAACTGGATAACTTGATAAATCCTTGCTGAGTGAAGTACTGAAGATTGTTGGTGAATTTTTGAATCCTTGTGGTAATCTTGTCCAGGTAAGTTGGCCTCCTCTTCCTGTTGTTGGATCTCTCCATTCAAATGCAAATAAAAGCTGACTGGCAGAGGCAAGCCGTATACAGAAGAAAGCATCCTTTAAATCTAGAACAGTGAAGTGAGTAGCTTCAGTATGAATTAATCCCAGCAGTGTGTATGGATTTGGTACTACTGGATGTATAGTTTCAATTGCATCATTGACTCTTCTCAGATCTTGTACTGGTCTGTAGTCACCTCCAGGTTTCTTGATTGGAAGTAAAGGAGTATTCCATGATTGGCATTCTTTTAGTAATCCATGTTTCAATCTTTTCAAATGGATATGAATTCCTTCTATTGCTGGTCGTGGAAGAGGATATTGCTTCACATGCACAGGTTCTGCTCCTGATTTGAGAGTTACAAGAATAGGGGCTATATTCTTTGCTAGGCAAGGTGGATTATCTTCTGCCCATACTCCAGGTGGTGCTGAAATTTCAATAGGAATAGTTGCTTTTTTGACAGGAAAAATGCTGTAGAATCTCCATTCTTCTTCTCGTGGCACTGTTAGTGTCATTAATCCTGCAGGTTTGGGATTTGTGTTCACAGACATTTGCATTTCTCCCTTTTCAGTGAAAGTTATCTGTGCTTGCAGTTTAGCAAGCATATCTCGACCTAAAAGTGGAATAGGGCATTCTGGTATGTATAAAAATTGATGTGTTATCTTTTGTCCTCCTAATTCACACTTGCGATTCTGTAAAAATAGTTTAGTTGCTTTTGTCCCAGTAGCTCCAACAATAGTAACAGTTTGTTTAGATAATGGAGCTATTGGTTTTGCTACTACTGAATGTTCAGCTCCTGTATCTATCATGAAGTTCATGTATTGATCCCCTATATTCATGCAGACCATAGGCTCTTGGGGACCTAGAATAAACTCAGAGCCCGGTCTGTCCTAATCTTCATCACTATTGTATTCTGTTTCTGCCACTGCAGCTCCTTCAATAGCCTCTTCTCTTTTTTGCTGAAACTGCATACGGCCTGTTTCTGCTTGATTCTGAATACGCCCTCTTCTTCTCCAGCTCCCTCCTCCCCTCTGTGAGGTAGGGTTTCTCCAGTGCCCCTCCTCCTTGCAATAGGCACATTGGTTCTCACCTAGTGGGGGTAGGCTGCCTCGACTCCTCCCATGCCCTCTCATTCTTCTGTTGGAAAAACGTCTTCCTCGCTGTTCTACCAATGCTGTAGCTAAAAGATCTGCTTTCTTTTTCATTTTCCGTTCACATTCTCTCTCTCTTTCATTATCACGGTTTATAAATACTTTTTGAGCAACTTCCATCAATTGCGCTGTGTTCATACCTGCAAAGCCATCCATTTTCTGCAATTTTCTGCACAATTCTCACTCTTTCTTCAGTAGTAAATAAAGTAGACAAGAGCTGACGACAATCTGACCAGGTAGGTTGGTGTGTTTGCATAATACTGCTCATTAATTCAGTTAAATCTTGAGGCTTGCTAGTATAAGATGCATAATGTGTTTTCCAATTTAACAAATCAGTTGTAGAAAATGGTACGTAAATCAGGCTGGTGGGTCCTAAAGCCATCTGTCCCGGATCATCCCTGATAGGCAGGCCAGGTACCTGACGTAGGGGCATTACTTTTTTACTGGCACCGCCAATACTTCTTAAATCATATGTTTTCTGAGGAAATCTTTCTAAAGCTACAGGAGATTCTATGCTTGTGGATTCTGTGCTCTCTGCTTCGTTATCAGTAGCTGTCTGTCCCTCTGAAATGCTAGGAAAGCTAGCACTTTCAATCGGAGAAGTCTGCCCCTCCCCCAACTGCAGAGACGGCACATTAGGTCTGGGCAGCGCTAGTGTAACATGCTGCAGTGATCGTGTTAGAATTTCTGGAGACTCTGGGGCAGAGTATATAGGCAATCCCCCCTTCTCGGGTTTCTGTTTAGCTGTCTCTAATCCTCTCGCTAGCATAATTTTTTCCAACTCATAATACTGTCTTATCCAGGATGGCTGTTTCTCACAAATATCTAACCAAGAGTCTATGTAAGGAAACTGGTCTGGATAGCGTTCTCTCACACTCTTATGAACAGAAGAAATAATTCTCACATTGAAAGTACCCTCACGGGGCCATGCACTGTTTATTAATGGCCACTCTCTCTCACACAGCACAGCCATTCTACTAGGAGACATTGTAATACCATAATCCCCAGTAAACCCTTTATTAAAGTTCTTGATCATGATTTCTAACGGAGTTTGTGTAGACTCTATCCCACCCATTTTACATGTAATGTGGTGCGTCTGTACTACGTAATCACGTACAACAAATTATTACTTCCAACAGTAGGAGAGGGAGGTCGAACTGTGAGGTAAGGGGACCTCACAGCTCTGGAGACAGATAGGGACACAAACAACAATCACTTCCTCTGTTTCGCGACTTAGACGCGGTCGCCCGGCTAAGATCTGCGCTAATCCAGAGTCCACTCTCGCTTGGCCTTGTCAAGACCTCTCACTTACACATCTTTCATACAAACACAATTGCATTTCCCAAATCCTGACTATCTAGGCTTACCAAAAATTTTACCATTACCATTAATCATGATTTTATTACCAGAAAGAGTCAGTGGTTTCCTCTTGTGCTCTTAATAGCCCTAGCAAGAGTACTCGGACCGCTCTGGACGTCATCAGTGTCCTTTTACCATTTTTCCATTACCATATGGTTCCAGTACTGTCTGACTTAATATAAAAACTCTGTACTCACCCAGATCTGGTACCCGTCCCCCAAGCCAGCGCATGGGTTGAAGCCTGGACTCCCCTCCTCGGGTTCGAAGGTGTTGGCCTAGCCGGACCCAACGCCCGCTGAGGCTAGAACCCTCTCCGATTCAATGGACCGGTTGGCGCCTGAGAATTCACACGTCAGTCAGACGCGGTCCCAACCAGGCCAAACCTTGAGGCGAATTTCGTGGTATATCAGTTTGATCACTCTCCACCACTACAACTTCCAGGCCAACGCACCAAGAATATGTAGCAGCTGAATGCCATCAAACCAATTATATCAGGAGTCTTTATCAAGGTTCAAGCCAGTTTATTTGTGCACAGGCCCAGTCAGTCAAAGCATTCAAGGAACTGAGCTGAGCTCTTCATAGAGACATAACTTTTTATACCACTTAAACATTTTGATACATGAAAACATTCTATTGGTCTTATGCTAATTTCTACAAACTTTCTATTGGTTTGACATTTCCCTGAATTTGACCAATCAGGGTCTATGCCCTTTGCTCTGCTTTCTCTAGCTAGCTGAACAATGGCTTGGTTCAAACCTGGTTACTTTCCTCCATCAAGGTCATATCTAGCTCCTAAAACATGTAAGTAACAATTCTGAAGTAACGATTTAACATACAGGCATTGTATTCACTTTGTGCAAACTTTGCAATGGCAGTATTTCATTCTAAAACAGCTTTTAATTCTGTCTTATAATTTTATGTCTCAGCACTACTGAATTCTGAGGCCTGTCATTTTCCAGCACTACTGAATTCTGAGGCCTGTCATTTTCCAGGTTCAGGCTTATGGCCTAATCTATAGTTATAGGCTACCTGGCTATCACAATAGCAGTATTAGAAAAGGTATAGAGAAGGGTGACCAAAATAATAAAGTGGACGAAACCACTCTCCTATGAGGAAAAGCTTAAGAGGTTAGGACTCTTCAGCTTGGAAAAGAAATAATTGAGGGGAGATACGATAGGGGTCTACAAAATATTGAATGGCGTGGAACCTGACTGGTACTTGTGACCTGGATTGGCCATGTTGGAAACCGGATATTGGGCTTCATGGACTTTGCTCTGACCCAGTATGGCATTGCTTATGTTATGATGAGCACCTGGGAAGCGAGAGGAAAGCTGTGATACCAGACACAGCAAGACCAGTCACTTCTTCACTGTCTGGAGTTTCTTTACTGACAAAATACCAGAAACCAATTAGCTGAAAATCTGTATGACATTTTGTTATTATGAAAGGCTTCCATGAAACCAGTGGGTAGCTTTTTGAAAACAGAATTTTTAGAGGCTTGTTTGTAAGCAAGACCCTTTTTGTCATTTCTGTTAAAAATTCAGGCTTACAGTCATTGCTTCTATCTCTTTAAAGGACCTTCAAGAATGATTGATACGTCATAATGCTGTTTGTAGCTGTCACCTGCCTTTTTTAGCCCTTTTGCTGTTTCTGGGATCTGGGCTGATCACAAACTCCACAGTGTAAGCTCTAGTCTGTCTGATAGTTTGAATACCACTGTTGTACTAGCTAGAGTAGACCAAGGGTTACCTAATAAAGGGTGGAGGGCAAGCTGCAGTTAATGACTTATACTTCCTTCTGATTAGCTTAAGGTTTTGTGGCACCATTAGGTATCAGAATAGGTTCTATGGGTGGGTGGAAGTCCATGGCAGCAGACTTTAGACGTATAAAGGGCACGCTAGCGAAAGCAATAGATGATTAATGTGATGGTGTTCTTTTATCGAAAAAGTCCATAAAGCTGATGGTGCTTTTATTATATATGTTCTGTATATTCTAATAATGTCTGTTTTAATATTTATTATGTATGTTTTATCAGAAGCTGCTTAGATGTGATGATGGATGGGCTATAAACAGTGGCGAAAGTTCTAGTGGGGGCCCCCAACCAAAAGTTTGCTGAGGGCCGCCCTATTTTTGATCCCTCTTGCGGTGCTCCCCCGCTCCAGCGGCGGCACGACACCCCCAATGCTCCTACAGTGGCAACATGACATTCCCCCAGTGCTACAGCAATAGAAGCAGCTGTGGAGGCCCCACGTGGCAAACTTACTTAAATTTGTTTACTACGATGCCTCCATTCCAGGTCCAGAGGTGTGCCTCATGAGACTTCAGCCTGTGAGTTAGCAACTAGGCCTGGATTGGAGTTAGCATGGCAAACAAATAAAAGTAAACTTGCTGCACTGCTGTATGTGTCCCCGTCCTGCCCTCCCCCCCTCCCCCTCCACAATGCAGGGGTTGCTTGAGCAAAATTTACGCCACTGGCTATAATGTTCCAAATCAATCTCTGCTCCTGCCTTCAATTTGCCCCGCTGTCAGAGGCAAGATTCTCAGCAACAACATTGTGCTTGGAGAACTGGACTTGCTGTGGATGAAGTTTTAGAGAGAAGAGTCTCAGTAATGACATTGTGCTTGAAGAAAGCATTGTTGCTTACCTGTAACGGGGGTTCTCCATATACAGCAGTGGTATGCAGCAGCACTCTAAGTACTGTCCACCGATAGTGCCTATGTACCCAGTTCTCCTCGAGCTCCCCACCTCGCTCCCCACTTTGAGCTGCCTCAGTTGGTTTCAAAGCAGACAAGTACAGCGTTAAAAAACACTCAGAGCAGGCTACCAAAAGTAAAGCAACGAAGGTTCAAAAAAGACCAGAAGTGAGGCAGATGCGACATATCAGGTGTTGTGTCTTGTTGAATGATTGTAGAGATGGCGAGAGAGTTGTATGCTCTTTGTGAGGGGACAGAGAGTGGGTGAATGTGGCTGCATACCCCTGCTGTATACAGATAACCCCTGTTACAGGTAAGCAACTATGCTTTCTCCAGATAAAGGCAGGGGGATGCAGGCACACTCTAGGCGAGTCCAAAGCTGAGGGCTGCTTGAATGTTCATCAATATGTGCGGCCTGGAGGAAAACTGGGAGGTGGAGAGTTTAGGCAAAAGAGGTTCCGCAGTATAGCCTGGCCAAAGGCAAAGTCAGTAACTGAAGAACGATCCAAGCTGTAGTGTTTTATGAAGGTATGAACGGATGATGTGGCAGCTTTGCAGATATCTTGTGGAGGAATAGCTGCTAGATTAGCAGCCATAGCTGCTGTCGCACGAAGGCGATGGGGACCTACCTACCCACCTGGGGAGGGGGTGGCATTAAGAAGATAACAAAAAGAAATACAGTCTGCTATCCAGGAGGAGATGGTTTGCTTAGAGGCAGGTCTACCTGGATTGTTCGGATTAAAAGTGACAGAACGTTGCGAAGACTGATGAAGCTGCTTGGTTGCTTGGAGATGATAAAGCAAAGCTCATTTGCAATCCAACGAATGTAGCATTGCTCTGGAGAATTCAGCTGTGTCACTGGGAAGAAGGCAGGAAGCACTATGGATTGGTTGAGGTGGAAACTGGAGACAATTTTTGGAAGAAATCTAGGATGGGTACATAGTAGTACCTTGTCATGAAGGAAATGTGTGTATGAAAAATAATGCATAAGAATAATGCATAAGCTTGGACATAAGAACTTGGAGTTTGCTGACACGTCTGGCAGAGGTGCTAGTGATGAGAAAAATAGTTTTCCAAATAAGATGCTTTAAAGAAGCAGACCAGAGGGGCTCAAAGGGAGCTTTCATAATTACTGAGAGAATGACACTGAGAGCTCACGCTGGAGCAGGGAGTTTCAGAGAAGGCTTCGTGTTCATCAGGCAAGAAGACGAGAGGTTGTATAGAAATTGGTTTGCCATCCTCATGACAATGGGAAGCAGCAATGGCAGAGAGATGGAAACAAACTGGTGAAGTCTGTGGTCCAGATTCTGACAAATGGAGGAGATAAGTGAGAACATGGCTGAGGGGCCATATGACAGGATCCAAACCCCGTGACAAAGCCCAATGAGAGAAACGAGTCCACTTAAAGCCATAGGAGTGCAGTGCTGAGGGGTACTGGGATGCCTGAAGTATAGCTTGGACATCCGTTGGCATAGAATGAGTAGGATACTCTAGTCAGTTACTTTCCAAGCAGTTAGAGCCAGATATTGTAGGCTGGGGTGGAGAAGGTGATTATCCTGCTGCATCAGAAGGAAAGGATGAAGTGGTAGAGATCAGGGACCATTCTGAGCAATGGCAAGGATATGCAGGTACCACATCTGTCTGGGCCATCATGGGGCGATGAGCATAAGTGTTGCTCTGTGCGCTCGGGCCTTGAGCAGTGTCCGAGGAATGAGAGGAAAAGGCGGAAAAGTATAGAGTAGGTGATCCACCCAAGAGACGAGGAAGGCATCCGCTGCCCATCTGCCGGGCTGGGATGAAGGGAACAGTAGAGGGGACACTTGGCATTGTTGCCTGATGCAAAAAGATCCACGTCAGGTGTTTCCCAGGCCTGAAAGATGGGGATGAGGATTGAGGGGTCTAGAGATCATTTTTGGGGATCGAGGCATTAGCCGAGGGAGTCTGCTAGCTGTTGTGGACTCTGGGAAGGTAAGTTGCAGTGAGGAAGACTCCAATGGACTGGACATAGAGCCATAGTCGGACCGCTTTGCGGCAGAGTTGAAGGGAACTGGAGCCGCCCTGCTTGTTGATGTAAAATATGGTGACCTGATTATCGGTTTGCACAAGGAGAGACTTGTGGATCCAAGAACAGAAGGCATGAAGGGCATAGAAGACTGCATGCATTTCCAGCAGGTTGATGTGTAGAGAAGATGTTTGTTGGGCCAATAACTCCAAGTCGTGAGATGCGTGAGATGAGCACCTTAGCCCATGTGGGAGGCATCTGTGGTTACGGTAAGTTGGTATGGTGGTTGAAGAAAAGGACGCCCTATTGTCAAGCTTGATGGAAGGATCCACCACTGAAGAGACTGGACAACTGATGATTTGGTCTGGAAAGCGAAACCTGGCAGTGAAGGGGCTGAGTATCCTGATTCCAGATGAGTTTGAGGTGCCACTGGAGAGGTCACATATAAAGACGTGCAAAAAGAACTACATGTACTGAGGCTGCCATGTGTCCCAACAGGTGCAGGATGTTGCAAGCTGAGGCCTGTGGAGAAGCCAGCAGCCAAGTGGTGAGCTGTTGCAGAGTGGTTATTCTGCTTGGAGGAAGATAAGCTTGCGTTAGAGTTGTGTTTAAGCGAACTCCGATGAAGTCCAGAATATGATGAGGTTCGTACTCGGACATTTGGAAGTTAATAATGAAGCTGAGCTGTTGTAAGAGCAAGGCAGTTGTGTGGACAGAGGCCAGAGTTGAAGCCTTTTCGGGACATGTGATGAGTCAGTCATCCAGATAAGGCTAAACAAACAGACCTTGTTTATGCAGGTGTGCCGCGGCAACCACTAGGCACTTCATGAAGACTCTTGGAGCAAAGGGTAGTACGCTGTCCTGGTAATGATCTGACTTGAAGTGGAATTGAAGGTACTTCCATTGACAAGGATGAATGGGAATATGGGTGTAGGCATCCTTGAGGTCTAGAGTGGCAAGTCAGCCATCCTGTCACAAAAGGGGTACGATGGTGACTAGGGATGCTATCTTGAACTTTTCTTTTTTGAGATAGAGGTTGAGGTCATGGAGGTCAAGAATAGGGCAAAGGCCTCTGGACCTTTTGGGAATAAGGAAGAACCGGGAGTAGAAGCCCTGGTTGCGTTCAATTTTGAAACAGTCTCAATTGCAAGGCTGGAGAGTTAAGTCAATATCTCCTCTTTCAGGATGGGTAGGTGGAGAGGACGAATTCTGCTTGGTGGGGGTAATACTTGTGGAGGGGCAGTGAAATTTAGTTTTTAAACAAAAGAAATGATGCTGAAGACCCAGATATCTATTGAGATGGAGTGCCAGGAGCTCAGAAAGTGTTGGACGTGTCCTTCTACAGGTAGATAGTCAAAAACTGGGAGTCGCCTTAGAAGGTTGTACTGAGGCGATGGCCGGCTATTTCCTCTTTGCCTGGGGTGCTGAGGATAAGCAGGTGCAGGCTGATGTGTAATGGAGGCCTAGGATAAGTCTGAAAATGCTGTTGAGGGTAATACTGCTGAAAAAATTGGTAATGGTAAGGTCTCCTATACTGAGGATATGGAGGACGGTGGGACTGTTGAGCTTGTTCTGGCATTTGGGTTGAAAGCTCTCTCACTGTGGAGGAACAGTCTTTCACCTCTGAAACAGCTTCCTGTACTTCAGAATCAAATAGGTTATGTTCCTGACAGGGAGCGTCCACCAACTGGTCATGAAGATCTTCCCTGAGACCGGAAACACAGAGCCATGCCATGCAAAAAGCAAAGATGGATGTAGCTGTGGTTCGGGCAGCCAAGTCAAAAACATCATAGGTAGCAATGTTCCCTCTAATTTTCTGTAGGCTGTGTGCGCATAAAATATTAGCTGTGTGCAGCTTTTGAAGGAAGGTTAAATTTTTGTGCGCCACATAACGACACTCGTAGTTATATACTTTAAAATTTGACTACACGTCAGAATACAGTATGTACACCACATTGATTTTAATCAAATTAAATGAAAATAGATGATTACTAAATGAAGCGGGAAATTTCTAGTAATTACAATCATAACTTTTAAATTTTAAGACGTCTGTGTTGTTTTCTATCAGAATCAGAGCTGTAATTTTTGTGCGCTCTGTTGTAAAGTATGTGCGCTCGCTCGGCGAGGTATGTGTGCACGCACACGCGCACAGCTTAGAGGGAACAGTGATAGGTAGTGCAAATGATGTCATAGAGGGAAACCTGCAGATTATCTTGAAGGCTCTGACACTCTGGAGCTGGCATGGGAGCAGGTCCGGCCTCTGCGAACGAAGATCATGATGATATTGAAACACCTGAAGTTGGTGGGCTAGTATTCTCATGGTTAGTATCCCACTCTGAAAACGTTTCCTCCCAAATGAGTCTAAAATTCACTGATCTTTTCCTGGTGGAGTTTGGGCAGAAGCTTTGGCAGACTTAGCCTTCTTGAGGACCACCTCAGGGGCGACAGACTGAAGAAGGAGCTGCTGATGTTGGAATCTCATTGCATTACAGCCTGCAATTAAAATGCAAAATTGTGGGTTAGCATCATATGATATACACAACATGCCTATGACTTTGAAGGTGCAAAATATCCTTTATTGTGACACAAACAATAATTAAGACCAAAAAACCCCCTGAAAACAGGAGTGTGCATATGAATTCACCCCCTAAATTCAATATGTTGTAAAGCCACCTTTTGCTGCAATTACATCTGGACGTTTCTTGGGGTATTCCTCTATTAGCTTAGCACATCTGGCCACTGATATTTTCACCAATTCCTTAAGGCAAAACTGCTCCAACTCCTTCAAGTTAGATGGGTTGCGTTGGTGTACAGCAATCTTCAAGTAATGCTATAGATTCTCAATTGGATTGAGGTCTGGGCTTTCACTAGGCCATTCCAAGACATTTAAATATTTCCCTTTAAACCAGCTTTAGCAGTATGTTTAGGGTCATTGTCCTGCTTGTCCCAGTCTCAAATCTCTGGCAGAAAACAGTTTTCCTCAAGTGTTGCCCTATATTTACTGCCATACATCATTCCTTCAAGCCTGACCAGTTTTCCTGTCCCTGCCAATGAAAAACATCCCCACAGCATGATGCTGCCACCACCATGTTTCACTGTGGGAATGGTGTTCTCGGGGTGATGGGAAGTGTTGGGTTTGTGCCACACATGGCGTTTCTCATGATAGTCAAAAAGGTCAATTTTCATCTCATCTGACTGGAGAACCTTCTTCCATGTGTTTGAGAGGTCTGCCACATGCTGTTGTACAAACTCCAAACGTGTTTTCTTATTTCTTTCTTTAAGCAATGGCTTTTTCTGGCCGCTCTTCCATAAAGCCCCACTGTGTGGAGTGTATGGCTTAAAGAGGTCCTATGGACAGAGACTCCCATCTCCGCTGTGGATCTTTGCAGCTCCTTCGGTGTTATCCTTGGTGTCTTTGTGGCATCTCTGATTAATGTCCTCCTTGCCTGGTCAGTGAGTTTTGGTGGGTGGCCTTCTCTTGTCAGGTTTGTGGTGGTGCCATATTCTTTCTATTTTGTTATAATAGATTTAATGGTGCTCTGTGGGATATTCAGAATTTGGGATTTTTTTTTATAACGCAACCCTGATTTATACTTCTCCACAGCTTTGTCTGACCTTTTTGGAGTGCTCCTTGGTCTTCATGTTGCTTGCTTAGTTGTTGCAGTGTTAGGGGCCTTTCAGAACAGGTATGTTTATACAGGCATCATGTGACACTGACTGCACACTGGTGTACCCTAATCAACTAATTATGTGACTTCTGAGGTTAATTGATTGGACCAGACCTTATAGCAAAAGGGGTGAATACATATGCACCTACAACTTTTCAGTTTTTAGTTGTTTTTTTAATATATACAAGGTATTTTATTGTCATTTCACATCAATAATTTGGACTATATTGTTATATCCATTACCTAACATCCAAATGAACCTCCATTTTCATATCAGGTTGTTCGTAATGCGACAAAACAGGACAAAAACCAAAGGTATGAATACTTTTGCAAGGCACTGAAGATCAAGGCAATGAGACGTGGCGTAGCCTGATGCCGATGTGCTCCAGAAAGTTGCAAGAAGATCCTGTAAGACCTGAGGGACCGGCATAGCAAGGACCTCCTTGGGTGCACTACAAGCCCACAAGATGGACTGAAAGTCTTTCTTGTTAGTGGGGGTCTGAGAGTCACTTAGAGCCAGCGCCCTAGATAGTTTCCGGAGAAATTGCAGGTAAGAGAAATCCTCAGGAGGTTTATGCTCCATTACTGTAGATGGTGAATCTTCAATATTTCCTAAGAGGGAGGACTCTGTACCCCACTGGTGGGAACAGGATGGACTTACTGCCGAGTAGTCATCGCCCTCCAGTCCACAAGGGGTGGTGGCCATGGGGAGACAAGAATTATCCAAGGATGAGAATGTATTTAAGCCTCTGAGACTCTTATGCTCCTTCCTCCTATGGAGTCCAGCTTAATGAGAAGTCTCAGAGCTTCCGGCTTCTTCTCTAGTCACCTTGCTTTCACAGTCTCCCTGCTAGCTCTTTCTAATTCTATGTTCTGCAAGCACAGAAAATCATCTTTATGCAGTGCATGTAACCCATGTGATCATGTGCTATTAGTGAATGGGCCCCATTAGAAATAAATGGAACCTCACTAAATAACGTGCACTGCATATTGGAAACTAGATCCTATGTCTGCTGCAGCCTGCTCCTTTCTGGGGTGCGAGACGGTAAAACTGGTGAATCATTTTTAAAAAATCTAACACACAAATTCTCAGTCTGTAGCTGGAAGATGGAAATGCTAAGTAATACATATTTTTTAAACTTTCACTTATAGTTCTTTAAAGAAAATATGGTTTTAAACAAAGGACTACCCGAGAAGAGCACTGTAAGCCAAAAATGCAGCAGGTAATATGAAAATCCAATAAATGAAATCTGGCAAATAAAAAGCTTAGGGGGTAGTTACCACAATTAGTTTACCTCAGGAGTCACTAACCTGAGGAGAGGAACCTTTGGTCATGGATGAGACTTCCGTGGTAAAGGAATAATGCAGGGAAAAATAAAGCCAATTCAAACCCCCTTCCAAGGCCTAGAAAAGAACTCTACCGCCCTGGATCCCAACTGAGCCTGCCCCTGTCCTGGAAGACCACCTGGGCCTGCCTTTAGTGGTCTCTTGTGATCTACGGGTAGGCCAACTGGCGTGATCCCCTTTCACTCCTGCCAGTGCTGGTACCGGGTTCAAAACAGTGCCCATTAGGGGTATGGGTGCCATTTTGTATCCAGTACCAGTACCAGTGCCAGTGCCAGCAGGAGCAGGAGGAGAGCACTGCAACTAGTCTACCCTTAGACCACCAAGGACCTTAAAGGTAGGCCCAGGATGGCCTTCCAGAGACAGAGTTGGTCTCTAAGTGTGCGGAGATTTTAATTGGAACTGGAGAGGAGCCTTTGGGATGGGTCTTTTACTGGTGCTTGGGAGGGCATGAGGGACCCTGACTCATTTGTGGTGCTGGGGGAAGGGGATCCCCAGACTGCTGGTTTTCTTTCAGCAGCATGGCTCCTTTAAGACTGCGGCTTGGAGCATTGGGCTGCATGTTTGTGGCACTATGCTCCCAGATGGGAAATATAATGCCAGTTTTAAGCAAGTGTTTCTTTTTCTCTCAGAATAATGAAGCATGTGGTGATCAGCATAAACGGCATCATTCAGTTTGAAGTGTTTTGCATGCATTTCCATGCTTTGCATTTCATTATTATTCAACATATAGTGCAATGCAAAATTGTGCATTTTGGTAAAATAATGCACATTTTTGCCCTTTACCAAGTGGTACGGGGCAAAAATCATGCATTATTTCCATAATGCACTTTATGACTATGGAGGACAGTTAGTAAAAGCAGTATGGCTACCTTCTGTAATTTTTAATGCTAAGGTCCATCCTTGAGGCACTGCCAATGGTAGAGCGGATTTTAGCACGACATGATCTGCATTCTTAAAGTACTGTGTGGAGTTAGTAAGCAAAGTTGCTTATGTCAGTTATATGGGACAATTTGTTTCTCTCTCTCTCTCTCTCTCTGCATCTCGGCAAAGCCTCTCTCGATGTACTGGGGCATCCAAAAGGAAGAGTTGGAATGGGAACACTCGCCTCTTGCCAAGAGCAC
The DNA here is from genome assembly GCA_033557465.1 of Ichthyophis bannanicus. Lineage (NCBI taxonomy): Eukaryota > Metazoa > Chordata > Amphibia > Gymnophiona > Ichthyophiidae > Ichthyophis > Ichthyophis bannanicus. Next base: position 181,155,648 of record CM066045.1, on the reverse strand, counting down.
AGTGCAAACGCCAACCTAATGGAGTGTGGATACAGAAATTCCGTCTCATTGCCTCCTCTCAAGAGGCGGTACGTGGCTGCTTACAACAAAGAGAGATGCACCATTTATCTTAACTGCATTTTCTTTCTGGAGTTTTACATATCTTCCCCAGTTAGAATTCAGTTCACTCAATGGATATTGCAAAAGTAACACACTTTATAGACGTCCTATGGGTACATCGAATCACAGTCACTATGAGCTGTGTTTACCAAACTGCACTAACCATTAGACTGGGGTTTGCTGTGCACCAAGGGTGCTGTTGTAACAGTGCAGGGCCCCACGCTAAACCTCCTGCGCTAATCAGTTAGCAGGCAATTGGGCAGGTTGGGGTGCAGTGTGGGCACTGACAGTAAATTACGGTTAGCGCAGATGTACTTAGCTCCACCTCCATGGGTGGTATTAAGTGCACAGCATGACACTATTGGCAGGGGGATGGATGCTCTGGATGCTCATGCCTCCCCTGCCCCCCCCCCCCCAATGTTAGCACAGGCCTCCACGCTAATTTGGTGGCATAATCACGTGCTACTGCTCCACAATTTAGTAAACATGCCCCTACATTTGCACATTCAGTTTCTCTAAGGTAATAGCTGTGTCCTTATAGAAACCTCTGTAGCCTCTGCTGTACTCAAAAAATAATTACAGGTAAAGTAAAGCTCTGAGCAGCCAGAAGGCAAACCAGTGAACTTCTTGATATGTATCTTGGCTGCAGTAATGAGGTCCTGCTTTAAATACAGGTAAAAATGAAAGCTTAGTCAGGGCAAGTGATATCAGGTCACCGGACAAGCAAACGAACACTCATGATAACATTTGATCAAAACTTCCTAGCTTAGTGCAGTAAACAAGGTGTCACTTGAACTGGGCTGACTAGAGGTTTCTTCCCCCATTCAGTGATGTGTGGATGTTAATACATTGTGACAGACAATAAAAGAGTCATTCTGTAAAGAGTGGCTGGATTAATGAGCATTTTTATGCATATTAATTGCGCCTATTCTATAAAGTCATATCTGTGCATATATAACACCACAGTCACTTTTGAACACCTCTAAAGCTGGTGTAAATAAGCGCATCTGTCGTATGCATGTTTGGTTGTGTTATATGAAATATGCTCGGTCCAAGCTCCACCCATGCTGAGAATAAACGCGATTGGCCAGACACGTGTGCTTTCAGAATGGGTAGCCTGTAAGAAGCGATTTACACATGCAAACCACTGGAATACAGTGATTTATGTGCGTAAACAAGTCCATAAGTCCAGGTGTCCTTATAGAATTACCTCCTAAAAGGGTACTTTTATAGCAGGATGCCAGATGTAGGCAGCTACTTATCTTTATAAAATCCTAGTGTATGTGGCAGAGACCACACCTTGAATGTAGGTGCACTAACTTATACCTGCTAGTGAGCAGGTGTAAACGATCATGCGCACTTCATACATGGCGACAGAGCAGTAAACGGGGGGAGGTTCCATTTTGGTATACTCTGTGGCTACCTAAGTTTCCCAGGGGAGAAACTAATCCATTTACTTCTGAAATTCTCCATGTTTGGAAGAGGTATAGGGGGTTCCTATTAGAGGAGAGACTCTTCTTGTGTTTCATGAGCATTTCCCCTGTGGAAGACTGCCCCACACTCTACAAAATGGGAAACAGAGGGTTTGATGAATACAGGACAATTATTTATTGAGGTGATAATTAGACTTTTGGGCACTAATGGAACATTATGTTTGAAGAGCAAGATTTTTAGGGTTACCTGTAGCTGTGGCATTTTTTGAGTAAAGGGAAGGTGAAATGGGAGATTCTGGAAGGCAAAACAACTTTGGGGATTTTAACAATTGTCGTGACCCCAGCCCCGGCTGAGGGCCTAGAGGCATAGGGCTGCCAATTTTAGTCCTCTAATAAAAGAATTAAACACTATTCTTGTCCACAGTGAGGCATTCTGGGATTTGTACTTTCCTCGTTCAAGGATAGTCGTGTAAGCCAAGGGTTAAAGGCAAAGACAAAAGTTTATTTTTCCCCAAAAAGCACTAAGGTTCAAACACACAACGTCAGGATATTCTTCTCCAAACAATACTTCAGAAATTATACATAAGCTGGAACTGAGGAAGCTTCATAAGCTTTTAAAACATGTGCAGTTGTTTTCATAAGGTAATCAGCAAAACAAAATACAGCTTCTCTGTTTAAGCAAAGTTAAATGTCCTCATTTACCTTCTGCTTCTTTAAACGCAAAATGTAGAAACTGGCAACGTTCTCTTGAGTTAGTAAGTATTTCTTAGCAAAACAAAACTAGGTTCATTCACACTGCTTCTCAAGACCTTTCTTTATCAAGCATTTCTTATCAACAGACTTTCATAGCTTCTGTCTGGCATAATGTACAATCCATTGGCAATTCACCTGATATGGAGTTTTGCTCCGCACAGTCCACTTGCATATCCTCTTGTTCTAAAGCATATACGTCTGGCTCTGAACTCCCACAATCTGCTCCTCGGTGAATACTCTGGGGAAATCCCTGGACCTCCCTCCAGCACTGTTTTCCCCGGTAAGGAATGTCTGTACCTCTAGTATGGGATATCTCTCCCTGGTTCAGTTGCCTTGGTTCCTCTCCGCTGTTCAGCCACGGTTCCTTGCTCCAGGCTGGGTTCTGGTTACTTCTAGCTATAGCCTTGTTCACCCACCTTTGAGCAGCTGGAAACCTTCGGTTCAAGACCCGAGGTAGAAGACTTCCCTGCTTTCTTTCTCTAAGCAAAGCACATGTGGTTTCTTGACTCTCAGGCTCCTTCCAAGTCCTTCTCCTTCCCCTGATGTTTCCTCCTCTGAGTTCCTCTCTCTGAACTCCTGGAATAGCTGAAACACGCTGAACTCTCTGAACTTGCCCACGATTCCGGACTGGAACTGGAACACAAACAGTTTGAACTGCAACCTGATTCTGAAACCCAACAACTCCTTTCTCCCCTTCTGAGCAGGGTTTATAAGGCTGCTTCTTAGCTAGCCTTCCTCTGTCTCTGCATAGGTGTTTGCCATTACCCCCTAAGCTTACACTTACATCAGCAGAGCTTGGGTGTGGCAAACTGGCTCTATCAACTCCGTGCTCTCTTTCTTTGACTGCAGTCTGGAACCTGTGAATTTCAGGAATGTCTCTTTCCTTAAAGGTATATTCACTATCTTTTCCTATTTCCATCGGTTCAGCAGGGCTCTCCTCATCACACAATAAAGTTACACTTTATCTTCCAGTTGTTTAAAATGATAACCAATAACCTGAGAAACAAGTTGGGTTTTTAGAGGGCATGGGAATTGGATTTGGAAGCAGAATTGGAAGACGAGGATAGAGCCTCTTATTTTTTATGATTCTCAAAATCTCTGTATCTTCTTCGCTGATAGAGAATAGATATTAAGGGCCCAATTCTGTCTGGCACGCCCATCCCCTCTGTGTGTCCTATCTGAACCGGACGCACAGAGGGGATCGCGATTCTGATCTTCCAGGGCACGTCAAGCCCTGTGGAATCAGAATCACGAAGAGTCCTGCATGTGTAGCGATTCTGTCCGGCACGTCCATCCCCTCTGTGTGTCCGGTCTGAACCGGACGCACAGAGGGGATCACGATTCTGATCTTCCAGGGCGCGTATAGCCCTGTGGATCAGAATCACGAAGAGTCCTGCATGTACAGAGATTCTGTCCGGCATGTCCATCCCCTCGGTGTGTCTGGTCTGAACCGGACGCACAGAGGGGATCGTGATTCTGATCTTCCAGAGCACGTCTAACCCTGTGGAATCAGAATCACGAAGAGTCCTGCATGTGCAGCGATTCTGTCCGGCCTACATGTGCAGGACAGCACCAGACTAACTCAGTCAGGGCATTTAAAAGGAGCTGCGGCGCCATGGCGTCATGTTGCCATGGCACCGCAGCTCTATTTAAAAGCTGTGATGCCAGCCGCCAACAGAAACTGCAAATTCCCCGCAGCCTGACCCCCAAACCGGCCTCTGAAGGCTAGGATTGGGCTTCAGGGAATGTCCCCTGGCCCCACCAGCACCCTGAATTTAAAACAAAAAGAAAATCCAGGGGAGTTATTCCACCTCAGAGGTGGAATAACTTCCCTGGCCATTTTGCCGGCCATGGACGTACAGGGCAAACATTAGAACTGGCCCTGTACATCCAGGGCCGGCGACCACCTGCTGTCTGCCCACTCTCTGCCCCCAGGCTGCCCATTCCCTGCCCCTTACTAACTTCCCTGCACAACCGGCGGGGAAGTTAGTCGGGGGTTGAAACCAGCACGAATAGCGGGGATGGATGTCCCATTGGGAGTCCATCCCCGCTATTCGTGGTTCAGAATGACCCCCAAAATGTGTTATAGATGGCACTTGACCATGGGAAGACTAACAAAGAGGTTGGTGGGGGGGGGGGTGTTGGAGGGGGAGCGGAGCTAGAGAATCTTTGTCCATATGTGGTGGAGTTGCCTAATGGTGCAGAGTTAGAAATAGAAAAAATGATGGCATGTCTGCCCTTCCATTCTAAATACTAAGATTTCCAATTCCTTTTTTTTTTTGTTAGAGAGGCTTTGTGTTTGCCCTATGCTCTCTTGAACTCAGATACAGTCCTTGTTTCTATCACTTCCACTGGGAGGTTATTCCACACATCTACCACTCTTTCTATAAAGAAATATTTCCTCAGATTACTCCTGAATCTATCCCCTTTCATCTTCATCTTATGCCCCCTCGTTGTACAGCTTTCTTTCAATTGAAAGGGGCTCTACTCCTGTGCATTTATATCACAGAGGTATTTTAACAAATGTCGCGATCATATCTCCTCTCTCTCACCTTTCCTCCAAAGTATGCATATTCAGATCTTTAAATCTGCCCCATATGCCTTATAATGAAGACCACTGACAATTTTATTAGCCACCTTCTGCACTGACTTCATCCTGTTTATATCTATTTGAAGTATGTTTGTTTGAAGGTGTGATCTCCAGAATTACTGAGTGCTGCAAATGAGGTCTCTCCAAAGACTTCTACAGAGACATTATCACCTCTTCCTTCCTGCTGGACATTCCTCTCTCTATGTACCGAAGCATGCTTTTGGATTTTGCTATCACCTTTTTATCCATTTAGCTCATCAGAAAGAATCGTCCCCAGGTCCTGCTCTTCTTTCCCAGACAGAAGTACATCACCCCATATACTGTACTTCTCTCTTGGATTTTTGTAGTACAAATGCACGATTCTGTATTTTTTAGTAGGAGATAACAGTGTTGGGACTACTTGGCAATAGTGATCATAGCATGATCGTATTTGATTTAATAAATGGAAGGATGACAGCTAGGACTATGATAAAATGAAGAAATTATTTAAGAAAAAACTAAAAGGAGCAGCTGCAAAGGTTAAAGATTTATATCAAGCATGGGTGCTGTTTAAAAATGTTATCTTGGAAGCCCAGACCAGGTGTGTTTCACGCTTCATCTGTGTGCTTGTGACCTGGATTGGCCACTGTTGGAAACAGGATACTGGGCATGATGGACCTTGATCTGGCCCAGTTTGGCATTTCTTATATTCTTAAGGTATTTTATAATTTATGTGCATATGTGAAAACTTCACCTGCACTCTGTGCAGACCACGCCTATCAGCATTTATATGAGATCATTTATGTGTGGGGGAAGGACTTTCTAAAATTACTCCCTAAATATATAAAAGCCTTTGTCTGCTGGGAGAAGGGCTCATCTTGGTTTTAATACTTTTGAATCTTTAGTGGTAATCTTCTCCCCGTTTCGTAACAAGACCACCTTTGGATGGATGGTGTGCACACATTGTTAACTGACACACTTGATGGATGGGGAGAATCACAGCCTGGCACATGGAGATGAGAGACTCCATCTGAGAGTGGGGTTGGGAAGTGATTCTGCCTTTTTTTCCCCAACTGACCCAGTCACGATTTTAACCAGGAATAGATCTACTTTTGTTGAAGAGAATGGAGCCAGTTGGCAGTCTATCATACAGGTTAAGTGTGGCAAGAAGAAAAACTGACTTACATAGAAAAATGACGACAGAAAAAGACCACATGGCCTACCTAGTCTGTCCTTCCATATCAACAACTACAACAGTCCCCTTTTTTCCATAGAAGCAAAAGCTTGTCCACTGGTAGGACACAAACCCACAACCTTCTAGTTCTGTATACAGCAACTGTACAGGGTGTGCCACAATGCTGCCAAAATGGAGAGCAACATGTGGGAATTGAACCTGCTCCCTAGTGTGCCCAAACAGGTCTCTAACCACTATGCTAACCCCCACGTATTAGCATGGTGCATTGTAATTTACATAGTCTAAGCATCTTTACTGAACTCTTCCTCAACCCATATTCAAAAAGCGGTTCAATGTATCGTGCCATGCCAAACATATAGCCGCTTTTTAAAACAAATGTGGTGGTACAGTATTATACATTCATCCTATATGTAAAACAAAAGGGGTGTGCTTGGGACATTCTAGGGGTACCACATGCTGTGGCTATCAATTACACAAATACGTGACAATATTTGGCCGCTGTACATACTGATGCTTCTGTTATCATTGCTAATCATATCGTTCTGCTGTAGGTTCAGCACAAGTGCAAACGAAACAAGGAGAGCGAGTCTCTGAGGAGGCGCCGACAGTGATCCTTACAGACGAGAATGGAACGCGGCAGTTCAGGCTTCCACAAATGTGTGTTTTCTTCTTGGTAAATGAAGAGAGATAATGGGAGACTGTATTGTTTAAAATGAAAAGGAACTGTATACACTAGTCTGAATTGGCTTCATTTCTGACTCATAAAGGAAAAAAAAATGAACTCCTTTGTGAATAGACAAAATAAAGCAGTTTTCAATTTAAAATATATACAACAGAAAAAAACCCAATCTTGTTAGCATTGAAAAAGCTGAACTGCTGAGCGCCTGCAAGCTGTTAACCTTTTTATCGTGCTAGAGTCTGGAGTATGCTGGTGTTTCAAAAGATGTTTGCAGTACTATGTCTAAGATTTGCTGAGACTGTATAATGAGAATACATATATATATATAGCTACATACTTCTGCCTTATCTTCATTCTTTGAAGATCTTCATGAGAATCTCTCTATCTTTCTAAAAGTATGAATTAGCACACACACATACACACACACAGATGCTCACCCACTGAGGACATGACTCCATGTGCATGTGTGTTTCAGTAGAGGAGACATCCTAGAACAAACGGTTATGATATGAAACTCGTGAGGTTAGGTTCCAGAGCATTGTGAAGATGGCTTTCTCCTCAGCAAGATGGGTGAATGTCTAGGAACAGTTAAGAGACCGTGGTAGGTAGCGTAAATGGTAACAGAATTATAGAAAGTTTGATGTTACCACAGAAGATCCTTAGGAACAAGTGAGCAATGAATGAAGATGAAGATTGGTTGGCAAGATATAGAGGATCTGCAGTAAGGAGGAAGGATGGCCAGTTGTTGAGATAGGTCTTGCAGACCTTGTCTGATGTCATACACTGTAATTGTGTGTTATGTTTGCAAACTATGTAGGGGATTGGGGATAATGGAAAATTATGGTACATGTAAGAGACATTGACAGGATCCATCTAACATAAAACTACTGTAGAACAAGATTTTCTTGTTGCCAAGAGTGGAGGAGTAGCCTAGTATTTAGAGCACTGGATTGGTAATCAAGAGACCAGGGTTTGATTCACTCCTTGTGGCTTTGGGGCAGTCACTTAACCTTACATTGCCTTGATAAGAAAGGCCTGGCAATCTACTTCTGGTTACACTGCCAAGGAAACCCAGGAGCTGCTGGGTTGCCAAGAGTCAGCACTGACTTGAAGGCACACATTGAAAGATTTAGTACCCTTGTTATCAGATTGAACTCTTAATTGCAGATGGTACCTCATTCAGCACAAATGCATTGTTTATCCCTTACATACCAGCAAGAGATTGGTTTTACAGTTGACTTTGCTACTGGAATCCCACCTGCAGATCTGCTTGCACTCACCACTGGATGAAAAGAGAGGATGTGGACTGGTCCATGTTCTGGCAATTCCAGAACAACATGACTCTTGTAAAGGTTTATAAATGCACTGGATAATGAAGTGCTTCCTGAACAATTTTGGGTGTATCTTATGGATTTGGGGTTGCTGATCACAAAAATCACCATGACATTTTCCTATCATGCATCATTTTTTTTCAATTGCCTATTTTTGTGATTTCCTTGCATACTTTAAGTCTACTCATATGTTGCCTAGAAAGTAAGCTGTTTTGTTTAGTCCAGGCTCACAACATGCAATGGAAACACTACTGCTCAGGAATGCATGGGCATGCTTAGTCAGGATGGATGCTGGCAGTACAATCTATAATAGCAGCTTTCATACACAGATGCTATGCATGATGTTGATATCAGTTTGTGTATTTAACAATAGCATTTACATGTAAGCTTCTTGTCTAATCAATGATTCGTTAGAGCAGAAATGTCTCATCAATGTCACAATAGCCGTGGTACATTCTGCTACTTTTGTGGTGCATATACGCTTAAGTCTCAAAGACACAGCATGACTGCACTTATTAAGAAAGCATATGAGCTCTACTTCAGTTATAAGTTGGCGATCAAGACAAATCCTGAGCTCCTCACATTTGCTCTGCAACATGTGCTGTCCATCTTTGAGTTTGGCTCAGAGGTACTCGGAAATCAATGCCGTTTGCAGTCCCGATGATACGGTGAGAACAGAAGGATCACGTAATGGACTGCTACTTCTGTCTAACCAATGTATCTGACTTCTCTGCTAAAAATAAGAAATCTATTGAATACCTCAGTCTACCTTCAGCCATGAGACCAGTGCCGCATGATGACAGTCTGCCAGTACCGAAATCACCAGAGACATGGAGCCTAGATGAGGCAGATGGAGATGGCACAATGCACGGGCCAGATGTGGAAAACAACATGGATCCAGATTTTGAACTGTTTATGTCCAGTGTGCCTCATCTGATAACACAGTCAGAATTGAATGGCCTGGTGGGGGTCTTAAGTTTGTCAAAAACAAAAGCTGAACTTCTTGATTCAAGATTGCAAGGATGGGGTTTGCTGTCACCAGGTACGAAAATTTCTGTCTTTCATACCTGCCAAAGATATGAAAAGTTTCTTTGCGCAGGTTGACAACCTCTGTTTCTGCACTGACATTGATGAGTTGTTCATGGCTTTAGGTTGTGAGCATTATTCACAACAATGGCGCGTTTTTATCGATTCATCACTGAAGCCTGAAAGCTATATTGTTATATAATGGCAATGTCCACCCTTCAATACCTATTGCCTAAGTAGCACACATGAAAGAAACCTACGAACACATGGAACTGTTGTTGAAACACATGCAGTACAACAACTACAACTGGAACATCTGGGGTGATCTAAAAGTAGAGGCACTGCTACTACGAATGCAGCTCAGCTATACCAAGTAGTTTCATTTACAAATGGGACTTCCGTGCTAGAGAGTCTCATTACATTAAAAAGAACTGGCCGCTCTGTAGTGCGACACATGAACCGCTTGTTGACACAAGTAAGATATTTTGCCTCCTCTTCATATAAAACTCGGACTGATGAAAAACTTTGTGAAAGCAATGAACAAGGAAGGTGAAGGATTTCAAGAGACAGATATTTCCAATAATAACTGATGCCAAGATTAAGGAAGGCATTTTTGTGGGTTCACAAGTCAGACACGTCATCAATGACAAGCGGTTCGAAGATCTGCTAGTAGGGCCTGAGAAAATTGCATGGAAGGCATTCAGGGATGTTGTTGAGAATTTTCTTGGCAATTACAGGGCACCAAACTACGTCCAACTGTTTGATAAGATGCTGCACGCATACAAAACCATGAAGTACAACGTGTTGCTGAAGATTCATTTTCTGCATTCACACTTGGACTTCTTCTCTGCTAATCTTGGTGCAGTCAGCGACGAACATGTTGAAAGGTTTCATCAGGACATTGCAACGATGGAAAAGCGGTATCAGTACAAATGGAATCCATCATGCTGGCTGACTATTTTTGGACACTGAGACGAGAAGCATCAGATGCTGAGTACAAATGAAAATCAGGAGCAAAACATTTTTAGCTCAGGTGAACTAGTGCAATATGTCACCATCATTGTGCCATTAAACATGCTATAGTAAATTCATTCAAAATTTAATTTCATGTTTCTCCAAATTCCTACATGATACAGTAAATTTGAAATTCTATTTCTGTTCAGCTTGAAGTTCTCTATCATAATCACCATAAGGTTTTCAGGAAGCAAAACTTTTGAACAAATTTGTTTGTCCAGTGATAAGAACATAAGAACATAAGATATGCCATACTGGGTCAGACCAAGGTCCATCAAGCCCAGTATCCTGTTTCCAACAGTGGCCAATCTAGGTCAAACGTACCTAGCAGTATCCCCAAGAGACACAGGTTCCACAATGCTTGTATTGGGTCAAGCACTGATATCCTGGGTCCCTTTTTAATAATGGTTTATGGACCTTTCCTCCAGGAACTTGTCCAAACCTTTTTTAAACCCAGCTACACTAACAGCTCTTACTACATCCTCTGGTAACAAATTCCAGAGTTTGATTACATGTTGAGTGAAAAAATATTTTCTCTTACAATACAATGTGTGCCTTCGAGTCAGTCCTGACTCCTGGCGACCCAGAAGCTCCTGGGTTTTCTTGGCAGTGTCACCGGAAGTAGATTGCCAAGCCTTTCTTCCGAGGCAATGGAGGGTTAAGTGACTTAAATAGTTTACCCTGTAGCTTCATTACATGTCCCCTAGTCTTTCTATATTCTGATAGTGTAAACAATCGATCTACATTTACCCATTCCACTCCATTCATTAATTTATAGACCTCTATCATATCTCCCCTCAGTCGTCTCTTTTCCAGGTTGAAGAGCCCTAACCTTTGTAGCCTCTCTTCATAGGAGTAGCCTTCCATCCCCTTTACCATTTTGGTGGCTCTTCTCTGTACCTTTCCTAATAACGCTATATCCTTTTTAAGATACGGCGACCAGAATTGCACACAATATTCAAGGTGTGGTCTACCATGGAACGATACAGAGGCATTATAATATCCTTTGTTTTATTTTCCATTCCTTTCCTTTCCTTATGATACCTAGCATTCTATTTGCTTTCTTGGCCGCTGCTGCACACTGGGCAGAGGGTTTTAACATGTTATCCACGATGACTGCTAAATCTTTTTCCTGGGTAGTGGTTCCCAATGTGGAACCTTGCATTGTGTAACCATAGTGTGGGTTGTTCTTTCCTAGGTGCATAACTTTGCACTTGTCCACATTAAATTTCATCTGCCATTTGGATGCCCAGTCTTTCAATTTATCCAGATCCTCCTGCAGTTTTCCACAATCCTCTTGGGTTTTAACAACTTTAAACAGTTTTGTGTCATCTGCAAATTTGATAACCTCACTCGTTATTCCCTTTTCCAGGTCATTTATGAATATGTCAAAAAGTAGCAGACCCAGTACAGATCCCTGGGGTACTCCCCTATTCACCTTTTTCCATTGGGAAAATTGGCCATTTAGCCCTACCTTCTGCTTTCTATCTTTTAACCAGTTCCCGATCCACAATAGTACAATGCCTCCTATCCATGACTCTTATTTATATTCTCTTATATACTGTGCTATTCTGCATCAGTGCGGTTTACATTGAACAAACTGAAATTACATTGAACAGGGCATTATAACTTGGAGATAACTATTTTACAGGGAACATGGGCTATGGAGTGTTAAGTGGCTTGCCCAAGACCACAAGGAGCACCTGTGGGACTAGAAACCCCAGTCCTTCCGGCCCAAGGTTGCTGTCCTCTATTGGGATTTGAACCCCTGACCTTCCGGCCTGAAGTACCTTGCCCCAACCACTAGGCCACTCCTCCACTCTTTAGTTTTGCCAAGTCTCTGATGAAGGACCTTGTCAAAGGCTTTCTGAAAGTCCATTCTGATGTCAACGAACAAATGATAAAACAGGTGAACAGAAAAGGAATGATTTCTAATTGCTTTCCAAAGCCCTGCGATCCCACTTGTGTAAAGGCTCATAATAAATTTAGGGAATTTTAGTGATATTTACTGTAGTAGGAGCGTGAACTTTTACTTACAACCTTAGCTGCATCATGAAATGTAACATAGAAAAAAGAATCAAAACTCTTCAAGAAATTTAGTAAATTTTGCTGGTATTTTTGGCTTACAAACAGTGCTCCTACCAAACTGAGCAAGAAACCTCTGGCTATAGTGCTGCTGGTAAGGGAAGGTTCTGTGATATCCTGCAACTAAAAATGTGATATTGCATCACCTTGCCCTAGTGACAACAGCACGGCAGGTGGACCTCCAGGCAGTTTGGTGAGAATGCTGCTTACAAGATGAAAACACGTTTCCGAACTACGTCAGAAGAGCAGCAAATGGTTATCCCAGATCCGACTCCTGTGAGGGTACAAAGAAGTTTATAGGAATACCTTCATTCAGGCACTCTTGAGTCATTAGCATGTCTTAAAAGTTAAATGGTGCTACATTAATTTAAGATGTCAACCTATGAATTAATGTGTATTAAGCTGATTAATGCGTGTTAAAATGTTCCAAAGTGCGTTATTACTACAAATGTGTGAAATTAAGCTAATTACTTTTTCTGTGCACATTCCTGGAAATCGAAGAAACAAAAGCAAATATAATGAGGAGTTACCATCTCTGGATCTCAGCCAATGGTTCTCTTTCTTGATTTTCCTTCTTAGCGCTTTTTCTGTTTGTCTAATTATTTTCATTTTATAATTATGTTTCAGTGATGGCATATACTTTCCTTGTCACCTGCCCTGATTACTCCGAGGAGGATGGGCTAAATATTGAAATAAATAAATAAAGAACAAATAAACAAACTGCGGCACATTCTTAAAACTTCCAGCACACCTAAATTTGAGCTCTTCTAGCTGAAATAATCACATCCAAAGCAGCCTGAAGCCTTTAGCCTGAGATCTATAGTGAGAAACTCAAGTTAATGAAAGCATCGTCCCCCTTTCCTGTCAAAAATCACATCGACCTCTACTGACCCACATTAGGACGGTTTCATTACTCTTTAGCTCACATTTGAAACCTCATGGTGCCATTTCTACTTCCACTCAGTTCGGAAACTAAGCCCAGCACAAGAGGAATAAACTGTGTAGATTTGATGGGCTTTATTCCACATTTCTCTGGCAATTAAAATGGAGGGATTCATTTCTTTCCACTTCTTGATTTTGTTAAATACTAGCTAATAAGTCAAAACGTGGAATAAGGACGATTTCAAATTATCATCTAATCCAATATATTTCAGTCTGTCTCTAGTGTATTATTGTTTCTATAGCACCACTGAAGTGTACAGATTGCTTTCGGAAGTGAACAATACAAAGAAAACAGACAAGAATCAGACAACTGAGGGGACCTAGATATTAAAACAGAGGGGCAGGATGCAAGGAGTGAAGTCTATTGAGAAGTAGCGTGTGAGTGAAGCAAGGCAGCCATGTGGCCTCAGAGGGGTGGGGAGTTTAGGCTGGAGGGGAGGACCACAGCACATGTGCTGGAAGCACAGGGCTAAGATTTAGCAAGAGAAGAGTATGAGAGAAGTTCAAGGAAAGGCTGTATGGGGAGGGAACAAAGTGCTGCAGAGTGAATCATTTACAGGAATGAACAAGCAGTTTGAATTACTGTGGAAGGAACCAATCTAGCGATTCAAGAAGAGAGATTACATGATTGTAATGGCAAGCGGGGAAGATAAATTTTGACATTTAGTTTTGAAAAGTCTTCAACAAATCACGATCATTCAGTTCCAGACTCGCAAGGAGCAGGTTGTAGTAGGGATTAGGAAAAGACAATCAAGGGCTCTTGTAGTATGTTTCGCTGGGAAGGGATGGATTTTGGCGAGATTGCAAAGAAAGAAATGGCACCAATGTGGATGTGCACAGAGAAGGAAAGAGAAGCCAAAGAGAACGACGGGTGTCACAGACTAAAGGGAATGGGAGAACAGTCATACCATTCACAGTGATCAAGAAAGGGGGATGGGAGAAACTGGTTTGAAGGGAAATAAAATTCCATTTGGCTAGATGTCGTTTTCTGTGATGATGGAACATTCAGGCAGCAACGTTGGAAAAGCTGGGTGACATTTGTGACTGTACTTTTGATTGGGGTGCCCCAGAAGAACTGTGAATGTTAACGAAGAGTCTGAATGAGATAGCTTAGACTTTAAATGGAAATCCCTTCCACCCAGAAGAGTCGGTCTCTGGAGGTGAGAGTGCATGCTACTGAGTGACAGTGGAGAGAGAACAAGGGAAAAAAATAGTTTTGGTGTGCATCCTTTGGCCGTAATGGCGGTAATTTTATGCAGTCATGTACAGTATGTGGCCATATGTGTGCATAAATGAACTCTTATAAGACATGAACCGACATAGGAGTACACACTTTAGCACAGCCTGGGCAGAGGACAGACAGGTTTTCATGCACATGTGTAGATTATCAATCACCGTAATATACATATATAGGTGTGTAAAGTAGGTGTGATCCTTTATACCTCCTTTCAAGGCATGTTTTCTGTCACTAGTACTTGGTAAAGATGAGTAGGCGCCTACTTGTCTTTATAAAGCAGCGGCTATGTAGGCGCCTCTGTAGCGTCTACTCATAGTGCCCTCTTATAAATCACTTTCAATATGATGTCCTCGAACTAAGTATATTTGGCGAGTTCTTGCATGGTTAATTTGCCCTTAGTCTTGATCCTGGATCTCAGGTGTTTTGCTTGGTCTCTCTTTAGTGGATAGAGGATATACATATTTATTTATTTATTTATTTTTGAGCTTTTTATGCCGTCATTTCGGGTAATCATAGCTGTTTACAAATAGAAGTGGTACATTAAACATTTTAACAAAAGAACAGATGCATGAATACAAACAATAATCTTTGAATTTAGAAGTTCCTGATTCATTGACCTTATTTACAGCTTGGAGGGAATGTACTATCAGTAGTATTGGGGAGGCTGATTTAATAGAGGGTGGTAGTTTGGGTATGGATCTAGTATGAGGCAGAATGTGAAATGTACCATGTTGGGTCAGACTCTGTGGTTATATCATTTTGTCCAAAGTGTTCTATGAATAGAAAAGTTTTGAGTTGGGTATGGAACATGGATAAATCTGTAATGCTTCTTAGTCTTTCTGGGAGGGAGTCCCAGAGCATTGGGGACACATACTCGAATGCTCTGTTGCTAGTACAGTGTTTAGTCTTTCGGTAGTCAGACGGGGTTGATAGTGTGCTATACATTTGACGACTTCTTGGGCAGACTTCAGTTCAACTTTAATTAAGTGGGATAGAGTTGTAGGTGTTATCTTTGTAATGATTTTAAATGACGTCATTAATACCTTGTATTTTATTCTGCTTTGGATAGGTAACCAGTGGAGATCATGAAGTATGGGTGTTATATGGTCGTGTTGGTGTGAGTTGTGGATAATTCTTGCAGCAGTGTGTTGTGCCATTACAAGTGGATGTAATTAGTTAATTAGCTGAGTTTGTGTTTGTTTCTTTGCGTCGATAGATTTACTGATTTCTGGTCAAGTTCTGCATGATGTTTATTGAAAAGGAATATAAATTAAAAGTTTAAAAAGACGTTGGGGGGCATTTTCAGTGGTGGCGGACAGCCCGAGTACAGCGGCAGGCCATCGCTGCTTTAATTCTGACATGGGTATCCAATGCAGGGGCCATATCCGGCCATATCCGGCATTGAATATTCAGTGTTCCCAGATAGCATGTTAGCTAAACGAACGGCAGCGTTCAGCCACTGCCCGGTCAGTTAACCCAGCTAAAGTTAGGTCAGTCTTTAAAGTGAATATTGATGCTGATGGGTTACTGCGGGCACCGCCCCTGGCAAGTCCTGATACTACGTGGTTAGTATTGGGGCATACACTGGTGTCGGCTGTGTGCTGCTGAATATCCTGCTCACCACAGGGATTTTGCAGGTCTGCTAACCGCATTAATTGCTTGAATATGCCTTTCATTGATCCTTACTGAAAAAACTCTCTGAAAACTGCAAACACTTTAGCATTAACTGCATTTGGAGATGTATATGACATTCAAAAGCTCAACTTTCGCCAGTCATAGTCATGCTGTTGCCATAGAAATTGTTGCAGGGGGTCTGTGGTTGTTAGTGTATGCCCTCAGGGATTACGGATGTTCACAGCTGCTGCAGTTGAGGTTGCTCTTTGGCTGGATCCTGGATGTAAGAACCAGTCAGACGAATGCACAGCACAACACAAAAGACCAAGTCCCTTCTCAGTAGTATGTGTAAATACAGTATTGCAGGTCACAGCAGACACTGTGTGTTGTATAATCAGTACCATATGTGTTTTTATATTAGGAGGAATAACTATTGCGATTCGGTATAAGATGAGCCTTATTACAGAGATGCCAAATCTCACACATGTAGCACAAGCGACTGGAAGAGTTCTCTTGTGCACATGCAGAGAGCTCCTTCTCTCATGCATTCAAAGTCTTGAATGCCGGGACATACAGAAATGAAGGAGAAGTAAGGCTGGCAGAGATTCCCAGGCCTCACTGGCCAAAAAAAGGAAGCGGTATCTGAACTGCAGAGCATGTGCTGATTCCCAGAATCCCGCTGGATGAGGAAGAAAGGAACCAGGACTCGAGCTGCTTCCTAACATAGGGGAAAGGGAGAGACTGAGAATAAAGGAGGGGATTTTGGGGGTTGACAAGATACAGGCTAAAAGGTGCTCAGCTGGTGGGGAGGTGGGGATGTGTGAAAAGAAGCTAAAAGGTGGAGGCCAAACAGGGATGTGTAGCTGCTGAGGATGGAAATTTAGGCTATAGGGAGAGGCGATTGATGGGGAAGTGGGGGGGGGGGGGGGGTAAAGATTTGCACCACCAGAAAAATGTCATTTTTTGGTCTTCAATCTCACTCTGAGATGGGCTGACAGTCAGTGAACGTTTAACAGCAGCGCTGCCACGTGAATGACAGAGGAATTGTTCTCGCATATTAATGCAGAAATTGCCAGATCATAACTTAAATAACTCTTGACCTCAGAGTAGTCACTAGACACACTGGCACCCCAGAAAAAGGAAGCATAATGCTGCCCTTCCCCCCCAGGCTTGGTGCTCAGAGCGATTGCCCTATTTGCCTGCTGTTTGCAGTAACTCTGCTGACATTTCTACCTCAGGGATAAAAGGGATAAACCGAAATGGAAGGGCTACACACAGTAGATGAGAATACTAGTGCCACCGGTGGAATGACGGAATCAGGATACCGGCCACGGCTCAGCGCAAGCACTGGACCTGGCTCAGAGATGGGCAGGGCTGACCCAAGAGTATATGATGTCATAGGCAAACCTTCAGCCATGTGTCCCCCCCTCCCCAAGGGGTGAATTTAGGCCCTACTCCCTGCCCTATGTCCCCCTTCCCTTACCCACCCTCTCATGTGTCCAGCATCTCTCTTTCCCTCCCCCGTCAAGATGTCCAGCACCTCTCCCTTTTCCTGCCTCCTCCTCTCCCCCTTCCCTTCCCTGGCCTGCCTCCTCCTTTCGCTTGCTACTACTACTATTACTATTATTGAAGACTTGTATAGTGCTACAAGACGTATGCAGCGCTGCACAGACACATGTAAAAGACGGTCCCTGCTCATCAGAGCTTACAGTCTAGTCATGACAGACAACACAGTAGCTGTAGACGGGATACATCTAGGGGGACTGGTAAGGAAACAAAGGAGATCAGGTGAGTCAAGATCAGAAAGCCGCAGCGAAGAGGTGAGTTTTCAGCCTGGATCTGAAAAGGGAGAGAGGTGAAAGGAGCAAAGTCTGGAGTTGGCAATAGAAGAGAAGGGCACAGATAGAAGCAATTTGCCAGAAGAGCGGAGTTCCCGAGGGGGGGGGGGGTAAGGAGAGATAAGAGAGGGAAGGTAGTGAGGAGCTGCAGAGTGAATGCACTTATAGGTCAGCAGGAGAAGTTTGAACTGGCTGCGGAAACGGATAGAGAGCCAGTGAAGTGACCTGAGAAGAGGAGTAATATGAGCATGACGAGGCTGGTGGGAGATTAGCTGTGTAGCAGAGTGTTGAACAGATTGAAGGGGAGAGAGATGATTCAGAGGGAGAGCAGCTTGCCTCCATGTTCACATCCACTCCCACTACCGCCACCAAATTACCTCCACCCAGGGCCGGCCCGTCCATTGAGCAAGAATGTTTTTGCACAGGGCCCCACGTTTCAGGGGGCCCCGCGCAAAGAACATTCTGCTTTAAAAATTAAATTTAAAAAAAAAAGTTGGCGGCTGCTGCTGCCACCGCGGCGGCAGTGGCAGAATCGAGTGTCCCGTGGGGCCCCCTCTGCCCAGCTGAGCTCTCCCTGCCCGGCTGAGCCCCTCTGCGATGGCTTTCAGATCCACGAAGGGAGAGTGTCTCCCTCGTGTCTCTGTTATGCCCGCAGGGGCTGATGGGAAATTTCCCATCTGCCCCTGCAGGCTTAACAGAGACATGAGGGAGACACTATCCCTTCGCGGATCTGAATTTTTGAAAGCCATCGCAGAGGAGTTCAGCCCGGCAGGGAGAGCTCAGCCGGGCAGAGTGGGCCCCGTGGGACACTCAATTCTGTCGCTGCTGCGGCGGCAGTGGCAGCAGCCAGCTTTTTTTTTTTTTAAGTTTTCCCTGAGCCGATGTGGGGGGGGGGGGGTTAGGACTGGTAATGGGCTATGGAGGGGGTTAGGACTTGAGGTGGGGTTAGGACTTGAGGTGGGCTGTGGGCTGATGGGGGGTTTAGGACTGCTAATGGGCTATGGGGGGGCTAGGACTGGAAATGGGCTGATGGGGGGTTAAGACTGGAGGTGGGCTGATGGGGTTAGGACTGGTAATGGGCTGTGGGCTGTTGGGGGGGTTAGGACTGGTAATGGGCTATGGGGGGGCTAGGACTGGAAATGGTCTGATTAGGGGGGTTAGGACTTGAGGTAGGCTGTTGGGGGGGGGTTAGGACTGGTAATGGGCTATGGGGGGTTAAGACTGGTAATGGGCTGTGGGCTGATGGGGGCTGTCTGGAAATGGAGTGATGGGGGGTTAGGACTGGTAAAGGGATATGGGGGGGGGGTTAGGACTGGTAATGGGCTATGGGGGGTTAGGACTGATAATGGGCTATGGGGGGCTAGTACAGGAAATAGGTGTTTCATAAATAAAGTGCTAGTGACCCTTATCCTGCTCACCCTTTGGTTTGTTTGGGGAGCTAGGATTTGACATGGGCTGATGGTGGGGCTAGGAAATGACTAGAAATGGGCTGATGGGCTAGGATTGGAAATGAGCTGATGAAGGGACTCGGACTGGAAATGGATGGGGGAGCTAGGACTGGAAATGGGCTGATGGGGGGCTAGGACTGGAAATGGGCTGATGCAGGGACTAGAAGGGAGTGGATGCTGGGTGAGGCTGGAACTAGAAGGGAGCTGATGTTGGGGGAGGATTAGAATGGGATGGGGCTGGGAGAGTAAAATGGAGAGGGGAAAAATATTTTGTCTGGGAGGGATGAAAAATCTACAATTGGCCGGGTATTGGGAGAGTAAGTGGGGATTGAGGATGGATGGGTAAAATCTGAGTGGATGAAATAGGAATGAGGAAAGAGCAAAAGGTGAAAGATTAGTATGTTAAAGCAGATGTAGAGAGAGGGAATGGAAAAAAACTAGAAGAGAGAAGAAAGGACAAATGGACAGCAGACGATGGAGAGTTAGCAGAAAACATGAAGAAACCAGAAGAAAGTGGCTGAAGCAATTGCAACTGAAAAAAAATGCACAAAAGGTAGAAAGATATCTCTTTATTTTGAATTTATTAACTGGAATATGAAAGCTCTGGGAAATGTGCATCATTAACGTCTGCGCTTTGTTTGGTACAAGAGGAAATTTATTTATAGTTTTATTTCTTGTGATAAGGAAGCTTATCATAGCTCAGGAAGGAGCTATAGAAAAGATGATGGGACTCTGAACAAGCAACCTGTCAGTTCTGGTAGAAATAAGAAAACAGAATTTTCCCACAAAAGACTACCAGTCCCAGAATGCACCAGGTTTCCAACAGCCATTAGAGGAGCTGAAGTGGGGAAACGTGTGTTCAATCAGGAGGGCTATGAGGTAATCCCTAAGCACTCATCTCAAAGGGCAGGGCCTGATTCAGCACAGCTGCACTGTATTAGGGAGGAGCACTCATCAAGGCAGAATAAGAATAGAGCTTGTTCTACAGATGACAAGCATCAGCTTCTCCATGACCATCTTCATGATCACCTTGGATATGCAGAGAAGGATCATCAGTTTCATCTGAAGAATCAGCAGAAGCAGAAGCCAAACCGGACGGATAGAGAAGGAAAGAAACCCTCTGGAAGGAAGAGGAGAAAAGCCTTTGAGAGGTCTAGAAGAGTCCAAGGCAGTACGTATACTGGGAGGTATTCCAAGGGCCAGCATAGACCATTGGACTGGGGAAAGCCAGAGGAATGGTGCTGCAGAACAAGGAATCACCAGAGGCTACCTGTGAGGGAGACGGCTGCACGTGGAAGGGACTCTAAGACCTATGCCAGAAGTTATGTGAAGAGAGATCCAGTGTCCAGGGATCAGGACTGGAAGACTGGACATAAGAACTGGACTACATACTGGCCAGGCTATATAGAGAGGAACTATAGCAACAATGGAAGCTCAGGTATGAACACTGATCTATGCCCTAGCTATAACCTTGAAAGACAGCAGGGAAATAAGTGTTCTCCTGAAAGTGCTCCATTGAAAGATTCATCTGTGCCAATTCATGATAGTGACCCTATGCTTGTTGATGAAGGGGAAATAATAGCAGATCAAGATATTGTTTATATGGACTGCTCTCTATCCAAACTCCGTTGGTAACTTTCTGTGATAAAGCACAGCAGCCATCACAAAGAAATATAAATTTGTTCTTTATTCCACTAAGAAAAGCTCCTGAAGCAGGATTTGACTCACACAGTAGAAAGCCAGCCTGCTAAAGGGTTTCAGCTGGATAACTGATAGCAATTGAGCTGCACCTAATTGCTTGTGAGCTAGGAGAGAATTACTTCTGAATCTGTGTGGAAAGTAATCAGAAGTTAACCTTACAAGAACAGTTTATTTCTTTCTTTGTGGCTTTTCGTTTGTTAGAGATATGCTAAGAAAACATTAGCTAATTGCCTGACAAGTTTGAAGGTTGTTTTCCTGATTTTGATTTTTGACTTTGTTTTACCAAGTTAAACACTACAAGCAAGTAACCTAATTTATGTGCTACCAAGCATATCTGTGCTGGGAGAAATAACCCCATAAATAAAGAAGTATCTTATTGGCTTTAACACTTGTGCACAACTAAATTATTGTCAGCAGCTGTGTCTGGTGTGAATGAACTACATTACCCACAATACCTTGCAAAAATCATATAAATATATGCATTGTCAAGACTGTGAAGATTCTCACCCAGGCAGCCGTCTGACAAATGGCGTAGTTGGCAGGATTGCTTTTGCACAAAGGGGATTTACTTGCTGAGGATTACAACTACAGTTCAAGTTTAAAGATGGAAAAAAAGATTTTCCCTCAACTGCACTTTGGAGGAGAAGTGGCTGTCCCAGGAGGAAAAGACCCTGTGCAGAGCTGGATTCATCACTGAGACAAGGTAATAAGTACCTGGGCATGTCTAGTGGTGGATGGGAGTAAGCACAGGGTAATTGAAAAAAAAAAAAAAAGAGTGTAGAAAAAAACACCTGTTTGGAAGGTGGTGCACTGTGTTTTTTTTTCTTTGTATTTTCTTACAGGGTTCAAGATGGATCCAAGGGAACTAGCTCAGTGGATGGCAGCCCAGTTCAGCAGCCAGCAGGAGCTAGCACAGCAGGCTCAGGACACTGCTATGAGAGCCTTAATGGACCAGCAGAAGCCAGTGCTTGATCTGGTGCAAGCCCTAGTTGAGCTGAAGAACCAAAGTGGAACAGATGCAAGACCAGCAGTGAATACTGGTACACCACATGTGGACAGTGTGGGACTCAATCAAGGGATTGGGGCATTTAGTTTTGGGAAGCTAACTCCAGATGATAATGTTGATGATTTTCTAGAGTCTTTTGAAAGAGTGGCACAAGCATTAGCATGGCCAGAGACCCAGTGGGCAGTAAGGCTGGCAGCCTCATTAACTGGAGAGGCGCTTGCAGCTTACAGAGCAATGCCAGCAGCCCAGGCTTTGAATTATAAGGATGTAAAGGCTGCTATTAGAGATCGCCTAGGGTTGTCTATTTCAGAGTATAGGCGAATGTTTAGAGCTACTACATTGAAAGTGGGTGAAACACCCAGGGCTCTGAGTCAGAGAATCAGAGGTTTAGCTGTAAAATGGTTGGAGCCTGAGCAAAAGACGGTAGAAATGTTATTAGACATTATAATGTTGGAACAATTTATGTCTGCGGTCCCTAAAGATTTGCATACTTTCCTTATACAGCAAAATTGCCAAAATCTTGGAGAGGCAACCATGCTAGCAGAGAGATTCTTGGAAGCCACGCAGGCTTGCCATAGAATGGGTGGCCCTCTGAAGATTGGTGCTGAAGCTAGATGTGCTGTATCAGAAAAGAAAATAATTAAAAATGCTTCTGAAAATGAATGTACTGTATCAAACCAGATGACACAGTGGAATAGAAAGAAATGTTTCAAGTGTGGAAAATGGGGACATTTAAAAAAGGATGTCAGACACACACTAGCTTAGTGGGTGTGGATTTAAAACAGCCCAAAGAAGGATTTCTTTTGATGGTTGATGTGCAAGGAATTACCACAAATGCTTTGTTAGACTCTGGGGCAGACCAGAGTATGATGTCAAAAAGGCTTTGGAAGAGGATAGAGGCCCAAGAAGGATTTGTGCCTAGAACCCCTGAAAGCCAAGTTCACATCAGATGCATTCATGGTGCTGCAACATCATATCCCACCTATAGGCTAAAGGTTAAGTGCCTGGGGGGACAAGAGGAAGTCCTGTTAGCAGTGGTGCCTAGGCTACCCTTTGATTTGGTTCTAGGAAGAGACTGGCCAAGATTTAAGCAGGGTCTAGTGGAAGGACTAGGAAAGAAGGAGGGAGAAGGTTTAATGGTAATAGCTCCCGGGCCTTTATTTGGAAGTCCTCAGACCCCAGCTAAAAGATGGTTAAGCGTCCAGAAGACCAAGCTACCCCAAAGCAGATATTTGTCCTAAAGTACCATAGGGTCACAGAGAAGGCCCAAGCTCCTAAGCGGGCAACCCCTCAAGCTGCTGGGTTTGACCTGTGCAGCATAGAAAATGTGACGGTACCTAGCCAAGGGAGAGCCCTGGTTGACACCGGTCTCGAAGTGGAAATACCTATTGGATGTTATGGGAGAGTAGCCCCAAGGTCCGGATTAGCCCTTAAATATTTCATCGATGTGGGTGCGGGAGTAATTGATCCCGATTACAGGGGCAATATTAAAGTTCTGTTATTTAACTTTGGACAGAATGATTATCACGTGAAGACAGGAGACAAAATTGCCCAATTGATCTGTGAGAGGCTGGGTTTTCCACCTGTGGAGGAGGTCACGTCCCTGGAGAATTCTGAACGTGGAACCAAAGGCTTTGGTTCTACTGATGTCAAAGGGGTTAAAAGCCTAGCTGCCACCTGTGCCCGAGAGAGGGAGGTGAATGAAGAGGAAGATTTGGGACCCCAGGTATCTGATTGTAAAGAAAAATCAGAGCCCCAAATAGGTGAGGACCTGACAGTGGTACAACAGGAAGAAATTAGGAAGCTGCTTAAAGAATTCCCAGATGTGTTGACACCCATACCTGGGGAGACACATTTGGTTGCCCATGAAATAATAACTCCACCTGGGAAATTAGTTCGTCAAAGGCCATACCGCTTGCCTGAAGCCAAGAGACAGGAAGTAGTGGCACAAGTCCAGGAGACGTTGGACATGGGAGTAATAGAGGAGTCAAAGAGTCCCTGGAATAGCCCCATAGTCCTGGTGCCGAAGCCTGATGGATCTTTAAGATTTTGTATTGACTTCCGGCAGGTAAACGCCATATCAGTTTTGATGCATATCCAATGCCAAGAATTGAAGAGCTGTTGGACCAGCTGGGACAGGCTCAATACTTAACCACCCTTGATATGACAAAAGGATATTGGCAAATCCCTCTCACCAGGGAGTCGAAGCCGAAGACTGCGTTCAGCACCCCCGTTGGCCTTTTCCAGTTCAAGAGGATGCCTTTCGGACTGCATGGAGCAGCGGCTACCTGCCAAAGGTTAGTGGATCAGGTACTTCGACCCCACCAAAATTATGCTTTTGCATATATGGATGATGTCATAATCCATAGTAACACCTGGGCGGAGCATCTGAAGAGGATCAGGGCAGTCTTGTGCTCCATGAAGCAAGCGGGAATCACTTTAAACCCGAAGAAGTGTGCCTTTGCAAATAGGGAGGTAAAATACCTAGGCCACCTAGTGGGAAGAGGAAAAATTAAACCTCTAATAAGTAAAATAGATAGCATCAGGAATTTTCCTCCTCCAACAACAAAGAAACAACTAAGAAGTTTCTTAGGACTTATTGGATACTACCGCAGGTTTATACCGCAATTCACAGAGAAAAGTGCCATTTTCACGGATATGCTGCGGAAGAATTGTCCAAACCAGCTAAAGTGGACACCTGAAGCTGAAAAAGCGTTTTCAGTCTTAAAAGAAAAATTGTGTACAGGACCGGTACTGAAAGGGGTGGACTTCAAGAAACCCTTTCTGGTTCAAACGGATGCATCGGATGTAGGGCTAGGAGCGGTCCTATCCCAGTGCCATGATGGGGAGGAGCATCCTGTGATGTACCTGAGCAGGAAGTTGTCACCGGCTGAACAAAAGTATTCCACAATAGAAAAAGAATGTTTAGCTATCAAGTGGTCAGTGGAGGCGTTAAGGTTTTACCTTACAGGGAGAAAGTTCCAGTTGGTCACGGACCATGCCCCACTTAAGTGGTTGCAGCAAATGAAGAACCACAATGCCAGGTTGACACGCTGGTACATGACCTTACAGGCGTTTGATTTTCAAGTTGAACATCGTGCTGGGAAGTTACACAAGAATGCGGATGCACTTTCCCGTATTACGGACTGTAGGGAAGAAGTTTCACCTGTAAAACCAGTCCGTAATAACTTAAGCAGGGGGGTATGTGATAAGGAAGCTTATCATAGCTCAGGAAGGAGCTATAGAAAAGATGATGGGACTCTGAACAAGCAACCTGTCAGTTCTGGTAGAAATAAGAAAACAGAATTTTCCCACAAAAGACTACCAGTCCCAGAATGCACCAGGTTTCCAACAGCCATTAGAGGAGCTGAAGTGGGGAAACATGTGTTCAATCAGGAGGGCTATGAGGTAATCCCTAAGCACTCATCTCAAAGGGCAGGGCCTGATTCAGCACAGCTGCGCTGTATTAGGGAGGAGCACTCATCAAGGCAGAATAAGAATAGAGCTTGTTCTACAGATGACAAGCATCAGCTTCTCCATGACCATCTTCATGATCGCCTTGGATATGCAGAGAAGGATCATCAGTTTCATCTGAAGAATCAGCAGAAGCAGAAGCCAAACCGGACGGATAGAGAAGGAAAGAAACCCTCTGGAAGGAAGAGGAGAAAAGCCTTTGAGAGGTCTAGAAGAGTCCAAGGCAGTACGTATACTGGGAGGTATTCCAAGGGCCAGCATAGACCATTGGACTGGGGAAAGCCAGAGGAATGGTGCTGCAGAACAAGGAATCACCAGAG
The DNA here is from genome assembly GCA_033557465.1 of Ichthyophis bannanicus. Classification (NCBI taxonomy): domain Eukaryota; kingdom Metazoa; phylum Chordata; class Amphibia; order Gymnophiona; family Ichthyophiidae; genus Ichthyophis; species Ichthyophis bannanicus. Next base: position 181,129,884 of record CM066045.1, on the reverse strand, counting down.
GCTACCTGTGAGGGAGACGGCTGCACGTGGAAGGGACTCTAAGACCTATGCCAGAAGGTATGTGAAGAGAGATCCAGTGTCCAGGGATCAGGACTGGAAGGCTGGACATAAGAACTGGACTACATACTGGCCAGGCTATATAGAGAGGAACTATAGCAACAATGGAAGCTCAGGTATGAACACTGATCTATGCCCTAGCTATAACCTTGAAAGACAGCAGGGAAATAAGTGTTCTCCTGAAAGTGCTCCATTGAAAGATTCATCTGTGCCAATTCATGATAGTGACCCTATGCTTGTTGATGAAGGGGAAATAATAGCAGATCAAGATATTGTTTATATGGACTGCTCTCTATCCAAACTCCGTTGGTAACTTTCTGTGATAAAGCACAGCAGCCATCACAAAGAAATATAAATTTGTTCTTTATTCCACTAAGAAAAGCTCCTGAAGCAGGATTTGACTCACACAGTAGAAAGCCAGCCTGCTAAAGGGTTTCAGCTGGATAACTGATAGCAATTGAGCTGCACCTAATTGCTTGTGAGCTAGGAGAGAATTACTTCTGAATCTGTGTGGAAAGTAATCAGAAGTTAACCTTACAAGAACAGTTTATTTCTTTCTTTGTGGCTTTTCGTTTGTTAGAGATATGCTAAGAAAACATTAGCTAATTGCCCGACAAGTTTGAAGGTTGTTTTCCTGATTTTGATTTTTGACTTTGTTTTACCAAGTTAAACACTACAAGCAAGTAACCTAATTTATGTGCTACCAAGCATATCTGTGCTGGGAGAAATAACCCCATAAATAAAGAAGTATCTTATTGGCTTTAACACTTGTGCACAACTAAATTATTGTCAGCAGCTGTGTCTGGTGTGAATGAACTACATTACCCACAATACCTTGCAAAAATCATATAAATATATGCATTGTCAAGACTGTGAAGATTCTCACCCAGGCAGCCGTCTGACATTCTACAGTGTTGTTGTACATTCCAAGTTTGGCTTTTGGGGTTCCCAGTTTAATTATTTCCTTCCTGTTTCTAAATTGTGATTCCTTGTTTGGTGATCTATGTTCTGCATGTGTAACTGAGCTGAGGTATTCTGTTTATGTAATTCCTATTTGACATTGCCACTTGTTCTCTTTCCCCAGTAGGTCATGTATTTTTATTCTCTGAAATGTATTGGTTTAATATTTGCAGTGTTTCCTTTTGATAGGTAGGGTCTGGTGCTTTGTGAGTCCTGGTAGTGCTGTTAGGATACGGCGGGTTTGCTATGGGTTCTAAATGGGTAGTGTTTGTAGTAGTTCCTAATGTGCCTGGCAGTTGGCACTGGATTATAGTAATGTAGAAATCTTTTAGTCTTTCTTTATCCATACACTCATTAAGAGGCATGTTTACTAAAAGTTAGTGTATGGTAACATTATGCAAATACTTATGCAAATAAGGCCACTTATGCAAATGAGGCCCCACACCGAGTCTCCACACATGGCCCCGCACCCCCCTTGGGCCGCCCCTGCCTCCACCCAGGTGTCCTGCAGCTCCAAGAGCAGTACATGTGGCATGAAGCCTTGAACCTAGAGCAGAGGAGCAAGACGCAGCAGGGGGCATGGGGCAGCAGGGCTTCAGCACAGCTGGATAAGCCCTACATTGCTCAGACTGCTTTATGTGCCACTCTTTTCAGCCCATCACACTGGAGCCACGCCACACAGCTGACCCTCCACATTTCTGCTGTTTGCCTAGTGGAAGGGCTGGCTCTGAAGATGGGAACATATTCTTGCTCCTCTTCTAATATAGTAAATGTTATTCAATGCAGAAAATCTGAAGAGGCTGAAACATGCCAGGGTTAAATACAAGAGTTCACCCCTGCAGGCATAACAAACAAGGGCAAGGCAACAGCTCCATGCTGGAGTACCTTTGGGATCAGATCCCTGCATCAATGATCTTGTGATGAGGATACTAGAAGCAAAATTCAGAACTATCCAATTAAAATTATCAGCAAAGATAAAAGGCCTCAGCAGAGACTTGGGCTTCCTACCTCACTGCCAGACATAACTCTGCTGCTCTCTCCATCGTCACAGCACTAACACATCATCTGCTTTCCTCTTAACACCCGCACAGTAATTTAATTTGAGTCAGGCAACATCATCTTTTGTTTGATTTGCTCATTATGTTTTCAACTAGTGGAGGGAGCTCCCAAAAGAAACTCTACTACTACTATAGTGCTACAAGGCGTATGCAGCACTCTACAGAGATATGTAAGAGAGTCCCTGCTTATAAGAGCTTACAGTCTAGTCAAGACAGACAACAGAGCTGGGGACTGGAATCTCTCTAGGGGAATGGCAAGGAAACACATAGGAGGTTAACAGGAGACTAGGGGAGCAGGATCGAAAGGCAGTCTCAAAGTGAGTTTTTAGCTTGGATTTAAACAGGGCCATAGATGGAGCCTGACGCACTGACTCAGGTAGTTTGTTCCAGGCATAAGGAGCAGCAAGGTGGAAAGATCGGAGTCTGGAGTTGGCAGTGGAAGGGAAGGGCACAGACTCAGACTCAGACTCAAGAAATGTATTAAGTTGCTCCACAAAAAGGTTTCATCTCTGCTATATTTTTGGTTGTCCTCTAATAGACCAATGTGGCAACCACACCGCTTTATTCATTATGAATATACAATTCTTCAGTCTTTCCTGTTTTCCTACAGCACACATGAAGCTCTCGTGCTACAAAACTAATTAAGGCAAACTCCTAGTCTGATGCAAAGTGCAGCAAGTTGCATCTGTCTAAACTGTCTGATCGTTTTATTCCCTCACCATCCAATGTAGTCATTCAGCATTCACACTTCTCACGATTGACTGTACCTGAAAGACAAGACACCCAACTACCAACGCTGGCACGACTGCTAAAGGCCTTTTATCTGCTCCCTGCAGCTGCTTCACTTCTGAGATGTAGACTGGGTCTTGTCAATACCGTTTCCCATTTAATTAAATTGCTTATTGACTGGTGTGAGCCCCACTGGCCGAGAGCGTTCCTGATCACAACTTCCCCAGCACCAACAGTCACAGGTCACTGCACAGTAAATCAGCAAGTAATGGAGTTTGAGCTTTTAGCATCCGCTTTGTATACCTTTCCTATTTGTTTTTAATTTGTGTCAATGGTAATTCCGTCCATTTCAATTTAGGTGATAGCTGTGCACTGTAAAGGTAAAAGAAATCCCATTTCTTTCTCTAGTTTTATTTTTCTTCTTTCTTTCTTTTTAAGATTGCCATTTCCCAAGGGTCAGCTTCCTCACAGAGACTAAGATCATCCTCGTGAATTCTGGGGCTTGAAGTCCTGCATTCAGAATCAAAGAAACCATGGTGCACGTATGGGGACACCTTGACAAGACGATTGGCTTGAAGTTTCTTTTAGGAAAGCAGGTCATTTCAGGAGCCATATTTAGGAAAGTTAAGCTTGGAATTAAGAGCAGCTTCTCTCCCCCTGACTGTTATTAATAAAAACTTGGTTTTCAGATGGTCAGCTTACCTATGTTACAGATTTCAGACCTGTTTCTAATTCCCTTTGGATGTCAAAAGTCACCTTGCGGATTTTGAGAGGAGGGTCCAGCTTAATCCATATCGGTCCAGTTGCTATCTTTTCATGAAAATTTGTGAATACTCAAAAATAAGATTTGTACTTAAAAGCAAAATAAAAAGCACTGTACTCATTGAAATGATAGTGCATTGTCAGTTAGCTAGCACTGTTCACTAATTCTACACGTGGGGTTCTGAAATAACAGAGGCTGTCAAAATCTGGGGGTAATTTTATGTCCCAATATGAAAAAGGAACGTATTTAAGCTTATTTAATAAAAGGTCCACATTACTTTGCTTCTTCTCTTTTTTCTATAACTCTTATTCTGTTTGTAAAAGGAAAGAGGCGTCGACCTGGCCTGTGGCAGGCCATTGGAAGATTTAGCCACGTGAACCGATCGTTTTCATCACTTGCCTCGTATTTTTGTAGTAAAAGCTTAATGACCCTTCATGACAGTTTCCTTCTCAAAAAATCATTGCTGCTAAGAAACCGTTGCATAAATAGCATTTCAGTGTACTTATCTTCACCAGCGTCTTCTACTTTTATCCTTCTCACAAATACTCAACATCAATGTTTTGGTTTCTGCTTACTTCGGGGGCTTGCAAGATCACTACATGCAGCATCCCAAGGCTATACACTGTTTGAGAAAGAAATGCGATAATAAATTCTATGGCTTATAGTGGATATTAGTTAAACGCAAATACTAAACAGTTGTTCAGTACTACAGTGGTACATATGTTTTCATGACCCTTCCCAATTAACACAATTTCTGGCTAGGCCGAGACCCTACTCAGCTTGATCTCTTCCTGTTGACTTTGTAAGGAATGTAGCTGTGGAATTTGCAGTAGTTTATATTTTTCTTTTTTGGGAGGGAGGTCCCTTTTTCTTTGCCTGGATTTGAGCATGCTCTGTCCCCATGATATGATATAATTTGTTTGCTTTTTCTTGATTTGTTATGCCATTTTCTGTACAAGATAATTCTTGGAATATAATGGAAAATTTCCAATAAAGCTAAAATGTAAAAAGAAGCAGCTCCAATAGTGTGCAACTGCCAACACACACATGTCCACCTGCAGCAACTCTGCTTCTGGTTCCATCCAGACTATATCCTAGGCACATTACCTATACGCACCTTTACGAACATGCATTTTTAAATTTATAGGCATTTAAACAAAATTTTACAAGTATCCATTTGAGCAAAAGAATATGAAAATAGTGTGAAAAGAAATTAAAATCAGAAAGCAAAGGAGAATCATCATATCACAACAATTTTCCAATAGTCCACCATAGGACCATAGGAGGAGGGGAGTGACAGAAGTGGAATAAATAAAGGCAAAACCACCTAATACAAACACATGCACTAATGGCATGCGGCGAGGGAGAGGGGGCGGCGACGGCTGGCTTAACACCCAAAAAAGTCCTCAAGTGCTCAGGCAAAAGAAAAACATTTAATATTCAGGAATTTCACAATACATTTACAGGGATACGTGAGATAAAGGTAGCACCTTAATCCAATATCTCTTGCCTCACAGCCAAAAAAGGTTTCCTTTTCTTTTCAGATGTCTGGGCAACATCTGGAAAAATCCTTACTGTATGCCCCATAATAGCTCTGGAGTCTCCTTAAAACAGACAAGACTCAAATCCAGTTCAAAAACAAAAGACACTAACGAGCATGCAATTTTATAAGAAATCTTCCACATGTGCAAAACTGGCTTTACCTACAGAGAAACCGGACATTGTGGTGAAGGCAAATAGCACAAGAATAGCATTGATAATAGAGGTCTCAATGCCAAGCAATTATTCCACGCAGCAAGTGAAGAAAGAGATCTTTAAGTACTAAGCGATGAAGTCCGAGACAAGGAAAATGTGACAGAAAGATATAGAAATTTTTACCCTCGTATTGAGTGCTATAGGCTTGATTAAAAGGAATTTCCAAGCACACCTTGATAAAGTGCCTGCACGTGCACATCTTATGAATCCCAGAAGGGGGCGCTCTTTGGCGTAGTGCAAGTACTATGGCTGAGTGCTAGCAGTCAATTTGAAAAACTGAGCTTATACTTTGCATACCCTGGTTGAAGAGTGAGGTTTATGACCATCATACTATGCACAAATCTAACCCATTTGGAGAAATTGCCCCTGAAAGACACCTTTATGAAATTAACCTGTAAGGATCAGTTAGCTTACCCAATATGTATGTCCAGGGTGTCATTTATTTACTTATTTATTTAATATGGTCATGGTCTGAACATACAGAAAAAAAGGGTCAGCCAAATATTGTAGGTGACACCTTTTTACTGAGTTAATGCAAAACATTTCCGACTAGCTTTGGAGAGCTACACTCCTTTCATCAGGGCAAAGCAAAGATAGCAGAAAATGTACTTACTCTGCTAAAAGGGTAATACCTACAATTCATAAGAACATAAGATATCCCATACTGCTCAGATCAAGGGGCCATCGTGCCTAGTATCCTGTTTCCAACAGTGGCCAATCCAGGTCACAAGTACCTGTCAGGTTCCCAAAAGGTAGACATTCCCTACTGCTTGTCCCAGGGGTAAGCAATGGATTTCCCCGGTCCACTTCTTCTGTTGGCCTTTGTTATTTCAGTGTGAAGTGCAAAAATAAACACAGTAGATGCTCTGCAAATGTCATTGTGTAGTACATAGTTGGAGATCAGGCCTTCATCTTTTCTTGGGGTTAGACTATGTGCAACATAGATCTCAGAGAACAGCGATCGTAGAGTTTGATTCATCCTTACTCTAATCTGGCCTGCCTACGAAACAACCTTTTGATGCCTTTTCGCTTGAAGCTGGTGGCAAATTCTAGACAGGCTTGTCTCCGGTTATCTTCTGATCGAATTATCCCATGGAGTTGCATCTGTCTTGTGGGATTAGGTGGCTGGCGTGTAACTTAAGGAAAAGCAATGGACACACATCAATCCTCATTTATCCCAGCACACCATGCTAAGGCAGGGAGAGGGGGGCGGTGGAGGAGGGGGGGAGAAGAAGAGATGGGAGATGTGTGAAAACAAAGTGACACACGTTAACCTAGTAAATGTCACTGTTGTCACTTTTGCTCGATTACGAAGCATTAAATGCTTAGGGCTCCTGGTAGCCTGGAAGAGAATAAAAAATTTCCCTATGCCAGGAGAGAACTGTCATTCTGATAAAACCTAAAGACAATGCTATTTGCATGGCGTAAGAAATCATAGAGAAGCATTCACTGCATTTTTCTTACATTGCCATGATACAGATGTGATTAACAAGATCTTCTCATGGCACTTATACCAAAACTAGTATAAAAGCCCACAGGAAATGAAAGAAAACCATCTCCTGCCATCTCCCCTGCCTCCTTGCCATTGGCTGCTGCTTCTTATTTTCACCTGCTGGGGCCCCGGCTGCCCATCAGCCATGTTACTTGGTTCCCTTGGCGCTCCTTCCTGTTCAGCTGATGGGGCTTGATCTCTCTGCCAGTTGTGCCTCACAGGTCCCCTGGCATCGCCTCTGCTTCGGCTGCTTACCAACCACACTGCTGTCTATTTGATATGTGTATTATATGCAATGAATTGTGCTGAGTGTTGAGTGGCACCAGGTAAAACTCAAACACCAAACGTAAGAATGCAACTGCCTTCTATACATGGAGAAGATTAGAGAGAGACGCAGATGAAAAATGGTTTGGCAAGAAGTGTAGCCTCCGTGATTACTCCCCAAAACAGGTGTTTCTGTTTACTAACAGGAAATCCCTTCTCTTTCAGCAGCGGACTTACTGCATGAAAATAAATGGAACATGCTCTTGCCATTCAATTTAAGAATTCAGTAGTGCAGAAAACAGAGAAAAACTCTCCCTGTAAGTATAGGAGGTGATTTTAGACCTGGCTGCTGGTAGTTTTAGAAAGGTGAAGTACATGTCTCCTTTCGCTTCTAAAGTCGCTGTTTATATGCACAGCCAGTGGCGATAGGCTGCTCCAGAAGCAGTGTGAATACAGGCGTGTATACCTGCCAGGATATACTCATATACTTATGCATTTTGCAAGCTCCAAACTCCATCCAATTCCAGAAGCATTTGTGGGAATGCTGCTCGCTATGCTTTCTAAAAACACCCTCAATGGGGGGAACAATCTGAGGAAATGGGCATCTATAAAAGAGCCCACCCTGGGAGCAGTTTCTCCAAATGCGCATACTATGACAGTCGTGAACTTCACTCCTAAGCCAAGGTATGCGGAGTACGATCTCATTCTCTCAAATTTGCTGCTAATGCTCGGCGTAGCACTTGCATCGTACCGAAGAGAGCCTCCTTCTGGAACTCGGTGCAGGTCAAGTTAGGATGTCTACATATGTTCAGGAAAAGTCATCTTCTGCTTTGATCTGCTCGCTTTGTTTTGAGCAATGATGGGAATGTTCGATCCCAAAAGCAAGTCAAGAAATATAAGAAGTTATTTATTGAGTTATATTTCTACTCATTAAAAACCCCCCACAAAAAGCTAGTATTTTTATAGCATCTGTTTTAATTTTAACCAAGATCAATAATGTCACTGGGCTATATCACCAGCAAAGCCATGACATAAGTCACCATTAGCCCTAACACAACAGTGACCAGTAATGGTTTCCAGCACTCTAGTGGATGTGATTCTTTTCACACTTGCTGCTCTTTTGTATTCACACTAGTAGGAGATTGCCAAGCAAACACCATATTAATCCCCCCAAAATGAATCCACCTATTGTAGGAGCAACAGGGATCCAATGTGTGGGTGAACAGAGTTTAGAATTCAAACTCTAGGATTAAGCTTGAACCCAAAATGGAAACTAACCCACATTTAAACCTTCCAATTTCCCAGAGTCACAGAAACTGCCGTACAAACTTAACTCAGAAACAAGTAGAAAGGTTTGTGTGAGACAAACAACAGGAGGAAAATTTCTCAGTACATCTCTTATGGCCCCTTCTTTTTCTTTTTTTCTAGAAATCCCAAATTGGGTTTCAAAATTACCCCTTAACCTACTATGCCCATTTCCACAGTGTAACATAACAATTACAAGTCACCTGGCAGAAATCAGAAGATAAAAAGTTTTCATCTAAAGGTCTGGGCTTTTCTTACATTTTTTACAATTTGCTTTAAAGTTAGAGTGATTTTATCCTTCCTCACAAGCCCTCTTGAATGTTGCCTGTACAGTACCACATGCTAATGTTTAAGGTCTGTTTTCCCCTAATGAAATGTAGAATCTGAAGCATGTTCCCAGCTTCATGTATAATGACTCCGTCTCTCTAAATCTTATATGAGGTTCTGATGATTGTACAACCAATTAGGTTTTCAGAATATCAACAATGGAATGGCAAGAGATAAATTTGTATCCATTGGAGACCCTTGATTTGCAAGTTTCTCTCGTATGATCATTGTGGGTATCCTGAAAACCAACTGACTGTGGGATCCCCAGAACAGATTTGAGAAGCCTCATCTTACACCATCTTTAAGGCCATGGGACTAGCAGGTATGAAATGGCAGTCTGACACTTAAAATCCTTGATTAATTGATGGGTCTTATTTTTTCCTTTGCAAAATTTGCCAACACAAACTATCATCCTTAGAGCACTGGAATTAGTCTCTTATAGCTATGATAGTTCTTATTTCTTTGACCCCATCGCATTAATAATATTGGGCCCAATATTGGACGAAGCCGCTAAGCAGTCAACAAGTGCATAAAAAAAACACGCATCAAAGGGGCACGAATCATGAATAAGGCAGCAACACGTGGGCAAGTGAAGAAAATGGTAACGTACTGGAGGAAGAGCAGCTGGCGGTGAAATCCATATAAACAGGCAGCGCCGAGCAGCCCATATTCACTGTATCTGTGCAGACATGCCCAGCACAATATTGTCCCAGAAACCATAGAAGGCACAGAAGGCCGTCCGAAACCGCACAACCGTATTACATGGGCAACCCTGAGAAAACGACCAGGCCACAAACGGGTAAACACACAGGAACCACGGGGGCACATGGGTATGGTACAAGGACACATGTGGTGCATGGGAACAGGGCAGAGTCAACTGTGTGATGGGCCTGGGCCTGGGCCTGGTCACCACCCATGTAGCGCCATGTGGGCCATACCCATGTGGCAACCGGCACAATGCTCGGGTAGTGACCCGGCTAGTGCAGGAGATTCCTCTGGCTGGGCTGATACACAGCAGTAGCATGGCAGCAAGGTGAACTGAAAACTTTAGCCCAGCCGAGGCTGAGGTCCTGGCCAGGAAGATCTTGAGATATGAAGGGGTGCTCTATCCCCATGGGAACCACAGGGCCAATCTGCAGCTCTCTACAGCCATTTGGCGTGGAATCCAGCTCCAGCTGTGCAGGTGAAGAGCTAGGGGAATATGAAGGGTCTGGGAGAACAGCGAGGGGATGGGAAGTGCAGCAGGCCTCTGTGAACACACTGCCACAAGCTAAGCAGTGGGGGAGAGCTAACCTGGGAGGAAGGGCCATGGGTCCCCGGGTCCCGCACCTGCCCACAAGTGCAGCGCTCAATGGGGAGCCCTGCCAAGCCAGGCTGCCAAAACAGGCTGTGACTATAGGAAGCATATCAGAGGATGCAAGAGCACAACCTGGCAGGGGAGATGGAGCATATGCATTGGCAATACAGATATTGATAGTGAGTGGGCACGGTCCCAGCATCAGGGGCATGTATTGGGGGGGGGGGCACGTGGCAATGGACAATAGGGCAAGGGGGACCCTGTGTGGAGGACCGGAAGATAAAATGTAATGCCAATCCCTCTCCCACAGGGAATACGGAGTCAGGCAAACTCTTGAGGCACTGAAGTGCAGATTCCGCAAGATGTGCCGTCAGAGGCCAGAAGAGATACAGCACATCAGGGAGGAGGTCGCAGCGGCAGCAGCAGGTAGGTAAGCAGCTGTTCATGATGAAGTACAGCATGGATTGAGGGGGAGGAGGGAGTGGCTGTGGTGAAGGGGTAGAGGAGGATGTGGCAGAGGTGGTGGAGTGGAGGATGCAGACCAGATGGCTGACACTGCCAACCACCAGTACACACAATAGCTGGACAAACAACGCCAAGGGCCAACTTGGCAACACCAAGTGCAGAACACACCTAGCCAACTAAGCCCCCTGCTGATGCATTGCAAGCACCCATCAGCACCAAACCACCATAGCCCACAAAAAGATGCAGCAGCATGGCAGCAGGGGACCAGGCAGAAACATCCTAGCAGAGTTACCCGTGGCGCACCTCAGAGGACCCACATATTGGGACAGAACACCTTACCATGTGTGGAGCAAGGTGGCAGGCCAACAGACACCATGACTGAAACTAGCGCATAGCACTCGACCTATTCTTCTGTCTCTCCCCAATGAAACACGGATCTCTTGGGAACAAGGTGATAGCACTCTCGCTTATTCGCTTGATCTATCTAATTCTTCTGATCTTGTAGACCACATCCTTCTTTTGTCTCGTTTTTATTCAGCTGACCTTAGCTCTACTGTGTTGCAATGGTTCCAGTCTTTTTTCTCCTCATGTTCCTATTATGTCCCTTTTCAGGGATCTTCCTCGTCTCCTTTCCCACTCTCCTGTGGCATTCCTCAGGGTCTGTCTTGACACCTCTTCTCTTTAAAGTCATCCTGGCCCCCCTGATCCAGCAGCAGGGCATTTCCACGTATGTCTATGTAGATTACATCCTGCTGCTGTTCTGTATTTCCCCTCTGTCCCCTGATCTTCTCTCTGTTAACTCGTCTGACCTCTGTAGCCTCTTGGTCACACTCCAACCACTTGAGTCTCAATACTGATACTGATTTTTCAGGTTTTTTATAGGATCTCTCTTGGCCAGGTTCTTTCTCCTCTCCCTTTCCTACCCCTTCTTCCCCTTTTCCCCCTCCTCCCCCCTTTTGCATTCCCCCTCTTTTTCCCTCTCCTTCTACTCCCCCTTCCCCTCCCCATTTCCCCCACCTCTGCCCCCTCCCCTGCTCTTTCCCCCTCCCTCCCCCCGAAGTCCTCCTTTTCCTCCCTTCCTCCTTACCCTCCATCCCCCTTCTCCATCCTCTCTTCCCTCCTTCCTTCCCCCTCCTCCTTCCCCTCCCCTTCTTTTCCCGCCTTTCCACCTCCTCCTTCCCCTTCCCTCCATCCCCCTTCCCTTCCCCCCATTTCCCCCTCCCTTTTCCCCCATTTCCTCTCTTCCCCTCTCTCCTCCTTCCCTCCTTCCCTCTCACCTTCTCTTCTCTTTTCCCCCTTCCCGTTCCACTCTCTCCTCCTTCCCTCCTTACCCATCCCCCCACCCATTCCCCTTTTTGAATTCATTATACGATTTCCAGTCTTTATTCTTTGATTGCAGTTCTTTAGAATCCAGGTTATGGGATCCTTTGGTCCCCTCCAATTTTCCTTAGGGTAGTATATAAGTTTACGTTTAATTTTAAGCCTGGCGACTTATTAGGATTCGATTTTCAGTGCAGGACTGAGTGTTATTTATCTGAACCCATGGTTACTGCATTATCGGGTTACTCTGCTGCGACACGTTCTGTGCGGGTTTACCTTTTCAGAGTGCTTTCCCTTATGTATATATTATATATATATATATTTTTATTTTTGGTTTTATAAAAAGGTTAAAAGGGTTGTGACTTTTTTCCCTCTGGTTCATACCCTTGTTTTCCTTGTTTTTGGAGTTGATGTTTATTAAAGAATGAGAGTTCTGGCAGGAAATTTCCAGTTTAAAAGCCGAGCAGGCACATCGTCTTCGCTTTTGATTTTCCAAGTGTTACAGAAGAGAGGTTTATACCAGGCTTATCGGGTATGCGCATTTCTAGGCAAGGATGTCAAAGGCTTTGTTTGTTTTACTCTTCCCTTTAATTGGTTTGCTTTGAGTGCATGATACTCTTTTGTATGAGTTAACCTGTTTTTTGATTTTTTAAAACTGGGTACACAGATATAGAGCGATTGTGATTGACTGGCATTTATTATTGATATACAATTATTTCTACATGATTCTGGAATATAGTTGAGATATGAAGATATTTTTTTATGTTTGACAACATCCCTTTAAATGGGTTCTATAATATAGAACAGATTGACCTAATATTGTTGCTCTGCTCCGTTCATTCATTTATTTATTTTATTTATTTGTGTGCTTTTCTATACCGCCTCTTCCAGAGATCAGGGGCGGTTTACAAGGAACTTAAAACAACAATATAGCAAAACAGTGCAATATTGCATTACATTAAACATTAGGTGAACATAAAACTAGATTACATAAGAACTAGGTTACATGGAAAACAATGTGTGGGTTATTAACATAAAAGGAAACATAAAACTATGTTACAAAGAACCAAAAAGTAGCTTTACATGGTTAGCAAGAGATTATAATAGTTATTTGCGATCATAAGTACAGTGTTGGGAGTAGACTAACTTGGGTGGATATGAAAATGGAATTAGGTGGGGTAGACTTGTGTTTGGTTTGTTGCATGTTTTTGTGTAGTAAATTTGATTTCAGGTTGTATGTTGCTATAGTGTTGACTAAATAGGTAGGTTTTAAGTTCCTTCCTGAAAGTTGTAAGATCTTTAATCTCTCATTCATCACCTCTTTTGGTTGTGAGTGAGGGGGGAACCAAGTGTCTGTCAATAGGATTCACCTTTTGTCCATATAGCGCTAATGCAGAGTCCCCCTTGATGGGACCTTTATTTTTTCATTTACCCATTACAAACCATCCCAACAGGCACTTGCTCCTCTATGTGCTCCGGTGCACCGAAGGGGCATGTCTAGCCCCTTTGGTCATGCCCCTTTGGTTCACGACCTGTGGGCCGTGAAATGTGGATGAGTGTAATAGCCGCAGTTCTTTTAAAGGGCAGTATAGACCTCCCTGGGGATGTCCTCCTCACATCTGTCTGCCACAAAGGCAGACACACTGGTACACATAGTCCACAGTCCAGTGGGGCAGGTGTTCACCCCAGCAAAGTTGCTCTCCTCCAAACCTTACAATGCCCCAACCAGCTCAGTGGCTGCAGTTCTTTTAAAGGGCAGTAGGGTCATCCCTGGGGATGTCCTCCTCATGCCTGTCTGCTGCGAAGGCTGAAATACCGGCACACACAGCCCATAGTCCAGTGGGGCAGGTGTTCACGCCAGCACAGTTGCTTTCCTTCAAACCTAACAACATTCCCGCCTTAAAAATATTTCTCTTCCAACAGGCCTTCACCCTTTCCCTGGCAACTGGCTATTCTCTGCTCCCCTCCCTCCTTCCCTATTGTTTGATCCATGCTCCTTCACTGTCCTGTCATGTTATGACATTCTGTGCCGTTTATGATAAATCATGATTTTCATTGTACACTGCTTTGATGTTTGAGAGGCGGTATATCAAGCTTCTGATAAACCACAAACCATAAACCATGACGTTGCTGTAGCAGGAGGCATGTCCCAACCCAGCCAGAAAGCAGGTAGGTGGCACACTGTACCTGAGACTCCACATGCTGCAAGTGCCAAATGCGCACAGGAGAGCTACACCCGTGGCACACACCCCTCCAGGATAGGTGGACAGAGGCACATGGGAGGCACAGGGGAGTGGTGCCCCACACACCCAATGCTACCACACAGCTCCAGCCCAGGGACAGACACGTAACCATATGGAGCAGGACTCAGGGGCTCACTATGCAGGCCAGGCACTACCTACCCCACAGGTGCAATGTTCATACGTATACCCCCCAACAGCTGCAAGAGCACCCACAGCACATGTTGCACTGTGCAAACAGACATGGCGCACACCACTCCGGCCAGTCATTGGACACCCACATGGCACAGAGCTAGGTGAGCAGCCAGGGACGGCTGCCTCCAGCCCATTGTGAAAGACCATCTACCCATGGCAGCTGGTTGGCATACACCGACTGCCATGCAGGGCACAGGAGTACAACACAGACACAAACAGAGAGGGACAGATGCAGACATGACCACAGGAGCAGCCTTTGGGTGACAGACACTCAGACATGTGAGACTGCAGCCAGGTAATAGCTTGCACCGCATCCCTGTGGGTCACAGCCACTTCTCAGGCCTGTGTGCAGGAGTCGAATGTGACCACCACCCCTAGGGGACAGCACACCTATAGCTATACTGCATGTACTCATATACAACTGGGGGTAAGGGAAAGCAGGCCAGCACAGACCTGCCTGTCCCAGACACCTTGCCAGGATAAACAGGCAGCATGCATGCCCCAAATGCAGAGGGGGTGCGCGTGCATGTGTGGGATATCTTGTGTGAGCCCCCATATGTCTGCCAAGTATGTCTGTAAGTGCCCAGTAACTCAAACGTAATGCTCCCCCATCCATCCCCCCACAGTTGGTGGAGCAGAGCCAGCATGCCCAATGCCCAGCAGTGCTCCAGCTGCCCATGGACCAGCCAACAGGCTGCCATGGCCTGCCACCAGTGGCACCACCACAGCAACCCCAGATGGTGGGGGCGATCAGTGAGCACTACCAGCAGGCAGATGGGACCGGGCCACAGCAGCGGTAGAGGCAGAGAGCAGCGAGGAGGACAGCAGCACCACAATGGAGGGGGAGGAGGATGGGGAGGAGGAAGAGGTAGAGGGGGGAAAGGGGGATGTTGAGGGGGAGGAGGGAGTGGCTGTGGTGGAGGGGGTAGAGGAGGATGTGGCAGAGGTGGTGGAGGGGGTGCATACCAGATGGTGGCAAGCCAGTAGGGGAGGGCTGGCTGGGTGTGGGGGAGGGCACGCTGGTATACCTCTTCCACTGTCAGATGGAGGTAACTTGTCCTAGGCCTGAACACCCTGGGAGTGCAGTGATGGCGTCGGTGGTACTGGTCTGCTGCCTGCTGCTGTCACAGCATATTTTGTTGCCTCCTCTTCTCTGCTTGAGCCTGTCAGTGGCATCTCCACCTTTGGACCAACGTGTAGTATCCCCACATTGCATGGGTCTCTCCTAGTATACAGGTCTGACTCTTACAAGGATTCTCCGCTGTCATTCCCGGTGTACTAGGTATCCAAAACCCTTGCCTAGACTTAGTTTATGGGGTTTTGGGCCACTGCCCAACACCGTACAAAATTGCCATTCGCCAGGTACACGGCATGCCCATTACGCCCTGGTGGATATCCGGTTAGCGTTACCCATGTTTGTACCATTTTCGATAGTGCCCGTGTTGTTGGGGATTTGCATCTCACGGTTATGGTAGCCACACATGGGTAAGTCACCATTTACGGTGCACACGCGCTGCCTACGGTTTCCAGTATCAGGCTCGTCATTTTTAAATATCTCATTGTAGGAGGTAGAACTCATGGCTATGACTGTGCAGAATGAATGTTATAGACAATTTTGCATGTGGCAAGGGGGAATTTACTCTATAATGGAAACATATTTTAAATGATTGTTTTCTAGGACATAAATCACCATGTACTAACTCTATAAATACATGGTAGGGACAGAGTGTGTAATGACAAGACGATTATATGGATTTCTCTCTGTTCAAAGCTACAGTGGCTCTGGGACCTAAACTTTTTCAACTACCATACTGACTAGTGCATCTATCATTGATTAAGATCATCTGAAGGTTTTAGACTACAGATATAATTACAGTTGTTGAACTATCTTAAATATTTCCTTGTGGAACATTGTTTATCAAAATTATGCATATTGGTGGCTCTACTCTTAAGCTATTTCTTTGGAAGAAATAAATGAAAACAGAGGGAGAGACATGGAAAAACATAAGGAGCATCTAGGAAATAAAAGTAGAAAGATGGCTCATTAAAAAAAATTGAAAATGGGAAGGGCCTGAAGAATAAAGATCAAAGCTGTGAAGGGAAAGGTCTACAGATCACGATTTCAGAAACTGAAGTGGTGGCCAGGACAGTGGCAGGATACAGAAAGGAAGGAGAAATATAGTGGATCTGTAGAAAAGGGACTGTAGATGGAGGCCTAGAGACCATGTAGTCTTGAAGGACTGCAAAAAGGGATCTGCAATTCTAAGTATTTACTTCTGGGAGTTTTTCTAAATCTTGGGGGAAAAGGAATTCTTTAGATTAAAGTTCATTAATCTGTGTAAATTAGAATCCAGTGTATTTGTTAAATCAGTCAGGGCCTAGTATCAGCAAAGAGCTTTTAGTTAAATTAAAAACTCAACAGGTAGCTTTCAGTTTAAGTTTATAACCCAGCAGATGGCTTTCGGTTTAATTTCAGAAACCAGCAGAGGGATTTCAGTTTAAATGTAAAACCCAGCAGAGGGCTTTCGGTTTAAATTCAGAACCCAACAAAGAGCTTTCAGTTTAAATTTAGAACCCAGCAGAAAGCTTCTAGTTTATATTTAATACTCAGTCAGTGTCTAGTATCAGCAAAGAACTTTAATTAAAATCAAATCAGAGTATAACTTAACATAAAAGGAAAAACGGGGTCAGTATTCTTTGAGCAATAAATTGTTTCTAGAGACCTTTACAAAGAGACCTTCTATATAGGGGGCAAGAGACCTATGAAATTGTTTTAAATAGGTGTTAAAGCCAAGTGACAAATCAAAGGGGTATTTTGAAAGACTATCTCTATCCAAGCAAGGGCTGTGTGAATCACTCAGGAAGTTGGTCACAGATTACCTCAGAAGCACAGGACAGGGTTCTGTATAGCAGCCAGCTTTTAATAAGTCTTTTTTCCTTCCTTTCCTTCCTGACTCCTACCCAGCCCTAGGATAATTGTAGTTTTATAGGTTCTTAAACCTCTTAAAGGAAAGGAGGTGCCATATTCACTCTCAAGTGCAGCTGTTTATCCTCATCAGGCATACATTAAGGACCTGAGATTAATTAAACTTCAGGTGAACAAAGTCCATTAAACGTATTTGGTATAGTTTTATTAGTATAAGTATCCCCAGTAAACCTTAGTAAGTAAACAACTTAAATACCTAAACACAACCTTAAAACTAAGATGCAGACAGCAGTCCAACAGCAAGATGGGGGCTCTCTAGTCATTTGCATTGCATGTTTGATTTTCTCCTAATTGGTGAGGGGTCTTACGTGTGCACTAGGTGCAAGGAGCTCTTTGCTCTCAGGGAATGAGTCAAGTCTCTGGAGGCTAGAGTAGCAGACTTGGAGGACATAAGGAAGACAGAGAGGTACATAGATGAGACCTACAGGGATATAATACTGAAGTCCCACCTCCAATCTGGCAGCATCCCTATTGCCATGGAGGAGAGAGGTCACATGACAGGAGAGCATCACCCTGGTGTGGCAGGAAGTGATCCTTTAGTTAGGACCTTTCCTCCAGGTGATGTAAAACCCTCTTGCACAAAGGAGGATTCTCCAGGGCCATGTGCCTATGAGGGAAGGGTTAGGACAGCCGTTATAGTTGGTTATTCGATCATTAGGCATGTAGATAGCTGGGTGATTGGTGGATGCGAGGATTGTCTGGTAACATGCTTGCCTCATGCACCACCTAGACAAGGTTTTAGATAGTGCTGGGGAGAAGTCTGCTGTCTTGGTACATGTCGGTACCAATGACATGAGAGTGTGATAGGGAGGTTCTGGAGGCTAATAGGTAGGAAGATGAAATCCAGAACTTCCAGGTTAGCATTCTCTGAAATGCTTCCTGTTCCACACGCAGTACCCACAAGGCAGGCAGAGCTTCAGAGTCTCAAAGCGTGGATGAGACGATGGTGCAAGGAAGAGAGGTTTGGATTTATTAGGAACTGGGGAACATTCTGGGGAAAGGAGGGGCTTTTCCAAAGGGATGGGCTCAACTGGGATGGAATCAAGCTGCTGGCATTAACATTTAAAAAGGAGATAGAGCAGCTTTTAAACTAGATAATAGGGGACAGTAGACAGTCGCCCAAGAGCGCATGGTTCAGAACAATGTATCCTTGAAGGATACTAGGAAAATACTGAAGTTAGGGCATATCAGCAGACAAATGTAGCCCAAATGCCCTTGACTACAGAGCAGACAGAGCTCAAAGATTCCAAATTACCCCAAGCTTGGGTATTGTTTAAAAATACTATCTTGGAAGCCCAAACCAGCTGTATTCCATGCTTTAAGAAAAGTGGAAGGAAGTCCAAAAACCTGCCAGCATAGTTTAAAGGTGAGGTCAGAGATGCTGTTGTTGCCAAAAAAGCATCATTCAGGAAATAGAAAAAGGAGCCAAATGAAGAAAACTGGAAACATAAGCACTGGCAAGTTAGATGCAAGGCATTGATAATGCAGGCAAAGACAGAATTTGAGAAGGCGCTTGCTGTGGAAGCAAAAATGCATAATAAAGACCTTTTCAAGAATATACGTAGCAAAAAACCTGTGACAGAGTCAGTTGGACCATTAGATGATGTTGTTGTTCAGTGCCGTTGAGTCGGTGTCGACTTATGGTGATCCTCTGAATAGTTGTCCTAAATTGTGTTCGGTCTTCAGTCAGGCGACTCATTGGGGTAGAAAGGACACTATGGGGTATGTTTACTAAACTGCGTTAGTGTGATTCGCGTTAGGAGCCGCGTTAGTGGAAGAAATGCCAAAAAAGGACATGGGCAGTACATCGTTAGTGATAACGCGTGTTATAAGGCGCCGCGCAGCAACGATCGTTACAGGGTGCGTTACTGCGCGTCCAGCGTAAGAAGGCGCACAGACACCCAAATACAGAAACAGAGCTGTAGCACAATGGTTACTACACAGACCGATGGTACAAAGGCCATGGGTTCGATTCCCCAGTGTGCATAATGAATAAGGCTGGCTGAGGCGTCATGTGTAACCCTTTGAAAGCCTACTATAATATGTTAATCCACATTCTGCAGCCGGGTTAATGTTTGCATATGTCAGGAAAATTGTACCTGTCTTATTCAATATGTTCCAATAGTGACGTTCCCTCTGCCATGGTCATGTATTATATACCATTTGATAGGAATATTTAGACAGATAGAAACATAGAAACATAGAAACATGATGACAGAAAAAGACCACAAGGCCCATCTAGTCTGTCCTTCCATAACAACAACTACAACAGTCCACTTTTTACCTTTAGAGATCCTCTGTGTTGGTCCCATGCTTTTTTGAATTCAGTTACTGTCCAGATGTCTGGATCCCGAAAGTTCTGGGCTTGGCCTGGAAAGGGTTAAGTATTGGGCTGTGAGGAAGTTTAGTTGTACTTTAATAGTGCTGCCAGCAAACACACCCTCACAGTGGTGTAACCTAAGGTGCCACATAAGGCACTCTAGAAGGCACTCCATAGGGCACATTATAAAGTGCGCTGTCTGCCAAGGCACCCTATAATGTCCCCCATAGGACACCATATAAGGCACCTTATAAGGCGTTTTATAGGGCGCCCTATGAGCCACCCTAAGGTGACAGTACCCTGAGGGTGGTTCTGCTGGCAGCACTAATATACAATAAAAATAGACAATGCCTAAGACAGCCCTATCGATGAACCCCACTGTGGGTTTTGAACCCATGACCTCTGGCTCCACAGGCAGTGAAGTAACCAGTGGGCTAGAGCTGCTAACAAACACCTGGCTGGCTACAGGAGGACTGCATGGCACCACACCCACATTCTGCTGCAGTTACCAGGATAGGGTCAACCCATCCGTACCCAGGATGCACAGCACATGTAAATCAGCAGTCTACAGATGATCACAAGATGGGGTATGCACCCCACAGCACCTCAGCCTGGTAAGGGGTGCCGACGGTGTGTGTTAGTGGCACAGAGTAGCTACAGACCGTCACAGTGTGCGGGTCCTGTGCTCACCCTGAGGTAGAGGTATGGTGCCCAGCACCATTCTCACAGCACCTGGCTTTGCTGAGATAGGCTATGCTGCAGGTCCCCATCAGTGCCAATGTGTGATAGGTAGTCCTTGCAAACACCCCTAGGATATGCCAGTGTTCATCTGTATGGCACATCTAGCCCTTGTGGACTATGATGCACCCAGAAAAGTGCATACCCTGTGTGGGTGCCATGGTCACATGATGTAAGTGAATGTGGGTGCTAGGACCCACAGGGAGATTACATACCACCACCCAATGCACCCGCTGGGGCTCAGGGTGGGGGACAGGATCTCCCGCCAACAGATCCACTTCCTACCCCCCTGCAATGGTGGCAGTAGAGGGGACCATCACCCCAGTCCTGCTAGGGATCAAACACCCTACAGGGCAGGCAATGCAGAGCAGCACACATCCATAACGCAATAGCAGACAGACGGCAGGTCTGGAAATGCTCAGCTGCCCCCCACCATTATCTGACATTCTCCAGCAGCAGGCCTCCAGCCGCTGCACCCTGCAAGGTGTTCCAGAAAGACACATACTAGCTGCAGACAATCCGCCAGCTAGTCCATAGTGCATGGTCCTGGAGAAGATGCATGTACCCAGAATGGGGATATCAGCATACACACCAAGCAGATAAGTCAGTGATTGGGCCCCAAAAGAAAACCCATAAATATCACATGAAAGAAATGCTATATAGCACCATTGGGGAACCTAGCCATGCCATGGTCACTGCTCAGTCAGGGTGAGAGTGACCTCCCAGCAGGACATGCTATGGCCACCCTGTCCGTGCAGGTGGTACCGGGCACTACAATCTCCGAGCCATTGCCCTATGCCCTGTGCAGATGCAGCCAGGCCAGGCCACCCTATCCAGGCTATTCCCACGATAGCTTGCTCCTCATTATGCACATTGGCAGGCCAATACTGGCAACAGTGCTAGCAGTGTGGGCTGTGGAGGGTGTTGGCAGCCACCACACACTGGATAGACAGACACACACTCCCCACACCTATGCCAGCATTGTGCAACTATAGAGGTGTTGGGCAGCCCAGGCCACCACACCAGTCCTGGGCACAGTGCAGGCATAGCTATGGTACGCAATACTGTAGGAGTCACTCCCCACGTTGGTAAACACTGTCAGACACAAGATCTGTAGCACACTCCACAGACAGCAGAAAGGTTGCTATGCTGCAGCTCACTCAGAAAATTGTACCTAACCTAGGAATTGCTATCTGCCAGTAATCATAGCAACCTTTTGATAGATGTGTACCATATTCCCAGGTTTAGGGTGGCATTACTAAGGTATGCAAGTGCTAGTATTGGGAGATGCACGCAGAGCCCAAAGTCCTGCCTCTCCAGGAGGCTTTGGATAATGGGGCCTGTGGGTGCGGTTGTGTCTGCCCCTGTTGGCTGCTGCTTTATGGCAGAGGTTCCCAACTCCAGTCCTGCGGTGCCAGACACTGTTCAGGTTTTCATGCTGTCCCTCATGAATATGCATGAGATACATCTGCATACCATGGGGGTGGCGCATAGAAATGCAGCACAGGCATCTTTATCAGAGGCAGCATGGAACCGGAATGGTGTTTGGCCCTCCAGGACTGCATTTGGGAGGCTCTGTTCTAGGTAATGTGCATGTTTATGGTGTCTGTGCTCTGTAGGGTAAAATGTAGGTGTTTTGGGCATGTTTACGTCATCTGCAAGAAAGGTTCTGTCTGTATTAGCACGTTGTAGTAGTGGGTAAAATATGGGGACTGGGTTGGCGGGAACCACAGCTGGGACTTGAACCTGTGACCCTCTGCTTCTGAATACACTGGTTTTGTGCACTGCACCACCTTGCTGTCACAGAGTCAGTACATTCCTTGGTGATACCATGACTGTTCGTCAGACAGGGCCCATCTGTTGCAGTACACGGCACCCACCTACACAGGGCTAGGCCACGGTCTGCTCTGGGCAGCTGCCACTGCACCCTCCACCACTAGTATCCCTCAACCACCATGCTGACATGCCCTTCTGCTGGTGGTGCTGGTGGTGCGCAGTCTCAGACCATCCAATGTGCAGGTAGGCGGCTGCCTATGGTGCGAGTTCTGGGGTAGGGGTGCCTGCATAGGTGTCCACGCTTCCCCCCAGCACCGCCTGCCAATGTTCCATGCCCTTGGGGGTAGCTGCTGGGTACTATCCCCTGTGACACTGTGGGAAACACAGTCGTGCCCATGTTGGGCCTTCAGCAGTTGCTGTCTGGCTGCTCTGCTGCTTCAGCATTTGTATGGGCCACCTAGGCATCGCCCTAGTCCGCACTGTGGCCCAGCTGCACCACAGCATGTGCCGCCTGCGGCCCTCTGTATCCCCTTCTCTGGCATCTGTCCAGTTGCCGTTCCGACATGCCCGCCCTGATGTTGCGGGACATGTGCACGCCATAGGAACCCTGTCCGATGGTGGGGAAAACCCTGAGCAGCGCTATTTCACTGTGGGCTCATTCACCTTGTATGGGGACGGAGTATAGACCCTTCCACGATTTATATCTGTTCTATGGAGCTTACTCGGGGGGGGGGAGGGGTTGATGTTTCTCATTGATACCACTATTGGCCAGCTTGGTTATTGTTTTTTTCCAGTTTGTTGGGGTCATTTTCAGTGTTTCTGTGCCCTTTTGTGGGCTGTACATTGCTGACACTGAAATGGTTTCTCTCCCCTGTAATTTATTTATTTATTATTAACAATTCTTATATACCGCACTATTAGACATCAGCGCGGTTTACATTGAACAAAAAACATCCGACAATTTACATATGTCTGGTCATTACATTTAACAGGAAGTATAACTTGGCGAAATAGGGGAAACTAAATACAATGAGGGTTATCTGATAAAGGATATCCTGGTTAACTATATACAATGGTGGTACAATAGTACATGGAACAATTTACTATTTACATTGTGAAGTTGGCCTGTTGCGAGGTTCTATCTGTTTGACCACTTCTGCTATTTGCCTGGGGGTTATGTTCGGAGCTGTCAATGAGATATTTAAGGAAGAGGAAATGTTTCAGTGCCTTTCTGAACTGACTCAGATTAGGTGTTGCTCTGATTTGTGCTGGTAAGGTGTTCCATAGAGTTGGGGCACAGAATTGGAAGGCTCTGTTGGCTGTTGATCTAGTGCATCTTGTGGTATCATTTGGGATAACTAGTGTGTTTAATTCTGCTGTTCTTCGTGGCCTGTTTGGTGCGAGTGGTTGTATGAGGTTGGAGAGAGAGGAAGAGGTGAGTCCCTTAGCCGCTTTGAATGTTAGCAGTAAGGTCTTGAAGCTGATCCTCGCTTGCATGGGGAGCCAGTGTAGCTGTTTTAGAAGGGGTGTTACGTGATCTCTCCTGGATGCCCCGAGGAGTACCCTTGCTGCACTATTCATGGCTAGTTGCAGGGGGCTCAGGGTGGACCGGGGGAGTCCTTGTAGTATGGAGTTTGAGAAGTCGAAATGGGGGAGTATAAGGGCTTGATAAATGGTTCGGAAGTCATCCGGTTCAAGTAGCATGCGTAGGTGTCTGAGGGATCTGATTTTAAAGTAGATTGCCTTGACTGTATTGGCTATGTGGTTCTTCATGTCAAGGTTTTGGTCCAGCGTTACTCCAAGGTAGCGTATTGCCGGTTTTACTTGGAGTTGGGCATCCTTTACGTTAATACAACTCGGAGGGGTGAAACTGGTGTTCCTCGAGACGAACAGTACTTCCGTCTTTTTGTGTTGTATTCTCAGGTTTTGTGATAAGAGCCACTCTGATATGGTGTCAAAGCAGTTAGTCAGCGGGGTGAGGTCTAGGCAATCCAATGATATTGGCATATATAGTAGTACATCGTCTGCATATATCATGTAACTGACATTAAAGGATCTGATGATGTCGCAGATGGGTTGGATGTATATATTAAACATCAATGCAGATAAGGAGGATCCTTGAGGTACACCTTGACTTTGTTGGAAAGGTTCAGATGTGTCCCCATCGACTCGGACATGCTGCCATCTATCGGACAGGTAAGATTTACACCATTCGAGTGCTGTTCCACCGATGCCTTTTTCCCTTAGCCGGCAGATGAGAATTTCGTGGCATACCGAGTCAAAAGCCGCTGCTATGTCTAGGAAGACGAGAGCGAAACCCTGGCGTATGTTATCCACACCCGAGATTATGTTGTTGAGGAGTGTTGTGAGTAGTGTTTCTACTCCATGGGACTCTCTGAAACCATGTTGAGCTGGATCCAGAGGGGCTGAGGTGTCTATATGATCCTGTAATTGCCTGTGCACTATTTTCTCAATGATTTTTGCTAGCATAGGTATGCTAGATATGGGCCTATAAGAGTCTACTTTTTGAGGATCAAGTTTGGTGTTCTTTAACAGCGGTCTTACAGAGGTCTGCTTGAGCGTAGCGGGGAAGGAGCCAGTGGTGAAGGAATAGTTTAAGATTTTAGCTATAGTTGAGGATATGTCACATCGCAGGTCCTTTATCCAGTGCGCAGGGCAAGGGTCTGTGTGAGCAGTGGTTGTGTTCAGAGCTAGAATAGTATCTTCAATAGTTTTCTTCGAGGGGGTAGAGAATGATGCCAGTGATACTGGGTAGTCTTGTTCATCAGGAGAGTCCGGTATTAATATTTTGTTAGTCTTGCACATTTTAGATTGCATGTAAATTGCATAGTCCTGTGGATGGATCCTGCTGTGGTGCTCAGGGGTTGGCTCTTTGGCAAACATTTTAACTAAGTTAAACAAGTCGTGAGGTTTATTCAATGACCGTTTCAGGGTATCTGTGTGGTGTTGTCTGATTTTATCTGAGATGGCTTTACGATGCTCAGACAGGTGTTGGATGTAAGCTGATTGGTCACTGCTAGTACGTGACTTTCTCCATCGTTTTTCTAGCCTTCTTAAAATGGTTAGTGAGGTTTTTAAATCGGCTGTGAACCATGGGGTGTGCATTCAACGGCAGGTTTTCATTCGCGTTGGAATTCAGCTCTGAAAATCAGCGAGTTAGCCTCTCCCCGCCCACTCTCCACCCATTGACCCCTTATCTCCGCCCTCTCTCCACCTTCTGCGGTGTTTTACCGCGCCGCGGGAGTTTAGATCGTTAACTACGATTAACACGTGTTATATGACGTTAACGATCGTAAGCGCATCATAACGCGCGTTATGCGCTTACAATCGTTAACGTTACATAACGCGCGTTATTCACGATTACCGCAGTTTAGTAAACATACCCCTAAGAGCGGACAAGGCCATAACTGAGAGACTGAATGAATTCTTTGCTTTGGTCTTTACTGAAGAAGATGTAAGGATGTTACCCATGACTGAAATGGTATTTAAAGGTGATACCGCAGAAGAATTGAAAGAAATATCGATACACCGGGAAGATGTATTACAACTATTTGATAAACTGAAGAGTAGCAAATCACCTGGACCAGATAGTATACATCCAAGGGTGTTGAAAGAACTGAAATACGAGATTATAGACTTACTATTAGTAATCTGTGAACTATCATTTTATTTATTTATTTTATTTATTTAACTTCTCTTATATACCATGCTATTACATATCAGTTCGGTTTACAAAAAACATCATATTACTATGCGGGCGGACTGCATAGAATTACATTAAACAAGGGTCAAAATCTTCTGTAATACCTGAAGATTGGAGGATGGCCAATGTAATGTCTATTTTTAAAAGGGGTTCCGGGAAACTACAGACCGGTGAGCCTGATATCAGTACCAGGAAAAATGGTAGAAACCATTATAAAGAATAAAATTACTGAACATGTAGATAGTTATGGCTTAATGGGAGACAGCCAACATGGCTTTAGCCAAGGAAGGTCTTGTCTTACTAATCTGTTATGTTTTTGAAGGTGTGAATAAACAGGTAGACAAAGGTGAGTCGGTTGATATAATGTATCTGGACTTTCAGAAAGCCTTTGATAAGGTCCCTCATGAGAGACTATTGATGAAATTAAAAAGTCATGGTAGTGTACTATTGTGTATCAGGAACTGGTTAAAAGATAGACAGCAGATGATAGGGCTAAATGGCCAATTTTCCCAATGGAGAAAGGTGAATAGTGGAGTACCCCAGGGATCTGTGCTGGGTCCGCTGCTTTTTAACATATTCATAAATGACCTGGAAACGGGAAAAACAAGTGAGGTGATCAAATTTCAGATGACACAAAACTATTTAAAGTTATTAAAACCCATGAGGATTGTGGAAAAATGCAAGAGGATCTTGATAAATTGGAAGACTGGACATCAAAATGGCAGATGAAATTTAATGTGGACAAGTGCAAAGTTATGCACCTAGGAAAAAACAACCCAAACTATAGTTACACGATGCAAGGTTCCACATTGGGATCCACCACCCAGGTAAAAGATTTAGGCATCATCATGGACAACATGTTAAAACCCTCCGCCCAGTGTGCAGCGGCGGCCAAGAAAGCAAATATAATGCTTGGTATCATAAGGAAAGGAATGGAAAATAAGACAAAGGATATTATAATGTCTCTGTATCGTTCCATTGTGTGACTGCACCTTGAATATTGTGTGCAATTAAGGTTGCCATACCTTAAAAAGGATATAGCGTTATTAGAAAAGGAAGAGAAGAGCCACCAAAATGGTAAAGGGGATGGAAAGATACTCCTATGAGGAGAGGCAAAAAAGGTTAGGGCTCTTCAATCTGGAAAAGAGACGGCTGAGGGGAGATATTATAAAGGTCTATAAATTAATGAATGGAGTGGAACAGGTAAACGTAGATCGATTGTTTATGCCATCAAAATATAGAAAGACTAGGGGACATGCAATAAAGCTACAGTGTAACCTATTTAAGACTAATAAGAGAATTATTTTTCACTTAACGTGAAATCAAACTCTGGAATTTGTTACCGGAGAATGTAGTAAAAGCTGTTAGTGTAGCTTGGTTTAAGAAACTTTTGAGCAAGTTCCTGGAGGAAAGGTCCATAAACCATTGTTAAAGGGGACCTGAGATATCCACTGCTTGCCGCAATACAAGCATTGTGAAACCTGTGTACCTTTTTTGGGAACCTACCAGGTACTTGTGACCTAGATTGGCTACTGTCAGAAACAGAATACTGGGCTTGATGGACCTTGGTCTGACCCAGTATAGCATATCTTATGTTCTTATGTTCATGACAAGGAGGATAAGGACAATTAGGGAAGAGATTAAAAAAAGCTTTCAAGAAGAGAATCAGGAGAAATTTGTGAGCATATTCCCCAACCACATGGCATTTACAGTCAGGCAGGACTTCACTGCTTCAAGTTTCATGAGCCTTACCGACATTGCACATTTTAACGTTCCACCTCACCAGACTTCAAAACCAGGTAAGTACAAGAGATCTCCATGTTCAACCAACTATGACAAAGCCCAGCTAAATGTGTCATTTGGCTCTGAGAGGATCAGAGCTCACACACTCCTAAGCTCAAGTCCCAATGATGCCAGCAATGATCCTCAGACATTTTTCTTCTCATGTTCCTTGAGTAGTTCTGTACTTTATAAAAAGAAAATGACTAATAAAACACTTTCAAGACTTAAACGTCCACTCTTCAGTGCTAGGCTTTTTAACACTGGAATAATTATTTTTGATTCCTGTTACAGTACAAAAATACATCTTAGAGTTCTTCAGGAAATGTTTAATCTTTAGAATTGCCAAACACTCCAATGATCTCTCTAAGTCAGAGAGTGCTAGAAAGCAACACATGTAAAGCAAAAATTCAATCAACTAGTGCAAGAGATAGAAGGACTGTGGCAGCAAGTGGAAATTGAATCTTTTGAATATCACAAAGGTCAGGAAACAGGGGGGGGGGGGGGAAGAGAAAATAAAGATGAGGAACATTTTGAATGAAGTCTAAAACCAGGCCTGATGCAAATTTGCTGGCTATTTGAATTGTAAACTAATAACATGATAATTATATATGTCTTAATGTTATATTGAGGCCTGGATGAAGCTACTTATGTCCAGACATCAGACTCAAATTTTATATGAGTCGAAGGTTCACTCATAAGAAGTTAAGTAGTGACATGCTGGATCAGATCAAGGGCACATCCTGCTTCTGACAGTGGCCAATCTGAATGATAAGGCAAGGAATGGAGAATAAAACAAAGGATGACATCATAATGCCTCTGTATTGTTCCATGGTGCGACCGCACCTTGAATATTGTGTGCAATTCTGGTGGCAATATCTTAAAAAGGATAGAGCAGAATTAGAAAAGATACAGAGGAGAGCCACCAAAATTGGAAAGAGAATGGAAGGATACCCCTATGAGTAAAGGCTTAAAAGGTTAGGGCTCTTCAACTTTGAAACAAAGTAGCTGAGGGGAAATATGATAAATTAATGAATGGAGAGGAATGGGTAAATGTAGATTGGTTGTTTACTCCTTCAAAAAGAAAAACTAGAGGACATGCAAGGAAGCTACAGTGTAACCCATTTAAGAATAATTGTAAAAAATATTTTTTCACTCAATGTATAATCAAACTCTGGAATTTATTACTGGGGGATGTAGTAAAAACTGTTAGTGTAGCTGGGTTTAAAAAGGTTTGGACATGTTCCTGGAGGAAACGTCAATACACCATTATTAAAGAGGACCTGGGAAATCCATTGCTTACCCAGGATAAGTAACATGGAATCTGTGTACCTTTTTGGAAACCTGACAGGTACTTGTGACCTGGATTGGCTGCTGTTGGAAACAGGATATTGGACTTGATGGACCTTTGGTCTGACCCAGTATGGCATATCTTACATGAAAGAAGTATCCAAAAGATGCCAACTGTGAGAGTCTTTCCATATTGCTGAAAGTCTATCTAGCTAATAATTAATGGAAAATTATCCAAACCTTTTGTTGAATCTTGCTATATTACTGATCTTGATCACATTTCCCAGCTAGACCACTGCATCAATGCTTTTACAGTTTGCTTGTGTTTTAACTACTGAATGAATGATGTGTCATGTGCAAAGTGGATGACCTCACTTACTGCCCCCTTTTCCAATCCTAGAACAGATCCTCAGCCATGCCATCATTCATCTCTTTCTGTTGCAAAAACTGAACATTAAGTCCTATTCTGATAGTTTAAAAAAAAGTTTTACTCAAGTACTGTATATGAAGATAGGATTTGCCATGCTGGATCAGACAATGATCCATCAAGCCCACATACTCAAAGACAGGGCAAACGTTTGACTGTCTTTATTGTGTAAGTTTGATTCTGCAGATACTCACATCCAAACAAGGCCAACAGGACCTAAACTGTGTAAAATTCCAGAGGAGCAATGGCAATTAAATCTAAACCACAGAAGAGCCTGAATGGGTTGACTATGTTTATCCGAATCCTACCCTTACTGGTCCTAATAGTATTTGGATCTAATCCAGCCTGGTTTAATCCTTATATACAATCTGATTTAGCTGAACCAGAATTCAGTTCTCCTGATGCAAACACTAGCTTCTGTTTAAGCCAATTTGATGAAATTTGTCACATCAAACATTGTACAACACCAGACATCACTACTATAGTGTCATGCACGGAGCATCAGTTGACAAACGCAAAATAAACTAATCTGGTTTGAATCTTTGCAAATTTAATGAAAACTATGGTGAAGTATTGCATATTTTTATAACAAATTTAAGATGCCTTTTTATGATGTCAGAATTTGACACATACAGTTTTTACTTCAGCTATACTTCACATTTTTACTGACAAATCCTTAATTCCAAGAAGCTACCCAGAGAACATACAATATCTAAGTATTTGCACGCTACATTGTATTTTCCAAGTGCCCTAGTACAAAGATGTGGCTTCCCTTTCCTTCCTTTTCCAGTAATAAGAGGTTACTAACCTATTTGTACATACTGTCAAGTGGAGATGAAAACACGCACTTCCCTGATAATCTTCTTGAAACAGCTTTATTGGCTGCCACATCCTTGTTGACAGGCTGATTAACCAGTAACAGACGAAAGCCTTTATCGAGTCTAGATCGTAACCACAAGTCCTTATTGAGCCTGCATGGAGAAAGGAAAATGGGACTCTGATAAATTACTTATAAGCTTTAATCTATAGAACTGTTTTTTTTCTTTTTTATAAACTGTTGGATGGTTTCATTTGGTCTGCCAAAATATCTGCAGTGCAACTTGAAATCCTGATGAGCTCAGGTTTAGTTGGAGTAAAGTTGCCCTTCCAGCTGTATGATGCTTGAGCTGTAGAAATCTGAGGAAACAGATTTTGTATTTATAGCACTTATGCATCAGATCAGCAGTAGAGATGCCCATAGAGGTCATTTTATAAGGTTATTGACGCGTCTGTAGGCGACAGCTTACTCGTATTAATGGCCTCTTATAAAATACAGATCAGTGAAAAAGACTGAATGTTGATATAAAGGTATGCACCAGGGCCGGCCCAACCATCAGGAGAGACTAGGCAGTTGCCTGGGGCCACAGCTTCTGGGGAAGGGAGGACAGAAAGAGCAGCAGTGGTCAAAGAGCTATAAAAACGCAGAACCTTCAGCACATTCTTTTACCTGCAGGGAGAGCTGGCACACAGATACTATAAAGCAGCGTTTCCCAAACTGTGGGTCACAACCCCAAAGGGGGGGGGGGGGGTCACAAAATCCTCATTTGGGGTTCGTGATCACATGTTGTGCTAGGGTGAAGGGAGTTCAGGTAGAACAAAAGCAGCATGAAATAAGGCAATCGCTCCCAAAACAGCTGCAGCCACCTCACTTCAAATCCAGCCTTTGTCCCCACCACCAACGGCAAAGAAAACACAGGTGCAGGACCTTTCCAATACGGGTGCACACGCACTTCTAAGAACCTGCCAGCCAACCCTGTCCCACCCCCACTGATGCATACAGGGATGACCATCAGGGTCATAGAGGTTCGTGCGCACCTGTATTGGAAAAGCCCCGCAGCTGTGCTTTCTTTGCCGCCAGTGGCGGGGACAAAGGCTGGATTTGGAGATACGCATGCTAGGTGTGGTTTGCAAATCGATGCATGGCAAGGAGCAGAAAGAAACAGGAAATTCGAGATATGGGGGGTGGAAGAAGACTAAGGAGATGCTGGATTGGGGGGGGGGGAGACATGGGGTGACAGAGTGGTGATGCTGGACATTAAGGAAGACAGAGGAGTGATGATATGGGGAGGACTGGCCAAAGGAGAGAGATGCTGAGGCTAGGGAGATGCTAGATGTTGGGGAATAGGGAGAGTGAGGGAGAGAGAGAAGGGGAAAGATGTTGGGCAGGGAAGGTGAAAGATGGATAGGGGGGAAGATCTTGGGCAGGGAGGGGAAGAGAGAGGGAAAGAGTTAGGAAAGACTGGGGAATAAGAGGTTGGGGAAAGAGAGGTGGAAAATGGAAGGATAGGATTAGGGTTGGAGAGCTATGGCGGATGCAGTAAAAAATGAGGAATTAGAGACTGGACAGTAAGGAGGAAGAGGAGTGAAATCTGAGTGGACAGAACGAGAAATCATAAATGGAAGAAAGCTGAAAGGGAAAAGATCAATGTCAGAGATGGATGTAGAAGAGCAAGTGAAGAAGATAAGAAGGGAGAGAAGTGGCAGATAGAGGTAAGAAAAGACAGAGGACGCAGAAACCAGACACCAGGACCAAGGAAATTAGAAAAATTAAAATCGCCAACCACAAGGGTAAAAAACTTATTTTCAGTTTAATGACGGGAATATATCAGTTTTTGGATATGATATGTGCCATCTTTATATTTTGTACAGTACAGGGGGAACTGCATTTGTTTATTTCTCTGGGGTTGCACTGCATGCAAAGCCTGGCTTCTTGGGGTTTCAATTTAATTCTTGTCTATGAGATGGGGCAGGATTGGGGGGAAGATGTTGGACCAGTGAGGAGAGGGAAGGTTGGATACTAGACCACAAGGGAAGGGGAAATAAGAAGGATGCCTGACATGATGTGAGATAGAATAGGCTGTATGGCAAGGAGATGCCTGGCATGGGGGTGGTACAGGGCAGGGATACAGAGGATAGGCTAGACATGGAGGAGGGGGAACAAGGGAGACAAAAAAAGATGCTGGACATAGGGAAGGGAGGGACATGATTGATATGTGGGCATAATGGGCAGGGAGACAGGAGATGCTGGATATGGGTGAGAAGATGACTGGTGAGACAGAGGAAATTATGGCCTTTGGGGGGAGATTATGGAAACAGAGAAGATATTTGACATTGAGACATTATTGGGGAGGTGAGAGAGAAGAGATGCTGGACATGGAGGGTGCAAAGACTGGTGAGCCTGAAAATTAAGGGTGGGGCTAGGTAGACAGACAGAAGGGCATGGGAAGGAAGGAGATAGACAGAGGAGATACTGGGAATGGGGGGACTAGGGAGAGATGCTGGATATGGGAGTGGGCTTGGGACACAGAAGAGATGCTGGACATGTGTTGGGGGGAGACTAGGGAGGTAGAAAGATGGGAGGAGAAAGAAGAAATTGCAAATGTACAAGTGATTCTGGAAACAAGAATTAAGAGAAAACGGAGGAAAGCAGAGCTATATGATTAGAAAAATAAAATGGCCAGAAAACAAGATAGAAAAAATAATTGTATCTTCCACCTAGTGATTGGAATATCTGAGCTTTTGGAATGTACATCTGCCAGGATTGGTGATAAATATAGCTGGGGTCCAGCTAAGGGCAAAAGCTCTGGGAGGGGAGCTCAAAGCCCACTAGCAAGCTGTGCTTTCTTCAGCTTCCGACATACACACGCTGCCCCCGGTCACTTATTCCTCACATCTGCACAGACATGCTGCTTCCAGACACTTGGCCCCCACACTGCAAATGTTCAAGAAGCTGTGTCATTACTTCTGAAACCCGTATGTGTCAGGCATGTTCAGTACATCAGAAAAGTAAAGTTTAATATTTAAAAGCGTGATGTCCAATTATGCATTTTTGCAAGATTATTGTTGGAAAGGTTGTGGTCAGATGATCATGATAACTAAGTTTAATTATCTAAATCTTGGGGAGTGGGAAGGCTTAAGGCTGAAGGTTTGGCTAGGGAGTCTAGTCCTTGCATCAGCCCCAGGGCAGGCCGGGGGCACAGGTGAAGTCGCAAGTAGCCCTGTCAATTATAAAATACCTTAATCTTTGTGCACACTTGCAAATGCACTTGCTAAAGAGTGTGTGAATCGAAGGCACGATCTCTGCCACTTTTGTTGGTATTTTAGAATGACAAGTAGGCGCCTCTTCCTCTATAAACAGGCTTACAATAAACACAGTTTGGCTGCCTGTTATAAAATTACTCTCAAAGAGGGCACTTTTAAAACTGCCCACATTGCTGCACATGGCTACGTTTTGCCCATCGTCTTTGCAAGAATGGTCAAAGTAAAGTACACTTTGATAACACTGGTCAACAAATTTTTACTAAAGTCATGTTACTGAAATAAAAATAGTAATTTCTTATCAATTTCTATATGCTGAACACGAATATGACAGTGAAATTGCAAAGTTGGCTCTAGTTTTTTGTAATCTACAAGAATTAATGTTTACATCACAAAATGCATGTCAATAGTAAATATAATAGGCCTTTGGTTAATACCTGTAAAAAACCAAGTCATAGACTACTTCTTAGATTTTTCTACCTGTCTCTTGTACAGCTGTTCGGGAGCTTCTCTGGGGAGTGTCCAACAGTAGTCAGCCAGCACTGTAGTGGACCATTTTCCCTGGTATCTTTGCTCCATCATTGCGATATCCTGGTGAAAACATTCGCCCTGTTTATCACTAACCATACCACAGTTGTCAGGAAAGAAATCGAGATGGGAATCAAGGAAATAGATCTTTAGAGACATATTGCAGCCAAGTTTCTGATACTGCATCAGCGTGTTTTCTACTAGTTCCTTGTAGTTTTCTGCCCTAACATTCCTGAGAAAGTTTGTTGACACTAGGCGACAAGCATTCCATGCTTGTTTCACATCACCTTGCAGCAAGTTGTTGAACCGGTCATCTTTGAAGAGCTCTCGAATCTGAGGACCCACAAAAACTCCCTCTTTAATCTTTACTTCACTGAGTCGAGGGAATTTTTCATGCAGGTATCGGAAAGCTGGCGAAGTGCGGTCCATGGCTTTCACAAAGTTTTTCATCAAACCTAGTGTGATGTGAAGGGGTGGTAGCAGGATTTTGTGAGCCTCAACCAGAGCTGGGTGCTGGATATTCTTCTCTCCAGCTGTTACATTTTGTCTGCGATTCCATTCCTTCCGCAAGTAGTGCCAATCCCTTGCTTGGCTATCCCACTCACATAAGAAACACATGTATTGTATATATCCCTGCTGCAGTCCCATTAAAAGGGAAACTACCTTCAAGTCACCACAGAGGTGCCAGCTGTACTTGTTATAGTTAATGGAAGTCAGTAGATGCGTTAAGTTATCTTATGTCTCTTTCATGTGTACGGCATGCGCTACTGGAATAGATGGAAGACGGTTTCCATTGTTCAAAAGCACAGCCTTCAGACTCAGTTTCAAAGAGTCTATAAAGAGTCTCCAGTCTTGTGGGTCATGAGTGATTTTTAAGGCATTCATGAGGCTTTCAATATCGGAACAGAATATCAGATTACTTTCCTTTCCGACTGCGTATAGTACACTGCTGACGTCAGATGGCTTCAGCAGCCGTCTGGCAGTAGTATTGCATTGCATCAGAAAATGATGCAATCAACACTGGATGATGTGTGCATGCTAGTATTATGCAATGTTATGCAATATTACATTATTCAAGGCTTATTTGGGATGTTGTTGATGTCCTACTGGATAAATTTACACAGTGAAACGTCAAAAATGAACTACATGCAATATCTTCAAAACGAGAGCCAATAAAATTTTTTTAATGTTATATTCATGTTCAGCTCACCAAGATACTACAGATTAGGGCCTTTTAAAGTCAGTAACGATTTCAATGTTGACCAGTGTAATTATTCCTGGAAAGGCTCCCATAGACAAACCTATTTTCTTCGCAGATTCTTTTTGCTGACTAAACAAGTATGTGCAGGTTTTAAAAAAATATTTATAGTTATGGTCAACATTATTGGCACCCTTGCAGTTCAACCCCTTAATATCCAATATCTCCTAAAAAAAAGTGGCCAGTGAAATGGCTTTGGACTATATATGTACAAATATTTGACACACAAAAGAATCAAATACAACAAGACCAATTAAAAAAGGAAATAACAGGAAATAGTATAAAAACTGGGACATTGCCAAGACATCATTATTTGCACCCTTACAAACAATTCAAATCAGTTGGAACAGAAGAACTACATTCGCATTACAGTAAAATTAGACACACCTGTGATCAATTATCAGTACTCACATGACTTGAGTCAACCAGCGAATGATGGCTCTAATGTTTAAATGGCCACATTAACTCTCTGTTCCATTTTCGCAATGGTAAAGAAGAGAGCTGCTTGAGATCATTGGAAAAACTTATCACTCTTTCAAAGGGGTACAAGGCTATCTCCAAAGATCTTGGAATTCTGGGGCCCAATATTGAGATGGGCACCTCGTCAGTGCATCGCCCTCCCCACTGACCTCTAACCTGGAGATTCAAGGCATTGAATATCTGGGGATCGCTGCAGACCCAGGAAGCTGCTGAAGCTAACTGGGCAGGAGTGATATTGCATGATGCCCAGTTAGCTCCTGCGCCTTAAAGATAGGCGAGGGTTTTTAAAACACAGATTGCTAACTGGGTAGCATGCAATATCGTTGAGCCCAGTTGGCGCTTTTCACCTCCTCTACTCCACCCCGGAACATCCCCGACATCCCCCAATGC
Source organism: Ichthyophis bannanicus (assembly GCA_033557465.1). Lineage (NCBI taxonomy): Eukaryota > Metazoa > Chordata > Amphibia > Gymnophiona > Ichthyophiidae > Ichthyophis > Ichthyophis bannanicus. Next base: position 181,093,884 of record CM066045.1, on the reverse strand, counting down.
TAACCAGATAGCATCGGGGTGTGTAGGGGAGTTAGCAGGGGATATTCATCAGCACTAACCATGGAAGTACATTTGAATAACTGAACTTAAGGTAATTACATGTTTTACGGGGCTATAAACTGTGTAAATGCCTTTCAAAAATCGAGCCCCCATGTCTATAGTTCGCAATGTTTTTAAGAAGTTTTCTGTTCATGGAGCTGTCAACAACCTCCCAAGATGTGGTGGGAAGAGGAAAATTAATCCAAGAAGTCTTTGAAGGTTAGTGCGAATTGTTGGAAAAACATCACGTACAACATCCATAGAGCTTAAGGCTGACCTGGAACAATCTGAAAAGTGATTTCAACCCGCATCATATGCTGTGCACTAAACAAAGGAGGACTACATGGGTGAAGACCAAGGAGGGCCCCACTGCTCAATGACAAACATATAAAGGCACACTTGATCTGTGTCCAAAACCACCTTGAGAAACCACAATCCTTCTGCGGACAGATGAAACCAAACTTGAGCTCTTTGGCAATGCAGACCAGTGATACATTTACAAGCGAAGAAATGAAACTTATAAGGAAAAAACCCCACCCTTCCTACAGTTAAATATAGTAGAGGTTCCAGAATGTTGTGGGGCTGTTTTGCTGCCTCAGGAACTGGAGGCCTGGAACGTATTCAAGGAATCACAAAGTCAGAGGATTTCCAAGGTATTTTGGAGCGAAATGTGCTATCCAGTGTCAGAAAGCTAGGTCTGGGTGCAAGGTAATGGGTCTTCCATGAGGACAATGACCCAAAACATACATCCAAAAGTAGAAAAGAATGGCTAAAAAGGAACAAATTGACTTTTTTAAACTGGCCAGCAGTGAATCCTGATCTCAAACCAAATTGAGAACCTTTGGAAAGAGCTGAAATCTGCCATTGGTAAAAGGAATCCTGGAAACATTCATGAGCTGCAACAAATCACAGTTGAAGAGTGGGAGAAACTACCAGCAGACAGATATGCGAAACTTATAGATGGCTACATGAAACGTTTGGAGGCTGACATCACTGCCAAGGGTTATGCAACCAAATATTAGTGAAGGGTGCCATTAATCCTATCCAGGTCATATTTTGCTTTTTTCTCAGAAATTGCTATGTCTAAGTTGCACAGACATGTTTTTCTTGTTGTATACCTTTGAACATACTACTAAAATATTATGATGACATACAGTTGGAATATTTCAAATTATTTCTCAAGATATTGTACACAACATACCTAAAATGCAAGGATGCCAATAATGTTGACCACAACCGCATTTAACAAGAGAGGTAACACTCCAAGAAAAGGGATAATAGGGCCACAGTAAGGTGAAAAAATACAATATTCCCATATTCAAAGATGCATAGCACCCACTTCAAAGGTGCAATAGAACACAGGGTCATACCAGGGTCTGTGTGAGTGGTGCAGCCACACAGGGCGCAAGTATGGAAGCGATGCTAATGTCTTCACTGGACTTGCAGGAACCCCAACAAAAGCAAGTTGCTATATGCATCTGGATGATGAGGGGGAGCACCCGGGCGCATTGCTAGCTTGGTAGGGCCCTGTATATTTGTGTCGGGGCAGTTTCTCTAAATAGGTTAGTTTTGCACATACCTTGAGAGTCATGAACCTCACTTCTAAGCCAAGGTATGTGGTGTGTGATCTCAGTCTCTCAAATTTACTGCTAATGCTCGGCGCAGTATTTACATTGTGCCAAAGAGAGCTTCCTTCTGATGGTATTATAATGTAACCTGATGGTATTATAATAAAAAAAAACTCACCTGGGGGTCTGGAGTTGCTCCGAGGCTGTGGAAATCAGCCAAGTGTTTTTTTCCTCCCACAGCTGCAGGGAAAGTAGGGAGGGAGCGAGATTTTTTATTTTAAAAAAAAAAGAATGTTTTGGGCTCGAGCTGCTCACTGCTCAAGCTGGCAGCCAGTTTGTTTTTCTCCCCAAAGCTGTGGGGAAGAAATTAGAAGCAGCCACTCTTTTTTTTTTAATAAAAAGAGTGTGCACTGAGGCTTGGGGGCCTCAAAAGAGCTGCCTGAGGGGATTGGCTGTCCCCTATTGGTTAGAGGGGAGCTGCAGGCGCCTGCGGTGTTCCCCGATTGCAAGGTGGAGAGTGCCCTGGTATCAGGGAGAGCTGTAGAGCCAGCATCTGTTCTCAATGCTAGGGGGAGGGGCAGGGAAGGAGGATTGGGCCATCGGGAGAGGTCCAAAATTGAGATGTAATAGGGGGTCTTGAAAAAAAAAAAGATGAGGGCTGGAGGGCCTGGAAATATCTGGCCACATGGCCCCAAAGGAAAAGTGAATGGGCCATTGGAAAAGCCCAGGCAACTTCAGGGGGGGAGGGGGGGGAGGGGGGGGAGGGAGGGGGGGGGAGGAGGGGGGGGGAGGGGGAGGAGGGGGAGAGGGGGGGAGGGGGAGGAGGGGGAGGAGGGGGAGGAGGGGGGAGGAGGGGGGGAGGGGGGGAGGGGGGGAGGGGGGGTGGGTGGGGAGAATCCCGAGCAAAATGAATGAGACAGGAAAGTCCTAGATGAATGAAAATGGCTGCCGAGGGCTGAGCCGGCCTTAAAGGGGCCAGGCTCTCTCTAAACATCTCAAAAAAGGGATGTAATGTAAAGTTAATAAATTTCAATTTTTGAGTGTCTAGCAAGGCTAGATGAGGGCTGCGGAGCCTTGCTATGTGATTACCTTAAATTTTTAAGTTAAAATCACTGTGTTTGCAGTGTTTGTTTAAAAAGGGACAGCGTCTCGTGGCAAAAATGTCCAAGTATTAAGAATAAAAATTAAAAGTTTAAAATGGTGCAAAAGCGTTAGGGTGGAGGTGGGTCCGGGAAGAGTGGCCTACATCAGGAGTAGCCTGATGTTAAAAATTCTTAATTTTAAAGTTTTAAGTCATTCAAATGGCCCACGGAAGGTGTGTAGAGTGCAAGGAACTGGTTGACATGGTTTTTATGCATTTTAAACCATGTTTGAAGCAGCAATTTATATAAGTTGTATAAATGACAGTAAAGTGGTGTAAAAGTGTCAAAAATGGCATAAATGTTGTGCTGAAGTATTCATAATGTGATTCTGTAATAAACTGGGAGAAAAAGATGTTTTATTTGCTAAAAAATGAGTTGAAAGTGTCCAAAGTATCTAGATGTGGAGGCAGGAGAGCAGGGATATCTCCAAGCAATAATGTAGTAAAATGACTCAGCTGGGAGAGGCAGTTATATGACGCAGTTTGTATAAAATCCTGATTGTTGTCAGAGAAGAGGAAACATCAGCCTGTAAAATCCTCAGATGACCTTTATCGAAGAATTACGCAGAAATGATTCATGAAGAAGGGAATTTAGGTATTGTTTTTTTGGGGGGGGGGGGAAGTTTATCAGGATTATTTAATGACATCAGCTGTAGTAGGAACATGAATAGAATGTGTGTGTGATAAGTTTGAGGTTGGCAGTTGGAGCTTGGATGGAAATTAATGTGGTTGTACGTGAAAAGGTCTGTCAACAGGGCCCTGTTTTTGGTCGATTTTGAATAGTTTTGAATGTTTTAATGAAAGAACTGGATGCATGAGAGCGAGAGAGAGAGAGAGCGCGTGAATGAGAGGTTTGGGTGTGGAAAATGGATTTTTGGTTTTGATAAGAGAGTTTGGGTCTGGGGTGACTGAAAAGATTGTATAACAGAGAAGAGTAAGGTGAGAAAGTTAGAAAAAAGAATAGAGAAGGAAGATAATAGTTGAAGAGTTAGATAGTAAGAAAATTGGATTTTAGTTACTTTTTCTCTAAAGTTTGAAGGTAATAAGTTAGAGTCTCAGTTTAAAGAAATCGTGAGCTCTAGCTAGGGGAAAATTATTTAGGCATTCAAGGTACAGTCATTTGGATATCTAAAGGTGAAATCTGAGTAAATTTTGCCATCCAAAAAGGAGCACTTACCTGGATACTTATCTAGGGTTGAAAGGTTAGGGTTGAGAGGATTTGAGTGGGAAAGGGACTGCATGTGTGCAGGGAAACAAAGAGAGGTAATGAGATGTTTAGGAACGAGAGTGGGAGATACAGAGAATGCAATAGAGAGTGACCGAGTATGAAGGTGAGAGACAAAAGTGAGAGAAAGAGAGATAGGGCTAGAGATAAAAAACACAGCAAGTTTGCGTAATCATTTTTTAGAAGGACTTTTTCCTTTAGAAGACAGAGGTTAAGGGAAGGGGTTTATTTTGGGGGGGGGGGGGAATGTTTAAGAAAAGAGTATATTTAAGGTTTAGGTTTAAGGTAAGCACCCATGGTGCCGAAGACAACTATATATGCAGAAGACGACCGAACTTCCGCAACTCTAATGCTTGATCTAATATTCACCACAGACCCAACCAGCAGAGGAACAACCATCCCTGAACTATCTATTACCGCTGTCCCATGGTCTGATCACTCATTAATCCTATTCCAAATTCCTCAACCAAGCCAAGGCCAAAAGGTAGATAACTCAACAATTGGTCAATCCAACAATCCGCCAAGAAGATTCCAACCATTCAACAAAGAACTTATCCTGGAATCAACAATCCCACTAATAACCTCAACAGCACACAACCCAGACGAACTAGTCTCCAACTGGAATGAGATACTCAGCTCAATAGCTGTTCGACCAGCAATAAACAGACCTCAAGGGAAACGACACACAGCAACATGGTACTCTACTGAGTTGAAAGCCTCACTCGCGACACTAAGAAAACTTGAGAGACGATGGCGACGCTCACGCTCAGAAGTAGACCAAAGTGCATACAACCTACAGCTCACAGCGCACCGTACCGCAGTAACTGAAACCATGAAACGTTACCACGCTGACACCTTAAAGAGATCCCTCAACAAACCTCGTGACCTGTTTGCCCTTGTTAAGCGACTTACAACAGAACCTGCATCAGAACAAGCAAATGGAATCCATCCTCAAATATATGCAGATTATCTACAAACCAAACTATGTCAGATAAACAACAACTCTGTGTCCAATACTATCCTTCAGCCTTACAACCAAACATCACTCACTACCTTCATGACCCCATCCAAACAATGTATCGAAAACACCATAGCAGCTATCAACACGACTACAGCACAATCTGATCCATGCCCAGCATTCTGGATCAAAGAACTACGAACAGACCTCAGTCCCATCATAGCCAGACTCATGCAACAATCGTTCACAACAGGTGATTTCCCACGCACCCTCAAACACACATCAATAAGACCTCTACTAAAAAACAACAAACTCGACCAACAGAAACCGGAATCCTACAGACCTATAGCAAGCATACCGATGCTAGCAAAAATAATGGAAAAGGAAGTTCAGAGACAAATACAAGACCACATTGACTCCAATGCACCACTGGATCCATGCCAACACGGATTCAGAGAAGCACACGGGGTTGAGACCCTTCTTACCACACTCTTCAGCAGCATAATATCAGGCATCAACAATACCCGCCAAGGCTTTGTCCTTGTCTTCCTTGACATTGCGGCGGCGTTTGATTCCGTGAACCATGAACGCCTCTTAGAACGCCTCAAAGAAAAAGGAATCTCCGGTAAAGCACTCGAGTGGTGCAGGTCCTACCTCTCTGACAGATGGCAGCAGGTTCGATCCAAAGACACATCATCAGAACCATTCCACCAAAGCCAAGGTGTCCCACAAGGATCCTCCCTCTCTGCCTTGCTGTTCAATATATACATGCAACCTCTCTGCAACCTTATCCGGTCCTTCAACGTGAACTGCATGATATACGCAGATGACGTGCTATTATACATGCCTTTTCCAACAGAAAACCCTGACCTCTCACCAATAACATGCTGCATAAATGAAATATCCAACTGGCTACAATCCCAAAACCTCCGGATTCAACACAAGAAGACGGAGGTCATGTTCATTACAAGAAATCGTAACTTCACTGCGCCTACAGTACTAAAGGTGAAGGAAGCTGACCTCCAGATCAAATCCTCGATCAGATACCTTGGCGTCACACTAGACCAGAACCTAAATATGCAGGCGCATATAAGTAACACTGTAAGGGCAGTATACCATAAAATCAGATCCCTTAGATACCTACGATCGCTGCTGCAGCCTGATGATTTCAGGACCATCTTTCAAGCACTAATAATTCCGCATTTCGATTATGCGAATGCAATACTGCAAGGACTCCCCCAAACCACTCTGAACCCACTGCAAATGGCAATGAACACCGCAGCAAGAGTACTACACGGAGCATCCAGGAAAGACCATGTCACACCCATTATGAAACAGCTCCACTGGCTCCCGATTCAAGGTAGGATTACATTCAAGACCTTGCTACTCACCTTCAAAGCCACCAACGGTCTCTCGTCAACATCACTATCAGAGATAGTCCAGAAGACACCCCACAATAGGGACAGAAGGTCAGTAGCACAAAACACCTTGATAGTCCCAAGATCAATGACTCAATGCACCAAGTCAACATCCAGCAGGGCATTCAAACTTTATGCACCAATGATCTGGAACAGCCTCCCTCACAACATCCGAACAATCCCAGACATATTCCAATTCAGGAAGGCTGTGAAACACTACCTCTTCCTCCTACATTACCCGGAAACCAATGAAAGCTCAGCACCAATTACCGAAACCTCACAAATCTCCTCTGTCTGAAACCATAAGAACACATGACCAGCCTGTAAATTGTATATATTGTTATTGTATATAGATACCCTGTTAGCCAAGTTGATTCTCCTGTTCATATGTAAACACAAAGTACTATTGGAAATGTGTATGTTCGTTGTTTATTGTAAACCGCACTGATGCTGAATAGCGCGGTATAGAAGAGACTTTAAATAAATAAATAAACTCTGTAGCTGAGGACACCTGAGGCCACAATGTGGAAAATATGATAAGTTTTGTGCACTGATAATACTACTACTTGAGCTCAAATATACTAGGACATATACAGAGTCAATCGGGACACTGACGTAAAAGACATTCAATTGAAGACCAAACTATTTACAGATAATAGAGGAAGACACATTGGCTTTTTTCTAAATTTGTTTATTGTAAAGTATCATTTCCTGGAAAGTAACTGATTTATTCATAACTGCAACATCTATGATACTTACCTGAGCACTAAAGGTTTTTTTGTAATAAATAAAAGACTTATTAGTACTGTTTAACTACTTTCAAGACCTTATCCCTTAGTTATTTAGTTTATTTTGTCTTGTCTATTGTTCCCTGAACTCCTTAAGAGGGAAAGGGTAGTCCAGCAGGACTCAGCGTTCATGCACCAGCTTTCCTCTATATAGACATATAGCAATATCAACACCTGAGCCCAACAGGGATACAATAAATAAGAAGAGAAACAACTGTTCTATTGTCTTGAGAGACGGCAGTGGTTTGCAATAAGAACATAAGAACATAAGATATGCCATACTGGGTCAGACCAAGGTCCATCAAGCCCTGTATCCTGTTTCCAAACACTGGCCAATATCTACGTCATACTGTCCCCCGCAGCCCCCTCTGGTGGCGGCGTAGTGTTTTCCACCGAAGAGCTGGGGAGCGCACAAGATTAGGGGTATTGGGGTTGGCCAAGTGCGAGGGTCAAAGGTAGCGGTCCTTTGTGCCGACCTCGTTACCAACTTCCCAAAAAGTAACTTCACACCAAAGTGGAGGGAAAAAGAAAAAGGCTTTATTTCTCCTTTACGCAAAAATGGTTCAAAACATACGGCTTTGGAAAGCCACAGGATTGTATCAGTCCTTACATCAGGTTCAACGCATACAAAAACGATCAAAGTAACAACTGTTAACTTCACAGTAACTTAAAGTAAAATGAATCCTGCATTCACTTTATGCATTCATTGAACTCCCAAACAGGCTATAGCTTCACTGCTGTACAATATGTACATTCCATTGGTTCCTCAGCCTCCTCACCCCAGATTCCACTGGCATCCATTCCATATCAGATGGCTCTGAGTCTGAAGCTTCGGTAGGGCTGAGTTCTGGCTTTTTAAAAACATGCCATACAGTTTTCCAGTGTTTGTTTGTTAGCTTAGGGTGTCGGCTTCTGGCTACAGGATGGAACAATGGCTGTTCATCCGCTATAGTTTTAAAAGCACTCTTGTCACAACATTTAATACTGGCAGTTTTCTTCTTAGGGAAATTATCTAAGTATCATTGTTATACAGATAAACTTCTTTCCTCTGGCTTTCTTCTGTGCTAGGCCTAAGCAAACAATCACAAGAAATGGCTGCTTTACCTTTGAGCTTCCTTTTGTCTTTTCAAGGGAAGGTTTGAGGCCTAGTCGGGTTATCCTCCAACTCTGGCTGGCCCAAGTATTCCCACAGTGTCTCTCTTTCCTTAGTGTGTGGAGAAACCCCTCTGAGCCAAGGCTGCAGCTGTTGCCATCGGCCTTTGCTTCTACTCTTGTGGCTGTTGTCTGGTGGCCGCGCCCTTGCAGCTTCTCCCTGCTCACCAGGCCTCTGAGTTCTCCACTTTTCTCTCCAGTTACTTCTATAGATATCTCTCTGAGTACCTTTCTCTCCTTGGATATCTTTTCCAGTTGGATATCTTTCTCCTGGATATCTTTTCACTGGAGGCCTTTCCTCCACGTCATTCCTCGCATGTCTTTCTCTCAGGCTGTGTCTTAGCCCTTCTCCCTGGATAGGGCTCTCTCTCAAGCTGGATGTTGGAACATCTCTCTCCTTGAGTGCTCTCTGGGCTTGTCTTTCCTTGACTGCTCCCACTTCAACTGCTCTCCTTGATTCAGGACTGCCTCTCCTTAAATCGGAACTGACTGGGCCTTAGTCCTGCCCATAGAGGCGTGGTTCTTCTGAATCTATGCTGGCTCTCCTGCTCCCTCTATGTGGACCTTCAGGATATTGCATCTGAAACTTGTTTTTTTCTAAATTTAAAACATTTTTTCCTTCTGCAAGAGGGTCCGCTGCATCACAATACATACCTACAGTTTCCCCAAGACACAGGTTCCACAATGCTTATATTGGGTCAAGCATTGATATCCTGGGTCCCTTCTTAATAATGGTTTATGGACCTTTCCTCCAGGAACTTGTCCAAACCTTTTTTAAACCCAGCTACACTAACAGCCTTTACTACATCCTCCGGTAACAAATTCCAGAGTTTGATTACACGTTGAGTGAAAAAATATTTTCTTTTATTAGTCTTAAATAGTTTACCCTGTAGCTTCACTGCATGTCCCTTAGTCTTTCTATATTCTGATAACGTGAACAATCAATCTACGTTTACCCATTCCACTCCGTTCATTAATTTATAGACTTCTATCATATCTCCTCTCAGCCATCTCTTTTCCAGGTTAAAGAACCCTAACCTTTTTAGCCTTTCCTCATAGGGGTATCCTTCCATCCCCTTTACCATTTTGGTGGCTCTTCTCGGAACCTTTTCTAATAACGCTATATCCTTTTTAAGATACGGTGACCAGAATTGCACACAATATTCAAGGTGTAACGGGAGGTCGGCCACCCTGTATGCCCAGGGAATGCAGTCTGCCACCCAGGTAGCCTGCGTGCGCTTGGAGACAGGTAACCCCAGCTTACTGGGGTCATATGAGACGAAGAGCTGAGTAGCCCTTCGATGTCTCCTTGCATGCTCCAGGTAGAAGGACAATGCCCTCTTATAATCCAAGGTATACAGGACTGCCTCTGCCTGACTGGAATGCGGCCGTGTGTATGGTTTATCAGTTACGAGAGCTTGCAGCTCACTCACACGTCTGGCTGATGTGAGTGCCACCAGGAAGAGCACCTTCAAGGAGAGGAAGCGCAGATGGCAAGAGGACATCGGCTCAAAAGGTGGGCGAGTAAGCTGCTGCAAGACCACATTTAAATCCCACTCAGTTGCTGGAGGATGAACTGGGGGTTTCAGCAGAAGTAGACCTCTGAGGAATCTGGACACCAGGGGGTGAGCCGAAAGAGGTTGCCCCTCCACTTGCGAGTTATTTGCAGACAAAGCACTCAGGTGTACCCTGACAGAATTAGACTTGAGACCTAATTCTGAGAGGTGAAGCAGGTACTGCAGCACCACTGGTATCAGGCAAGAGAAAGGGTTTTCATTGTGCTGGTTACACCACACCTCAAACCTACCCCACTTGAAAGCATAGGATTTCCTAGTGGACTGCCTCTTTGAGGCCAGTAACACTTCTTCTACATTCCGAGGTAGGAGGAGAGGGGCCAGCACTACCCTATCAGCAGCCATGCCATCAGGTTGAGGGACCTGAGGTTGGGGTGCAAGAGAGAGACCTGCTTCTAGGACAAGAGGTCGGGCTGTGTCCCCAGTGGGCATGGGGTTTCCACTGCCAGCTGGAGGAAAAGTGGAAACCAAGGCTGTCTCGGCCATCTGGGGGCTACCAGAATGACCGAGGCCTTGTCCTGAAGTATTCTGAACAGAGTCTGGGACACCAGGGGTGTGATAGGAAACGCATACATGAGGCCCCCTGACCAGGAGATCAGGAAAGCATCTGCAGCCACCCTTAGAGGATGTGGCTGTCTGGAGAAAAATCTGGGCAGCTGGTGATTTTGTGGACTGACAAAGAGATCTATGGATGGATGTCCCTAGCGGCGGAAAATCCGCTGAGCCACCACCGGATCCAGTTGCCATTCGTTAGGTTGGAGAATCCTGCTTAGTTTGTCAGCTAGGCAGTTCTCCTGACCAGGCAGGCACACTGCTTTGAGAGACATACCCTGCCTGATGGCAAAAGAGCAGAGGTCCAGTGTCTCCTGACATAGGATATGAGACCCCATACCTCCCTGCTTGTTCAAGTAGAACATTGCTACCTGGTTGTCCATCTGTATCAATACAGACTGATGTGAGAGGACATGACAAAAGGCTTGAAGAGCTAGGCGAATCGCCCGCAGCTCTAAGAGGTTGATTTGGTGTGCCGACTCCTGAGGAGACCATAACCCCTGAGTGCATGATCCTTGGCAATGGGCTCCCCAGCCCAGCAAGGAGGCATCTGTCGTTAGCACTCTTGTGTGTGAGGGAGTCTGAAAAGACACTCCTTCGAGCAGGTTGGGTAGCTGACTCCACCACTGTAATGACTTCACTAGTCACCTGGATACTGTTATCCTATCTCTGAGGCTGCCGGTGGCTTGTGTCCACTGATCTCTGAGGCACCACTGAGCTGTTCTCATGTGGAGATGGGCATTTGGGGTCACATGCACCATGGAGGCCATGTGGCGCAAGAGGCGTAAGAAGTGTCTCGCTGAGACCTGTGCCTGAACTGCTGTGTCAGTGCTAGCAGCCTCTGTGCCCTGTCCTCCGGCAGGTAAGCCTTCGTATGAAGGGTATCCAGTCTTGCTCCTAGGAACTCTAAGTTTTGAGTGAGGAGCAAAGTAGACTTTGCGTGGTTTATGACAAAGCCTAGATGTTGCAACAGGTTGATAGTGCAAGAAGTGGCCTGTTGGGCCTCCTGAGGCAACTGGCCCCTGATGAGCCAGTCGTCCAGGTAAGGGAAGACAAAGATTCCTTGACTTCTGAGGAAGGCCGCCACTACAGCCAGGCATTTTGTAAACACTCTGGGAGCAGAGGCTAGGCCAAAGGATAGAACTCTGTATTGGAAATGTTTTCCTCCCACTACAAATCTCAGATATTGTCTGTGGTCTGGATGTATGAGGATGTGTGTATAGGCATCCTTTAGGTCTAAGGAGCATAGCCAATCTCCCTGGTGGAGGTAAGGCAGCAACATTCCAAGGGAAAGTATCTTGAACTTTTCCCTCACCAGGAATTTGTTTACGTTTCTGACGTCGAGGATGGGTCTGAGGCCTCCTGTTCTTTTTGGTATGAGAAAATACCTGGAGTAGAAGCCCTTGCCCTGCAGGTGGTGGGGCACCGGTTCCAACACCTGATCCTCTAGAAGACCTGCCAACTCCTGCAAGAGGAGGTCCCTGTGAAGAGGGGGTCTGAGAGGCTTTCCTGAAAAGGAGGGTGGTATCTGGCTTTAGTGAAGCAAATAGCTCCTTTGGACTATTTGCAGGACCCAGATATTCGAGGTGATGGCTGGCCACCTGTGGGCGTACCGGGTTAGTCTGCTTCCTGTGCATGGCCTTACCACTGGCGCAAGAGAGACTATGCCTTGGGAGTCAAAAACCCCCTCCCGGCTAGGTAGGAGCCGGGGACTGGGGGTCTTCTGCTTACGCAGGCCATGCCTTTGTCCCTTGGCCTGCTGCCCCTGTTGGGGAGTTGGGGTGGCCTGGTAAGTGGGGTAGTTGCAGTACGCAGTACCCTTCCTCAGGAAAAAGGGCTTTTTACCCGAGCCCTTGTTCTTAGAAGGGGAAGAAGTCTTTTTGGAGAGTCTTGTCAGGGTCAAGTACTCGAACTCGAGCTCAGCAGCCTTCTCAGTCATGGGTTTGCCAAAGAAGTTGTCACGAAGGCATCACTTTAGCAATAGTATGAGTGCTGACCCCCAGACCCCACAATACTCGGATGCATTTTAAACTCTGACCTCCCCAGCAAGTATACTTTTATAATTACAAATAAAATGTCTGACATTCCCTCTTCCCAAGGATGTGCTGGGTAATTACGGATAAATACTAGAAGCAAACAACTGTTGTCAGAGAATTGGTGTGGTCATACATATTTGTTTGACACAGCTGTAAGTTGTGATAAAGAAGCTTATCAGGACCTAGGAGACAGGGATAAAAAGAAGGAATTCACCCTTATCAAAGGACCTATTTTACAAGGTCAGAGACACAAAACTCCATTTACACCTAGAAAGCAGGTAATTCCTAGCTGCAATAGGTTGCAGAATGCCCCTAGCGGAGAAAAGGAGAGGGAATGCAGGCCCACGGTAAGGAACCCTTACGTCACTGAATTCCCCAATTACTCAGCTGCCACGAGGCAGTTTGATCCCCAACACCTGAGAGGAGAAGGGGTGGGGCTGGAGCCTGAGAGGTTTAAGTCTAGGTCAAATTATCCAGAGAGGGAGAGAAGTAGGAATGCTTACTGGAAGAGGAATGGAGCTGGAACCGTAAGAACAGCAGGAACAAGGAACACAAGTTGGAGGACAGGACGAGGAAGCTCAGGTGAATGGTGGCCAGAGCATGAGCGAGGAGAAGCTGATACAAGCCTTGACCCAGGTATGAGCATTAGAAGCTTGTCTAATTTGGAGCACTACAGAGTTGCAAGAGACAGCTTTTGCCCTAACGGAAGGCAGTCAGCCAAGCCCTCTGAGCTAGAAACGAAGGTAGAGCCTATGCAACTGGTTGAACAGGACCTAGCTGTAGAAGAAGACGACTCATACATGGATTGCTCTTTATGCCAATCTTAAAATACAGAGGGTTTTGAAGGGAGTCAACCATAAGGAAAACCTCCAGAGTCCGGTAACCCTGAGAGCCTATAGATAACTTGTGAAAGTCCTGTGTTAAAGGAGAAATACCTTTGCTGAGCAAGCTGAAGCTGTCTAATTAAAACTTGTTAAACAGCTGCTAGCCAGTGCAGTGCACAGCCTGAAGCCGTGCTGATGGTGAAATTAAGAAAAGCTTTGATTTTGTTTTCACTATTCCTAAAAAACCTTGCATAGAGAATTGTTTGCCTATGAAGAGTTAAACTTCTTGTTGAAAGTTTTCCTGTGTTTAAGGAGACAAACAGCCAGGAAGCGTTCTGCACGGAGAGAAAATAAATCTGTTTTAGGAAAAGCTGTTTCTGTTTGTTTTAAACAGCACTGCTAGCCATGCCTGGTAGCATTAGCTGTTGAAAGGACTTTTCTTTATGCTGAAGAACATTATAAGCTGTTTTGTTTTGAGTTCACTTATATCCTGATGTATTTTTGAAAGAATCCTGGAGAAACAATCCAAAGGTGTTATTTTGTGAACCTAGCGTTTACCCCATAAATAAATTTCTGTCAAAGCCTTACCACTCAAGCCAACTACAAATGTGTTTTTTTTACCTGAAGCCAAGTACCTCCTGACTGAACTACCTTTCCCATGAGGCATTGCAAAGCAGCCAGTCAGGTAAAGGCTAAATGGTGAATCTCTCCTATGACAAGCACGCCCCTCCATGCTGTCTATAAGGGGCTAAGGGCGTGACAGTGGCGTAGTTCTTGGATTTTTTACACTTAAGGATACCAGGAATTTCACTAAGGATATATAGCTGCGAGATTTTCAAGCCGAAGTAGGTGGAAGCAGCATTTCCCTGACGGACTTGATGAGCAGAAGAGGTGATCCAGGAGCAGTTCCTGAGGAAAAGACCCTGTATAAGCGAGAGTCAATGCCTGAATAAGGTAAAAGATACCTGGGCATGACCAGTTTTGGATAGAGGAAAAAGTCTATGCTGAGGCATTTAAAAGGGGGCATATAGAAAAAAAAAAAAGAAAAACTGTTGTGGGGTGCCGCCCTTGGTGTTTTTTTTTCTCTGTTTTTTCTTGCAGGTAATAAGTTATAGATCCTAAGGAGCTCGTGAACTGGATGGCGACCCACTTCGCACGTCAGCAGGAGCTGGTGCAACTGGCACAGGACAGTGCAATCGCTGCTATGAGGGAACAGCAAAAAACAGTTCTTGACTTGGTTGAAGCTTTGATTATGCTCCAGAGCCAGGGAGGCGGAGGAGTACCAGCGCCAGCAGGACCAGCTACACCTCGTGTGGACAGTATGGGTGACTTTCAGGGTACTGGGGCATTTAGTTTTGGAAAACTTACCCCAGAGGACAATATAGATGGTTTTCTTGAATCTTTTGAAAGAGTGGCTCAGGCTCTAGGTTGGCCAGAGACCCAGTGGGCAGTGTGTCTGGCTACATCTTTAACCGGAGAGGCACTTGCCGCCTACAGAGCCATGTCGGCAGCCCAAGCTTTAGATTATAAGGCTGTAAAAAGTACCATTAAGGACTGCTTTCGATTAACTGCCACAGTATACCGACACATGTTTAGAGCCACAGTCCTGAGAGTTAGCGAGACGCCAAAAGCCTTCAGCCAGGGGATTCGTGGATTAGCACTGAAATGGCTGGCTCCCGAAGGGAAAAATGTAGAAATGATTATGGATATGATAATGCTAGAACAATTTATGGCAGCAGTGCCAAAAGACTTACAGTCCTTTCTCATCCAGCAGACTTGCCAAAGCATGGGAGAGGCAACCCTTTTATCTGAACGTTTTATGGAAGCTGAATTAGCTTATCAGCAAAAGGGTAGTACTCTGAAAATAGGTGCTGAGGTTGGTTTTGCTGCATCAGAAAAAAAGAATGGAAAGGATACTGAATTTGGAAGTTTTTGTATGCCTAGCCAAGATGGAAAGTGGGCTAGGAAAACATGTTTCCAGTGTGGGAAATGGGGTCACTTGCAGAAGGGTTGCAAAGCCCGCACTAACCTAATGGGTACCAGTATAAAATGGCCTGGAGAAGGTTTTCTTTTAACAGTTGACATACAAGGGATTACTACAAATGCTCTTTTGGACTCTGGTGTGGACCAAAGCATGTTATCTAAAAGGCTTTGGCGAGCAATAGAGGCCCAGAACAACTCCGAGCATAGAAAGCCCGAAACTAATGTACGAATTAGATGCATTCATGGGGCTGCTTCATTTTACCCTACGTATAAGTTAATGGTCAAGGGTTTAGGGGTGCAGAAAGAGATCCCAGTGGCAGTGGTTCCCAAACTCCCATATGATTTAATATTGGGAAGAGACTGGCCCCAATTCAAACAGGGATTAGAGGAAGGCTTAGGGCAAAAGAGTGGCCTTATATCCACCCGATCCCAGTCTAGGCCCAATACCCAAGAAGATGAGACCCAAGCAGAGTCACTAAGAGATTTACCTTCACACAATGACTTGGTGACTTCCCCATCTGAAAAAGTTAAGAAGGGGAAAGCGCAAAAACGTCATGAGAGGCGTTGTAGGGCACAGGGAAGGGCTAAGATGGAGTTTAGCCAAGGGTTGCCCTGGGTGCCAGCTGAAATAGTAGAAAAGTTTCCAACTTTTCCCCAGGAACAGCGAGCCGATCTGGCTCTCACTCGAGCGTTTGAGTATGCCCGAGTGGTACGGGATGTCCTTCCCAGATTCCTGCTGGACGACGAGATATTGTATAGGGAAAGTCAGGACCCCCGTACTGGAATGATCAGAAAGCAGCTAGTTGTACCCACAACTTTAAGGGGTTAGTTTTGAGACTTGCCCATGATCATCCAGTGGGTGGCCATAAAAGGGTGCAGGGAACATTAGATCAGATTCTGATACGCTTTTATTGGCCTGGCATTTTTAAGGAAACCGCCCGGTTCTGTGCCACATGCCCAACGTGCCAGCGAGTTACAGCTGCACGACCCCCCGTCGTGCCTCTGATTCCAACACCCATCATATTGAATCCCATAGGGTGTATCGCTATAGATATAGTAGGTCTACTGGTTAAAACACCCCGGGGTTTCCACTACATCTTAGTCATGGTGGATCAGGCTACCAGGTTTCTCTGGGCCGTTCCTTTACGAAATATCTCAGCAAAAACAATAGCTTTAGAATTGGTAAAGTTGTTTTGTGAAATAGGCTTCCCCAGAGAAGTGTTAACAGACCAGGGTACCAACTTTGTATCAAAGCATTTGGCCCAGGTCTGGAATGCTTTCGGAATTCATCACGTAAAAACATCCGCTTATCATCCCCAGTCGAACGGTTTGGTGGAGAGGTTAAATCAAACCTTAAAACAAATGTTAAGAAGAGGGTTAGCAGGCAACATGGAAGAATGGGACATGTTGTTACCTTTTGTCCTATACGCTTGCTGGGAACGGATTCAGATTTCCCTGGGCGTATCTCCCTATGAGCTGATGTACGTTCGAGCCCCTCGTGGTCTCTTAGACATATTAAGGAAGCAGTGATTAGACCCGGAACAGGAGGGCAAGGGAGTTCCTCAATTTTTACGGGACTTAAGAACACATTTAAATAGGGCCTTACAGGTAGCTGAGAAGAATCTACAGGACAGTCAAGTGCGCCAGAAGCAGCGGTACGACCGAAGGGTCAAGCCTCGCCAGTTAAGCCTGGGAGAAAAAGTCCTGGTGCAGTTAGCAGGCGCCACACCCAAGTTTGAAGTACAGTGGAAAGGGCCTTGGAAGGTGATCCAACAGGTGAGCCCAGTGTCTTATGTGGTAAAAAATACTAAGGGACGCAGGCAGACTTACCACATAAATGTGCTTAGGTCTTGGCAAGAGAGATCTGCGACAGATAATATCCCCAGCGCAGAACAGCCGGCAGAAAAACTGCACAAAAATAACAATGCTCTCAGGAATTACGGACTGTTCAGAGGGACACTCGCAACCTCTGCCAGCCCGTAATAAGTTGAACAGGGGGGTATGTGATAAGGAAGCTTATCAGGACCTAGGAGACAGGGATAAAAAGAAGCAATTCACCCTTATCAAAGGACCTATTTTACAAGGTCAGAGACACAAAACTCCATTTACACCTAGAAAGCAGGTAATTCCTAGCTGCAATAGGTTGCAGAATGCCAGTAGTGGAGAAAAGGAGAGGGAATGCAGGCCCAGGGTAAGGAACCCTTACATCACTGAATTCCCCAATCACTCAGCTGCCACGAGGCAGTTTGATCCCCAACAGCTGAGAGGAGAAGGGGTGGGGCTGGAGCCTGAGAGGTTTAAGTCTAGGTCAAATTATCCAGAGAGGGAGAGGAGTTCTTACTGGAAGAGGAATGGAGCTGGAACCGTAGGAACAGCAGGAACAAGGAACACAAGTTGGAGGACAGGAAGAGGAAGCTCAGGTGAATGATGGCCAGAGCATGAGCAAGGAGAAGCTGATACACGCCTTGACCCAGGTATGAGCATTAGAAGCTTGTCTAATTTGGAGCACTACAGAGTTGCAAGAGACAGCTTTTGCCCTAACGGAAGGCAGTCAGCCAAGCCCTCTGAGCTAGAAACGAAGGTAGAGCCTATGCAACTGGGTGAACAGGACCTAGCTGTAGAAGAAGAAGACTCATACATGGATTGCTCTTTATGCCAATCTTAAAATACAGAGGGTTTTGAAGGGAGTCAACCATAAGGAAAACCTCCAGAGTCCGGTAACCCTGAGAGCCTATAGATAACTTGTGAAAGTCCTGTGTTACAGGAGAAATACCTTTGCTGAGCAAGCTGAAGCTGTCTAATTAAAACTTGTTAAACAGCTGCTAGCCAGTGCAGTGCACAGCCTGAAGCCATGCTGACGGTGAAAGTAAGAAAAGCTTTGATTTTGTTTTCACTATTCCTAAAAAACTTGCATAGAGAATTGTTTGCCTATGAAGAGTTAAACTTCTTGTTGAAAGTTTTCCTGTGTTTAAGGAGACAAACAGCCGGGAAGTGTTCTGGACTAAGAGAAAAGAAACCTGTTTAGGAAAAGCTGTTTCTGTTTGTTTTAAACAGCACTGCTAGCCATGCCTGGTAGCATTAGCTGTTGAAAGGACTTTTCTTTATGCTGAAGAACATTATAAGCTGTTTTGTTTTGAGCTCACTTATATCCTGATGTATTTTTGAAAGAATCCTGGAGAAACAATCCAAAGGTGTTATTTTGTGAACCTAGCGTTTACCCCATAAATAAATTTCTGTCAAAGCCTTACCACTCAAGTCAACTACAAATGTGTTTTTTTTACCTGAAGCCAAGTACCTCCTGACTGAACTACCTTTCCCATGAGGCATTACAAGACAGCCAGTCAGGTAAAGGCTAAATGGTGAATCTCTCCTATGACAAGCACGCCCCTCCATACTGTCTGTAAGGGGCTAAGGGCGTGACAAAGTCTATGAAGTGCTCTTATTCTACCTGGGTGGGTGGTCCTAAGCTTTGTATACTTTCTTTTGTCTTTATTGTCTTAATATCCTCTGCTTCCAAAGAGAGCTTCAATAAAGCAAACCAACGCTTAGATAATAATTCATAACACTGCATAGTTTATTATTTGCTTTCATTCCTACTTAATCCTGGTTGGGAAGGGAAATGACATTAGGTAATATAAAGCATGATGCTCCCTTTCTCTCCAAAAAAGAGCACCATTTTCATTTTGCTTTTTGGGCCTCAGCAGTAAAATTCAGTGGATCCAAATGTGAAAATACCCTTTTGCTTTAGTTAAAAGAGAAATGACCAACTATTTTTAAAGAAAAGAACAGTGTTTGAAAAAATCATAATTTCCTCTAACCTAGTAATTTGTAGAGGCTTTTCTGATACACAAACCATAAAAATAAGGTCAAATAAATCTTGGTTTTACACATCTTATAAGGAGAAATGGCCAAGTCACTTTGCTGATCCTAACAGGCAAGGACAATCTTCAAGATAATCCAGTAAAATAAATTGTTCTTTGACTGAACTTGTACATAGAGATCTGCGATAACCAGTCAAAGCTGATCACTGGAAGCTTGCATCATACACTTAGAGCATGGCCTCCCGAAAATGAGATGGGTGTTTCATCATATCCCAGCAAACAAGCGGAAAATTACATGAGTCTGCAGTGCCCTGGCTGTTCGTTCTTATGAAGGCTCAAAAACTGGATGCTCTGCTCTAGGCTAAGCAATCTGTTTGTTCAGAAACCAATTCTTCTTTTCCACTGTATCTTTGGGTGCATGGGATTAACCCGCTTCCCGCTATCTTGTGCTATTAACAGACCATTCCTAGGTAAAAGAGAGTTGTTCCTTCCACCTACTTTCTGTTTATAGATTTTAAGCCATTTTGCAGGCCATTTTCATCATGTTTATGTTTATTAAAAATTTTTCTATACTACCCATTACCAGATAGCTCCTGAGCGGTTTACAGTACCTGAGGATATGCGCTATGTGTTCCAAAAGGGTCCATTACTTGTGGAACCTTTCATTTGCAAAGGAAGTACAGAAAAGTAAACAGAGTATTTATTTACACATATTTAAAGCCTACTATCTACAATTCTGGGCAGAATGCAATTAATATACAAAAAAAACAAGATGGAATCTATTAACCCACATGGCACCAAGAGCTGAAAGAGAACCCATCCTTATAAAGGGCAAAGAAAAATCAAAAGGCATTACTATAACAATTTATCATCAAAATAATAAATATGCCAACTACAACTTATATCAATGAATAAATCTAATAAAAAAAACATTATCATCATCGGTGATAATAAAATTAATAAAAATGGACCTTTCAACAATAGATATTATCAAATAATCATGGACCTGTCTATCTTTTTCACTATCCAACTTTCGTATCCACATAGCTGGAAATTCTATGTAAACAGAATTACAATAGTGAAGGCCTGACAGTCTGAAAATCACCATTGCATAGAAAAACTTTCAACCTACATGCAGCAATTGTATGGAAAGTGGGACCAAAAGTGATCCCCAAATTCTGCAGCTTTGTAGATATTGGAATAAACCACTTGTCTAACTTAATCTGAGAAGGAATCTCTGCCAATGCTGATCTGCCAAGAGGCAATATTAAGCACAAGCCTGTAACCGGGTAGGGCGGACTCGATGCTCTATCTCCCCTCAACTTCCCCTCCCCCACCTTTCCCGCTATTTGATACAAAAACTCTGACACCGATTCTTTTGGTAAACATCTGGTCACAGCTTTATTAACCATTAACAATCAACTCCCATAACAATCCATAGGCATACCATAGCAGAATGATACCTCACCAGCCATATTACTCCGCTTGCCCACTTCCTTCCCCCCCCCCTTAGCCCCGACTTTGCCATAAGATTAGCAAAAGCCAGCCAGGGGTTGTCTGGGTCGGGGGTACCCCACCCCCGTCCCAAGCTTCTCGTCTGGCTACCCGCCATCAGCACTACTTTCCCATTAAAATCCCTCAGAAAGATGTCCCAAATTCGTAAATCCACCCTCATCACTGCTGACACCCGAATCCTATGATGCGGCTTTCGCACCCCCGCTGTTCCTCCTGCCAACTGTCACAGAAACACGCTACCCATCGGGATGACTCGGCAAGCGAAATTTAATGCCCCAATTAATGCCTGCAACTCCCTCAAATTCAACTTATTGGACACCATTGCATTAGCACCAAAACCCGCAACTTCTCTACCTTATCCTATGGGAGCCACGCTACCATATCCCATGAGTCCAGTTTCACCCCTAAAAATGTTAGCTGCCTGGTCAGGCCCTCCATCTTCCCCTCTGCTAACGGTACTCCAATTTCCTTTGCCAAGTCGAAGAAGCTGCTCAATAAGCTCTGGCACTCCGTGGACTCCGCTGCTCCTACAAAGAAAAAATCGTCCAAGTAATTGTCCACATTCCCACAACCTACTTCCTGCACCAGCACTCAATGCAGGAAGGTAAAAATTTTTTCAAAGTAAGCGCAGGACACAGAACATCCCATAGGCATGCACTTATCATAATAAAACTTATCCACAAACCGAAACCCCAACAGTGGAAAACTAGACGGGTGCACCGGTAGCAAACGGAAAGCCGACTCAATATCTACCTTGGCCATCCATGCACCTCTCCCCGCCCACCTCACCAATTCCACCGCTTTATCAAACGAGGCACATCACACCATACATTTGTCCCGAGGTATATGATGGTTGACCGAGGTCCCTTCCAGAAAGGACAAATTATGAATTATCCAAAACTTCCCAACTTCTTTTTTCGGTATAACCCCCAGCGGAGAAACCACTAAATTTGGGAACTGCCTCTCCTCAAACGGACCTGCGATCCTCCCTAACTCCAGCTCCTTGCACAAATTTATGCCGCACTATTGCTGCTAAACGCCGCACTGAGGGTGAATTGCGCACTGTACGACCTACTACCCTGCCCGACACTGGTATCACAAAGCCCTCCTGAAACCTCTTTTCTAACACCCCCTGGTCCCCTCGCCTCGGGTATTGCCACAGACGAGCCTGCAACGCCTCTACCTATCGGGGTAGGGGCAAGACTGCTTACTCCAGTCTTACTTCTTGCCTGGCACACTAGCCGGGACGGCCCCTTTCCTGACGCATTTTTCCGCTGCATGCCCACCACCGCAACTTGAGCATGCGTGGCTGAACTTGCAATCAGGAAAGGGACATGAAGACTTGTTGAATCTGCAGCAAACGTCCCCAATTCTGGTACTTCCCCCTCTCTGTGGCACCGGGGCTCTGGTAGGCCAAAAGGAATGACCCGCACTTCCTAGCAGTGTGCCCACCTTACCTCCCCCAAGCCCCCCCACACCTGACCTAGCCGCCATTTGGGTCAACCATAAATTAATATCCTGAGCGCCCCAGGACAAGAACCAATTCTCCTCCATTTTATCCCGGAACTTCTCATCATAGTTCAATCATGACCATCCTTCGTGCTTATGTACCACCTCTAAAATAGCATCCACGTAAGCTAACATCCCATACTGCCCAGGGTAGTGATGCCCCCAAAAGCTCGCCAGACGCAGAAACGCCCTGGTCCAGTTCAACACATTCCGAGATACCTTCTTTATCCGTCCTGCCTTCTCATCTTCCTTCCTCTTCTTCCTGCTGTCCCCCAACCTCCTCCGCCCCTCTAACAATCGGAAGATATCAATATATTTCCATTTTTTGATCTTCCGATGCAAGTTCTTCGGTACACTTTCCCATAACTGTGTACGCGGCCACAGACGGAGCTCCCCCAATCTGCATGCTCAGCCCCTTGCCTCCCCTGCTCAGCTCGAGTCCTGTGCCTCCAGCACTCGCAGAGGACGATGACGATGAGGATGACGTAGACGAGGAGGAATCTGATGCACGCCGCCTCCTACACACGTGCCTTCAGTTCTTGCGTGCCTTCCCCCTTGATCTTGCCGGTTCATCCATCTGACCTGCCACCTGGTCTGCTTGCAACTCACCAGTCACTCTCATCTCCACTGCACCAACCGCTGGCACTCCCATCGCTGCCTGGCACTGGTCTCCGCCATCCTGCTGCAGCTCCCCTGGTCTTCCCGACATCACCACTCCCGCACTCTGGTGCCCTGTCGGCTGACCTTCCGGCTGCTCCGCTCTGACTTGCCCTCTTGCACCTGGCATTGCAGGGTAACGCCCCAGCGCCGGTACCTCCACAGTGTGGAGACATTAATGGAAATACCGGGGGAGGGACTGCTGTATGCCATGCTGGCTGCCAAGCCCCGAGCCACTCCGCCCCGAAGGACCCTGTCCTACCCCCAACCAATGCTCCCAGGACCCCAACCCCCTTTCCGGCCAATAACCCTTTGCCCTTCCCCCCCCCGCCCGCTGCTGTTGCCTTTGCCACCCAGAACTACCTGTGGCCTGATCCCCCGCACTGGCCCCCCCCACATATCCTCCCCCAGTACCCTGGGGTTGCTCAGTACCAGAGTCTCCCTGGGCACACCCTCCAGTCCATCCCCCACCTCACTGCCCCCAAGCCCTGCCCCCGGAGGAACACTCGCCCCTCCTCTTTGCCCCCCCCCACACTTCCTGGCCCGCGAACGGGACCCCCATGCCTGTACTTCCCCCCTCCCCGCCTCCTGTGGGGACCCCAACCCCAACCCCCTCCTGGGCCCCCCCCCGAGAACCAGGACCCCCCCAACCTGCCCCACCTACTGCTCTTCTTCTCCTATGTCCTTCCTCCTCCCCTGCCCCCCCTCACCGGATCAGAGGCCCCAGTCTTCCCTGCCTGCCTTATCTGCCTCCTTCTGGTCTCCCTTGCCCTCACAGGCCCTCGCCTCACCCTTCCCTGCCTCCTACATGCCGACATTACCCACGTGGCCCACTCCCCGCACTCCATCCCTTCCTGTGTTTTTTTTTTTTTTAAATTAATGCCCACAGCCCAACCCCTCTTGTGCAAATAATTTGAAGCACTTGCCTCGCACTCACGGCTGCTGCCCTACCGGGCCGATCTTGTGGCTGCTCTCTCCCCTGCGGTGCCGCTGCTGCCAGAGACCACAGCCGCCACTGCCCGAAGCTCTCCTGCTCCGCTCTCCGCTGCGCTTCCTCTCACTCGCTTCCCTGCCCGCCCGCTTTTCTTTTTCACAGCAAAGGACTTCCCTCCTCCTCGCCGCAATCCCCCTCACACCGGCCACAGACCTCTTCCACGCCTCATGCAGGGACCGCTGGGGCCGTTCCTTCTCTTCCCGCCTCCTCCCCTTTACTCAATGGCTCCCTCGCACGCCCTGTGCGATGGGAGCCAATGCCTTTAAATAATGCTGCCTCATCCCCCCACACCCCCTCCTCCTCCGGACCCTTGCCGCTCCGCCTCTCGCCACGCCACCCAGTTACGGGCGGCCGGCATGGACGTCGCCCCGCGGCCTTCGTTTATTCAAAATCAGACAACAGATGTCAAACATCTACATACAGTCAGAAAAAACATCATCTAGTGCAGCAGTTATTAGTATGAACCCACCGATGACTAGTTTAACCCTGTGCAAGAGAGAATAGTGGCAATTTGATCTCCACAGCAACCAAACCCCAGGTGTAACATCCAAAATGGGTTAGAAATAAACAAATAAAATAATGTATAACAATAAATGCAACAAACATCCAGGCAAAAGAATCAGACACACTTTGCAAATTCCATAAGGCAAGAATAGATCCATATAGTAACAGGCAACACAATCTCATACCTCAACCTTGCTCAAAGTGGATGAGGAAAGGTCTATGGGAACATAAGCTCCTGCTATCCATTTACTTATATAGCATCTCCCTGAAGCAATCCATTTAAAGCGGTTTACAATAGAAAATACAGCAATTCAATAAGATAAAAACAAATAAAATTAAAACAGGATCATACAGAGCCCCAAAAATGCATCTGGGAGCATCAACTCAAACACCTCCCCATTATTCTGGATAGGTCCTTGTTAACCAAACTTTAGGGACACAACCATGGAAGATAACACAGGGAAAAAAAACACCATTCACTTTATCCCCAAAGACTAAGAGGTTAACCTCCACCCTCGTCTCCTGCCCTATCCTATTCAATAATTTCACAGCAGAAAAGGCTTTAGCCCTGACCAAAGCAGTCTTAGAATCCACATGGTGAACACCTCCAGTAAACACTCCGATCAGACATTCAGACAGTGGCCATTGGTATTCTGCTAGAGAAACATGGTAATGCATTTGCATGAAACATTAAGCGGAGTCCCTGCATTCATGGAGAAGCCCATGGCATGTTCACAAGAGCCAGTAATTAAGATATTTTAGCAAAATTGTGACAGCGGCTGATTCTACATTCTGATAGTGATAATTGTTTCCATCTAGGTGTGATTAAATCAGAAAGATGAATATCTCTCTGTCCTAAAGGGCTTAACTCAGAATATCACTTCAAAATGTGAATGCCCATAAATATTTGACTTGCAGATACCGAGCTTAAACTAAACTCCAGGTGGGTGATGAGTCCATTATCACGTCTGTCTGGTCCCAAGTGAAGACCAATATCAAGGGAATTATGGGTAATCATGAGTCAGCACCTGGCCTTTGAGTGTAATCTAGGCATCCTTCCCTAAAGCCTCAGAGCCTCTCTGAAGTGTTCTGAGCAAAGTCACACCTTGACACTCTGAGAATAAAGATTAATTTAACGGATCTTTCATTAGTTTTAATTACTTGCATTCTTGAATGGTAGATTAAAATTCTGCATCTCATTGTCTCTTCATTCTGGGATTCCTGCCAATGTTCTGGTTTTGTTTGCTTTCCTCTGTTCAAATATTCTGAATCCGATTCTGAGAACTGGAAAAGAGGACTAATCTACTAGGTGTCAAGTTTAGGGGTCAGCTCTGAGATGGGACTGGATTATAATGTTTGCCCACATGTAATAAAATGTTTATAATAGGGATTGGACAATGCAATGATATGCTGATATTATCAAACCTGTAGAGCTTTCTGAAACATTCTAAGATCATCATAAAACATTTTAAGGTTTCACAAAACCATCCATCTATCCCATTATCCTTCATTCAATATGAACATTCTGAGAAATATCCAAGAACATTCCATATCATGCCCCTTAATTCATGCCTTCTGTACTCTCAGTAACAGCCATAACCTCCCTGCTCCCATATTTCCTGTCCCTGTGTCCTCTACACTCACAGAAATAGCTAGCTTGCCACTTCCTACCATCCTTCACCCCATTTGCTGGCTGTAGAGGGTAGTATTTGGATTTGCATTTAATTACTCGCCTTACCAAGCTCAAGACAAGTTACAAATTCTAGATACAGTAGATATTTCTTTGCCCCAGAAAGCATGCAATACAAGGGCTAGCTTTACTAACATGTATTAACATATTAACACATGTTAAATTTACAAATTAATTTCAACCATAACATACATTAAAAATTCCACTCACTAATACAAAGTTCCCCCATCCTTTAATCCCCATCTGAACGTAATGCATGTCTCATTTTTGTCAGTGGGGACCATTTACTAAGAGGATAATTGCATATAAGGGCACCCAGATTGAGAGGGCAAGAAGGCATCTATTTGTAGCTTAATCACTGCCTTGGGTAGATATCTTCATAAAGGCAACTAATAAGTCATAATAATTTATAGACACATAGGTGTCTATGTGTTTTTATCAAACGCTAGCACAACTCCTGGAGAAATTGTGGGTAAAATGAAGCCGTGTAGATCGACACTTGGTCAAGAGCAGGTATAAATAGAAACATAGAAACACAGAAATATGACGACAGAAAAAGACCACATGGCCCATCTAGTCTGTCCTTCCATAACAACTACACCAGTCCCCTTTTTACCTTTAGAGATCCTCTGCGTCTGTCCCATGCCCTCTTGAACGCAGCGACTGTCCTCATCCCCACCACCTCCACTGGGAGACTATTCCACGGATCCACTACTCTTTCCATAAAGAAATATTTCCGCATATCACTCCTGAATCTATCTCTCTTCACCCTCATCCCATGTCCCCTCGTAGCAGAACTTGCTTTCAATTGAAAGAGGCTCTCTCCCTGAATATTTATGCCACGGAAGTATTTAAACATCTCAAACATATCACCTCTATCCCGCCTTTCCTCTAAGGTGTACATATTAAGATCCTT
This sequence comes from Ichthyophis bannanicus, assembly GCA_033557465.1. Classification (NCBI taxonomy): domain Eukaryota; kingdom Metazoa; phylum Chordata; class Amphibia; order Gymnophiona; family Ichthyophiidae; genus Ichthyophis; species Ichthyophis bannanicus. The sequence goes on along the minus strand of CM066045.1, from coordinate 181,067,020 downwards.
CAGTCTGTCCTCATATGCTTTATAATGAAGACCACTAATCATTTTAGTAGCCACCCTCTGCACCAACTCCATCTTGTTCGCTTCCTTTTGAAGGTGCGGTCTCCAGAATTGCACACTATACTCCAAATGAGGTCGAACCAAAGACTTATAGAGAGGCATTATCACCTCCTTTTTTCTGCTAGCCATTCCTCTCCGTATGCACCCAAGCATCCTTCTAGCTTTTGCCGTCACCTTTTCTACCTGTTTAGCTACTTTAAGATCATCAGACACAACCACGCCTAGGTCCCGCTCTTCTTTAGTGGACAAAAGTACTTCACCCCCTATGCTATATTGCTCCCTTGGATTGCTGCAGCCCAAATGCATGACCTTACATTTTTTAACATTAAATCCCAGCTGCCAAATTCTAGACCATTCTTCAAGCTTAGCTAGATCCCTCCACATGTTATCTACCCCTTCCTGGGTGTCTACTCTATTGCAGATTTTGGTATCATCCGCAAATAGGCAAACCTTACCTGAAAGCCCTTCCGCTATATCACTAACAAAGATGTTAAAAAGAATCGGACCAAGGACAGATCCCTGGGGCACACCACTGATAACATCCTTCTCCTCAGAGTGAGCTCCATTTACTTGTACTCTTTGTCGCCTCCCACCCAACCAATTTCTAACCCAAGCAGTAACTTTAGGGTCCATTCCTAGGGTGCTCAGTTTGTTTATAAGTCGCCTCTGAGGAACAGTGTCAAAGGCTTTACTGAAACCTAATACACCACATCTAGGGCTCTCCCTCGATCCAACTCCCTGGTCACCCAGTCAAAGAAATCAATCAGATTTGTCTGACAAGACCTGCCTCTGGTGAATCCATGCTGCCTCGGATCCTGTAAGCCGCTGGACTCCAGAAACCTCACTATTTTCTCTTTCAGCAGTGTTTCCAATAATTTACTCACCACCGAAGTTAAACTAACCGGCCTGTAGTTTTCAACCACATCCTTACTTCCGCTTTTGTGTAAAGGCACCACATGAGCCTCTCTCCAATCCTTTGGCACCACTCCCGACTCCAACGAGGCATTGAAAAGGTCAGTCAGTGGAGCTGCTAGAACATCCCCAAGTCCCCTCAGTATTCTCGGGTGTATCTCATCCGGTCCCATCGCTTTGTCTACTTTAAGTTGAGATAGTTTCTCACGAACACAGTCTTCTGAAAATTGTTCAAGATGTCCTTTGCTTCTGTTCCTATTTGTGGGTGTTTTCTGAGGTCCTGCTCCTGGTTCTTCATCTGTGAACACAGAACAAAAATATTTGTTAAGCAATTCCACTTTATCCTTATCAGCTTCTACATATTCCTCCCCTGCACCCTGGAGTCTGACAATACCACTTTTGCCCTTCCTCTTCTCACTAACATATCTGAAAAATGTCTTATCCTCCCATTTTATTGCATTGGCTATTTCCTCCTCCTTTTGAATCTTTGCCTTCTTGACTACTTTGCTAGCTTCTCTAAGTTTTTCCAAATACAGATGCCTGTCTTCCTCTCTCTGTGATCTCTTGTATTTCATGAAGGCCTCCCTCTTTTTCTTTACTTTTTCAGCTACTTCTTTCGAAATGAGCATGTGTACACAATGGGGGTCATTCTGTACAGCAAATAGCGGGGATGTATGTCTGGGTTGGACATACAACCCTCCGCCATCCACTGTGTGCCTTTTCCGCCCCGTAAGCTCCCTGCACGTGCAGGGGTTTTGTGCGGGGAGTTCCGGATGGAGGCAGGAGGTGGCGGAGATAGAGTAGAGAGTGGGCGGAGCACACATCCCAGACATACAGGACCTATTCCAGTGATGGCCATGTATGTCTGGCTGGGGATAGATGTACGTGGGACTTATTCCAACTCAGAGGCGGAATAAGTCTCATAGATGGAGGCAGTTGGGCTGGGATGAACCCCAGAAGCAAGAAGCTGCATCCAGTAAGGCTTCTCTGCCTGATCCTGGCCTGCCTAGGATTGGGCGGTGGAGCAGGAACACATTTTTGCACTGTCGTGCCTTGCCACACTCCTGTTGTGCATCCCAGTGCCATGGCGACAGGACGCCATGGCACCGGCGCTGCAGGAGGAAGCGAGGGAGGGATGAACTGGAACCTCATAGACGTCCCATGATGCAGAATCGGGGCCCGTCCGGCCTGTCCAAGTGCCCGATTCTGAACTCATGGAAATGTATAGCTCCCATGGTTGCAGAATTGGGTGCAAATCCGGCCTGTCCAGATTTTGGACGTCCGGATGTGCCCTGAGTGGAATTGGCTCCACATGTACAGTTACGCATTTTATAAACTACATGCAGAAACCATGACTCCACCTAAGCTCTGTCCCAGAAGGTGCCTACACTATAACTGAGTATAAGTATGCTGGTTCCTGCCATCATGCATACAAGTACCTGTGGGAGAGTTTTAGAAGAAGCATCTACGTGTGAAAACGCCTTTATAGAATACCCCTTAAGTGAATAATTTGCATTAATGTGCTTTAATGTGTGAATATTGAAAACACAAACCTCAAAAGATAAAACAATATCAAAATATAACAATGAAAATTCATATTAAAAAAACAAATTAAATAAATAATAACTTATAGATAATGAATTCCATACATAAATACTAAAATAAAAAATATAAAACACATATCAATAAAACTACATAAAAACCATATTGCATTATGCAATTAATACATAATGATAAAATGTCATGCTATTAATATGTAGCCATATTAAAAAACATAAAAAGGGCTGTAAGGCTGACAACTATAAAATATGCAGTACAAAAAGCTGTATAATAAGAACAGATAAAAGATACATATATATAAGAAAGTATGATACAATTTAACACTAGAAGCCCCAAAAGGAATTTTACCAAGATACCCCAAAGTGCGTCAATTGACGCATTATCACAAGAACTGTGTTTAGCATGAAATGCAGATGTGAATTAATGTGAAATTACTTATTTGTTAAATATGTGCGGTATGTGATGTCATTACATGACGTCATCGTGTGTTTATTGTTTGTAATGGAGTAAAAATGTAAACAGTGGTTGAGATTCGCCACCTAGTGGGAACATGAATTTATACCTAGAAGCCCCAAAGTATGTCAATTGACGCATCCAAGACAACTGAGTGCGTCAATTGACGTACTTTGGGGCTTCTAGGTATAAATTCATTTTCCCGCTAGGTGAAGCATCTGTCATTAATTTTCGATGCACATATTTGAACATCTTTACCTTGCTAACAAAGTCATGGAACATGACTGACATGGTTCTAGTAGTGGTGCTGGTATACAACTTCATAGATGCATTTGCATCAATTGACGCACTTTGGGGCTTCTAGTGTTAAACGACAAAACAACATGACATAAGGATTGTCTACAAAGTTAAACACAGCATCTACTGCGTCACCGCTGTGACTTGATATGGAACAAATGAGGATACCACAGACTGGCAGTGGATAAAATAATCTTTCACCACTGAGAAAGAATCAGTTCACTTTGCATTGTTCATTTTATTTTTATTTATTTTATACATTTCTATATCATTATCCCAGGCAAACTGAACAAAGAGGCTTAAAATTGCCATAGTTCCTTTGCTAAACCCTGAGCCATTGAATCCTAGAGGAGAGAGAGGTTCTGTATAGCAATCAACTGAGGCACCTAACCATTTATTTATTTTATTTAGTAAACATTTTTATACCGCTGCTTCCTACGATCAGCAGCGGTTTACTTTACAGAATCATAATGTATCGTACAATACATTGATTTTTAGGATACAGATTTCGATTGGGCGATGATTTACATAAAACAGGAAATAGCAATTATACATTGGATTGGGGCTCTCAAATCTAAATATACATTTGATTGTAGTTGCGTGGGTGGGGCCTAGAATATACATATATACAAGATTACAAACCGGTATTCTAAATGCCGTCGTGGCAGGCAAATGCCATCTAGTTGCGGTAAGGCGTTGCACTTAGGTCAGGTTGTAGTGAGTCTGAAATAAGTGGGTTTTGAGTTTCCTTCTGAATTCACTCAAATTATTGGTCAGTCGCAACTCGTGTGGGAGTTGGTTCCAGAGTATTGGTGCGGTATATGTGAATGCTCTATTGCTTGTTTCTGCTTTGACAGTTCTTATGCTGGTCGGAACACAGAGAGCGTTGAGATTTATGGTTCTTCTGTTCCTGTTGTGTGGCTGAATAGTGATTAGGTTATTGAGGTAGGAGGGTGCAATGTTGTGAATGAGCTTAAACATTGTTATGAGAAGTTTGAAAATGATGCGAGCGGTCACCGGGAGCCAATGCAGTTCCATTAGCACTGGGGTTATGTGATCTGTGACGCTTTTTTCCATGATGACTCTTGCAGCAACATTTTGAGCCATTTGCAGGATATTTAGGGTGTTCTTCGGCAGGCCTTGCAGAATGGCGTTGCAGTAATCTAGGTGAGGAATGATGAGGGCTTGTGCCACAGTCCTGAAGTCAGATTTCTCGAGGATATTGCGAAGTGTTTGAAGAACTTTTAATTTGTAAAAAATGGCTCGGTTAACTGTTCAGAGGTGTTTATCCATCTTAAGGTTGCTGTCTAGTAGGACTCCTAGATATTTTATTGTAGGCTTCGTATGATATATGATTTTGTTAAGGGTGACCGTGGTGGGTGGGATGAAATTGGTTTTCTTAGAGATAAACATGACCTCTGTTTTCTTGTGGTTTATTGACATGTTGTTTTGTTGAAGCCATGTTTGGAGCATGTCAAGGCATTCTTCTAGTGGAGTGAAATCCGGTTGTGTTATGTTGAGGTGCGTATACAGCATCACATCGTCCGCATAGATGTGGTAATTGATGTTGCACTTCCGGAAGATCTCGCAGACCGGTTTTATATACAAATTGAATAGGAGCGATGATAAGGCGGACCCTTGAGGAATCCCCTGGGTTTGGGGGAAGGCATCGGCTTTATCATTATTGAATTGAACTTGTTGCATCCTATTGGATATGTATGATGCAAACCACTTTAAAGGGGTCCCTGTTATACCTATGGATGCAAGACGGTTTAAGAGGGTGCTGTGATGCACTGTATCAAATGCAGCTGAGATGTCGATAAATATAAGTATGAACATCGCATTTTTGTTCTCGAGGCCTCTGAGGAGGCTGTCAAGGAGTGCCAACAGTAGGGTTTCTACTCCGTGATGCTGACGAAACCCATATTGATGCATATCTAATGCTTCCCTGTTGTCAATGTGATCCTGTAGCTGCTGCTGAACCGCTTTTTCGATTGTTTTAGCTAAGAATGCTATGCTCGAGATCGGGCGATATGATGCAGGATCACTTTTGTTGAGTGTTTTGTTCTTTAAGATGGGTCTTATAAGTGATCTCTTGAGATGGGTCGGCATTGTTCCTTGTTGGAGTGACTGGTTAACAATGTAGGAGATCGGTGTTGCGATTTCTTTCTTAGTTGCTTTTATCCAAGCCGCTGGGCATGGGTCCAGAGGGGAGGTGGTGGAGTTTAAATTGGTCATGATGTTTATGACCTGTTGTTCACCTAATTGCTGGAAGGTATTCCATTCTGCTGCGGACTCTGATTGCGGGACGGTGTCGGTTTCTCGAGGAGTGAGGACTAAAGCCATGCTTTGATCTATGATTGTGAGTACTTGCGGGTGTAGTTTCTTGGCGTAATAGTCTGCGAGCGTCTGGGCCTTTATTTCGTCGGCATAGACGGTGTCCTGGGAGGTTTTGGTGAGTGATTTAACAAGCTCAAATAGCTCTCTGGGTCTATTAAGAGCTTTATTGAGTAGGTTAGTGTGATGAACCTTTTTTGCAAGGTTGACCTCATTCTTGTATTTCATGAGGAGTGTTAGGTATTGTCGCTTGTATTCCTCGGTTTGTGTTTTCCTCCATTTTTTTTAAATTTTGCGTAGCTCCCTTTTCATTCTGGATAGAGTAGGAGAGTACCATGGTTCGATAGCTTTTCTTGTTGCTGTGTTTGCGGCTTTCCAGGTTGGTCTTGCTGCTGCTTCGATCCCTGAGTTCCATATGTCTACCAGCTTATCTAGGTCCATGTGAGTGTATTCAAAGTGTGAAGAAATAGATGTTACAAATGTTTCACTATTGAATTTGTGGAACTAGCTTTGGTGATGTGTTTTTGGGTCGGCTTGAGATTGTTCTTTTATGGCTGGTAAGAGGATTTCAAATTCAATTAGGTAGTGGTCAGACCAGGGGACCTGGGTCACTCGTGCTTCAGGTTTTCGTATTTCATTTAGTTGCGTGTCGGATGATATGAACACCATATCTAGGGTGTTGCCTTTGCTATGAGTGGCTTCCTGAATAATTTGAACATATCCGAGCTGGTTCATAGCTTCAAGGAAAGTGTCAGCCTGCATGGGGGGTACGGATGGCAGGTTCAGGTCACCCAGGATAATTCGCTTTTTCTTGATTGCAGAGGTTGAGATGATTTCTAGTGCAGTGGCCAGGGTTTCGTGGTGGGATGAGGGGGGTCTGTAGATTCAGCAGATGGTTATCGTTTTATTCTCAATCTTGAGTATATCAATGCCCTCGGATGCAGTTAGGGACGTGTTTGTTAAAAGTAGGGAGGTTCTGGCAAGGATTAGGACTCCTCCTCCTCTCCTGCTAGGTCGAGGGCAGTTAAAAATTGCATAGTCGGGTTTAGTTAATTGGTTTACTATTGCTGGGTCAGTGTCAGTGAGCCATGTTTCGGTGACGCAGAGGATATTGGGTTTGTTGTCAGACATGATGTTGTGGATGATGTGTGTTTTATTTCTAATAGACCGGGCGTTGATAAGGCAGATCGTGATAGGGGATTGTGATGTTTGGCATGGTTGCTGGTTCTTGTTTTTATTAGCTGTGGCTGCCGGCTTCCTGTGCTTTTTTTTTAGTTTGGTGCCGCGCTTATTACGAGGTTTGTCTGAGATCTTAACTATTGTATTCAAGTCTGGCTTGGGCATTGCTTTATCCTGAGCAAGGTAAGCAGGACATAGCAGCGGGACTATCGTTATCAGTATTGGGCCATGAATAAATATTGGTTGCCATAATATTGTCTGGTGGTGTGGCAAGTGTGATACATATGCATGTGCAGCTAGTGTTAGGCAAAAGCAGAGAGCAAGCATATAGGCGCTGAGAGTCATGATGTGACAGGATAAGGTTCAAATCCGAACTGTGGAATGTTACAATCTTTCTGGTGGTTTAAATTAGCACTTACGACAATCTGTCTATAATAATGTAAGTATATGTTAAGCACGTATAAGCTTAGATATTATAGCTGTTACAGACAACACGCAGGTTATTACACCATGAAGCAGCTAAAGATTTCAATGCATTCAGTACACAGTGTTTAGGATAAGAGGTTGCTAAAGTTCTAAATACATAGATAATGCTCGAGTAGATAGGTAATGCTCTAATACATAGGTAGGGTTGCAGTGATGGAGTAGTGGTTCAGAATGGGCATCTGATCAGTGTGACATATCATCAGTTTATGAGAGAGTTTAAGTGTCTAAAGTTATGTTTGCAGTTCATGTGGTATTGCTGTGTATATAGTTCCGCAGTGTAGCGTTTACCTGGTCGGGAGCTCTGGCGTTGACATCAGGAGCTGGCGTGCTCGACCTGGTTAAAGGGAGCTCTAGCCGCGTGGAGTTGTCGCCTCGGTGTTCAGCGCCACGGTGGGATCGTTGTATTTCCTTATCAGCAGTGGTGGTTGCATACCTCTCTCTCCTGTGATCAGAGGGCGGGTATGATTAAACGAGAAAACTTGGTGGTCGTGAAGACGATGGCAGCTGGTGCTGGCGAGCTCAGACCTATTCAGGGGAGCTCCTGCCAGGTGTGACTGTAGTGACTTGCTTTGCTTGTATTCCAGGGTGGTTTTCCAAGAGCGAGGTGCTGGCTGAGATTTTCCTTTATGCCTATTGGCCTCCGCCTAAGGGCCACGCCAAAGGGCCCTCTGGCGAGGTCCTCAGGCGTGGGCGCGCCCCGTAGGGACGCCGCTTAAATATGGAGCGGGGTGCCAGTTTCAGCTGCTCCCACTGCCCCGATTGGGCAGGAGCACTCCCACTGCCCCGATTGGGCAGGTGTTCAACGGTGGACTGTTGAGGGCAATAGCGGCTCCCTCGCAGTAGGGACGCCGCTTAAATATGGAGCGGGGTGCCGGTTTCAGCTGCTCCCACTGCCCCGATTGGGCAGGAGTTCAACGGTGGACTGTTGAGGGCAATAGTTTAGCTGACAGGCTCTATATCCTCTGCCAATCCCCTGAGTGACCCAATCCTAAAGTTGATAAGTTTGAGTTCTTCTCACCAAGCTATCAAATTATCCAACCCTTACCTGATTTGAGCCTTGAAGCCAGTGTTAGGATACTGAACCTTCACCCTGTCTGAACTTATGCCAACCTCTGCAGGGAGAGTACAGGGTAATATTGGTTCTAAAAATGAAACGATGCTTCCCCAGAGATAGAAACATTTGCAAAAGAGCACTATAAAGTATCTCATGGATGTAACATGCGCTCATCTGTCACTCCCAGTCAAAGCTGAGAAACACTAACTTGCCTATAAAAGTGCTCTGGCAACACACATAAGTCAATCAACATGGACGTCACTCTCAACTAAACCAGGCATGGAGCATGATGAGAATTAGATAGATTATGGGTTGTTGAGGAACAGAAAAATTTCCAATTAAAACCATATCCATATGCAAAGTGAAACTAATTGCTCTCGTCAGAACCTAATTTTTCTGAGGTTTACAAGCTGCCTGTTCAATTCTGATGTTTATCTGTTCATCCTTTTATTGTGTATCTTCTTATGCACAGTTGATTATCTAGTATGCAGGGTTCTGGTGGCCATACTGGACTGGGCCAAACTGGATTCTATATGGGCTATATAGTATTTATTGGACCAATGTAAAAATAATCACAGATTTATTTATTTATTTAGTATACATTTTGTATACCGCTACTTCCAGCGATCAGCAGCGGTTTGATTACAGATTGGAAATTGTCAAATCATGACAGGAAATTTTTGAGGTATAAACACATTGATTAGACAGGAAAGCACAGCACACAGAGAACTATTTTACAGGGAACATGGGCTATGGAGGGTTAAGTGGCTTTCCCAAGACCACAAGGAGCACCTGTGGGACTAGAAACCCCAGTCCTTCCGGCCCAAGGTTGCTGTCCTCTAGTGGGATTTGAACCCCCGACCTTCCGGCCCGAAGTATCTTGCCCCAATGTAAAGATGAGTCCTAGGTAGCTTCAAAATCTCAGTGATCTCACCTGCCCTAGAACCGAGACAGATGGTAATAGCCAATCACAAATTACATGACTTAAGAATCTTTAATTGACTCTTCAAGGCAACACACAGTCATCAAACTGATCAGTTTCTGCAAACAGTGCCCTAAGTGGTTATTCAATACTGTTCGCAGTGGAAGATGGAAAACGAGCTTGCGCTGTCTGCTTCCCCGGCCCTGGCTCCATCTGACCAATGGCTTTCTTCAAGCTTTTGCACTACCAAATATGATTACATCTTAGCAGTACAAACAAAAACAAGGTAAAAAAACCCCTGTCAAACAGCCTATCTCACCCAGTGGAGGCCGAATTGTGCTATTTTCTATGAATCCACAATCCAGTGCAGACTTTGTCAAACAGCGTGACAAGCAAATTGATGCCTCCTCTTCTTAGAAACCTGCGGAACCCCTCCTCCTTGCCATTTAGCCAAATTTGTTATATTTGTTTCTAGAAATGGGCAAAATAACTGTCAGAATCTTATACCTTCTTCCCTCTAAACTGGGTTGATCCCCACTCCCTGTGATAGCAGACTTAACAAAACAGAGATATACAACTATCCTCAGTCTTTGCAGGGTCTCCATCATTATCCCATTTATGGAACAAGGTTATCAGCATCCAGCCCACTCAGAAAAGGCCCCTTAGCAGAGGCGGGCATTATAATCAGCTTATATTATTAGGGTTTATCCAGTTAGCAGGACCTGTAAATCAGCTAAACCCCGCCCTGCCCAATATTCAGCGGCACTAACTGGTTAACACCACTGAATATCACCACAGACCACCTAGAAGCGTGAGGTTTGTTTCAGGCAGGTCTGCGAGTGCAGCTGAGGCAGTCCTAGTGCCTATCTGGTTAGCAGAGATAGTTCAAAAATCCAAAAGATTCCAGAAAACTAATACCCCCACAAAACACAAATCGTTTGTGCACAATTTCTTTTGTCGGAGCACGCCAACACAGTGCCGGGTGAACAGTCCAGGCACCACTGTGGCAACTCCTTTTATTAAATTTATATGTGAATAAAAATTCAAAGTCCAAACTTAGCTTTTGTATAGTGCCGTCTGGCGCATCAGATATATGCCAGTAATCTCAGCTTCAAGCTCTTCCTTTTGCCAGTTGTGGATGGACCTGAAGCAGGGTGTATAACAATTTTACATTTTGATGTCACACCCGAAACGTGGAGCCACGTCGTCAATTTTGAGATTACTGGCATATATCTGATGCGCCGGACGGCACTATACAAAAGCTAAGTTTGGACTTTGAATTTTTATTCACATATAAATTTAATAAAAGGAGTTGCCACAGTGGTGCCTGGACTGTTCACCCGGCACTGTGTTGGCGTGCTCCAACAAAAGAAATTGTGCACAAACGATTTGTGTTTTGTGGGGGTATTAGTTTTCTGGAATCTTTTGGATTTTTAGGTTATTTAGGTTGATTCCAGTAGGTTAATCTTCTTTTGAATTCTAGCAGAGATAGTTAGCAACTAACCAGAAAAGCAAACCACATAAAGTTAGGACAGGTCAATGGCTGTCCTAACCTGAGCATCGTAAGTTAACCATATAGCAAAAGAGTTGGCGGTGAAACTAGATATTTGGCACTGGTCTTAATTATGAACAGAAGCAACCTAGAGGCTTCGAGGTTGATATTCAGCAGGGACAGTCAACGTTTTTAAAGTGCCTGGTTACCGTCACCAATGACTATCAACTCCTAAGTCTCTGCTTCTGCTCTTAAGACCTCTGTCCTACAGTAGGAAATTAAAAAAAATATCTGTTGTAATTATTTTTCTTTACAGCAAGTCCAATTTTTGTAAAGGAGATTGAATGTGTTTTAACCCCCTTCTGTACAGCTATAGGGGGTTAGAAATGCTATTTTCCTTTTCATTCGTTTTATCTGAGATCTGCCTTTGTATAAGCAGAAAATAAAATGTTTTAAATTAAATTAAATTCTAGATGGTGCGCATTATGTTAAGTTAAGCACATTTGGTAAGTGATTAGCTCTTTGAACCATTCCGTTTATACTGTAAATGGCATACCCTCGTTGTTCCCTGACCCGTTAGAAAACTGATTGCAGTGTCACATGACTGGACTAAAGTGGACTGTCCGACTAATCTGAGACAGTTACGAAGGGATGGGAAGCTGTCATTGCAATGTCTTGCTGGATATTTGAAATGGCATCTAATTAACACAGAGCTTGCTGAGAGAGGCGGTAGGCCTTGGGCTGGTTTTGGTGAAAGGGTTTTGACTGAAAGGCCAAACGATTTTGCTGGAGATGGGGGAAGAAGGAAGACAAAGTCAGAAGAGTAAACCATCCAACCAAAAACAGTTTTAAAGAAAACATCATGTGGGACAAGGAGATGATTGTCCTATTTGTGCAAGGAGTAATAGTTAGTTCTAAATGGGTTAGTTTTACGCAGCAATAAAAACAAAGAAGCCTCTGGACCTCACTCCACTTCTATACTTGTACTGTAATTCGTATCTAGTACTTCAAAACATTCACTACCACTACAAAAGCTTTCACCTTCAAATGACTTCACTAATCAATGAGGGAACCAATCTCTAAATATATTTCACCTACATCAACAACCATTGCCAAAAAATACCCACATTTACATACAGACAAAACAGTCATATATATAAAAGAGGAGAAAAGACCTCAGTTTTCAAAGCTTTTATCCCTCTATACAGTGGTTGCCCGCACAAGGGAAATTGCTTTACAGAAACATCAATGGTCAGAAAAATTCCTTTAAATACCCATTTATTAGCCCTCTATCTTCGTGGGATGCCAATCAATAAGTTATTTGAATAAGCTAATGCCTGCATAGCTCAGATGGTAGCACATCAGACTCTTAATCTGAGGGCCCAGGGTTCAAGTCCCTCTTCAAGTGGTTGCCCTGAAGAACAGCCCCCTGCTTATTAAGGATATAAACAGGCTAGAGTCAGTACAGAGGGTGGCTATTAAAATGGTTAGTGGTCTTCATTATAAAGCATATGAGGACAGACTTAAGGATCTTAATACATACACCTTAGCAGACCCTCTTTTGAATGAAAGCAAGTTCTGATATGAGGGGACATGGGATGAGGTGAAAGGGGATAGATTAAGAGTGATATGCGGAAATATTTCTTTACGGAAAGAGTGATGGATCCATGGAATAGTCTCCCAGTGGAGGAGGTAGAGATGAGGACAGTAACTGAATTTAAAAAAGCATGGGACAAACACAGAGGATCTCTAAAGGTAAAAAGGGGACTGTCGTACTTGTTGATATGGAAGGACAGACTAGATAGGCCATGTGATCTTTTTCTGTCGTCATGTTTCTATAGTTCTTTAGCTCCTTCAGCCTTTGAGCATTTCTTATTCTCGTTTCAGGCACTGCTGTCTTTGGGTGTCACCGGCAAGGTGCAGAGGTAAGACAACTTTGTTGCCGTATTACGAAGAAATTACACTAATAATGTTTTCTAGAAATGTTAAAAAAACTTTTGATAATAGGCTAAGCTTAGCTTTTTATTATTTGCTAATAATTAATTGATTAATAAATGGTGAGAATATTATGAGGAGTTTTTCTGACCACTGATGCTTCTGTAAAGCAATTCCCCTTGGGCGGGCAACTGCTGTGTAGAGGGATAATAGCTTTGAACACAGATCTTTTCTTCTCTTTTGTATATATGACTGTTTTGTCTGTATGTAAATGTGGGTATTTTTTGGCAATGGTTGTTGATGTAGGTGAAATATATTTAGAGATTAGTTCCCTCATTGATTAGTGAAGTCATTTGAAGGTGAAAGCTTTTGTAGTGGTAGTGAATGTTTTGAAGTACTAGATATGAATTACAGTATAAGTATAGAAGTAGAGTGAGGTCCAGAGGATTTTTTGTTTTTATTGATATATTGTCCCTGGTGCGTTTTTTTGTATATATTAGTTATGTGCAGATACCATGACAGTCGTGAACCTCACTTCTAAGCCAGGGTATGTGGAGTATGATCTAAATCTCTCAAATTTACTGCTAGTGTATTGTGCCAAAGAGCTTCCTTCTGGAGTTCATAAGATCTAACATCTATGGGTACTTTGTCAAGATGTGACTGGAAGTTCTTCTTTATCAAGCCCGTGGCTCCCAATACGATGGGAAATATTTCTGTATCCTTCTGCCACATTTTCTTGGTCTCAGATGTTGAAGAAGAGCTATGGGACATATAGACCAGGAGTGTCAAACTGCAATCCTGGAGAGTCATAAAGCAGTGCATGAAAATCTTTTTCATGCATTAGGGATATCATGAAAACCTGCTGGTTTGTTGCCTTCAGGATCACAATTTGACTTCCCTTGAGGCTGAGTGGGTTACTTGAACAAACAGCAGCAAACTTTCCCAATAGAAGATGATAAACCAGAAGTGCAGTTTGTGTTCATGGTAACTGGCTCCAGCAAAAGTGCCTTTGCCTTAGTGCCCTCTGGCTGTCTGAGGTATGGATTTGGATGGCAGAGAATGATCAATATGCTACTGCTCTCTCAATTGGAGAGAGTAGCCAAATGGTTAGAACAGTAGGCGGGAAACTGGGTTCAAATCCCACTGCTGCTCCTTCTGACCTTTGGCAAGTCACTTAACCTTCCATTGCCTCAGGTACAGTTTGAAAGTGAGCTCTCTGGAGAGTGGAAAAGTACCTACTATACCTAAATGTAACACACCTTGAGTACTGTGTGCAATTCTGGTCTCTGTACCTCAAACATATATTGGCATTAGAAAAGGTAGAGAGAAGGGCAATCAAAATGACAAAGGGGATGGAACAACTCACCTATGAGGAAAGGCTAAAGAGATTTAGGGATGTGCTTTTGTTCTGAAAGGAAAACGGCAACAGGGTGCACTACATACAGGTGTGACCAGGGGCGGCTCAATGCAATCTGCTGCCTGAGGTGAGAGATGAGATGGCACCCCCCCTCCCCGGAGCAGGGGGGGGGGGGTTGTCTTTCTCAAAACTCCAGTCAGGGACTGAACCAAACCAAAAAGCAGATTAGATAATGTGGAGGAAATGCAAGATGTTTGCACACCAAGGAACTAAAAGAAAGTGAGAACCGCAGCACTGTTTATAACACCAATTATAACTCATTTTTATTTTGTTATAAACTGCGTTATGGTTCTTGCTTTTTTCTTTTTTGAACATATAGTCTGCATCCACAGAACCCCCTCCCTCAACAATGAGTGCAGAGCAGAACCAGGACATTTACCCACAGAACTCAATATCTTAAAAATAAAATCTGATTCAGACCATCTCACTAACAACAACAAACATTCTCCAGTACCAGGCATATTGTGGACTAATAAATAAAACCCTACAACAAAGTCACTGAGAATCAGTAGAGCAAACTTACTATACCATACGAGCTCAGCTTCCAAAACTCACATAAGTTTCCAAAAAAAGCATAACTGTAAATACTGCAGCAGGCCCTGGAACATCCAAACACGTATTTGAAAAGCTGAACAATTTAAATTACTACAGAACAAATCCCTACATACAAACTCCATGTTAACAGAACACCTGGCCTTGGCCACAAACTCAGAACACAGACCCTCACCAAAGTACAGAATAAGTGACCATCATCTAATTACAAACATATATAGATAAAAATTAAACTGAAACTGCAAAAAGTCAGATTCCGCACACAATGCTAATACCTGGGGATGGTATCCCCAGAGAAAAAAAGAGATGCATTTCCCTGTACTTTATAAAATATGAAGATTATCACCAAGACTGTTCATTAAATTGAAAATAAAATTCTCTTCTACCTTTATTGTCTGACCATTTTATTCTTGATCATGCTGGTTCCAATCTGAAGTTTCTGGTTTCCTCCATTTCCCATTGCCCCCCTGTCTACTTCCCCCCAGGGGCGGCATGAGCGTGATGCAGAGCCAAGTGCAGAGATTCATTGCAGCATTATTTTCCTAAATTTAGCATTATTTTAAAATATATATGCTACCAATCTTAAACCCTAGGTGGCTTCCAAACATATACATGCAATTTAGTAAAACAGATGCTACAATAAAACTCAGAATTAAAAAAAACATTAAATTTGATTAATGAAAAGCCACTTACACAGCACCCCCCCACCTCAATCAGACCATCACCAATCTGCACATCAGATTTATTTCGCTATGACCAGATTATTGATGAGGAGGCAAAATATAAAATGAGAAACTAATCCTGGTATCCATGAATTCAAATGCTGAATTGGATTGTGCTAGAGCTGGAAATGTCCGGAACTCAGCAGCGGTGAAGCTATCAGGCTGCTAAACAAAATTAAACGGAAACATTGCCTTAAAATTTGAAATTTCCTTTAATCTGTCCTGACAAAATATTTTAAATTTCAGTCTGGCAGCATATAGAACACAAAACTGCAAATCTCAAAGACACCCCCCCCCCCCACCAACCAACACCGTAAGGCACCTCCATTTCCACAAAAACAGGAGCAACTTGGTGCCCCAACACAGAACTTCCCACCCTTTGAAAACAAAGAGAGACTTTGTAACCAAGAAGGGCTCGGCAACCCCAACATAACTCCTGAAACTGCACACTGGACCTGTATGGTGTTAATGTAAATATATATTCTGCAAAGGAACAAAGCAAAGGCAAGATGCTCGCACACCAAGGAGCTAGAAGAAAAAGTGACACAGTTCATAATGCAATGCAATGTGTGCCTTCGAGTCAATGCTGACTCCTGGTGACCCAGAAGCTCCTGGGTTTTCTTGGCAGTGTGACCGGAAGTAGATTGCCAGGCCTTCTTCCGAGGCATTATCAAATTCTGGAATTCGCTGCCTGAGGATGTAGTAAAAGCTGTTAGTGCACCTGGGTTTAAAATAGGTTTGGACATGTTCCTGAAGGAAAAGTCCATAAACCATAATTAAAGTGGACTGAGGAAATCCACTGCTTACCCCTGGGATGAGCAGCTTGCAATCTGTCTGCCTTTTGGGATCGTGCCAGGTGACCTGGATTGGCCACTGTTGAAAAGAGGATACTGGGCTTGATGGACTTTGGGTCTGACCTAGTATAGCATATCTTATGTTCTAAGCCACTGCTAAGAAAAGTAATATGATGTGGATGTGGTGCTTAGTATTTGCAAAGAATTACTTTGAGGACACTGCATGCACGCGTAAAAAGGTTTTGTAGTCTGACAAGACCAAAGCGGAATTTTTGTTGTCAATGCTAAGCATAAAACAAACACAACACATCATCCTGCTAACACCATCTCCCTACAGTAAAGGGTGATGATAATAGCATTATGTTACGAGGATTCTTGTAGCTGTGGGGAGAGGAAGGCTTGTAAGCATTATGGAAAAGATAGATTACATCGAGCATAAGCAGATCCTGGAGGAAAACTGCTCTAGTATGCCATATACCTGGGACTAGGAAAAGGATTCACTTTTCAGCAGGACAATGATCATATCCTAGGGTTGCCAACTGGCCGGTTTTCAGCCGGCTTGGCCGGTTTTTCCATGGCCAGGCCGGCTGCCGGCGCAGAGGTAAAACCGGCTTTTCTCCCAACCCGTCCAAAAAAAACCCCCTTCCCCGGGGCAGCCCACACACCGGAGGGCTTCAGAGGGAGCCGGGGAAGCCCGCGCGAGGCACCGGCTCCCTCTGTACAGCCGCCAGCGTGAAGAGCCTTTTCCTTCACGCTGGCGGCTGTTTCTGTAAAGCTGCGATTGCTGGGAAAGGTTAAAGGCAATGCCCTTTAACCTTTCCCAGCATTCGCGGCTTCGCAGAAACAGCCGCCAGCGTGAAGGAAAAGGCTCTTCACGCTGGCGGCTGTACAGAGGGAGCCGGGGCCTCACGCGGGCTTCCCCGGCTCCCTCTAAAGCCTCAGACAGCCGCGGTGTGGGGGGGGGGAGGCCAAGGACTGCTTGGGCGGTGATGGGGGGAGGGGACCTGGACTGGAAAAGGGCTGGGGGGGGGGACTTGGACTGGAAATGGGTTGTGATGGGGGGGGGGACCTGGACCGGAAAAGGGCTATGGGGGGGGGGGGGACTTGGACTGGAAAGAAATGGGCTGTGATGGGGGGGGGACCTGGACTGTAAAAGGGCTATGGGGGGGAGGAGACATGGACTGGAAATGGGTTGTGATGGGGAGGGGGACCTGGACTGGAAAAGGGCTATGGTGGGGGGGAACTTGGACTAGAAATGGGCTATGGTGGAGGGAGGGGGAACTTGGACTGGAAATAGGCTGTGATTAGGGGGACTTGGACTGGAAATGGGTTGTGAAGGGGGGGGGACCTGGACTGGAAAAGGGCTATGGGGGGGGGGGGGCATTGGACTGGAAAGAAATGGGCTGTGATGGCGAGGGGGACCTGGACTGTAAAAGGGCTATGTGGGGGGGGGGGGACATGGACTGGAAATGGGTTTTGATGGGGAGGGGACCTGGACTGAAAAAGGGCTATCGGGGAGGACATGGACTGGAAATGGGTTGTGATAGGGAGGGGGACCTGGACTGGAAAAGGGCTATGGGGGGGGGGGGACCTGGACTGGAAATGGGCTGTGGTGGAGGGAGGGGGAACTTGGACTGGAAATAGGCTGTGATTAGGGGGGCTAGGACTGCAAATGGACTGTGATGGTGGGGGGGGGGGGGTGCTAGGACTGCAAATGGGATGTGATGGTGGGGGGGGGGCTAGGACTGGAAATAGGCTGTGATGGGGGACTTGGACTGGAAATGGGCTGTGATGGGGGGGGCTAGGACTGCAAATGGTCTGTGATGTGAGGGCTAGCACTGGAAATGGGCTGATGAAGAGCTGGAATAGGACTGGAAATGGGCTGATGTGGGGCATGGGAGAATGGGACTAGAAGGGAGTGGATGCTGGGTGGGTCTAGAACTATAAGGGAACTGATTTTGGGGGAGGACTAGAATAGATGGGGAATGAGAATGGAGAGGGGAAAAATATTTTGTGTGGAAGAAAAGTCTATGATGGGCTGGGTATTGGGAGAGTAAGAGGGGCTTGAGAATGGAAGGGTGAAATTTAAATGGATGATAAAGGAATAAGGAAAGAATTGGGGGAAAGAGCAAAAGGGAAACAATCAGTATGTTAAAACAGAAATAGAGAGAGAATGGAAAACATCTAAAAGAGAAGAAAGGACAAATGGATAGCTAGCAGAAGACACAAAGAAACCAGAAGAAAGTGACTGGAGCAATTGCAACTTAAAAATAAAATGCCCAAACAGAAGGTAGAAAAATACTTTTTATTTTGAATTTATTAACTGGAATATGTCTGGTCTGGGAAGTGTGTATTGCTAACATCTTTGCGTTTTTGTTTGGTGCAAGAGGAAATGACTTTATAGTTTTATTTCTCCAGTGTTGTACATTTCATGTTTGGATTTTGGGGTTCCCAGTTTAATTATTATCTGACCAAGGAAGTTATCCTACACGTATCCTCGGTAATTTTTGTGGGTGGGGCTGGGGGCGGGGCAGGGGTGGGACTAGGGGCGGAGAATGGGTGGAGCATGGCGAGCCACAGGTGTCGGGTTTTTCTCGGTGAAAAAGTTGGTAACCCTATCATATCCTCCCTCCCCTTCAATATCCTCCCTCCTGCATTCTCACTCCTTCCCCCTCCCACCAAACTTTACTCTCTCCCTTCCCTGCCTTTCATGCCTTCCCTTCTATCCTCTCTTCAGTTTCTCCTCCAACCCTACCCCTCTGCTTATGCTCCACTCCTTCTGACTTCCTCAACCTCTGCACGTTCTGCCCCTCCTCCTCTCTAGCCCCACCTCTTCCTTCAAACTCTGGCTACTTCCCCTCCTCTCTAACCCACCCCTTATCTGGCTGATCTGTCCCTTCTCTTCTTTTAAGCCACCCACTCTTTCATTGTGGCCTTAAAATTCTGGCAGGACATTGGGACTCCTGCTGACATTTTAATGCCACAATTCCCCACAGCGACCTTGAAATACTATTTCAGGCATGGATAACTTCCCTACATTTCCTTGAGTAAAGACAGAAGCAAAGAACTCATTCAGTCTCTTTGCTATGGTCTTGCCCTCCCTTAGGGCCCCTTTTACCCCTCTATCATACAATGGTCCAACTGATTCATAGGTTTTTTGCTACAAATATACTTGAAAAAGGGTTTTTTTAAATGCGTTTTTGCTTTCACAGCAAGCTTTATTTCAAATTCTCTCTGCCTACCTTATCAATGCCTTGCATCTAACTCCTAAAACAGGGAGGACACAATGGCTTGGGGAATGTCAACCATTGCTGTAAATGATTGTTCCTCTGCTTTAGTCACTGGGCTTTGGCATGACTCTCCATGTTGCCGCTTCCCCCAAAGACTGCCTCTATCTAGCTCGCCATGCTGCCCCCCCATTGCGCTGAAGCTGCAGCAGCTGAACTGCTGCTTCAGCACTGCGTTGGGCCTTAAAGTGGCTGCACCCATGCACGCTCATGGCCTGTTGCTCCTGCCTCCGCTGATGCAACTTTCTTGGAGGGCAGGTAGGAGCGGCAGGCCAGAACTGCATGCATGTGTTTTAAAGTCTGCCACGGTGCTGAAGGAGCAGTTCATCTGCTGCTTCTGGAGGGGTTAGGGTAGTGATGCCACCAACCAGGATCTGCTGTCCTAGGGGACTGCCTAAGTTCGCCTAGTGGATGGGTCGGCCCTGGCTTAGTGAGAACTATTTTAGAAGTCGCTTGTGAGTGTATCTGTGGGATGCAGAGTCCTGACCCTATTGTATCTCTATCCCTGGTGACCAGATCCTTGCCAAGCCTAATTCCAGTGGGAATCCTCATGGTGGCAGGGTCCCGACTTAACTCACCACACCACTTCTTAAAATAGTGGACTGTTTGTGAACTGGTGTTGCCTGCCCTGACTTTTGTCTGTTCCTGGACTCTGCCTTTATCTTTATCTTTATTAAAACACTTGATAGACCGCTATGGCCAAAGCATTAAGCGGTGTACAATAAAACAAAATAAAAGTCCACACTGCAGAGTAAGGAAAAGAATGCCATAAAATAACAGGAAAGCAAAAAGTCAAAAAAGCCTCTTCCTGCTATTCGAATAAGATTCTATGCCTGGTACTTCTGCCTTTTCCTTTGCTTGATGTCTGCTGTCCACCCTGTCTTCCTTGGGACTCCTGTACTTCACGTCCCGGCAGCTTCTGGGTACTGAAGTACTTAACCTGAAGGAAAAGGGAGCTGTTATAAATGAACTTACACTTCCTAGCAGCCTAGGGTTCCCCTAGAGTGGACCAACTTATAACATCTGGTCACTCGAGCAACTGAGGCTGGACTCACCTCCTTTTCCTGTAGCCGCGGCTCCTGTCTCTTAGAACCACGGCTGTACGAGCGATCTGTAGCTTAAATTAAAGTGAAGCCGGTGCGGAGCCTTCCTGCCTCGGTGAAGGACCCCGTGTAGCTTCGTCCCGCCCCAAAGGAAGTTACATGTAATTTCCTTTGGAGGCGGGACGAAGCTGCACAGAATCCTTCACCAAGGCGGGGAAGCTTCACACCATCTTCGCTTTAATTTAAGCTACAACAGATCACCCGTACAGCCGCAGTTCCAAGAGGCAGGAGCAGCGGCTGCAGGAAGAGGAGACAGTGAGTTTGCCGCTGCCGAAAAGTGTACTCGGCAGCGGCAGCAACTTGTGCAATTGTTTTTTTTTTGTTGTTTTTTTTAACTTTTGAAGGCAAAGTGAGGCGTCTGGTGGCTGTTTTGGGGTCATTTTTTGCCGCCCTCAAAACTTTGCCGCTTGAGGCAGCCACCTCACTTCGCCTCATTATAGAGCCACCCCTGGGTGTGACCAGTGAAATAGGATGCACTGTTCATACAGGTGTGACCAGTGAAATAGGATGCACTATTGAAAAAAAAACAATAAGACAAAAAAAAAAAAGAAGAAAAACAAATAAAATGAAATTTTTTGACCTGCGCATCCCTAAAGACATTAGGGCTCATCAGTCTGGAGAAGAGACACCTGATGGGAGATTTGATAGAGGTCTATAAAATCCTGTGAGTGGAATGGATAGACATTTTCTCCAATTTGTTTTAAATATAATATTTTGTATATTTAAAACAAATTGTAGAAAATGTTTCTTCTCTCTGCTACTGGATGTGGTAAGCAGGTAGTTTTATTTTTTTCTTATTTATGCAATTTTATCAATTTGGTAACAAGAATAAATCTTGCCTAGAAAAGGGCAACAAGCCAAGAAAATTCAACAACAAATTACATTACATAACCTGAGAAACCAGAACAGGAAAAATAGTAAAAGCTAGCGCCCTCAAGCCCACTATATGAAGGAAGACACAAATCAAAGGAAAAAATCCCCAAAGAGTAAATTCAGAATCAGGCAGACTTTATGGCGTTATTTTATCCTGCCAGCTTACCCTACACAGACATAGGGCTAATTTGGGGAGACTCTGTAGGGACAGGTTAGACATTTGCAACTTTAGAAGAAATAAAGGCCGACAGCTGCTTTGGGTCCAAAAAAAGATAACTAACCCCAGTCAACTTGACTAGACACTTATAAGGAAAATGCAGGAAAAACAGCCCACCCAACTGAGGTACCCCCGGATTAAGCAAAAGAAATTGCTTCCGTATTTTCTGTGTGGCCCTAGACTTATCAGGGAAGATCCTAATAACAGAATCCATAAACACTTTAGAAGATGAACGAAAATACAACTTTAACACCCAATCATGGTCTACATCTAAAGCCAGAGTAACCAGCAAGGTTGCGGTCAGCCTATGATCAGACTCGGCTGCTCCAAAAATCCAGTTAAGTCCAGGCTATCACAGGACAGGGCCAAAGACTGATTTTGACCATGACCCTCAACCAGTTTAGTCTTAGCAGAAGGCAAATAGTAAGCTCTAGAAATCGGAGGTATTGATTCCACAGATATTTTCAGCATAATAGTCAAAAACTTCTTTTAGAGTTCCAAAGGTGAAATTGAAGGACCTTAGGAAAGTTCAAAACCCTCAAGTTCCTACTTCTGGAGGAATTTTCCAGGACTTCCATTTTTTAATGTAAATTTTCTGAATCCTTCATAATAGCAGTAACAGAGTCCTGGACTTGATCTAACCATGTTGCAATAGAAGAAATCCTCACAGGAAGGGAACTCAATAGGGATTCATGAACCTCCACTTTCTGTCCAATAGCAAACTGGCCTGAGATAGATTGAAGCTGCCACGACAGAGTTGTTTGTTTAAAGAAGATTTCCCACAAAGTTTCAAGGGAGAAAACTTGAGGTCTCACCAACACTATCCGATATTCTAGAACAGGATCCTGCATGACTGATGAAACCGGCTGCACCTCAGAAGGAAGACCAGATAGAATCATCTCGGGCTGCAAAGACACCCACCGGTTCTCCTTAGCCCCCACCTCTCCAGTGACTCCGGGAGCAACCTCTGACACCTGACTAACACTTCCAGGACAGGGGGCTGCACTTCCAGTGGGGGGAAACCTGCTGGTATCAACCAGAAGGCACCCTCCACCGCAGCCTCGCTCACCCAATGTCACTGGCTGGGCTGGAGGTATCCAGCACTCCAGGCTCAGAGAAACATCGGTCCCAAGGGTAGGTGAGGGGTCTCCCTTCCACACCTGCTTCACCCAACAAGCCGCCCAAAGCTTTCATTCCACCATTGGGAGTCAGGAACAAATCCATCAGCTCAGTAACTTCTGAGCGCTCCAGCAGGAGCTTTGCCTTCCTTTTTTGAGACGAATGCAGCATAAAAACAACAAGAATGTTAATTAGGAAAACTAAGGAAGACACTACTGCAGGAGACCTTCAGAGAGTGTCTGCTGCCGTCATCTTCCTTCTCCCCCATCAAATAAAAGCAAGCAGTTTTAGCAGGGTTGGAGGAAAAGTCCAAAAAACAGCGATTAACATAGTCCAAGAGAAAACCACTGCTTATCCCTGGGGATATGTAGCATGGAGCTGGCTACTTTGGGGATTAAGAACATAAGAACATAAGAACATAAGAAATGCCATACTGGGTCAGACCGAGGTCCATCAAGCCCAGTATCCTGTTTCCAACAGTGGCCAATCTAGGTCATACGTACCTAGCAGTTTCCCCAAAAGACACAGGTTCTGCAGTGCTTGTACTAGGCCAAGCATTGATATCCTGGGTCCCTTTTTAATAGTGGTTTATGGACCTTTCCTCCAGGAACTTGTCCAAACCTTTTTTAAACCCAGCTATACTAACAGCCCTTACTACATCCTCCGGTAACAGATTCCAGAGTTTGATTACACGTTGAGAGAAGAAATATTTTCTCCTATTTGTCTTAAATAGTTTACCCTGTAGCTTCATTACATGCCCCCTAGTCCTTCTATATTCTGATAGCGTAAACAATTTATCCACGTTTATCCGTTCCACTCCATTCATTAATTTATACACCTCTATCATATCTCCCCTCAGCCGCCTCTTTTCTAGGTTAAAGAGCCCTAAACTTTTTAGCCTCTCTTCATAGGAGTAGCCTTCCATCCCCTTCACCAATTTGGTGGCTCTTCTCTGTACTTTTTCTAATAACTCTATGTCCTTTTTAAGATACGGTGACCAGAATTGCACACAATATTCAAGGTGCGGTCGTACCATGGAGCGATACAGAGGCATTATAATATCCTTTGTTTTATTCTCCATCCCTTTCCTTAGGATACCTAGCATTCTATTTGCTTTCTTGGCCGCCGCTGCACACTGGGCGGAGGGTTTTAACATGTTATCCACGATGACTCCTAAATCTTTTTCCTGGGTGGTGGTTTCTAATGTGGAGCCTTGCATCTTGTAACTATAGTGTGGGTTGTTCTTTCCTAGGTGCATAACTTTGCACTTGTCCACATTAAATTTCATCTGCCATTTGGATGCCCAGTCTTCCAATTTATCCAGATCCTCCTGCAGTTTTCCACAATCCTCTTGGGTTTTAACAACTTTAAACAGTTTTGTGTCATCTGCAAATTTGATTACCTCACTAGTTATTCCCTTTTCCAGGTCATTTATGAATATGTCAAAAAGTAGCGGACCCAGTACAGATCCCTGGGGTACTCCACTATTCACCTTTTTCCATTGGGAATATTGGCCATTTAGCCCTACCCTCTGCTTTCTATCTTTTAACCAGTTCCCGATCCACAATAGTACACTGCCTCCTATCCCATGACTTTTTAGCTTCGCCAAAAGTCTCTGATGGGGGACCTTGTCAAAAGCTTTCTGAAAGTCCAGATACACTATATCAACCGACTCACCTTTGTCTACCTGTTTATGCACACCTTCAAAAAAACAGATCAGATTAGTAAGACAAGATCTGCCTTGTCTAAAGCCATGTTGGCTGTCTCCCATTAGGCCATGACTATCTACATGCTGTGTAATTTTGTTCTTTATGATGGCTTCTACCATTTTCCCTGGTACTGACGTCAGGCTCACCGGTCTGTAATTTCCCGGGTCACCCCTGGAACCCTTTTTAAAAATTGGTGTTACGTTGGCGACCCTCCAATCTTCAGGTATTACAGATGATTTTAATGAAAGTTCACAGATTACCAATAACAGGTCTGCAATCTCATATTTCAGTTCTTTCAACACTCTGGGATGTATACCATCCGGTCCAGGTGATTTGCTACTATTCAGTTTATCAAATAGTTGTAATATATCTTCCCGGTGTAGCGATATTTCTCTCAATTCCTCTGCAGTATCACCTTTAAATACCACTTCAGTCTTGGGTAACACCCCTACATCTTCCTCAGTAAAGACCGAAGCAAAGAATTCATTCAGTCTCTCTGCTATATTCATTCAGTCTCTCTGCTATATTTTTCAGGTACTTGTGACCTTGATTGACCACTGCTGGAAACAGATCACTTGGCTTGATGGACCTTTGGTCTGACCCAGTATGGCAGTTCTTAACGGTCTTACATTCTTATGTAAGCTAAATCAAATTTATCTTTTTGAATACTGAAGTGTGCGGTATTGAACAAGGCCAAGATGACCCCTAGTTCACAAAGCTCCAGAGAGGCTGTGGGAAGAGGCTTTCCATGAAACATTAACAGGTCAGAGGCCGTGCAATATCATCTCAGTCCTTTGCACCAACAGGTCACAACACCAGCTTGTCTCATCTGGTTGGAATGAGTACATAAGGGTATGCACAGCAGGAAAGCTCTGATTGTTCCACAGGTCTTTTATTCATTACTGCTCAAAAATGTTTTTTCGTAAGCAGTACTTCAACACAGCTGACTACCATGACCTATCCTATTAATGCTAATGTCCAGAGTCTGGCCGCAGACAGCTTTATCACTAAAAATGTGTCAGATAGACTTTGCTTTCAAAAGAACGTAATAGGCTCCTAAAATGTGCAGGATTCAGCTGCACTGTTGTTTCAAGGAAAAGTGGCTTCTTTTGTCTCAGAAAATTATCTCCCTCCCACACTAAGCACACTATATTTAGGTGAAGATGTATTTATAGTATGATCTATTTATAATAGCAATATATTAGGGCTCTTATACTGTGCATTTGTCTATTCTGTAGGGTTGGCAATACAGTGCAGAGAGATAGAAGACAGTGCTGAAGCCTGGGATCTCTAGTGTGCAGCCCTTAACCACCATTCACTCTGTACCTTAAAAACAAAGGGGGCATTTTCAAAATGTTTCAGCTGATTAGTGCTGCTGAATATCACCACAGACGTCTGAAAAGACATCTAGTTAAAACAGGGATGGCCTGCGAGTGGAGCAAGGGAGGTGAAAGGCGCTAGGCATTCAGCCACTAACTGCATAGTGTGAGCAGTTTAAGTTAGGGCAAGTGAACGGCTGTCCTAACTTTCACTGCTTTCTGCTATCTGCTTACCACTAACCTGTTATCCGCACCGATGGATGGGCCACCTGGATATTCAATGGTGGAAACTGGATATGTTCCACTACTGGACGTCCAGAGGTGGCCTCCAGGCACTTTATTTTGTCTAGCTCACACTGCTGAATCTGCCCCTGATGGCTTAATATTACAGTAAGTGTCTGTTTCTGGAGTGCTTTCTCTCACTGCAAGAAATCCATAAACTCTGTGTACAAGAAAGTTCTCCCATGATACAAGCCATTTTAAAGTATCATTATTAATTCTACTTCTTTCCTTGCTGGCAGCTTGAAATCTTGGATCCACAGGGGCCAACATCTCCTGCTTCTCCGTGTACATTTGCACACGCTCCCTGGCAGGCATAAATGCCTGCGGCCTCAACCTAAGCATGATTTCCGGCACTCAGCCCCAAGTATTTCATAAAGACACAAAGATACCTATGGGTCTTTAGAAAACTAGATGCCCATTTGGCCTTCACACTGAGGTGACTTGTTATACTGTTACCTTCCACCTGTGTGTCCTTGAATTTTATATAAAATATGCATCTACATCGCAAGTCTGCTTCCTCTCCGGAATGCACTCCTGGGAATGCCTGCACACTATCCATGCAAAAGTATGCGTGATCTTTCAGCATGTAGACTTCTTCTGTGTGCATCTGGCTGCACAAGTTTACAGATAGCCTTTTCAGTGTGCAAACCAGGCTTTATATGTGAAAATCCTGCTATAAAATTACCCCTTACGGAGTAACTGTTGCAGCCTGCATAGGTCTTAGGGCTGTTATACACAAGCTGCCTCCATTTTCAAAGCAAAGTTATGGGGGCAAGTTTGGCTTGAAAATTACTCCAGCAGAGCTACCCACGCACGATTATACCTACTATTTAGTATGGGTAGTTTCCTCATAGAAATGTACTTGAATACTTTTTAAAGGAAAAAATATAGAATGACCAAATCCTGCCTACTGCAATACCTCTTGCACAGAAAAGGGCATGCCTACAGGGCTTGTATCTACCCACTTTTCTCTGCACTTTCTGTGAGTAATTACCCTCCTGGCAGCAATTTTCACGAAGTCACTGCGCAGGGACTTAGCTAATTATGGTAAAGTCTATGAGCGTTTTCGTCGATAACCTCGCCTGCTAGGTTGCAGATTAGAAAATTACCATCCCTACACAGACAGAGCATGCACTGCATGTTAGTAATGTGCTCCGGCCACTAGGTGGTGCAAGATGGATTGCATGGTATGGGATGCAAACATGCTGGCACAGAACTGTGCTGTACTATCACAGGGCTACCGTAATCCCTACAAATTACTGGTGCAAGAAAGGAAAACAAAGCCAAAAAGCAGAAAAATCTCGTTTCTGACATGAGGATGATAGACATTGTGAGCCTTCTTCTTGCCCTTCTACTAAGTCACAGTGCTACTGGCTCTGTAAATATTCCTACATCACCACAGGTTTCTACCGTGCTGTCCTGAGTTGCAGTACAGAGGAAGGGCAGAGAGTCTACAATATAACAAGGGAAAGACAACAAGATACTTTAGAGGATAAAGTCTAGAAGGGTTCAGCTGTGC
The DNA here is from genome assembly GCA_033557465.1 of Ichthyophis bannanicus. Lineage (NCBI taxonomy): Eukaryota > Metazoa > Chordata > Amphibia > Gymnophiona > Ichthyophiidae > Ichthyophis > Ichthyophis bannanicus. The sequence goes on along the minus strand of CM066045.1, from coordinate 181,039,423 downwards.
AGGCAGTGCCACAGAGAGGAATTCCGGGTCCTTAGGAAAAGCTACTATGAAATGCCTCAGGAGAGCGGGTTTCAGATCCAGTCCTCATAACCCCTACCTAGGATATCCACAATGAAGATTCATATGTTGATCTAAGGAGAATATTTCTGTTTTATACTTTGGCTATTTTGAACACCTGACCTGTTTGATAGTTTCATGGACTGGATCTGAGATCTAGATGATCCATTTGGTTTTCCTTCCATTTACAGTCAAGGCTGGTGCAAGCATATCAGGTGAACCTTCAGCCTTGCATCCCCCCCCCCCCTTAATTAACCTTCAGGTCAGTAAGTCCCTCCTGAGATTTTGATATGTTAAACTCAACAATCATGATCATTTTAAAACCACCCTTCCCAGAACAATTTGTAAAAATGCGTAATTGCACATTCTACTTAGTGCATGTAGGAAACAGATATAGCTAGAATATATATATATTTATTTATTTATTTATTACAATTTCTTATATACCGCACTATTGTCAGCGCGGTTTACATACAACAAAATGACCATAACAAACTGTTTGGCTTCACATAGAACAGGAGAAAACAACTTGGATAACATGCTTATGCTTTACATAGAACAGGAGTAATAACTTGGATAACATGCTTATGCTTTACATAGAACAGGAGTAATAACTTGGATAAACGGGTATGCAAACTGAACTACTTACATATGTACAATGAGATCGAGTATTGGGAATTCAGTGTGAACATGTGTACAATGGAGTTGATATATTAACTTGAGGGGGTGAGGGAGAGGCACTTATGTAGGGGTAGGGTTAATCTGGTAGTATTGAGTAAATAAATGGGATTTGAGAGCCTTTCTGAATTGTGATAGGTCAGTAATTGCACGGATGCCTGGTGGTAATGCGTTCCAACATTTTGGGGCATAGATACTGAATGCCCTGTTAGATGTTGCAGTTGTGTACTTTGTTGAAGCCTTTGGAATTACTAGCACATTTGTAGATGGGGTTCTCCTTGTTCTGTTGGGAGGAGCTGGCTGGATGATGTTGGTTAATGAGGGGGAGGTGATGCCATGGATAGATTTGAAGGTGAGTAACAAAGATTTGAATGTAAGCCTTCCTTGAACGGGGAGCCAATGAAGTTGTATTAGGATAGGCGTTATATGGTCGCATCTTGCTGCTCCTACTAAGATTCTGGCTGCGGCATTCATGGCAAGTTGCAACGGATTTAGAGATGATTGAGGGAGACCTTGGAGAATAGCGTTGGCAAAGTCAAAGTGTGGTAAGATAAGTGCTTGGTATATTGTCCGGAAGTCTTCAGTGCTTAGAAGGGATTGCAGGTGTCTGAGTGACCGGATTTTGAAGTATACGGCTCTGACTATGTTGGATATATGGGTTTTCATATCTAGTCGTTGGTCGAGGGTGACCCCTAAGTACCGAATTGCTGATTTGGTTTGGAGCTCAGCTTCTTTAACTTTTATATGAGTTGGGGGGCAGAATTTCTGGTCTCTGGTGATAAATAGCACCTCAGACTTTTTGTGTTGGATCCTGAGGTTTTGTGATAGGAGCCATTCGGAGACTGTATTGAAGCATTCAATCAGTGGCGAAAGGTCCATTTTTTCTGTGGAGAATGGCATAAATAGGAGGATGTCATCAGCATAAATTAGACAGTCGACCTTGAATGATTCGATAATGTTGAAAATAGGTTGCATGTAAATATTAAATAATAGAGATGAGAGGGAGGACCCTTGGGGGACGCCTTGTCGCTGATGGAAGGGTTAGGAAGATCTTGAACCTGATTTTACATGCTGCCATCTGCCATCAAGGTACGATCTGCACCAATCGAGGGCGACGCCACTTATATATATTGTGGCGCTCGAGCCCCTACCAGGCGGCCGCCTAGTAGGGACGGGTAGCCACCTCTTATCTTTTCCTAAGCTTGTAGTTGTGTGAGGAATAATGAGCCAAGTGGTTTATCAAAGCACACAGGAATTTATTCAGCTTCCTTGCTGGTAAGTGGATACAAATTCTTCAAGCACATTTATTCTCCAGACAAAAGAAAAATAACGGATAACTTCTCCAGTAAACAAATGTCCAAAACCGAGTAACAGCGAATTCAACCATACAAGCTTCTGCCCAGTCTTTTACTGTTTAAGGTTTCTGCACATGAAGGAATAGGCCCTTCTTTTTAAAACTCTTCAAACAGGCTGTCAGCTTATTCAAGGCCGTTGCAAACACCAACGGTTTCAGCTGTTCAACCCCAACTGAGTTACTGCCAATAAGCTTCGAAGGAAAGACTCTTAGGCCCTTTTTAATTATATGACTCCTTCTCTCCTTTCTTTCAGCTTCAGAACTACCTTCACACCTATAGTAGCGTTCTTAAGGTTCAACTGTTTCTGGCTTACACTAATTCACCTTAGTGCATGCATCACATTCCATCTCTGAAACACTGGAAGTTACATCACCCTCCTTGGCTTCAACCTCCATGCTCTCAGCTGAGCTGTAGCAGGGTTCTGCTTGGAAACGCTCAGGAACTTTCTGTTTTAAAGTTTTCAACAGGTCAAACAACCTCTCCCACTTTCTTGCCCTCCCTTCTCTGGGCAGGTCTCCTATGGGGTGTTCTTGTTTAACCTTCCCGGTGAAACATTTCTTTCTACGCTGTGTTATCTGGGGTACAACAGTTTCATCAGAGTCAGAACAGGAAACACACTTTGAAGGCCTTATTGCCTCCCCTCTCCTACCTTGGGGTTTTGGTGCCGTATTCTCTTGGTTGGAACTTCAGCCAGTCAGGACTCCTTCTGCCTCAGAGTAGGGCAGAGACTTTTGGTAAAACTTTCCCGCTCTCTTGCCAGGGTAGGTGGTTCTCTCCCAAGAACCTTCCCTATGTCCTCTGTGGCTACTGTGCTGACTATTGTGGCTTCCTTTGTACCTTCTTTGGCTGCCTTTATAGCTGTTCCTTTCTCTGCTGCTCCCTTTGGCTGCAGAGCTCCTTTGTCCTTTGGCTACAGGGTTGTTCTCTCTGGACCTTCTGGAACTTGGACTGGAACCTGAGCTGCAACTCCCACTTGGACCTGGACTGCAACTCTGACAGCAACTGCCACTGCAACTGCAACTGTGTCTCCAACCGTGTTTCGCCCTGTGTCTCCAACCGTGTCTCCCCCTGTACCTCCAAGCGTGTCTATCTCTGGTGTTTGTTTGCTCCAATTTAAACATTGAGCAGGGCAACTCCCTTCCTGGCCCTGCCCATCTGTACCTCCCACTCCTATCTATGGTTGACCTGGAGTGTGGGCGTGGCTTACAACTAGGTCTGCCCTCTAGGTTTCTCTCCGGGCTTCTGCTGTGGACTATGTGATCCTGTGTACCCATCCCCCGCAAAGAGGAAAAATTCTTCTCTTCACTTTTTCCTGGCTGGGCTGCACTCTCCTTACCACAATATACACACACATACTCATACATATATACATCATGCATATATATATATATATATATATACACACACACACATACACGCATAAACATAACGAGGGTATTTTCCAAAAAAACCCCACATTTACCTGAGTAAATGGATTAATTTATTTATTTCCGGAAAGAGTGGAAGATCCATGGAATAGTCCTGCAATGGAGGTGGTAGAGATGAGGACAGTATCTGAATTCAAAGAAGCATGGGACAAACACAGAGGATCTCTAAAGGAAAAAAAGGGGACTGTTGTAGTGGTTGATATGGAAGGACAGACTAGATAGGCTTTCTGGTCTTTTTCTGTCGTCATTTTTCTGTGTTTTATTTGAAATTGCCCACTCTCCTGCAGTTAAAGGAAGTGCTGATAGCTCTTTGCTGTCAGGACCTATTCTTTTGCTTTGACTGCTGCTACTCTACAGTGCTCCCCTTGAAGCTTCCACCCTAGGTGAGTGCCTAGTTTCAGGGGCGGCCCAAGGAGGGTGCGGGGCCATGTGCGGAGACTCGGTGCGGTGCCTCATTTGCATAAGTGGCCTTATTTGCATGAATATTTGCATAATGTTACCATACACTAACGTTTAGTAAACATGCCTCTTAATGAGTGTATGGATAAAGAAAGACTAAAAGATTTCTACATTACTATAATCCAGTGCCAACCGCCAGGCACATTAGGAACTACTACAAACACTGTCCATTTAGAACCCACAGCAAACCCGCTGTATCCTAACAGCACTACCAGGACTCACAAAGCACCAGACCCTACCTATCAAAAGGCAACACTGCAAATATTAAACCAATACATTTCAGAGAATAACAATACATGACCTACTGGGGAAATAGAACAAGTGACACTGTCAAATACAAATTACATAAACAGAATACCTCAGCTCAGTTACACATGCAGAACATAGACCATCACCAAACAAGGAATCACAATTTAGAAACAGGAAGGCAATAATTAAACTGGGAACCCCAAAAGCCAAACTTGGAATGTACAAGAACACTGTAGAAATAAAACTATAAATTAATTTCCTCTTGTACCAAACAAAGCACAGACGTTAATGATGCACATTTCCCAGAGCTTTCATATTCCAGTTAATAAATTCAAAATAAAGAGATATCTTTCTACCTTTTGTGCATTTTTTTCATTTGCAATTGCTCCAGCCACTTTCTTCTGGTTTCTTCATGTTTTCTGCTAACTCTCCATCGTCTGCTGTCCATTTGTCCTTTCTTCTCTCTTCTAGTTTTTTTCCATTCTCTCTCTCTACATCTGCTTTAACATACTAATCTTTCTCCTTTTGCTCTTTCCTCATTCCTATTTCATCCACTCAAATTTTACCCCTCCATCCTCAATCCCCACTTACTCTCCCAATACCCGGCCAATGGTAGATTTTTCCCTTCTCCATTTTACTCTCCCAGCCCCATCCCATTCTAATCCTCCCCCAACATCAGCTCCCTTCTAGTTCCAGCCTCACCCAGCATCCACTCCCTTCTAGTCCCTGCATCAGCCCATTTCCAGTCCTAGCCCCCCATCAGCCCATTTCCAGTCCTAGCTCCCCCATCCATTTCCAGTCCGAGTCCCTTCATAAGCTCATTTCCAATCCTAGCCCCCCATCAGCCCATTTCTAGACATTTCCTAGCCCCACCATCAGCCCATGTCAAATCCTAGCTCCCCTCCCACTCAGCCCAATTCCAGTCCAAGCCCCCCCATGAGCCTACTTCCAGTTCTAGCCCCTCCATGAGTCCATTTCAATCCGCCCCACCACAGTCCATTTCCAATCTTAGCTCCCCCCAACAGCCCATTTCCAGTCCTATCCTAGATGCTCCATCAGCCCATTTCCAGTCCTAGCTCCCTTCCCTCACAGCCCATTTCCATTCCAAATCCCCGTCCCCATCAGCTATTTGCAGTTCAAGCCTCCCCTTCCACTCAGCCCATTTCCAGTCCTAGCAACCCCAACCCATTACCAGTCCTAGCCCCCCATCAACCCACTTCCAGTCCTAACCCCCATCACCCCATTTTCAGTTTAAACCCCCCCTATAACCCATTACCAGTCCTAATCCCCCATCAGCCCACTTCCAGTCCTAATCCCATCAGCCCATTTCCAGTCAGCCCCCCATAGCCCATTGCCAGTCCTAACCCCCCCATCAGCCCACAGCCCATTACCAGTCCTAACCCAATCAGCCCACCTCAAGTCCTAACCCCTCCCCATCAGCCCAATTCCTGTCCTAGCCCCCCATAGCCCATTATCAGTCCTAACCCCCCCAGAGTCCATTACCGGTCCTTACCCGCCATCACCCCATTTCCTGTCAGCCCCCATCAGCCCACAGCCCATTACCAGTCCTAACCCCCCAACAGCCCACCTCAAGTCCTAACCCCTCCCCATCAGCCCATTTCCTGTCCTAGCCCCCCCATAGCCCATTACCAGTCCTAACCCCCCCCAACAGCCCACAGCCCATTACCAGTCCTAACCCCATCAGCCCACCTCAAGTCCTAACCCCCCCAATCAGCCCATTTCCAGTCCTAGCCCTCCCCATAGCCCATTACCAGTCCTAACCCCCCCCAACAGCCCACAGCCTATTACCAGTCCAAACCCCATCATCCGATTTTCTGACTTAACCGCCCCATAAGCCGATTTCCAGTCGTTACCCCCCCATAGCCCATTACCAGTCCTAACCCCCCCCATCAACCCATAGCCCACCTCAAGTCCTAACCCCATCTCAAGTCCTAACCCCCTCCATAGCCCATTACCAGTCCTAACCCCCCCACATCGGCTCAGGGAAAATTTGAAAAAAAAAAAAAGCTGGCTGCTGCCGCTGCCGCTGCTGCCATGGCAGCAGCAGAATCGAGTGTCCCGCGGGGCCCCCTCTGCTCGGCTGAGCTCTCACTGCTGGGCTGAGCCCCTCTGCGATGGCTTTCAAAAATTCAGATCCGCGAAGGGAGAGTGTCTCCCTTGCGTCTCTGTTAAGCCTGCAGGGGCAGATGGGAAATTTCCCATCAGCCCCTGCGGGCTTAACAGAGACGCGAGGGAGACACTCTCCCTTCACGGATCTGAAAGCCGTCGCAGAGGGGCTCAGCCGGGCAGAGGGGGCCCCACGGGACACTCGATTCTGCCGCTGCCACAGCGGCGGCAGCAGCAGCCAGCTTTTTTTTTTTTTTTTTTAAATTTAATTTTTAAAGTAGAATGTTCTTTGCGCGGGGCCCCCTGAAACGCGGGGCCCTGTGCAAAAAACATTCTTGCTCAATGGACGGGCCGGCCCTGCCTAGTCTTCGAAACATAAGAATATGCCAGTCCAAAGGTTCATCAAGCCTAGTAACATCTTTCCAACAGTGACCAATCCTAATACCAAAAGTAGCCAGATTGCATTCTTCTTATCCCCAGAGATCAGCAGTGGCTTTCCTCTCTTAATAACAACCTATTGCCTACTTGAAGTTTTCTCCAGCAACTTGTCCAACCCCTTTTTTAAACCCAGCTGTGCTAACTCCTTTTACCACATCCTCTGGCAACAACTTCCAGATCCAGAACAAATGCGGCACCAAATCCCACAACCAACTACATCCCTCAAGTACAGCCACAGCTAACAAACTTCATTCCTCCTGCAGAGAAATACGTTGCTTACCTTATTGCTACCATCAACACCACTACAGCCCCAAACGATCCTTGCCCTGCTCACTGGATCAGAACAATGCGCTCCGACCTCAGCCCTACTCTAGCCTACATCATGAAGCTCTCCTTTGCAGCAGGAACATTCCCAGCATCCCTTAAGCAAACATCTATACGCCCACTCCTGAAAAACAGCAAACTCGACCCGACAAGAACAGACTCCTACCGTCCAATCTCAAGTATACCTCTACTAGCCAAACTCATCGAGAAAGTGGTTCAAATACAACTGCAGCAACACAGACATATCAGCTCCTTTGGATCCTTGTCAGCATGGTTTCCGAGAATCCCACGGCGTGGAGACTCTACTCACCTTACTGACCAATACCCTATCCAGAGGGATTGACAAGATTGAAAACGGCTTTGTACTCATCTTCCTTGATATTGCTGCAGCATTCGACTCTGTTAACCATGAGCAGCTCCTCTATCAACTGCAGGAAAAGGGAATTCATGGCTTGGCCTGGGAATGGTGTAAATCCTATCTTGCAAACCGTTGGCAACATGTACGATAGGATCCTCAACATCTAGACCATTCCATCAACAACAGGGTGTACCCCAAGGATCCTCCCTATCTGCTCTACTTTTTAACGTATATATGCAACCGATTTGTGATATCATCCGATCATTTAATATATCTAGTCTGATATTTGCTGATGATGTCTTAATATTCACCCCAATTAAAATCAGACACCCCAACCTATCCTCACTAGTAGAGTGCTTCAACGCGATCACTGACTGGCTCTTATCCCAGAATCTACGTATAAACTTCAAGAAAACCAAAGTCCTATTTATAACTAAGAACAAGAACTTCTCTCCCCCACATCTTTGAAAGTACAAGATGCAGAACTACCATGTAAATCGGTCATACGCTACCTGGGTGTCACAATAGACCAACAACTCAACTTCAAGGAACGCATAAAGAATACCACCAAGGCCATTTACAATAAGATACGGACATTAAGACACCTAAGACCTCTACTTGCCCCAGACGATTTCAGAACGATATTCCAAACGCTTGTAACGCCGCATTTCGACTATGCTAACATTATCCTACAAGGCCTTCCTAAGAATACCCTCAATCCACTTCAGATGGCAATGAATACAGCAGCCCGCATTCTTTGCGGCATATCCAGAAGGGATCACATCACACCCATACTCATGGACCTACATTGGCTACCGGTACAAGCCAGGATCACTTACAAGGTACTACTACTAACATTTAAAGCAATTAACCGACTATCCCCCCTTTCCCTCTCTGCACTCTTGACTATCACTCCTGCAAACAGGCTAAGAAGGTCAGTATCCGTCAATATGCTGACTACACCAATTGAATTCACTAAATGCTCTCAAACAACTAGAAACCGAACCTATGCATTCTATGCTCCTAAATGTTGGAATGACCTCCCACCTCAACTCCGAATAATCAATGACCTTTCACAGTTCAGAAAAGCCCTTAAACACCACTTATTCTGCCTACACTTTGTCAACCCTAGTCCAACACAATCATTCCACACACCACAACCTACACACGAAGCCTTGAATGCTCCAAAAACATAACCACCGACGAGACACAAAACAGACCTACACTCAGGAACTCCCTTAATGATCATAGATTTTTAAGGTCTTCTCCGTTACGATTTAACAAGTTGATATATAAACTGTAAATAGTTCACAACTTCTGTTGTTAATTGTATATAGTTTCCCCTGTTACATTCCCAAGTTACAGACCCTGTTACAATGTATGCAAAAGATCCTGTTCTGATGCAAGTTTCTGTTATTTGTAAACCACACTGATACCAAATAGCGCGGTATATAAGAGCTGTAAATAAATAAATAAAATAAATCTGCAAATTTCATTACCTCACTTCTTGCTCCCATTTACGGATCATTTATAAATATTTAAAAAGCATTGGTCTCGGTACAGATCCCTGGGGTACTCCACTATTCACCTTCCCCCAATGAGAAAATAGCCATTTAACTGTACGCTCTGTTTTTTATCTTTTAACTAGTTCCCTATCCACAATAGGACACTACCTCCTATCTCATGGTTTTTTACTTTCCTCTGGATTCATTCATGCAGGTATTTTGTTAAATTCTTTCTGAAATTCAGGCACACTATATCAACTGGCTCACCTTTATGCATGTTCCTACACACCTTCTAAAAGCATAGCAGACTGGTAAGGCAAGACTTCCCTTGGCTAAATCCATGTTGACTTTGTCCCAAGATGTGCCCAATAATTTTGTTCTTTATAATAGTTTCTACCATTTCACACTGACGTCAGTTTCAGTGGCCTGTAGTTTCCCGGATCATCTCTGTGAGTCTCTTAAAAAATTGGCTTTATGTTGGCCACCCTCTAATTTTAATTTACCACAGACAATTTTAATGATAGGTTACAGATTGCAATTTCATTCTTGAGTTCTTTGCACACTCTGGGTATATACCATCTTGGCCAGGTGATTTGCTGCTCTTTAGTCGTGCCTAATGTTTAAGCTGGCTCTGTTTACAGGAGGAATGCCGCCCCAAGAGGCCCCCAACAGATATGATTTCAGATTGTCAAGTCCTATGGCTCTAGTTAAAGTCAGTTTATGACCCTAATTTACTAGGCATTTTTACTATTGGGAGAAATCCTTTAGTAAACAGGTCCTTAAGCTTTTTGATTATCATGAAAACTTAAGGGTGAGAACTGAACACACCTAATTTAAGGGATATCCCCTTTCTTTGACCTGGCTATTTTTCCTGCTTGTTTTCTCTCCAGTCAGGCAGCAGAATGGCCTAAAGATTACATAATTCATACGCTCTCATGAAAGTGCTCCCCACTTTGATTCCCAGGTCAGGACATTTGCTTCCTGTGTCACAGTGGCTTGGGATGCTGCAGAGGCAGCAAGCACAGCTCCTGGAGTGGGGAGGGAGATATGGTTATTGAATAGGAACAATGCCTAGAGGTTGTGATAAGGAAGCTTATAGCTCAGGAAGGAGCTATAGAAAAGATGAAGTGACTCTGAACAAACAACCTGTCAGTTCTGGTAGAAATAAGAAAACAGAATTTTCCCATAAAAACTACCAGTCCCAGAATGCACCAGGTTTCCAGCAGCCATTAGAGGAGCTGAAGTGGGGAAACGTGTGTTCAATCAGGAGGGCTATGAGGTAATCCCTAAGCACTCATCTCAAAGGGCAGGGCCTGATTCAGCACAGCTGCGCTGTGTTAGGGAGGAGCACTCATCTAAGCAGAATAAAGGTAGAGTTTATTCTACAGAGAGGCAGCTTGAGCTTGATCATCTTCATCATCAGGAGGATCATCAGAAGCAGAAGCCAAACCGGATGGACAGAGAGGGAAAGAAACCCTTTGGAAGAAGGAAGAGAAAAGCCTTTGAGAGGTCTAGAAGAGTCCAGAGCAGTACGTATACTGGGAGGCATTCCAAGGGCCAGCATACACCATTGGACTGGGGAAAGCCAGAGGAATGGTGCTGCAGAGCTAGGAATCTCCAGACGGTACCTGTGAGGGAGACGGCTGCACGTGGAAGGGACCCTAAGACCCGTGCCAGAAGGTATGTGAAGAGAGATCCAGTGTCCAGGGATCTGGATTGGAAGGCTGGACATAAGAACTGGACTACATACTGGCCAGGCTATATAGAGAGGAACTCTAACAGCAATGGAAGCTCAGGTATGAACACTGATCTATGCCCTAGCTATAACCTTGAAAGACAGCAGGGAAACAAGTATTCTCCTGAAAGTGCTCCATTGGGAGATTAATCTGTAGCAATCCATGATATTGAACCCATGCTTGTTGAAGAAGAGGGGGTGATAGCAGATGAAGAATCTGTTTACATGGACTGCTCTCTGTCTAAACTCCTTTGGTGATTTTCTGTTATAAAGTACAGCAACCATCACAAAGAAATACAAACTTGTTCTTTAATCTACTCAGAAAAGCTCCTGTGTAGGATTTCTAGCCACGCAGTAGAAAGCAAGCCAGCTAAGGGGTTTCAGCTGGATAACTGCTAGCAATTGAACCTTACCTAATTGCTTGTGGGCTCTGAGAGAATCACTTCTGAATCTATGTGGGAAGATATAAGAAGTTTACCTGAAAAGAATAGTTTTTTTCTTTCTTTGTGGCTTTTGGTTTGTTGTTTGACATTGCTAAGAGAATATTAGCTAAAGCCTACAGAAAAGACCAGTTTGTTGCCAACTAGGTCTTATTTCTTTTGCTTTGATTGCCTGATAAGTTAAAATGTTGTTTTCCTGATTTTGTTTTTTCAAGTTTAACACTGAAAGCAAGTAACCTGATTTATGTGCTACCAAGCATATCTGTGTTGGGAGAAATAACCCCATAAATAAATATCTTATTGGCTTTACACTTGAACACAACTAAATTATTGTGAGCAGCTGTGTCTGGTGTGAATGGACTGCATTGCCCACAATCCCTTGCAAATCATATTGACATATGCACTTGCCAAGACTGTGAACATTCTCACCCAGGCAGCCGTCTGACAAATGGCGTGGTTTTTCGGATTGCTTTTGCACAAAAGGGATTTACTTGTTGAGGATTACAACTAAAGTTCAAGTTTAAAGCTGGAAAAAAAGATTTTCCCTCAACTGCACTTTGGAGGAGAAGTGGATGTTCCAGGTAGCTGTCCCAGGAGGAAAAGACCCTATGCAGAGCTGGATTCATCACTGACACAAGGTAATAAGTACCTGGGCATGTCTAGTGGTGGATGGGAGTAAGGCACAGGGGTAATTGAAAAAAAAAGTAGAAAAAAAACACCTGTTTGGAAGGTGGTGCACTTTGTTTTTTTTCTTTGTTTCTTGCAGGGATCAAGATGGATCCAAGGGAACTAGCTGATTGAATGGCAGCCCAGTTTAGCAGGCAACAGGAGCTAGCACAGCATGCTCAGGACACTGCTATGAAAGCCTTAATTGACCAGCAGAAGCCAGTGCTTGATCTGGTGCAAGCCCTAGTTAAGCTGCGGAACCAAAGTGGAACAGATGCAAGACCAGCAGTAAATACTGGTACACCACATGTGGACAGTGTGGGACTCAATCAGGGGATTGGGGCATTTAGTTTTGGGAAGCTAACTCCAGATGATAATGTTGATGATTTTCTAGAGTCTTTTGAAAGAGTGGCACAAGCTTTAGCATGGCCAGAGACCCAGTGGGCAGTAAGGCTGGCAGCCTCATTAACTGGAGAGGCGCTTGCAGCTTATAGAGCAATGCCAGCAGCCCAGGCTTTGAATTATAAGGATGTAAAGGCTGCTATTAGAGATCGCCTAGGGTTGTCTATTTCAGAGTATAGGCGAATGTTTAGAGCTACTACATTGAGAGTGGGTGAAACACCCAGGGCTCTGAGTCAGAGAATCAGAGGATTAGCTGTGAAATGGTTGGAGCCTGAGCAAAAGACTGTAGAGATGTTATTAGACATTATGATGCTTGAACAATTTATGTCTGGGGTGCCTAAAGATTTGCACACTTTCCTTATACAGCAAAATTGCCAAAATCTTGGAGAGACAACCATGCTAGCAGAGAGGTGTTGACTGACCGAGGGTCCAATTTTGTATCCAAATATTTGGCCCAGGTCTGGGATGCCTTTGGCATTCATCACGTGAAAACCTCAGCCTACCATCCACAATCAAACAGTTTGGTGGAGAGATTCAACCAAACTCTCAAACAAATGTTGAGAAGGGGGTTAGCAGGAGAGGTAAAAGAATGGGATATGTTATTGCCCTTTGCCTTATATGCCTGCAGGGAAAGAATTCAGATGTCCCTAGGTGTAACTCCATATGAATTGATGTATGGTAGGGCTCCATGGGCTTTGATAGATATTTTGAGGGAACAGTGGATTGATCCTGAACCAGGAAGTCAGGAGGTGCCACAGTTTCTACGTGAAATGAGAGCACGTTTGAAAAGGACCTCGCAGGTTGCTGAGAGGAACCTGCAGGACAGTCAAGTTCGCCAGAAAGGGTGGTATGATAGGAAGGCCAAAAGCCGCCAATTAAGCATTGGTGAAAAGGTTTTGGTTCAAGTAGCAGGTACAGCCCCAAAATTTGAAGTACAGTGGAAAGGGCCATGGAAGGTTGTTAAACAAATGAGCCCAGTGTCTTATATGGTAGAAAATGCAAGAGGGCGTAGGCAGACCTACCATATTAATGTACTTAAGTCTTGGAAGGAGAGGCCTGTAAATAATAATGACCCTGAAGCCAGTCAGGAAGTAAGTGAGCTTCAAAAAGAGAACACTCTCGTAGGTATTACGGACTGTAGGAAAGAAGTTTCACCAGTTAAACCAGTCTGTAATAACTTAAGCAGGGGGGTATGTGATAAGAAAGCTTATCATAGCTCAGGAAGGAGCTATAGAAAAGGTGAAGTGACTCTGAACAAGCAACCTGTCAGTTCTGGTAGAAATAAGAAAACAGAATTTTCCCATAAAAGACTACCAGTCCCAGAATGCACCAGGTTTCCAGCAGCCATTAGAGGAGCTGAAGTGGGGAAACGTGTGTTCAATCAGGAGGGCTATGAGGTAATCCCTAAGCACTCATCTCAAAGGGCAGGGCCTGATTCAGCACAGCTGTGCTGTGTTAGGGAGGGGCACTCATCTAAGCAAAATAAAGGTAGAGTTTATTCTACAGAGAGGCAGCTTGAGCTTGATCATCTTCATCATCAGGAGGATCATCAGAAGCAGAAGCCAAACCAGACGGACAGAGAGGGAAAGAAACCCTTTGGAAGAAGGAAGAGAAAAGCCTTTGAGAGGTCTAGAAGAGTCCAGAGCAGTACGTATACTGGGAGGCATTCCAAGGGCCAGCATACACCATTGGACTGGGGAAAGCCAGAGGAATGGTGCTGCAGAGCTAGGAATCTCCAGAGGGAGACGGCTGCACGTGGAAGGGACCCTAAGACCCGTGCCAGAAGGTATGTGAAGAGAGATCCAGTGTCCAGGGATCTGGATTGGAAGGCTGGACATAAGAACTGGACTACATACTGGCCAGGCTATATAGAGAGGAACTCTAATAGCAATGGAAGCTCAGGTATGAACACTGATCTATGCCCTAGCTATAACCTTGAAAGACAGCAGGGAAACAAGTATTCTCTTGAAAGTGCTCCATTGGGAGATTCATCTGTAGCAATCCATGATATTGAACCCATGCTTGTTGAAGAAGAGGGGGTGATAGCAGATGAAGAATCTGTTTACATGGACTGCTCTCTGTCTAAACTCCTTTGGTGATTTTCTGTTATAAAGTACAGCAACCATCACAAAAAAATACAAACTTGTTCTTTAATCTACTCAGAAAAGCTCCTGAAGCAGGATTTGACCCACACAGTAGAAAGCAAGCCAGCTAAGGGGTTTCAGCTGGATAACTGCTAGCAATTGAGCCTTACCTAATTGCTTGTGGGCTCTGAGAGAATCACTTCTGAATCTATGTGGGAAGATATAAGAAGTTTACCTGAAAAGAACAGTTTTTTCCTTTCTTTGTGGCTTTTGGTTTGTTGTTTGACATTGCTAAGAGAATATTAGCTAAAGCCTACAGAAAAGACCAGTTTGTTGCCAATCAGGTCTTATTTCTTTTGCTTTGATTGCCTGATAAGTTAAAATGTTGTTTTCCTGATTTTGTTTTTTCAAGTTTAACACTGAAAGCAAGTAACCTGATTTATGTGCTACCAAGCATATCTGTGTTTGGAGAAATAACCCCATAAATAAATATCTTATTGGCTTTACACTTGAACACAACTAAATTATTGTGAGCAGCTGTGTCTGGTGTGAATGGACTGCATTGCCCACAATCCCTTGCAAATCATATTGACATATGCACTTGCCAAGACTGTGAACATTCTCACCCAGGCAGCCGTCTGACAAGGTTCATGAAGGCCCATGATTGTATGGTTCTGCCCAGCCCACTGCAATGACCTTTCTTTTCCAAACACACTACTAGGGGGTATGTTTACTAAACCGTCTTAATGTTACCGGCATTAGTTGCAGTCTTACTGTGACGAATGCCATATAAGGTACTGTGCGTTCCGGTCTTAAGGTAGCATTTTGGGTTATCGCGCGATAGAGGGAGCCGTGGCACGTTAACACGCATTAGCCTTAATTAGGCACGCTGACCTGCAAACACAGTAACAGAGGTGTAGCACACTGGTTAATACAATGACTGATGAAACAGGGGTCATGAGTTTGATCCCCCAGTGGGCTTAATGAGCAAAGTTGTCTGAGGCTTTACTTTTTAAATCAGTGCTGTCTGAGGCATTTTCTTTTTTATTTTAAATTAGTGCTGCCACCAAACACACCCTCACAGTGCCGTAACCTAAGGTGCCGCATAAGGCGCCCTATAAGGCACTCCAGAGGGCACATTATAAAGTGCACTGTCCGCCAAGGCACCTTATAATGTTCCCTATAGGGCGCTTTATAAGAAGCTTTATAGGGCGCCTTATGAGGCACCTTAAGGTTACAGCACTGTGAGGGTGTTTTTGCTGGCAGCACTAATTTAAAGTAAAAAAGGAAATGCCTCAGACAGCCCTATCACATAACACCACTGTGGGATCAAACCCATGACCTCTGCCTCCACAATCAGTGAAGTAACCAGTGGGCTACATCTCTATAGTTGCTAACAAACCCCTGGCTGGCTACTGAAGGACTGCAGGTCACCACACAAACTGTCTGCTGTGGTTACCAGGATAGGGTTAATCCACCCGTACCCATGACGCACTGCACATGCTGATCAGCAGTCTACTGATGATCACAAGATGGGGTATGCACCCCCACAGCACCTCGGCCTGGTAGGGGGAACTGACCGTGTGTGTTACTGGCACAGAGTAGCTACAGACTGACACATTGTGGGGGTACTGTGCTCACCCTGAGGGCGAGGTGGGGCACCCAGCACCAGGTCCACAGCACCTGGCTTACCTGAGATAGACTATGCTGCAGGTTGCCATCAGTGCCAGTGTGTAATAGGTAGTCCTTGCAGACACACCTAGGATACACCTGTGTCCATCTGTATTTCCCAGTCACGTCTAGCCCTTGTGGACTATGATGCACCCAAAATAGTGAATATCCTGTGTGGGTGCCATGGTCACATGATTTAAGTGAAGGGAGGTGTTTGGACCCATAGGCAGATTATGTAGCACCACTCAACCCGCCCTCTGGGGCTCAGGGTGGGGGACAGGATCTCCCACCAACAGATCCACATTCTACATCCCTGCAATGGTGGCAGTAGAGGGGACCATCAATCCCAGTCCTGCTGGGGAATGAGCACCCTACAGGGCAGTCAATGCACATCTGAACGCATCCATAAGGCAATGACAGACAGACAGTAGGCTTGGAAATGCTCAGCTGCCCCCCACCACTATCTGACATTCTCCAGCAGCGAGCACAGTGAATCGTGAGCCGCTGCACCCTGCAAGGTGTTCCAGCCATATACATACTAACTGCAGAAAGCCTGCTAGTTAGTCCATAGTGAATGTTCCTGGAGGAGATGTATGCACCCAAAACTGGGATGTTAGCACACACAACAAGCAGATAAGTCAGTGATTGGGCCCCAGAAAAAAGAACCCATAAATATCACTTAAGAGAAATACTATATAGCACTATGGGGGAACCTAGCCATGCCGTGGTCACTGCTCAGTCAGGGTGAGAGTGACCTCCTAGCAGGACATGCTGTGGCCACCCTGTCCATGCAGGTGGTGGCCAGGCACTACAATGTCCCAGCCATTGCCCTATGCAGATGCATCCTGCCCAGGCCACCCTGTCCGGGCTATACCCACAGTACCTTGCTCCTCATTATGCATATTGGCAGGCTAACACTGGAAACAGTGCAAGCAGTGTGGGCTGAGTAAGGTGTAGGCAGCCACAACACATTGGATAGACAGACACACACTCCCACACCTATGCCAGTATTGTGCAAATATAGAGGCTTTTGGCAGTCCTGGCCCCCACACCATTCCTGGGCACAGTGCAGGCATGGCTATGGTACGCAATACTGTTGGGGTCACTCCCCGGGGTGGTAAACACTGTCAGAAACCAAAACTGAAACACACTCCACAGATATCAGAAAGGTTGCTATGATGCAGCTCTATCAGCAAATTGTGCTTAACTTAGGAATTGCTATCTGCCATTAATCATAGCAACCTTTTGATATATGTGTAACATATTCCCAGGTTTAGGGCGGCATTGCTAAGGTATGCAAGTGCTAGTATTGGGAGATGCTGCTGCACGCAGGGCCCAACAGCCTGACGCTCCATGAGGCTTTGGATAGTGGAGCCTGTGGGTATTTATGCCCCTGTTGGCCGCTGCTCTAGGGCAGAGGTTCCCAACTCTGGTCCTGGTAGGCCAAACACTGTTTGGGTTTTCATGCTGTCCCTAATGAATATGCATGAGATATATTTGCATACCATGGGGGCGGAACATACAAATGCAGCACAGGCATATTTATTAGAGACAGCATGAAACCTGAATGGTGTTTGACCCTCCAGGACTGCATTTGGGAGACTCTGCTCTAGGTAATGTGCATGTTTATGGTGTCTGTGCTCTGTAGGGTAAAAGGTAGGCGTTTCAGGCATGTTTATGTTATCTGCAATAAAGGTTCCATCTTTATTACCACGGTTTAGTACTGGGTAAAATATGGGGACTGGGTTGGCAGGAGCCACAGCTGGGACTTGAACTTGTGACCTTCTGCTCAGGAACACACTGGCTATGTGTGCTGCACCACACTGTTGCCACAGGGACAGTTCATGCCCTCGGGATACCATGACTGTTCATCAGTCAGACCCTGTCTGTTGCAGTGCATGGCACCCACCTAAACGTGGCTAGGCCATGGTCTGCTGTGGGCAGATGCCACTGCCCCCCTCTGCCACCAGCACCCCTCCGCCACCATGCTGCCATGCCATTATGCCGGTGGTGCACATTCCCAGGCCATACAGTATGCCGGTAGGCAGCTGCCTATGGTGTGGTTTCTCGGTAGGGGTGCCTACATGGACATGCGCGCTCCCCCCCCCCCCACCGCCTGCCAATGTTATGTGCCCTTGGGGGTACCTGCTGGGTAATCTCCCCTGTGACACTGTGGGACACACACTCGTGCTCATGTTGGACCCTTGTCAGTTGATATCTTGCTGCTTTACAGTTTCGGCATTCCTATGTACCACCTAGGCATCTGCCTAACACGCACTGTGCCCCAGCTGGACCACAGCATGTGCCGCCTGCAGCCCTCTATATCCCATTTACAGCATCAGTACAGTTTCCCTTTCCTACATGCCCACTCTCCTGTTACTGCACATGTGCACGCCATAACAAACCTGCCCAATATAGATGTGAAAAACCCCTGATCAGCACTATTTCAATGTGGGATCATTCACTTTGTAGGGGGACAGAGAATAGACCCTTCCAAACATGATATCTTATTTTTTGAGCTTTGTCAGTGGTGTTGCTTTATGTTTATCATTACTATCACTTTTGGCCAGCTTGGTTATTGGGCTTTTAGATGTGGTTCTGGTCCTTTTATATGTTTATTTGCCTCTTTGTTCCCTGCACATGTATCACAACTATCACTTTTCTGGGTTTCCCTGTCTTTGCTGCACATTGCTGACTGAAATGGTTTCTCTTTCCTGCAAATGTGCCTTAACGTGAGGGTTTCACTGGCGTTAGTGTTCAGACCCTGATTCCACAGCATAAGTGTGCCTGGAGCCTCTCCCCTCCCACTCTCCGCCCATTGACCCCTTCTCTCCACCCTCTGGGAAGCCTTACTCCTCCCTTCAGACCCAGATTTCACAGCGTTAGTGTGCCTTAACGCCGCCGCTACGTTATCGCGCGATAACATCACTTATCGCACGATAATACCATTGCTGCGATGTTAAGATGGTTTAGTAAACATACCCCTAAGTCCCTTATCCATTCTCTAATCACCTCCCATCTAGACTATTGTAACAACCTCTTTTCTACATATAAAATGCTAAAATTTATCTATAGAACCACTACCTAATTTGAAAGAACACACACTTACGCAGCTGGTGGCATGTTATTGAATATTGACCTTATAGAATTCATAAATGACCTGGAAAGTGGAATAACGAGTGAGGTTATCAAATTTGCAGATAACACAAAACTATTTAAAGTTGTTAAAACCCAAGAGGACTGTGGAAAATTGCAAGAGGATCTTGATAAATTGGAAGACTGGGCATCAAAATGGCAGATGAAATTTAATGTGGACAAGTGCAAAGTTATGCACCTAGGGAAGAACAACCCAAACCATGGTTACACGATGCAAGGTTCCACATTAGGAACCACCACCCAGGAAAAAGATTTAGGCGTCATTGTGGATAGCATGCTAAAACCCTCGGCCCAGTGTGCAGTGGCAGCCAAGAGAGCAAATAGAATGCTAGGTATCATAAGGAAAGGAATGGAAAATAAAACAAAAGATATTATAATGCCTCTATATCGTTCCATGGTGAGACCGCACCTTGAATATTGTGTGCAATTCTGGTCGCCGTATCTTAAAAAGGATATAGAGTTATTAGAAAAGGTTCAGAGAAGAGCCACCAAAATGGTAAAGGGGATGGAAGGATACTCCTATGAAGAAAGGCTAAAAAGGTTAGGTCTCTTTAACCTGGAAAAGAGACGGCTGAGGGGAGATATGATAGAAGTCTATAAATTAATGAACGGAATGGAACGGGTAAACGTAGATCGATTGTTTATGTTATCAGAATATAGAAAGACTAGGGGACATGCAATGAAGCTGCAGGGTAAACTATTTAAGACTAATAAAAGAAAATATTTTTTCAATCAACGTGTAATCAAACTCTGGAATTTGTTACCGGAGGATGTATTGGGCTGTTAGTGTAGCTGGGTTTAAAAAAAGGTTTGGACAAGTTCCTGGAGGAAAGGTCCATAAACCATTATTAAGAAGGGACCCAGGGTATCAATGCTTGACCCAGTACAAGCATTGTGGAACCTGTGTCTTTTGGGGAAACTGCTAGGTACGTATGACCTAGACTGGCCACTGTTGGAAACAGGATACTGGGCTTGATGGACCTTGGTCTGACCCAGTATGGCATATCTTATGTTCTTATGTAAGGAAGTCAGGGATAAACAGAGGGTAGAAAAATAGCTGGTCTTCCTCTGAAACATCTTTTCCCACTTCAATGTTTCGAAAACTCAGCTGCATGGCTAATCTTCAGCCAGTATCGTTATGCTCAGGTCACCCTTCTCCTCAAGTCACTTCACTAGCTCCCTAACTGTTTCTGCATCTAGTTGAAACTTCTACAACTGACCTATAAGTGCCTTCTTTCGGCTGCTCCTAACTATCTTTACTCTCTTAACTCTCCTTACACCCTTCCTCGGGAACTCCGCTCTTCTGGAAGATCCCATCCGTGCTCTTCTCTTCCACTGCCCATGCCAGACTTTGATCTTTCTGTCTTGCTGCTCCTTAAGCCTGGAACAAGTACTTGAGTCGGTGCGTCAGGCTCCATCTATGGCCCTGTTCAAATTCAGGCTAAAAACTCACTTCTTTGAGATGGCTTTTGGATCCTGATCTGTCTGTTCACCTCCTATGTGTTTCCTTACAATTCCCTAGATATATTCTAGAGCCCAGCTGTATCTGCCTTGACTGCTGTAAGCTCTTAAGAGCAGGGACTCTCTCTCTCATGTCTCTGTACAGTGCTGCGTACGCCCCGTAGTGCTATAGAAATGATAAGCAGTAGTAGCAGAGGGGCGGGAATATAAAAGAGGGAAAGACATCTGCAAATAGTGCAAAAGAGATGGCACCATTCGGGATTATTCCTGCCCCGACATCTCTAGGCCAATAAGGAATCCATGAGGGCTTACAGAGGGTGGGAGTAGGGCTTGGAATGTATCTTGTAGGGGGTGAGGGTAACTTTGGGGGGGAGTCTTTGCTACAGGGAGGGGGACCCTCAGACCATGCTACTTCTGTTCCATGTGCTTGTCCCTTCAAGAAAGGCTTCATGGGAGCGAAAAAATGCAGTTTGCAAGGTTGATCACAAGCTGTGCTATTAATTTACTGCGGAAGCTACAAACCTGCAGTATTGCGTTACCAAAGGTCAGTGGCTCCCATTGTAAATGAAGCTGCAGTAAAATCTAAGGGGGACATATTCAAAAGCATTTAGGCAGGTCACTGCTGTCACCGAATATTGGCCCTTAAGATTTTACCGCAGATTAGCGACTCCCCCCCCAAAGCATCTTGCTCTAAAAGGATATTTTCCTCGCTTTGTGCAAGTTGTAACAAACATATGACCTGATGTTACAGCCTTAATGTGTTCTCCAAACTTTGTCAAGTTTTCTTTGACCCAGCACAAATTTAAAGAGATTAGCTTTCCTGAGCATTCTTAAAATTCAAATGCAGTACTATCATTTTATTTTATAAATATTTCTTCTTTTTAGATGATTACTACTGCCCATTCCTTCCCTCCTGGATGTTCTTTAAGCCTCTTCAAACATTAACATGTTTCAGTAAGCTGATTTTCATTTTCCTTGATGGGGATTGAGAATAATGTGAGTGTGTGAGGTGGGGGCCTGAAGTGCATGTACCATGGCTAAGAAAGCCGAGAAAAAGAGGGGAGACAGTATGATAGAAGCTGCCAGACACGCTTAAAGGGAGAGACCAAAAAAATTAATCCATATGACAAAAGGAGACATCACATCTCCTCGTTAAGGAGGCAATTTCAAAAGAATCTGGTCAGCTTATACCACCAGGGTGAAAACTGCACTCTGCAGAGTGACTAAACGTGAAGGCACATTATACAATGGGACATCCAAGTGCAATCTGGAACATGAAAGTCATAAAAAGCAGGCACATGCAAGTTCAGGCATTATTTCAGAAATGTGGACATGCCCAATATGGAGGTCTATAGAGACATCTACATACAGTAGACATCCCCAGAAGAGCATCTCAGTAGATTGACATCTAATAGCATAATGGTTAGAGTAGTGGGTTAAGAGCAAGGTGGTCAGGGTTAAAATCCCAGTATAGGCCTTTGCTATCTTAGACTAGTCACTTAATTCTCCATCTTCTCTGCACCATTTGGATGTTTTAAGACCACACAACATGTTCCTGATGCCTATTTGTGCCTGGAGCAGGACTAAACCTAGACGTTTCTGAAATTAAACAGGGACGTCTAAGTCCATTGCACCTCTCCAGACACATCTTCACCAGGTCCATCACCTAACTGGACGTTTCCACACCAAAGACATCTCTAAATGTCATTTGTAAAATGTCGCTGTGATTTTGACGACCAATGTTGTTTATTTTCCTGAAGGTTTCCTGCTCTGCCTTGTAGCCCTGATTGCTTCAATCAATAATCTACTCGCTTGGGCTTAAGAACAACAACTTGTCATTTTGACGGCACATGGACATTATTTCTAGCATCCTGTATTGTGCAGAGACCCACCAGGGTTCGTACTGAGTGACCAGCTACCTTTCAGAGTACTGACTTGGCTGAATTTTGGATTTATTAGAAGTGCACGCATGGTAATTGCTTGTAACTTTTCCAGATCCTGAGTGCTATAGTACAGTAGAATATTCATTTTAAAAACATGTTCTTTGGCTTTGATATTAGTCTTAAAGACTGTGTGCATTTGTAAAGTATTAGCTACTGTAAATAACCACCATGCCTCACAAAAGATCAGAGGGGGATTAATCTAAGCCTTTTGGATGGGTTATGTTATATCATACCTGAAGTAGGGGTGTTACCAGTGGTGTACCAGAGGGATCAATCCTTGGCCCTCTTCTTTTTAATATTTTTGTAAGAGATATTGTGAAAAGTCTGTTGTAAAAGTTTGCTTCTTTGTGGGTAATACCAAAATCTGTAACAGGGTAGACGCCCTGGAAGGTGTGGATAATTTGAGGAGGAATCTAGTGGAACTCGAAGAATAGTTGAGAATTTGGCAGCTAAGAGTTATGCTAAAAAATGCATGCATTTGGGCTGTCAAAACACAAGGGAGCAGTTCAGTATAAAGGATGAAGTAATTCAATGCATGAAAGAAGAGCGAGACGTGGGTGTGATCATATCAGATGATCTTAAAGAGGCCTAACAGGAAGAAAAGGCAACGGCAAAAGCCAAGAGGTTGCTTGGGTGCATAGGGAGAGCAATAGCCAGGAAGAAAAAGGAGGCGATAGTGCCTTTATATAAGTTTCTAGTAAGACCTCATTTACAGTACTGTGTACAGTTCTGGAGACCCTACCTTTAAAAAGATATAAACAGGTTGGAGTCAGTCCAGAGGGTAGCTATGAAAATAGTCAATGGTTTCTGTCTAAAATCATATGGGAATAATCTTAAAGATCTCAATTTGTATACTCTGGAGGAAAGGCTGGGGAGGGGAGATATGATAGAGACATTTAAATACCTCTATAATATAAATTCATAGGAGATAGCCCTCTTATTTATTTAGCTGCATTTATATCCCGCTTTTCACTGGGTCAAAGCGGTTGGGGGATACATTTAACATGAGGGGATATGAGACACATACACTAATACTTACAGGGAACATGGGCAATGGAGGGTTAAGTGGCTTGCCCAAGACCACAAGGAGCACCTGCGGGACTAGAAACTCCAGTCCTTCTGGCCCAAGGTTGCTGTCCTCTAGTGGGATTTGAACCACTGACCTTCTGGCCTGTAGTACCTTGCCCCAACCACTAGGCCACTCCTCCCTCTTTCAAGTAAACGGAAACTCTGGAACAAGGAGTCATAGGTTGAAGGTGAAAAGGGACAGACTCAGGAGTAATCTAATGAAATATTTCTTTATAGAAAGAGTGGTGATGCAAGGAACAGCCTCCCAGTGGAAGTGGTGAACAAGAATAGTGTCTGAGTTCAAGAAAGCATGCGACAAGTACAAAGAATCTATGAGGGAGAGGACAGCATTGTACAGTTTGGTAGTTCTTATGGATGGGCAGACTGGATGGACCATATGATCTTTATCTGCTGTCATTTTCTATGTTTCTATATACTACCTTCCTTGAACAAAATTTAAACCCAAAGTGGTTTACAATAAAAATATAATATGATAATCAAACAGTTCATCATCATTAACATTATGATGTTGTTGTTGTTGTTGTTAAGTGCCATCAAGTCGATGTTGACTCGTGGCTACCCTATGGATAGTTGTCCTAAACTGTGTTCAGTCTTTAGTCAGGCAGCTAATTGTTCATAGAGTGGCATCCATAGCTGCTGTTATTGTGTCGATCCATTGCATTGTCAGTCTTCTTCTTTTGAATCGACCTTCAACCTTGCCAACATGATGTTCCTTATCGTTCCTCCAGTTTAGTCCTCCACCTCTGGGTTATGTACCTCCTCCTGCAGCTTGGAGACTGGGCATGTCAAAGTCGTGACATCACTGGATGTAGCCTGCTGGTATCTCCCATCAGCCCCAGTGTGTCCAGTCTCCAGGCAGCAGGAGGACGTAGTGAGCCTATCTTCTGGGCTCACTTGGTGTTTAGATAGGGAACAGCTAGACAGGAGTTATTCTTTTGGTTTTAATTTTGGTCCAGCTTAATTTGGAAATTATTGATTATTAGTTTTAATTGTCTTGCTATTTAGCTTTCTTTGGGCTAATTTCTTTAAAGTTAGTCTAATCCCTGCCAGTTTATTCACTTTAATACTTTTTTATGTTAATAATATTTTATTCCTTTAATAATCTATTTTAGTTTTAGTTTTAATTACCTTAGCTAAGTTGAGAGCGGTCTGTTTAAACTAAGCATTTCCCGCCTAGTTCTGTGACCGTTGGGAGGTGCGGCCTTAGTGGCCTCCAGCTTCGGGTAATTGCGGTTGTTTCCTCAAGGCGTCTTCGCTTTATGCGGGTCGGCTCTCCCCTCCCAGATGATACGGAGGGAGCCTGATGGAGGACGAGATGAGTGGCACTCACACTGCCCCAGGTTGCTCGGGGCAGCGGAATGAGCTGCAAGATCGCCATGCCTGGCTCTTCTGGCGCACGCTGCTCGCACGGGGATCGAGCAGCGTAGCGCTTGCTGTGCGGCGATTCCGTCTCCATTTGTGGAAGCTGTGGGGAACGTATCCACAAGATGGCTGCTGGGCCTGCGAAGCAATGCCCCGTCGGTGCGGCTTGAGCGGCGGAGGCCGTTTGAGTGCGAAACGGGGCCGCATGGGATCGGAGCCTTTCCCACGTTTTGTGGCCTCGTGGCAGCACCGGCGATCAGCTGAACGTTCAGGCTGAGGAGGGGGTATACTAAGGTTTGGTTTCACAGGAGCAGCTTTATGGAATTTAAAAAAAAAAGAAAAAAAGAAGAATGAAAGTCTAACCTTCTTAACACAGAGACCTGTAATACGGCCATTGGTCACCTGAGGGCGGCAAGTTCACTCAATAGTGCCCTTCTGTGACCGGGTATATAGCGTTCTGGTCACGGTCAGTCAGCGGAGTATGGCCACTAGGCCTCCCACTGGGTTCTCAGGGTTGCTGGGTACACCAATAAATGTAAAATACTGTGAATCAGCTTAAATGACAACGCTGAGCTTCTGTATCGTTTCTCGGGTTGAAGTACCCTATCGGCCACAAGCTGGCAGCGCTGCTCACGAATTGCATATATTGTTCACTGTTCCCTCTCTGTGGTGTTTGGTAAGGCACGAAGTTCATTCATCTTCCGGTTCGTGCAGGCAGCATCGTCTAAGACCTCCGGTTGCAAGGATTTATTATTATTTATTTATTACATGCACTTATATACCGCGCTATTTTCCATCAGTGCGGTTTACATAGAACCAGTTAAATACACATCTCAAAACATTTGATTTGTGTTTACAATTAACAGGATGTCTGGGTATCCCACAACTAGCTCTCTGCTTACAGGGTTGCTGGGGGAGGGGTACCTATGTGGTTCCTAGCACCCTCAATATACACATCCCAGGTACAGAGGCTGCCTCTTCGCTTGGTCAGCAGTTAAGGGGTTCCCTGGGGTGCTAGCAGGTGCAGGATCTTCTCATCTGTGTCTACAACCAGTGAAATCAGTACAGAATTTATAGCACTTAGCAGGGCCACTGGCCCATCTGTACCAGTTTGTTACATGGCCCATGGAGGATAAGGAGAAGTCCTTCTGCGTAGCGCTGCCTGGGGCTTAGCGCTCCAGGGCACTGGAAAGTTGCTTGGCTGAAGTCATTACTTTTTCTGCCCTATAACTTCCACCTATGTTCAATATGCTCCCTGCCCTGGTTTTTGGATGATAGGAACTGTCTCACCCGAGTATGTAGATGTGCATTTGGTATGTGCTCGGATGGGCTTAGGCATGATTTTTGTGTGCACTCACTATAGAGTGCGGCTGATTGCCTTTGCTCAGGCTATATCCTCAGGCTAGGTTAATTTGCCAGCAATGGGGGATACCGATATGATAATGTGGGAGGTCATCCCGATGTTACTCGGGGTTGGAGGTGCTGTCGTGGAATCCGGTATGGAATGACACGGCCTGCACGAATGCAGTGTCGCAGGCACCGGCTTCTCTTTACCTTTGGCTTTGCCCCAAGTCTTGCCGCTCTACGTCTTGGCCCCTATGGTCAATCTATTCCCGGCTTTTCTCAAAGCTGGCAGAAGGACTGGGGGAACGGGAAAATGAGACCACAGATCAGCACCGGCCTTACTGTCAATCCATTGCCAGAGTTTTTAAAAGTCAGGTGTTTCCAGTCCTGTGTACAAGTCAAGGTTGCGCATGTTCCGATATTTTATTTATATTGTGGCAAGGAGAGAGTAGTGCCACCTAGAAAAGCAGGAAACATTGAAGGTTTTACCTTGGCTGGGGGGATGGGCACATTAGAAAACACTTGTCAGAGAAAACCCAGGGTTAGAAGTTCACAGCAGAAAAACCCCAGGGTTGATAGTCAGTGGGCCAAAACTAGTGTTGAGTCATTCCCACGTTACACACCAGATAGGAATCAGAGAAGCAGGTACTCGGGGGAGGAGCCTGCAAGGGAGTTCCCTTGTCACGTAGCTGCTTGTAAAGAAGGGCAGACAGAAACGGAAGGGAGGAGAGAGAGAGAGAGGAGAGCAGAGGAAGAGAACCACCTGTCTTACCAGCACGAGGATTCTGAACCTGACTGGAACAAGGCTCCCAGGCTCTATGCTGAGAGGAAGGGAAGACCTGAAGCCAGATTCGCTCCCCAGGAGAAAGGGAAATACTGCTGCTCTCCAGGAAGAAATACTCACAGGCCAGGCAGCTGCTGTTGCGAGGCCCAGAGATACACTGCTAGTGCAGTGAAACCACAATGCAGGTTAGTGGGCAAGCTAAACCCTGTATTTGAAAGAAGCTTAAAGAAGCCACAAGAAGGCAGAACTTTTACCCAGGCAAAACCCTTGCTGGAACCTAGATGCAGGCATTGCTCTGCTAGGGAAGCTTCCAAAGCAGGAACTTTTTATAGGGCCCGAAGGAGGTCTGACCGGTCCTCTGATTACAGCTCAGAAGAGGGTTTTATTGATAGAAGGCCTGTATGTAAAACTGTGCAAGTTAAGCATCAAACCAGGAGAAAGCCTAGGCCCAAAACTGAACACAGGGATAGTTCTTCAGATGAGGAGGAGATTACCTGTAGACATTTACATGAAAGGAAAGGAACTTTTAAACCACGGCTTTTGAAACCCCATGAGCTTTTACTTAAAGGGGAGAAACCTATTAGGTGGCCAAGACTGAAGAAACTGTTAATGTATGGGACTAATACCATTCCAGTTAAGAGTCCAGAACCGCTACCTGAGAGTCCTCCAGAGAGCATGGAAATCGACTCTTTCAAAGGGGATTCAGATCCTTCAGTCACTGACATGGAATGTGATTGTTGCACTGTTTGTGAATAACTGTTAAGAGGGAAAATACCTTTTGTAAGAGCTAAGAAGAAAAGCTTGTTTAAAAGACTTTATTTTTGACCTGGCAAAGTTTGCATATATTTTCTTTGGGAGGAGTATCCCTACTTTTGTTTTCCTGTGGACATTACCTGTTGTGAGTCTCTGAGAACCCAAATAAAAATCTGTGATCTTTAACCAACGGCTCAACTACAAATTCTTATACAACCTCAAGGTTAAGGTGCAGCGCCTCCTGCTGGTCAAGCTATTTGGCACAGGGGCGGGGCTCACAATATCCTTTGGCCTGAAGGTCTCACAATTTGAGTTTTGCTGTCTGAGGCAAAGAGGGTTCAGTAGTTTATTCAAGGCCAGAGGGTCCAATTGGGGGGCTGGAAAACCCCAGTTCTTATGGACCAGGGGTGCTATTCTCGAGTGGGATTCAAACCCTGGGCCCTCTGTCAGCCTGCCTCCACCACTAGCCCTCCCCTCTCTGCAAGGCATCTCAGTGCCTTACTGCTTCTGTTTAACAGACTCTGCCCGTGTGAGTTCATCACAGGGGCCTAGGCTAGACGCAGCCTGTTACATCCAAGGGAGAGACCTTGTGGGGATCCATCCATCAGAAGGCAAAAAAAAAAAAATGCCCTACTGGTGCAGGCAAGCTCTTCAAGAACAGTGTCCTGTTTCCAATAGTAGCCAATCCAGGTCTCAATTACCTAGCAGTTGTCCAATACGATGAATAGGCTTGACAATACTGGAGTTGGAGCAGGCAGTGAGTTCAGGTTCTTATTCAAAGACTTCCGTTACCTGTGCAACAGATGTGGCAATCACTTGGCTTATGTGCCTTGTAGGCCATCTTGAATTGTGGGAAGATGGTATATCTCAAAGCAGTTAGTTGAACTAGTAATCATTTCAGTTTCTCTTTAAATACAGTTTAGGGGCCTTTACTCCAGGAGCGTGGCCAAACCCTTGTTGAATTCACCTACGGGGCACAGGTCTTTTCGCGCAAGGCTCTTGGAGTACGCCGGAGATCCAGTGGTCTATCAACCAATTAGGCCTGCGTGCGGTACGACTGGTGTTGCAGGCATTCAAAGCTACGGTGACAAGTCGGACGGTGTGAGTGCTGTCCGACATCTCTGCGGCGATAACTTACAGCAACCGGCAGTGCGAAACTGAAAATGGAGTCCTGGAGGCCGAGGCAGAGGGTCTCTTTGCCTGCTTAGCGCCTCAACTTCCAGCAATTTCAGCGACGTATGTTGCGGGAAAGGACAAGAGGATGGCGACTTTACCCAGCAGGGGCCCAGTAGAGACCAGAGAATGGAAGGGGCTCCGGAGCTGTTGCACGGGCATGCCAAGCATTCGGTTCTGAACTGAAGGATCGGGCAGGGTGCACTCTGCCCGGCGATTCCAAATTAGGGCTTTACCTTGAACAGCATGGTGGCGTCAGCTGGAAGTGTGCCCACAGATAGTCTTTAGGTGGTGTCCTCTTTTGTATGGAGCGGTAGTTGAGGTCTGCATTTCATTTGGGGGTAGATACCCTACTTGTATATAGTTGAAACTACTTGTACATAGTTGAAACTGATATGATCTGCCTATACGGTAGAGTCAGTACGTTGTTTAAATTGTTACACAATCTGTGTTAGTTGAATTATTCTGCTTAGTATTTAAACCTATGTGTGCATGTTAAGATGTTCTATGTAAAAAGTTATTTTGTTCCATGTAAAACAAGCTCTGCATTGTTAACTGTTGTTAATTGTACACCGCAACTGATCGCTGGAAGATGCGGTATATAAATAAGTGTTAAATAAATAAATAAATAAATAAATAAAAGATCGGCGGCAATGAATTTTTATGATTAAATTTTATGCTTAAATATATAACAGGTCTCCCTTCCTCTGGTTCACAGATAATGGCACCTTGAATTTTGAATCTGGGTGATCCCTTGGTTGGGATTGGATTAAATGGGCTGCCACACGCTTACAGTGAAGCACTATGTTTTCAAGTGCATATGTGGTGTTAAGAGCTATGTCCTACTTCCCCACACCCAGATATTTGGCTGGGGGTGTAAAGTTGAGGGAAAGCAAAGGGTGCAAAAGCATAGGCAACAGATAAGTTTACAAGCGATTTGGCTTAGCTAAGCTCATAGCTGCAAACTAACTAACTTCAGCCATCCAGGGTGAGTTGAAGTCATTTTGATTTTCATGTTCAAAATGTTATCTTCTAGGTTTGTCTTTGCTCCTGTTAAGAGCGGAAGTCCAAGAGGGCTTAGTAAGCGAAGTTGCTAATTTGCTTGGATCAAGCCATTTCAATGGTCTAGTGTAGGTTGGTGATCCTGTAGTACACAGGGTAACTCTAGCATAAATACTGACAATTTATTTCCAGGTGCGGGCTGGCAGCCAGTTCTTTAAATGTTCAGGTAACAGCTCGGTCTTGCTATAGAGGCAAAGTTCAGGGGCTGGCCCTGGGTTCTCACGCAGATTAGTTGCGTATTTTAAAGCAGTCTCCAGGCTACGGCCATTGCATAGCATATTGGTTACGCCGTGGAATTTCGATGTGGTTTTAGGGGCAAACAGTTGCTCTTTTAGCTCTAGGTTCGGCGCAGGGGAGCGTCTTGGACCGTGGGTTACGCCACTTGCACGTAGAGAGAGTGCTGCAGCACTATTTAAGAGTTTAAGAATCTTCGCAGTTGCGACCGTCTAATTTTCCTAGTCGGGGGTTTCCACAAAGGGGAAGCGGTGGCGCAGGAATCCTTTGCCAAAGGAATGGAAGAGGCGAGGGTGTGAGCCTATATGGCACTAGGCTGTCCGGTGCCAGTGGGCGTACGAGTTCACTTTAGGGGAGCACAAACGATATCATGAGCATAATACAGTTTGGTTACGATAGTGGCATTTTGTGGACCGGTCACCTAGGCGTTTTTCTTTTTGTACTTGCAGTACCTTTCGCCACCTGGATGTTCTGGAGGCGAGCGATGCCTCTTTCGGCTTGGCGGAGTAGCGATCCAGGTGGAAAGGTCCCTCCCAATAATTACTGCTCTGATACATCCCAGAGGTGGAGGACTAAACTGGAGGAACGATAAGGAAATAGAAATTACACTTACCTGGTAATTGTCGTTCCTTGAGTGACGACAGTTTAGTCCTCATTCCCGCCCAGGAGATAATTTCTTCAGAGTTTATTTTCAGATGGAGTGGAGCATCAATTTCAAGGAGTGGGGAGATCCTTTTAGACTCTGGATCGCAGCGAGTATTCCTCTCTGATCTGTTTCTGCCTTCTATCTTAATAAAAGTGAGGGGGTGGCACAGGAAAAGTGCTAAAATAAAAGAGATGTGAACATAAAAAAATAAAAATAAGAATAATAAAGTTACAAAGGTCCCTCAGATTGAGGAATGGATAGTTCGGTTAAAGTTATGGTATAACTACTTGTTTGTTCTTCCTTTGAGTTTGTTTTGTCAAGAGTACACTGGGGGCTGATGGGAGATACCAGCAGGCTATATCCAGTGATGTCACGACTTTGACATGCCCAGTCTCCAAGCTGCAGGAGGAGGTACACAACCCAGAGGTGGAGGACTAAACATAGAAACATAGAAACATGATGACAGAAAAAGACCACATGGCCTATCTAGTCTGTCCTTTCATATCAACAACTACAACAGTCCACTTTTTACCTTTAGAGATCCTCTGTGTTGGTCCCATGCTTTTTTGAATTCAGTTACTGTCCTCATCTCTACCACCTCCACTGGGAGACTATTCCATGGATCCACTACTCTTTCCGTAAAGAAATATTTCCGCATATCACTCCTGAATCTATCCCCCTTCACCCTCATCCCATGTCCCCTCATAGCAGAACTTGCTTTTATTTATTTTATTTATTTATTTAACTGCATTTATATCCCGCTTTTCACCGGGTCAAAGCGGTGGAACACGTAAGATAGGACGGGGTAATTTTTTGGGTGGGGCCATCACCAAGGTCAACAATTAATGATTTGGGTAGACATGGACATAATTTACTCCTGTTGAAGTTGGCTCAATTGAAAGAGGCTCTCTCCCTGAACATTTATGCCACGGAGGTATTTAAACATCTCAGTCATATCACCTCTATCCCGCCTTTCCTCTAAGGTGTACATATTAAGATCCTTAAGTCTGTCCTCATATGCTTTATAATGAAGCCCACTAATCATTTTAGTAGCCACCCTCTGCACCGACTCCATCCTGTTCACATCCTTTTGAAGGTGCAGTCTCCAGAATTGCACACTATACTCCAAATGAGGTCGCACCAAAGACTTATACAGAGGCACTATCACCTCCTTTTTTCTGCTAGCCATTCCTCTCCGTATGCACCCAAGCATCCTTCTAGCTTTTGCTGTCGCCTTTTCTATCTGTTTATCTACTTTAAGATCATCAGACACAACCACGCCTAGGTCCTGCTCTTCTTTAGTGGACAAAAGTACTTCACCTCCTATACTTATTGCTCCCTTGGATTGCTGCAGCCCAAATGCATGACCTTACATTTTTTAACATTAAATCCCAGCTGCCAAATTCTAGACCATTCTTCAAGCTTAGCTAGATCCCTCCTCATGTTATCTACACCTTCCTGGGTGTCTACTCTATTGCAGATTTTGGTATCATCCGCAAAGAGGCAAACCTTACCTGACAGCCCTTCCGCTATATCAGTAACAAAGATGTTAAAAAGAATCAGACCAAGGACAGATCCCTGGGGCACACCACTTCTCCTCAGAGTGAGCTCCGTTTACTTGTACTCTTTGTCGCCTCCCACTCAAACAATTTCTAACCCAAGCTGTAACTTTAAGGTCCATCCCTAGGTTGCTCAGTTTGTTTATAAGTCACCTGTGAGGAACAGTGTCAAAGGCTTTACTGAAATCTAAATACACCACATCTAGGGCTCTCCCTCGGTCCAACTCCCTGGTCACCCAGTCAAAGAAAGCAATCAGATTTGTCTGTCACTCAAGGAACGACAATTACCAGGTAAGTGTAATTTCTATTTTTTCTCTAATGATCTTTCTCTTCACATGATGTGTCCAAAGCATGAAAGATGAAAGCTTGCCGTTTGAGCCACTGAGGAAAGTTTAGATTGGATCTCTTCCAGTATCGACTGATTTGTTCTTCAAGCAATCCATCGCATATGCAGTATTCTTCACCAGCACCGTAATTCAAAGGTATTTTCTTGTCTTGCTTCTTCCTGTCCAATTTTCACATCCATATGATGTTATTGAAAATACCATGGCTTGGAGAAGTTGAATCTTTGTACACAGAGATACATCTTTGCCTTTGAAAATCATGTCTGGTCCTTCATAGCTGTTCTGCCAAGGGCAATGTGTTTTCAGATTTTTCAACTGCCTGTTGTTTCATTGATTACAGATGCAAGCAGGACGAAGTTGTCTATTATTTATATTTCTTCTCCATTAAGATGAAATTATTAATTTTGCCAGTTTTCAGGATCTTCGCCTTCTTCACATTAAGGATCAAGCCCATCGGAGGATATTCAGCAGCAGCGGTGGCTGGCTGTTCCAACATAGCTAGCCACTACCACTGAAACTTAAACCCGGATATTCAATGCCAGGGTCATATCTAGCCCCAGCATTGAATATCTGGGTTGCCCAGATTGGCAGGAAGCTAAATGGTCTTTGCTGCACCTTACCTTTGCTGCCTAGCTATAAGTGGGCAGCAGCTCAATATCGCTGTTGCCTGGTTGCAACCAGGGCCGCCGCTGGAACACCCCACTGCTAACCTGTTGATCTTGATAAACAGATGTGTCAGGTTGCCTTCACTTTCAGCTAGTAATGTCAGCATAGGAAGGCTGTTGATGAGTCTTCCATTAATATTCACACCTCAGCAGGGCTGGTCTAACCATCAGGCAAATTAGGCTGTTGTCTAGGGCAGCAGGACCTGGGGGTGGGGGCAGCAAAGTCAACCATTCTGACACTGGGGAGGTAGGGAGGGGGAGCATAAGGCTTAAGATTTGCCTAAGGCATCAATACCTTGAACCAACTCTTAGCCGGCGCTGCAACTTGGTTTTCTTTATATAGTCCTGTTTCTCTGATAATTTGTTCTGTGTTATAAATTGAAGAGGTATGGGGAAAGTATGCAGTCTTCCTGATTTTAAGTTATTCTGTTCCTCTTTGTTTCATTCAAACTGTTGCTTCCTGGTCAATGTAAAGGTTGTACATGAGAACTATCAGGTGTTGTAGTATACCCATGCTTCTCCAGAACCCAGACGGAACCCACATGGAAGCATCTCCTCAGCTTTCAAAGAAAGCCTTTGGGAGATGCACCACACATGCATGGTCCCCTTCACGCCCAAGGGTGCCATCTTGCCTCAGTCTCCTTTTTTCCACAGAGCCCACCGGACACATGTTCCATTTCCCCAGAAAAAGTGTCTCTTTTTGTCTTAAAACTATTTCTTTCCGGTAAGTGAACCAATTCCTCTTCCCGCCCCAGAGCCAGCTCACCTCGGCATCACTCCTTGGGTTAGTTTTTTCTTGTTTTTCCTGTTTTTTTCTCAAGGTGTCCCTCGCCCAGCACTTGCCACCCTTTTTAGCCAGTAGGCCTCAGACCCTCATCCAGGTCCAAGTACCCATTTTTCCCATGGCCTCCAGTGGCTTCAAAAAATGCGTGCAGTAAGATGATGTTCCTCATCAACCCAAATGACTGCTGCCTCCGCTGCCTCAGGCCGGATCACGACAACTCAGGATGCGACCTTTGCAAGTCCATGTCTGCAAAGGCCATCAATTGCTGTCAGTTGCTGCAGGAGAAGTTGTTCCTTAGATCTAACTCTGTGCGGTAGTCCCCAGTGACACCACGCTCTAGGGCCCCCTCTGGTACCCTGGTGCCTCGCAATGCCCAAGCCACCTCGGAGTCCCGCGGCTGTGGTTTTTCCGATAGGAACTCCCTGGATGTGGATGCAAAAAGAGCTTGAAAACCTCAAAAGCTGCCTCAGAGGGTGGGGGTCTGGGAAAGTGGGTAAATCCCACACCAGGCCCCGCAGTCCCCGGCATAGGTCCAAGGGATCGGAGCAGGAGCAGTCTTATAAGCTGCCCTGGAAGGAGTTGTCAGCACCCGGCGAGTGACCTCGGACCCTCAAGGCCATCCTGATCAAGGACTCCCCCTCGATGGAGCCGACGCTGAGCCCAAAGTCATCGGTGCCCACATCGAAGGTTGCAGAGCTATCTGGCATGGAGACCAGAATGGCGGTCTTGGAGCGTAGTATCACTGCCCTTCTGGCACAGCAGCAGGTGTTGATGTCTAGTTCCTCTGGTTCATCTCTCCCGATGACTGGACCCTCGACCTCGAGGAATTATCCGGTCGTCGAGCTGATCCTTGAGTGACACCTACCTCTTGAGACCCATCAACTTCGGACGAGGTCCCAGT
The DNA here is from genome assembly GCA_033557465.1 of Ichthyophis bannanicus. Taxonomy (NCBI): domain Eukaryota; kingdom Metazoa; phylum Chordata; class Amphibia; order Gymnophiona; family Ichthyophiidae; genus Ichthyophis; species Ichthyophis bannanicus. Next base: position 181,004,188 of record CM066045.1, on the reverse strand, counting down.
CCTGTTTCTGAGGACACCAGTCCTCTCCAGCGAGTGCTTGTGACTTGGACCACAGGTCCTCTGGGGGTAATGGGCCTTTGGGCTCGGGGCCCGACCATGGGAGCCGCAAAACTTTGGATTCTTCCTCTTTCAAGTCAGACTGGGAGACCAAGGACGAGGAGTCCCCGGACACCCGCAACACCGAGATATGCCCTCAGACCAATCTGCACCAGTACCCGAGAGCCATTCCCCACCCAAGGACATTGCTTTCTTTGACTTTGTACATGACATGGCGATGGTGCTCGCATTTGAGACCAAAGCGGAGGAGGATCCCCGCATGGTGGAAGTTGATATCCTCCAGTATGAGGCCTTTCTGAAGGAGGCCCTCATGGTGCCCATCCCTCTGATCCTCGAGCGCCTCCTTCTCCGAATGTGGGAAACACCGGTGTCGGTGCCCATTGTGAGTGAAGCCCAGGGATCCAAAAAACCCAGCTCCCTCACAATTCTATAGTTATCGAGTCAGCCATGCGGCAACTCAAGAGCCAAAAGACTCATTCTTCGGTGCCCCAGGGTAGGGAGGCACGGACCTTGGATACCTTCAGCTGAAAATGCTACCAGGGCTTGATATCGGTTTGCTGAGTCCAGACCTACCAATTGTACATCAGCATGTATCTAAAGGAACTGACGAGGGAGCTCGCCAGTTCCTCTGCAGGCCTTGATGGGGAACATCTTCAGAGGTTCAAGTCACTGGCCTTGGCAGTCAAGGAGTGCTCGAAGTTCCTGTCTCTAGCAGCATACGATGCCTTTGAATCTTCATCATATAATGCCTTCAAATCCTCAGGAGTGGCTGCAATCATCTGACCTCGAGCAATGGGTCCAGGACAAACTCATTGATGTCCCTTTGCTCCGGAGAGAACCTCTTTGGGAAACCCATGTCAGACAAGGCTGCTGAGATAGAGACTGAGTTCCTGACCAGTACCAGACCTCGGTGCACCCTCGTAAGAAGGCCCCAGGGAAGAAACCTTTCTTCCTGAGAAAGAAAGGGGTGTTATGGTAATACCCCACAGTACCACGCCTTCTCTGCCCCTCAGCAAGGGCAACAGTCCAAGGGGCAAGGACACGCCCCCCCCCCAAGCCTAAGACCCCTAAGACCCAGGCACTGGCCCCAGCCCAGCCTGGAGGGAACTTTTGACTCCTGGGGTATGACCTCCTCTCCCCCAGGAGGCTCTCAGCAGTCCATTGGGGGGGGGGGGGGTCTGGCCCTATTTGCTCCATCACTACTGACTCTTGGGATACCTCCTCCACCTGAAACAGACACCACCCTCGTTCTTCCCAGGAGAACCTGTAAGGCCTCTTTCCTTCACCAGACTCTGCTCTTCATTGAGCTTGCAGGCCTCCTAATGGACAGGGCGGTGGAGCCAGTGCCCTAATATTTCTGGGGCAAAACCGTCTACTTCCTTGTTCCCAAGCAGACAGGAGGTCTCAGGCTCAACTTGGACCTATGGGACGAACAGATTTCTGGTGAGGGAGATGCTCAAGATGCTCTCCCTTGGAACACTGCTGCCTTACCTCCAGCAGGGAGACTGGCTATGCTCTTTAGACCTGAAGGATGCTTCTATACACATCCTGATCTATCCCCACCATCGACAATACCTACAGTTCGTGATGGGAGGAGGTCACTATCAATACAGGGTGCTACCCTTCAGGCTGATGTCATTGCCAAGTGCCTAGCGGTGGTTGCAGCCCACCTTCATCTCCAAGGGGCCTTCATCTTTTCCTACCTGGATGACTGGCTCATAAGGGGAGGCACAGCTGCAGAGATGCACCACGCCACTGAGCACACCATCTAAATCCTGCAGAATCTGGGGTTCATCATCAATTACCCCAAGTCCCACGTTTCTTCAGCACAGTGCCTGGAGTTTGTAGAGGCTCAACTGGAAATCCTCCAGGCCAAGGCCTTCCTCTCTTCGGATAGGACAGAGTGCCTCAAGGCGCTAGCCACAGAAGTGTAACACCGCCAGTCAGTGCCTGCTCGCCTTCTTCTCCGCCTGCTGGGCCATATGGCCTCCCATGGTCCACGTAACTCCATACGCCTGCCTACATATGATGGTAGCTCAGTGGTGCCTCTGCTCCCAGTGGACACAAGCCACAGGCAGACTTCGGGATAGGGTAAAAATGACACGCCAACTGGTGGACTCCCTCGACTGGTGGCAGCTCCTATGCCACCTTCAGGCCAGGAAGCTCTTCCAGGCACCCACCCCCCCAGAGGGTCCTCACTATTGGTGCCTCACTGCGAGGACTCCCGCACCCAAGGCACGTGGTCCCAAACAGAATGCCAGTTGCAGATAAACCTCCTGGAGCTCCAGGCGATATTTCTGGCCCTCCGAGCCTTTTGGCACTGGTTGAACCATCAGTTGGTGCTGGTCCAGATGGACAACCAAGTCACAATGTTCTATGTCAACAAACAAGGAGGCATGGTGTCGTAGTCCCTCTGCCAGGAGGCTGTAGCCCTCTCCTCATATGTGACATGCAATGGGATGCTCCTGCAAGCGGTCTACCTCCTGGGCTTGGACAACACCCTGGCGGATAGGCTGAACAGAGTCCTCCAGCTGCATGAATGGCACCTGGACCCCAGAGTGGCCTCCTGGCTTTTCCAACTCTTGGGCGTCCCCCTAGTGAACTTGTTCACCAGTCCGCCAACACTGCTGGTCACCAAGACCTTCTTTAAGGTCCAGAATGACAGGGCATTACTGGTAACCCCTCAGTGGCCACTCAAGCCTGGTTCCCATTGGTTCTCTGTCTGTTGATGGTGCTACCGATCCTGCTGGGCTGTGCCCCAGGACTACTCTCACAGGAGGAGGGCTCTCTCCTGCACTCCAACCTGGGATTGCTGTCGCTCACAGCTTGGCTGCTGAAAAGGTGGTGCTAGTTCCCTTCAACCTCCCACTTGACATGGAGGAGGCCCTTCTGGCCTCCCATAAAGTCTCCACGAGAAGGGCATATGACTTCAAATGGCATTGATTTTTGGTATGGTGCTCTGAGAGGCAGGCAAACCTTTTCTCCTTCTCGATGCAGCTGGTGCTCTGCTACCTGCTCCACCTGTCACAGGTGGGACTGTCCATCTCAGTCAGAGTGCACCACCACTCTGTTGAGGGCATGTCTCTCTCGGCTCAGCCCCTTATCTCTTGTTTCCTGTGGGGTCTTATGTTGTCCAAGCCCACCATTTGCCCATCAATAGCAGAGTGGGGTCTCAATGTGGTGCTCTCACAGCTCACTAAACCACAAATTTGAGCATCCGGCTACCTGCCACCTGTGGTACCTCTCCTGGAAGTTGTCTTTCTTGCAGCACTCATGTCGGCTCGCAGGGTCAGCGAGCTACAGGCTTTGATAACAGAGTTGCCCTACACGAGGTTCTACAAGAAAAGGGTGGTGCTCTGCACACACCGCAAGTTTCTGCCAAAGGTGGTGTCCCTCTTCCACCTCAATCAGGAGGTGGTGCTCTCCACCTTCTTCACGAGACCTCACACCGGAAATCCCATACTCTGGATTGTAAAAGGACTCTGTTCTTCTATCTGCCATGGACTCAGGGCCACTGCAAAACTCCTCAGCTCTTTGTCTCCTATGACTCCAGTCGACTGGGGATTCCAGTAACTAAGCGAACTCTGTCCACTTGGATGGCAGACTACATTGCCCTCGCATATGAGCAGGCTGAGATCTCAATAGACCACCGGGTCATGGTGCACCGTGTCAGAGCCATGGCTACTTCTGTAGCAAATCTGCATTCTGCACATGTTACAGAAATCTGCTGGACCGCCACTTGGTCTTCAGTCCATACCTTCACAGCTCACTACTGCCTGGAGAGGGAATCCCAATGGGACAGCTCTTTCGGCCAGGCCATGCTCCATAATCTTTTTGGGGTGTAGGCAAGTTTTGCCCTCCAACCTTTCTGTGTTCAGGCTACCCTAATATTGGTTTTCCACTGTACACTGGGGTCTTATGATAGTCTCTCAGTTGGGATTCTACTGCTGCAACTTACGGCTCACCTTCTCTGGCCACCGTGGCATTTTGTACAGGCTCTCGGTAACCTGTAGTTGGGACTGACTTCCTGCTTGTTCCTGGATAAGAACATAAGAACATAAGATATGCCATACTGGGTCAGACCAAGGTCCATCAAGCCCAGCATTCTGTTTCCAACAGTGGCCAATCTAGGTCATACGTACCTAGCAGTTTCCCCAAGGGACACAGGTTCCACAATGCTTGTACTGGTTCAAGCATTGATATCCTGGGTCCCTTCTTAATAATGGTTTATGGACCTTTCCTCCAGGAACTTATCCAAATCTTTTTTAAACCCAGCTACACTAACAGCCTTTACTACATCCTCCGGAAACAAATTCCAGAGTTTGATTACACGTTGAGTGAAAAAATATTTTCTTTTATTAGTCTTAAATAGTTTACCCTGTAGCTTCATTGCATGTCCCCTAGTCTTTCTATATTCTGATAAGGTAAACAATCGATCTACGTTTACCCGTTCCACTCCGTTCATTAATTTATAGACTTCTATCATATCTCCCCTCAGCCGTCTCTTCTCCAGGCTAAAGAGCCCCAACCTTTTTAGCCTTTCTTCATAGGAGTAGCCTTCCATCCCCTTTACCATTTTGGTGGCTCTTCTCTGAACCTTTTCTAAAATCGCTATATCCTTTTTAAGATCCGGCGACCAGAATTGCACACAATATTCAAGGTGCGGTCTCACCATGGAACGATATAGAGGCATTATAATATCTTTTGTTTTATTTTCCATTCCTTTCCTTATCATACCTAGCATTCTATTTGCTCTCTTGGCCGCCGCTGCACACTGGGCCGAGGGTTTTAACAAGGTATCCACAATGACGCCTAAATCTTTTTCCTGGGTGGTGGTTCCTAATGTGGAACCTTGCATCGTGTAACCATAGTTTGGGTTGTTCTTCCCTAGGTGCATAACCTTGCACTTCTCCACATTAAATTTCATCTGCCATTTTGATGCCCAGTCTTCCAATTTATCAAGATCCTCTTGCAATTTTCCACAATCCTCCTGGGTTTTAACAACTTTAAATAGTTTTGTGTCATCTGCAAATTTGATAACCTCACTTGTTGTTCCACTTTCCAGGTCATTTATGAATATGTCAAAAAGCAGTGGACCCAGCACAGATCCCTGGGGTACACCACTATTCACCTTTCTCCATTGGGAAAATTGGCCATTTAGCCCTACCCTCTGCTTTCTATCTTTTAACCAGTTCCTGATCCACAGTAGTACACTGCCTCCTATCCCATGACTCTTTAGTTTTGCCAAAAGTCTCTCATGAGGGACTTTGTCAAAGGCTTTCTGAAAGTCCAGATACACAATATCAACCGACTCACCTTTGTCCACCTGTTTATTCACTCCTTCAAAAAAACATAACAGATTAGTAAGACAAGATCTTCCTTGTCTAAAGCCATGTTGGCTGTCTCCCATTAGGTCATGACTATCTACATGCTGAGTAATTTTATTCTTTATGATGGTTTCTACCATTTTTCCCGGTACTGATGTCAGGCTCACCGGTCTGTAGTTTCCCGGATCACCCCTCGAACCCTTTTTAAAAATTGGTGTTACATTGGCGATCCTCCATTCCTCAGGTATTAGAGATGATTTTAATGATAGTTCACAGATTACTGATAGCAGGTCTGCAATCTCAAATTTCAGTTCTTTCAACACCCTTGGATGTATACCATCCGGCCCAGGTGATTTGCTACTCTTCAGTTTATCTAATAGTTGTAAGACATCTTCCCGATGTATCGATATTTCCTTCAATTCTTCCACACCTTTAAATACCACTTCAGTCATGGGTAACATCCCTACATCTTCCTCAGTAAAGACCGAAGCAAAGAATTCATTCAGTCTCTCCGCTATCGCCTTGTCGCCTCTTAGTGCTCCTTTAACCCCTTTATCATCTAATGGACCAACTGACTCTCTCACAGGTTTTTTGCTACGAATGTACTTGAAAAGGTCTTTATTTCGCGTTTTTGCTTCCGCAGCAAGCTTCTTCTCAAATTCTCTCTTTGCCTGCCTTATCAATGCCTTGCATTTGACTTGCCAGTGCTTGTGCTGTTTCCAGGTTTCATCGTTTGGCTCTTTTTTCCATTTCGAGTTACTCACCTGTAACAGGTGTTCTCCAGGGAAAGCAGGATTCAGTCCTCGCAACCCTCCTTCTCCCCTTGGAGTTACTCCTTTACTGTATTTTAATTTTTGCCATCTTAGCTGTGTCATTAGACTGAGGCAAGATGGCACCCTTGGGTGGGAAGGGGACTATGCATGCATGGTGCCTTCCCAAAGGCTTTCTTTGAAAGCTGGGGAAATGCTTCCACACAGGCTCCATTAGCGCTGACATCACCCATATGTGAAGACTGATTCCTGCTGTCCCCGGAGAACACCTGTTACAGGTGAGTAACTACACTTTTATAATAATACATCCCTGTGATGGGCTGAGTGAGTTCACAAGGCAACTTTCAAATATGTGAAAAGTATACTTTAAAATATCACTAGACTGATAAGCACTGGGAAAATATCTGATTAAATCTAACTAGATATACTATTTGGGTTTTCTTTAATTGGATATTCACATTTATCCAATTAAGCTGTGCCACTGGTTTAACTTACCTAAGCTCTGGTCAAATTTAAAAGTGATTTTTCCTACCAGACTTAAGTGGGTAATGTTTAATGGCCTCCTGACATGCCTACTACTTCTAACATTCTTAACTGGTTAAATCCTGTTCAGTCCACAAGCTGGCTAGATGAATTTTAAGAGAATTATGGGAATGGGAAAAAGGTGTGGGCGGGGGGCGGGGGGGGGGGGGAGGGGAGAAATCTGAAATGTAAATATTTGACTGGATAATTTGTGAAGTTACTGGAACCAGCCTTGTGAATACTGACACCTATAGGTTGTTCTTAAGTGCCGTTGAGTCAGTGCCAACTCGTGGCGACTCTCTGGATACTAGTACTACTTATCATTTGTATAGCACTACAAGGAGTACACATCGCTGCACAGAGACATGTACGAGACAATCCCTCCTCATAAGAGCTTACAGTCGTTAAGACAGACAACACAAGTAGAGACTAGGATATATCTAGGGGAATGGTAAGGAAACACATAGGAGATGAACAGGAAACTAGGGGGATCGGGATCCAAAAGCAGTCTCAAAGAAGAGCGTTTTTAGCCTGGATTTGAACAGGGCCATAGATTAAGCTTGATGCACCAACTCAGGCAGCTTGTTCCAAGCATAAGGAGCAGCAAGGTAGAAAGATCGAATCGGTTGTTTAATCCTTGAAAGACCAGAGGGCACTCAATGAAGCCACAATGTAGCACATCCAAGACATATCAGAGAAAACACTCCTCCACTTAACTCGTAATCAAACTCAGTAAAAGCTGTTAGTGTAGCTGGGTTTAAAAGAGGTTTGGATAAGTTCCTGGAGGAAAATCCATAAACCATTATTAAAGTGGACTGAGGAAATCCACTGCTTACCCCTGAGACAAGTAGCATGGAAACCACACAACCCCAGGAACCTGGACTGGCCACTACTGGACACCGAGCCCGATGGACCCCTGGCCTGGGCCAGCATGGCATCTTTTATGTTCTTATACTTCCTATTCGCTATTCTATTCACCTCTCGTCACATTCACTTGCAGAAAAACTTACATCACATACACAGGATGTGAGCTGCAGTCTCTTTCTGTCTTTTATGCTGCTGAACACACTACTAAAACACTTATCCACTCTTTAGTCACGTCTCTTCTAGACTATTGTAACCTCCTCCTTGCTGGTCTCCCTCTGAATCATCTTGCTCACCTTCAATTGGTTCAAAACTCTGCTGTGCAGCTATTCTTCCACCAGCCTCGATATGCTCGTATAATGCCTCTTCTCAAGTTGCTTCACTGGCTCTCTATCCGTTTCCGTATCCAGTTCAAACTTCTCCTACTGATCTATAAGTGCATTCACTCTGCAGCTCCTCACTACCTTTCCTCTCTTCTCTTCCTACACCCCTTCTCGGGAACACCGCTCTTCTGGCAAATTGCTTCTATCTGTGCCCTTCTCTTCTACTGCCGACTACAGATTTCGATCCTTTCACCTTGCTGCTCCTTATAAGCCTGGAACAAACTACCTATACAGCAGGCTTCATCTCTGGCCCTTTTCAAATCCAGGCTGAAAACTCACCTCGTCGAGGCCGCCTAGTCTCCTATGTGTTTCCTTACCACTCCTCTAGATGCATTCTTGTTCTCAGCTGTTTTGCTGTCTGTCTTGACTAGATTGTAAGCTTCAAGGAGCAGGAACCGCCTCTTACATGTGTCTATACAGCATTGCATAAGCCTTGTAATGTTATACAAATGATCAGTAGTAGTAGTAGGAGTACTTGTCCCAATCTCATTATGTGATGTGCTCTGATTGACCCTCTAAGGATGTGCCCTGGTTCTCAAGAAACACATCTTCTCTGATAGGCCCACTATTGTTGTTAAGTGCTGTCAAGTTGGTGTCGACTCATAGCAACCCCCTGGATAGCTGTCCTAACTTGTGTTCTGTCTTCAGTCAGGTGGCTCATTGTTGATAGAATGGCATCCACAGCTGTTGTTACTGTATTGATCCATCTCATTGCTGGCCTTCCCTTTTTGCCTTGATCTTCAACCTTATCAAGTATGTTGTCTTTCTCTAATGATCTCTATCTATGCATGATGTGTCTAACGTATGAACGTCGAAGTCTTGTCATCTGAGCTTCTAAAAAAAGCTTAGGTTTGACTTCTTCTAGTACTGACTGGTTTATTTTTTGGGCAGTCCATGGTATACACAGTGTTCTTCACCAGCACCATAATTCAAAGGCATCAATTTTCTTCCTATTTATCTTTTTCACTGTCCAAGTTTTGCATCCAAATAACATTATTGAAAATACCATGGCTTAGACAAGTCGAATCTTTGTATGGAGAGAGACATCTCTGCTCTTGAGAATCTTGTCTAGGTCCTGCTAGGTTCTTGTGACCTAGATTGGCCACTGTTGGAAACAGGATACCGGGCTTGATGGACCTTGGTCTGACCCAGTATGGTCTGACCCAGTATGGCATATCTTATGTTCTTCATATTTCTTGTCAGGTTTCTTGACTGCTTGTTGTTTCTTTATTGTTTATTGATCCAAAGGTTAAAGTTGTCCACTATTTCAATTTCTTCTCCATCAACAATGAACTTATTGATTGGGTAACTAATTGTTGATAGAGTGATGTCCATAGCTGCTCTTAATTTATCAATCCATCTCACTATTGGCCTTCCTCTTTTGCATTGACCTTCAACCTTGCCAAACATGCTGTTTTTCTCTAATGATCTCTCTGTCTTTGCATGATGTGTCCAAAGTATGAAAACTGAAATCTGATCTTCTAAAGTGTATGTATGCCCTATAGGTACCAAAGACAATTTATATGAAGTTCTTACGGGTTATTTCTCATTCATTTTCTACAGTTGAATGTTGTGAGACTATACCCTCCTTAGGCGCCCGCCTAGATATGGGGTATAGCTATGTTTCTTAAAGGAATACTCTGTAGTCGTGTGTCCAAGTATAATTAAAGCTGGGCTTTATTCCCCTTCCTTTGAGGATTGCCTTCTGGATACAGCAGATAATGGTAACAAAAATAAACTGTTGCTTCACAGAAAAATAAAAGCTTTTCAAATGATAACAATGCTTCTTCTTGCTTTTTAACATAGAGAGTCTATCTCGTCAGAAATACATAGAACACAATCCATGGGTTCTGGAATAATCTCTGGGTTTGAACTTTCCCACTGCATCAAATCAGGACCTGGTCCTGTAAACGGGCACCATGCTTCAGCATTGCTGGTTTCACAACCTTGCCCCTGAGAGACCTCAGTTTCTATGAGAGGAGACTGTTCTGTGCAGACATGGACATAAGGCTGTGCTTGGGGTTTCTTTCCAATACCCATTCCAATAAGGGTTTTCTAACACACTGTAAGCTTGGCTCTTTATAAAAGGACCCACTTCCTTCCCTCTGTAGAAAACAGGGTACTTATCTTTCTTTCTGGTATAGAGAGTTTCCAGCCCTTCCTCTGTTAGCCAGGGCTTCTTCTCTGGGGTGTAAGCTGCCTTTCTCCGGGAGTTCCAAGCATTAGGCTTAGCTGAGCTGTAATCACTTCCTGGCTTCAGTGAGCTTTCCTGGGTGTGACGTTTGCTCTCTACCTAGTTGGTTGCCTTCCCCGGCATGAGGACCCCTCTGGCTTGGAAGTCTCTTGCACTGCTTCTCCCAGCACTCTCTGGTTCAACAGCTTGCTTCCACTCTGCCCTCTCTCTCCATGACAGCGTGTCTCTGTGTGTCTGCTCCTGAGTCTCAATCCCCTTCTGGATCTGACTCCTCTCGCTTCCCTGACTCTGCCCCTGTGGGATTTCCCACCTGGTTTTATCTCCCTGCTTGTTGTACGTTGTATGTGATTCTTTCCTCAGGTGAGCATGATTAGGACTCTGAGTTTCTACTGCGTCACTAATGCTATGAGGAAAGTTTGTTCCTCCATTCTTTGCTTCTCTGCAACCTGAACGTATTAACTGCTCATGTGGCTGTGAGCAATGTTCCCTCTAATTTTCTGTAGGCTGTGTGCGCATAAAATATCAGCTGTGCAACTTTTGAAGGAAGGTTAAATTTTTGTGTGCCACATAACGACACTCGGAGTTATATACTTTAAAATTTGACTACACATCAGAATACAGTATGTACACCACATTGATTGCACTAGAAAATATTGTAGAACTTGTGAAAACCGTAAATACACAACAACTTTTAAATTTTAAGACGTCTGTGTTGTTTTCTATCAAAATCAGAACCGTAATTTTTGTGCGCTCTTTTATAAAGTATGTGCGCTTGCTCGGCGAGGTGTGTGTGCGCACAGCTTAGAGGGAACAGTGGCTGTGAGGTAAGCTCTTCTTTTCCATTTCCCTTTATTATCCCAGGCTCAGTGCTGTCTACCTCATGACAATGTATACATTGCATTTTTTTATTGTGAAAGTGTATTGAGTAGGGTGCTCTGGAATATTTTTAAGAACAGTATAATCTGCTGAGATTGTATGACGTGCATAATATAAATTGGCATTAAATACATAAATGCAAAAAAAAATAGACATTTGCTATAGGTCATTTAGCCCAGGTCAGTATCAAGCGACTGATCCATGCTTTGTTTTCTTCTGACCCTATCCACTAGCAGGTAGATTTCTAGGACTCCTGGTCTGGCTTTATAATAGGAAATGACCCAGAGACAGAGCTTAAAGGAATGCTGGAGTGGACAAGCTTGCCATGCCTGACCCAAGTTAGATGACAGTACAGTGTAACAATAAATCTGTTTCTTCTGAAGTTTTTCTTTTTACATAGCCACAAAGTTTTAAAGTGCCTCACTGAATTCTGAAGAGGAGGAGTTGTGTGCTCAGATGGGACACAGGGAGGATGCAATGGCTCTCTTTGGCTGAACAGAACAAGTCCCTAATCATTGAACCTTCCAACCATCTACATGGCCTTGACCAGCTCTGCCCATGCTAGGCGTAATGCATTGTGCAGAAAACTGAAATGTGTGTGCAGATATATTTCATGCATCTTCACTGCGGCCACCCTGAAAACCAGTTTGACTATGGTGGGTCTCAAGGACCATGGCTTGGCACCTGGCATAGCACAAGAGACCGCAGACCAGGCCCATTGTGATTCCCCACAAGCTGCAGCTAAAGAGTGGGCTTAAACTCAAATGCTGAGCCGCCTTATGGATGAGTGTCCTTTGGCCAAGACTGATGGGTTCTCAAGACTATAAAATTAGTTTGCTACCAGTTGGCTTTATAAGTTTTACAGTGACTTACAAGAAGAAATATACTCCCTCTAGAGAAGAAAAAGACAGCACCTGCAAAGTGCCAAAGTAATATTGTCCTCCAATGGGCAGAGTAATAATATTCCATATTTCAGGATATCGATCTGCAGCTCGCCTTCTGACATTTACAAATAAGTGATTTATTGCAGATCTCATGGCACTGCACTGACCTGCACCGTCTTTACATAATTTGCTTTTGATTAAAGAAGTGTTTTAGGGAAAAGATTTTTACAGAGAGCTGTTAAAATCAATAACAGTTCTGACACACTTGCTGTATATAGATATATGTACAAACACACACACAGATACCTATATCCCATGAGGAAGCTAGCACATAATCGTAAATGTTAAAATATTGCAGACAGGATGAGAAGTTTATGTGTGTATTGCAGGTAGGACAGGAGGATCAGACAATTACAAAAATCAACATTTCTAAACAACTGAAGACCCCTCCAGTTTGCTGATTTGTCTGTTTCTTTTTGAAAAAATTCACAACTGTAGCAAGCAAAGCTCAGTGAGAGCCTTCTAGTGCCTCAAGAGATTGAGACCACACATGTCAGGGCTTTCTAAACCTGCCTCTCTCCTCCCTTTTGCTTCTAAACTACTTGAACGTGCTCTTCACTGCTATTCTCTTGACTTTCTTTCCTTTGAAGCCATTCTGGATCTACTGCAATCTGTCTTTCATCCTCTATATTCTACAGAAATGGCTCTTGCCAAAGTCTCCACAGAAACATAGAAACACAGAAAATGGCAGCAGAAAAAGACCACATGACCTAGCAGGTCTACACTTCCATATCCACTACAATAGCTTAATTAGTGGAGGAGGGATAGTAAGGAAATCCACATGCATCTACCTTTTAACTTTCGAAAGGGAGACTATGATAAAATGAGGAAAACAGTTAAGAAAAAACTAAAAGGAGCAGTTGTGAAGGTTAAAGACGTACATCAAGCTTGGGTGTTGTTGAAAAATACTATCTTGGAAGCCCAGACCAGCTGTATTCCACGCTTTAAGAAAAGTGGACGGAAGTCCAAAAAACTGCCAGCATGGTTTAAAGGTGAGGTCAGAGAGGCTGTTGTTGCCAAAAAAGCATCTTTCAGGAAATGGAAAAAAGAGCCAAAAGACGAAACCTGGAAACAGCACAAGCACTGGCAAGTCAAATGCAAGGCATTGATAAGGCAGGCAAAGAGAGAATTTGAGAAGAAGCTTGCTGCGGAAGCAAAAACGCGAAATAAAGACCTTTTCAAGTACATTCGTAGCAAAAAACCTGTGAGAGAGTCAGTTGGTCCATTAGATGATAAAGGGGTTAAAGGAGCACTAAGAGGCAACAAGGCAATAGCGGAGAGACTGAATGAATTCTTTGCTTCCGTCTTTACTGAGGAAGATGTAGGGATGTTACCCATGACTGAAGTGGTATTTAAAGGTGCGGAAGAATTGAAGGAAATATCGATACATCGGGAAGATGTCTTACAACTATTAGATAAACTGAAGAGTAGCAAATCACCTGGGCCGGATGGTATACATCCAAGGGTGTTGAAAGAACTGAAATATGAGATTGCAGACCTGCTATCAGTAATCTGTGAACTATCATTAAAATCATCTCTAATACCTGAAGATTGGAGGATCGCCAATGTAACACCAATTTTTAAAAAGGGTTCCAGGGGTGATCCGGGAAACTACAGACCGGTGAGCCTGACGTCAGTACCGGGAAAAATGGTAGAAACCATCATAAAGAATAAAATTACTCAGCATGTAGATAGTCACAACCTAATGGGAGACAGCCAACATGGCTTTAGACAAGGAAGATCTTGTCTTACTAATCTGTTATGTTTTTTTGAAGGAGTGAATAAACAGGTGGACAAAGGTGAGTCGGTTGATATTGTGTATCTGGACTTTCAGAAAGCCTCTGACAAGGTCCCTCAGAGACTTTTGGCAAAACTAAAGAGTCATGGGATAGCAGGCAGTGTACTATTGTGGATCAGGAACTGGTTAAAAGATAGAAAGCAGAGGGTAGGGCTAAATGGCCAATTTTCCCAATGGAGAAAGGTGAATAGGGTGTACCCCAGGGATCTGTGCTGGGTCCGCTGCTTTTTGACATATTCATAAATGACCTGGAAAGTGGAATAACGAGTGAGGTTATCATATTTGCAGATGACACAAAACTATTTAAAGTTGTTAAAACCCAAGAGGATTGTGAAAAATTGCAAGAGGATCTTGATAAATTGGAAGACTGGGCATCAAAATGGCAGATGAAATTTAATGTGGACAATTGCAAGGTTATGCACCTAGGGAAGAACAACCCAAACTATGGTTACACGATGCAAGGTTCCACATTAGGAACCACCACCCAGGAAAAAGATTTAGGCGTCATTGTGGATACCATGTTAAAACCCTTGGCCCAGTGTGCAGCGGCGGCCAAGAGAGCAAATAGAATGCTAGGTATGATAAGGAAAGGAATGGAAAATAAAACAAAAGATATTATAATGCCTCTATATCGTTCCATGGTGAGACCGCACCTTGAATATTTTGTGCAATTCTGGTTGCCGTATCTTAAAAAGGATATAGCGATTTTAGAAAAGGTACAAAGAAGAGCCACGAAAATGGTAAAGGGGATGGAAGGATACTCCTATGAAGAAAGGCTAAAAAGGTTAGGGCTCTTTAACCTGGAAAAGAGACGGCTGAGGGGTGATATGATAGAAGTCTATAAATTAATGAACGGAGTGGAACGGGTAAACGTAGATCGATTGTTTACCTTATCAGAATATAGAAAGACTAGGGGACATGCAATGAAGCTACAGGGTAAACTATTTAAGACTAATAAAAGAAAATATTTTTTCACTCAACGTGTAATCAAACTCTGGAATTTGTTACCGGAGGATGTAGTAAAGGCTGTTAGTGTAGCTGGGTTTAAAAAAGGTTTGGACAAGTTCCTGGAGGAAAGGTCCATAAACCATTATTAAGAAGTGACCGAAGATATCAATGCTTGATCCAGTACAAGCATTGTGGAACTTGTGTCTCTTGGGGAAACTGCTAGGTACATATGACCTAGATTGGCCACTGTTGGAAACAGAATACTGGGCTTGATGGACCTTGGTCTGACCCAGTATGGCATATCTTATGTTCTTATGTTCTTATAATCTCCTTTTATCCTTTGGAGATCTTCTGTGCTTGTCCCATTGCTTTTTTGAATTCAAATTCGGTCCTTGTCTCCACTACCTCCACTGGGAGACTATTCCATGCATCTACCACTCTTTCCAAAAAAGAAATATTTCAACATATTACTCTTGAGTCTATCCCCTATCACTCTCATCCTATGTCTTCTTATAGCAGAGCTTGCTTTCAATCGAAAGAGGATTTCCTCTTAGGCATTTATGCCATGGAGGTATTTAAACATCCCTATCATATCTCCTCTATCCCGCCTTTCCTCTAATGTATACATATGAAGATCTTTAAGTCTGTCCCCATACGCTTTATTAACGAAAACCTCTAACCATTTTAGTAGCCACCCTCTGCACCATCTCCATCCTGCTTATATCCTTTTGAAGGTGCGGTCTCCAGAACTGCACACAATACACCTCAAGAGATTTGTACAGAGCACTATCACCTCCTTTTTTTTGCTGGCCATTCCTCTCCCTATGCACCCAAGCAGTCTTCTGACTTTTGCTGTCACCTTTTCTACCTGTTTAGCCACTTTCAGATCATCAGAAACAATCACGCCCAGGTCCTGCTCATCTTTCATGGACAGAAGTACTTCACCCCCTACACTGTACCGCTCCCTTGGATTTTTGCAGCCCAAATGCATGACCCTGTATTTTTTAGCATTAAATCTCAGCTGCCAAATTCTCAACCATTCTTCAAGCTTAGCTAGATCCCTTCTCATGTTATCTATTCCTTCCTGGGTGCCTACTCTATTGCAGATTTTGTTATTATCCGCAAAAAGGCAAACCTTACCTGACAGCCATTCTGCAATATCACTAACAAAGATGTTAAAAAAATTCATATCAAGGAAAGATCCCGGCGGCACATCAATGGTAACCTCCTTCAGAGTAAGCTCCATTTATCTGTACCCTTTGTCTTCTCCCACTCAATCAATTTCAATCCAGTCAGTCACTTTAGGGTCCATCCCTAGGGTGCTCAGTTTGTTTATAAGTCACTTGTGCGAAACAGTGGCAAAGGCTTTACTGAAATCTAAGTACACCATATCTAGGGCTCTCACTCGGTCCATCTTCCTAGTCACCCAGTCAAAGAAATCAATCAGATTTTTCTGACAAGACTTGTCCCTGATAAACCCATGCTGCTTCGGATCCTTCAATCTATTGGACTCCAGAAACCTCACTATTCTCTGTTTTAGTAGCGTTTCCAATAATTTACTCACCACAATATACTAAGTGGTCTGTAGTTGTCAACTTCATCCTTACTTCCGCTCTTGTGTATTGGGACCACAGTTGTCTTCCTCAAGCCCTTTGGTACCACTTCTGACTCTAAAGCATTGACAAGATCAGTCAGTGGAGCTGCAAGAATGTCCCAAAGTTCCTTCAATATTCTGGAATGTATCCTATCTGGTCTCATTGCCTTGTCGTTTAGTTAGCTAGTTCCTCACAAACAGTTTTCTGAAAAATCGCTCAAGTTCCCCATCACCTCTGTTCCTCCTTGTGGGTATTTTCTGAGGTCCTGCTCTTGGCCCTTTTGAACACAAAACAGAAATACTTGTTAAACAATTCTGCTTTATCCTCATCAGCTGCTACATATTCCTCCCCTTGACTCTTGAGTCTGATAATATCACTTTTGCCCTTCCTCTTCTCACTAATATATCTAAAAAATGTCTTAACTCCTCTTTTTATTGCATTGGCTATTTCTTCTTCTTTTTGTATGTTTACTTTCCTGACAACTTTTTTAGCTTCTTTAAGTTTTTCCAAATATAGCTGTTTCCGGGAGCAGCTGGTTCATGAACCAAAAAGAGAGGAAATTATTTTGGACCTAGACCTTAGTGGAACGCAGGATCTGGTACAAGAGATAAGGGTGTTGGGGCCACTTGGCAATAATTATCATAGCAGGATCACATTTGATTTAATGAATGGAGATAGTATTGTCATGAGGTAGACAGCACAAAACCTGGAATATTAAAGGGTAGTGCAGAGGAAGAGCTTACTTGTCAGGAGCTAGACAGCACTAGGCCTGAAACATTAAAGAACAATGCAAAGGAAGAGCTTACTTGTCAGGAGCTAGACAGCACTAAGCCTGAAACATTAAAGGACAATGTGGAGGAAGGGCTTACCTGTCAGGAGTTAGAAAACACAGACCCTGAAATATTAAGAAATGAAAAGGAAGAAGAGCTTACCTTGCAGCCTCAGGGGCAGTTGCAGCATTCACAGTGCAGAGAGGCAGGGAAAAGGAAAACAAACGTTCCACAGGGTTGTAGTGACGCAGTAAGAATTGAGAGTGCCAATCAGGCTCACCTGGACTCAGACTCACGTTCCACGTTAGAGGAGCTGAGAGATAAAAGCAGGTGGGAAATCTTACAGAGGGAGAACAAGGAGGGGAACAAGGAGGAGGAAGAGAGTTGGAAGCAGCAGAATGAGCATTGGCAGTGGAAGCTGGAGCCTGGATTAGGGCTGGAGCCGGAGCTTGAATGCCAGGAGGAAAGCAGAGACCACAGGAACTCTGACTGACTGCTGTTTCAGGCAGGCTTGGAGAGAAGGTGAGAGTAGAAATCCCAAGCAATTGCAGGAAGACACGTTACCTTGGAGAACCAGGGCTGGAGAAAGACAGGCTGGCCAACCCAGGTGGGATAGGCAAAACTGCAGCAAGGTCTTCCCAGCCAGAGGGTTCCTCACACCAAGGCAAACTGTCCAGTTAACAGAAGGCAGAGGTCACGACCAAAGAAGCACATGGGAAGCAGGAAGTGAGTTTCCCTCAGACAGACATCGTAACCAGGGTTCCCACAGAAGAGCAGGCTGCAAGGCAGAAAGAAAGCCTTGGCTGGAAGCAGAGGGGTTTGAGCTCATCTTCTCCAAAAGAAAAGATAAGTACCCTGTTTTTAATAAGGGGAGAAAAGGGAGTCTCCGGGATAGAAGCCAGGCTTATAACCAGCAAGGGAACTCTTATTTGCCCAAGCCGTGGGAAGAAATCCCCAGCACAGCTCCTGATATCGGGGACATACAAAAGCCGCTCCCACCGGTGGCAACTGAGGTTTCCCCAGATCAAGACACAGAGAGCAGCTTCATAGGGGCTCAGTGTCCTTATACAGGGACAGGCCTTAGCCCTATGCAATGGGAGAGCAATAGCTCAGAAAATATCTTTGAACCCATGGAATGTGTTGCATGCGTGACTGATGATATAGAGAGTCTTTGTTAAACGGAAAGAGCAAAAAAGAAACTGTATTTTGCACATTGAAAAGTGTTGAACTTTATTGCTGGAAAGAAGCATGATTATTATTGGTTAAACATCCTTTACCCTGGTGAAAACAACCGTTCTTTATGTTGTCCCTTATTCTACGACATCCTCAAGGGAAGGGGAATAAAACCCAACTTTAATTTCATTTGGATCACGACTACAGTGTCCTTTATTTACCACAACTCCAGGCTATCCCGGGTCTAGGCAACCGCCTAGGACCGGCATGGTCTCACAGTATGGCAAGGACATCCACAGTACTGCCATTTCACTTTCAAAAGGAAGACTATGATAAAATGAGGAAAATAATTAAGAAAAAACTAAAAGGAGCAGTTGCAAAGGTTAAAGATTTACATCAAGCATGGGTGTTGTTTAAAAGTACTATCTTGGAAGCCCAGAACAGTTGTATTCCACGCTTTAAGAAAAGAAAGCAGGCCAAAAAACTGTCAGCCTGGTTTAAAGGTGAGGTCCAAGAGGCTGTTGCTGCCAAAAAAGCCTCTTTCAGGGAATGGAAAAAGGAGCCAAATGATGAAAACGGGAAACATAAGCACTGGCAGGTTAGATGCAAGGCATTGATAAGGCAGGCAAAGAGAGTATTTGAAAAAAGCTTGCCATGGAAGCAAAAATGCATAATAAAAATGTTTTCAAGTACATTCATAGCAAAAAGTCAGTTGGACAACTGGATGATAGAAGGGGTAAAAGGGGCACTAAGAGGGGACAAGGCCAGAGTGGAGAGACTGCATGAATTCTTTTCTTCAGTCTTTACTAAAGAAGATGTAGGGAAGTTACGTGTGCTTGAAATAGTATATAAAGGTCATGTATTGGAAGAATTGTAAGAAATATGGATAAACCAGCAAGATGTATTACAACTATTTGATAAATTGAAGAGTAGCAAATCACCTGGACCAGATAGCATACATCCGAGGGTGTTGAAAGAATTGACACATGAGACTGTAGACCTACTATCAGTAATCTGTGAACTATCATTGAGATCATCTGTAGTACCTGAAGATTGGAGAATGAACAATGTAATAGCAATTTTTAAAAAGGGTTCCAGGGGTGATCTGGGAAACTACAGACCGTTGAGCCTGATATCAGTACCACATAAAATGGTAGAAACTATTATAAAGAATAAAATTACTGGTCATGGAAATAGTCATGGTTTAATGGGAAAAAGCCAACATGGATTTCACCAAGGAAAGTCATGTCTTACTAATCTGTTATATTTTTTTGAAGGTATGAATAAACAGGTAGTCAAAGGTGTGCCGATTGATGTGGAGCCCAATTCACTATGGAGCATGTCCAGATCGTCTGGATGGCCCTGACCAAGACGTGGCAGTTTGGTCCTGATTCTGCACTGTGGGAGTAAGAAGCTCCCGCGGGTGCAGCATCAGGCCTGGAGGCAGTCCAACATGCTCCTGTTGCAACCCGGGGACATCCTCCCTCTGGACCGCATCTCCCTGCTGAGTGCCCATCCCTGCAACTCTGCCACCCGACCCCTAGTGGCTGTTGCCAGGGCCCACATTGGGCAGCAGGGACCCACTGTTGGCCTCCATCTGGGCTGAAGGGGTGGCCTCCTGCCTCCAGGGGGGGCTGCTGTCCAGGATCAGGGGGATGCCCCATGCTTATGTCACCTCAGAGGTGGAATAAGCAGGGTGTCCCCCTCCCCCCTCCTGGTGATCCCCGGACATACAGGGCCGTCAATAGAATCAGCCCTAAACGTCTGGGGGTCGGTCCCACCCATGCTCCACTGCATCATGCCTCTGTGCCCCGCAGGATGCACAGCAGCTCTCTGCATGCAGTGGGGGATAGAGGTGGGATACTGGCAAGGCGGATAGTGGGGTAGCACGTCCCCTTGCCTATCTTATAGGCACCAAAGCTAATCTTTCAGCATCCAATATCGATGGCGGCTTCCAGGCAGCATGGCCAGACCCAAATATTCACTTCCATTGCTGCAGGGTTAGGGGGTCAGCTGGCAGGGTTAAGCGGCTATGGTGTTTAACGCTGCCCAGTTGAATATCAGACCCTGGGAGATTATGGGGAATATCTTATTTTATCCCCCCTGTAAAAGGGATGGCCAAAAGAAGCATTTTTTAAAGCTCTATTTGTGTTAGGGAGCTGGTGTAAATCTAGATGTGGGCAATTTTGGACTTATATGTGTTTGCCCTATATGAAATGGGGACTACATGACACCCCCCATGTATTTTCAACATGGCACAGTCAGTCATGTGTAAATTTTACCCTTTCCAAACTGGGAATTTACATGTGTACACGGCTGCCTATGCACACTTAAACTGTGTATAGGGCTTCTATAACAATCCCCAAAATGAACAAAAGAAAGGAAATCTTTAAAAGAAAAATGCATCCAGGCAAGTGTTAAGTATTTATTTATTTATTTATTTACATTCTCTTATATACCGCACTATTCGGCATCAGCGCGGTTTACATGGAACAGAAACGCTCAGTACAGTTAACATTTATTTATTTATTTATTTATTCACATTTATATACCGCATCTTCCAAGAGTTCAGTTGCGGTTTACAGTTAACAATAATTAACAAATCAAGTTTGTTTTACATGGAACATTGCAATAATACAGAACTTATTTACAAGGAACATCATATAAAGTATAGAACAAACAATGTGGTATAATACCGAACAGTGTGGAAACTATATACAAGTTATATATGAATATATATACATGGATTACATGGGGGAGGTCAGAGTTTACAGATAACAGGGCAAGTAACTTAGATAACAGGGGTAAACTATTTACAAAAACTTGCTACATAAGCTTGTAAACTATTTACAAATATTGCTACATAAGGTTGTATGATCATGAATTCTATAGAAACAAATGCACCACTAAGGGTTAGAGAATCTTTCTTGGCATGTTGTTGGGAAACCATATATTTGCTTAGTGGGTTGCCATATCTTAGTGGGTACCCTTGCCATATCTTAGTGGGTACCCTTGCCATATCTTAGTGGACATAGGGACGCATGAAATACAGAACATAATGGTAATATTTGGTTCAAGAAAGCAGAAGAGGAAAAGATGATGAAATGTATTATCCATCCTAAGGTGCAATGCTACTTTGCTAAGTATCATATACACACTCCAAGAGGGAAACAGCACTGAGCCTTACTGCATTTATATAATTCAATGGAGGCAAAGCCAAGAGCAGTTAAACAGGAGGTACTTACACACCTTAAAAGACAGGAGGTGCTCTCAGGTGAAGCTCATTATCCAAATCAGTCATACACTAAGGACCTGAGATTAGTTAAGCTTCAGGTGAACAAGGTATATTACACGTATTAGGTACAGTTTTATAAGTATAAATATCAATAGCAACCCTTAGTAAGTAAAGAACTTAGATCTAAACACAACTTAAAACTAAGATGCAGACAGCAGTCCAGCAGCGGGATGGGGGCTTTCCAGTCTTTTGCATTGAGTGTCACATGTATGATTTTCTCCCAGTTGGTGAGAGGTCTTACGTGTGCACTAGGTGCAAGGAGCTCTTTGCTCTCAGGGAATGAGTCCGTTCTCTAGAGGCTAAAGTAGCAGACTTGGAAAGCATAAGACAGACAGAGAGGTACATAGACGAGACCTAAAGGGATATAGTCCTGAAGTCCCACCTCCAGTCTGGCAGCATCCCTGTTGCCATGGAGGAGAGAGGTCACGTGACAGGAGAGCATCACCCTGGTGTGGCAGGAAGTGATCCTGTAACTAGGACCTGTCCTCCAGGTGATGTAAAACCCTCTCACACCAAGGAAGTTTCTCCAGGGCCATGTGCCCATGAGGGAAGGGTTAGGACAGCCGTTATAGTTGGTGATTCGATCATTAGGCATGTAGATAGCTGGGTGGCTGGTGGACGTGAGGATCACCTGGTAACATGCCTGCCTGGTGCGAAGGTAGCGGAACTCACGCGCCACCTAGATAAGGTCTTAGTAAGTGCTGGGGAAGAGTCTGCTGTCTTGGTACATGTCGGTACCAATTACATAGGAAAATGTGGTAGGGAGGTTCTGGAGGCTAAATTTAGGCTTTTAGGTAGGAAGCTGAAATCCAGAACTTCCAGGGTAGCATTCTCTGAAATGCTTCCTGTTCCACACGCAGGACCCAAAAGGCAGGCAGAGCTCCGGAGTCTCAATGCGTGGATGAGACAATGGTGCAGAGATGAGGGTTTTGGATTTGTTAGGAACTGGGGAACATTCTGGGGAAAGGAGGGCTCTTCCGAAGGGATGGGCTTCACCTTCACCGGGATGGAACCAGGCTGCTGGCATTAACCTTTAAAAAGGAGATAGAGCAGCTTTTAAACTAGATATTAGGGGAAAGCCGACAGTCGCCCAAGAGCGGATGGTTCGGAAGAATGTATCTTTGAAGGTTACTACCAAAAGCAGAGAGGTTCCACAAAAGAGTAAAGTAGCCCAAATGCCCTCAAGTATGGAGCAGACAGAGCTTAAAGATCCCAAATTACCCATGTCTAACAATAGTCAAATTAATATGAATAAAATACATTCTCTAAAATGCTTGTATGCAAATGCTAGAAGTCTAAAAAATAAGATGGGAGAATTAGAATATATAGCACTAAATGAAAGGTTAGATATGATTGGAATATCAGAGACATGGTGGAAGGAGGACAACCAGTGGGACACTGTGATACCTGGGTACAAACTATATCGAAATGATAGAGCTGATCAAATTGGTGGAGGGGTTACGTTCTATGTTAGCGAGGGCATTGAGTCAGAAAGGATTAAAGTTTTGCAGGAAGCAAAATCTGCTGTAGAATCTATATGGATTGAAATTCCATGTAAAAGGGGGAAGGCAATGGCAGTGGGGGTGTACTATCGAGCGCCTGGCCAGAATGACCAAATGGATGATGAAATTCTCAAAGAAATCAAGGAAGCTAACAAAAGTTACAGCGCAGTAATAATAATGGGTGATTTCAACAACCTGGTATCGACTGGGTCAGTGTCACGTCAGGACATGCTAGGGAGATAAAGTTCCTAGATGAAATAAATGACTGCTCCTTGGAACAGCTGGTTCATGAACCGACCAGAGGGGAAGCCATATTAGACCTAGTCCTTACTGGAACAACAGATCTAGTGCAAGAGATAAGGTTGTTGGGGCCACTTGGCAATAGTGATCATAGCATGATTGCCTTTGATTTAATTAGTGGAGGAGGGATAGTAAGGAAATCCACAGTACTACCTTTTAACTTTCGAAAGGGAGACTATGATAAAATGAGGAAAATAGTTAAGAAAAAACTAAAAGGAGCAGTTGCAAAGGTTAAAGACGTACATCAGACTTGGCTGTTGTTGAAAAATACTATCTTGGAAGCCCAGACCAGCTGTATTCCACGCTTTAAGAAAAGTGGAAGGAAGTCCAAAAAACTGCCAGCATGGTTTAAAGTTGAGGTCAGAGAGGCTGTTGTTGCCAAAAAAGCATCTTTCAAGAAATGGAAAAAAGAGCCAAAAGACGAATCCTGGGAACAGCACAAGCACTGGCAAGTCAAATGCAAGGCATTGATAAGGCAGGCAAAGGGAGAATTTGAGAAGAAGCTTGCTGCGGAAGCAAAAACGCAAAGTAAAGACCTTTTCAAGTACATTCGTAGCAAAAAACCTGTGAGAGAGTCAGTTGGTCCATTAGATGATAAAGGGGTTAAAGGAGCACTAAGAGGCGACAAGGCAATAGCGGAGAGACTGAATGAATTCTTTGCTTCAGTCTTTACTGAGGAAGATGTAGGGATGTTACCCATGATCGAAGTGGTATTTAAAGGTGCAGAAGAATTTGAAGGAAATATCGATACATTGGGAAGATGTATTACAACTATTAGATAAACTGAAGAGTAGCAAATCACCTGGGCCAGATGGTATACATCCAAGGGTGTTGAAAGAACTGAAATATGAGATTGCAGACCTGCTATTAGTAATCTGTGAACTATCATTAAAATCATCTCTAATACCTGAAGATTGGAGGATCGCCAATGTAACACTAATTTTTAAAAAGGGTTCCAGGGGTGATCCGGGAAACTACAGACCGGTGAGCCTGACATCAGTACAGGGAAAAATGGTAGAAAACATCATAAAGAATAAAAGTTCTCAGCATGTAGGTAGTCATGACCTAATGGGAGACAGCCAACATGGCTTTAGACAAGGAAGATCTTGTCTTACTAATCTGTTATGTTTTTTTGAAGGAGTGAATAATCAGGTGGACAAAGGTGAGTCGGTTGATATTGTGTATCTGGACTTTCAGAAAGCCTTTGACAAGGTCCCTCATCAGAGACCTTTGGCAAAACTAAAGAGTCATGGGATAGGAGGCAGTGTACTATTGTGGATCAGGAACTGGTTAAAAGATAGAAAGCAGAGGGTAGGGCTAAATGGCCAATTTTCCCAATGGAGAAAGGTGAATAGTGGTGTACCCCAGGGATCTGTGCTGGGTCCGCTGCTTTTTGACATATTCATAAATGACCTGGAAAGTGGAATAATGAGTGAGGTTATCAAATTTGCAGATGACACAAAACTATTTAAAGTTGTTAAAACCCAAGAGGATTGTGGAAAATTGCAAGAGGATCTTGATAAATTGGAAGAAACATAGAAACATGATGACAGAAAAAGACCACAAGGCCCATCTAGTCTGTCCTTCCATAACAACAACTACAACAGTCCACTTTCTACCTTTAGAGATCCTCTGTGTTGGTCCCATGCTTTTTTGAATTCAGTTACTGTCCTCATCTCTACCACCTCCACTGGGAGACTATTCCATGGATCCACTACTCTTTCCGTAAAGAAATATTTCCACATATCACTCCTGAATCTATCTCCCTTCACCCTCATCCCATGTCCCCTCGTAGCAGAACTTGCTTTCAATTGAAAGAAGCTCTCTCCCTGAACATTTATGCCACGGAGGTATATAAACATCTCAATCATATCACCTCTATCCCGCCTTTCCTCTAAGGTGTACATATTAAGATCCTTAAGTCTGTCCTCATATGCTTTATAATGAAGCCCATTAATCATTTTAGTAGCAACCCTCTGCACCGACTCCATCCTGTTCACATCCTTTTGAAGGTGCGGTCTCCAGAATTGCACACCATACTGCAAATGAGGTCGCACCAAAGACTTATACAGAGGTATTATCACCTCCTTTTTTCTGCTAGCCATTCCTCTCCGTATGCACCCAAGCATCCTTCTAGCTTTTGCCGTCGCCTTTTCTACCTGTTTAGCTACTTTAAGATCATCAGACACAACCACGCCTAGGTCCCGCTCTTCTTTAGTGGACAAAAGTACTTCACCTCCTATAATGTATTGCTCCCTTGGATTGCTGCAGCCCAAATGCATGACCTTATATTTTTTAACATTAAATCCCAGCTGCCAAATTCTAGACCATTCTTCAAGCTTAGCTAGATCCCTCCTCATGTTATCTACACCTTCCTGGGTGTCTACTCTATTACAGATTTTGGTATCATCCGCAAAGAGGCAAACCTTACCCGACAGCCCTTCCGCTATATCACTAACAAAGATGTTAAAAAGAATCGGACCAAGGACAGATCCCTGGGGCACACCACTGGTAACATCCTTCTCCTCAGAGTGAGCTCCATTTACTTGTACTCTTTGTCGCCTCCCACCCAACCAATTTCTAACCCAAGCAGTAACTTTAGAGTCCATCCCTAGGGTGCTCAGTTTGTTTATAAGTCGCCTGTGAGGAACAGTGTCAAAGGCTTTACTGAAATCTAAATGCACCACATCTAGAGCTCTCCCTCGGTCCAACTCCCTTGTCACCCAGTCAAAGAAATCGATCAGATTTGTCTGACAAGACCTGCCTCTGGTGAATCCATGCTGCCTCGGATCCTGTAATCCGCCGGACTCCAGAAACCTCACTATTTTCTCTTTCAGCAGCGTTTCCAATAATTTACTCACCACTGAAGTTAAACTAACCGGCCTGTAGTTTTCAACCACATCCTTACTTCCGCTTTTGTGTAAAGGCACCACATGAGCCTCTCTCCAGTCCTTTGGCACCACTCCCGACTCCAACGAGGCATTGAAAAGGTCAGTCAGTGGAGTTGCTAGAACGTCCCCAAGTTCCCTCAGTATTCTAGGGTGTATCCCATCCGGTCCCATCGCTTTGTCTACTTTAAGTTGAGCTAGTTTCTCACGAACACAGTCTTCTGAAAATTGTTCAAGATGTCCCTCGCTTCTATTCTTATTTGTGGGTGTTTTCTGAGGTCCTGCTCCTGGTTCTTCATCTGTGAACACAGAACAAAAATATTTGTTAAGCAATTCCGCTTTATCCTTATCGGCTTCTACATATTCCCCCCCTGCACCCTTGAGTCTGACAATACCACTTTTGCCCTTCCTCTTCTCACTAATATATCTGAAAAATGTCTTATCCCCCCATTTTATTGCATTTGCTTTTTCCTCCTCCTTTTGAATCTTTGCCTTCTTAACTACTTTGCTAGCTTCTCTAAGTTTTTCCAAATACAGATGCCTGTCTTCCTCTCTCTGTGATCTCTTGTATTTCATGAAGGCCTCCCTCTTTTTCTTCACTTTTTCAGCTACTTCCTTCGAAAACCATAGCGGTCTCCTGTTCCTTTTGCCTTTATTTACCATTTTAACAAAAAGGTTGGTTGCCTTTAAAATACCCCCTTTCAGTTTTGCCCACTGGGCATCAAAATGGCAGACTGGGCATCAAAATGGCAGATGAAATTTAATGTGGACAAGTGCAAGGTTATGCACCTAGGGAAGAACAACCCAAACTATGGTTACACGATGCAAGGTTCCACATTAGGAACCACCACCCAGGAAAAAGATTTAGGTGTCATTGTGGATACCATATTAAAACCCTCGGCCCAGTGTGCAGCGGCGGCCAAGAGAGCAAATAGAATGCTAGGTATGATAAGGAAAGGAATGGAAAATAAAACAAAAGATATTATAATTCCTCTGTATTGTTCCATGATGAGACCGCACCTTGAATATTGTGTGCAATTCTGGTCGCCGTATCTTAAAAAGGATATAGCGATTTTAGAAAAGGTTCAGAGAAGAGCCACCAAAATGGTAAAGGGGATGGAAGGATACTCCTATGAAGAAAGGCTAAAAAGGTTAGGGCTCTTTAATCTGGAAAAGAGACGGCTGAGGGGAGATATGATAGAAGTCTATAAATTAATGAATGGAGTGGAACGGGTAAACGTAGATTGATTGTTTACCATATCAGAATATAGAAAGACTAGGGGACATGAAATGAAGCTACAGGGTAAACTATTTAAGACTAATACAAGAAAATATTTTTTCACTCAACGTGTAATCAAACTCTGGAATTTGTTACCGGAGGATGTAGTAAAGGCTGTTAGTGTAGCTGGGTTTAAAAAAGGTTTGGACAAGTTCCTGGAGGAAAGGTCCATAAACCATTATTAAGAAGGGACCCAGGATATCAATGCTTGAAGCAATACAAGCATTGTGGAACCTGTGTCCCTTGGGGAAACTGCTAGACCTAGATTGGCCACTGTTGGAAACAGAATACTGGGCTTGATGGACCTTGGTCTGACCCAGTATGACATATCTTATGTTCTTATGAGGCATTAAGAATGAATTCTCTCAATACAATAATCACATAAGTACAGTACAGAGGGACAGTCCAGAAAGACATCTGTGGAACAAGTACAAACAATTATAACTTCTAAGAGTGGTATTAAAACCACCAACTTGCTCATGGACCTTCACCATGCCAGGTGCCCTCGTTAGCACGGCATGCAGAATCGCCTACAAAGATAAATCATAGACCACGTGTAACTTAGGACGGCAAAAGCTGCATTGTGCTATAGTTCAGACAATAAAGCAGTCTGCCTGCCTGCCTGCAAGATTCAGTCACAGGAAACGATGAAGCACATCCCACTGGAAGAACTGGGGTAGTATTTTGCCAAATCAATATACCAAGCTGCCATAGGTAAGATCTGTCTGCCATTAACTTTTTACTGAAACCCCATCGTCATGCATAATAAGAGATGCCTTGGATTTATCTGGATTAAAAAAAATATGGTCTTGAATTATTGACATTTGAAATATCATTCTATACCATTACTGGCAATCATAACCCGCTTTTTGCACTATTGATTGGTGCAGTCCACTGGCATTCACAAATTAATGATTTAATGTGCCTCTCATTATACCTTGCTGACCTGAGTGCGCTCTACATAATTTACTTTTGATTAAAGGAGTGCTTTACGGCAGATGTCTCACAAGGGAATCTCAGGCAGTCAATACCTGGGCAACGTAAACATGAAAACAATGTGTGTTAGCAAAACAAAATGTTAAAGAAGGAAAGAAAATGATCCCATCTGAGAAAATGCTGGAATGAAAGTCTGAGTCTGTAAACAGCCAGACAAGTAACCTGTCAAATAACACAGAGCAGATATCAGAATTAAAAATAAAGAACTGCATTCCCCGGCAATGGAGCTGAACTAAATGTCCAAGTACACAGATAAATACTGAAAGAAAACCAAGCTTTGGAAATGCATGTAATGTTTCTTACTTGATGAAAATGTTTTATAAAGCAAAGATAGAGTCCGTTTTAGAAATGTCCAGGGATGAGTGCAACACCTGAGTTTAAACTTAGTAGTGATATTTCTGTGGGGAAAAGATCCAGCAGCCTTACTTGACTCAGAGAAAACTAGTTTGTTGGTTGTGTTATGTTTAATAGGTCCAATCTAAGGATTATCTGCAGAGTCATCGAGACCACAGTGGCTTCAAATGAACAGGGCTCTGTGTGGACATGCACATTGGGCCTTTCTGTTCTTTGGATAACTTAGATTGGGCCAAAGAAAGGTGTCACAGCCTGGATATTTTCCAAGAGTGGTAGAAGACCTAGCCTCTTTTGATTGGGCTGTTGCTGTTGTTAAGTGCCATCGAGTCGATGTCAGCATTTGGCAACCTTCTGCATAGTTGTCTTAAAATATGTTCGGTCTGCAGTCAGCTAGTTGTTCGTAGAGTGGCATCTGTAACTGTTGCTATTATATCAGTTCATTGCATTGCTGGCCTTCCTCTTTTGCACCGATCTTCAACCTTGCCAAGCATGATGTCTTTCTCAAAGTCCTGTAATTTGAGCCTCTAAAGAAAGTTTAGGTTGGATTTCTTCTAATGATTTGTTCTTCAAGAAGTTCATGGAATATATAATATTCTTCACCAATGCCATGATTCAAAGGCATCAGTTTTCTTCTTCACCGTCCAGCATTTGCATCCGTATGACATTATGGAAAATATCATGGCTTGGACAGTCAAATCTTTGTATACAGATATACATTTCTTGAGAATCTCGTCTAGGTCCATTCTGCCAAAAGTAATAGCAGAGTCTTGTAAGTATGACTGGGATCTATTTGGAAAACATTAGAAAATAATCACTTAATCTTCTTCGGCCCAGATTTGTAGAAATATTTTATTTGCCCAGATTTTTAAAGTAGGAGAAAACTAAAAAAACTGTATGCTTCTCACATTTTCAGATGCTTCCACAGATACAGTGGACAGCATCTGTTATACAGAGAATATGACAGCAACAAGGATCACAGAGTTTAGATTATAATCCAGCAGTGTTGGGCTTTAGGCTTAGTTTTTCTAATTTAGCTTCAGTGATGGATGCTCCCCTTCCTCCAATCCCAATGCAAATTTCCATATGACTCCTTTCCAGGATCACCACGGGCTGAGAACTGATAGCACCGAATGCCTTTTCACCATTTGGGAGAGCGTCTCAAGGTGATGTTGCCAAAACGGATATAAGGAAAAAGAAGAAAAGGGAAAACAGAAAATGTAGCAGGGGAACAAAGCCCAGAAATGCGCTGAAACTACTGTACTGCTACTATTAATCATTTGTATAATGCCACAAGCCACACACAGTTCTGTAGAGAGACATGTAAGAGATGGTTCCTGCTCATCAGAGCTTACAATCTAGTCAAGACAGACAACACAACAGCTGGGGACTAGGATATGTCTAGGGGAATGGTAAGGAAACACATAGTTGGAGACAGGATCCAAGACTGTATGGAGGGGGGGGGGGGAGGGGGCGTTGACTGCTGCTTGAGAAAGAATTTCCTATATCATAATGTGCCCCAGTTGGATACACCCAAGGTCACTACATTATAAATGTGTTTACTGAGTTTCATGTCTTCAACACACTAAGCTATCTAGAAACATCTCTCTTGGATTTTAGGGCCTTTCAGCACCATAGGTCAACATTTTCTGTCACTTATTAGGCCTTTCTGTCCTGCTGTTCTACCTCTGTCCCACTGTTTTACCTCTGTCCTGCTGTTCTACCTCTGTCCCACTGTTCTACCTCTGTCCTGCTGTTCTACCTCTGTCCCACTGTTTTACCTCTGTCCTGCTGTTCTACCTCTGTCCCACTGTTTTACCTCTGTCCTGCTGTTCTACCTCTGTCCCACTGTTCTACCTCTGTCCTGCTGTTCTACCTCTGTCCTGCTGTTCTACCTCTGTCCCACTGTTCTACCTCTGTCCTGCTGTTCTACCTCTGTCCCACTGTTCTACCTCTGTCCCACTGTTCTACCTCTTCATCTCCACTTCCATTTCCTCAACTATTTATCACATTCCCTCTATTGCCATCTATCTCTATAGTTCTCTTCAGATTTGGTTTCCCTTCCATTTTATCATACTCTCTTGTCTACTGTATTTCCATCTATTCTTCTTGTCATTGTTCTTCCCGGCTTTCACCCGCACACCTCTCTGCCTCCCTCCCAAAGCTCATAGTCATGCTTAGGCTGTGCTTTCTCAAGTAGTCAGTTTTCTGTGTGGCATTCCCAGCCTACACTTCCATGACAAACCGTCCTTGTAGACTGAAAGCTCAGCTTCCATTTCATGGCCTTGGCTTTTGAGGCGGCTAAAAATGTTTTGACACATAGTTAATATATCTTGGTTTACTGCACGGCAAAACATAAACAATCCAACCTAATTATGACTATAAATCATCAAACTTTGATTGTTGTTCCAGAAAATTGGTTTTCCAATTAATCTGGCTATTACCATATGTTCTAATCTAAAGCTTTACACTATGGCAAGATTAAGAGCGACACAAAGATGAAATGATATTCTGGATAATGATCTCTCCCGTAATTTATTTCGTCTACCAAACTGATCAAACTTCTATAATTAATGCACACACGTTTGCAATTAGAATCTCCGGTTGCAGACGAAGGGCACCATAAGAGATAATTCTTTTATACCCACAACTGAGAAAAAAAAGTTTCATATCCTAAACAAGTGTTCCGTAATGCTGACGAGATACAACGTGGTCATATATCTTTTTATTTGAAATTAAAAACAAAAATCCTCTTTGATCGAGTCTGGAAAACTGTTCCACATTCATCCAGCCATCTGTAATCTGCCTTTTGCTAAATTGCATTCAGCCCACATAAGGTGCATACAGAACCTCATCTGCAATGCGGGTGGATTTTTTTTTATTGCCCTCCCACCCCACAGAGGGCGCAGTTGCCATCAGAGCAGTGTGTTGAGTTTGGGATGAGGAACTGTGGACTCCTAGGGCCCCTGTGCCCTACTGTGCTACTGGGTTTCTCTACAAACAGTGGTGTTTTTGAATTGGTGCCTTTGTGCACCAGTCCAAAATGTTTCCTACTGAGGAATGCAAGGATTTGAACCTGTAACCCCCTCGGGATTTGCACCAAAGTCTCTGTGCCACTGAACAAAAACAGAAACTTGATGTTAAGGTAAAGTAGCAGTAGGTCCTCATTTTCTTTAAACTGGCCTGTCATTCCTAGTCCCACCTCCTCCCTATACCTTTATTAGTTCTCTGTCAAACACATCCCTGTTACAGAGAGAAGCTATTTTCTAGACTCTACAAATTCTCAGTTCTTGTTCCTCATCAGGCTGTGGATCCCACCACTGACACTATCCATGAGGGTCCCACCCTTAGAGCCCAATTCTATCAGGGGCACGTCTGGACGGCCCCGAGCAAGACAGGCCCAATAGGACCTGATTCTGTATTGCAGGAGCAAGAAATTCCCATGGCATAGAGGATCAGGCCCGAGGATGGCCCGGCATGCCCCTGCATACCTGTGGGGACGCCCTTTCCGCAGGCACCCCAAGCTCCCGTGGCACCGACCCTCTTTAACCCCATCACCCAACCATAGCTGGGCAGCCAGGGCCCGGATAGAGTGGTAGGGACCTACTGGCACCCGGCCCTGAGGGGTAGAGGGGGGTTCCTTCCCCGATCACCTGGTTTGTGCTGCTTATTCCAGCATCGAGGTGGCATAAGGAGCATGTTCCCCATGACCCCGCAGGACATACAGGGCCATGACCTGAATTGACCCTGTATGTCCTGCCACCTCGGTCTGCCCCCGCTCTGCCAAGACTCTGCCCCCTCTCACCCCCTGCTCTAGCTGTGTGGGGAGAGTCAGAGGGGGGAATAGGGGCCAGATGGTTTGCAGCCCCACAAGTCGGATGTCAGAATCGGGCCCTTACTGTATTGCACACAGTCACCTCCTCACCCATGAATCACAGGATTTGGACAATAAAGCACAGTTATTTACCTGTAACAGGTGATATCTCGGAACAGCAGGAATAAGTCTTCACATATGGGTACGTCAGTACTGACGGAGCCTGCGTGGGAACGCTCCCCAGCGTCCAATCAGAAAGCTTTTGGGAGCATCCCACTGCACCTGCGTGCTGCCTTCCCGCCTTTCCAACTGTCTCTCCTCAGTTGAGTTTTATAGCTGAGACAAAGAGGGAGAGAGAGGGAAAGGAAGAGAGAGAGAGACACACACACAACTCCTAGGGGAGGTGGGTGGGTTGTGAAGACTTATTCCTGCTGTTCCCAGAGATCACCTGTTACAGGTAAGTAACTGTGCTATTTCCAGGAACAAGCAGGAATGAGTCTTCACATATGGGGACTCCCTAGCTTTTGATGCCAGGGAGAGCGCCCAGAAGTTGTGTGACCCTGGGACAGGGCTGCACTTCCTCACCTGGATCTCTGGCATCCCCTGAGGGATGGTGGGTAGGAGTTGATTAGGTATGGAACAGGTGTTTGAGAACAGCCTGACCAAACAAGGCATCCCGGCGGGAGTCCTTGTCTAAGCAGTAATGGGCTGTGAAGGTATGAACCGAGGCCCACGTGGCTGCTCGACAGTTGTCGTCGATAGACATAGAGTTCAGATGAGCCATTGATGTTGCCATGGCTCTCACATTGTGAGCTGTGACAGGGCCCTCCAGAGAAATGTTCTTGCTCTGATAGTCAAAAGAAATACATTGGGCAATCCAGTTGGAAAGAGTTCTCTTGGAGACTGGTTGTCCCAAATGAGAAGGATCAAAAGCAACAAAGAGTTGGGAAGACTTTCTATGTTGCTGTGTCCTCTGTAAGTAAAAACCAGAGCTCTTTTACAGTCCAGGGTATGAAGATTCCTCTCTGCAGGTGATGCATGAGGCTCTGGAAAAAAGACAGGTAGGTAGACCTCTTGGTTGAGGTGAAAAGGCGAGACCACCTTAGGCATAAAATGTGGATTAGTCCTAAGGACCACCTTGTCATGATGGAATCTTGTATAAGGTGGATTAGCTACTAGTGCTTGCAATTCACTGATGCGGCGTGCTGATGTGATTGCAATGAGAAATATAACCTTCCAAGAAAGGTATTTCAAGGATGTAGTAGCTAAAGGTTCAAAAGGCGGCTTCATAAGCTGACCAAGAACCAAATTTAAGTCCCATGCCACCGGTGGTGGGGTAATGGGAGGCTTTGTTAAAAGGAGGCCTCTCATGAACCTTGCTACAAGGGGATGAGAGGAAACAGGTTGTCCATTTAGAGGCTTGAGTGAAGCTGCAATAGCACTCAGATGGACTCTTACTGAATTTGTCTTAAGGCCTGCATTAGACAGATGCAGGAGATACTCCAGCAACGATTCCAGAGGTATGGCACGGGGGTTAAGACCCTTTTCAGAACACCAGATGGTAAACCTTTTCCACTTGAAGGCGTAAGAACGTCTAGTGGAAGGTTTTCTGGAAGCTTGAAGAACATCTTTCACTTGCTGAGAAAGAGGAAGATCTTGGAGATCTAGGCCTTCAGCAACCAAGCCCTGAGATGCAGAGACTGGGGATTGGGATGCCACAACTTTCCGTCCTCCTGAGAGAGGAGGTCTGGAGCAGACCCTAACTCCAGGGAGGGAGCTTGAGAGAGATGTAGAAGCAGAGGGTACAACACTTGCTGTGGCCAATGTGGAGCTATGAGAATCATGTGGCCTCTGTCTCTCTGAAGCTTGAACAGGGTTTTTGGAATTAGGGGAATGGGTGGAAAGGCATACAGGAAGTCTTGACCCCAGTGAAGGAGGAAAGCATCCCTTGCCTGAGCTCCCTGAGCCGGAGTTCTGGAACAGAACCGGGGAAGTTTGGCATTCCACAGACTTGCAAAGAGGTCTATGTCCGGGGTTCCCCAAATTTGAAAAATTTTGGACACCTGGTCCATATGTAGGGACCACTCGTGTGGAAGCAGAACTCGACTGAGTCTGTCTGCCCAAGAGTTTTGAACCCCTGGAAGATAGACTGCCAGAAGATGAATGTGATGCTCTGGCGAGGGCCCACAGTCGCAGAGCTTCATTGCAAAGCGACAGAGAGCCAGTTCCTCCCTGCTTGTTTATGTAGAACATGGCCACCTGATTGTCCGTGTGGACAAGGACTGTCTTGTGGCTGAGCAGGGTGTGGAAAACTCATAGAGCAAGGAAGATTGCTCTGAGTTCCAAAAGATTGATGTGGAGACAAATATCCTGTGGGGACCAGATGCCCTGGGTGGAGAGGTCCTGTAGATGAGCTCCCCAGCCCAATGGAGAAGCATCTGTTGTAAGAGTTGCCTGGGGTAGAGGCTGTTGAATAGGACACCCCAGCAAGAGGTTCTGAGGGGACTTCCACCACTGCAGGGACAAAATGAGGCGACTTGTGTTTGCTATTTTGTCTGACAGGCAGCCTAATGCCTGGGTCCATTGGGTGGATAAAGTCCACTGAGCTGCTCTCATGTGAAGGCGAGCATATGGTACCACATGAACGGTGG
This sequence comes from Ichthyophis bannanicus, assembly GCA_033557465.1. Classification (NCBI taxonomy): domain Eukaryota; kingdom Metazoa; phylum Chordata; class Amphibia; order Gymnophiona; family Ichthyophiidae; genus Ichthyophis; species Ichthyophis bannanicus. The sequence goes on along the minus strand of CM066045.1, from coordinate 180,968,891 downwards.
AAGCCATGTGGCCTAGCAACTGTAACATCTGTCGAGCAGTGAGTAGGGGTTTCAACTCTGCTTGAGAAGCTAACTGCATCAAGCGAAGACAACGGGCCTGGGAAAGAAAGGCCCTTGCCTTTGTGGTATCCAGCAGTGCCCCTATGAATTCCAGGGGCTAAGTAGGGATCAAATTGGATTTTGGGATGTTTATTACCAGCCCTAAGTATTGAAGGATACGCATTGTGCAGGTTAGAGCAGTCCTGGCCTCTGATTGAGTGGGAGCTCTAATGAGCCAGTCGTCTAGGTAGGGGAAGACAAATATTCCCAGGGTGCACAGAAAAGCAGCAACCACTGCCATGCATTTCGTGAACACCCTTGGTGCAGAGGCCAGGCCAAAGGGGAGCACTCTGTATTGATAGTGCTTCTCCTGGAAAAGGAACCAAAGGAACCTTCTGTGAGCTGGATGGATGAGAACATGAGTGTATGCATCCTTGAGATCTAGAGAACAAAGCCAATCCTGACTCTGAAGGTATGGCAGCAGAGTTCCCAGAGAAACCATCTTGAATTTTTCTTTGACTAGGAATCTGTTCAATTCTCTGAGATCTAAAATGGGTCTGAAGCCCCCTGTTTTCTTTGGGATAAGAAAATAGGGGGCGTATAACCCTGTGCCTTGTTGTTGAGAAGGCACTTCCTCTACTGCCCCTTGGGCTAGAAGAGTGGCAACCTCCTGCTCTAATAAGCTGAGGAGGGAGGTTGGAGAATTGAACTGGTGCACTCTTGTGAGAGGGGGCAAGCTGGAAAAATGAAGTTTGTACCCCTCTCTTATGATGGAGAGTGTCCACTGCACTGCTGTGATTTGATCCCATCTGGGAGCAAAGTGACATAGCCTTCCTGGAATGGTGGAGGGCTCTGGTCCTTCTAGAGCCAGAAAGGCTAAGTTCTCTAGCAGAAAGTCAAAGGCCATGAGATGGCTGAGACTGCTGGGCTGGAGCAGGCTTCGCAGCCTTTGCCTTGGTCTGTTTGGAGGATTGCTGACGTTTGGAAGGGAACTGAGCTGCAGAAGATGCTTTCTGACTATAAGCAGGATAGGAGCTTCCCTTCTTTGAAAAAGGTGTTTTCTTGAACAACCTTTTCTTAGCAGGAGCAGCTGTAGATTTGGATAGTCTATCCAAAGCAGAATTTTCAGCATCCATCTGATTGACTTTTGCTTGCCAATCTTTAACAAACAGATTTTCACCTGTACAAGGGATATTTCCCAATTCATCTTGGACCCAGGTCTCCAAATCAGATGCTTGAAGCCAAGCAACCCTACATGCTGCTATAGCTATAGCTGAGGCTCTGCTTACGCATTCAAAGGAATCGAAAGCTGCACGGTTGGAGAATTTGGAGACATCCTGGGCATGTTTGAGCGTAGAGAGAAATTCTTGCCTTTTATTGTCAGACATAAAAGGACTTAAAGTCTGCAAATAGTCAGTGACCTCTTTTAAGAACATGCCCATGTAGAGACTATAAGAATTAATTCTTGCAGCAAGCATGGAAGCTTGGAAGATTCTTCTGCCAAAAGCATCCAGGGTTCTACATTCACGTCCTGGAGGATTAGAGGCATGTCTCTTGGCACTTCTAATCTTTTTCATTGCAGACTCACCCACAATACAGTGGTGAGGAAGCTGAATCTTATGAAAACCAGGACAAGGAGGGACATGATACATGGTGTCCAACCTGCGAGAACTCATGAATAGGCAAGGTAGCTGCCTCTTTAGGAGTTTTAGGATATTGTAAAATATCTAACTCCTTAGCTCTAGGCTCTGACTCTGGGCTACTGTAATAGAGAGACCCCGAGCCACCTCTCTGATAAAGTCTTGAAAAGACAAGTCCTCTGGAGGAGACATCCTTCGTTTAGAAGAGGACTCCTCCTGTGGAAGAAGCATCACTGCATCGACAGACTGTTCAGAATCCTCAGAGTCATCAGAGGAATTGAAGTATCGTCTGTCGGGATGCTCTTGCAAAGCCCGATACCCGTACCGACCGGGGTCGGTATTGGGAATCATCGGTACCGGGGTATCGGTATTGGACGGCTGCAGAGAGCAGGGTACTGGCATGGCTAACACCGATGCCGATGTCGATGCCACCGGTACCGGGATCGGTACCGATGGCGATACCGGAGCCGGTACCTGCGGAGTAGTCTGATGCGGTACCATGGGCGTCGATGCCACAAGGAAAGCCACCAGACTGCATTCCATGGATAGAATCCTCTGATCCATGGACGCTGCCAATGCCTGGAAGTCGGTACCGGTGGAGGCCACCGGTACCCCAGAGCATGGCACCAGGAGATCGGTTGAGGCCACGCCATCTAGATCATCCTGGAACCACGATGATGATGCTTTAGAAGCCGAAGCCTCCCACCGGGGTAATTTTGCCGGTGCAGAATCCTCGAGGGCAAGACCAGAGGCATCTCGATGCTTAGAAGGAGATTTGCCCTTCGAGGACCGGCTGGATTTATGTTTAGTTACCTGAGATCCATGTGAGGAAGAAGAAGCCCTGGAAGACGTTGATGCCACCGAAGCTGCATCAGAGGGAAACAGGGTACTGAGCTTGGCAGCTCAGTTCTGTCGACCTCTCTTAGACATCATGGAACAGGACATACAATCTTTGATGGAATGGTCAGGGCCTAAACATTTGAGACACCAGTCATGGGTGTCGGTGACGGATATAGTATTTATTTATTTATTTTATTTATTTAGACAGTTTTGTATCCCGCCTTATCCTTCAATCAAAGCGGTCACAACACAATTGGGGGATACATTTAACATGCGGGGATATGAGACACATACACTAATACTTACAGGGAACATGGGCAATGGAGTGTTAAGTGGCTTGCCCAAGACCACAAGGAGCATCTGTGGGACTAGAAACCCCAGTCCTTCCGGCCCAAGGTTGCTGTCCTCTAGTGGGATTTGAACCCCCGACCTTCCGGCCTGAAGTACCTTGCCCCAACCACTAGGCTACTCCTCCCTCCTCCCTTATTTATTTATTTATAGTATTATTTATAGTACCGCCACATTTTGTGCACTTCTTAAAACCTGAGGCAGGTTTTTCCATATTTGAGGAAAAAGGATTTGGGCCTAAGGCCCAAAACTGAAGTACACCTGAAGAAAAAATAGAAGGTCTTTTTTTTTTTCTTAAGAAAAGAATAAAAACCGGCGGTACCGGTATAGCGTCGAGGAAGGCAGACGCGACAGAAAAGAAATAAAGAAAAAAATAAGGAAATTCTTCTGCGGTGATAGGAACACGACCTGCTGGCTCCGCGGAAAAAGAACAACTGAGGAGAGACAGTTGGAAAGGCGGGAAGGCAGCACGCAGGCGCTGTGGGATGCTCCCAAAAGCTTTCTGATTGGACGCTGGGGAGCGTTCCCGCGGAGGCTCCGTCGGTACCGACGTACCCATATGTGAAGACTCATTCCTGCTTGTTCCTGGAGATACTCAGGTTTCTCTAAACATGAATATAAAAAAAAATCATATGGGTCAATATAAAGCTCTAGTGATCAACTGCTGCAGCTATAAATAATTTGGATATTCAGTGCCAGAATCTGGATAGTGGTCAGTGAAGAATATCTGGAAAATGTACCACTATACAGACAGGCTAGCTTGATAGCTTTAGGGTCACTTTTATGCTGTCCTAAGTTATCTGGATAAGAGCGCTGAATATCGCACATATATGGAGAATTTGACACTCCCCCTATGGACTGCTTGGGTGGTACAGTATGTGCATAGTGCCAGGGCAGGCAGCAGCGTGTATCTGGACGGCCGGTGCTGCTGCTCAAGAGCGGCCCTCATTGATTGTTTGGGTTGGGCTTGATTCCACCAGATTTTCTTCTTTCCTTCAAACAACAAGCTCCCAAGCTGGCCCAGTGGTAATGTTGTGCACTGTTATGCAGAAAAGCTCAGTTTGATTCTCAGGACTGGTATTCTGTGGAGTCAGTGTTTACCACCCCTGGAGGATGAAGAGGGGGGACCCAGTCATTCCAAAACAGTCAATATCTAGTTAGCTCGATTTAACGCCTATAATTGCAGGATCCTGCAATCACTTTGATGCTGGTGGCAGGCCATGCACTTGGGCAGCCGTGGCATGAAAACCATGGCAGGCTGCTTCTGGCCCCTTCTGACACAACTTTCTGTTGGAGGGGGACAGGAGTGGCAGGCCTGAGGCAGCAGAAATCCTTGGACTGGCCCTGGCTCCGTAGCAGAAGATGGTCACTGCAGTGAATGGGTTAAGTGAATTGGAAGGGGAACAAACCAAAAAACTTCAAAACTGTGTTGCTCTCCATAAACTCTGCTCTGAGCCTTAAGAAGATACAAAATATAAAGAGGTCAATTACTGGAGTTTGGAACAGTTTTTTCTCAATCAGTATTTGCAGGAGAGATGCACCAAAAATAATGAACAGATAATGTGAAAAATAAGTTGTCGTCAGACAATTCTACAAATTCCAAAAGTAAGCATAGAGCAAGATTAAAACCACCCTATCCGCATAGAGCAAGAAAAACCACCCTATCCGCATGAACTAATACTTAGATACAGCAGAAGCGTACATGTCTATGTCCACCCCAAATCTATAAATGTTGCCCCCTGGTGACGGCCCTACCCTATAAAATATTGACCCCCCCCTTTTTGTTATATGTTACACCGCTTTGACCCGGTGAAAAGCGGTATATAAATGCAGTTAAATAAATAAATAAATAAAGATTAAACAAGAGGGTATTTTTGGGAACATAACTGTAATGATTTACAGTCAAATGATATAGGGAGTGTAAGAAGAAGGGAAGGTAAACAGAAGATAGCAGTGACTATGGGATGAGACTGGCCCACAGAAATACTCCTCATTGCCTGGATAGATCGAACTTTGTTTCCCACACTGCACTGTGATTAGCCAAAACTCAGTGGCTGCTTTTCCAAGACATGTAGAGAGGCAGGAAGGTGCCTACTTTATGGAGACACACAGATGCCTTTACAAAATATTAGTGCAAATCATTTATAAATGGCGCCTGCATTGAAGGTGTGGACATTTACATAAATCCTTTAGAAACCACGCCTGGATTAAAGGTGCAGACATTTACATGCTTATTTTATGAAGTCACGACTCTGCCTAAATTCCTCCCCTGAGTGCACCTCCTCTACAAATTGTAGACCTACTGGTACCATACATACTTTTAGATGGGACCTAATTCTATAAGTGTTCTTTTATGTATGCAAATCAGCATTTTATAAATTTACCTCCTAACTAAAAAATACCAGCACCACAACTGGATGCCAATTTTTAGCAGAAAACAATCAGGCTACCTACTAGGTGACCCCTGGGCTGACTGGGTATAACCAATGTATTCACCACAACCCAAGGAATGGTACAGCAAGTGATAAAAGACTTGGGAAAGCCACTGCTTATGCTGGAAATGAGCTATGAGAACTGATCTGTTTTTTGAAATATGCCAAACTGGCCACTGTTGGAGGCAGGATGCTATGCTCAGCATGGCTTTTCCTATCTTCTTATGCTTGGTGTTGAGCACCTGCGTAAGAAGAGAGAAGTCGATTCTTGGCACCACAAAGGAAAACAACAGCATTCTGTATGTCTGATAGCAGAAGAGGGAAGGTCCTTAATAATGAAATCACTTTTCTGGAAAGGTTTTCATTCCTGGGTGTAATGATGTCATAGAACACTGCTTGGCAATCTCTGAAGCAATAATTATGGAACAAACCATAAAGAAGGTAACCAAATGGTTTGAGCAATGATCTGGGAACCAGAGAAACCTCTTCCATTCACACTCCTCATGACTGATGGTAGGCCAGGTTGTAAGCGCTCTTGGGAAGGGGCCTAGTCTACTTGAATAATTATCACCACTGAACAGCATTGTGCATGCCCAATAACACTATAAGACTAAGCATTGTGATGATCACTAGGGACGTGCATTTGCTTGAAATGAAATGGGAAATTAAGTGATATTTCCTAAAGGGAAAAAGATGAAATTTCATCACTTCTCACTCTCTGTCAATAGTATGCACAATTGTTACACATGAAGGAGAAGCCTGGTGGTTAGAGCAATAGCCTAGTACCCAAGAGATCAGGGTTCAATTCTTACTGGGCAAGTCATTTTACCCCCCATTGCCTCTGAAGAAAAGGCCTGGCAGTCTACTTCCAGTCATACCTTGCCAAGAAAACCCAGGGGCTGTTGGGTTGCCAGGAGTCAGCATTGACTTGAAGGCACTAAAACAGAAAAAGCACTATTATGCACTAGTCCATGCTCAAATATGCACACAATTGCATTATAGAGTGCACTATGACAAAAACCAGTAAGTGATGAAAATTTTAGCAATTTTGTTGGAAAACAAACCAAAACAAATTTTTTTATTGCCTGCACACCCCTAATGATTACCTGCTTCACCCATCCTGATTTCAAGAGTCAGGCTTTGGATGTTTCCAGAATCTGGCAAATTCTCTAAGGGTGATGAACAGGTCCATTGATAATGAAGCCGTAAGTAGCAGTGGGCAGGAAGATAAAAATTGTGTCTTAAGCTAGAGGTATTGACACCAGAACACCTCCTCAAGCAATCCTGGGCTCAGAACATGATAGGATGGAAAGGCCTTGAACTGGCAGTAGAAATCAGGGATGTTATTAGCAAAGATCAGCTTAAATTTAGAAGTCGGTGGGAGTGATAATGCTGTTAAACTCTATGCTCCCACAGGCATCTCTTCTGAGATAAGAATTCAGCTAAAAAGGTACCCTAGGAGAAACCTCATGTATCAGGTATCATCTCCTACCTACAGGGTAACATGATCACCAGTCTACTCAGACTTTGCATAATATGCTTTGCAGGTCTGATTATACTGGGCAGAAGTGCTCGGTTTCCAATATGTAGTCTGAATAAGAATCTTCCAACAACGCCTATGCTTGTGAGCCTTGTTAGTTGCTGCTTACGCTTTCTGGTATAAACTTTGAAACATTCAAATAAGTTTATCAAAACAACGGAGACATACACAGCAGGATACACAGTCGGACTTGGAGGAACAAAACTGTTTAGTGTATGCAATTTCATAGAATGATTGGTATTGTGTAGGTCCTATCATCATTCATAGACAAAAGGAATTATGCAGGAACCCTGAGACTCTGAGAGGCAATCAAGGCACCACAGGGGGTTCTGTAGCACTGGATTTATTGGAAAGTCAGAAATATTTGCAATCTTTCTGAAAAGCCTCGAGTGGAACTGCACAATACTTTGTGATATTTAAATCTCTCTTGTCTTACAAGACATAAATGAAGGGAAGTCACCAATGAATACAGAGGTCCTCTCAAATAACCCGCAACTCCACCCAACAACCACAAAACCAACAAATAGCTTACATTGAGGTGGATGTAGAGGGAAAAAGGTTTGTAAAGTCATAGTATAGGGTCCCCTATCCAAACTGGACACCTCTGTACAGGGCCAGTCTTTTAAAACTTCCAAAGGAAACTCCCATAAACATTTATCATGAACCATAAAGTGAGGTATGTGTGCCGAGGTCCCATGTTATTTAATGGGACCGTGGTGGGCATACTGTGCATATGCTTAGTAAATCTACCCCTAAGTCAATGGTACACTTCTGACAGCTTGTAATATCCATAGTAGGGCCACACATTCCTTGCATTTCCATAGGGATATGGGGCCACCACTGCACTTCGCATGTGGAGAAAGCGTAGTTACTCACCTGTAACAGGTGATCTCTGGGAACATCAGGTACCAACAGAGCCCATGCGGGGAAGCTCCCCAGCTACCAATAGGAAAGCCTTTGGGAGCACTCCACTGTGCCTGCACCATTGCTTTCCCACTCCCAACCCCCTCTCCTCAGTTGAGTTTGTAGCTGAAGAAAAGGAGTAAAATCCCACTCCCAACCCCCTCTCCTCAGTTGAGTTTGTAGCTGAAGAAAAGGAGTAAAAAAGAAAAAAACCCATACAACTCCCAGGGGAGGAGGGTGGGTTATGAAGACTAAATTCTTGCTGTTCCCGGAGATTACCTGTTACAGGTGAGTATCGAGACTATCTCCAGGAACAAACAGGAATGTAGCTCCCAGATCTTTGGATCAGGTCAGAAAGTCAGACAAGGTCATTTGAACCTAGACTTCCCTGTCAAAGAGATCTGGCAAGTGGGCGGGAGGTAGGAGTTGTTTCTATGTTCCAAAGAGATGTTGAAGGACTGCCTGTTGAAATTTCATCTTTTTCTCTTTAGGAAATATCACTTAATTTCCCATTTCATTTCAAGCAAATGCACGTCCCTAGTGATCATCACAATGCTTAGTCTTATAGTGTTATTGGGCATGCACAATGCTGTTCAGTGGTGATAATTATTCAAGTAGACTAGGCCCCTTCCCAAGAGCGCTTACAACCTGGCCTACCATCAGTCATGAGGAGTGTGAATGGAAGAGGTTTCTCTGGTTCCCAGATCATTGCTCAAACCATTTGGTTACCTTCTTTATGGTTTGTTCCATAATTATTGCTTCAGAGATTGCCAAGCAGTGTTCTATGACATCATTACACCCAGGAATGAAAACCTTTCCAGAAAAGTGATTTTTTTTTAATATGCTTTATTTACAGTTTCCAAAAACAAAACAGAACACACTAACACTACACCTTTAACAGTACTAAAAAAAAAAAATAATAATACAACCACTACAAAAATCCCTTTCCCTCCCCCCTCCACCCACCCGGCTCTCTGGGTATCTCGCGGCCGCAAGCCCAGATCACCCGCAGGCGGTCTAGGGCTGTCAAGCAAGCCGCCACTATAGGCTGTAGTGCTGCAACCTAGATAACAACCTTGGCACACGCAATATATTGATCCAGTATCTCCCATCTACGGAAATTTAATTCTACATCACACGGGCGATATAGTTTACTATATAACTTCTCATACTTGGAGTACTGACAGACCGAGTTCCACCAGTGCGCCAGGCTGAGCCTCGAGGAAGACTTCCAATTTGCCAAAATCTGCTTAATCGCAATGGCCAGCATAAAGTTTAATAGGAAACGTTCCCCGTGGCCCATTGCCGGGTACACCGCCAGGGATCTCAGGAACATCCCTCTCCAGGTAAGCCCATGGGACAGTTTTAAAATGACACTGATTCTCCCCCAGACCTGTGTCAGAAAGCTCTGAACAAAGGGGCAGTTGAAGAACATATGTGAGTATGTGCCCGCACTGGACTGGCAGGACCAGCATTTACCAGAGGTTCCCTTATCCCATTTGGCCAGCTTCGTTGGGGTTATAAAAGCCCTATGAGCGAAAAAATATAATGCCTGTGTGAGAGCTGCCGACCTGGAGACCCTTGTTATGGGACCCCATAAAAGCTTCCATATGCCCGCGGGTACTGGGTCGGACGTGTCTGACTCCCAAACTCTCACTAGTCCCAGCAGCCTCTGTGAAACACTATCCCGGAGGGATGCATAGAGCTTAGAGAGAGCGCCCTGCTGTCCAATTGTGCCCTGAAGCGCTTTTAATAACCCGTTCTCACCAGCCAATTCCCGCACAGGCATACGAGAGGCTGTAATGCAATGCTTAAGCTGTGCCCACTGAAAATAATTGCCATCCGGGAGGGCGTAGTCAGACTGCATTACAGCAAAATCCTTCCATCCATTCGATCCCAGCAACTGGCCGAGCCTCCATACTCCTCGCTTTTGCCAAGCCTTCCAAGCAAACATCTTGCCGCGGATTCGGAACAAGGGATTCCACCATAACGGCGACGCACCCGAGAGCAAACTGTCCTTGCCCAACCTCCGGGCCAAGTTCAGATAAGCTTCCTGTGTTGCCTTAATGACACCTCCCGCATTAAGCCAGTCGGGCTGTAGGGCGCCTAATAGCGAGGACAGAGGGTACGGCGCAGCCGCCCCCACTTCAAACTCTAACCATGCTGGGCGCGAGGCTAGTTCCCCCGACTCCAGCCACAGGGCACCTTGCTTCAATAATAAGGCCTGATGATATAAGTAGAGGTCTGGGAACTGCACCCCACCCTCCTCCTTGGCGGCTTTAAGCTTCCGAAGGGCGATGCGCGGTTGCGCATCTTTCCACAAAAAGCTAACCAGGCACTTCTCCAATTTGGCAAATACGCTGTGCGGTAAAAGGATAGGGAGCATGCCCAGCACATAATTAATTTTTGGCACCAATATCATTTTAATAAGCTCCAATCGGCCCCACCAGGAGAAATGGAGAGTAGACCACCCCAAAGTCTTTCCCCGTATCACCTGCATTAACTCCTCAACATTCTTCTGAATCATAAGCTCTGTCGAGGAGCAATACCAAGCACCTAAATATTTGATGCAGTCCGCCTCCCATTTGAAAGGATAACTAGCCATCTCTGCAGAATTGGTAATCCTGTTGAGCGGGAAGGCCACCGATTTGTTCCAATTAATTTTATAATCAGATATTATAGAATAAGACTCTATCAAATCTAATACCGCTGGTATTTCAGATGGCTGCACAAATAAGAGCAGATCATCAGCATATGCAGAGAGTTTCACCGGTGACTCCCCCCCGACAATACCCCCTAACCCGCTATGCTGCCGAAACGCCAGGAGCAACGGCTCCATTGCCAGATTGAAAAGCAGGGGGGAAAGAGGGCAACCCTGCCTGGTGCCTCTATGTAATGAGAAAGAGCGAGACAGAACGCCATTCGCTGCTATACGTGCTGTCGCGTTGGCATATAACACCTGGACTTTTTTAATAAACCCCTCTCCGAGTCCAAACCATTCTAAGATATAAAAGAGAAATGGCCACTCCAATCTATCGAATGCCTTCTCCGCGTCAAGGGAAAGGGCCACATAAGGACTGGGTACCACCTCTGCCCTATCGAGTAGATTACAAAGCAGACGGGCATTGTCCGAGGTGGAACGCCCAGGCACAAAGCCACACTGGTCTGGATGCACCACCTCTCCTACAAGTGCCGACAGCCGCTTCGCTAAGACGCTCGCATATATTTTATAATCGGCATTTAGAAGGGAGATGGGCCTATAATTGCCCACATTACCAGAGTCTCTTCCAGGCTTTTCAAGAACAGTTATAATAGCATCTGAAAATAGACCAGTCTGGCCCTGACTCTCCCCCAACTCCGCATAGTATTGTAGCAAATAAGGCTGCAGTTCGGTTCCAAAAACAGCGTAGAATTCAGAGGGAATGCCGTCCGGACCTGCCGCTTTCCCCTGAGGCATAGACTTAATTGTAATGGTAAGCTCATCACCTGAGATGGGTTCCCCGAGATGCGCAGCCTGCCGCGCTGATAATGTGGGGTGATCGAGCTTGTCAACAAACTGCCGGAAATCCTTCAATTCTACCCGCGTCTCAGATGAGTATAAGGCCTTATAAAATTTAGAGAACTCCTCAACTATGCTGGCGCTCTTGGTCTGGCGCACTGCCTGACTGTCTATGATAGCTGCAATTCTAGACTTGCAGCGCTGGCCTCTAGCGGAGCTTGCCAGCAGCCGACCTGCCCTGTTCCGTTCTATATGATACCTAGCCGCCTGCCGGAGCATGACCTGCTCTACTTCCGAACTGAGAATTTCGTTATACTGAAATCGCAATCTCTGCAGTCGTAAAAGAAGGCCCGGCTCCAGAAAAGTGATTTCATTATTAAGGACCTTCCCTCTTCTGCTATCAGACATACAGAATGCTGTTGTTTTCCTTTCCAAGATAAGTAACATAGCTGTGTGGTTGCTAGGGGCTCAAATGGAGGTTTGAGAAGTTGAGTCAATACCAAATTGAGATCCCATGCTACCAGTGGTGGTCAAAGAAGTGGCTTGGTGAGGAGGAGGCCCCTCATGAAGTGTGCCATAAGAGGAACTACAGAGATGGACAATCCACAGGTTTATGAGAAGCTCAAATAGCACCAAGGTGCACCCCTAATGAGTTTGTTTCGAGTTCTAGAGAGTACAAATGCAAGAGGAAGAAGCGTGGGTACTGATGCTTCAAAGGGATTGTGATTATTCTGAGAGCACCATGAGGCATATCTATGCCATATGAAAGAGGAATGCAACAAAGTTTGAAGAAGGGTCAGGAGCAGAGGCGTAGCGTGGGGGGTGCAGGGGGGGCCGGCCGCACCGGGCGCAACATGGGGGGGGGGCGCTCGCACTCGCAGCTCTCTGTTGCCAATGAGGGGGAAAGGCAGGTCCCTATGATACATGTTGGCGCGTACGCCATCTGGTGGTGGCACTGCAAAGAGGTTTGCGCTATAGCCCTCGAGCCCGCAGTCCTGGGAGTCACATTGTTCTTGGCAAACCCTCGGCAACAAAGCGCAGGCGATGCGATTGACCCCCTCTAGGTAGCTATTTCACACAAGCTGCCGGGGCGGGGTGGGAGGAGGACTGTTTATCGCGTCGTCGCCCCTCGATCTCAATGTAAAGCTGGGGTTGGGGTCGGATCGCCCTGTGCGCTCGAGAAGGCGGAGCTGCAGGGCGGCATCGCGAGTTTCTGGTTCCGGATCTCCTCCTCTTCCCTGCTGTTGGGCGTTTAACCATGCTTATCGGGCTCTTGCTGCTGTGCTGTTCGTTTCCCTGGACTCCGGCTCAGCAAGGTCAGTGCTGACGATCACTCCCTCCCGGGGTAGGATCACGGTCGGCTCCCCCGCGCAAAGAAGCTCCCCGGCGGCTAAAATCCACAGGTTAGGGGGCGCAAATTACTTGCCTTGCCCCGGGTGCTGACAACTCACGCTACGCCACTGGTCAGGAGGTTCTATGACCTGAAACACAATGTTGGGTTGCTATGTTTGGTTGCATTTTATAGGAAGATATCTAGCTGTTCAAGATCGGTTGAAAACAGCACGGGAGAAATATTATAATGGATTACAGCGGTGTTTTTTGAAATTGATGAGGTGAAATTCGATACCCGACTATAAACCGCAAGAACGAGGATTGAGAATTATGGACTCCCGGCTTACAAAAGAAACTTTGGACAGCTAAGTGAATAATAGGTTTAACATCTTTCACCAGTTTCTCTAATTTTAGGGTTTTATCCCTTAAAGAAATGTTTTAGGGTCGTGTCCCTATTAAAAGAATAAAAAGGAACAATTAGCTACAGGAAGATGTTTTCCCTTCACCTTCATGGTGATAGTTCCGACAAAAAATATAGTTTAATAGGATAACTTTATTTCCTTTGATAATATGGTTTAAATATGAAAGAGTAAGGCTTCCTGGTGGAAGGCTTTCTGGAGGAAAGGAGAATATCCTTTACAGGAGTAGGTAGTGATAGATCTTGACAGATCATGCTCTCAGCATTCATGCTGTCAGGCGGAGTGACTGCAGGTTGAGATGGAGGAGTGTTTCGTTGTGCTGAGACAGAAGACCCGGCTTGGGTCCCACTAGAATCAGAGGAATCTGTGTCAGCCACAGCAGAAGAGGAAACCAAGGCTGACGGGGCCAGCGAGGGGCTATGAGGATCACAGAGCCCTTGACTGCTTGTAGTTTGAGGAGGGTCTTCATAATCAGGGAAATGGGGGGAAAGGCATAAAGTAGGCTCCCACCCCAATGGATCATAAAAGCATCGGATGCTAGCCTGAGTTTGGATGGTATCCTGGAGCAGAACTGTGGAAGCTGGGAGTTCTGTGGTGTGGCAAAGAGATCTATCACTGGAGTTCCCCAGATTTGAAAGAGTTTTGCCACTGCTGTTGAATCTAAGGACCATTCGTGGGTTTATAGGACCCGACTCAGCTTATCGGTTGGCCAAGAAATTGGATTCTCCTGGAATTAAACTGCATGAAGATGTATGAGGTGGTTGCAGGCCTCCTTGCAAAGGGGAAGGGAGCCCGTTCCACCCTGTTTGTTTATGTAAAACATTGCCACCTGGTTGTCCGTCATGACAAAGATTTGACTGCCGGAAAGGTGGTGTTGGAAAACGTGAAGGGCGTTCAAAGTTCAAGCAGGTTTATCTGCTGTGTTGATTCCTGGGCTGTCCACAAACCTTGTGTAGAGATGGAATCCAGATGTGCTCCACAACCAAGCTTGGAGGCATCTGTCATTAGAGTAAGTTGAGAGTGGGGCATCCAAAAAGGTGACCCTATGAGCAGATTTGTTGGGGGGGGCACCAACAGAGGAGACACTCTGCCAGAGGGCATGTTACGTGGATGATATCCCATAGATTGCCTGTGGCCTGGGTCCACTGGGTTGATAGAGTCCACTGTGCTTGTCGCATGTGGAGTCTTGCATAAGGAACTACATGTACTGTGGATGCCATGTGACCCAGGAGGCATAGGAAGCCTCGAGCCATGGCAGTCTGTTGTTGGTGCATGTGTGGCTAGGTCCACTAGCTTATTCATGCAGTCCACAGGAAGGCAGGCTATGGATTGTTTTGTGTCCAGCACGGCTCCTATGAAGTCCAATCTTTGGGTTGGAGTGAGGTGGGACTTTGCGAAGTTTATCACAAATCCCAGATGCTGCAATAGTGCAAGAGCTCTTTGACAAGATGAGCAGAGTTCTCTAGGAGTCTGCCTTTATTAGTCAGTCGTCTAAGTAAGGGAAGACAAAGACTTTGTTGTTTCTGAGATGTGCAGCCACCACAGCCATGCACTTTGTGAAGACCCTTGGTGCAGATGCAATGCCGAAGGGAAGGACCCTGTATTGGCAAGGGGTGCCTTGACAGGTGAACGGAAAGTACTGTCTGTGATCTGGGTGAATCGAGATGTGAGTGTAGGCTTCTTTGAGGTCTAGGGAACAGAGCCAGTCCTGTTCCTGTAGATAGGGAAAGAGGGTTCCCAGAGATCATCTTGAATTTCTCTTTTACAAGGAATTTGTTTAGTTCCCTGAGGTTGAGAATGGGCCTGTAGCCTCCTGATTTCTTTGTAATGATGAAGAAAGGGGAGAAGAAGTCTTTTAGCAGTTGGTTTGGAGGAACTGCTTCTATGGCTTCATCGGAAAGGAGAATATTGACTTCCTGCTTGAGCAGAGCATCCAGGGGGGAGTTTGGAGGGAAAAAGAGATGCAGAACTTACAAGCCGACCCTACATCCGCTATCTAGGTATGACTATTGACCAACAGCTCAATTTCAAAACACACATTAACAACATAATCAAACAAATATACCATAAGATACGAACCCTACGACTTCTTCGACCTTTACTACACCCAGAAGAGTTCAGAACAGTCTTCCAAGCACTGGTGATCCCCCATTTTGATTACGCTAACGTAGTCCTACAGGGCCTTCCCAAAAACACCCTTAGCCCATTACAATTAGCCATGAATACGGCCACAAGATTCCTGAGCGGAGCATCCAGAGCAGACCACATCACCCCGGTCCTCAAAAATCTACATTGGTTACCAATTTACTGTCGACTATCATATAAAGTAACCATCATCACTTTCAAAATTATTAACAAGATGGCCCCCTCAGCTCTACTGGACCTCATCCACCCCATACCAGCAAACAAAGAAAGAAGAACATGCACTGCCAACACACTATCGATTCCCAGCGAAATCACAAAATGTACCAAAACAACCAGGAATAGAGCATTTAAGTTTTATGCCCCTAGCTGCTGGAATGCACTCCCTGCTCCCATTAGAGCCATACCTAGCTCAATTCAGAAGAGTGCTTAAGCACCACCTCTTTCTTTTACACTATTCACAGTCCCCCAACATGGCACCCCCCAACATACCACCATCCATGAACATGTAAACCCTTACCAACGCTGTACATACTACTGAATGTAAATAGATGTAAATTGTTGTATATAGTTACCACCAGTTTAATCCAAGTTATTCCTCCCTGTTCATTGTAAGTGCTCTTATGGCACAACACCGTTTTATGTAAACCGCGCTGATTTTTAAGAGTGCGGTATATAAAAAAAAAATAATAATAAAATCCCTTCTGAAATGGTGAGGAAGTATTTCCTGAAAGTTCAGTTGGTAGCCGTTCTGAACTATGGACAGAGTCCATTGCTCTGTGGTGATAGAATGCCACTGTTGTGCAAAGTGACAAAGTCTCCCTGGGATGGAGTTGGAGTCCTGTATGTGCAGGAGAAAACTGGCTGTGCTCCCTATATGGGAGTCAAAAACTTGGTGAAGTAGGTTGCTTGGCTAATCTGGGCTTTTATGCCTGCTTAGGGTCCTGTTGTTTTTGCTGGGTCTGATAAGCTGGCTGGGAATATGAAGGGTAGAGCCTTCTTTTCTTAGGTGGAAGGGTTTCTTAGCTGCTGCCTTTTTCTTGGCAGGGTCAATAGTCTTCCTAGAGAGCCTTTTCAGGGTAGTATCATCTGTTTCAAGCTCTCCAGCCTTCTCCCTCCAGTTCTTTCCAAAAAGGTTCTCCCTGTGCAGGGGATATCGCCCAGTTTATCTTGGATCCATTGTTCGAGGCCGAAGCCTGGAGCCAAGCCAGTCACCTTGCACCGATGGCAATGGAAGACGCCCTGTTGGTTGACTCAAAGGCATCAAATGTTGCCCTATTGACAACTTTTTGTGGCTTCTGAAACCCAGGACACTCGGGAACCCTGTACATGGTGTCCAATTGTCAACTGATCGGGGAAATGGTAAGAGGGGTTTCCCCAATCCAAAGCATTAATTGTGGAGGATACAGTGTACTGGGAGGATTGCAGCCTCTTTTGGGGCTGTGGGGTACTGGAGTATCTCCAGCTCCTCCACTTTCGGTTCCAGTTCTGATGCTGCTGGAATGGACAGGCCGGCCGCCATTTCTCGGATGAACTCCTGAAATGACATTTCAGGAGGGGAATTTCAACGAGTCCTAATGGACGGTGGTGAGGGTTCTGAGGCGATGTCCTGAAGGTCATCAGAATCGAAGGAATGATGATTGGAATCAGAAGAATCCAGATCCGATTCCGGCGAGTACCGACGATGCCGTTGATGGCATGAACATTGTCGTTGCTCTGTGGTGTCCTCAGGACCTAAACCAGGAATAGACCAGGGGTTATTGGTGGCTGATACTGATGCCGGTGTCGGTAAAGCCTTGGTTCTTGGTGCAGGCTGTATCAGTGCCAAGGGCAGGATCGAAGTGGAAGCCTGCAATGGAGTGGATGGAGTCATCAAAGTCGATGCTCCCAGCTGCATTCCCATGGCTGTTGGTGTAAGAGAAACTGAAGCCGCAAAGGAGGCCGCTGATCCAGAGAGGTTGCCTGCGTCTGGTCCAATGAAAGAACTGGGCTGGGCACCACTGTACCAGAGCAAGGCATTGGGGGCTCTCCAGAAGCCAAAGCCTCGGGTGCGGGTGCCTCCTGATTTCCCATTAGAACTTTGGAGGACAAGTCCTCCCGCTGGAGATGCCTAGACCGATGTCCAGAGTCGGAAGTAGTCCTGGACGAGTCCCGGTGAGTAGATCGGAATCTCTTCCTCGATACCTGAGACTTGCCTGAGGAATCTTTGGACTTTTCCTTCGGATCCTTCAGCTTCTCTGAGGAGTCTCAGAGTTTTACCTTACCTTTTGAAGGTTTTGAAGGAGATGTGGTTTTCTTGGTCTTCTTAGAGTGTCTCGATTCTTTTGCATGTTTGGAACCGTGTGAACATGGGGATGATCTGGAGGAAGTGGAGGCCAATGACATTGAGTCCGAGGGAAAGAGTTTCCCAAACCTTTTGGCCTGGTTCCCTAGGCTCCTCTTCATCTGTTTGCAAAAGGAGCATTCTTGGAGTATATGGTCGGGACCAAGGCATTTCAGACACCAATCATGTTTGTCTGTTACTGAAATGGTGCTGGAGCACTTGGTGCATTTTTTTTAACCACTGGAGGGTTTCTCCATCTTAAAGATGGTGGGCATGAGGCCTTGAGGAAAGAAAAGTTTTTTTTTTTTTCAAAGAAAAATTGAAAATACATTTAAAGAAAAAAGGGAACCAGTATCGAGGCAATACCAGTGCGGTTTGGCAGGAGCGGTTTAAGAAAAGTTTTTAAAGTTCTTTTCTCCGGTGAAAGTGTGATGACCCGTTGGTTCAGTGGAAAAAAAAGAACTAAGGAGAGGGAGTTGGGAGAATGGGAAGGCAGAAGCACAGGCTCAGTGGACTGCTCCCAAAGGCTTTCCTATTGGTAGTTGGGGAGCTTCCCGCGTGGGCTCCATTGGTACCCGATGTCACCCAAATGTGAAGACTACATTCCTGCATGTTCCTGGAGATTACTTTAAGGCTCTCATTCAGCAGCAGCTAGATCTAGTCCAGGTGTTATTTGGTGTTAATTTTGAAGTTTCCTCTTTAACTTGTTCTGCAGTATCAGACATGCACTGGAATCTTGTAATATTCCCTTAGGATTCTCTGTGAGGTATCCCTGCAAAGAATTAGGTTTGATAGGAAGGATGCTGAGCTGGAACTGTTAGAAAGCACATCATCTGAGGGTCCGTCATAATCGTATCAGGATTCTTCATCACTAATGAAAGGGTCTCTGATTTCTCTTGGGAATCATTTTAATTCTGAATTAATAAATACTTGAAAATGGATGAACATGTCCCGGTTCACATCTGTACATCTATTCCAGATGTGGACAGCTCCTAGCTTATTCTTTTCAACGACTGAATGAAATAATAAATAATAATAAAATAGAAAAAAATAGTGCATAGACTATTTTGGCATTAAATGTGGCTATTACACTAGTGGGCCAAAGTTTCCCTTAAGAGAACTGTAAAAGCCTCCATTAATTTGCAAGAAAAAATAATATATTTTAAAGTTTGCTAACTCCGTGGAAATATTCTCTTATTGGGCTGCAGCCTGCCCTTGGTTGTCAGTGTTTAAATAATATACCATGAGAAGCAGATGCAGAGAGCCTGCAAACACAAATTAATTACATGATTGCTTAATGATATCGATTAGCCCCAGCAGCCGTATAAACTCTGCTCTTTAAAGAACAACAGGAACCTGTGTGTCTCAATAAATTATAACTCGGGGAAAAGTCTGCAAGCCCAGGCATTCGTACAGCAGATCACCATGGCCTGGGTTCGTTTCTAAATGAAGATAACTTCCACCCTCTGAATGGTGTGCACTGTCCTGCTAACAGTCAGCTTAACGAACACACATTTTTCTGCAGTACAGTTTCAAAGCATTTAATCAATCATTAGTTTAACTGCAGACTACCAGCAGCTATGTTGGACCTGGAGATGAGATCTGAAAGCAGGGATGCACCTGTGTGGTCTCAAATGTTCTTTGAACAGAATCACTTCCTTTGCACAGTACGGGATTCTCCGCGGGCTGTGAGCAATGTAAGAAGTAATGCAGGAATGATATAGAAACTAAAAGGCCACTGAATTGTGCTACAAACAGAGACAGGTGGCATTTCAAGCCCACCTGCAGCAAACACGAATATAACTGCTCTTCCACCACACGAACTCCCAGTCGCTAATGCAATGTGATTGCAGAAGGCTTAGCTTGGGAAAGGAACGTGTCATTAATGCAGCCATATGGTAGAGATAAAAGGTCATGAGTGGGATGGGGGGAAGGAACATTCTTTACCCAACAGCACAAATTCCAAGGGCAGTCAGATGGGAATTTAAACTCAGAGGTGCCTAACCTACCTTCCCCTCCTTCACCAATGAGCTCTACATAGGATGATTCTTAGGCAAAAAAAAACCTGGTTCTACCTTCAGCAGGTCTTTTTGCTATCAGCAATCAGAATTATAGGAGGCTAAATGACATTCAAATAAAATGGAGGATAATTAGTAACTAGCTGAATTGCTAAAGATTAATAGTAAGAGAGGTGAGCACTGCAAGTACATGCTTCACCAGCGCTTCTCTGATGGGTTCCCCCCAGGTAACGCTCCCACAATACCGCACAGTGTCTTCTGCCAGTGTTGCTGCCGGCAGGGGGAGGTGCTGAGTTATCATGCTTTTAGTAATAACTGAGGTGAGCACTGCAAATACATGCTTCACCAGTGCTTCTCTGATGGGTTCCTCCCAGGCAACTTTCCCACAAAGCTCGCAACCTTGGGGTCATCTGACTCCTCTCTATCCTTCTCCACACACATCTAACTGATAGCTAAAACCTGCCGTTTCTTTCTCTACAACATCAACAAAATTCACCCATTCCTTTCTGAACACACTACTAAGACAAAGCTGCAAGGTATCTTCTGCCAGCATTGCTGCCAGCAGGGGGAGCTGCTGAGATATGTTTTAAGCTGCAGATAGTCTGCTCCTTGTGTGGGAATGTTGATGCCAGGATGAAGTACAAAGCTCGCAAAAAGAGTTGATAATTTTTAAAAACACTGCTGCGACGATTAAATACAATGCATATATTCAGCGTATCTGGATAGCGAAAGTATTGAAGATAGTGATAGTGGCATTATTCAGTCCACTGTCTGGAAAATTAACCTGATGAAATGAGGACAGCAAATAGCGACATTCAGTCTGTTGTCGGGATCGCTCAGTTCCTCGCTCATAAGCCACTCCTGCAGGTCTCCATGGCACAATCTCTGCCACGTATACTGGTATTTTATAAAGACAAGCAGGCGCCCATTTGTCTTTATGAAATAGCGCTTGCCCATGGCACCTGGTTCTAAAATTACCCTCCACACGGGTCGATCATGCATTGGTTCCCCAACCGTGGATTGTGACTGCAAATGGGGTTACAAAATTCGCATTTGGAGTCATGATTACAGCAGCAGCAGCTAAAAAATACAAAAAATGAAACCAAAATAGTGATGTCACTGACTGGTGCAGGCTATAATTGGGCTGCTCAGATTCAGCAGGAAGCAGCTTGGCAGTAGAAAAAAGCCCTGTGCTGAAAGACAGGGGTCACGTGAAATTTTTAAATGACAAAATGGGTGACCCATAAAATTGGAAAGCAATACTTTAATAGATCAAGCTCCATCAGAATTGCTCAGATTTTGCTGATCCACAATGAGAGCAAGACAGTTAGTTCCTCCCATCAGGGCCAGCTGAACCATTAGGCAAACTAGGCAGCCACCTAGGGCGGCAGTTTCTGAGGTGGCAGCAAAGAACAGGGCAATCAAAGCTGAATACTAGATTCTGACAGCCAAGAGGGGGCAGAAGATTTAAGATTTGCCTACGACACCTATACTTGCATCAACTCGGGCCGGCCCTGTTCCCCATCTCTTCTGAGACCTTGAGACTAATGAACTGTAGTAATGAAATAGAGCTGCCACAAGTCAGCATGATATGCAGTGAATCAGTAAAGAAAACATTTTCCAGGACCACAGACAAACTTGCAGTGGAGGAGGAACATTTGAGGTGTGATTATTGCAGACACACTGGAAAGAAAAGCAGCACAGCTTGCAACAAGACCAATTAGAGGTCTGATTGCCAAAGTTACTCTCCCACAGTGGGTTTCTACAGATAACGCAAAGTGGGGCTTGTATCTTTTCACCAAACCTTGGATCACTAAATGTTTCTGAAAAGGCTCCAAAATGATGATCCAGGGCATGTGGAAAGGAAGGTGACATATGAGACCAGGGGTCTCCAGATCATTTTCTCAGCTCCACCAGTGCCTGCCTCTTCATGCTTTACTCCTACTCCAGGTCACATTGTAGTTTTTCTGCAAAGAGGTTCAACACAAATTCAAGGAACTGAAAAGGCCTTTCAGCTACTATAATTCAACAGAGTACATAGCACAGACGAACCATGTCGTCATCAGTTTGCTATCATTTAGTTATGATGCAATTCAGCTGCCGTTTATTTTGTTTCAAAACGCAAATAGAATTTTACAGTCATCTCAAAGTGCGAAATAATCAGAACTATATTTAAAGAAAAAATAACATTAAGAGTTACCTCATTTCTGCTGCATCGGAGAAAGCAGAACACTATAAATTTTAAGAGGGCAGAGAGCAGCAAGTCTTAGTGTATCCAGCCCGAGTATGTAGCATGTGGGCTCTATAACTCTTTAGAGTGGCTGTAAAACTCTGTGCCAATGGCGTGATAGCAGGAGGCTTCTGCTAGACCCGGGCAAAGCTCAGCAGTGGCAAAAGGATCGCTCAGAGGATTGCATGGAGATAAATCTTAATTAACTAACTGCAAATGTAACATACCAGACTGGGGCAGCTGTTCATAAGAAGTGCATTGAGGTCTGAGCAGGCTAGCACCAGCCCAACCCACCTATCCCGCTTCGCCTTTATACAAAACAGAAGCCAGCATGCAACTATAACATTTGCAGGAAGAAACACCTCCAAGCTGTGTTATTCATCCTGAAGTACGTATCATTAATAAAGTCCGAGTTCCATCCAATGTCTTTAGTAGGGGCGGCCCAAGGGGGGTGCGGGGCCATGTGCGGAGACTCGGTGCGGGGCCTCATTTGCATAAGGGGCCTCATTTGCATAAATATTTGCATAACGTTACCATATACTAACTTTTAGTAAACATGCCTCTTAATGAGTGTATGGATAAAGAAAGACTAAAAGATTTCTACATTAATATAATCCAGTGCCAACCACCAGACACATTAGGATCTACTACAAACACTGCCCATTTAGAACCCATAGCAAACCCGCCGTATCCTAACAGCACTACCAGGACTCACAAAGCACCATACCCTACCTATCAAAAGGAAACATGCAAATATTAAACCAATACATTTCAGAGAACAACAATACATGACCTACTGGGGAAAGAGAACAAGTGGCAATGTCAAATAGGAATTACATAAACAGAATACCTCAGCTCAGTTACACATGCAGAACATAGACCATCACCAAACAAGGAATCACAATTTAGAAACAGGAAGACAATAATTAAACTGGGAATCCCAAAAGCCAAACTTGGAATGTACAACACTGTAGAAATAAAACTACACATTAATTTGCTCTTGTACTAAACAAAGCGCAGACGTTAATGATGCACATTTACCAGAGCTGACATATTCCAATTAATAAATTCAAAATAAAGAGATATTTTTCTACCTTTTGTGCATTTTTTTCAGCTGCAATTGCTCCAGCCACTTTCTTCTGGTTTCTTCGTGTCTTCTGCTAACTCTCCATCGTCTGCTGTCCATTTGTCCTTTCTTCTCTCTTCTAGTTTTTTTCCATTCTCTCTCTACATCTGCTTTAACATACTAATCATCTCCTTTTGCTCTTTCCTCATTCCTATTTCATCCACTCAAATTTTACCCCTCCATCCTCAATCCCCACTTACTCTCCCAATACCCGGCCAATTGTAGATTTTTTATCCCTCCCACACAAAATATTTTTCCCCTCTCCATTTTACTCTCCCAGCCCCATCCCATTCTAATCCTCCCCCAACATCAGCTCCCTTCTAGTTCCAGCCTCACCCAGGATCCATTCCCTTCTAGTCCCTGCATCAGCCCATTTCCAGTCCTAGCCCCCCATCAGCCCATTTCCAGTCCTAGCAACCCCCCAACCCAATACCAGTCCTAGCCCCCCCATCAACCCACTTCCAGTCCTAACCCCCCATCACCCCATTTTCAGTTTAAGCCCCCCCTATAACCCATTATGAGTCCTAACCCCCCCATCAGCCCACTTCCAGTCCTAACCCTCATCAACCCATTTCCAGTCAGCCCCCCATAGCCCATTACCAGTCCTAACCCCATCAGCCCACCTCAAGTCCTAACCCCTCCCCATCAGCCCATTTCCTGTCCTAGCCCCCCCATAGCCTATTATCAGTCCTAACCCCCCATAGCCCATTACCAGACAGCCCCCATCAGCCAACAGCCCATTACCAGTCTTAACCCCCCCATAGCCCATTACCAGTTCTAACCCCCCAACAGCCCACAGCCCATTACCAGTCCTAACCCCATCAGCCCACCTCAAGTCCTAACCCCTCCCCATCAGCCCATTTCCTGTCCTAGCCCCCCCATAGCCCATTATCAGTCCTAGCCCCCCCATAGCCCATTACCAGTCCTAACCCCCAGCAGCCCACAGCCCATTACCAGACCTAACTCCATCAGCCCATCTCCAGTGTTAACCCCCCCATCAGCCCATTTCCAGTCCTATCCCCCCCATAGTCCATTACCAGTTCTAAACCCCCCAACAGCCCACATCCCATTACCAGTCCTAACCCCATCAGCCCACCTCCAGTCTTAACCCCCCCATCAGCCCATTTCCAGTCCTAGCCCCCCATAGCCCATTACCAGTCCTAACCCCCCCCAACAGCCCACCTCAAGTCCTAACCCCTCCCCATCAGCCCATTTCCTGTCCTAGCCCCCCATAGCCCATTACCAGTCCTAACCCCACCCAACAGCACACAGCCCATTACCAGTCCTAACCCCATCAGACCACCTCCAGTGTTAATCCCCCAGCCCATTTCCAGTCCTAGCAACCCCCCCAACCCATTACCAGTCCTAGCCCCCCACAGCCCACTCCCAGTCCTAATCCCACCAGCCCATTTCCAGTCCTAATCCCCATCACCCAATTTTTAGTTTAAGCCCCCCATAGCCCATTACCAGTCCTAACCCCCCATCAACCCACTTCCAGTCCTAATCCCATCAGCCCATATACAGACTTAGCTCCCCCATAGCCCATCACCACTCCTAACCCCCCCAGCTCCCCCATAGCCCATCACCACTCCTAACCCCCCCCCCAGCCCATCACCACTCCTAACCCAGCCCAGCCCAGCCTAGCCGAGGGAAATTTTTTTTTTTAAAAAGCTGTCTGCTGCCACTGCCGGGGCCACCGCGGCAGAATCGAGTGTGCTGCGGGGCCCCCCCTGCCCAGCAGAGCCTGCCCTCCCCTGTATCACCTCTCTCTTTACAGCTGCAGTCACACGCGCCAGCTTTCAGAGCGCGAAGGAACTAGTTTCTCTTTCGCGGCTCTGTTAAGCCTGCGGGGGCTGATGGGAACTTCCCATCAGCCCCCGCGGGCTTAACAGAGAAGCAAGGGAGAAACTCTCCCCTTGCGCTCTGAAAGCCGGTGCGTGTGACTGCAGCTGTAAAGAGAGAGGTGATACAGGGGAGGGCAGGCTCTGCTGGGCAGGGGGGGCCCCGCGGCACACTTGATTCTGCTGCGGCGGCCCCCGGCAGCGGCAGCAGACAGCTTTTTTTTTTTTTTTAATTTTACTTTTAGATCAGAATGTTTTTTGCGCGGGGCCCCCTGAAACGCGGGGCCCTGTGCAAAAAACATTCTCGCTCAATGGACGGGCCAGCCCTGGTCTTTAGGAATGCACGCTGGAGGGCAACTGTGCAGGTGGTTACCACAATTAAAAATGTTATAAATTCCCCTTAGACTGCAATGACTGACAATCGGGCCAATGCAGAAAGACTAGCGTGCCCTTTGCACGCAGATAGCGCAACTTGTATGCACAGGTTCCATCATGCCAAATGCCAAATACAAAAAAAGAGATTGATGCATGCATAAACAGCAAAAGAAAAGTATGCACACACATCAATGCCACACTTATTTAAATAATATGCAAATGAGCTGCACATATTATAATATGCGCTAATAAGGTCTGCGCCCAATGCAGAGAAACACGGAGGATTACATAACCATCAGGAGCACCAATATCTCTACGCCTGGTCTGAGGTGACTTAAACAGGGAAAGATTGTTTCAGGGTATGTACCAGTGAACAGTTACCTTCCACATGACAATTTTCTGCGTGTATCTTTCAGTGTATAAACGAAAGTTCGGCGTTCAAGAAGAAATGTTTTTTGCTTCTTATCTTTGTGTGATTTTTGGACTCATTTATATTATTTATCTTTTATTTTAGGGCTCTTTGTTGTGATTTCATAAAAATATGTTTTTGGACAAAATAGTGTTGATTATTATGGGGCGAGCGCCGAAAGAACCTGCACGTCCTGTGTGCATAATGTGAGCACCTGGCATTTACGCACATGCGTACATGGCCACTCGTAGCATGTCTGCTGTTTGCACATGCATTGGCTTCCCTACTTTCAACTTTTTGCTGAAGTTCTGGGCACAGCTCATTTGCGTACACGCCCTTTGCTGCATACAGGCTCTGAATTCTAACGCTATCGGCGTGCCATGGAATGGGTACACAGCTAATAGCGCACAACTTCAGCAACGGCTTTCTGCATCAGCCTGAATGCTGGTATGTCATGTTAATACCAAACTGTTTACAGACAGGGCACAACTGAGGTTGATATTCAAAAATATTTAAGGGGTCGGCAGTGGCACCCCCCCATATAAGTGACAATTATGAATATATAAATTATTATGGAGAGAAAATTATGCAACTGAAACAGGGGGTGAGATTTGGCAACACTTAACCACGTGCCCCATCGAGACAGCTACCGGCTTTTCTGTTTTAATTCTAGTGCCTGTCAGGCCAACTTTCCTTGAGAGCTGGAGCGCCATGAAAGCTTGAACGGCAATGATAAGTCAATCCCCTTCATTAGACTTTTTTTCCTGCTACCTAACAGCCCTTTTCAAGAAGATTTCAACTGTGTTTGCGTCCTGATATGTTGCAATGGAGACTTCTAGTAGGCAATGGCTGCCCAATGGGGGTTACAATAGTCAGTGCCCAGCTTGTGCACAGGGTACACCACACCTGTGCCAGCAGAGAGATATTCATCTTTGATGGAAAGGACAGATCTATCTTTGTGAGTCTGAAGGATAACAGCATTGCAGCACTTGGCCGTTCATTAGCTGTAAACACTTTCTTGAAGTTGGACTTATGAGTTACAACTTCTTCACTTCTGCTACCATCTCCGTATATGATCTGGAATTTGCTTGGTTCTGGTGCTCCATTGATAGTGCACCATGAAAAATGTGATGACATGTTTCCTGTCGATGTTAAGTGCCATCAAGTTGCTGTCGACTCATGGTGACTCTCTGGATAGTTGTCCTAATCTGTGTTCAATCTTCAGTCAGACAGCTAATTGTTGATAGAGTGGCATCCATAGCTGTTATTGTATCCATCGCATTGATGTCCTTCCTCTTTTACATTGACCTTTAACCCTGCCAAGCATGATGTCTTTCTCTAATGATCTCTCTCTTTGCATGATGTGTCCAAAGTATGAAAGTCGAAGTCTTGTCATCTGAGCTTCTAAAGAAAGCTTAGATTTGCTCTCTAGTACCACTGGTTTGTTCTTTGGGCAGTCTATGGTATACACAGTATTCTTTGACAGCACCATAATTTGAAAGCATCAATTTTCTTCCTGTCTTTCTTCTTCACTGTCCAACTTTCACATCCATATGACATTAATGTAAGGAGGAGTGGCTTAGTGGTTGGGGCAAATTACCTCAGGCAGAGATTCAAATCCCACGAGAGGACAGCAACCTTGAGCCAGAAGGACTGGGGTTTCTAGTCCTATAGGTGCAAGCCACTTAACCCTCTGTTGCTTCAGGTACAAAAAATGTAGATTGTGAGCCCTTTGGGGACAAGGAATTTATTTATCCCATGTCCCCAAAGGGCTCACAATAATTTATTTATTTCGCTAGGCTTATATATGGCTTTTCTACAAGTCGAAGAGGTGTACATTCAGGTATTACCTGAATGTACACCTCTTTGACTTGTGGAAAAGCCTAGCGAAATAAATAAATTATTGAAAATACCACGGCATGGAAAAGTCTGAATCTTTCTATGCAGATATGCATCTCTGCACTTGAGAATCTTATCTAGGTACCTCTTTATTTATTACTGATCCAAGCAGGTTAAAGTTGTCTACTATTTATATTTCTTCTCCATTAAGGATGGAATTATTAATTTTGCCAATGGTCAGGATCTTTGTCTTCTTTATGTTAAGGCACAAACCCATTTTAAGACTATGGGGTCTGTTTACTAAACATTCCTAATGTGCGGGGCCGCGGTAGTGTGCCTGTGCCATATAAGGAGTGGGCGGTTCAGGCAGAGAAAAGAAAAAAAACGGGAGTAAGCGATCGCACATTTGCGCGGGGCGCTATTGTGCGCCGCGCTAATGTGCGCCGTGCATAATAGTGCGTGGGAAGGCTAAGTGGCGCCCTGACATGCACATACAAAGGAGCAGAGCCATAGTACAATGGTTAAGACACTGACTGTGGGTGCAGCTGCCATGGGTTCAATTCCCCATTGTGCACAACAAAAAGGGCTGGCTGAGGCATTAACTGTAATGGGTAAAAGTGCTTTAGGAGGCATATTAATTTTGGGTGGCATAAGGCGGTGCACTGTTAATTTTGGGCGGCATAAGGCGGTGCGCAGATGCCCAAGCATAGGAACAGAGCCACAGCACAATGGTTAAGACACTGACCAATGGTGCAGAGATCAGGGGTTCAATCCCCCACAGTGCCCAATGAAGAAGGCTCACTGAGGCAGTGTGTATTATGGGGATGAGTGCTGTAGGGGGCAATCTATTTTTATTTCAGTTATCACTACTAGCAAACGCACTCACAAAGCGTGTTAACATAAGGCGGCCCATAAGGCACATGTTAAAGTGCACTGTCCACCAAGGCACCCTTGAATGTCCCCTATAGGGCACCATATATGTTGCGTCACAGGATAATGTATAGTGCACCTTATATGGACGGCAACCATAAGGTGCCCTATAGGGTGCCCTATAAAGCACCCTCAGAGGCACCTTATGGGTACAGTACACTGAGGGTGTGTTTGATGGCAGCAACATATGTACATTAAATCTAAAAAAAGCTTTGGACAACCCTATCAAATAACCCCACTGTGGGCTCGAACCCATTACCACTGGCTCCACAGGTAGTGATGTAACCATTGGGCTACAGCTATATAGCTGCCAGCAAGCCCCTGGCTGGCTGCAGAGAGCCTGCATGTCACCACACAGACAGTCTGCTGTGGGAACCAGGATAGGGTTAGGCCACCCATACCCATGATGCACTGCACATGCAAATCAGCTGTCCACAGATGAACACAAGATGGGGAATGCACCCCAACAGCTCCCCGGCCTGGTAGGGGGACGTGTCCGTGTGCACCCACACAGCACCTTGGCCTGGTAGGAGGTACTGACCAGGTGTTTAATTTGCACAGAGTAGCTACACACAGTCACACTGTGCGGGAACTGTGCTCACCCTGAGTGTGCGATGAGGCGCCCTGGACCAGGTCCACAGCACCCTCCATGGCTGAGAGAGGCCATGGCAGAGCTCCAAAACAGTCGTAATCTGTGAGATAGGTAGTTTCTGCAGGAACACCTTGGATATCTCTGTCTGTCTCAGTCAGGGGGAACCCCACGGACCCCTAGGTGGGCTATGCACCCCAACCCCCCCCCCCCCAGCTGAGGGCTGCAAACAGGCAGGGTCTCCTATCAACAGATCCCCATTATACACCACCCACCCACCCCTGCAATGATGGCAGTAGAGTGGACCATCAACCCCAGTCCTGTTGGGGTACAGACACCCTACAGGCCAGTCCAAGCAGCCCCACACACACCCAGACCACAATATCAGACAGACAGTAGGCCTGGATATGCTAAGATGCACTCCACCACTATCTGATATTCCCCATCAGCCACTGCAAGGTACTCCAGCAGGGCACATACCAGCTGTGAACAGTCTGCTGGTTAGTCCCACTGGAAATGCATGCACCCACAACTAGGATGGCAGCACACACAAGCAGATACATCAGTGACTAGGCCCCAACAGGTGACCCATATATATCACATGAGGGAAGTGCTATGAAGCACTATGGGGGTGCCTAGCCATGCTGCCATCACTGCACAGTCAGGGTGGAGTGAAAGCCCAGCAGCACATACAGAGGTCACCCTGTCTATGGAGGTGGTGGACGGCCACTACAATGTCCCTGCCAGTGCCCTATGCCCTGTGCAGATGCATCCTGGCCAGCCCACCCTGTCTGAGCTATACCCATGGTACCTTGCTGCTCATTATGCACATCATCAGGCCAAAACTGTGGACAGTGTTTGCAGCCAACACACACTGTATAGACAGACACACACTCCCACACGTATGCCAGCATTGTGCTACTATAGAGGGGTTCAGAATCCTTGCCCACCACACCAGTCCTGGGCACAGTACAGGCATGGGTATGGTATGCAATACCGTTGGGGGTCCCTCCCTAGGGTGGTAAACACTGTCAGGGGCCAGACCTGACGCACACACCGCAAACATCAGATAGATTATTATGATGGAGCTCATAGAGCAGACTGTGCGTAACGTAGGGATATCTATCTGCCAGTACTCATAGCAAACGTTTGAGAGCTGTGTACCATATACCCTGGTGTAGGGTGACATTGCTAAGGTATGCAAGTGCTGGTATTGGGAGATGCACGCAGGGCCCAATGTCCTGCCTCACCAGGAGGCATTGGCCAATGGGGCCTGTGGGTGTGGGTGTGGGTGTGTCTGTCCCTGTTGGCTGCTGCTGTACGGCAGAGGTTCCCAAATCCAGTCCAGGTTTGCAATACACTGGTTGGGGTTTCCTGCTGTCCCTCATGAATATGCATGAGCTACATATACATGCCATGGGGGTGGTGCATAGATATACAGCACGGTTATTTGTATGAGTGGCAGCATGGAACCTGAATGGTGTGTGGTCCTCCAGGACTGCATTTGTGAGACTCTGCTCTAGGTAATGCCCCTGGTCATGGTGTCTGTGCTTGGTGGTGTAAAAGATAGGCGTATGACCAATGCGTATATCCCCAGCAATAAAGGATTGCCCTTACTAACATGGTTTAGTTGTGGGGAAAATATGTGGACAGGAATGGCAGTAGCCCCAGCTGGGCTTTGAACCTGTGACCTTTTGCTCCTGCACACACTGTCTGTGTGCACTGCACCACTGTGTTGCCACAGATGTGCTGAGTTCCCTGGGAAGTCCATGACTGTACATCCGACAGGGCCTATGTTGCAGTGGACGTGCCAGCCTGCACATGGCTCGGCCACTGTCTTCTGTGGCTAGCAGCCACTGCCCCCTCCACCACCTGTACCCTACCGCCAACATGCTGGCATGTCCGTATCTTGGAAAAGCATATGACCTGATTGAGTTGTGGCACTCCAGGACTGCATTTGGGGGACTCGGCTGTTGGTAATGCCCATTGTTATGGTGTGTGTGCGGTGTTGGGTACAAAATGGGTGTGTGAACCATGCTTATGTTCTCTGCAATAAAGGAGTGTCTTTACTATCTCTGTTTAGTGGTGGGTAAAATGTGGGGACTGGGTTGGCAGGAGCCCCAGCTTGGATTTGAACCTGTGACTCTCTGGTCCTAGAGGTACTGCCTCTG
Organism: Ichthyophis bannanicus; assembly: GCA_033557465.1. Taxonomy (NCBI): domain Eukaryota; kingdom Metazoa; phylum Chordata; class Amphibia; order Gymnophiona; family Ichthyophiidae; genus Ichthyophis; species Ichthyophis bannanicus. The sequence continues at coordinate 180,937,906 of CM066045.1, read as the reverse complement.
TCTACTGCACCACACTGTGGCCACAGTGATAGTGCAGTCCCTGGGGGTGGGAAACCTGACCAAAGGAGTCAAAAACCCTGCTCTGCACATTTGTACTGTGGGCTCAGTCACCTTGTCTGGTGACAAAAGTGCAAATAAACCCCTCAACCGACCAAGACGAACTGGGGATAAATATAACCAAGCTGGGCAACAGTGATATTAATGGGCAACCATAGCAAACACTCCCAGGAAGGCTCAGAAAAAAGGAAATGGTTTTTGGAAGGGTCTCCGCTCTGTAGCCCCTTCCATACTTCATTTCATTTCTTTGGAGCTTTCCTGGGTGTGTTTCTTATGTTTGCCCATTAATATCAGGGTTCCCCAGCTGACTTCCTATTTTTAATATGTTTGTTTGGGTCTTTTTCTATCTTTATTTGCACTTTTGTTCTGTGCACATGTATCACACTGCTCACGTTTTGCAGGTTTCCCCGGTTTCCCTGTACATTGCTGACGGAAATGGTTTCTCTTCCCTTTAAATGCCCTCTACCGTGAGTGTTTCAGTCGCGCTATTTTTAACCTGCAAATTCGTCCCCGATACTGTGCGGGGAGCCTCTCCCCTCCCCTTCCCCGCCCATTGACCCCGTCTCTCCGCCCCTCGGGAGCCTTCCTCCGCCCTCAGAATGCCTTTCCACGCCTCTATCGGACATTTGCGGGCCGGGTACTTGTGCGGGGCACGTTAGTGCGGCGCGCAATTGTGCGGGGCCCAAGCGCACTTGTGCGGGGCGTTTAAGAGCGTTTCTGAGCGTTTGAGTGCCGCGTTTCCGTGCGCTATTGTGCGGCACGCAATTGTACGGCTTTTAGTAAACATGCCCCTATGTTCCTTGATCTTGATAAGTAAATGTTTAGGTAATCTTTACTTCCAAGTAGTAACATGATGATATCAGGATAGTGAAAGTCATTGATGAGTCTGCCTCCAATTTTCACACCTTGGTTGTCTTCATAAAATCCTAATTCTCTGATGATTTATTCTGCAAATAAATTAAACAGGTAGGGGGACGTATGCCGCCTTGTCATACACCTTTGCTGATCTTAAACCATTGCATTTCTCCTTGTTCCATTTTAAATTGCTACTTCTTGATCACTGTAAAGGTTGTGCATGAGAAATATCAGGTGTTCTGGTATACCCATGCTTCTTAATGTGACCCAGAGTTTTTCATGATTTACACAATCAAAGGCCTTGCTGTAGTCAATAAAATACATATAGATATCCTTTTGGTATTCTTTTGTTTTTTCAAGGATCCATCTCACATCCACAATAATATCTCTTGTTCCTCGCTCTTTCGCAAATCCTGCTAGCACGTCAGGCAGTTTTCATTCTGGGTATGAATGTAGGCTCCACTGAATGATCTTGAGAAGAATCCTGCTGGTGTGTGGAATCATAGCGATTGTGCGATAATTTCCACAGTCAGATCACCTTTCTTTAGTATTGGTATGAACACAGATCTTTTCCAGTCAGTTGGCCATGATGTCTTCCAAATTTCCTGACAGAATCTTGTAAGTATTGTAACAGCTGGATCTAATTGCTGTAATACTTCAGTGAGAATGACATCAATGTCTGGAGCTTTGTTTTTGATAAAGCTTTCAATGCTGCTTCGACTTCTTCTTTCATCACCAATGATTCCTGATCATAAAGCAGCTGTTAGGCCACTTGATCTTTATGGTATAATGATTCTGTATATTCTTTCCACCTTTTCTTCTTAGCATCATGCAACTTGGATCCCTGAGCATCTTTTAGCATTCCAATTTGAGGCTGGAATTTTCTCTATAGCTCTCTTAGCTTTAGGAAAGCCGATCTTGTTCTTCCTCTATAGTTTCTGCTTCTATTTCCTTGCATGCATCATTGTAGTACTTTCCCCTAGGACGCTGCTAAAGAGGGGCTTAAAGGAACAAAAGCAGAATAGTATCAGCAAGCTGCTTACAATTATTTAAAGCCATGTTTATCAATAAGCAAAAAAATTACATGATTGTAATTTTTATTTATGTTTATTTTGATTAATGTATTATATTTAAATTTTATGAATAAATCAGACCAAAGGTGCTTCAAGCCTACTATCCTCTTTCGAACAGTGGCCAGTGCAGGTCTCAAGTACCTGGCAGTATCCCAAAAGATTTACAGAGTCCATGCTACTTATCCCAGGGATAATCAGTGGATTTTCCCCAGTCTACTTTAATAATGGCTGATGAACGTTTCCTTCAGGAACTTGTCCCAAACATTTTTAAACCCTGCTACACTAAGAGCTTTTACTATATCCTTCAGCAACAAATTCCAGAACTTTGTGTTGAATGAAAAATTATTTTTTTCTGATTGGTCTTAAATGTGTTACTTAGTTGCTCCATTGCACGTCTTGTAGTTTTTGTACTTTTAAAAGGAGTAAACAACAGATTCATGTTTACTTGTTCCACTCTACTCGTTATTTTATAGACCTGTATCATATCTCCCCTCGCCATGTCTTCTCCAAGCTGAAGAGTCCCAATCTTCTAAACCTTTGCTCAGAGAGGCATTCTTCCAACTCCTGGGTGTGCTTCCAAGGCATGCATTGCCAATCACTGTTCTAGAACAAGGGGTCATGGCATGAGGCTCTTAGATGGAAGGCTCAGCATGGTAGATGCATGGAATGCCCTCCTGGGGTAGGTGATGGAAGCTAAATTAACAGCAGAATGTAAGAAGACCTGGGATAAACACAGTGGATACTGAGTAGCAAGAATGTGAAACAATAGAAGAATAACAACCTAGTGACATACTTAAGAATATTTACAATGTCCCACTCCAGTGATTCAATTACTAGTTTTGAGCTGGCCAGGATGAATGGCAAGTTAGTAATGCAAAATTTTAGAAATCCTAGCAGACTTACCGGTGACCCTCAGTGGGGTGTTTCTGGCAGATGACAGTGGTGGAATTAATTAGCAGCTGGGTCTGATTGGTACCCTGCAGCAAGCCGATACAGAAAGCCGGTGCTAAAGTCATGTGCTATTAGCTGTGTACATGCTTTAGCGTGAAACTTCAGCGCCGGTATGCAGCAAAGCGTGTCTATAAAAATGAGCTGTGTGCAAAACTTCACTGTAAAGTTGAAAAGAGGGGAGTCGATCTATGCGGACACAATAGATGCGCTGCAAGTGGCCATGTGCGTATGTGCGTAAATGTCAAACACTCACATAAAGCACATAAGACATACAGGCTCTTTCGGTGCTCACCCCATAATCAACACTATTTTGCCCAAAAACATTTTTTATGAAATCAGAAGAAAGAGACATAACAGTAAATGGAGAATGATATAACTGAGTCAGAAGAACACCAAGGATAAGAAGCAAAAGACATTTCTTCTTGAATGTAAAACTTTTGCTTATATGCTGAAAGATGCATGCAGAAAATTTTCATGTTGAAGGTAACTGTTCACTGGTACATACCCTGAAGCAGTCTCTCTGTACACGTGCAAGATCTGTAAGTTACCTCAGATCAGGCATAGAGATATTGGCGTTCCTGCTGGTTATGTAATCCTTTACACGTTTCTCTGCATTGGGCGCAGACCTTATTAACATTCCAGCTCAGTTGTGTATTTTTTAAATAAGCTTGGCATTGTTGTGTGCACATAAATTTTTTTTTTTGCTGTTTATGCGTGTGTCAGTCTCTTTTCTGCATTTGCCGTAGTGATACTGTGCATATATTCTGTATTATCTGTGCACAAAGGGCGTGCTAGTCTTTCTGCATCTGCCCGCAAGTTCTGCTATAACCAGAAGACGTAGTGGAAGAAACACAGTTGATCACATAGCTGAGTCTGTTTGGTAGGTACACAAGAAACATCAGAGGCTGGACGCTTGGGCAATAACTATCAGGCCAATGCAAAACCCTATACAAGAGCCCAGTGCCAAAGCTCTAATGCAGGGCTTCCTAACACAAAGTTTAATGCTGACTTTTGCACAGCGATATTGTAAGCAAAAGTAGTCAAATCAACTGTGTGCAAAGAGTCAGCATTCAACAAGGGGAGCAAGCTAGATTCATGCGCGCAGGGGGCCTGTGTTAAGTCTGGCACCTGTGCGCCATGGACTGAATTGCAAAAAAGAAATACAAGTCATTTGAGGTGAAGTTTGGCTCTTCACCTCAGATGACTAGACCTCCCAATCATGGCCCAATCCCCCCTGGTCGTGCCTCTGCCCCCCCCCAAACAAATCCTCTCATGGTTTAGTGGTGCCCAGGCCTCCACCCTCCTTAAACAATAAAATATACTGGAAGTCTACCGGCCCTAGATCCTATCCCCTGAACCCTCCCAATATTTCAGAAAAATCCTTCTGCATTTTGGAAGTAAGAAGAATGTGTAAGAATGTGGACACTTGTCCCACTGAAGTGCAAATATTGTGTGGTGAAGAGCGCCCTCCTGAGGAAATGGAGACTGAAGGGAATCCTGAAATGCAGCAGGATTTACACAGGATTTACAATCCTAAAAGGAAAAAAAAGCCCTCTTCTGGTGAGCTGAGAATGAAGACCAGCCCAGGGGAGGAGTTGAGCAATGCTGATTGGGCACACACAGGGGTTGGACGGGGTGTGTCTGAAAAAGAATCCCTTTATGAAGTGGTGAAGGACGCTGCTAAACAGATTAAGGGGATCAAGAAGAACAAGATTAAGAATTCCCAGGAGCAGAGGACCTGTGAGCAGAGGGCCTGGAAGCAGAAGCAGAATAGCTGTGAGAAACAGGAAAGCCATGAGCAGAGGACCAGGAAGCAGTTTGGCTGCACGTCTGAGCCTGGTAGCAGCAGAGGACCTGCAAGGATCTTAACAGGTGCTTGGAAAGGAAGTCCTACGAGAAGTGGACGAAGCCCTGGTTTAGAGTCTTGGGAAAAGGCAGAGCCCTCGTGGATACAGTTTGGACCGGAGAGACCCAGAAGCACTCACAGCTACAAAGCTTTTGAGCTACCTAAAAGGAGAGGAGCCTCACAGAAAGACAGCAGTTTCTATAGGAACCTGGATAGAGAAGGTAAAGTCCCATCTCCTATATTTAAGGCTGTTTTAAAAGATCCCAATTGTTACCCTGAGTCATTCAAGCCAAGAGCTGAAGGGGGAAATATTATTGACTGGGAGAAAAACTCAGTGTTGGCTGACAACGGTTTGTCAGGAACTGAACAGGCTGAATTGCTCCTTCAGGACTTTAAAGAGTTCTTAGAATTGAAAGCAGGCAGACAGTCAAAGCTGAATGAGGACAATAGCTCTGTGCAGTCAGAAGATTTTATGCAAGTGGAAAATGCCTTACCTTTGATAAACTCTGACGATAATAGCATGGACTGTTCAATATGCTGTAAGGAAATAGCAGTATAACAAAGCTTGCCTGTACCTTGTGTGAAAAGAATACAACGTGGCAGTTTCTGCTGCCGTGCTCTGAAAACCTAATTGTTTGCACCTGAGTTTGAGTTCACACTGTGGATGGAACAGTGATTGCATGAGGCTGCAATATATGTAAGTCACCTCTTGAGGCAGAGCTGAGTTAAGCTCCATAGAAGAAAAGCTGATCTCACTTTACATTGTCTTATGTTCCTGAGTTTCTTCTGTTACCATTTAAAGCACCATTTATGTTCATGTATCTGAATTTTGATGCGCTGGAGGAATCTCCCCAACACGAATAAAATATTCTTGCAAAGCCTTACCGTCTCTGGCGCAACTACATTTATCAGTGAGAGAAAGGAGAACAAAACTACATCTCCCATCATTCCTAGGGAATAGTTTTAATCCATTCCTCATGGGACAATAGGCCACTCCTGTCCTTTAGCCTTAGGGCGGGGGCAGGAGCGTCGCAATTGTCATTTCTTAGGGAGTAAAATAGCATCGCAGTAATTGAGAATGGTTCCCTAAGGGTCCCTGCAAGCAAAACTAACTGACATATAGTCTAGCGACCCATGCAATTACTGTGCATCTAGCTCAGAGCTGGAACAGATGGACGTTTCTCTCTCTCTCTCTCTCTCTCTGCTGATCAGGTGAATAGCTCTTCCTCCCCCCCTCCCCATTCCCTTCCCCAGGAAGACTACAGAGAACACTGCTGACTTGGCAAAGGTACTCGCCAGCTGGCGGTTAGAAGAGTTACAGGCAGAGCTTGGCACAGCTCAAGAGAGGGCACCCTGCATGTGTCTGTCTCAGGATCTGAGGAAGGCTGGAGGCACAGTTGAGGCCATAAAACACCCCCTAAACTATACCCCCCCCACCCCACCAACAACAAATGTGCTCATGCAGGTGTATATCCTATTTGTTTGCTGTAGCTTTATGGTGTGAGTCTGTTTGCTTTTATTCTAATTATGTCATGTCTTTGTTGCAAAAAACTTAGAATTTTACATGAGCAGGTCATAAATAAAAAATAGATAACCACTGATACATTTGTCCTCCAAACACATTTACACTGGCATAAAAGTAAACTGGTCATTGCTTCAAAACGTTTTGCTCTTTTAAATAAGGCTCTTCCACTATTACATCCTAAGTAGAGCTGGGGACCCCACTGTGCTGATTGCTTTCACAGCCTCACACAGGCATCACCTCTAGGGATGGAAAACCCAACAGCTCAGGTGCATACTTAGAAAGGGGATCACTCTACAAAATATCGAAAATAGATGGAAAGGAGGCAGAGGAATAAGACTCCAAGGAGATTGCACTGGTGAACAAAAACAGCAGGGCTGTTATTTCCCTATGAAGTGAGCAATCATTTCCAATAAACTTGCAGGCTCCAATCTCAATAAAAAAAAATTCTTCCTTTCAGCTTCTCAGAGCTGGTTGCAAAATAACTGCTCAAAAACCTCCCAGGTGAGTGCATCCCTACTACAGTGATTTCAACAGAACCAGAGTATGTATGCAGGCAACAACCTCTGATAGATGGTATCACTTTCCCATTAAATCCTGTTGCATTGGAGAGGGGCAGCCTTCCCTCCCCCATTATCCGCTTCCCTGAGCTGGAAATGAGAAAAGCGAACATGGAACAAAATGTCACAAGGTCCTACCAGCAGTGTTTCTCAGTCATAACGCTGTAAAACCATCCAGCGTCCTGAAATGTCAGTGTGTGTGTTTGGTGTTCAACTCCAGACAAGGTAATTATCACTTCTTCCTACCTTATTTTGCTCAAAACTAAGGAAGAGAAAAGGACATCTTTTCAAAGACCATCATCCACATTTATCAGAATGCTCCCCAGTTTCTGCAAAGCTACATCAAACCTCCTGATGTGGTGCAGACAGATGGTACAGTGTGTGGGCAGGGATTCCAGATGGGCCTGCTCCTTTGTAAGCATGGTCACAGGGGATGTGAACCTGAGACAGAAATGAGGTGAAACGGAACTGCTAACGACATGTAAAATGTACTGGTGGAATCTCATCATGTCACCATCATTTGCCCTGAGTGCTGCAGGGAACATAAACCGGCAGACCACACACAAATTTTGATGCTGAGACAAGCAGAAATATTCCAGAGACCCAAAGTCTGTGGTGGGGATTGTTCTTTCCCGACTTAAACCCCAGAAGACTATTACAAGATCTGGGTTTTTACCCATTGCATACACAGACTTGGAGTTCTCAGTTTTTCTGTGATAAATTGATGTAAACCTGGGAGCAGACTGGTCTGTTCAATGTTGGCCATTGAGATCGATGGGGACAGCCAATAAGAAAAGCCTACCTGTCCCCACCCTGGGATTCCCTCGCTCCCTCCATGTTTTACCTGAGAGGAAGACAGGTGAGACAGTCCTGACTTCAAAAACTGTACTGAAGGTTTATTAAAACAGTAGTACTGTGTCTTGTTAGCAAGAAGATCACAGCAAAGTGTATAAAAATATTGCAATACTGTGCCTAATTAGCCATGGAGTGTAAAAATGTTGTGTTAATCTCAGGCACTCTTACATAAGCATGGTCAGTATTATTTTAACCTATATCAGGAGTTAATTTCTGTGCATAAGGATGGAGAGTTTGTGGTTTCTAATAATCTTTATTGAGCCAATGTAAGACCACCTCATAGATGCTGCACTAGCTTCTCACGTGACCACGAGACTGAAGGAAAAATAAACATTGTACCCGTATCCAGGAATTGCATTTCCTATTTGAACTGGTTAGATAGGTCATTTCCCATACACAGGGAGCTGGAGAAAAGTCTTAATGAAACAGGCTGTTAACACTGGTAAATTGGTTCCTGCTTGGTCTCTCTGACAGCAGGCTGGAATACGGGACTGCTTCTTAATTAGAGGACAATATTCAAAGCCACCCACACATCTATGGAAATCATTTTCTTGGAAACTGTGTTATTGTACAATATGTGTACTTTTAAGCCACATTTACAGGTGGCACTTCAAGGGGGAGGGGTTATATTTAGGTTGGGTGAGGAAAAGTAGGCAAAAGGTTTGCATTTTCAGCTCTATGGGGTAATTTTGTGTTTTACACATGGATAATGCCCTTTGTGAAATCGAATGGCTAAATATGAATGCATTCCAGCCAGATGGTATATGCTTGTATGCGCACTATGCTTAGGCCTTCCTAGGGGCCTGGTGTGGGTGGACTTGCAATGTATATGTGTATTTTGTAAAACACGCCAGTACATATTAGGATTTCTGCATGGCTGGAGCTTGGTTTGGGAGCCTATTTGATGACTAAACCACTTTTGTTATGATGGGAAAGCAGTATAGAAGTGAATTAAATAAATAATTTATAAAGGCACATATGCGCTTGTATCCATTGTCATGGATACAAAAGAAGTGCTTTTTTGGATATTCCACATAGGTGCTTGTTTTAAAATCACCCCATGGGAAACAACTGATGCGGGGGGGGGGGAGGGGGGGATCCAAGATGGCGTTCTGCAGAGGCAGCTGTTCCTGACGCCGCGTCCGGAGGAAGGTTCGGTTTGCGTTAGTTCCCCAGACTTCCCTGCCAGCCCCCTCCGATTTACCTGTTGTTGGTTCTTTGGATGTTTATCTTCATTGGGAACTTCAGCCACAGTTGGGGGTGAATAGCCCAGCTGAGAGTGCGCTGGAGCCGGTGAGCTCAGCGTCCCCTTCGGGCAGTGACCTAATGCCTCCAGAAGTGAGGAGGCCTCCTAAGCAAGCGTGTGTAGGGGTTCATTCAGAGGGTGAGGAAGCGGAGGCGCCTTACAGAGGTGAGCCTACAGTTTCGCTGGGATCACCACTGAATATGACTGCGAGTGGGGGAGTGCCCTCACAATTTCTTTCTGCCTCGGAGACGTTTGGAGTGCAGCAGCTGACGTCTGAAGCAAGGGGAGCAGTTTCTTCACCAGGACCAGCCCCTGAGATGGCACTTGCTACAGTTGAGCTGTTGCCTTTTGCCTTTGAGTTGCAGAGAACGGAGCAATTTACTTTGGAAGCCATCTGGTCGGCTATTAAGCAGCTAGGTGAGGCTATTATTCCTCAAGTTCAAAGCTTGCAAGTCCAGGTGGTACAGACTGAGAGGAACTGTTCTTTGAACTCTGAGTCTATTGAATCTCTTAAATCTACTGTTACTGAGTCTTCTGCCCAAGCTGAGTGCTTGGACTCTCAGGTTGAGGCATTGATGAAAGATTTTGGCAACAAGAGGAGTCAGATGGAAGCCCTGGATAATCACTCACAATTGACTAATCTACTTATGATTAATTTTCCAAAAGTGGCGGGTATTTCCGCTAAAGAAATGTTTAAATCTTATTTGCTAGAGTTTCTTGGGGTTTCCCCTGAGCTCTGTCCACCGTTGGTTAAGATATATTATATACTGTCACGGGGCTGCAGGCCTTCGCCTAGGGCCCCGAGGTTGTAGTTGCCTTGCTATCTTCTAGTAGTCAAAAACAGTCTCAAGTCGATTGGTTAAGGCAAAACAAAACAAGGGCTTTATTCCCCTTCCCCAAGGATATCATGTGCATAACCAAAACCAGGGAAAACAAAACAGTTTCTCTCAAAGAAAAATATCTTCTTTTTCTTTGCTCTTTTTACAGGGCTTCAGCACAAAGACTCAATATAATCTGCAAGACATAATGTACAATCCATAGGAGCCTGTTCTGGAACCCTGGTATTACTTTCCCATTGCATCTCCTCACCTTCAGCATACATTGTGCTTGGGTTTAAACCTTCACAGCTGTTTTTATGAAGACCCCTCTCTGAAAGTTCAGATAGCATACAGGGACACAGTTCTGTGCAAGTATGTTTAAGAGTACCTGTATCTGTAGGGTTGCCTCTCCAGCTCTCCTTTTCCGCCCTCCAGTTGTTAGGGATTGTTTTATAGCTTCCCGCAGATATTTCTGGTCTGGAGCACTGCTCTGACCCTCCATTCCGAATGGAGCTTCTAGCTTTCCCTCTCACCGTGCTAGGCTCCCACTTGTATAATTGTTGAGGTCTTTCCTCTGGCCGTGAGGACTGGGGACTTTCCTGCTCACTCAGTCTAGGTAGCCTCCTAGCCCCAGGTTGTGCCTTCCCTCTCTCTGGAGCACTGGCTTCTCTCCCTGGGCTGTAAACAGGTTCCTCATGGGACCTCCAGCTACCGGCAGTCTGAGCACTTCCCCTGCCACGTTCCTCTGAAGCCTTGCCTCTGCTGCTTCCTGTTCCAGTGACACATCCAGTGCTTCCTCTGTTCATCAGGCTTCTCCCTCTGTGACCTCTGCCTCCCTGGTTGCTGACCTCTGCTCTCTCCTTCTGCTTCTCTTCCTCTTCCTCCAACTTCCCCCTTGCTGGATCTACCAACCAGCTTTTATCTCCCTGTTCGCTATAAGCTGACTGTGCTTTCTTGGACAGGTGATCGTAATCAATCCCCAAGCTTTCTGCTATGTCATAGCTTGGGTGTGGTAGTTCTGCTCCTCTGTTCCTTTGCTTCTCCTGAGCTGTACATGCTGGCTGCCTAACAGATTCTAAGGTAAATTTCTCCTTTCTATCTATCTGCATAGGCTCTGTGTGGGCTTCTACGTCACAATACCTACGGGTCAAAAGATTTCCTCAGATGTTGATGCCTGGTTTACAAGTGGTAGATGTCTTGAATGTTACCTCTATGTTAGAGTCTTCGGATATGGATATAGCTTCTCCTGCTACCTGCTTAGTAACTTTCGCTTTAGCATCAGATAGGGAATGTTTTTCATGAAGAGGAATGTTGCTTTTAAGGGCTTCCTGGTCCACATGTTTCCTGATTTAGCTAGGGAAACCCAAAGACGCAGGAAAGAATTTTTAATCCTGCGCCCGAGGGTCTCTCAATTAGGTGGGCTCTTCTTTCTGAAATATCCCTGTAAATGTCTTGTTAAATTAGAAGGTAATTCTTGTATATTTTTTCCCATCTCAGTTGATTTCCTTTTTAAATGCCCGAGGGGTTGTCAGTGGTGGGACCGTCGCCTGTTCTACACCGACTTGATTGATGTTGGCTGATATGTCTCTGCACATTTCCTTTTAGAGTTTATTGTTGTATACTTTTCCTATTTTATTTGGATCTCACAATTGTGGGCTAGAGCGGGAATCTCAGGTTATTTTATTTCTTCTGAACTTCTGTTATATGGTGTGTATTCCCTGATATCTCGATTTCCTGTGCAAGTGATTATATCCTTGTAATATTTTGTATATTCTATAAATATAAAATAAAAAAATAAAAAGTTACCCCTATGGGCTTTATTTTCAATAGAAAAAATACTTACACAAGAACTCGGTGCAGACATCCACAGGCGCTTTCTACCCCAAGCAAATGCCAAGGTGAGAGTATGCATGTTCTCTTTTGCAAAAGGGGGATTTTGGGTTCTGGGCAAAGCTTTTTTTTTTCTGCAACAAGAGTTTTTTTTTCCTCTCCTCTAGCCTTCAGGTTCAAAGAGGTAGGGCAGGCTCTTTGAAGTCACTGACCTCATCAGGTGTTAGTTGTCTCAAACAGCTTGCTTAAGAGTTAAGCAGCTGAGTGCTGTATAAAAGTTTACATTGTCTTGCAGGCTCTATCATTGCTAGACTGTCTGTATTGCAAGCAAGGTAATACTGTGAGCTCCTGATACAAACTCTCTGCCTGAGAACTCTTAAAGGGGACTTTTTGTCATCTTTAATAGCTACATTTTGTTGCTTTTCTGCTGTAGTGCAAAAGGGGAATATATTTTGTGTGTTCTGGGGCAAAGCTTTTTTTTTCCTACAACTAGAATTTATTTCCTCTCTTCTAGCCTTCAAGTTCAAAGGGGTAGGTAAGCTCTTTGAAGTCACTGACCTCATCAGTGTTGGACCCCTCCTTTCCCAGCTCCCACCAACTCATGTGAGAATTCTCGCTAAATAGAGCAACTCCCTAATTAGGTTGTGACTTAGGCAACAGATTTTTAGTGGTTGGTAGGGAAAATCTAGGAAGCAAATAGATCCATATTTGGATATCTACTAAAAGTAAATAATTTGCCATCCATCAAGAATCTTTGATTATGTAATTTTACAAAGGAAACTCATCAATCTATATACTTCAGACACATAATATCAAGATTTACTAGTGTAAAGTAATAACTGTTTAGCAAGGAAGCAGGGCCTCACACAGGGACATAGAACAGCACTGTTATAACACACATAAAAGAGGTTAGCTGCTTTTTTCCTGAAAGGATAGCTGTGGAAAAGGTGTCTCTTTTTTTTACCTAAACAAGCACTAAAGCTCCACCAACTGAACAATGGCTGGGAAAAATCGTACCGCCAAAGCTGTTGTCCCCGTTACAGTTTCTGCCTCTGTCCAGACAGACAGTCCAATGCCAGTCAAGAAACCAGTTCCATGTGAAAGATGCTTGAAAGCTGAAGTGCTCATGAAGCAAGTGGAGGAGCTCAGAGAAGAGGTGGCAAGGCTGAGAAGCATTCGCCACAGTGAGAACAATGATAAGATGCTTCTTAAAGCATCCAAGATCTCCAACAGAGGTGAAGATGGGAGGCTAAAGAATGAAAAGAGTTGGACATGAGACACCAGAGCATGCAGAATCAACAATCCAACTCATCCAACCCATCCAACCCTTAAAATGAAGAACCAGTATGCAGCCCTGGAAGTAGAAGATGTGAAAGCATCCAGGAAAGGGAAGAACCATAGCTTGAGCACCCCAAAGTTAAAGAATCAGTCCCACAACAAAGCAAAGGGTAGTGGTGGTTGGTGACTCTCTACTGAGGGATACTGAGGCATCCATCTGCCAACCAGACTTGATGTCCAGAGAGGTGTGCTGTCTGCCAGGTGCTAAAAATCCAAGATGTTACAGTGAGTTTGCTGAGACTCATCAAGCCCACTGACTATTTAATGTTGCTCATCCATATTGGCACAAATGATACTGTTGGGTATTTCTCTGAGCATATCAAAGTGACCTCATGGCTCTGGGAGAGAGAGTGAAGAAGATACGTGCACAGGTGGTGTTCTCTTAAACCCTCCCTGTTGAGGGTGAAGGCCAAGGCAGGGAAGCCCACATCCTGGAGATGAATGCATGGCTGCAAGGATGGTGTCATTGAGAGCATTTTGGTTTCCTGGACCATGGGATGATTTTCCAAGGGTTGTATAGCAGAGATGGCATCCACCTATCCAAGAATGGTCAAAGTATCTTCCACAACAGACTAGCTAACCTACTGAAGAGGGCTTTAAACTAGATTCATTGGGAATAGGTGAAGAAATCCCTGAAGTAAGTGAAAGCCTCCAGGTAAGTGAAACAGTAAATACTTCTGTAGAAATTGGTAAAAGGGGCAACATCTGGAAAATGGTCTGCATAAATGCTGGTAGCATAGGAAATTAGATCCCAGCTGTTGAGGCTTTAATGGAAGAGGCTGACTTGGATTTAGTGGCAGTTAAGGAGACATGGTTCACGGACAGCCATGAATGGGATGCAATTATTCTGGGCTATATTTTACTAAGGAAGGACAGGGTAGGAAGAAAGGGAGGAGGAGTGGCACTATATGTAAAATTTATATTAAAGCCATAGAATTACATGGCTTAAAAGGACAAAAGGAATCACTGTGAGGGAAAGGGAAATCCATTTGCATTGGTTAGCCAGTCTGCTGTGGAAGATACTTCGACCCTTCTTGGATAGGTGGATGCCATTTATGTTCTGCAACCCTTGGAAAATCATCCCATGGTCCAGGAAACCAAAACACTCTCAGGGAGAAGAAGTGGACAGAGATTTAATAGAAGACATATGCAGTATTGCAATGAAAGGAGAAGTACTAGTGATAGGTGATTTCAGTATGCTGGATGCTGATTGGCACATCCCTGCTGTGGTGTCATCTAGGAGTAAGGAGATCCTAGATTCTCTACAGGGAGAACTATTATGGCAACTGGTAAAAGATCCCACACATGAAAGGGCCATACTGGATTTGGTGCTTACCAATGGGGTACGTGTTTTTGATGTTATAGTGGAAGATCATCTCACATCCAGTGATCACCAGACGGTGTGGTTCAGTATTAAGACTAGGGCTGAAAACATTTATTCAAAAGCGAGGGTCTCAGACTTTAGGAAAACTACTTTGCCAAGATGGGACAATACCTCAAGGAGTCATTAGCGGGATGGGAACAGCTGGAGGATGTAGAAAAGCAATGGTCAAAACTGAAAGGAGATATTTTAAGGGTAACAAACCTTTTTGTTAGAAAGGTAAATAAATGTAAAAAGAAAAGGAAGCCACTATGGTTCTCAAAAGAAGTAGCTGAAAAGATGAATAAAAAGAGAGTGGCCTTCATAAAATATAAGAGATCACAGAGAGAGGAAGACAAGCATCAATATTTGGAAAGAGAAGCTAGGAAAATAGTCAGAAAAGCAAAGATACAAAAAGAAGAAGAAATTTTAGCCAATGCAATAAAATGGGAGGGTATAACATTTTTCAGATATTTCAAGGAGAAGAGGACATGCAAATGTTTATGTTTATGTTTATTAAAACTTTATATACCGCCCAATACAATTAGCATCTGGGCGGTTCACAATACATAAAATCAATTAAAAGAAAGAGCTGCAAAAAGAAAAGCAGAAAAGGAATGCCATAAAATCTTAAGAAAAGGAGATAGAAGCAGATAACAGTTGGGGGACACAGAAGGCTAACATGAAGGGAGAGAGGGAACACATTGACAACGCAGGAGGGCGTAGGAGAGAGGAAATGAGGAACTAACGTGGTAATACTAAGGAGGGGAGGAGGACGGAGCTGGGAGGGGGAGGTTGAAAGCAGAACAAAAGAGATGGGTTTTCAGTTTAGCTTTAAAGGATAGGTAGGAGGTTTCTAGACATAGGGAGTGGGGAAGTGAATTCCAAAGCCTTGGACAGAGAAAAAAGAAAGCTGAAGATCGAGTTGATTCTAAGTGTGCTTGGGAGGGAGGGGGAAGAAACATACGGTTGGCGTGGATGGAACGTAGGGGACGGTGAGGGGTATGGAGGTGAACTTGGTCTGCAAGATACAAGGGGATACCAGAATGGATCACCCTGTGAACAAAAATAAGGACTTTAAACTGAACACGAAAGGAAACAGGAAGCCAGTGAAAATGTATTAACAAGGGGGTGACGTGATTGAAGCGTGAAGCGTGAGAGAGAACACGAACGGCAGTGTTTTGGACCCGTTGAAGACGACAAATTTGGGATTGGGGAAGCCCGGCAAGACAAACCTTACAATAGTCGAGACGAGACATGACAAGAGAGATAAGGAGGATGGCCATAGAAGAGGGGGTAAGGAAAGGACGTACAGCACGGAGTTGTCTTAGAGTAAAGAAGGAGCGCTGGACAACCGAGGAGATATGTTCTTTAAAGGAAAGGGAAGAATCAAGAGTTACACCCAAGTACCGCAAAGAGGAAATGGTGGGGATGGGTGAAGAAGAGAATAAAGGAGAGAGGTTAGGAGGGGGATTACCGAAGGTGAACCAGATAGCCAAAGTTTTTGAGAGATTAATGTGCAGAAAGTTGGTCGAGAGCCAGGAGGCTACAGAAGAAAGACAGGTGTTGAAGGCGGTGGTGTCAGGCGCAGCAGAATCAGTGTGAAAGAGGAGAAAAACGTCATCAGCATAGTAATGAGCAGAAACACCGTGCTGTTGAATAAGAAGAGCAAGGGGGGCCAGAAACACATTAAAGAGAAGAGGAGCAAGAACAGAACCCTGGGGGACACCACAGGGAAGGGGAGTTGAGGATGAAGACCCTGAGCCAGTGTGAACTGAAAAAGTGCGACTAAATAGAAAAGAGTGAAACCAGCGAAGAACCAGACTGGAGAGGCCGGCATCCTGAAGACGAGATAGGAGAGTGCGGTGATCAACCAAATCAAAAGTGGCAGAAAGATCTAGAGAAACAGCAAGAGAGTAAACCACGGTCGTGAGCAATGTGCAAATCGTTAAGGAGAGAAAGAAGAACAGATTCTGTGACCCGGGCAGAAACCTGATTGACGAGGATGAAGAGTGAGAGAGGCCTCGAGGTGAGAAGAAAGCTGAGAGAAAACCAGTTTTTCCAAGAGTTTAGAGAGGAAAGGAAGGTTAGAGATGGGACGCCAGCTGGAGGGAGAGGAGGGGTCGAAGGAGCCTTTCTTAAGAATGGGACGGACAGAGGCGTGCTTCCAGGAAGAGGGAAAAGTACCAGAAGAGAGACTAGAATTAAAAAGTGAAAGAATAAAGGGGGACAGAGCGAGAGAAGATTCCAGCAGCCAAGAAGAAGGAATGGGATCGGCAGGGCAAGAGGTTTTACGAGTGGATGAGAAAACCTTAGTAAGAGTAGCAGGGGTGATAGGCTCAAAGGTGGACCAGTGATGTGAGAGAGGGGGGAGGGTAGGGGGAGAAGAAGGGAGAGGAACGGGAGAAGGGGGTGCTACCAAGGGGGGAGGGGAGAGAGGGGGAGGGCAAGAGGGAAAAGAGAGATGGAGAGACTGAACTTTGGAGACAAAATAGGTAGCCAGGGAAGAGGGATCTGGAATAGAAGGGGAGGAAGGAGGGGTAGGGGAGGAATGAGGAGCAGAAAGAGAGCGGAGGATGGAATGTAATTGGCGGGAGGAGTTTGAAGAGGTAGTGATAAGATTAGAAAAATAGTTCTGTTTGGCAGAGTAAAGAAGGGAACGATAGTGACGATGAGCAGAACGGAAACAGGATATAGTAGAGGGGTTTGGGTGTTTGCGCCATAAACGCTCAGCTCGACGAAGATACCTACGGTGGAGGAAGAGCCCTGGATGAAACCAGGGGTGACGGGTGGAGTGGTGGGGATGACGGGGGGGTCGTAGGGGGGCAATGGTGTCAAGGGCAGTAGAGAGGGTTGTGAACCAGGAGTTAGCCTGGGAATCAGGTGAGAGAAGAGGAAAATTTGGGGGGAACAGGGTGTCAGACACAGGGAACTGATGGAGAGTAGCGGGGGTAATAAGGCGGGATGGAGGGGAAGGAGAATTGAAAGAGGAAATCGGGGAAGGAGAGGGATAGGGAAGGGAAAAAAGGAGACAGGAATGGTCAGTCCATGGTAGGGTAAGGGGGAAAAGAGAAGAGGGAGGGAAAGGGGAGGATCGAGGGAAAATAAGTAGGTCCAGAGAGTGGCCGGCGGAGTGAGTGGGAAAGGAAACGGATTGAACAAGAGAAAGATCAGACAGAAAAGTCAGGAAACTAAGATCGCGAGAAGTGGAGGGGGAGTCCACATGGACATTAAAATCACCTAAAATCAGGAGGTGGGGATAAAGAAGAGTAACTTCTGAGATAGTGGCAAGAAGGGTATCCCAGAGCTGGGAGGATGGTGAGGGTGGAACGTAGACAAGGAGGAAATAGAGGGGAGAAGAAGAGCCTAGACGAAGAAGCAAAGACTCAGGATAATGCAGAGCGGGGGAAGAGAGCTCCTGGAAGGGAAGGGAGGAGCGATATAATACTGCGATCCCTCTGCCGCTCCTTCCCCGGTGAGGGGTGGATAAAGCGGAGTAGCCTGGGGACAGGCAGCGGTTAAGAAGTGGCTCCTCACCATCTCTTAGCCAGGTTTTGGTGGTATTGGTGGTATGTGGTATTGTCAGACTCAAGGGTGAAGGGGAGAAATATGTAGAAACTGATGAAGATAAAGCGGAATTGCTTAACAAATATTTCTGTTCTGTATTCAGAAGAGGCTTGAGTAGGAGCCCTGAAAATACCCAAAAGGAGGAACGGAGGTGACGGGGATCTTGAACGATTTTCAGAAAACTAGCTAAACTAAAAAAGTAAACAAAATGATGGGGCTAGATGGGATACATTCCAGAGTATTGAAGGAACTTGGGAAACTGATAAAGCAGAATTGCTTAACAAATATTTTTGTTCTGTGTTCATAGACGAAAGGCCAAGAGCAGGACCTCAGAAAAAACCCACAAATAGGAACAGAAGTGAAGGAAAAAGAGATGTCTGAAGGGAGATATGATAGAGGTCTATAAATAATTGAATGGAATGTAACAGGTAAATGTAGATCAGTTGTTTATGCCATCAAAAAGTAGAAAGACTAGGGGACATGCAAAGAAGCTACAATGTAAACCATTTAAGACTAATAAGAGAAAATATTTTTTTCACTCAATGTGTAATCAAACTCTGGAATTTGTTATCGGAGGATGTAATAAAAGCTGTTAGTGTAGCTGGATTTAAAAAAGGTTTGGACAAGTTCCTGGAGGAAAGGTCCATAAACCATTATTAAAGAGGAGCAAGGAAATCCACTGCTTGCCCTGGAACTGTGTGCCTTTTGGGAACCTGCCAGATACTTGTGATCTGGATTGGCCATTGTTGGAAACAGGGTATTGAGCTTGATGGACCTTGGTCTGACCCAGTATGGCATGTCTTATGTTCTTTGCTCTTATGGGATCTTGAATGATTTTCAAAGAATGTGTTCATGAGGAACTAGCTAAACTAAAAGTAGAAAGAATGATGGGACGGGGTGGGATACATCCAAGAACATTGTAGAAATGCAGGGATGTTCCAGCAGTCCACTGACTGCCCTTTTCAATGCTTCTTTAGAGTCTGGAGTGATCTCAGAGGACTGAAGAAAGGCACACGTGGTCCCTTTACACAAAAGCAGAAGTAAGGATGAGGTTGAGAACTACATGCCGGTTATTCTAACCTCTCTGGTGAGTAAATGATTGGAGATGCTTCTAAAAACAGAGGATAGTGAGGTTGTTGGAGTCCAATAGATTGCAGGATCCAAGGCAGCATGGGTTTACTAAAGGTAGATCTTGTCAGACAAATCTGATTGCATTTTTTGACTGAGTGACCAGGGAGTTGGACCAAGGGAGAACACTAGATGTGATGTACTTAGATTTCAGTAAAGCCTTTGATACTGTTCCATACAGGCAACTTATAAACAAACTGAGCACCCTAGGGATGGACCTTAAAGATGAGTAGGAGGCGACAAAGGGTACAGGTAAATGGAGCTCATTCTGAGGAGAAGGATATTACCAGTGGTGTGCCGCATGGATCTGTCTTTGGTCCAATTCTTTTTAACATCTTTGTTAGGGATATTGTGGAAGGGCTATTGGGGAAGGTTTGCCTCTATGCAGATAATACCAAAATCTGCATTAGAGTAGACACCAGGAAGGAGTAGATAACAAGAGAAGGGATCTAGATAAACTTGAGGAATGGTCAAGAATTTGGCAGCTGAGATTTAATGCTAAAAAATGCAGGGTCATGCATTTGGGCTGCAAAAATCCAAGGGAGCGGTACAGTGTAGGGGGTGAAATACTTCTGTCCATGGACCTGGGCGTGATTGTTTCTGATGATCTTAAAGTGGTTAAACAAGTAGAAAAGGTCACGACAAAAGCCAGAAGGATGATTATGTGCATAGGGAGAGGAATGGCCAGCAGACAAAAAAGGTGATAGTGCCTCTGTATAAGTCTCTAGTGCAACCTTATTTGGAGTATTGTGTGCAATTCTGGAGACCACACCTTCAAAAAGATAAAAACAGGATGGAGTTGCTGCAGAGGGTAGCTACTAAAATGGTTAGTGGTCTTCATTTTAAAGCATATGGGAACAGACTTAAATATCTTAATATGTATACGTTAGAGGAAAGGTGGGATAGAGGAGATATGATAGAGACATTTAATAAATGCACAAAAGGAGAGCCCCTTTCAATTGAAAGCAAGCTCTGCTATGAGAGGACATAGGATGAAGGTGAAAGGGGATAGGCTCAGGAGTAATATGCAGAAATATTTCTTTACAGAAAGAGTGGTAGATGCGTGGAATAGTCTCCCAGTGGAGGTAGTAGAAACGAGGACAGTATCTGAATTCAAGAAAGCATGGAACAAACATAGAAGATCTCTAAAGGAAAAAAAGAGGACTATGTACAGTATTGTAGTTGATATGGAAGGGTAGACTAGATAGGCCACATGGTCTTTTTCTGCCATCATGTTTCTGTTTCTTTCAAAACTGGTACGCTTAGGGGTACTTTTACTAGGGACCAGTAAGGGCACAGGATTTGTGTGTGCTAATCGGCAGCATTAAGGGTTTCAATGTGCATTAAAGGTTGGGGTAGTGAGTAGGCATTACGATGGTAAGGGCACTAGCAGCCTTTTAGCAGGTGGTAACGGGACATCGGCTGTTAAGGGAGCCAAGAGTGCAGGTTAACGTGCGATAAGGATGGTCATCGCAATGAGGCTTAAGAGAGCCTAATTTATGGTCAGAAGTGTGGTGCTGTAAAGGAGCAAAGGGAATTGGTGATGGACAAGTCTCATCCCTATATCACATACAGGTGAGCCAGTGAGTGTGTGGATAATGTGGGAGGCAGCTGGACTGTATCAGTGAAGGGGGTGCTCATGTAATCCACTGTGATGGCAGTGAGTGGCATAGGACTGGGTAGAAGTGTGTCATGGAGTAGCCATCATGGCCACAATGTAGGCATAGAAAGAATGCCTGTGTGGCAGTGGTGACTGCACATCAGCTGAAGGTGAGTTGTGAGTGATACGACCCGAGTAAAATGCCACTGTGTGGACAAGAGTGTAGCAGCTGGCAGGAGAATACTAGACAGAATATGATGGACATATGCTGATGGATGGGTTGAAGGATGGGTGGGGGCAGATGAGAGTGCTTTATGGCCTTGCTGCCCCAGTGTACCCAATGTGACCTCACAAATGCAGATAACTATAGTTGTAGTGTGTGTGAAATAATATTTACTGTGCCACCGTGAAGTCTAATACCAAAAACAAGAATGCTCTCCAGTCAATTCAGACTCCTGGATGTTTTTGAAATATGCTGCTGAAGTGACCTTTCTGAGGCCACAAGGAGCACAAGTGGGATTTGAACCCTGGTCTGTTCCTTACTGAGCCAGAGCTCTGAACATTAGGCTACACCTCCACCCCTTTCTTTATAGCACTCTAGAATAAACCAGACTACAGATCCCTGCCACTAATGACTAAAAACAACCTGACACACATTGTGAGAAAGTTGTAAACCACACCTAGGGCCTGTCTGCAACAGTACACATGCAGCACAGACTGCACTGGAGAATTAATACTTCATCTGCATAACAGACACACAGCAACTGCATGAATCGCCTGTCCAAAAGCCAAGCCACATGTGAGGGGAAGATGCCCTTCTCGCCACTGTACCTCCTAAGCCAAACCACATTCACACACATAGGTCCAATGGGCTGCTACATGCCACTCATCCCTGAGGCAACACATGTACAGGGCATGCATTCACTTGTGACCTGCTATACTCTGCAAGATAAGTACTTTTGTACATACGCCTAACTCAGACCTCAGTCATGACCCATGAGGTCCAATGCAAACCATCCTGCCCTTGTTCCTTCATCATACATGACATGCAGGTACTGTGCAATGCTCTAGTGATAAGGGTCACCACTACGGCTGCAGCTGGGGCTATGTGTGCCGCTAATGGTAAGCCCCTTTGTTTCCCAGGATGCACCTCACAATCCGAACAGCTAAATGCTACTTTTGCCAGTATGGAGAAAGCAGCTATCCAGCACATTTGTAATGTGCAGGTACATTGTGTGCCTCATGCACATAACAACCGCCAGATCCCTAGAGCTGAAGGAGGGCTAGGCTTCATAGAGATTGATCACATATACAGAGCTACTATCATAGGCCTCCAGGCCTACTTAAATGCACCATCAGATCCAAATACGCAAAAAGTGCTGAAATATGAGAGTAAACATTGAGAATCTGTCTCCATCTTCAAACTTGGACAAGCATTCCAATGACTAGAAGAAATGAGTGAAAATCCACAAGCACACACAGGGAAGGAAGTAATAGAATTTGCAAAAGAAAAGAAAAAAACTCTTCAAGGAATTAGATAAACAAACAAGGAAAAACAAGTGGCAGATGCACAAATACACCGGGAACTACAGAGTGTTACTCCAGGAAACCTTTGTCGATCAAGAACGGACACATGAATGGTTAAGGAAGGGTGAACTGAAACTGAAGGATGAGAGGTTGATAGTTGTAGCCCAGGACAGCGGCTTATGAAAGAGATGGTTTACAGTGGGCATTGAAAAAAGTGGCAACACAGACATATGTTGATTCTGTAAGAAAGACCTGGAGATGGTGACTCACCTCATAGCTGGTTCTGAAGTTCTGATGGCATTAAAGGTGAAATTTCACTTACCATTAATTTCCTTTCCTAGAATACTGCTAGACCAGTCCAGACAAACGGGTTGTGTACCCCTGCCAGCAGATCCTGGAGACAGAGAACTCTACCAGAGCTCTAATAGGCTGAACCCTGGTGATGCTGCTGAGGTGATGAGACTGTACCCCAAGGGGTCTCCCTCAGTATTGTATACAAGCTGAACTTCATTATAACTGAACATCTAAATACAGCCAGTCAAGCCGAAACGGCTTCAACTATATACAAGGTGCTGAAAGCACTCCCAGAAACCGAATGCTGCCCAGGAGGAGGAAGGGACCAGAGGCTCACTTGTCAGGCCTCCGGAATGAAAAACAAAAAGGCAGGAAATAACGGCGGCTCCGCTGCACCAACAGGACTGTGACTAACAGCAGGGTGGGTCCTGGACTGGTCTAGCAGTATTCTAGGAAAGGAAATTAACGGTAAGTGAAATTTCACCTTCCAATTCATACTGCTAGACCAGTCCAGACAAACAGGCAGTACCCAAGCTACTGACCTCTAGGGTGGGTCCAAAGCCGCCGAAAGCACTGCCGCGCCAAAACTCATTTCCTGTCGAGCCTGGACATCCAATCGATAGTGCCGGACAAAAGTCGATAAAGACGACAAAGTCGCCGCCCGGCAGATGTCCAGAGGCGCCACATGGGAACGCTTGGCACAAAACATTACCTGAGCCCGCTGGAGTGTGCTCGGAGCCCTACAGGCACGACTTTCGCTGAAGAATATAGGCTGCCTCATTAGCTCCTCTTAACCACCTGGTGATAGTAGCCTTAGAGGCTGCGAATCCCCGACAGGAGCCCGCAAAGAGGACAAAGAGATGATCCGTCTGCCGCAAAGAATTGGTGACTTTAAGATACCGACAGAGGACTCGTTTGAGGTCTAACGCATGTAGGTGACGCTGACGACCCGCACACTGCTCTTGAGAGAATGACGGCAAGAAGAGAGGCTGATTGACATGAAACGGAGTAACCACTTCGGGCAAAAAAGGACGGAACTGTCCAAAGAGTTACACCCTCTGATGAGAAAGAAAGATAGGGATCTCGACAAGAGAGCGCTTGGAGCTCGGAAATGCGCCGCGTTGAGGTTATGGCCACCAGGAACACTGTCTGTAAGGTTAAGTCTTTGAGCGAAGAGGCCCGTAAGGGCTCAAACGGCGAAGCCACTAAGGCCCGGAGGACAAGGGCGAGGTCCCAGGACGGCAATACCGGATGGCATGGAGGCCGCATGGACTTAACCCCTCTGAGAAAACGCGAGATGTCGGCATGCGAGGCGATAGAACGCCCCAAAACTGGACCATGGAAACATGTGATAGCCGCCACCAGAACCCGAAGAGTTCCGAGAGCCAGGCCCTTGTCAAGGCCGGCCTGGAGAAACGCCAGAATGTCCAGAATGCCGCTATGCCAGGGAGACACCCTGCGCTGTGAACACCATGATTCGAAAAGACGCCACACCCGAGCATAGGCTAAGGAGGTGGAAGAACGCCGCGCCCTAAGCAAGGTGGATACCACGCTAGTCGAATATCCCTTGCGAGCTAGCCTGTGGCGTTCAAGAGCCAAGCCGTAAGCGAGTAAGGAGCCGGATCTTCCATGGCAATTGGCCCCTGTTGCAGAAGCACCGGAAAGCCCTGCAGCGGCAGAGGCGCTGCTCACGAAAGTCGGATGAGATCCGCATACCACGGCCTGCGAGGCCAATCCGGAGCTACCAGAATCACCGGCCCGTGATGCTCTCTGATCCATTGAAGAATCTTGCCGACCATGGACCACGGAGGAAAGACATACAGAAGGAGTCGAGGCGGCCACGGCTGCAGCAATGCATCTATCCCATGCGACCCGCTGTCCTTCCATCGGCTGAAGAAGATCGGTGCTTTGGCATTCTCCCACGTCGCCATGAGATCCACTGCCGGCTGACCCCATTGCTGAACAATCAGCCGAAAAGGAGCTGACGCCAGAGCCCATTCTCCGGGATCCAGCGTATGGCAGCTGAGGAAGTCCGCTTCGATGTTGCATTTCCCCGCAATGTGTTGTGCTGAAATGGCGAGTAGATGCTGCTCCGCCCATGGGAGGAGGAGCCTCATTTCTCTCAAGACCCCTGGACATTTCGTGCCCCCTTGGCGGTTGAGATATGCCACCGTCGTGGCATTATCAGAGAGAACGCGAACTGCCTGACGGTGTAGGACAGGTAGGAATCTCCGTAAGGCTAAGCGAACCGCTCTCACCTCGAGGCGATTGATGGACCAGTGGGCCTCCGGAGGCACCCAGACCCCCTGTACTGCGTGCGTGCCACAAAGCGCTCCCCACCCGGAGAGACTGGCGTCCGTCTTGAGAAGCAGCCAGCGCGGAGACTCAAAGGGAACCCCCTGGAGAAGGTTGCGTGCCCGGAGCCACCAACGAAGGTCTAGCCATACCGCCGGCGGAAGTGGAAGTTGAACCTGATATTCCTCCGACACTGGTGACCATCGTGATAGGAGCGCCCTCTGCAACTCGCACATATGCGCCCTCGCCCAGGGCACAACATCGATGGTCGCCGCCATGGACCCCAGAAGCTGGAGGTAGTCCCAAGCTCGAGGCGTCTCTCACCGCAAGAATTGCTGGAGCTGATCCACAATCTTTCTGAAGCGACCTTGTGTAAGCATCACCCGCCCGCGGCGAGTGTCGAACCGAGCACCCAGAAATTCGAGGTCCTGAGACGGCTGGAGGCAGCTCTTGGAGTGATTGATCACCCACCCCAGACTCTCCAGGAAAGCCACTATGCGGGCTACCATCTCGTGAGCCTCTGACAGAGAGTCTGCCCGAATTAGCCAATCGTCCAAGTAAGGATGCACTCGGACCCCCTGTTTGCTTAAGGCCATTGCCACCACCACCATTATCATGGAGAACGTCCGTGGCACTGAGGCTAACCCGAAAGGCATGACTTGGAACTGAAAATATCGGCCTAGAACCGCAAATCTGAGGAATCGCTGATGCTCCATCCAGATGGGAATATGAAAATAGGCTTCTGCAAGATCGAGCGATGCCAGAAATTCGCCCTTGCGCACCGCCTGGATTACGGAACATAACGTCTCCATCCGAAAATGAGGAACCCGAAAGTTGTGGTTTACTCCCTTGAGGTCTAGAATAGGATGAAAAGAGCCATATTTCTTGGGCACCACAAAATAAATGGAGTACCGACCTGTCCCTGCTTCGTGGGGCAGGACGGGACAAATGGCGTTCAAGAGAAGCAGGTGCTCGAGAGTGGCCTGGATGACCCGGCGCTTCTCGGGAGAACCTGCCGGAGAGACTAGAAAGGCCTCGGGGATCGGGCAAGAGCACTCGAGAGATGCTGTCGAGAACCCAAAGATCGGAGGTAATTCACGCCCACTCCTGAGAAAACAATGCCAGCCAACCTCCTACTGGTGGCACAGACCGGAGTGGACCTAGCGCCCCGTCAGCGGGAGGACCTCGCGGTCCCTGAGAACTTTCCCCCTGCAGAGTAGGAGTCAGAACCTTTCCGGGCCCCCTGAAAGGACTGGTTTCCTCTTCCAGAGAGATTAGGCTGAGCAGGCGGCAAGGAAGGTTTGAAGGAACGATACCTACTGAAGTCCCTACTTCTAGAGAAACGGCGAAAAGATTGTGCTCAAGAAGACCTGCGAGACGAAGCCCGCGGCCTATCCTCCGGTAACCGTTGGGGCTTAACCTCCCCAAGATCCTTCACGAGCTTGTCCAGCTCCTCACCGAACAGAAGCTTACCCTTGAAAGGCAACTTAGAGAGTCTGGACTTGGAGCTGACATCCGCCGCCCATTGACAAAGCCGAAGCCACAGCCAACGCCTTGCCACCATCACGGCTGCCACTGATCGAGCCGAGAGGCGCAACAGATCATAAAAGGTATCGGCCAAGAAGGCCGTGGCAGACTCCAGCTGACCGAGAGAGGAATCCTCTGGCAAACGCTGGATCCAGCGCAACAGCGCTCGGGCTGTGAGCCCCCCGCATACCATCGCCTGCAGAGCCATGGAGGACGTGGAGAAAGCCGTTTTCAATAGGTTTTCCACCTTCTGGTCCTGTGGCTCCTCCCTCCACAGGGATGGTGGTATGCTTAGTAACTCCGGAAACCAAGCCATCTACCCTAGCCACTGCTCCAGAAGCTCCGGCGGCCAAATATATGGCTGCTCTAGGCGACGAGCGTTACGCAATGGCGTGTCCGGAGAATCCCATTCCCGGGACACCATTTGCTGCAATTCGGTAGGGAAGGAAAAGCCTTAGAGGGCTTTCGAATGCCCTGCAAGATGGGGACTGCCTGAGACTGAGCTTGAGAGGCTTGAGGTTCCGCTGGCGCGGAAAGACGAAGTGCTTCCGACACCTGACCGACGAGGGCGGACAACTCCTCTTTTCGGAACAGCCGGATATCCTGTGACTCCTCCGGCCCGGGAACAGAAGAATCCGATGCAGAATACCCCCATCTTCGCGCCCAGAGAGATCCTCGGACTCTCCCTCGGAAAACCCATCCTTGCCAGGGTCGCGATCGTCCTCCATAAGCAAGTGCAATGACTTAGATGTACGTTTGCGAGCTACCATACTCTTAGAATGCTTACGGCCAGAGGAAGCAGCCAAGCGCTCAGATGCCACTGGCTGCTGTCCCACCGAAGGAGCCGAGGATTCAGCTCGTCATAAGGTCCATGCCTGGCGGAAAAGCAGGAGAAGTTGGTCCTTGAAGGGTGAGCCAGGTGCCAAGGAGCTCATGGCAGCCGGAGAGACCCCTGTAGGGGCTCCCTGCAATGTGGGCACCGAAAAATAAGTTAGCGGACCCTCCAACGCAGGCAATTCAGGAGCCGTGGCTTCCTGAGCTGACAAAAATGCTGAAGACTCCCCTGGGTGTGCCAGACAGGATGCGCATTGTTGAATTTTCAGCTCCTTTTGCTTCCTGTTGCACACAATGCACCTAGGACCAGAAGAAGGCATTGTGTGTTCAAAAAAGTGTATTTAAATTTTTTTTTCTTTTCCTGATCACGCATTTTGGAGACCGGTAGGCTCTAAGTGAAGCATTCAGCAGTAAATAACATTGAGTGCTGCATCTTTGAACTAGTGAACGCACCATACAATTTGAGAAGAAACCCACGTCTGTGAAACACACGAACAGAGCCAGGGGGCATTCGATACAATAAGACAAGCATTGGGGCATTCGATATGCTAACATATGCACTAAAAGATTAAACCATTAATAAAATCAAAAAAGTGTAAATATACATACAAAGATCAATTGCAGAAACTAAAGGAATGAATGAATAGAGGTCGTTGATGCAAAAGGGCAAAGTGGCTGAGGGCGAACGTCAGTTAAAGCCAGTGCCGTGACGAGTCTGAGACCTCTAATTCCCTTTAAAGATCTGCGTGAAAGTGTTGATATAGTGAGAGTAAAAAGTAAAAAATAGGAAGTTGCAATAGAGGAGCTTCATAGCCTAGAATACAATTAGAGGGAAATATAATTTTTAAGATAGGCAGTTACCCTCTCTGAGAGGACACCCATTCTTGAGGGATATAGTGGTTAAGCAGAAAAACACCAGAACACCATTGATAATAGAGGTGTAAGTTCTAAGCGACTACTCTGTGAATCGCGTGGAGAGGCAGAAGATCCTGAAATACCAGGAAATGCACTTAGAGACCAAGAAAATGTAGCAGAAGGATACAGAAATATTTCTTATTGTGTTGAGTGCCACAGGCTTGATAAAGAAGAATTTTCAAGCACATCTTGACAAACTACCCATACATGTGACATCTTACGAACTCCAGCAGGAGGCTATCTTTGGCATGATGCAAGCACTACACTGAGCCTTAGTAGTAAATTTGAGAGACTGAGACCATACTCCCCATGCCCTAGCTTAGAAGTGAGGTTCACGACTGTCATGGTATGTGCAAAACTAACCCATTTGGAGAAACTACCCTGATGCAAATGACCTTTTTCACTGGCCACCCTGAATATGAAGAAGGACACACATCACCGAGTCCCCAGTCCAAGCACATCAATAGATTGTCTCTCCATGTTCTGGAGCTGTTCCATTTCATTGCCAGAATTCTGCAAGTGTTCTGTGTGGTATGTGATGCTAGCCATTCAGTACCCTGTACAACTGCAGCATGTTGGTGTGGCATGTCCTATCTGACTCTTGTGTCCTGCACCCGTTGGCCATGGACTCTCGTGTAACATTTTATGTCATGGTCTATGGCTGGGGCAATTGTTCCCAAAAAAACCTGAATGCAGTGAGTGTAGTCTAGGCAGCAAGGGGGGGGGGGGGGGGGAGGATGCTGATGCCAAGCTGCAGGGCTTGTCAAAACCATCGACAGCATCAGGTTACCAGCAGCCCAAGAAAATCTGCTCTTCTCTCTTTCTGAGACATCTAATCAGATAGATCAGTCCCACTCAGCCTGCATGTGCAGTACAATACTGGGCTGTGTCTGCCACTCACATACCATCTGTGCCCAGTGTATTAGTCACCATCCATTACATGTACACATAGCCACCATGAAGACATTGGCTTCGTACAAGCAACATGAACAGCCAAGCAGTCTGGATAGTGACTAGACTACCATAAAGAAGCAGCACCCATGTCACTGCAGATTAACTCTAGATAGCACTATGTTGATATACTGCGGTGAAATGGTCACAGCTTGGTCAGAGAGAGAGAGGTCTCCCAGCATGACCAAATGTGTGCTATCAGGTCATGATCATGCCAGACCCATGTTAAGATGTTTAAGCCATTTACGTATTCTCTGACTCATCTGCATTCTGTGCAACCTGCTCTGTTTTGGACAATACCCAGAATCCTCTGCTCTGCATTTGTGCACCCTTCTATTTGGAACTTGGAGACAGCTAATGCAATGCAAAGAACCCTAGAAAGTGGCCAAGAGACCGGCAGTGAGTGCATGGGGGCCCACAGTGGCCTACATCTGTCACATGCCCGAATAGTGTGTTCCCCTGACAGTGAGCACTGAATATAGTGCCAAGCTCATACTCCCATATTGTGTCATGTCCTTGGCCATGGACACTGTGAAAATGGCCAGTGCAGCACACGCACTCTCCCATGCTTCAGACGCAGTCCCCCCTACCCTAAAAGCATGTGGAAGCATGGCAGATTGGATGTGGGATTAGATGTTGGTACAGCTGCTGGCTACACATAAGCTGCCATCTCCAAGCTCTTTGTACTCTAACAATGTTCTTGAGGCTGTCACACTCGATGCCCGTGGAGACTGGGTGAGGCAGTAAGGCAGGGCCTCTGATGTGAAACATGCAGAGACTGAGTAGACCCTCAGAACTTCTGTGCAAATGAACAGAGCCACAGGCCAGATATGCCACCTACCAGAGACACAATCAAAACATGTATGGGACTGTTTCCCCCCACCTCCACCCCAACATTCACCTCCAGGCACTGCCTTCCCACATGGTGCAGAGACCAACATGACATTCTGTGACACATACCTCCCGCTGGAATTGTGCCTGCACCATTCAGAGGTCTGTGTCTCACTGTCACAATCAGTCAAACCAATGCATGTTGGCTCTATAAACATAAGGCTGGTTGTTGTTATGGGGTAATACATGATATCATGCTGAATGCTGTGGTCAATTATCAGTAGACAGTGTTGAGATATTGTATATTGTGTGCAGATGTGGCTGAATCGGAAATACCTGTATGTGCATCCTGTGCATGGAGCTAACAAATGTTCAATAATAGCAGTAGTAGTAATAACTCAGCTGCTCATGGCTCACAGAACCCAAGGCCAGCCCATGCACTAGGCAAACTAGGAAGGTGCCTCAGTCCACCGATCATGGTGGACAGCATACTGGCAGATCCCTCCCTTTCTACAAGCATGGCACAGCTGCCAATTCAGTGCTGTGAGTTGCCTTAAAGCAGTGGGACAGGAGCGGCATGCCATGAGCACACATGCTGTTGCCTTATGCCTTGCTACCATACGGAAGGGAGGAATCACCATGGCTCCACTGCCCCTGACAGTGCACATAGCAGCATTGTACCTGACATGCAGGGCAGGGAGTTCACCACCCCCACCCCCACACGCTGCCAACATGGCTCTGTGATGGCAGTGACATGACTCATTTGTGACAGCAGCAGTATGTATGTGTGCCGCCATTATCACAGAGGAGTCGCACCAGACATCACTGAAGTGTAACCTAGACAGCCGCCTAGTCTGCCTAGCGGACTAGCTGGCTTCACTCAATTGTTCACATGATCCCACTTTTGGCACCAACATAGTGCTCTTTATTAGATGGGTACCATGCTGTGACTGCCAGTGGACCACTATCATCACTAATTTCAGGCTCCAGTCTGAGAGGTGCATACTGCATACATATGAACAGGCTCCCTGTGTGGTGTTTAACGCTTGAAAACGGCTCTCTCCTTCCAAAAAGACTCCTTAATGCCAGTTTTGAGCTGGCGTTAAGGTCCCTGGCAGATGCACCTCTAATGCTCGCTAATTGCTACTGGCATTAGGGTCAAACCCACTGTCTCTGCTCATGATGCACCCAGTTAATGTCCCTTCTCCACTCCTTTGTAACGTACTGCCTGGTAACATGTTACTATCCAGTAAGCTAGTGTTATTGGTGCTTCCCGCAGTGGTAACTGCTACTGGGCACCGATAACACCTGCTAACTGGACCTCTCTGCACTTACCAGTCCTTAGTAAAAGTACCCCTTAGCATGGATAAAAATACTCATGGACTTTGACCCAGTATGAACAGTTTGAAAACTGTCTTCTTAAAGTTTAGTTTCAGGCTGCAAAGTGTCAAAATGGAAAACAGAATTGAATGAATTTCAAGCTGATTTTGGGACAGAAAATATAGTTCTTCAAATAATATTCATATACTTAAAGAGAATTAATGAACAAATAAACCTCTTCCAAAGATGGGGAAGCTGTAAAACTAGAAGGCATAACATGAAGCTGCAAGGGGGTAAATTGAAAGGCAATGTCAGGAAATACTTTTTCTCTGAAAGGGTGGTGGATGCTTGGAATGCCCTCCCGATGGAGGTGGTGGGGCAAATACAGTGACAGAATTCAAAATGGCATGGGACAGACACAACGGATCCCTTTACAGCAACAGGATAAAATCAAAATAAACTCAACTATCTAATTTCTCAACAAACAGGGGTGTCCTACACAGAGCGGTGGGTTCACCCCTAAATCAAGACATGGGGAGGGTGACCTGCACGGAGCGGCAGGTGCACCTACTCTTGCCATCTTATTGGGCAGTTTAGATGGACCATACTGGTCTTTATTTGGCGTAATTTACTATGTTACTATAATACAGTCTGGCTAATAGTGTGATATAAGACATATCACATGGCTGCAAGATTCTTGTTTCAAGGACTTACAAACGTTTTTAAAATAACATGTATGCTTATTTTCACCTTGACATTTGCTTGGGGTAGAAAGCGCCTCTGGTAGGTAATTTTTCTATTGAAAATAAAACCCATGGGGGTAATTTTATAACAGTATAACTGGCTTGCTTACCTAGCATGCAGGAAGATGGTAGCAGAAGTGGGATTGAAAACTAAAGCTTCAGGTTTTACAGTTGCCTTCTCTAACCACTAGGACACCTCTAGTCTATAAAGTTCAGGGCTCAGCAGAAAAGAAAAAGATGTGTTGGGGTATCTTTCTCTGGGACAACGTGCAATGTCATTCCTTCCGCCAAGGTGAATGAGGATATAGGCCAGGGACTGAATATCTTCAAGCGATCAACAATTTCAAACAGCTCAAGAACACTGCAGAACAGAGGCCCAAACCACAAACATGTATTCTAGTGCTGCATGCTACCCACCATCTGAAGCTCCTGGGACTGTTCTGCTTCTGTTGACACTAGAGGATCTGAACCCAGTACAAATATCCCACTACTTGGCGTGGGAAGGGATTATCTCTACACCTGAATTTTATGTGCTTCATTTTAAAACCTTAGCAACACTTCTGGCATACAATCTCCTTTTAAACAGTTTATTGTACATCTAGTCCCTTGTTTTCCATGGATAAGGTTGGCTGCCTTTTGAAGTATTTACAGTTTTAATACATTGCTGTAAAATGCCCTCCCCCAGCTCAACATGGGATATTAAACCATTCGATTACCTACTTCTCCTTTACTGCTCATCGGGGCTGTAAATTAACGGTATCCCCGGGCACAGCTTAGGAGCGCTGAATGAGGTTACATTGTGCTTACACAGTAACCTATTAATGCTCTGTAAGCCCTTTCCAGTCTATAAAATGATTCAAGTAAACAGCTACATGTTTGCCAGCTGATGTTTTCTATTCTGCACAAGATACGGGCACTGGGGAAACAAAAGATGGGGAAAAAATGGCCTCCACCAATGGCAACACTGCTGTGACAATGCTGCATGACATCACAAACAGCAAGGCTGTGCTTCAAGTGAACCCAAACCTTCCTCTCTGACTCCGCTCCTCACCCCAAAAGGCATCACATTAACAGAACATTTCTGCCAATACCATAGGAAGAAAGCATGTTGATAAATTCTGCTTTTGGAACACTATTTATTCACAGGTTAATAGCAGCCAATTAAAACATCGCACAGTTTCCTTTTGTGCACTGTTTATTGGTAAATTATTGCTTTTGCTGTTGCAGAGTTTAATTAAAAAGGAGAATGGATTAAACGTAGCAAGGTTCATGTTTGATGAGTATTTACTCTCTTCCACTTTAGGGTGGTTAGCTTGGAGAAATGAGTTACCTTAAGATAGGTACAAGCACCAGGCCCTCTGGTCAGTTGCACACAATCCTGGTCTCATGCCAAAGAAATCTGTGGATTTGTAGTCCTGTTTTTCTTGGTAAAGAGGAAACTATGGGCTTATAGATGCCGTGAGGCAAGAGTGGAATTGGATCAATCTGTCCAGGCGACATGGAGGCAGTGATCTTGAAGCATCATTAACACTCCTAATACACGAGCAGAACCCACAGTTACTAAGAGGATGCATTAGCAATTCATAAATATCATGAGTGGGGTGGAACGGGTGAATAGAGAACAATTATTTACCCTTTAACACTAGAAGCCCCAAAAAGGCATTTTAGAAATCCCAAAGTGCGTCAATTGATGCATTATCATGACAACTGCGTTGAGCATGAAATGCAGATGTGAATTAATTTGAAGTTACTTATTTGTTTACTATGTGCAGTATGCGACATCATTACATAACTGACATAGTTCTAGCATTGGCGCTGGTATAAACCTTTGAAGATGCATTTGCGTCAATTTGAGGCTTCTAGTTTAAAATAGTGCAGAGTAGGGAAACTCCATGACACCAACAAGTAGAAAATGTAAAATAAAATGAAGAAAGTCGTTTTTCATTTTACAATTAAGCTGTGGAATTTCTTGCTAGAGGATATGGTCAAGGCATCTAGCACAGCTGAGTTTAAAAGGGTTTTGCAGAAGTTCTTGGATGAAGACTACATAAAGAATAACCAGTTAGACTTGTGAAAGTCATCCTTCATCTCTGGGAATGAGTAAAAAGGAACATGGGATGTGCTGGGTACTTCCTTGTGACCCACACTGGATATCGTTAGAGAAAGGATGGAGGGCTCGGTGAATTTTTGGCCTGACCCAGGCTTGGCACATCTTATGTTCTCATAAAAAGACAAACAAAATCTGCTGCTATTTTTCAAAATATTTCTTAGAACCCTAAAGAGCAGCAATACAAATGTAATGGGCTTCCAAATGCATAGAATAACCTATGGTTGAAAAACAAACAATGAGCACGGGGAAGCCAGACATTCTGGACAACTGCTTCAGTACTTTCGGTCATCAGATACGGGAAGGCGCCTAGGTGTTGGATGAGATAATGGTCTGGCATGGAACAACCTTCCAGCAGAGATGGTGGAAATGAGGAGAGTATCTGAATTCAAGAAAGCATGGGACATGCACCAAGGATCTCTGAGAGAGAGGAAGGAATTGCAGAGATGACAGCTGGTGTGAAGAGCCAGACTGGACAGAATGTATTATCTTTATTTGCTGCCTCTTTCTTTGTTTCTATCTTAATCAACATAGAAAACCCGGCTTGAAATGGCTCACCAGAAAAGGTAGTGGATGCCAGCACTATAACTAAATTTGGGCATGCTTTGTAAAAATATAAAGGCAAATGGTAGGAAAAGGGCTCAGAGGTCAAGTCAAAGATGTGGGGTGGTTTATCTATGAAACTTTATAGGTTCATCTTTCCAAACTGGTAGGAAGATACTCTACTAGGCACTGGATGGTGCCATTAGCCTTTATATGCTGTCATCTATATGAGATGTGTGTCTTTCTATCCGCACACCCAACTTTATTCTTTGCTCATTCTCCATCTCTGTCATTATTGGATCAACACAAAAGCCAGAAGGATGAAACCCTTCAGCCAATGCAAGCTGCTACTGCATGTGCACGTGTGGTTAACACTACCTACTGTAGACTGGTCCAAGCCTTTGTGGCTACTAGATCACTAATGCTATACAGATGAAGATTAACTCTACGGGAAATACCAGTGTGCATGAAGATGTCATAGTCCTCTGCAGGCTGCATCTTCAAATTCTTTCCATATGGAAACAACACTTCCTGGGCAGTTGCTAGCTACCATAAGTCAATGACTTGGCATCTGCTATTGACAGGGCTAGGTCATGGAGAGACTGAACCTCTTTGCTATCCTTAATTCTGTGAATTCAAACTCCAGACCATGTACACCTTCATAAATACACCTCTTCAGATGTATAGGGAGAACTGCACACTGAGTCCTTGGCTTCTTCTCATCCAACATTTGAACTTCTACAAGTTGCCTTCAGACAGAAAAGTTCTACAGATATCTAAGTTTTTTTTATTTTGGAACTTAATCTCTTGGAGTTGCTGCACACAAATCATCCAAGTTGTCCTCTTAATGTTTAAGAAGCCAGTGGGTCTTTCCAGACAGCAGAAGTCAAATGGAAATAGTGTAATGAAAAAGACACATGCCATACTTTTTTCAGACCAATTAAGCCTATTCAAAATAATGTTCCTAAATCATTTTCAAGAAGGACAGGCTGTCTTGTAATTCAACCTTTCCTGGGACCACTTATCTAGCATGCTGACCAATGATTTGACAAGTCTGTGTAGCAATTACTTGGCTATACAAGAAGCAATTACTATAGGTAATTCCAGTGCCAGGCAGCATAGTACCAAACTGTACCCATTCAGCAAGCTTGCCTTTTAGAACTGTACCTGTCAAGCTTCTGTTTAATAAAATAGAGCTTTGCTGGCATATAAATGGTTTTGCAGATGCCTAAGGGAGTGGGATTAAGTTTCAAAGGGAGCTATCATCTGCTTTTCCCTACTGCAGTGCAATTAGCACAATTATCTGACACTTAGAAGTACAAATCTGCAATAAGAGTAAGCATGAAAATATATATCCATAGACCCATTGTTTATCTCAGTTAGGATCATGAACCGACAGAGAACACTTTCAGGTCAATATTCAGCTGCCTCAGTCAGTGTTTTTTCCAAACACCAGCCACAGCATTTAAAGAAAATGCATATATTTAGCACAGCTGTCCAGATAATGGCTGGGCCTGAATAAAGGTACACTGCAGTCAGCATCAGGATAGTCGCATAGAGGTGATAGTCCAGGCGGTAGTTACTAAACCGCAGTAAAAGTTTTGATTTTATCGCCTCTTAGTTTACGATGGGAATCAACTGTGCTAACTCAGTACTGCAGGTTAGTAACCCCTGAAGTAAAAGAATAACACAGCTTATGATCAACCTCGCAAGCGGCATTATTTAGCTTCCCTGAAGCTTCGAACTGCTAAGCAGGACCTAATGCTTCGGGGGGGGGGGGGGGGGCGAGGGCCTTCTTAAAGGGGTCATCACACTAAAGTGTGAAAGGTGGAATGGGGAATAGGACCTGTGGCCCAAACACAGGGACCTCCCCTTTTTAACATACCCTCCATACACACAGTGACACGCCCCCCCAAACCACATTCAATGTCCCCCCAGAAGACCTGCACCTCCCAGACCCTGATCTAGAACCACCACCTGGAAGCCATGAAGGCCTTCCTTTCATG
Source organism: Ichthyophis bannanicus (assembly GCA_033557465.1). Lineage (NCBI taxonomy): Eukaryota > Metazoa > Chordata > Amphibia > Gymnophiona > Ichthyophiidae > Ichthyophis > Ichthyophis bannanicus. The sequence continues at coordinate 180,901,407 of CM066045.1, read as the reverse complement.
ATCATTGGTGGTTTAGTGGAAGCCAGACAGGAGCAGCCACAGTCACTCCAGTCCAGTTGGCTGCAGGGTTCAAAATGGCACCCATGACCTCTACTGGTACCACTAGATTAGCGAGATTACCGCTAAGGGCTGCGGAGCCATTTTGAACCTGAAGCCAGGCTGGACAGGAGTGAATGGGGTGTCATAGTAACAGACTGCAAATAAAGACCAGTATGGTCCATCTAGACTGCCTAATAAGGTGGCTAGAGTGGTTGTAACTGCTACTCCGTGCAGGTCACCCCCTCTAAGCCTGTGTTTAGTGTTTTACCTGCTGCTCCATGCAGGTCAGCCTCTCTCTAATTATTGAAGTATAAAAAATATTTGTTTGCTTTGATTTCATTCTCTTGCTATAAAGGGATCCACCGTGTCTGTCCCATGCCATTTTGAATTCCGTCACTGTATTTGCCCCCACCACCTTTATCAGGAGGGCATTCCAAGCATCCACCACCCTTTCAGTGAAAAAGTATTTCCTGATGTTGCTTTTAAGTGTGCCTCCTTGCAGCTTCATTGTATACCCTCTAGTTTTACAGCGTCTACTTCTTTGAAAAAGATTTGTTCATTAATACCCTTTAATTACTTAAAGGTCCACATCATATCTCTCCTTTCCTTCCTCTCCTCTAGGGTATACATATTAAGGTCTTCAAAACTCTTCTCATATATCTTCTGGCGCAGGTTCCAAATCATTTTGGTTGCCTTCCTCTAAACCAGTGGTTCTCAACCCAGTCCTTTGCGACCTCCAGGCCAGTCAGATTGTCAGGATATCCACAATGAATATGCATGAAATAGATCTGCATACACTGCTTCCATTGTATTCAGATCTATCTCATGCATGTTCATTGTGGATACCCTGAAAACTTGACTGGACTAGGGTCCCAGAGGACTGGGTTAAGAACCAGTGCTCTAAACAGTTTCAAGTCTTTTTATAGCCTTTGTGAGATATGGCCTCCAAAATTGAACACAATACTCCAAGTAAAGCCTCACCAACTACTTGTACAGGGGCATTAATACCTCCTCCTTTCTGCTGGTTAGTCCTCTCTATGCAACCCAGCATCGTTCTGGCTTTGGCTACCACCTTGTTGCATTGTTTCGCTACCTTAAGATCCTCAGACATTAGCACTCCAAGGTCCCGCTCCTGGTCCATCTACACCAAACTCTTGTCTCCTATCGCCTACAATGCCTTTGGATTTTGGCGTCCCAGATGCATGGCTCTGCACTTTTTCCTCATTGAATCTTAGAACCGCCAAACATTAGACCATTCTTCCAGTGTTCTTAAATCTTTCCTCATGTTGTCCACTCCCTTAGCAGTGTCTACTCTATTGCAAGTTTTCATGTCATCTGCTAAAACGCAGACTTTTCCATTCAGTCCTTCTGCAATATCACTCACAAATACATTGAACAGTACTAGTCCCAGGCCAATCCTTGAGACACGCCACTATGCACCATAAGGATTGGTCCTAGGACTGATACTGTTCAATGTATTTGTGAGTGATATTGCAGGAGGACTGAATCAGTCCAGTGCCACTCCTGTGTGGCATCCACCAAACCACCAATGATCATGAAAGGTAGGCCAGGTGGCCGTCAGTGGTGGTGAGGAAGTTGAATGTGGTTTGGAGGGTAGTATGTTCAAAGGGTGAGGCTCTTTGACTCTGCCAGGGGGTGGGACCCCCAGCCTGCATTTTGCACTTCGGTGTGCTGGGCCCTTTAAGAATGCAGTTGGGAACATCAAGTCACGTATTACAGGTCCAATTTTTCTGGTGGAAAAATAATGCCCACTTTGAACTGGCATTATTTTTCCATGAATAACATGGCTTGTGGAAAATTGCCATAAGCCGTATTGTTCATTTGAATATCAATGATGCATTTTGCGTGTATTTGCATGCTTTGCATCTCATTAGAATTCACCACACATTGTGCTGGCAATTTGTGCATTTATTTATTTTATTTATTTATTTATTTAATGGTATTTATATAACGCCTTATCATTCAATCAAAGCAGTTTCCACGGCAAACAATCAAGGGGCAAATGCTTTCATGCAGTGTACAGAGTGGTGTGTATGTGTTGGCGGGGATGTGATTAGATTTGGTTTATCTACATAGTACGCTATTATACATCATGAGCTATTATACAGTCTTGGGGTGGTGGGGGGGGGGGGGTTGATGATCTGACTTGTATGCTGGTTCAGGGGGTATGTCCATAGTAATCGATGAACAGGGTTGTCTTCAGCTGTTTTCGGAAGTCCTTGATTTCTGTGGTTAGTCTCAGATTATCTGGGAGGGAGTTCCATATGGATGGAGCAGCCAGGGAGATTGCTCGTTGTGCGGTGTCTTTGCGGGTCTTGGTGAAGTCTTTTGGTGTGTTAACCCGATTGGAGGTGCCTCTTCTTCTTGGCCGCATGCTTGTGTCGGGTTGTATGAGTGTGTGTAGGCTTATGGCGGAGGAGTGTTGTTTGATCTTGAATATGTTTATGATAGTCTTATATTTGATGCGTGAGATGATTGGGAGCCAGTGCAGTTCTTTCAGTATGGGTGTGATGTGATCGTGTCTTGTAGTACCGGCTATTATGCGGGCAGCTGTGTTTTGGGCCAGTTGTAGTAGTCTGAGGGTCTGCTTTGGTAGCCCGGTGAATACTGGATTGCAGAAGTCTAGTAGAGGGGTTATCAGTGAAATAATGAAAAGTATTGCCTTTTAATGTGCATTAAGGGTCAAATAATGTGCATTATTGCCATAATGTACATCAGTAACTACCCCCCCCCCCCCCTTAGACTGCTATCTGCATAACTTTAGGATAGCTTTTTGCTGTTCTGCATTGTCTGACTCAACTGGAGAGCAAATGAAATCTCACCACTATCTAGATAATTACTGGAACCGCTCACCCTTTGCCCTGGCACAGCAGAAAATCACCAGACAGGACCAGCCAGCAGCACTTATCTGGACTTTAAAAAGATATAAATCTTGGTTTAAAAATATCAGGAGGCAATTTTCAGACTGTCCACATCGGAACATAATCTACTAGGTTACTTTATACTAGTAGAGTTTACATTGGCTTTAAAAGAGAACGTGCAAACCTAACTACTTGACTTTCACTTTCAAACTTGATGCGGGCAGAGTATCCAAGGACTTTTGTGTTGGCTTTTTGGGTGGGTAGTTTCTTCTCAGAAAATAGTGGATGCAGAGTTGAAAATGCAATAAGCACATGTTATTTTCCAATCCTGTCCATAACATGCCACAGAAATGTGACAACAGAACATTCTTTGTGGAACAATAGACACATTTTTAGCCGTATAGAAGGAAGTCAGTTTACAGGTAGCCAAATTGGGCAGCTACATTGCTAATTATCCATGAAAATGGCTCTGCGTAATCTTATAGAGGATTTTCCACATGCAAATCCCGTTTTAGACATGAAAAGGCACTTGCAAAGAATGTGTGCCAAAAGATTTATGTGGATGATGCATAGACACTCCTGGGACATGGTTTGAGTGGAGCTACTATGTCGTATGCCTACTTTACAGCACACACAGATACACAAACAGGCACATGTGTACATCATCTTCAGAGCAGATGTAAATTTGTGCATTTGAATTTGGAACTTGTTTACTAAAGGCATAGAGATGCCCAGGTTGCCTTTATAAAATGGGGATAAATGGACACCTTCTTGGACTTTCAACACAAGAGTAATGTTATAAAATTACTCCCTCTATGGCTGATATTTTTCTGATGGCAGATCGTTTATTTCAAAGCGCTGGGGCTGTTTGACTCGGAGGAGAGGGGTCACAAAATCTCAAAGTAATCACAAATTGCTGGACCAGAGGTCTGTGAATGACATATTTTGAATCCACCCATCTCTAAATCTAGCCATGAGATTGTCCTTCCAGGTCACCGAGTTTGAGAATTTCTCTGCTTCATGTCTTTCTGAAGAGTTTGTGTGTGTTGGAAGGTTTTTCAAACATCCCAAGCATACCTCCAAGTGTTTTGCAGGGTGCACTGTCAGGCAAAACAGAGGGAACCATATTCCGTAAATATAAAGTTACAGTTTTCTTTTTCCTCTGCCACACTACTGGCTGCCCACACTTCAATGGGGTATCAATATAGAAAACGTAATTGCAAATACCTTACGATTAACCAGTGGGTGCGGTTAATTAAAGCAGCTGGGGAACTGCATTTTATTTTGGATTTTTATTGTTAACTTATAAGAGGCCAATAATCAAAGAGTTGAAGCTTCTATCTTTGAGGGTTAGGCTCCTATACTGGCATCTCTGAGCTATATCCAGCTGCTCACCCCATAAGAAGGGGGGTGGGAACTGGAGAGGAAAGACCTTGGATATTTCTGAAGCCAGCTGCACTTACTGTAGATTACGAAAAATATCCATTTGATCTGACATGTAATGAATGAGCAGCACCAGTTGTAAATACTGCCTGGTGCTGTCAAGACTTTGGCACAACTTACACTGGAAAGCTAATTCTAATCAATGCCATCCAATCAGATTTACTGTTAATGGGTTGTGCCAAATGCATTCCACAACGATGATTAATGAGCAGCATCCATCAATGTGAGGCCTTGCCTTTCAGATGGCATCATTCTGGGTGCCAAAGTGACAGTTACTATTTACTGGTAATAGAATCGGAGCCCAGTACTCATCAGAAATGGGGAAATGGGAAGAGGAGGAGGTGACCTCTCAGGACCAGTCTTGCAGCCTTTTGCATCTTTGACATTGGACATTGCAGAAGGGAATAATAAGCGTCTGTGCCAATCTAAGGAGCAGTAGGGAGTCCAAATGGTTCTGTTTTCATGAACCTTCCCTGTGTTCAAACATATATGCCCAGGCAGTGCCTCCGCCAATGGGTGCATGTACCCAAAGGGTCATAGATGGTACTGTAATGGTGATCCTCAACCTGCACAGCAACATAATCCCTGTAGTCTGTCCAGTTAATAGAAGTCTTATAATTTGTGTGTAGCTAGTGGAATGTCCTATTTAATTTAATGCATCTATTTATATCTCGTCTATTCCTCCAGGTTTTAGGTGGGTTACAATAGTTAAGAAGTTATTTAAAAAATGTACAACTCTTATAGTTTCATTTTATTCCCAATCAGGATTCCTAACTAACAAAAAAATCTCTTGAATAAATTTGTTTTTAAAGATTGTTGAAACCCCATATAATGTGAAAGTTTTCTGATCTCTGTAGGCAATCCAATCCTTTCCACGGCAGCAGTATAAGCAAACAGTTTATCCAGTAACCTCTTAAAAGTGATATTTTTCATTGATGGAATAGCCAAAGACAAACGTTTTCCTAATCGGGACATTCGGAGGGTTGTATTAAACACAATATCTCCCATATAGGAAGGGATATGGCAGAAAATTTCTACACAAAAAGCCACAACAAAGTAGCATGTCTCATCCATTGGAAACTCTGTAAACAATACAACATCACTGTGCCTGTAAAACACTGGGATCATGACCCTGACAGAATTACAAAGAATGAAGGGGTTATGATCACCTGGGACATTCACATTCCGATGGATAAGAAACTGGATGCGAGGAAACCCGACATATTGGTAAAGGAGAAAAACACCAGAACGGCACTGGTAACATTTACTCAACATATCAATCATGAGTCAAAACTAATCCATTTCGAGAAACTGCCCTGAAGGGCTATAACCATGTCACCTTTTAAATACAAAGCATAGCAGTTTAAAAGTAATCCCAGCTGATATGGATAGCCAATGCAATTTCTTAAGATAGGAAAAGATGATAGGGTTATACCCTCTTAAAAAAGAGCTTAGCTGCTAAATTTTGTAACACTTGAAGACACAATGTTTTTTTTAGCAAAGCCTAAATGTTGCAATAATCCAATTGCAAAACAACATACACATGTAACAAAAGGTTTAGGTGATCAGTATCAAAGTTAAATCAAATTAAACAAATCTCTCATAAGTTAAATAATACTTTCTTCGTTAGGGCTTTTACCTGTTCCTCCATAGACAGTGTTGAATCCAATATAATGCCCAATAATTTTATTGATTTTAACAGTGGGATTTTTATATTGCAGATGTTGGGGAAAATAGTTAGAAAAAGGCTCATGGTTTGCCCTACCCAAAGTAATTTTGTTTTTTTTCTGGATTTAATTTCATCAGATGTTTAGTTATCCAAGATTCAATAACTCTAAAACAATCTGCTGATCTCTCATAAGCAATTCTAAGGTCTCCTTGAATCAGAATAATCACAATAATATTATCGGCATAAATAAATATAGGCAGACTCAATTCTGGCAGATTTACCTCCTAAATACTCATATAGAGGCCCATTCTGATCGGGCCATCCAGACACCAGCTTCCCCCCTCCCACCTTAGCCTACCCCCACCTTCACATGGTATGTAGCACATTGTAGATAGCTCAGCCTGTATATATTGCATCTGTTAATTAAGATACACCTGTATTACACCTACACAAACATTACTATACAACCACTGCATGCTGGCATCCCTGAACTATGTAATCTGATTTGTTTGAAGTGAAAACCACTTTGATTTTCGGATAAAGTGGGATATAAATCCTTTTAAATAAATAAATAAATCCAAAATCTGGACAGGCCGGATTTGCACCCGATTCTGCATCTGTGTGAGCTAGACGTCTCCACGGAAGCAAAATAGGGACAAAGGGCTTGGATGGGCCTGGTAGGCCTCAATTCTGTCACGCCGGATGTACAGCTCCCACCCCGTCTAACCCTCCCAATGCTCCTGCATGGGGCCTCGGTGCCATGATGTCCCCTCGTCATGGCACCAGGACGCCTTGCAGGAGCCCCACTGCCCCGCACAGTTCCAAAACAGCTGTTCCCCACAACCTGACACCCGGCGGGCTCTGCCAAGGCCGGGATCAGGCAGCGGGGATCCTCCTGCCCTGCTCACCTGGTCAGGGGAGGGGGCCTGCCATGATGGCACCAACTATCTCCTAAGCCCAGATGTACAGGGCCATGACCGGAATCGGTCCTGTATATGCAGAGTCGTGGGCCGCCTCAGTACCACCCACGCTCCTGCTATGGCCCACCCCCTCCCGCCCCCATCCAGAGCTCCCCACATATCTCTGTATGTGCGGGGAGCTTTGGGATCGGCATTGGGCCCAAGCGTTTGGTGGGGGATGCACGTTTAAACCAGCCATACATCCCAGCAGAATGCTGCTTGGAATGACCTCCATACACATTAAATTAAATTGGTAATAATGGAGAGCCCTGCGGTACCCCACATTCCAACTTCCATGATACTGAGAAATCACTTTCCACTTCACCTTTACGCATTGATTTTTCAAAAATACCCTCATCCAATCCCATACTTTTCCTGAAATACCAATCTCACTCAATCGTTCTAACAAAATATTGTGATCCAACATATCAAAAGCAGATGATAAATCAAATTGCATTAGAACGGCCTGTCCACCCTTCCTTTCTTTTGGTTGCAACAGTTAGTAAGCCTGTTTCTGTGCTGTGTTGGCTATGAAAAGCTGATTGAGAAGCACGTAGAATATTATAGTTCTCTAAATACTTATTTAAATCAGCAGCCACTAATCCCTCACAAACTTTAGTAATAAGTGGTAGGCTAGCAATTGGTCTGTAATTTTCAGGGATATCAGTCTCCCACAGCTACTTTTGGGATTGGAGTCAGAATGCACCTCTGAGGAAAAGCAGCATAAACGGTGTAATCTCAAGCATGTTCATGTAAAGGGTCATTGGACTAATGAAGTGAAAGTTGCAGGTCAGTGTGTCATGAACTAATATGAGGTGAAGAGACTCCTCTCTAGGATGACACACTAACCAAGGAAAAGACAGGCACCTCTTGCTCAACCTCTGCCATCTGCAGCCCAGCTGTCCCTGGGGTTGTGCCAGAGGGGTTTGCTGAGGGGGTCCTCTCCTTGATCATCCCCATCTGCACATTCACCTAAATCACAACCACAGTCCTCATATAATGAACGATCATTACTAGCACGCATGCTCCATCGTTCCTAATCCACCCTCGTTAACACTACTAGTGCTTCCTCTAAAGATAATGTGGGTCCTCTGCCTGCACAGCTTCCGGTAGGGGGAGCTGCTGGGATAGTGCAGTACTGCAGCCTCACCCCTTACCAGCAGTAGCGGAAGTGGAGGATTCTCATGTATCTTTGTGGCAATGCTGCACGTAACACATGTGACATTTATAACCAGGGCTGACCCAACCATTAGGCAAACTAGGCAGTCACCTAGAGCAGCAGCTTCTGGGGGGTGGCAAGAAGCAGGGCATTCAAGGTGAAACAGATTCTGATAGCCAGGGGGGCTGTGTAAGGCTTAAGGGTTGCCTAGGGCCCCAAGACCATGAACCAGCTCTGGGGCCAGCTCTGTTTGCAGCTAACTCAATATAATCAGAAGCAATCAGTGGGGAAGTCTCTTAGGTGCATCACCTTCAGTTAATTTTACAAGACATTTCTGTTTACAGAAACATCATTATGCCGAAAACGTCAACAAACAAATTTCTGTTTAAAGATGGATTTAAAAAACTGATTTTTCTTTTGGTTTGTGCCATTTTCTTACTTGCTCATCCATTAAAAAGAGCTACATCGTTTTAAATAATTAAAAAAAACCCCATAATGTAATATTATTATAGAACTCATGCTTGCAAGAAACTCCACATCCTTGGGAAACGTGCAGAACCGGCGTTTGGACCATACGAGCTGTGCCACTATTGGGCTGAATTACGAACTCCTCGTTTTCTGATGCTGAAGCTGGATTGTGTATTAGACCCTGCCTTATTGCAACGCAGAGCAGGGAGGGGAAAGGCATTTCTATTTTACCAGCACAGTAAAGCTGTCTCCAAGTCCTGAAGCAGGAAATATTGCTGTGATATTTATAGCTTTGCAGCCGGTTTGAATAGAAATGTTACTGCGGTCTGTGGAGCTGTCACCCTGCTCAGTGAAGCAGGGAATTTTAGTGAATTTGTGAATTACTGTTTCAAAGCTGACAAGTCTTTCTGTGAGATCATGCCTGGTGTGGCTCTGCAGGTTCAGGATAATGATTAAGGGTTTGGATCACCTTAAGGGAAGCATTAAATGGGATGTTTCACTAATCAGTTTCAGGTGTGGCGGCTCTTTAAACAAAGCGGAAGGCTCCAAGTTGTTTGGATGCTGTTCTTGGCTTTCACTCTCTCGTCTGCCGCCTTCCTCATACACTTATTTAGGCTACGTCCACTTAGATGCAGTCCCTCACCCATGTATCATAATACACAGACACACGATACACACAACCTCTGGGTGATCCTTTTCTACAAACATGGGGTGTGTCTCACAAACTCTCTTCTCTAAATAAACAATAAGTTCTTACCTACTCCCTTCTGGTGCACAATGCACACATGAACATTTTTCACTTTCTCTTTCTCTTTGTCACGTTCAGCGATGATCACCCTGTTGGTACACTTCTGTGCTAAAACCCCCAAATGGGTTACTTTTGTACGCACCGTGACGGGAATGGACCTCACTCCTAAGCCAGGGTATGGCGGAGATGATCTCAGTCTCTCAGATTTACTGCTAATGCTCCTCTCAACTCTTGCAGTGTGCCAAAAAGAACTTCTTTCTGGAGCTAATAATGTGTAATAGTTATTTTACTTTGCGTGTTTTATGTACTACTTTTCCATACATAAAACAAGATTGTACACATATCCACTTTAGTGTTAAAAACTAAATTTAAACAACAGTCATTAAATCAAGACAAAATACATAAACAGATATTAGATACTGCCAACCCACCCCATAATTACCAACTCCCATTTTATGACTTATCCATCTCTTATTTATTTATTTAACATCTTTTATATACCGCGCTATTTGTTTTCAGTGCGGTTTACAAGTAACAGAAGCTGCACAATCAGAGGACACTGGTGTGCTTACATTATAACAGGAAACTTAAACTTGGACAACAGGTGTAAGAACTGTAACTATGTACAAACATACTGGATTCTTACACTGAGACTGCTGCTTACCCTTCTCAAGTCCTCCTCCTGGCCCTTTGCCATCTTATTCAAAGCCTGTTGAAATAACCAGTTTCACCAATTTACAAAATCTCAAAGACAGTCTACATTCTCACATTCTCAGATAAATTCTTTCACAGTGCAGGTTCAAATAGTGAAAAGGCTTTGATCTAAGTCTCCAGCGACCTTCTGCTTGCCACTGGAGGCTTCCCCAGGGGATGGAGATTTTGAAGTCATCTTTGCAGGAATGAGCCCTCTCATCCTGAGCCCTAAAGGCTAAGAACAAACCTTAACCTCTATCCTCTGTGCTACTGAGAGTGCTGAAATAGGGTACTTAAGGATCTTCTCTTTCTCCACGTTTTCTGTGTCAGTGTAGATAGGTGTGAGTGTTCTCTGCCTGCACTCACACATTCTGCATGTCCACCCCTGAGAATGCTTACACAACAGCTGCTTGGCATGTGCATATGTTATAAACTCTGCAAGTGTCCGTGCAAACATAAGTGGGAAAGTTATGTCCGCCTCAGAACAGGTGTAATTGTGCAAAAACTTTCAGGAAAGCAATGCAATAAAGGCACAGAGGTGCAAACCTAAGCATAAATAATTCTCCCTGGGGGATATTTTCAGACTTTGTGCATAAGTGTAAAGCCTGTAGGTACTTTTAACCCACAGACTTTAGACTGATTTTCAAAGGGAGAGTTTTCCTTATGAAAACTGATACAGGAAACTGCAAAAATATGCACATAAGCGCCAACGCTCCCTGAAAGAATGTCTTCTCTTTATACTTATGGCGGCGCTACACACGCATGTTTATGTGCATACAAGATGGGCAATTCTGAAAAAGACCATTTTTGCAGATAATTGAAAACTGCCACTAGACGGGGTCTTATTTAATAAAGACTCTTTTGTCCAAAGGAACAGACGGGGAAAGTCTCTTGATTAAGACACAACAGCTCTGTTATCCCACCATATCAAATGAACAAGCTTTCACTGCCATCTCCCACACACACCACGTTACTGCCCCTTTTCTTCCGCCCTTGCAAATAAGGAGCAGCAGTCCAGTTGACGTAATGATAAAAGCTATGCATGGAGACATCTGCCCCAACTGAGCCCCTGACATTTTCATGCAGAAGCCTCTTCTGCTCCAATGGCCATTACTATCTCTTATCAGATGCGCTTCCATGACTGTATGTGGTCCGAGAAACCTGCTGTGCAATTTTCAAAGCCACAAACCATGTTTTTAAATTCCCAAGTCTATATCACTAGGCAGCCCCAGTGGCCAGCAATGGGGAAAGTCGGAGGGGAGAAGACTCCCATGGTGCAGTGTTATAGCAATTGTCCCTAGAATGTGGAAAAAGATTTTGCATGATTAGGAAAAAATGATTCTCAGGATGCAACATTACAGCTACTAGTTCTTTGGACTAGAGGTAATGGCTCATATGCTATAGTACTACAGTGACTAGTTGGGGGGGGGGGGGTGAGGGATTTATCCTATGATGGACCTTGCTAGGTTATTTGAGAGATGTGATATAATATGATTCCAATTCTTACAGCAGAAATCCCCATGCTAATTAAACCCTGCATCAGGAATGTCTGGATATCGATGACCTCTGCTTCAGGATGGGTAAAATGCTGAAGAATGAAGTTGGGAAATGCTACCTGGAGAATACTGCATCCCCAGCAAGCGGCAGAGAGCTCGAGAGAACAGAGTATGAGAAAAAGGAATCAGGAAAACCTGCATATGGCAGTGGCAAACAGCCTGGAAAAAACGTAAAATTCCCATCTGATAGTTGATGATCCTGCCAACGCAGCATGACTCACATCGCCAAGGATGTTTTCTGCAAGCACCCTACAATAGTGATTTGTGGCAGGCTTGGAACCCACGCTGGCACCGGAGGCAGTCAGATGAATGCTGGTCGCCAAGTTTCAAAAAAACCAACAAGGACGCTGTTGAGGTAAACATCAACAGGGGCGCTGCCCCTTCCCCTCCATGGCACGCACCCATTCCAGCACTCTCAGTAAAGGCGGCTACAGTGCCAATAAGCAGGCACGGACTTCTGCCAACTTAGGCTTCACATTTTCTCAATCTGTCGATATACTGCAGTAAGATAGAGGGAATCTGATAATTAGGGTTGAAAAAAACAGGACTCAACAACCCAAAATGGTGAGCTATATGCCAAATCCTCTGCCTAACCACATGCAGTGCGACTTGATCTATTCTACCTTCCAGCTACTTGGTGCCTTCGTCTTCTGTAGCAACTTAAATGCATCTTTACCCAGCACTAGGCTGCTCCATTGGCTATGAAATTACACATCCTTCAGATGAATCTTCTTTTCCCTCCAATGGGATTGAGGCATTGAAGTTGGGGCTACATAGTAACATAGGAATTAATTGCAGATAAAGACCTGTATGGTCCACCTAGTCTGCCCAGCAAAGCGGCAAGAGTAAGTGCACTTTCCACTCCATGCAGGTCACCCCTCCCCATGCCTTTCTTTAGGGGTGCACCCACCGCTCCATGTAGGTCACCCCTATTTGTTGAGATATAAGAGATAGTTATGTTTATTTTGATTTGATCCTATTACTATAAAGGGATCCACTGTGTCTGTCCCATGCCATCTTGAATTCCGTCACTGTATTTGCTCCTACCACTTCCAAAGGGAGGGCATTCCAAGCATCCACTACTCTTTCAATGAAAATGTATTTCCTGACATTGCCTTTCAGTTTACCCCCTTGAAGCTTCATCTTATACCCTCTAGTTTTACAGCTTCCCCGTGTTGGGAAGAGCTTTGTTTGTTCATTAATACTCTAAGTTTTAAAAGTCTGTATCATATCTCTCTTGTCCCTCCTCTCCTCCAGAGTGTACATATTTAGGACTTCAAGTCTCATTTCATAAGTCTTCCAACTCAGGCTCCAAATCATTTTGGTCATCTTCCTCTGAACCGTTTCCAGTCTTTTTATATCCTTTGCGAGATATGGTCTCCAAAACTGAACACAATATTCTAAGTGATGCCTCACCAGCGACTTGGACGTGGCATTAGTACCTCTTCCTTTCTACTGGTAATTCCTCTCTGTATGCATCCCAGCATCCTTCTGGCTTTTGCCATAGCCTTTGTCACACTTTCACCACCTTGAGATCCTCAGAAAAAAATCACTCTGTGGTCCTTCTCCTGGTCCGTGCATACCAACCTTTCTCTCCCTATTGTATACAATTCTCTTGGATTTCTGCTTCCCAAGTGCATGACTCTGCACTTCTTCACATTAAATCTTAACTGCCAAGCATTAGAGTATTCTTCCAGGTTTTGTAGATCTTTCCTCATGTTATCCACTCCCTCAGGGGAGTCCACTGTGTTGCAAATTTTCATTTCATCTGCAAAAAGACAGACTTTTCCATTCAGTCCTTCAGCAATATCACTCACAAATACATTGAACAGTACCGATCCCAAGGCCGAACCCTGGGGAACACCACTAATCACCATCCTTTCATCCGAGTGAGTTCCGTTTATCATCACCTTCTGTCGTCTGTCAGTCAACCAATTTCTGATCCAGTTCACCACCTTGGGACCTATCCCCAGGCTGTTCAGTTTATTGATAAGCCTCCTGTGAGGAATAGTATCAAAGGCTTTGCTGAAATTTAGGTAGAACACATTCATCACATGCCCTTGATCTAGTTCTCTGGTCACCCGGTCAAAGAACTCAATCAGATTTGTTTGGCAAGATCATTCTTTGGTAAAACCATGTTGCCTTTGATCATGCCTCCTGTTGGTTTTGAGAAAGTCCACTATTCGCACTTTCAGGAGTGCCTCTATTACTTTTCCCACCACCAACGTAAGGCTTACTGGCCTGTAGTTTGTCACTTCTTCCCTATTACCACTTTTGTGAAGAAGTACCACATCAGCCCTTCTCCAGTCCTGTGGAATTTCTCCTGTCTCGAAGGATCTATTAAAAACATCCTTTAAAGGCCCTGCAAGAACCTCTCTGAGCTTTTTCAGTATACTGGGATGTATCCCTTCCGGTCCCATGGCCTTGTCCACTTTCTGTTTTGCAAGCTGTTCTAATACATCATCTTCTGTGAATGTGTGGTATCTACTTCATTCCCATTTGTATATTTGTCAATTTATGACATTATTTACGTTTGCTTTGATTCCATCCTTTTGCTGTGTAGTGATCCTCTGTGTCTGTTCCATATCTTTTTGAATTCCGTCACTGTTTTTGCTCCCACCTCGTCCTACAAAATGTATTACTCTGTTAATAGGCTATTAGGGGTACATTTAATAACATGCAGTAAGTTTTGTACTTACCATGCTATGTGCAAGAATTATACCTGGGGGAATTCTGCGCCAACATTTTGAGAATTCTGCATGCGGTATTTTAAAATTATTTATTATAATAAATGCTTTATTAGTACATTTTTCTGCAGAATTCCCCCTTCATAAAGCTTAACTCCTCCTCTAGACTTCAAATTTCCTTTGCCTTTTTCCTCCTTAAGTTCTGTTACTGCATTCACAGTTCTGATGCCAACCCATCCTTGCCCCCCCCCTGTTTTCTCTCCCTCTAACTTCTAGCCCCCAGCCACCTCCCGACTCACCAGCAGCCCTTCTCCTGTCTCCAGCCTCCCTCCAAAAACACCAGCAGCCCATCTCTAACCCCATCAACCCCCAACTCACCAGCAGCCCTTTTCCTGCCCCCAATCACCCCCCTCCCTGATTCACCAGTAGCCCATCTCCAGTCTCAGCAACACACCACAACACACCAGCAGCCCTTCCCCTGCTCCCAGGCACCCTCCTCCCTGCTCACCAAAGCTCTTCTCCTGCCCCCAGCGATCCCACTGACTCACCAGCAGCCCATTTCCAGCCCCCAGAAACCCCACAACTCACCAGCAGCCCATCTTCAGCCCCCAGCAACCCCCTGACTCACCAGCAGCCCTTCTCCTGCCCTCAGCCAGCCCCCTACTCACCAGCAACCCATCTCCAGGCCCCAGCAACCCCCTGACTCACAAGCAGCCCTTCTTTATCTTTATTTGCAAAGCTTGATATACCGCCCATGCATCTAAGTGTCAGGGCGGTACCAGCCAGCCCTCCCACTAACCAGAAGCCCATTTCCTGCCCCCAGTCAGTCCTTCGACTCACCAGCAACCCATCTCCAGCTCCCAGCAACCCCCTGATTCACCAGCAGCCCTCCCATTCACCAGAAGCCCATCTCCTGACCCCAGTCAGCCCCTCGACTCACCAGCAGCCCTTCTATTTTGCCCTATCGCAGTAACACAACTTCAGAAGCAAAAAGGAATGCTCCTGCAGCTGTGTTGCTGCTAACAGTAAGGCAGGTTTGGGCACTCTTAAAGTGTGTGCACCTGACCCTGTCTCACTGTCTGGCTCGCCATTGCCTGCTCAGAATTCTCCCCCAGGAGTAAAGAATTAAGATATGGAAAGTGTAAAGCTTCTGTAGTAAATGCATGGGGCATTGCATTGCATGGGCCCCATTTTACATGCATCGGCAGGCAACGTGGGTACACTTGCTTTATCTGTGGATGTTGCCTCAATTTCCATCCTAGCAAACTAAAAACCTGCTGAAACTGTCCCCCTCCTACCCTGCTAATCACAATCATGCTGCAGCCCTTTCTGATCTCCTTCCTCATGAAAAGATCTCTCCTTCCAATCCCCTGCCTTCATGGCAAGTGCAGTGATCTGATGTCCCCACTCAAACTGACCCCCCTCCCCGCCAGTCGCAATGACCAACTCACTAAAGCCCTAGCCCACCTGCCACTCCCGACTCCCCCGAGGTACTTACCTGACGTTTTTCCTCATGTCCAGTGGATGAGGCAGGTGCAAACACCCTTTTCTCCTGTCCTATTGCACCCTGAGTTCAAAATAGTATATCTGACCCCTATCAGAAATTTCATGGTACCATCTCATGTGCTAGCTGTCACACCTGCGCTCTGCTCCAAACTCTTCCAAAGCTAGCACTTACCATGATGGTGGTTTAGCTGCATGGTAGCTCTAAGCATGGGCTTCCACTAATGTTTAGTGCAAGGTAAAACCTACACTAAGTGCTTATCACAGTTTAGTAAACATGCACCTTAATATGTTTGATCTGAGTTCCATTTTTCAGCCGTTGGTTCCTAAATAGCTAGTGGCAATATCAGTTGAGGCCTGTGGGTTACCAGCTCAGTTTCAGAAATCTCACCATATATGTTTTCATCAGAGGGAGGTTAAGGGGCTTGTTCAAGGTTATTCAGTGACATGGAAATGATGGCAAAGTCCACAGATCCCATCCAGTCTGCCCTTCCATACCAGCCACTAAGCTCTACAAGCCCTTCTTCTCCTTTAGAGATCCTCTGTGTTTGTCCTGTGCTTTCCTGGATTCAGACACAGTCCTTATCTCCACCACATCTGATGGGAGGCTGTTGCACACATCCACCACCCTTTAGGTAAAGGAATATTTCCTTAGATTACTCCTGAGTCCATCCCTTTCACCTCCATTCTATAACCCTTGTTCCAGAGCTTTCTGTCAATTGAAAGAGATCTCCTATGTATTATGATGACACAGCATTTAAACGTGTCGATCATATCTCCCCTCCTCCACTTTTCTTCCAAAGTATGCATATTGAGATCTTTAAGTCTGTCCCCATAATGCATATAACAGGTGTATAAAATCACTCTCTAAACATATTGAGTCCCTTTGAAAACTGACCAGTTACAAGAACTGGCGGAGCAAGCAGAGAGTAATAGACTATGGGCCCGATATTCGAAGGGCATTTACACAGTTTACAGTCTAGAGAAGTGGGTAAATTCCTTAGAAGGGGATACTCAATGGTATATACATGGGTAGTGCTATTGAATACCCCCATCTATGTCCCCTACGTGGCACAATGCTGTCCGGCTAGCACTGGGGCGTGCCAGGGGCATGCCGAGGTGGAGCGAAGGCAGGGGTGCAAGATAAGCGGGCAGCAGTGGTACTGCATGCTGCCCGGTTAGAGCTCTGCACTGGAAGATAGGCAAGGAAAACGGTGCAGGCGCTAACCACGCAGCATGCAATATCGCTCCTGCCCTGTTAGCTTCAGCGGCGATACCCAGATATTCCATGCCGGGGTCACATGTGACCCTAGCATTGAATATCCGGGTTTAAGCATCGGCAAAGCAGGGCTATGCACCAACGCGGCGATTAGCCTGCCCAGAAGAATCTCGTGCCCTATAGCTTTAAAAGGCATTGCATTTTCTTGGTACGCATCCATTATCTATACGTTTTGTTGCCTGTTACTTATGCTGTACATATGGTAAAGACTTCCCCACATGTCTGAAACCTGCACCGAAACAAAAATATAGTGACAAGAACATCTTTTGACAGCATCTCAGACTGCAATTTGCCTCTGTTGTCATTCTGCAGGATTTTCCTTTACCTCTTTGCAGGACTCTCCTATTGCCATACTTCAAGATGGTAACTTTTAAACCAAGTGTAAAGTCTGCGGATACTTCTTTCATGGGAAATTTTGCATCAATTTTAAAAGAGAAAAATCCATCTTTGAAAACTGATGTAGAAAAATATATGCACAGATCTGAACCTATTTGCACGAGCACATTTTCTGTGAAAATTACCCCCAAATATGCATGTAAGTGCACTGTCTGCCCTAACTCTGCCTCAGAGAATGCCTCAAGCATACGCCATATACACATAATCATACTTTATTATATGGAAGGCAATTTCAAGAATTAATTTTCTGCACCTTGTTATATTTGCAGAAAGTCACTTGAAAATTGCCCTCCAAATGTTCGCTTGTTTCCTCCAGAGGAGAGTTTGCAAGTTCATTTAGTGATGTGCAGAACTGCAGTAGATATTGTAAATCAAGCATGCAAAGATTAAGCTTGAATTCTGCATAGCAAACTCTGCAGCACACGGTCAGAGTCTCATGAGATTGCAGAGGCTGCGCAGAGATGGGTCTAATCAACATTTCGACAGAAACACCAGATGTTACCAAAAAATAATGGGGGACCTCTTCCACCTGATCAAGCAACTGTGCGATTCTGTATCAAGAATGTTAAGGTATACCCGTCTTCTCTACTACCTCACGGTACTGAAGCCACATACCAGTCAGGCACCTTTCCATTTGAGTTAATGGATCTGTATGGTTTTCTCTGAACCAGCACCAGCACCAGGCTGTTAGGAAGCAGTGCATTACTGGCAATGCTGCTTCACAAAAAGACCACAAGTTAAGGTCTGTCTGCCCTAAATTATAGTATTAACACAATAATCCAAACTGCCGTGCATTTGACATCCACCGACTGAGCTGAACTGCTTTTATTCATTCAGGCAATGATGGCTTCCTGGTTTGATGGGCTGCAAATCAGTGGTGGTTTTATGTTTATAAAATAGAGATATGGTAGAACGGAAGACTGTGGTGCAGGGAATAAATGCTAGTCCTCCTTGAGAGATGCTCTTTATAAGATTTGCCCATTTATGTACAGGACTATGAATGCATTAACAGCTATTAGGAGCTCGGAACGGGCGACAGGGAATGGATCTCCGTACTGGAAGCATTGCAATACTTCTTTCAAATATCCAGTTCTAGAAGCTGGATGGTGGACTCGGTGGTCCACTGACTGGACCCTGTCTGGCACTGCTTATGTTTATGAAGGCTGCTTACAGTGCCCTGGTTAAAGAACTAACTTGTGTTGAGGAGGAACAATCAACAAAGCCATTTACCCCGTTAATGTCCCTCCCACGGTCTACATAAACATAGAACAGGTAAGAAGTGTTCTCACAGTTGTATCCACAGGTAGGGGGGGGGGGGGAAATAACACACATTTGTATTTTCAAATCTATCTGCGAAATTTTCTATTGAAATTTCACCTGCACAAAATGTAGCTGCAAAGTCTGCAGGTTCTTTGTCTTCATGGACAAAGTATGTGCTTACATTCCCTCGACCAGTAACATAGTAACATTAAAAATTAAAATGTAAATGCCATCAAATCATAACATACATAACAGCTGCAAAGTCTGTCCTATGGACTTTGCGTCTAGTCGAGGAAAACAGAATAACAGTGCACTAAGAATGACTATTTCTTTGTTTTTTTGTTTTAGACCAATGATGCCCAAATGTGTCCTGAGGGACTCCGGGCCAGTCAAGTTTTCAGGCTATCCACAAATGATGATTCAGAATTAGATTTGCACACGCTGCCTTCATTCCATATTCATTATGGATAGCCTGAAAACCTGACTGGCATGGATCCCCCAGGATTTGAGGCTGCTTGATTGAGATTTTATTCTCCAATCCCACAGACACCAAGGGAGCCATTTGGTTAAAAGAAAGGAATGATATTGATGGTGCTCCTGCAAATGATGTCATCGTTTACAAAATTAGCATGAGAAATATTAAAGTTTATCTGCCCGCTGACAGACAATGCAATGCAAGGTGTAGTAGAGCTACCCCACTGACGTTCCAGTCCTACAGTTAACCTGCTGGGGTTGGCAGTAGTGTTTTAGGATCACAGTCTAGTCTGTGTTGATGCAATAAAATTTTTAAGAAATACCAAGTGCAGCCCAAGCTGCCTATTGTGAAAAATATTCATAGAAAACAAAATCAGCTTGGAGTAGTGTTAGAACCACCCCAGCACCCTCCCTAGGTAGCTTCCCATACAAACTGACTTCCTCTTTAACTATTTAGGAGTTATTCTTAATACAGAGCTTTCTTTGCACAACCAGACTAGCTCTGTCATCCATAGTTCATTTTTTGCTCTGTAGCAGTTCCATGTGCTTTGCTCATTCCTGGACTTAGGCTCTGAGATAACCTTACTTCTGAGTCTTGTCACATCAACAATTTGATTGTTGTAACTCCGTTTATGCTGGTATTCACGCTTCTGAACAAAAACTTTTACAATCGGTTTAAAATACCGCAATATGAATCCTTTCCCATGCTCACAGGTTTGACCATATTATCCCCTTCCTAATGCTACATCATTGACTCCTAGTTTCTTTCCATTTGAACACAAAATTTTGACCTCAATTCAAAGTCTTGCACACTGGCAATCGAACATACTTGCCCTCCCTTATCGCTGGTCTGAACCAATATGGCATTTCTTATGTAACATACTTATTCTTCCTTATTGCTGCATACCCTATCTTATCTTCTTTGCTCAGTTCATGGGGAGAGCTTACATATCCCTCCCCCATCAAGAGCAAAATTCAAATCCACCAGCCAAGCGGCATTCTTTTATAAAAGCCCTATCTTATGAAGCCCCTCCTCCTTACCTCCATCTGAAACCATCCCTGAAGGCATCCAAAGCGTAGAAACACTTCTCTTTGAGTATGCTTTCAATAATTATTCCCAGATCCATGCACTGCAGCAGACGCACCCGAGATACAACCCCCTCTCCCCCTTACTTAGCCTTTTCTCCCTTTTTTAAACACTGTAATTTTCATTTTTCTTTTCTTTTAACTATGTTTTTATTGTAAGCTGCTTAGCTTTTTATGAAAGGCGGTATTATTAAGCTCCAATAAACCACGAACCACAAACCTGTCAGTAAGCTCAGAGGAGGCCGATAGGATGAATGACATCACTTGGTAAAGCTTTTATGGTTTCAACTATGACACCAGTTGGATATTGGATTTAGTCCCACTAAAAGGTCTCAGAAAGCTGAGAATAAGAAAATGCATGAAAACAGACACCTAGACAATCATAAAAATGAAATTTCAAGAGAGTTATGGATAGCAGGCTAACAATCGAGTAGCAGCCCCGGTTAATAAAATTAAGCTGACGTTTTGGGCAGCAAAGATTTATGAAAGGGTCATCTCAGGGCATCTGCACTGAAAGGGGACCCAATGCCCAATAAATCCTCAGCACTGCTAAAGTGGGAAGCCAGCCCAAAACAGATGACTCACAGCTTTCATAGTCTGTTCTAAATGAATGAAGCTGACATAATTTAGATAGATCTCACAAAAGACCAACCCGTGTAATGATATGGGATTGCTGCAACTCATGTCGAATGTGGTAAAAAATGCTTTGTTACTAAATATCTGCTTAATCTTGAAAAGGTGGCATCTCGCCTGTTATAATTTAAATACTTTGTGCATTCTTGTGTTAATATTGAGTTCCTTGTGTATGGAGTGGGAAGGAGGGAACATAATATAGAACATGCTATTCTAAAGATCGGTGAGAATCGACCAGACTGCACCACAGAAAACAGAGTGGACTTGGAAATATTACATCTTGTGGCCATGTACGGTCTAGAACAGAGGTTCTCAACCCAGTTCTTGGGACACACCTAGCCAGTCAGGTTTTCAGGATAACTAAAAGAGAAATTTGCATGCACTGCTTCTCTTGTATCCAGATTTCTCTCATGCATATTCATTGTGGTTATCCAGAAAACCAGACTGGCTAGGTGTGTCCCAAGAACGGGGTTGAGAACCCCTAGTCTAGAGATAACATTCCAGGTGTGTAAGGAGAGTCCTTTAAGAACTAAAATGGCACAAATGCATTGAGACTTCCGCAGGCTCATCAGTAGAGCTAGCATGGATATTTGGTCATTTAGCCAAATCGGGAATTTTGCTACACAGTACAAGTGAGCCACTCAGTGAGCCACAAGCCTTAACCGTCTATGCTATATGAAATGTATTTGCTATAAGACTGTAGTATATAGAGGCCTGAACAAAAGAAAATCCCTTTGCAGAAACTAAAACATAGCATGCACCATTGTAAAGTCCTTCAACAGATGTCCATAATTTAATTTCTATGAGGTTAGTAAAAACCTGACATACAAAGACACTGGTGTATCCCCACATCCATTTCCAAATCTCTTTCCAGTGGAAACTACAAGGAAATCAGAGGGCAAAATCTTTCCTCTGGTGGATGATACTCAAACAACAGTTACAGGAAGGGAAGACCCTACCCACCATGGGATCATGTGCTACAAATATCACCATGGCAAAAGCCAAATATCTCTTACGAAGGAACACGTCCCTGGCATTCCCTGAATTCACAGCTTTCTTTAACCACATGAGAACAGGCCATAATGCAAAAGAAAAAAAGTAAGCTAAGAGTCTGTGAAGACAAGCACACAAAAGCTAAAAATACCAAGAATACTGAAGACAAAAAGTATAAAACAATAAAACCAATCTGTTTAGAATTCAGCTGCTTGGATAAACTTCTGCCAGTCTCACTATGCTCATGTAACCCCTCTTCTCAAGTCACTTCATTGGCTTCCTATCCGTTTCCACATCCAGTTCAAACCTCTCCTGCTATAAGTGCATTCATTCGACTGCTCCTCACTACCTTCCCTCTCTTATCTCACTCTACACCCCTCATTGGGAACTCTGCCCCTCTGGCAGATCCCTTCTATCTGTGCCCTTCTCTTCCACTGCCGACCCCAGACTTCTTTCCACCTTGCAGATCCATATGCCTGAGACAATATGTCAGTTTCCTTCTCTGGCCCTGTTCATATCCAGGCTAGAAACTCACCTCTTCAAGGCTGCTTTTGGATCCAGATCCCTTTAGTCTCCTGTTCACCTCCTATGTGTTTCCTTACCATTCCCCTGGATGTCTCATAGTCCCCAGTCATCATGCTGTCTGCCTTGACTGTTGTGTTGTCTGTCTTAAATAGACTATAAGCTCTTATAAGCAGGGACCGTCTTTTACATGTCTCTGGACAGCGCCGCATACTCCTTGTAGTGCTTACAAATGATCTGTAGTAGTAATAGTAGTAAAACCTTCTTTGCTTGATTCTTAAAGCAGGAGATTATTTTTTAAGTTACTGTATACTGGGAAATACAAGGCACATTAGTAAATAAAACAGCCAGGATTGAGCTTTCTGAGTGGTGTAGTGTCAGAATATGATTTTGTAAAAATGGCAATAAAACCAAACAAGCTGGGTGTTGCCCTTCAGAGGGTCGGAGTTCCATTCCCTTGCGGGGTTTTTCTTTCTAGGTGGGTTGGGGGGAGGAATTCTTGATCATCACTCAGTACCGACACATAGGGGTATGTCCACTAAGCCGGGCTAACGGTTAACCCGGGCTATCCCATGTTATTCAAAGGGACCTAGTTGTAGATAGCCCAGGTTAACCGTTAGCCCGGCTTAGTAGACATACCTCATAGGACCAGATCATTATAATCATGACAACAATTTGGAGAAAAGATGAGAATCAGTAACCGGACTAACTGGTGGAATACCATGGAGTCAAACTATAGTACAGTCCCATTTCTTATTTATTTTTTACAATGCCTCCAAAGTAAGTTTGAAAGCAGTCTGAACTAAATTCCAGTTCTTGGCATCTTCTGACTGTGGAGAGAGAAACACATGCATTCTGGGCAAAGGTATATTAACATCTGGGTGCATCGCTCCATCCATGTGGTCCCCAAAACTGTAAACCTGACATTCTTCTTGAAAATTAGTGTCTAAGGAGGTTGCAGGCAGAGGGCTGAAGGAAGGCCAGACAATGGCTCAGATGGCCAGTAACCAGTTTGGTTTTCAGGATATCCCACATACCGTCTTCATCAGATCTATAAGCAGACAATTCATCTGTGAGATTAATTTGCATATCTTATAAGAACTAAACCCTGCACCAATTTGCCGCCCTTGAAGAACTGAGATGCTCCCTCCCTAGTTAGAGATCCTCAGTCCACTATGTGTCACTTAAGGGAATGGCATCAGTTGTCTTTGGTACCCACATAAGGCATGCGATCATCAAAGGCATTTCCACAGGTAAGACACAGGGGCTTGTTTAAAGAAGTCTCTTATTAAGGGGGCAGGTGATTTTGAAAGCCATTTACAAAGGAAAATTGGTTGTTCTAAAATCACCCCTTTTAATCTGGCTAAATCTCTGCCTTGCCGAAATGTGGTGTTTCATTAATGTTACCCAGGGGCAGCCCAAGGGGGGTGCAGGGCCATGTGCGGAGACTCGGTGTGGGGCCTCATTTGCATAATGGACTCATTTGCATAAATATTTGCATAATGTTACCATACACTAACTTTTAGTAAACATGCCTCTTAATGAGTGTATGGATAAAGAAAGACACAAAGATTTCTACATTACTTTAATCCAGTGCCAACCGCCAGGCACATTAGGAACTACTACAAACACTGCCCATTTAGAACCCATAGCAAACCCGCTGTATCCTAACAGCACTACCAGGACTCACAAAGCACCAGACCCTACCTATCAAAAGGCAACACTGCAAATATTAAACCAATACATTTCAGAGAAGAACAATACATGACCTACTGGTGAAAGAGAACAAGTGGCAATGTCAAATAGGAATTATATAAACAGAATACCTCAGCTCAGTTACACATGCAGAACACAGACCATCACCAAACAAGGAATCACAATTTAGAAACAGGAAGACAATAATTAAAACTTGGAACCCCAAAAGCCAAACTTGTACAACACTGTAGAAATAAAACTATAAATTAATTTCCTCTTGTACTAAACAAAGCGCAGACGTTAATGATGCACATTTCCCAGAGCTGACATATTCCAGTTAATAAATTCAAAATAAAGAGATATTTTTCTACCTTTTGTGCATTTTTTTTCAGTTGCAATTGCTCCAGCCACTTTCTTCTAGTTTCTTTGTGTCTTCTGCTAACTCTCTATCGTCTGCTGTCCATTTGTCCTTTCTTCTCTCTTCTAGTTTTCTTCCATTCTCTCTCTATATCTGCTTTTACATACTAATCTTTCTCCTTGTGCTCTTTCTTCATTCCTATATCATCCACTCAAATTTTACCCTCCCATCCTCAATCCCCACTTACTCTCCTAACATCCGGCCAATTGTAGATTTGTCTTCCCTCCCACACAAAATATTTTTTCCCTCTCCATTTCACTCTCTCAGCTCCATCCCATTCTAATCCTCCCCCAACATCAGCTCCCTTCTAGTTCCAGCCTCACCCAGCATCCGCTCCCTTCTAGTCCCCGCATCAGCCCATTTCCAGTCCTAGCCCTCCATAAACCCATTTCCAATCCTATTCTAGCCCCACCATCAAACCATTTCCAGTCCTAGTTCCCCCATCCATTTCCAGTCCTATCCGAGTCCCTCCATCAGCTCATTTACAATCCCAGCCCCCCATCAGCCCATTTTTAGTCCTTTCCTAGCCCCACCATTAGCCCATGTCAAATACTAGCTCCCCTCCACTCAGCCCATTTCCAATCCAAGCTCCCCATGAGCCTACTTCCAGTTCTAGCCCCTCCATGAGTCCATTTCAATCCAAGCCCCTTCATCAGCCCATTTCCTGTCCTAGCCCCCCACTCAGCCCATTTCCAGTCCTAGCTCCCTCCCCTCACAGTCCATTTCCATTCCAAGCCCCCCTCCCCATCAGCTATTTGCAGTTCAAGCCCCCCTTCCACTCAGCCCATTTCCAGTCCTAGCAACCCCCTCAGCCCATTACCAGTCCTAGCCCCCCCATAACCCATTACCAGTCCTAAGCCCCCATCAGCCCACTTCCAGTCCTAACCCAGATCACCCCATTTTCAGTCTTAGCCCCCCATAGCCCATTACCAGTCCTAACCCCCCATCAGCCCACTTCCAATCCTAACCCCCCAGCCCATTACCAGTCCTAACCCCCCTATCAGCCCATTTCCAGTCCTAGCCCCCCCATAGCCCATTACCTCCTAACCTCCCCATCAGCCCATTTCCAGTCTTAGCCCCCCCATAGCCCATTACCAGTCCTAACCCCCATCAGCCCATTTCCAGTCCAAGCCCCACCCCATAGCCCATTACTAGTCCTAACCCCCCATTAGCCCATCTCCAGTCCTAACCCCCATCACCCCATTCTCAGTCTTAGCCCCCCATAGCCCATTACCAGCCCTAACCCCCCATCAGCCCACTTCCAATCCTAACCCCCCATAGCCCATTATCAGTCCTAACTCCCCATCAGCCCACTTCCAATCCTAACCCCCCATAGCCCATTACCAGTCCTAACTCCCCATCAGCCCACTTCCAATCCTAATCCCCCCATAGCCCATTACCAGTCCTAACTCCCCATAAGCCCACTTCCAATCCTAACCCCCCCATAGCCCATTTCCAGTCCTAACCCCCCCATCAGCCCATTTCCAGTCCTAGCCCCCCCATAGCCTATTACCTCCTAACTCCCCCATCAGCCCATTTCCAGTCTTAGCACCCCATAGCCCATTACCAGTCCTAACCCCCCATCAGCCCACTTCCATTCCTAACCCCCATCAGCCCATTTTCAGTCTTAGCCACCCTTAGCCCATTACCAGTCCTAACCCCCATCAGCCCACTTCCATTCCTAACCCCCCCATAGCCCATTACCAGTCCTAACTCCCCCATAGCCCATTTCCAGTCCTTGCCCCCATAGCCCATTACCTCTTAACTCCCCATCAGCCCATTTCCAGTCTTAGCCCCCCCATAGCCCATTACCAGTCCTAACCCCCATCATCCCATTTCCAGTCCTAGACCCACCCCATAGCCCATTACTAGTCCTAACCCCCATCAGCCCATTTCCAGTCCTAGCTCCCTCCCCTCACAGCCTATTTCCATTCCCAGCCCCCCTCCCCTTCAGCTATTTCCATTCCAAGCCCCCATCCCCATCAGCTATTTGCAGTTCAAGCCCCCCTTCCACTCAGCTCATTTCCAGTACTAGCCCCCCATAGCCCATTACCAGTCCTAAGCCCCCCATAACACATTACCAGTCCTAAGCCCCCCATCAGCCCACTTCCAATCCTAACCTCCCATCAGCCCACTTCCAGTCTTAGCCCCCCCATAGCCCATTAATAGTCCTAACCCCCATCAGCCCACTTCCAGTCCTAACCCTCCCCATCAGCCCATTCCCAGTCTTAACCCCCCATAGCCCATTACCAATCCTAAACCCCCATCAGCCCATTTCCAGACCTAGCCCCCCATAGCCCATTACTAGTCCTACCTCCCCCCCCCCAGCATCCCAGGTCCAGTCTTAGCCTCCCATAGCCCATTACCAGTCCTAACCCTGCATCAGCCCATTTCCAGTCCTAACCCCCCATAGCCCATTACTAGTCCTACCTCCCCCCCCCCCCCAGCATCCCAGGTCCAGTCTTAGCCCCTCATAGCCCATTACCAGTCCTAACCCTGCATCAGCCCATTTCCAGTCCTAACCCCCCATAGCCCATTACTAGTCCTACCCTCCATCATCCCATTTCCAGTCCTAACCCCCCCATAACCCATTACCAGTCCTAACCCCCTTCAGTCCATTTATAGTCTCAGCCCCCCCATAGCCCATTACCAGTCCTAACCCCCCCATCAGCCCACTTCCAGTCTTAGCCCCCCCATAACCCATTACTAGTCCTAAACCCCGCAATCAGCCCATTTCGAGTCCTAGCCCCTCCATCAGCCCATTTCCAGTCTTAGCCAACCCATAACCCATTACTAGTCCTAAACCCCCCGATCAGCCCATTTCCAGCCTTAGCCCCCCCATAGTCCATTACCAGTCCTAACCCCCCACCAGCCCCTTTCCAGACTTAGCCCCCCCCCATAGCCCATTACCAGTCCAAACCCCCCTCCGCCCCATCAGCCCAGGTAGATTAAAAAAAAACGGCTTCTGCTGCCACTGCCGCCGTGGCAGCGGCAGAATCAAGCGTCCTGTGGGCCCCCCCTGCCTGGCAGAGCCTTCCCTGCAGCATCAGCTCCCAAAGCTGCGAAGGGTGAGTTTCCCTTTCTCGCGGCTCTGTTAAGCCCACCAGGGCTGATGGGAAATCCCCTCAGCCCCAGCGGGATTAACAGAGCCGTGAGAGGTCAGGAGAAGCTCTCCCTTTGCGGCTCTGAAAGCCGACGCTGAGGGAGCTGATGCTGCAGGGAGGGCTCTTCTGGGCAGGGGGGGCCCCGCGGGACGTTTGATTCTGCTGCTGCCATGGTGGCAGTGGCAGCAGCAGCCAGTTTTTTTTTTATCTACCTGGGCTGATGCAGAATGTTTTTTGTATGGGGCCCTCTGAAACGCGGGGCCCTGTGCAAAAAACATTCTTGCTCAATGGACGGGCCGGCCCTGATGTTACCTTATACATGGCAGGCAAACAAATGTTTCTCAACATATTATATCCTGGGCGAGGAATGACATGCATGCTTTTGATTATAAAAAACTTTGCATGTCTTGCTCCAAAAAATGAGCTGCTGGGAAAACAGAAACACATCTCTGTGAGTAGGTTTTTATTAGGAAGCAATGAAAGCAAAGCCACTGGTGCAAACCATGTGGTATTTTCACCAGTGCAAGTGACCATTCCTCCTCCGCACCCAAAGAGAGAAACCCCACACCTTTCTGACAAAATTGGTCTTTATCTCAAAGGGCACCTACCGTCCTGAAGGCAAGTAATTAAAGGCCTGATTCCACCCCAATGTCGATCCCCTTTGTACATCCGGTCTGAGCCAGACATAAAGGGGATCGCAATTCTGATCCCGCGGGACACATCTAGCCACACAGGATCAGAATCACAATCAGGCATGTATGTGCAGGCCGGGACTGCGATTCAGTCCAGCCTGCACGTAAATGAGAAGCCCGACTAATTCAGTCAGGGTTTTTAAATGGAGCCGCGGCGCCATGGCATCCTGTTGCCATGGTTCTGCGGCTCCATTAAAAGCCGCAATGCCGGCCGCCTGAAAAAAATGTGTATTCCCTGCAGCCCGACCCCAGATCTGGCCTCCTAAGGCCAGGGTCAGGCTTGGGAATGTCCTCTAGGTCCCCCTGCCCTATCCATGCCATGGAAGAGTAAAAAAAAAAATGTCCAGGGACGTTATTCTACCTCAGAGGTGGAATAACGTCCCTGCACATGTCGTACATTATAATTGGCCCTGTACGACCAGGGCCGGCAACCGCCCCTTGCCTGCCCAGACTCCACCCCTGGGCTGCTCCTTCCCCGCCCCTTGCCTGCCCAGACTCCACCCCTGGGCTGCTCCTTCCCTGCCCCTGTCTAACTTCCCCGCACAACCCGTTGAGACGTCCATCCCTGCTATTCATGGCTCAGAATAACCTGTAAGAGGATTATTTTATAACAGTTTGTCTCGGCTGTCACACACAAATGCATAGGTTGTGCCTGTTCGATAGATGCAACATATGGCCTACAAGTAGGGTTTCTATTCCTAGGTGAGTGTAAATGTAGGAGTTTGTTTTCCAGCTAATCAGGAATTCTTTGTAGGTACATAAAAATCAGCATTTACTGATGTTTTCACACCACAGGTACAATTGCAAGATATCTTTTCCCGTGGAATCAAATATGTATGTCTGTGCAGAAGAAAGGCAGAAAAACTGAGTGGAGGACACAAGCCAAGCCAGGTGAGGGATGAGAGAAAGCATTAGGGGGGACGTGGTGCTTTTCTGGTGCTTTATCCAATAAACACCTATTTGATTTTTTTTGCATCAGAGGTGTTTTACAAAATTGCTCCACTATAAGCTAGGCACAGACATCAACAGTTGCCCGAGGAAGGCACAAATGGCCTTGTAACATACATGAATATCTTGAAACTCTGCTCTAGTTTCATTCCAGGAAAACGTACATATATACCATGTAAAAGTGCATGTTATAAGTCAGTAGAGCCTACCTTTACATTTCTATCCCCCCAGCCAATTTTATAAGCTCCTATTTCTGTGTGTAAGATACTGGTCTATGTGTAAAAGGGGTTTGTATAATTCCCTATCCCCCCATCTGAGTTACTGGAAAAGATTACTACAAAAGCACAGCAGATAATCTGACAGCCCTGTATTCACAGCCGTGCCTCAGTGGGGCGGGAGAACCCAGGTCTACCTTCAGAATGAATTGAAACAATATGCAAACACATACCAGTGAGCAGACCTCCATCACTGGATTAGCTAATGGATTTCATGCTCTGGGGATCGTCTCTTACATTATGTACTGCTCAGACAGACCAGAAAAGCACAGTGCCTCTATCCCATTTAAGTTTATAAGTAAACACAACTGCATGCAAACAGTGCATATCTCTGTAGGTTAAGAATTAAAGCCATAGCATATACAGCATCTTCTCTGAAGAGCCAGGGATATGACAAACAAGCTTTTCTCCAAGCAGATAAGGCAAAAATCAAAGAAAATACAATATAAAGATAAAATCTCATCTACTTTTAGGTAATTTAGTCAGAATGTATTGCGGACGTATGGCATGATGCTGCTTAGGTTTTGGCATTTTCCCCAGTCCCTTCAGATTAATTATCTAATTCATACTCTATACCTTCCAAAGGCAAGTAACTTCCCTACCAGAGGCGGCCGACTTCCTTATTACTTTCTTTTAATGATTAGATTAGTTGTGATGGAAGGCACTGTGAAAGCAGCCAGAGCGACAAGCCCAGAGAAAATGGAAAAAGCAGATCGACTGGCAGTACATGCTGCTGGGGAAGTGTTATCACAGAACAGCAGACTAAGGAGCAAACAGCAAACAGCCTGGCGGTGTTCTCTTTGTCCATCTGTCCGTGCTTCCAAAAACGTATTTTCATTATTCTAAAACAGTGCATTTTCAGAAAGGATTGTTGAGCAATTATGATTTGGTGAAATGGACCACCTACGCCTCTTTAGTAATAACTTTCACAATTCCCTGCCTCAGACCAAGGTATGTGCAGACCTGCTGACTAATTGCTAAAGCAAAAGTAGGCATGTTGCCTTTGAAAGCTATCCATGGATACTAAGGAGCTGTGGACTTTGCACCTCTTCTTGTGAAATATACTATACTTTACACATGTTCCTGGGAACACCTCTCACAGTCCGATTAATAACACAAGAACTATGGAACCCCACATATACCTTTAGCTGGACTGAGTGTTGGCAGTGTTCAGACTGCCAAGTTACTCATGGAAATGCCTTTAGTAATTGTCCTCTGCCTTTGGATAATGGTATGCACTATCTGTGACTTTGCAAAGAAAGGTGGCACATGGGGCAACAGGTGCAGACCTTACTGGTTAGAGTAGTAGGAGGAAGCGATATACAAATACCTACACTTCTCATTGTTGAACATGGCCAGCCGTTGCATTACTTGAACAGGCAGGGCCCGATATTCATCTGGGCAGGTTATGTGCCACTATGGTGCATAGCCCTGCCCACTAACCCATAACCCCGGATATTCAATGCCGTGGTGATGGAATTGAATATCCAGGTTTGGTGCAGAGAGGTTTGAATATCCAGGTTTGGTGCAGAGCCTAACCGGGTAGTGGGGATATTGCACTGCTACCTGGTTAGCATCCACGGCTAAAGCTAGGAGAGCCAAAAGCTGGCCTAGTTTTAGCAGCGGATTTCTAACCGGGTAGCGGTGCAATATCGGCAGTACCCGGTTAGCAGTAGTCCCCGCCTCCACTAACCAAATAGCATTGGGGCCCGTAGGGGAGTTAGAAAAGGATATTCAACGACCCTAACTGTTAAGTGATGTTGAATATCCCCATTCAAGGCATTTACACGATTTACTGGGCTGTAAACTGTATAAATGCCTTTCAAATATCAGGTCCATAGAGGTGTGTGAGATGCATTACCTCCAATTATATAGCTCTGGTGGTTGGCACTGTAAGTTAACGTTGGCTGGAGACCTGTGAACGGCTCTTCTCATTTGTCGCTTCTTACATCTGCCAATGGGGTGCCTTTGATTTTGTTGTAAGTTGAGTGGTTAATAGGTTTTAAATCTTTCCCCTTTCTCAGAAAATGGGTATAAAGAACATCTCGATAGACCCACATCACCCCGATCTTCAAACACCTACACTGGTTGCCAGTTACAGAAAGGATCAAATACAAAGTAATTATCAAAATATACAAAATCAGACATAACCAGTCTGCTGATTTTCTCCAACCCCTATTAAAAAGGCCCATAAACAATAGACCAAGAAGACCTAACACAGCCAACCTACTGGAAATGCCTACCATCAAAATCACAATAAGCCAAAGGACATGCAACAGGGCTTTCTCTGTATAGGCATCAACCACATAGAATGCCTCGCTACCCTAACTAAGAGTAATTGAAACCATGGGAGAACTCCGCAAAAGGCTAAAAACTCTACTGTTCCTAGAACACTATGGGGCAAACCCTCACTAATCCAGTCCCAACTAATACACCAAACCATTAAAATTTCTGTGTACTGTATATAGCTAAACTGTACCCTCCAGATCCTCCGCCCTCTCTCTCCTGCCCCCTTCCTTTTCAATGTAGTGAGCCCAGTTGTTACTATAGTTTAATGTGCCATTGCACATGGTTATATGCACACCATCGTGACTTGTAGAAAGATGGCATAGAAATATTGCGTCCGATTTTCATCTAGGCAGGCTATGCACCGCATTGGTGCATAACCTGCCCACTGACCCCCTTAACCCGGATTTTCACTTCCGCGGTGACGGAAGTGAAAATCTGGGTCTGGCTGGACATGCCCGGAGCCACTGAGGCTAAACGGGTAGCAGCGATTTTCGATGCTACCCACTTAGCCCCTGCGCCTTAAAGATAGGCAAGGAAAAACCTTGCCTATCTTTAAGGTGCAGAGGGCTAAGCAGGAGCATCAAAAATTGCTGCTACCCATTTAGTCCTTTCCTCCTACCCTGCTCTACCCCGGTATGCCCCCAACATTCCGATGCTAACCGCATTGCATCTGAGCGCATTAGGGACTTATCCAGGATTTTTCAAAGGCCATGTAGGTGCTTTTGGAAAATCCCGGGTAAGACATTTACACGGGTAACTAGGGCAGTTACCCATGTACTGTAAATGCCTTCGAAAATGCCGTCCATTGTTAAATAAATAAAATAAAGAAAGAAGAACATGGCAGAACTTTACCGAACTGACTCCTTCCCCCAGCCCCTACAATTTATTCACTTTCAACTTGAATAACAGATTATATACAAAAGTTATTTCTTGCCGGTTAGAAGACAGAGTAGAGACGAGAAAAGCTGAAGTGATGATAAAGGCTTGCTGGCCAAAGGGAAGAATCAACAGCTTGGTGGTCATTTGTTACAGAACAGCCATGCAGAAAGCCAATGTGCAGTGATGCTTCCACAGAAGATATAATGTTATGCCCACTGTAAATTGTGCCTCCATCTGCCAAAGGAACTCATTACAGTCGTAGCTAAGATAACTGTACCCTGGTGCAATCAGGGTATCATTCATAAGCTGTACCAGAAGAGAGCATCAACAATCCTTTTCTTGATTTCCAATTGGTTACGAGCCATAGATTAATGACGGCATATAAAATACTCTTGCACTGTGGTTTCTTTTTCTATCAATGGTTCCCAAAAGAAAAGGATACAAAAAGCCCTGAATTAAAGACACTGCTTAATTGGCTCCTTGGAGTGTTAACAATGCCTTTTCCAAAATTATTTAAAGGGGGGGAGTGGGGGGGGGGGTGTCAGCTTACAGTAATAAATATTGATTTCATTTCTGAAGAATGAGTTCAAAACTCGTATAGCCTTGTAGAGTGGAGATAAAGGCTGCAGAAAACACCACAGTTGGTCTTAAATGTTGAATACAATCGTTCTTTGCAAATATCTAATATAGTCTTTTCTGCTTTATATTAGACCAACTTAATATTTTTCTGCAGATGTAGTCCACAGGCTTGCCTTCTTCAGAAGTTCTCAGAAGAACAGCATCCAGAGTACGAAGCGTCTCTGGAGAATCTCATATGCTGGTCCAATTAAACTTATCGGAGCCTGCAGCCCATTATTCCTGTAGCCCACTATTCCTGTAGGAAGCATACATGGGAGACCTCTGCACTACGATACTCTACAGCCCACTGACATGACTGCATGTGTTTTACAGCAGCAACATGAATTTTAACGCAGCCGCTCCTGTGGCATACAGACGAAGCATTATGAATCACGCGAGGAATTATGCAGCAGTAACACTTTTTGGCTAACAAGCATATACACTACCTCGATATTTCTCATGTCATCTGTTTACTTATTTGTTTTTCTCCTACCTGTCACATTTATACATGCAATAAAGTCCTTATGAAGTAAGGGTGTGCATTTGTCATGTTGGTTTGTTTTGTTTGGGCACGTAAAAGATTTTAGTCTGTGCAAAGTGCTTTTGCATGCATATACCTATGAATTAATGCATTTTCAATTGATGTATTTCCAAAAAATGTTGTAGCATGCGTAGGTGGTGTTCAATTAAGACAAATATGCACAGAAACAAGAAAAAAAATACCAGATGAAAACTGCAAACCCTTTGTTTTAAAGAAACTTTTAATTTGGCCTGCACATCCTGTTCCTAAAACCAGTTATCCAAAGAATGGCCCCTCCTCTTGCCGCCCGTCTCTTTTCCCTTTCAGGCTCTGCTGCCAGGGTCCCTCTTTTCTTTATCTTCCACAATGCTTTC
Source organism: Ichthyophis bannanicus (assembly GCA_033557465.1). Classification (NCBI taxonomy): domain Eukaryota; kingdom Metazoa; phylum Chordata; class Amphibia; order Gymnophiona; family Ichthyophiidae; genus Ichthyophis; species Ichthyophis bannanicus. The sequence continues at coordinate 180,867,146 of CM066045.1, read as the reverse complement.
AGCATTATAAAAAATAGTTTTGAGAGTTCATTTCATGTCTCATTACGACAGAGCTGATTATGAATCTGTAACTGATTTAATCTGTACATGTTGTTCCATCTCTTCCATACCTGCCAGGATTGTATAATTTTTGCATTAAGAACAAAGGAAACCCTTCCTCCAGCCACCTTTTTCTTCCCCAAAATTTCTGCAGTGCAACTGGACAACCTAACTAATCAAATCATTAATCATTTGACCTTCCTGCCTTTAGAAGGGCATCCGCCTACCTAAAATCAACAGCAAAGGACAATGCGATCTAATTTTGACAATGGAAAATTCCTGCTTTCATTGTGTTCTCAAACTCATTTTCTAAAAAATGAAGTCTGTTGAAAAGTATATTTCCCTGTGTGCATACGCCAGCCATCTTTTGTCTCCCACACCAGACACATCAATAGCAGAAACAAATAGACTGTAGAATGAATGTGTTTCTTCCAAACTTTTCTTCGACATAATAAAATAGCAGTTTACAATTAAGCAAGCTGATTGTCTAATGGCTCACCAGAGTCTTGAAACTGCAGGGTGACGGTAGCAAATTATACAGTACCTTAATACTGTTAGAATGTAATATGCAGTTAACCCAAAACTGCCTGCTAATATCATACTGGCTCAGAGAGAAGAGTGTCCTTACTAAGACGCCTATGCTATGTCCTGTTGCACCTCACATCCTCCTTTTCAGTTAGAGGCAGGTCCATCCCCGCTCAGTGTCTTGAGATCTGAGTGTTGGGGCCTCTGAGCCCTAGGAGACATGGATGCAGATAGCTGGTACTGCTACGTTAGATGCAGGCACTAGGAAAATAGTGCAACGATGGAAAATGCAGGCTGCGTCAGATAGCTACATCAGCAAAAGGAAAAGGACATTCTTCTGTAAGGTCCATCAATTTCATACTCTGAAGGTGAGCACCTCTTTCTGCCTCAAGGCCCTCTGGAAAAAAGGGCACCATGAGCAAAACATGCACCACTGCAGAATGGACATGTTCTCTTGCTTCTAGGGCTCAAAAGCTCCAGGCCCTGAATTGCTACTGACTGCCCAAGTGACCTCATGCATATTTTATATTTCAGTTTAACCTATTGCTCCCCAACTCAGTATTTTCACTTTGAACAGTGACATTACCCAACTACAGATGCAGAAGGTGACATTTTACAGTACTTACCAGATTGTGTCCTTTTCTTAAGTCCTGCTAGATCAGTCCAGACAAGTGGATGTGTCCCCCCCACCAGCAGACTGCTGGAGACAAAGTCCAGGTTTCAATGACATCACTCTCATACCTCTATTCACCTCAACCACCAGAGGTCTCTTCAGTATTCGTCCGAAAGCATATGGAAGAAACATGGCAGGCCTCACACAACCTCATTGTGGACAACAATGAGCAATCAAATAGTAGAGAACTATGTACAAGAAAGCATAAATATAAGGCTATCTGTAGAAGATGAACCTGCAGAGCGAAGTATAAAAATCATAGTGGATCCAAGGGTACCACCTCAGAAGAACAGAGCAAATACAGTTTCAGGGGCAGGCCCTGGACTGGTATAGCAGGACTCAAGGAAAGGACATTAACTGGTAAGTAAAATGTCACCTTCCATATCATCCTGCTAGACCAGTTTAGCAAGTGGGATGTACCAAAGCTATGACTCCACTGGGTGGGATGAAGACATAGCAGCTAAGACATAGCAGCTCACAAAACCCTGGAGCTAAAGGTCACATCCATCCGTGTGTGGACATCCAAGTGTGTGGACATCCAAGTGTGTGGACATCCAAGATCCATCACTAGCCTCACTACATTCAGAAAGGCCTTAAAATACCACCTGTTTCTAGCATACTACTCTGAAACAACCGCAAATGAACACAGCTCACATACTGATCTTTCCCAGTTATCCCCGGTAGAAAATGGCTAATTCTGCTGATCCTTTCAGTCACACTCTAATAATATTCTATTTATATTTATACTGTACTATAATATTCTATGTCACTGCTACCATGTATTTACCTAAAAATTGCCATTTCATAGTTAACCCTATTCACATTTTGTATATAGTTAACCCTATACCTTGTATACAGTTAACACTTTATTTTGTAGATAGTTAACCCTGTTTACCTCCTAGTTTTTGCACCCTGTTAAATGTAAAAAACCAATGCTGATTGTACCATTGTGTTTAACTTGTTCATTTGTAAACCGCACTGATTAAAAGAGCGCGGTATATAAGAAATAAAAATAAAATAAAATAAATAAATAAGTGGTAATGCTTGACAAAAGTGGAAAATGATGCCTATGTTGTCACCAGACAAATGTCAGCAGGGGCTACCAATTTCCGCTCTGTTCCCGGGGGTGCTTGTGCTTAGGTAGAATGGGAATGCAAACCCCCTGGAACCGGCCGGTTCCACAACAGATACGCCGAGGCAATGGCTTCCTCAATCCAGCACCCCAAAACCAACTTAGCCCCTGTATCACCCTTGCACGGGCCAGCAAATGGCACAAAAAGATGTTCGGACTTACAAAACGAATCCGTAACCTCTAAGTACCAGAGAAGCACCCTCTGGACATCCACAATGCAAAGATCCTTATTCTTCCCCTGACACAACTCCTTAGAAAAGGAGGGTAGGCACAACTCCTTAGAGAAAGAGGGTAGGCATACCACCTGGTCACGAGAAAGGGGTGAAGGCACCTTAGGCAAGAAGGAAGGCACAGGCCGAATGGAAACGTTCTTCTTTGAAAAGACAGATAAGGATCTCGGCAAGACAGAGCCTTCAGCTCGGAAATACACCCTGAAGAACAAATAGCAACCAAGAAGAGCATCTTGAGCGTCAAATCCTTCAAAGTAGCATGCTTCAACGGCTCGAAAGGCACCAACATCGTGGCCCTGAGCACCAGACACAGATCCCAGGAAGGGACCACAGACCACAGAGGAGGATGCAGATGCTGAATCCCCTGGAGAAAGCGCAAGACATTTGGGTGCAAAGCTAGAGACTTACCAGTGACTAGACCACAGAAAGAGGCCAAAGCTGTCACTAGAATTTTCAGGGAGCTAAGGGAAAGAACCTTCTCCAGGCCATCCTATAGAAAAGCCAACACAGATGGCACCTTGGCCACCTAAGGAGCCAACTGCCGAGTGCCACACCATTCTTCAAAGAAGCACCAGCCCCACACATATACTAGCTCGGTAGACCTCCTCTGGCATCTCAGCAGAGTGGAGACCAGCGTGGGAGAATAGCCCTAACGCACTAGCAGTCTGTTTTCAAGAGCCAAGCTGTAAGTGAAAAGGAACAGGGTCCTCCAGGACGATTGATCCCTGCTTCAATAGACCCCGAGATTGAGGCAACTGAAGAAGAGGCACCTGCAGGAGATTCATTAAGGTCTATGAACCACACTCTCCTTGGCCAATCCAGTGCCATGAGGACAATCCTGTCTGGGTGGTGTTCTGTATGCTAGATCAAGGCCCCAGGAGCCATGAAGGAAACTTGTACAACAGGTGCTGACTTGGTCAAGGCTGGGCCAGGGTATCACACCCTCAGAACCCATCTCTGTGCGGCAACTGAAGACCCCAGCAGCGCAGAATCGACTGAAACACCTCCTGACTCAATTCCTACTCTCCAGGATCCAGAGAGTGATGGCTGAGGAAATTCACTTCCACATTGTCCACCATGGCAAATGTGCTGAGCTGACAAGGCAAAGAGGTTCTTCTCTGCCCAGGCATATAGGAGAGCCATCTCCAGAGCTACTATGGAATTCCTCGTGCCACCTTGCCGATTGACATAAGCCACTGCCATAGCATTATATGAAAACACTCGAACCTCCCAGCCCTTGACCAGGTGCCGGAAATGCAGAAGAGCCAACCTGATTGCCCTCGCCTTGAGGTGGTTGATGGACCACATTATATCCCTGCAGTTCCAATGGCTCTAGGCCATACAGTCTTGGCAATGGGCTCCCCAGCCTCAGAGATTGGCATCCGTTGTCAGGAGGATTCAGGAGAAATCAGTAAGGAAGGCTGTAGCCAACTCTAAAAGAGTGGTAGTATCATCCAGCAGAAGAGACTGAATCCACTGGAGCAGGGCTTGAAACATCAGGTTGGTACATACCACCAGCTGCAGAATAGCAGCCACCATGGTGAACTGGCTCTTCAACAATGAATCCACCTTATAGTCCAGAAAATCCTTTAATACCGATCCGCCTGCCACAGGAATGGTGGTCCGTCTGGTAACTGCCATGGGCAGTTACCAGACGGACCAGATGTGATCAAGGATATGATCCAGTTGGAGTGGGATTCCCAGCTCCCTGCCTAAGGGGTGAAGAGTATGTAAGAAGATCTATGCACTCCTTCTCCGGGACAGCATAGATCTTCTTACACACTCTTAACCCCTTAGGCAGGGAGTCGGGAGTCCCACTCCAACTGGATCATATCCTTGATGACATCTGGGAATGGGAAGACATCTCTTGAAGAAGAAGGTGCACCCTTGGCTCTTGCTCCGTGCTGGAAGCAAGTTCAAGGCAGATGATACGCTGGCAATCAGCGCTGCCAGCACCTCCTTCCAGAAAAGGTGGATCACTCTGGCCTCTTCAAAATCTTCAGTACCAAGACATCTGAATCCAAGTCTTAGACAAAATCTCGGACACCTCTCAGCTGTTCCCCATCTCCAGGGGGCGTCCCTCACTGGGGACACTTAGTCAAAGGCAGTCAAACAGGGCTTCCACTCTCAGCCTGCCCCACATGAGACTGTGCCCGGGGACACCCAGAGGCCACAGGGTCTGACTTTTCACACCAGAAGGACTAGATCTGTTGCAAAAAGAAAAGAAGAATTCCAGGGAGGACAATCTGAAGTCTGGAAGCTCTCCTCTCAGAAATGACCCCCCAACACCAGACGGCACAGTCACCACAGACTTCCTAGAGGATAGGGAGTGGCTCACAGCACGGTCACTGGACACTCCAGCCAGCTGGATATCCTTACCCATAGCGCCATCTTCACATCCTGCCCTTTGGCAGGCAAAGCCAGACTATCTGCATCCCCTGGCTTAGAGAGGGGGAGCAGGCCCTCCAGGGATGACGCAGAAGCTGCCATGCAAGAAGAGCAGAGTCCAGAATCTGGAGGTGAAGCACCGCGTGCCATAGGTCAAACAACATTTTCTGGAAGGAGACAAAGAGTTAAGGTGAGTATCACAACAGCGTGTGCTAAGGCCATGGTGGCACGAAAGATGCGCGTTAACTGCACTTTTATTGCAACACGTGTTACAGGCACTAGGGAAGGAATGCACATTGGAGATGCTTGGTCAGAACATGTGCTAGGACTGCTCGACTTCTAGGGTCACGATAGGTAAAAACACTATTAATGTGTGCAGAAAACAGCAGGAAACCCACACAACATGCCACCAGCAGTCCACCCTGTGTTGTGTCTTAGGACGATGGAATCAGGAGACCCCAACAAGGACAGTGATGAGGTCAAGTCATGATACTCACCCCCTGAGAGTCCCAGGCACAGAATCCATGCCAGGCTCATCTCTACTGTCCTGAAACTGTTTTACTGGCTTTGCAGTACCGTGTTTAAGGTGGCTGGTAGGCAGATCCCTCTGAGAGCCTTTTGGAGAGAGCAGGAGGGGACAAAGGAGGACAGAGGCGGTGCTGTAGTTGTGTGAGGCTTCTGCACTCTTCCAGATCCTTCCAAATTCTGGCTGCTTAACAGGCTCATCATGATAAGCAGGTGGAGCTGAATCAATTTTCCCTCCTCCTATGGCTACTGAAAAGACCGCAGTCTAGTGGAGCCTCCCACATCGCGCTCAAGTGAGAGAGTCATCCTCAAGCGTTTAATCAATCTTTTCTTCTCAGTCATCAAATTTTCTTCAGAGAGGAGAAAATTCATCCACTATCTGCTGGAGTCAAAGAAATACTGAAGAGTATTTGGGAGGCCAGATCGGGGGTTGGCTTTGGGGAATGCACTGTTTTGTCCGGTGGCTGGGGATCGCAGCTTTTGAAGGGAGAAAGCCCTGACTGAGCTAGTCAGGCAAGGCCTGTACATGCAGGCTAACCGGAATCAGAGTCTTGGCCTGCATGTACAGGCTTGGATGTGATTCTGATCCTGCAGGGCTAGACATGCCCTGTGGGATCAGAATTCCTGCTAACTCTGTGCGCCCAATTCTGACCGGACGTACAGAGGGCCAGGATGTCCAGGTCAGAATCAGGCCCATGGTGTTTGCCTGTGTGTATTAACACTTGTGCTTTTATTTTGGGTGGAAGAACACATGGTTATAGTAGTTAGGAGGTGCTGTTTTCTTTTGATGATATCTGGTGGTGGGGGGTGGTTGAGGTGACATCGGTGTGGGGGTGTCCAACTTCCTCCTGTTGAAATTTGAGTTGCCTATGGGGGTTGAGGTAATGGTGTGATATGGGGAGTCTGGTATGTGGGAGTTGGGGGAGGGTCATCATAATTTTGGAATAGGGGGGTTAAAAGGGAAGGATATGAATATGGGCAATATATATAGATTTATGAGTTATAATGTCAAGGGACTGAAAGCTCCTGCAAAAAAGGGCTGCTCTGGGTAAAGAGTTAGCTTGCATGAATGTCAAAATAGTTTTCTTTCAAGAAACTTATTTATTGAAGCAGCATGAGAGACTCCTCAGATCAGAGCGTTTCCCTGTGATAGTTTTAGCTGCTAGTGGGAGGGGGAAAAAGCAGGGGTAAACTGTAGTTACTCACCTGTAACAAGTGTTCTCCAGGTACAGCAGGAATCAGTCCTCACATAGTTGGCATTGGCACTGACGGAGCCCACGTGGTGAACACGCCCCAGCTTTCCCAGAAAGCCTTTGGGAGTTAGACCGTCCATACACAGTCACCTTCCTGCCCAAGGGTGCCATCTTACCTCAGTATGATGACATAGCTTAATCAAGCCAAAAAAGAAAAACAACGCCACGGGAAGGAGGGAGGGTTGTGAGGACTGATTCCTGCTGTCCACAGAGAATACAGATGAGTACACTTTCTCCGGGAACAAGCAGGAAGTCAGTTCTCACATATGGGACGCCCCAGCTACAGGCTACCAAAAAAACCTGTAAAAAGCCACCAGCGACTGAAAAAAGTTGAACTGTGAATGACAGCAGAGAGCGCTGAGTGGCCACAAGACCTCAGGGATGACCACAGCTTTGACCAGAGAATCAATTCTCAGGTAGCCTGTATACACAGAAGGGCTCAAAGGGTAGGAGTTGCATTATTCCCCAAACAGATGACGGAGCACCGCCTGGCCGAAGGTGCTGTCATGCCGGGAGTCTTCCTCCAGGCAATAATGAGCTGCAAAAGTGTGAACAGAGAACCAGGTGGCGGTCCTGCAGATCTCCAGTAGAGAGACAGAATGCAGGCTCGCCACAGAGGCTGCTATACTCCACACATTATGGGCCGTAACATGGTGCTCGAGAAAGAGACTAACCTGTTCGTAGGCAAAGGAGATACCTTCTCCTCACTTGCTTTTAAGGGCTCTGTGCTATCCTGGTTCTCTTCTTATCTCTCCCATCACTCTTTCAGTGTTTGTTCTGGCAGATCCTCCTCTACTGCTCTCGGTTGGTGTATCCCAAGGATCTGTCTTGGGATACACCAACTCTCTCTATACCCAGTCCCTTGGTGCTCTCATCTCTTCCCAGGGTATGAAGAAGGGGAAGAGGATTGGCACTATATGTAAAAACTACTATTAAAGCTTTGGAATTACAGAGCTTAAAAGGGAGAGAGGAGGCATTGTGGGTTAAACTAGAAAGAGGGAAATAGAAATCTAAACAAAGGCATGGGGAAGAGTAACCTGCATGGAGTGGCAGGTACACCTACTCTTGCCCCCTTGCTGGGCAGACTAGAAGGACCATACTGGTCTTTATCTGCCGTCATATGCTATGTAACCTGCTATGTTACTATTTGCATTGGTGTGATATACAGACCTCCCTCACAAGAGGAAGAGGTGGACAGAGAGTTAATTGAAGACATATGCAGCATTGCTAGGAAAGGGGAAGTGCTATTGATAGGAGATTTCAATATGCCAGATGTTGATTGGCACATTCCTGCTGCTGTATCATCTGGAAGTAAGGAGATCCTGGATTCTCTACAGGGAGAACTATTCAGGCAATTGGTAACAGACCCCACAAGTGAAGGGGCCATACTGGACTTGGTGCTTACCAATGGTGAAAGTGTTTCTGATGTTGTAGTGGGAGATCATTTTGCATGCAGTGATCACCAGATGGTGTTGTTCAGTATTAGGACTAGGGTTGTTAGAATCCATTCGAAGGCGAGGATCTTAGACTTTAGGAAGACTAACTTTGCGAAGATGGGCCAATACCTCAGGGAGTCGTTAGTGGGATTGGAACAGCTGGGGGATGTAGAAAAACAGTGGGCAAAACTGAAAGGGGATATTTTAAGGGCAACCAACCTTTTTGTTAAAATGGTAAATAAAGGTAAAAGGAAAAGGAGACCGCTATGGTTTTCAAAAGAAGTAGCTGAAAAAGTGAAGAAAAAGAGGGAGGCCTTCATGAAATACAAGAGATCACAGAGAGAGGAAGACAGGCATCTGTATTTGGAAAAACTTAGAGAAGCTATCAAAGTAGTCAGGAAGGCAAAGATTCAAAAGGAGGAGGAAATAGCCAATGCAATAAAATGGGGGGATAAGACATTTTTCAGATATATTAGTGAGAAGAGGAAGGGCAAAAATGGTATTGTCAGACTCCAGAGTGCAGGGGAGGAATATGCAGAAGTTGATAAGGATAAAGCAGAATTGCTTAACAAATATTTCTATTCTGTGTTCACAGATGAAGAACCAGGAGCAGGACCTCAGAAAACATCCACAAACAGGAACAGAAGCGAGGGACATCTTGTACAATTTTCAGAAGACTGTGTTCGTGAGAAACTAGCTCAACTTAAAGTAGACAAAGTGATGGGACCAGATGGGATACACCCTAAAATACTGAGGGAACTTGGGGACATTCTAGCAGCTCCACTGACTGACCTTTTCAATGCCTCGTTGGAGTCGGGAGTGGTGCCAAAGGACTGGAGAGAAGCTCATGTGGTGCCTTTACACAAAAGTGGAAGTAAGGATGTGGTTGAAAACTACAGGCCGGTTAGTTTAACTTCGGTGGTGAGTAAATTATTGGAAACGCTGCTGAAAGAGAAAATAGTGAGGTTTCTGGAGTCCAGCGGATTACAGGATCCGAGGCAGCATGGATTCACCAGAGGCAGGTCTTGTCAGACAAATCTGATTGATTTCTTTGACTGGGTGACCAGGGAGTTGGATCGAGGGAGAGTCCTAGATGTGGTGTATTTAGATTTCAGTAAAGCCTTTGACACTGTTCCTCATAGGTGACTTATAAACAAACTGAGCACCCTAGGGATGGACCCTAAAGCTACTGCTTGGGTTAGAAATTGGTTGGGTGGGAGGCGACAAAGAGTACAAGTTAATGGAGCTCACTCTGAGGAGAAGGATGTTACCAGTGGTGTGACCCAGGCATCTGTCCTTGGTCCGATTCTTTTTAACATCTTTGTTAGTGATATAGCAGAAGGGCTGTCGGGTAAGGTTTGCCTCTTTGCAGATGATACCAAAATCTGCAATAGACACCCAGGAAGGTGTAGATAACATGAGAGGGATCTAGCTAAGCTTGAAGAATGGTCTAGAATTTGGCAGCTGGGATTTAATGTTAAAAAATGTAAGGTCATGCATTTGGGCTGCAGCAATCCAAGGGAGCAATATAGTATAAGGGGTGAAGTACTTTTGTCCACTAAAGAAGAGCGGGACCTAGGCATGGTTGTGTCTGATGATCTTAAAGTAGCTAAACTGTTAGAAAAGGCAACGGCAAAAGCTAGAAGGATGCTTGGGTGCATAAGGAGAGGAATGGCTAGCAGAAAAAAGGAGGTGATAATGCCTCTTTTAATCTTTGGTGCGACCTAATTTGGAGTATAGTGTGCAATTCTGGAGACTGCACCTTCAAAAGGATGTGAACAGGATGGAGTCGGTGCAGAGGGTGGCTACTAAAATGATTAGTGGTCTTCATTATAAAGCATATGAGGACAGACTGAAGGATCTTAATATGTACACCTTAGAGGAAAGGCGGGATAGAGGTGATATGATTGAGATGTTTAAATACCTCTGTGGCATAAATGTTCAGGGAGAGAGCCTCTTTCAATTGAAAGCAAGTTCTGCTACGAGGGGACATGGGATGAGGGTGAAGGGAGATAGACTCAGGAGTGATAGGCGGAAATATTTCTTTCGGAAAGAGTATTGGATCTGTGGAATAGTCTCCCAGTGGAGGTGGTAGAGATGAGGACAGTAACTGAATTCAAAAAAGCATGGGACAAACACAGAGGATCTCTAAAGGTAAAAAGGGGACTGTTGTAGTTGTTGATATGGAAGGACAGACTAGATAGGCCATGTGGTCTTTTTCTGTCATCATATTTCTATGTTTCTAAGTTTCAGTACCATCTTTATGTTGATGACTTCCAGATCTACCTCTCTACACCTGAAATCTCTCCAGTAATCCAGGCCCAGATCTCTGCCTGCCTTTCTGACATTGCTGCTTGGATGTCTCACTGCTGCTTGAAATTGAACATGGCCAAACTGAGCTTCTTAGTTTTCCCCCTAAACCCTCCTCTCCCCTCCCCTTCCTCCTTTCTTTGTCTCTGTTGATAACTTCTCCCTGTCTCCTCAGCTTGCAACCTTGGGGTCATCTTTGACTCCTTTCTCTCCTTCTCCACACACATCTGATAGCTGAAACTTGCCATTTCTTTCTCTACTACATCAACAAAATTTGCCCATTCCTTTCTGAACACACTACTAAAACACTTATCCACTCCTTAGTCACTTCCCATCTAGACTATTATAACCTACTCCTTGCTGGTCTCCCTCTGAGTCCTCTCTCCCCTTCAATCTGTTCATTACTCTGCTGCATGGCTAATCTTCTGCCAGCCTCATCATGTTTATGTTTATTAAAACTTTTCTTAACTGTCCTTCATACAAGCAGCAGAGCTCATATTACCCCTCTTCTTGTCTCTTCAATGGCTTCCCATCCATTTCTGCATCCAGTTCAAACTTTCCTGCTGACTTATAAGTGCATTCACTCTGCAGCTCCTCACTACCTTTCCTCTCTTATCTCTCCCTACACCCCTCCCTAGGAACGTCGCTCTTCTGGCAAATTGCAGAGGATAAGGGAGGCTACAATCAGGGACTTGTTAGATAAAATTGAGGATACGGATGGGGAGAACTGGAGAACCCCTTCTGATGGCCTTCAAAGGGAGGTGGGTATATTAAGGATGGATTTCAGGGCAGCTCTGATGTCCTCTCTGGCAAAGGCAGAATGTTCAAATAGTGAGGGACCCGGGTCAGAAAACCACTACATTGGAAGGGATAAGAAATTGTTTTGTGGAGTTTTATTCAAAGCTTTACTCAATGGAGGGAGTGGAATCTCAGGAGGCCAGAGATGCCTATTTGGATAGCGTTGCCTTCCCTCACTTAACGGATATGCAGAGCGGAGTGTTGGAAGCTGATATCTTGGTGGAAGAGGTAGAGCATGCTATTAAAGAGTTGAAGGTTAGTAAAGTCCCATGGTTGGATGAGTTTACTCCTGCTTTTTATAAACAGTATGTAGGGCAGCTGGCGGGACCCTTAGCCCTTGTGTTTATCTCAATCCTAAAGTGTGTGTGTGTGTGGGGGGGTACTCACCGACTCCATGCAAACAGCAGGCATCACTATTCTCCATAAGGAGGGAAAGGACCTGGTCCAATAATCTTGCTAAACATAGATGTTAAGCTTTTGGCAAAGGTGCTAGCTGTGAGACTAAATCAGTTCCTGCCATCCTTAGTAGGGGGAGATCAAGCAGGTTTTGTTCCCAGGAGACAAGTGGAGGGGTAATGTTAAAAAGATTGTGTGGCTTATGTGGTGGGCCCAGCATGAAAAATTGCCAGTTTTGACTCTTCTCCGTTGATGCCAAAAAAGCATTTGACAGGGCGGAGTGGAAGTTCATTTTCTCGATGCTGGATAAGATGGGATTTGGGGTAAATATTTAGATGGGTGAAGGCGTTATATAGGGGGATAAATGGCTAGGGGTAAGACCAATGGGGGGTATTCCATGGAATTTTATTTAACTTGGGAAACTAGGCAAGGGTGCCCCTTGTCCCCCCTGCTATTTTTTTATATTTGGAACCTTTGGTAACCAGGGTTAGGGGAGACCCTAACTGAAAAGGGATAAGGGCGAGAGAGGAGGAATTTAAATTATCTTTATTGGCAGATTATATTTTATTTATAATAGGTGACCCTTTACAATCCTTTCCTCACATTCTGGATGAGTTCAGAACTTATGGGAGATTGGCTGGGTTTAAAGTCAACATTACAAAGTCAGAAATCCTGACTGTCTCTCTGCTGGGCCCTCGAATGGAGGAAATTAGAGAAAACTATCATTTTTGACTGGCTACGTTTGGGCTGCGATATCTGGGAGTGCAGTTGGTGCACACATGGTTGGTTTGCATGGCTGTAGTGAAAATGGCTATTCTACCCCAGTTTCTGTATCTGTTCATGGTCATGCCAGTGAAAATTCCTCCTGGGGAGCTGCGTATATTGAATGGGAAACTCTTTGCCTTCATCTGGAAACAGAGACTGCCTAGGGTAGTACATTGAATTTTGACACTGCCAAAGTCAGAGGGAGGAATGGGGGTAAATATTATGCGGCTGCCCAGTTGGTAGGAGTGGTGGATTGGGGCCAGTCTTGGCAGAAGCCGTGGGTTAGACTCTTATAGAGAATACAGGCGTGGATTTGTTACAAATGTTCTGGGTAGGAAAAAGGGTAGATGGGCGAAGGGATCCATATATTAGGAATATCCGGCATATTTGGGAGCAAGTAAGAGTTAAATTTACCAAGAGGAAGGGGGTTTTGGGGCAACGCCTTTCAGACATATTCAGCATTTGCCTCTGGGATTATTGCAAGGGGTTCTATGGAGATGGGCAGAGTAGGGACTACATTGGGTGAGTCAGTTTTATGAGGGGGGATTTTGGTATCATTCGAGCACTTGAGGGCACAATTTAATTTCGATCATAGGGACTTTTTTGGATATCTACAAATAAGATATTTTTTGCAGGGAAAGGAAGGGCTGAGCAAGTCAGAGGGGCTGCCCAGTAGATTTGAACTGCTAATCATGGGAAGACTGGGAGATAAAAATGTAGTGTCCCACATTTATCAAAGTTTGTTGGGGAGGTATCCAGCAAACTGCCTGATATGTTGAAATGTGAGAGAGTGGTTGGGAAGACCTTAGAGCTAAAGGAGTGGTTACAACTTGTGCAGTCCATTTCTACTATTTTGGTCTCTGCGAACATTATTGAAAATGGATATGAGGTGTTACTGCAGTGGTACCTAACCCCCGATAGGTTGCACACAATAAACCCCAAACTGAGTCATTTATGCTGTCAGAAACGTGGGGCATTGGGAAATATGCTGCATATTTATTTATTTATCTGAGTGATTTTTATACTGCCATTTTGGGTAACCATAGCGCTTTACATACAGAACAACTGAGTTACATTGAACATTTTAACAATCTAACAAGTGAATGTGCATAAATAATCAAACATCTTTACACGATTCATACAAACTAACTTATTTACAATATTGGTGAATAAAGAAATCTTAGGAATAGTTTTAGGAAATGTTCATGGGTAGTTAAGAGGGAGGGGTAGCATCTAGAGAGAGTGATGTGGTAGATTTGTAATGAGAGGCTGTGGTAGTTGAGTTTGGGATGCTTAAAGTGTGGGATTTGTGCTATGTTGGTTCAACATTAGGGGTTAGTTCATTTTGGTGGAGTTGCCCAGTGCTCAGGGGTAATGGGAGGAGGGGGGGGGATGTGCTCGCTTTTATACAAAATATAGCAGGGATTTCCATCCCAAAGAATGACCCCTTTCTGGTCCTGTTATTGGTGGTACCAGTGGAATGGGCTTTAGGAGGTGAGGAGGCGGGTGATCTGAGGCCTTAAGGCAGCACATGGAATCATTGCAAAGGCATGGGAGCAGCAAACAGACCACACTTTTTAGATGTTCTTTTTGAGATTGCACTGGGTCTGTTCCCTGAGTAGGTTGACAGCCTTGTGGAAGAAACAGTTGGCCCAGTTCCAAAAAATCTGGGCTTTTATCTTGAATGGTGTGAAGTGGCAGAGTAAGTGAAGAATACGATTATGCCGTCATGCTGGGTGTGGCTCCGATTGGATATGCTGGGTGGGACTAAAGAATGGAATATGGGTTGCCTTCCAATTGGGATCACTCTCTGTAGTTATCATATTTGATGTATTTTGTCCTTGGGATTTTATTTCTTGATTTCTGGTTTTGATTTTCTATTTGGCGTCTTTTGCTTGAGATACAGTCAGGCAAGGGAATGCTATTTAAGTATCTATTTATTTGCATACTTTGATTCATAGCATCTTTGATTTTGATTATGTACCCTTGACCTCTACATTTATATATGTATTTGTGTATGCATTTGGGATTAAATCTAACCAAAATCTTGCCATAGGCTATGATGCCTCAGGGAGGGAGGGGGGCGGAGTGTGGGAGGGGTAGTTGGAGTAGAGAGGCGTATGATTGACATTTTGTAATATATTGGAAATTGTACAAAGCTGTGGTACAGAGCACCTCCGCTAGTGGTGTAGTTGTGGGGTTTGATTTTGCTGTGTTCTCTAGCGTTTTTTTGTTTGTTTTGTTGTCAATTTTCATGATAAATAAAAAAACAAAACAAAAAACCCCCTGCCAATTACATGTATATATCCGCAGCAAGCACAGTTTGGAGGGCAGATGTTGTGGGTGTGTTTTGGGTAGCGATGAGACTTATGCATAATGGCAATGCATGCACAGTTACAAAAGTACGCAAAAAAAACCTTGTGGGGTATGGCAGAAAACGGGTATCTCACTTGGAGGTGTTTCACACTGAGAGGCAGGTAATTAAAATTTCATAATAAGAATTTCTGAGGTGGTTTTAAACTTCAGAGAGAGAAGCACATGAACCACTTCACCTCGACATGCCCTGTATCTTCCATCCACCCTAAGCCCTGACCATTCCGTCTTGACCGATTATATTCCTCCCGCTTCACTATACTCCCCCTCCCTTTCCCTGCCCTCTGTCCCCAGCACAATGTAATTCTCTGCTTTATACTACATCTCTTGTTTTTAAACACTGTCGTACTGAAGCACCCGTATCACCACTAAGGTTGCCTGTTTAAGCTTCCAAGTTAATCTTCCTTGTTCAATGTAAAGTTCCAGTTTGTTTAATGTAAAACGCTTAGAAGCTATGATAAGGCAGTATAGAAAACTTGTTACATAAATAAATAAATAAAATAAATTGACATCAGCATTTGCAATGGGCAGGCATAAGTGTTAGCCAACTGCTCATTGGGATCTGGAGTTTGCTAGAGTTATTGAGGGGGCAATTGTATTTCTCTCTGATGTTTAAAACCACCACAAAAATTCTTATTATGGAAATTTAATTACCTACCTCTCAGTGTGAAACACCTCCAAGTGACATACCCATTCTCCATGGACTAGCAGGATTGCGTCAGCCACACCTGGTGACGTCCTCTGGGCGGCGCCATAGATACGGAAGTGCTCTCTAGAGCTCAGAAAGCTGAACCTTTCTGAGCACGCCCAGGTAGCCCACCTTACCGGCCCGCCCCCTAGCCCGGACAGTATTCTTCCTTCCGCCTTGCCTGCAAGACGGACTCTGCTCTCTATCCAAACATTCAACAATATCCAATCAAGAAAATGCCGAAACCTGGATTTAAAAAATGCCACCACTGCAAAAGAAAGATGAGCAGCACTGATACACATGATATCTGTTTGCGCTGCTTGGGCCCGGACCACAACGTGGAGAACTGTAAACATTGCGGGAAGATGTCCCCCAGGGCCCGGAGGTCCAGATGGCACGCTTTGAAAGACTTCCTTACCGCAAACGCAAGTACTTCTGCTGTTTTTCTACCTCTCTCGGCTCCTGCTGTTCCCCTGTTGATGGCTCCGGCTCCGGATGTGCCCGCTGCGGCCTCCATCCTCTGCCGTGCAGCCAAGGGATCTCTCTCTGCCCCTCCACCGACATCTCCGGGGCCATCCGCCGCTGCTGTGGACTCCTCCTGCCCCTCCAACACCGCGGGGATATCCAGGACCGCTATTACCGCCACGTGAAGCCATGCGGCCCTCCAAGATGGCGGCAGCCTGCGGTCCTCCACGCCTGTGTTGCAGTCCTCCAGCCCTGCCCACCCTAGGGGTGGGACTTTCGCCCCGGAAGCTTCTGAGGAGCACAGCAGGGAGCGCAGCCATCGGTGCCGACGCTCCAGCACCGCACGCAGCCCTCCCCCTCTGCTGGCAACCCAGGACAAATACATCGGCGCCGGGTGCTCCATCGGTGCCGAATCACCCCCGCGCCGGCCGCACAGAGGCAACAAAGACAGATCCAAGCATCGGAGAAGGAGCAGGGGCAGGAGACACAATGACACCAGCGGTAGCTGCAACAGTAGTGATTCCAGCTACAGGAGGAGCAAGAGCAAGCGCTCAAAGTGCCATCACCGCTCCCCACACTGCAGAGGCAGAGAAACCCTGCGCCGGAGACACCGGAGGACACACCGAAGGCTTTCCAGCTCCTCCAGTCCTAGTCATAGCAGGAGAAGTAAGTCCAGCTGCAGATAAAGTCACACCAGCATCCTGAACTTGCTGTCCCAGCTTCTAAGGCAGTCTTCCTCTCTGGTCCTCCCTCCAACTCCAGATCTAACGGCTCCCTGTGTGGTCACCCCATTGGAGCTCCAGGAGGCAGATACGGCTATCCCGGATATCCGGACATCCACTCCAGAGAAACGGTCAGAGATGCCGTCCACAGTGAATCCTTCTCCGGACAGTAGCACTGAGGAGCATGATGTGGACGAGCTGGTTGTGGGGTCTGTGTCCCGCGAACATACTACCTCGGAGAATAGATGCTCCGTGGAGGCGGAGGACCCCCCTCCCCCTCCAGAGGACCTCACGTACCCTAACTTCCTTAGTAAGCTTGCCTCCACCCTGGCTCTGAAGGGCCCAGCCGACGGAAAAAAACAGTACCGGAAGTTTTGAAATACCTCGCTACCCCGAAGCCTGCTTTTGCACTGCCTATACACCAGGCATTGCGGGACAATCACTTGAGGTTATGGCAGACCCCAGCTTCCGGCCGGCCTTTTCCCAGGAGGCTTGAGACAAAGTACCAGGTACAACCTGTTCCCGGTTTCGCAGCTCCCCAACTACCTCACCAATCTATTGTCGTATCTTCAGCCCTCAAGCACATAAAATCCTCGCGCACCACGCCAACAGCCCACCCGGTAGAGACCACAAACTCCTTGATGATATTGGAAAGAAAGTATTCCAAGGAGCCATGCTCAACACAAAAATTGCAGCACATCAGTTCCAACAAGTCCTCTTCCAGGATGCATGCACGGTGGACTTTAAAGCCTCCATCACATCGCTCCCGAAAGAACCTCAAGCTGCATCATCCAGAGCACTCACGGACATGTCCGAGTGCAGCAAGCATATGGCCATTGCAACCTTTGACGCTTTCGACACAGCACTGAGAACTGCTGGCACAGCGATCTCTGCGAGGCGGTGGGCATGGCTGAAGGCATCCGGACTGCGTGACGACACCCACGACAGGATTGCGGATGCACCCTGCACAGGTGATTCCCTCTTCGGGGACAAAGTCAAAGATACAGTCAACGATATGAAAGAGCATTGTACCATGCTAAAAACCCTAGCGAGGACGGCTTCGAGCGCCACAGTGGCACTCAGAAACACAATTCCCAAAGGAAGCCATACTACACCTCCAACAAAAGACCTTATCTAGGTGGCGCGTGAGGTCCACGGTAGCGGACTTCACGCGCCACCTAGATAAGGTCTTAGACAGTGCTGGGGAGGAGTCTGCTGTCTTGGTACATGTCGGTACCAATGACATAGGAAAAAGTGGTAGGGAGGTTCTGGAGGCTAAATTTAGGCTTTTAGGTAGGAAGTTGAAATCCAGAACTTCCAGGGTAGCGTTCTCCGAAATGCTTCCCGTTCCACGTGCAGGACCCAAAAGGCAGGCAGAGCTCCGGAGTCTCAATGCGTGGATGAGACAATGGTGCAGAGATGAGGGTTTTGGATTTGTTAGGAACTGGGGAACATTCTGGGGAAAGGAGAGGCTCTTCCAAAGGGATGGGCTTCACCTTAACTGGGATGGAACCAGGCTGCTGGCATTAACCTTTAAAAAGGAGATAGAGCAGCTTTTAAACTAGATAAAAAAAGGGGACTGTTGTAGTTGTTATGGAAGGACAGACTAGATAGGTCATGTGGTCTTTTTCTGTCATCATGTCTCTATGTTTCTATAATAGGGGAAAGCCGACAGTCGCCCAAGAGCAGATGGTTCGGAAGAATGTATCCTTGAAGGATACTACCAAAAACAGAGAGGTTCCAAAAAAGAGTAAAGTAGCCCAAATGCCCTCGAGTATGGAGCAGACAGAGCTTAAAGATCCCAAATTACCCATGTCTACCAACAGCCAAACTAATATGAATAAAATACAGTCTCTAAAATGCTTGTATGCAAATGCTAGAAGTCTAAAAAATAAGATGGGAGAGTTAGAATATATAGCACTAAATGAGAGGTTAGATATGATTGGGATATCAGAGACATGGTGGAAGGAGGACAACCAGTGGGACACTGTGATACCTGGATACAAACTATATCGTAATGATAGAGCTGATCAAATTGGTGGAGGGGTTGCGCTCTATGTTAGAGAGGGCATTGAGTCAGAAAGGATTAAAGTTTTGCAGGAAACAAAATTTGCTGTAGAATCTCTCTGGATTGAAATTCCATGTAAAAAGGGGAAGGCGATGGCAGTGGGGGTGTATTATCGACCGCCTGGCCAGAATGAACAAATGGATGATGAAATGCTCAAAGAAATCAAGGAAGCTAACAAAAGTTATAGCGCAGTAATAATAATGGGTGATTTCAATTACCGTGGTATCGACTGGGTCAGTGTCACGGCAGGACATGCTAGGGAGATAAAGTTCCTAGATGACATAAATGACTGCTTCTTGGAGCAGCTGGTTCATGAACCGACCAGAGGGGAAGCCACATTAGACCTAGTCCTTAGTGGAACAACAGATCTAGTGCAAGAGATAAGGGTGTTGGGGCCACTTGGCAATAGTGATCATAGCATGATCACCTTTGATTTAATTAGAGGAGGAGGGAGAGTAAGGAAATCCACAGTACTACCTTTTAACTTTCGAAAGGGAGACTATGATAAAATGAGGAAAATAGTTAAAAAAAACTAAAAGGAGCAGTTGCAAAGGTTAAAGACTTATATCAAGCTTGGGTGTTGTTGAAAAATACTATCTTGGAAGCCCAGACCAGCTGTATTCCACGCTTTAAGAAAAGTGGAAGGAAGTCCAAAAAACTGCCAGCATGGTTTAAAGGGGAGGACAGAGAGGCTGTTGTTGCCAAAAAAGCATCCTTCAGGAAATGGAAAAAAGAGCCAAACAACCAAACTTGGAAACAGCACAAGCACTGGCAAGTCAAATGCAAGGCATTGATAAAGCAGGCAAAGGGAGAATTTGAGAAGAAGCTTGCTGCGGAAGCAAAAACGCGAAATAAAGATTTTTTTCAAGTACATTCGTAGCAAAAAACCTGTGAGAGAGTCAGTTGGTCCATTAGATGATAGAGGAGTTAAAGGGGCACTAAGAGGCGACAAGGCGATAGCGGAGAGACTGAATGAATTCTTCGCTTCGGTCTTTACTGAGGAAGATGTAGGGATGTTACCCAAGACTGAAGTGGTATTTAAAGGTCGGAAGAATTGAAGGAAATATTGATACATCTGGAAGATGTATTACAACTATTAGATAAACTGAAGAGTAGCAAATCACCTGGGCCGGATGGTATACATCCAAGGGTGTTGAAAGAACTGAAATACGAGATTGCAGACCTGCTATTAGTAATCTGTGAATTTTCATTAAAATCATCTGTAATACCTGAAGATTGGAGGATCGCCAATGTAACGCCAATTTTTAAAAAGGGTTCCAGGGGTGATCCGGAAAACTACAGACCGGTGAGCCTCACGTCAGTAGCGGGAAAAATGGTAGAAACCATCATAAAGAATAAAATTACTCAGCATGTAGATAGTCATGGCCTAATGGGAGATAGCCAACATGGTTTTAGACAAGGAAGATCTTGCCTTACTAATCTATTATGTTTTTTTGAAAGTGTGAATAAACAGGTGGACAAAGGTGAGTTGGTTGATATAGTGTATCTGGACTTTCAGAAAGCCTTTGACAAGGTCCCTCAGCAGAGACGTTTGGCAAAACTAAAGAGTCATGGGATAGGAGGCAGTGTACTACTGTGGATCAAAAACTGGTTAAAGGATAGAAAGCAGAGGGTTGGGCTAAATGGCCAGTTTTCCCAATGGAGAAAAGTGAATAGTGGTGTACCCCAGGGATCTGTGCTAGGTCTGCTGCTTTTTGACATATTCATAAATGACCTAGCAAGTGGAATAACGAGTGAGGTTATCAAATTTGCAGATGACACAAAACTATTTAAAGTTGTTAAAACCCAAGAGGATTGTGGAAAATTGCAAGAGGATCTTGATAAATTGGAAGACTGGGCATCAAAATGGCAGATGAAATTTAATGTGGACAAGTGCAAAGTTATGCACCTAGGGAAGAACAACCCAAACTAGGGTTACACAATGCAAGGTTCCACATTAGGAACCACCACCCAAGAAAAAGATTTAGGCGTCATTGTGGATAGCATGTTAAAACCCTCGGCTCAGTGTGCAGTGGCAGCCAAGAGAGCAAATAGAATGCTAGGTATCATAAGGAAAGGAATGGAAAATAAAACAAAAGATATTATAATGCCTCTAAATCGTTCCATGGTGAGACCGCACCTTGAATATTGTGTGCAATTCTGGTCGCCGTATCTTAAAAAGGATATAGCGTTATTAGAAAAGGTTCAGAGAAGAGCCACCAAAATGGTAAAGGGGATGGAAGGATACTCCTATGAAGAAAGGCTAAAAAGGTTAGGGCTCTTTAACCTGGAAAAGAGACAGCTGAGGGGAGATATGATAGACATCTATAAATTAATGAACGGAGTGGAACGGGTAAACGTAGATCGATTGTTTACATTATCAGAATATAGAAAGACTAGGGGACATGCAATGAAGTTACAGGGTAAACTATTTAAAACTAAAAAAAGAAAATATTTCTTCACTCAACATGTAATCAAACTCTGGAATTTGTTACCGGAGGATGTAGTAAAGGCTGTTAGTGTAGCTGGGTTTAAAAAAGGTTTGGACAAGTTCCTGGAGGAAAGGTCCATAAACCATTATTAAGAAGGGACCCAGGATATCAATGCTTGACCCAGTACAAGCATTGCGGAACCTGTGTCTTTTGGGGAAACTGCTAGGTACGTATGACCTAGATTGGCCACTGCTGGAAACAGGATACTGGGCTTGATGGACCTTGGTCTGACCCAGTATGGCATATCTTATGTTCTTAAAAGGTACTCCTACAATCGGAGATGGCAGAACACCAGATACAACAACAACTCTTACCACGGCCCCACACATCAGCGCAACTCCCAGAGGGACCGAAAACAGAAGAAGAACAGAAGAACGCCTCCACGAACAAAAGTGGGCCCTCCTTTTGACGGCAACTCTCGAGCAGCCACCTGCATTGGGGGTCGCCTGACACATTTCCTACCAGAATGGCAATGGATCTCCTCGGACTCCTGGGTTCTACGGATCATCCGAGAAGGCTACCACCTGCGCTTTGCAGCTCCACCAAGTCAAAGCACTCATCTCGTCAGCGACACACCTCCACACCTGCACCTAACAATGGCCGCAGAGCTGCTAAACCTGCTAGCCACCAATGCCATAGAGGAGGTCCCCCCTGGTGAAAGAAACTGTGGATTCTACTCCAGATACTTCCTGATTCCCAAGAGGACAGGCGGCTTCCGCCCCATCCTGGACCTCTGCAGACTCAACAAGTTCATAATCAAGGAGAAATTCAGGATGTACTCCCTCAATTCCATCCTTCCCCTGATCCAGACAGATGACTGGATTGCATCCCTGGATCTACAGGATGCCTACACTCATATCCGCATCCACAGATCACACAGGAAGTACCTCCGCTTCCACGTACTGTGACAACATTACCAATACAAAGTCCTTCCCTTCGAATTGTCCCCTGCTCCATGGGTCTTCACAAAGTGTGTGGCCGTGGTGGCAGCACACCTTCGAAAGCAGAACATCTCCATTTTTCCATACCTGGACGATTAGCTCCTCATGGCCCCGTCGGTCCCGGAGTTTCTGGAATCCTTGCGGAAAACCATGTCACTGATCGCCTCCCTGGGGTTCGTCATCAACTTCCACAAGTCGCATCTCACGCCCTCCCAGAGGCTAGAATTCATCTGAGCCGTGATCGACACCAAGGTCTCGAAAGCCTACCTTCTCGACCGCAGACTGAATACCATCACCTCCCTAGCGTCCAAGGCGGCAGCAAAGATGACCTCTTCAGCGAGGTCAGTACTACGTCTGCTGGGACACATGTCTGTAACAACGTCAGTCCTCCCCATGGCGAGGTTGAGGATGCGCCCGCTCCAGTGGCACCTACGTACTGTCACACCCTGGGCCGCCTGTAGCGTTAGCGTACTGGTTGGGCTGCAGGGGGACCTTTTATTGAAAGGTTGTAGTTGGGCTCCTTTGCAATAAGGTAGTTGAGGCACGAATGGTTAAGGTCAAGTCAGGGTTTTATTTCCCCTCCCGGGGACGGATTCCAAACACAGGTAATAAAGAAACATAAGCCATACACTCTGGCTAAAAGGATAGGATAAAGTAAAGTCTTGTACTTTTAAACAGGCAGTTAAATTATTTCCACAACTGTATCTCTTCAGCACAGTGAAACAACATCACTTAATATAGCCAATGAACAGTCCATCTGATTGTCAGATAATTCTGTTTCTGGTGGATCAATTATCATTGATTCGATCTGACTATTATCTGTACCACTCTGCTGCTGCCTATAGAGTGTTGGCAGATTATTCTCCTCTGCCAGCTCCCGTGACCTCCCTACTATCTCCTCTAGCAGGTAAGGGTCTGTATCACCATATCTTGGCATATAATTGTAATGAGAGTTATGTCCCTTATAACTCCTACGTGAGAAAGTCTTATATCCAGCTTTACATTGGCTAATTGGCCTACCTTCAGGGTTTGAGGCAAGAGAAAGTCTGTGCACTGCTCCTTTTAGAAGGGGTTTAAACCTTAGAGGCTTTTCTCTACGTTCAGGCTGCTCAGCACCCTCTTCCAACATACAAATGTCTGGCACCGTATATTCTCCCTTTCTTGAAGCTTGCAAATACTTTCCAGTTATCCTGACTGGTACTTTCTCCTTGTGAATGCCTTCACCATAAGGAATAGGTTTTGAGGTTTGGTTAAAAGGTTTCTGTACCTTTCTCCTCCAATTAACTCTATTAGCTGTTAGCTGCCTTTCTCTTTCCTATTCAGAATCAGAGTCACACACGTAAGTTTTCCTACCAGCCCAGGGCAGACGTTGCTTTCCAGATTCAGACCTCAGCTTGCACACAGACTCCAGCTGGTTCTGATTCACCACGTCTTTCCTGCTTCCTGTTGCTGGCTTCTCTGAATTCTCTGAGCTGCTTTCTCTGGAGCTACCAAAGCCAAAGCTCCTGCTCCTCCTACTGCCACTGCTGCTCTCTAACTCTAGTGAACGTCCCTTATACGTTTGCTGAGGCTCTAATACAGCCCTTCCCCCTCCCAGGTGAAAGCTATTAGAGCTATGAGCTGTGGATTGCTTATCAGCTGTGCGGGGTTCTTTCCTTCGTGGCTGGGAATGTTTGTGTTGCTCTTGGCAACTGGGTGTCCTGATATCTTCCTTTCTGCTAGAAACAGCCCTATTGCTCATAGGTTCCTCTGTTTTTCTATCACAGGATATCTTTTCCCCATTACAGTACTCACTGGAATCAACACTCTCAACCCCTCTCCAAGCGCATCCCAATGACTTCACAGATCAGGGCTCAGCTCCGCTGGTGGACGCTGTCGAAGAACCTCTCAGGGGGCAAGGTCATTTACCCGCTCGAGCATCAAGTGATCCTCACCACGGATGCATCCACCGCTGGCTGGGGTGCCCACCTTCAACAGTTCAGCCGCCCAGGCAGTGTGGTCCCCGCAGGAAAAGTTCCAGCACATCAACCTGCTCGAGTTAAGAGCCATCAGATATGCTCTCAAAGCCTTCCTGCAACAAGTGTGCGGCAATACCATCCTCATTCAGACCGACAACCAGGTCGCCATGTATTACGTCAACAAACAGAGGGGTACGGCCTCACGCTCTCTCTGCCGGGAAGCACTGCGGATATGGTCCCTTGCCTTAGAGAATGGATGCACTCTACGAGCCTCCTATCTCCCGGAAGATCAGAACACCTTGGCAGACAAGCTCAGCAGACAACTACAACCTCACGAATGGTCTCTTCTTCCGGATGTCTCCGACAGTCTCTTCCGGCTCTGGGGATCACCGAACATCGACCTGTTTGCCACGGAACTGAATGCCAAGTGCCCTCTGTTCTGTTCCAGACACCCGTCAGCCAGGAGGTTGGCGGCGGATGCATTCAACGTGTTCTGGGGGGAGTGGTCTCTCGTATATGCCTTCCCGCTGACCCCCCCCTCATTCCAGCAATGCTTCAACGGATAATTCGTGACAAAGCCCACGCCATCATAATCGTTCCCCACTGGCCGCGCCAGATGTGGTTTGCTCTCCTCCTGTGCCTAGCATGCGTAGCCCCGAAGCGCCTGCCACTCAGACCGGACCTCCTATCGCAGAACAAGGGCAGCACCTGTCACCCCAATCTCGGAGCCCTAGCTCTCACTGCCTGGAGGTTGAACGGCTAAGCCTCTCTACACTCCAACTATCCTCAGAGGTACAGGACGTAATTCTAGCAGCCAGGAGGTCTTCTACCAGAAAGTCCTATGGGCTCAAATGGAAGAGGTTTAGCATCTGGTGTGTGGCTCAAGGTCTCAAACCCATCACGTGTCCACTTCCCAACGTCCTGCAGTATCCAACCTCGGCCTGAAAACCCAGTCCATCCGGGTGCATCTCTCAGCAATAGCAGCTTTTCATGCACCTCCTGAATGGGCCAACTCTATTGCAGCACTGCCCCTCACGGCCCACTTCATGAAAGGCCTGATGAATCTGAAGCCTCCGATCAGACACCCGGTCCTGACTTGGGACCTCAACACAGTCCTACAACGTCTGACGCAGGAGCCCTTCGAACCGCTCCAATCCGCGGACATGAAATGCGTCTCATGGAAAACACTTTTTCTGATAACCATTACGTCTGCCAGGAGGATCAGCGAGCTGCAAGCACTGGTCTCGCATCCTCCTTATACACAACTGCACCAGACTCATGCATCCTTAAGGACAAACCCAAGGTTTGTGCCGAAAGTGCCTTCTGCTTTCCATGTCAATCAATCCATAGAACTTACTTCGTTCTTTCCCGAGCCGCATGCATCAGACGAAGAACAACACTTGCACACCCTGGACTGTCTCCGGGCCCTCCGGATCTACCTGCACAGAACACAACCCATCCAGAAGGGCGAGCAGCTGTTCGTGTCCTTCGACCCAAACAGGCCTGGTAGGCCCGTCAACAAGAGAACACTCTCCCATTGGGTCACCGCCTGTGTTGCCTACTGCCTTGACCCTTCAGGCACCCAGGAGCATCAAAAAGTTGGCCCTCACCAGCTCAGAGCGCTCTCCACCTCAATTGCCAACCTTTGTGCTGTCCCACTGAGTGATGTCTGCAAAGCTGCCACGTGGTCTTCCCCTCACACGTTCCAGAAGCACTACTGCCTTGACCTTAGGTCTCAGGAGGATCGCGCCCTCGCTACGGCCATCCTCTCCACTGCAATGGACTGTCTGTCAGGGACTTCCAAGAAACCTTAAGCATGTAGCTTCAGAATGTTGTGACCTGTAACGCACAATTGCGTCCTGTTCGTTGTTTCGTATGCACTGTTACTATTTCCCTGTTACTGCTCTGTTGCACCACTGTATTGCACTGTATTGCACATCAATTTGCACGTTCAATTAATGGATCGCTACCTTTGCACATCACTATCATTGCTTGTAAAAAAATAATAATAATAATAAGTTTTTGCCTGTTGTTAAACCACTATACGTTACTGGTTGAGTAAACCAAGTTGCAACTGAACCCAGGTCTCCTTCGGTCTTTGAGTACGCTGGTCTCCTCCACCACAGCAGATGCCTACAGCTAGGGAGACACCAGGTATGGCTGACGCAATCCTGCTAGTCCATGGAGAAAACGGGGTTACTTACCTGTAACAGGAGTTCTCCGTGGACAGCAGGATAAGTCAGCCACACAATCCCACCCACCTCCCCTGGAGGAGCACAGCTCAGCGAGACCGCCCCCTAGCCACAAAGACTAGCTAGGAACATACTGGCCGGGCTAGGGGGCGGGCCGGTAAGGTGGGCTACCTGGGCATGCTCAGAAAGGTTCATCTTTCTGAGCTCTAGAGAGCACTTCCGTATCTATGGCGCCGCCCAGAGGACGTCACCAGGTGTGGCTGACTTATCCTGCTGTCCACGGAGAACTCCTGTTACAGGTAAGTAACCCCGTTTTTTCTGCCACACCTCACAGCTAATTTTCATTCACGATTGTTCTATAGAGCACATTTATATCCATAGGAAAAAAGGCACAAAAAGTGGCCACAGACCGCCAGAAATGCTGTGGGTTAGATCATCGGCCTTTCAGTGTGATTGATAGATTACATACAGAAACATTAGATTTTTGTTTTGTATTACACACACACACACATGCACCGACTGTCTGGCTTCTGCCAGGCAGCACAGGGTTGGGAAACAGTGTATTGCATTTATCATCTCAATGTGCAATGTGTAAACTGCCAATCTCCAGCGGCACCTTTGCAACCCAGACTTTGCAGCCAAACCAAGTCATTTACTGATCTACAAGATAACATGCTTATATAACTCACAGCACAGCCTCCCTGGTAGAGCAGACGTCACTCTTACCCTGCCTACTATCATTTGCAGTTAGCAGACTTGACAGTTTGCAGTTCTTAGCATCTTTCATGGCTCATTTCCCCTACGAGGGCCATTTCATAACAGGCATCATTGTAAAATGGCAAAGTAGTATCTATTTTATGCTTATTTTATGAAGGCAAATAGTAGAAAAATAATCTTCATTAAATTGTGAAAAATGACCTTATGAGAACTGGCCGTTAGAGGGTATCTTCACCACGGAGGACCACTGTCAGCATTGGTCCCAGTTTCTATAGATTTTTTTAGTGAGCAAATAAAATAGTTTCTCAAAGATGGCATCTTTCATAAGTGAAATTATAAAATATTCACTAATAAAGGTTCACTCCACAAAACTTCCATTTATTTGTAATGGCCACACTTATCTGCAAAATATTCAAATTCTGAGTACTGAGCCCTCTCATCGGTCCACATCTGATGGTCAAGACGCCTCCATGTCAATATCAGTCTGTCTTAGAGAAATGCTCTCTTCATTCATCCTCTTCTAATCGGCTCTATACCACACATGTAAATTGTAATATTAGACAATCAAAGCATGCATTTGCGCATTCCACCTATGCACTACCAACACGCACACACCCACAGTGAATGTAAATGCGATGTAAACAGTGTGGTTAGTTTGCATTAGTTGGCATTCTATAAAAGGTCATGTGTGTGTGCAGGTGATCATTTATACACAGAAATGACTAAAAGAATCAGCATTTAGGGGTCTTTTACTAAAAGGGTGCTTTATATTCGTGAGTGTTCTGGCTCATGCTGAAGATGTGCTGGGATATAAGTCAACCACTAGCGTGGGGTCATGACAGTTAGCAGGGCCGGATTTCCACGCTACCTATTTCTCGAGAAAGACTTACCCGACTCCTCAGCAATGCTCTCCCCCTGCAGAGTCGCTCAAGCTTGAATTGCTGCCATAGGTGCTGCTAAAAGAAGTGCAGGACACACCATCTCCTCATTTCCTTCTAGGACACTCCTTCTGCAGCATCTGCCCCCTCTGACATCACTTCCTTGGGCGCTGCAGAAGGAGTGTCCTAGAAGGAAATGAGGAGATGGTGTGCCCTGCACTTCTTTTAGCAGCACTTATGGCAGCAATTCAAGCTTGAGCAACCCTGCAGGGGGAGAGCATTAGGAGTCGGGTAAGCCTTTCTCAAGACCTTTTTCTTCTGCTGGGAAAGTACGGTATTCATTGGTGCTTTGGGAATCTGGGGAGGGGCTTTGGCAGCACTTGCGTTTAGCGGTGGTGTATTTTCTTTTACTTTGATTTTCAGCTTACTGGTATTTCCTTGCTTCAGTTTGTTTTCTTTTGCTCGGGTTCTTGTTGGCATGAGTTTCAGCAGTCATGATGCCTTCGGGGAAGCCTCTTTACCTTCGATGTGGCAGCCAATGGGGGACTTTGTCAGAAGACGGTTTTTGCCATGATTGTGTGATCACTTCCGGAGTGCACACTACAATCGCCAGCAAACATTTTTTGCAATTTGAAGTCTTCACAATAGGGGTGTGCATTAGAATCGATGGCGCATTAGACTCGAGTAAATACGGTAATTTCTTTGGCTGGGTGACCAAGGAGTCGGATCAAGGAAGAGTCCTAGAAGTGGTGTACTTAGATTTCAGTAAAGTCTTCGACACTGTTCCGTACAGGCAACTTATAAATAAATTGAGTGTCCTAGACATGGACCCTAAAGTGACTGATTGGGTTAGAAACTGGTTGAATGGGAAGCAACAAAGGGTACAGGCAAATGAAGCTCACTCTGAGGAAAAAAAAATGCTGCCAGTGGTCTGCTGCAGGGATCTGTCTTTGGTCCAAATTGTTTTAACAATTGTGTAAGTGATATTGCGGAAAGGCTATCAGGTAAGGTTTGTCTCTTTGCGGATGATACCAAAACCTGCAATAGAGTACCCAGGAACATGAAGAGGGATCTATTGAAACTTGAAGAATGGTTGAGAATTTGGCAGCTGAGATTTAACACTAAAAAATGCAGGGTCATGCATTTGGGCTGCAAAAATCCAATGGAATAGTACAGAATACGGAATGAAGTACATCTGTCCACAAAAGAAGAGAGGAGATCTAGGGATGATTATTTCTGCTGATTTTAAGTTGGCTAAAACAGGTAGGAAAGACGATGGTGAAAGACAGAAGGATGCTTGGGTGCATAAGAAGAGGAATGGCTTGCAGGAAAAAGGAGGTGATAATGCGTCTTTATAAATCTTTGGTAAGACCTACAGTAATTTAGAGTATTTATTTATTTTATTTATTTAACAGTTTCTTATATACCGCCCCTTCCAGAGATCAGGGGCGGTTCACATCGAACAAAAATCAATATACTTCTGTATATTTTACATGGAACTTGTGTTAACTATGTACACGTTTAGTAGAGTATTGTGTGCAATTCTGGAGAACACACCTTCAAAAGGATAGAAACAGAATGGAGTCGGTGCAGAGGATGGCTACCAAAATGGTCAGTGGGCTTTGTCATAAGGCATATGGTGACAGACTCAAAGATCTCAATATGTTTGCTTTGGAAGAACGGCTGGAGAGGGGCGATAGAAATTTAGATACCTCCCTGGCATGCACATGGAGAGAACCTCTTTCATTTGAAGGAAAGCTCTGCAATGAGGTGGCTTAGGATGAAGATTAAAGGGGATAGACAGGAGTGGTAGTTGCATGGAATAGTCTCCCAGTGGAGGTGGTAGAGACGAGGACTGTATCTGAATTCAAGAAAGCATCGGACAAACACAGAGGATCTCTAATGGAAAAAAGGGACTATAATAGTCAATATGTAAGGGCAGACTGGAGAGGCCATATGATCTTTATCTGCCATCTTGTTTCTATAGCAGCCTCTGTAGTTAATTGCTGACATTTAAACATGTAGGTTTGTGAAATACCAACTTCCACATGTAAGTTCCCAAGTTGCCTCTGTTGATTTTTCCCATGTGTAGCTTCATAAAATAGCTCCTATGGATCTATATACAGGTAGTCGTCGACTTACGACCTATGCGACTTACGACTGATCGACTTTACGACCGGCAGCCCCGTGTCCCAGGCGATGACGCTCGCTGCCACATGACACCACTATTTTGGGGAGCTCTCCAAAATGACTCGCTGGGTCCCAACCAAAACGGAAGAAAAATATGGCGTGGGTAAGAGCAATGTTTGTGTCTGTTGCCCTCGGGCTGCAGGGCAGGCGTGCGCTCTTCCCGAACTTTTAAGAAGACGCCGGTCCCGGGACACTCGGAGCACTGAGGCTGCTCTTCCTTCTCTGTGCCCTCGCCGCCTGCTTTGTCCTGCCCTGACTGCTTATTATTAAAGCTTTTCGGAAGCCGCCGGTCCCGGGACACTCGGAGCGCCGAGGCTGCTCTTCCTTCTCTGTGCCCTTACTGCCTGCTTCGTCCTGCCCTGACTGCTTATTATTAAAGCTTTTCGGAAGCCGCCGGTCCCAGGACACTCGGAGCGCCGAGGCTGCTCTTCCTAAATTTAACATAGCCCGACTTACGACCACGTCAACTTACGACCGGTCTGTCGGAACCAAACGCGGTCGTAAGTCGACGACTACCTGTATTGGCAAACAACATGTGCACTCCTGCGGATTCTTGTATGTAGTTTGGAAGAGACTCCATGTTTGGCAGAGCCTCTTCTGCAATGCCACCTGAACTGCACACGTTCTGACCTCAATACCTCAACTCCGATCTTTCTGTACTAGCGAAAATATTTATTTATTTATTTAAATATGCCTTAAACCTCATTTTGCAACAAAATCTTAACAGGTAAAACCTGTAGGGCAACGTTCCCTCTAAGGTGCGTGGGAGCTAGTGGCCCACATTCTTACTGTTGGGGACAATGGTGCAGAAACCTTGTGGTTTGAATCACATGGGGCAGGCAGCAATCTCCTGGGAGATTGCTGCACCACCTTGAACAGTAAAAACATAGGCAGCAAATGCACATGCACCTTAGAGGGAATGTTGCTATAGGTGCTGATTTTCAAAAAAACAGGTATCATAAGTGGATATATTTACCTGGTTATCCTTGCAGTAGATATTTAGTTGCACTTACCAAGCTAATTGTGCAGCTACATATCTGGTGAAATCTACTTGTGCAACCAACTTAGTTGGCTAGCACTGAATTATTATGTTAGCTGGTTAAATTGGACAACTCTCTCCATAGGTTTATCGAGATCCTTTTTAACCAGCTATACCAAAGCATATAGGGCCCGATATTCAGCAGCGGAAGCTAGCCCTTGTAAAGTGGCTAACCGCCACCACTCAACCTAAGACCCAGATATTCAATGCCGGGGCCATATCCAATCATAGAATAGCCGAGCCAGATGGATAGTGTTAAAGCTGTCTGGTTAGCTTTGGTAAAGAATCCTTAATCAAAGTGACTAAATAAATAATCAATGTGACTAAATAAATAATCAATATCAAAAAGTCACCCAGAGACCCCCGAATGAATTCAGAAAATCTTTTTTTGTCGGAGCACACCGAGGGAGGAGGAAACAGAAATTCATCCACACCAGACGATATGCTTCATTTTACTCATATATAGGTTCACCAAAACCAACTTATCACACAATAAAGTTAGGAAAACTTAACTTAATGAATGTAGTTCAGTAGAATCACACGAGGTGCACGTTTCGGGACGTGGTCCCTGTATCAAGTGTTTGCTCCGTCCACACTACTTCCAAACTACCTCCAACTGTTAACAAACTCCGGCTCGCCAAACAGGAAGTCTTCAAGGGATCAAATGCATTCAATTGGCTGATGTAAGTTGTTTCATCATTCGAGAACCTCCAATGGCAGGAGGGAAATCCCCATCGTCAGAGAAAACCCTGCTAACCATTGGCTGGAACAAGATAATGTTCTAAACCAATCCGTATGCACCGATGGCAATTCCGTCTGTAATATGATGTAATATAATTGAAAATGAAAAACGGGCCATCAAGGGGTGCTATTGATGGAACAGCAGAAAAAGGAAATTCTTAAATCAAGCTAGTCCATTCAATTTCCTTATTTAATCCAAACGGATGAACTAAGTTTAACAAGAAAATCCGAAGTTGTTCTGTCCATTGGAGTTTAAATGCCTGGTCGCCCCCATGCGAGTCTAAAGGCACTTGGTCAATTATTGTCCACAGGATGTCGTCAAAATTATGTTGATGAGCCAAACAGTGCTCAACAATAGGAGCTGTCTGTACCTGTTGTTGCAAACGAGATGCGTGCTCACTTAGCCACAATTTGATGGGTCGAGATGTCTTGCCAACATATAAAAGCGGTTGGTATTGAGGGTTTAAATAATACTCTCAATAATTTTATGTTAGGGTTGCGTCCCTAATCATAAAAAACAATAAAAGGAACATTACACCACGAGAGGGAAGTATTTCTTCAAGGTGTGCGTTCCGACAAAAATTGTTCAATGTTTGTTTGTTTCCCTAAAGGGGTGGATATAGCTGTGGGAGATAATATGGGTTGTTAATTTGTAGAACATATAAAAGCGGGCATGGGCACTGTAGAATATATATGACAAATGCTGAATGGCAATTTGTAGACCAACGTCGTGAATAAAGATGTCCTGTGGCAGGATGAGACCATGTTGATCCCGATAGAGTTTGTGAGCAATATTTGCAATTAGCACAAGGTGAATGATTCCCCTGGTCCGACAAAGGATATATTGTTCTGTCAACCGGGGTGGTGGATTTAACCAGCACGTCACGCAGATTAGAGCCCCGAGAATAAGCTATCTTTAGAGGTTTATTGAAGCAAGAATGTAAGCTCAAAATGGGCCAATGATGACAAAGAATTTGTACAATATCAGAACTGTAATTCATATATGGTAAGACTCCAACGATAGAGTCAAAATCGACCGAATCAGGTGAGTCATCATGTTGAATGTTCAAAAGCCATTCACGGTGAATGTATTGCGCCCGGCAAAAAGCCTTATGTATTACAGATGGAGGATATCCCCGGTGTAATAACCTCTGCTTAAAGTCAAAAGGATGATATTTAAATTCGTCTAATGATGAACACAATCTACGCAGTCTGAGAAATTGTCCAAAAGGTAGTCCACGTCGAAGGGGGCCCGGATGAAAACTTCAGTAGCTCAAAAGACTATTCCATTGTACAGATTTCCTAAAAAGAGTAGTTCTCAATTCACCAGCCTCTTTATCAACCATCATGTCCAAAAACTCTATACGATGTTGATCAATAAGTGCTGTGAACTGTATGTTGTTTTTTAAAGCATTAAACCATGCAAGAAACGTATGGAGAGATGGAAGGTCCACAGACCAAATAAAAAATATATCATCAAGAAATCGTTTCCAAAAAATTACATGGTTAAAACTCGGAGATGGAATTAGCAGTTGTTCCTCCATCTCAGCCATGTATAGTGTTGCGACCGAAGGTGCCACAGTCGCCCCCATGGCAATCCCAAAAAATTGTTGAAAAAACACCCCCTCAGATAAGAAGTAATTTCGAGTGAGTACAACCTCATAAGGTCCAGCAAAAGACTTTTAGGTAATCATGCCGGTGCTTGTTGGAACAAAGTAGTCAATAAATTCAAAGCTTCTGATTGATTGATGTTTGTGTACAGGGCTGCCACATCGAGGGTCACTAGATAAAAAATCAGAATCAGGGAGAGTCACCATAGCTAGTTGAAGAAAATGGGTGGAATCACGAATAAAAGATTGCACTAAACAAGCCTCTTTTTTTCAAAAAGATGTCACAAAACTTTGATAGTGGTTCCAGAATGGAACCTCTACATGAAACAATTGGTCTTCCAGGAGGTGATTCCAACGATTTGTGTATTTTAGGAACCATATAAATGGTAGGAATCTTAGGATGAGGTACCAACAGAAAATCATGTTCTTTACGCGTGATCCATCCATGCTCCAAACCATATCTAAGTAAATCACCAATTTCCTTAAATAGACCAGGAGTGGGATCCTCATCTAAAACCTTATATACCTGAGTGTCAGTGAGATGTGCTCTAAGGGATGTGTAGTACTCCGATGAAGATCGGAGTACTATTGCTCCCCTTTTATCGGCATTACATATTACTTTAGAAGAATCGCCTGACAGCTGTTTCAAAGAATCCCGAGAGGAAGAGTCCAGATTAGAGAACCTTCTACAAGATGCCAGTTCTAATGCACCCAAATCTCTCATAACCAGAGACTGAAAAGTTGTAATAGTCGGATCTTTAAAGTCTGACAGTATCCAATGTGAAACAGGTCTCACTACAGAATCATCAGATGCAGTTGTAACATCATTAAAATGGTGTATAACTTTAAGTTTCCGAAAGAACCGGTTCAGATATACACACATGTGGAAAGAATCATAACGTACTGTAGGTACGAACGACAGACCAAGATTTAACAGCTGTTCATGCGGTTGCGAAAGTGGATGTCCCGTCAAATTTACGATACAGGGACCATGTCCCAAAACGTGCACGTCGTGCGATTCTACTGAACTACATTTATTAAGTTAAGTTTTCCTAACTTTATTGTGTGATAAGTTGGTTTTGGTGAACCTATATATGAGTAAAATGAAGCATATCGTCTGGTGTGGATGAATTTCTGTTTCCTCCTCCCTCGGTGTGCTCCGACAAAAAATATTTTTCTGAATTCATTCGGGGGTCTCTGGGTGACTTTTTGATATTGATCATTTATTTAGTCACTTTGATTAAGGATTCTTTAGCATTTGTTTTTTTAGTTCCTTTTTTCATATGGCTGTAGACACTTTTGCATTCACTGAAGAACAACTGGAAAAACTCAGACAATGTCCTTCTTTGTTTGATGATGATAAACGGGAGGATGATGTGGGGGGTGTCTTTTTCTGATCTTAAAGCCCTTAAAAACATCTTGTTAGAGCACAATTGCATGGCGCTGGTATGACCAAATACCTTAAAACTAGAATCATACTGAGGGGATTGAGGATGACCAGAGCTCCCAAAATGTTTCAACCGGACACAGAATTTGTTTCTAAGTGGAACATGATTTCTAATAAATGCAGTTTTGATCTTATTGCACTTATTTTGGAAAGAACCATCAATGAGGAAGAGTCATTGATCAAACAAATTGATGCATCTCGGAGAACACTACAGGACAAACTTGATAAAGATCATTTTACCACATGCATGGAGGAGATTGACAGACAAATTAACAGTTTTTTAAATTTGAAATCTTTCAAGTTGAAAAAATTCATGCAGGATAAAAACAATTATGATAATGGCAAAGTTTATCAGTGTATGTATGAAAAGACTGAGGATACCATACAGAAAAGGGTTTCCTTTGACATGTCATCTGAAGACATGGATGACAATGCTGGTTCTTCAGACTCATGAAGGACTGACGGGCCTCCTAACAGAGGACGTCAGGATTTTCGATTCGACTCCACTCGGGGAGTAGCCTAGTGGTTGGGGCAAGGTACTTCAGGCCGGAAGGTCGGTGGTTCAAATCCCACTAGAGGACAGCAACCTTGGGCCGGAAGGACTGGGGTTTCTAGTCCCACAGATGCTCCTTGTGGTCTTGGGCAAGCCACTTAACCCTCCACTGCCCATGTTCCCTGTAAGTATTAGTGTATGTGTCTCATATCCCCGCATGTTAAATGTATCCCCCAATTGTGCTGTGACCGCTTTGATTGAAGGATAAGGCGGTATACAAAACTGTCTAAATAAATAAAATAAATAAATAACACAAACAGTGGGACCCTCCGAACACTCGCCAATGATCAAAGCAGCAACCATTGTCGTAAATTTGACGGGACATCCACTTTCGCAACTGCATGAACAGCTGTTAAATCTTGGTCTGTCATTTGTACCTACAGTACGTTATGATTCTTTCCGCATGCGTGTATATTTGAACCGGTTCTTTTGGAAACTTAAAGTTGTAACATCATTAAAATGGTGTAACAACTTCATCTGACGATTCTGTAGTGAGACCTATTTCACACTGGATACCACTGGACTTTAAAGATCTGACTATTACAACTTTTCAGGCTCTGGTTATGAGAGATTTGGGTGCATTAGAACTGGCATCTTGTAGAAGGTTCTCTAATCTGGACTCTTCCTCTCGGGATTCTTTGAAACAGCTGTCAGGCAATTCTTCTATAGTATTTATTTATTTAATGTCTTTTCTATACCGCGCTTTTTAAAGTCAGCTTGGTTTACAATTAACAGCAGGTTTGTACAGTACAGGCGGCTCCCATACTGGACTTACAAAAAACAGGGTTTTGCAACTTGGACTAACTGGGGGTAACTATGTACATGTTATGCTGTAGCTTGGCTACTCGTTTAGGTAGCTATAATACAGGCTAGGCAGTAGGGTCGATAGCAGTGCAGTAGCGACCACTGTTCCCTCTAAGCTGTGCGCGTGTGCGCGCGCACACACCTCGCCGAGTGAGCGCACATACTTTACAACAGAGCGCACAAAAATTACTGTTCTGATTCTGATAGAAAACAACACAGACGTTCTTAAAATTGAAAAGTTGTTGTGTATTTATGGTTTTCAGAAGTTCTACAATATTTTCTAGTGCAATCAATGTGGTGTACATACTGTATTCTGACGTGTAATCAAATTTTAAAGTATATAACTCTGAGTGTCGTTATGTGGCGCACAAAAATTTAACCTTCCTTCAAAAGCTGCACAGTTGATATCTTATGCGCACACAGCCTACAGAAAATTAGAGGGAACATTGGTAGCGACCGTGCTGCCTAGCTATTATTTACAAGGTTAGGTGACTATATACATGTGCCTGACCGGGAGTCTGGCGGTGCTACTGTGCCAGGCTGGGGCCGTGCGTTATAGGTGTTTTGGGGCGGCTGCTTTGATGGTTGAGGGTAGTTGGCTGTTGTATGTCCTCATTATGGGAGTAGTGCTGGAGGAAGAGGTGGTGTTTCAGTGCCTTTCTGAACTGGGTAAGGTCCGTAATGGCTCAGAGTCCAGGTGGGAGGGCATTCCAACAGGTGGGTACATGAAGGCTCTGTTTCTTGTTGCTTGGGAACACTTTGTGATCTTGCTAGGGATACTTAGTGAATTGGCTGCGACTGACCTTCTAGCTCTGTTTGGGGGAGTGGGGAGAATGAGGTCTGTGATGGAGGAGGAGGTGATGCTGTTGATGGCTTTGAAGGTCAGCAGTAGGATTTTGAAGGCGAGTCTGCAATGGACTGGCAGCCAGTGGAGATGCTTCAGGATTGGGGTTATGTGGTCCCTCCTGGCGGCTCCATGTAATATTCTGGTGGCTGCGTTCATTGCCAGCTGCAGTGGGTTCAGTGTATTTTTAGGTAGGCCCTGTAGGATGGCATTGGCATAGTCGAAGTGGGGGATTACCAGTGCCTGGTAGATTGTCCTGAAGTCGTCTGGTTCCAGTAGAGGTCGTAGGTGTCGGATTGTCCGTAATTTGTGGTATATTGCTTTGACCGTATTGTTTATGTGGGCTTTCATATCCAACTGTTGGTCAAGTGTGACCCCTAGGTAGCGGATTGTGGGCTTGCTTTGAAGCTCGGCACCTCTTACTTTTAGTGCTGCTGGAGGAGAGAAGTCTTGGTTCCTGGTAATGAACAGTGCCTCAATTTTCTTGAAATTTATTCTGAGGTTCTGCATGTGGAGCCAGTCGGTGATAGCATTGAAGCAGGTAGTTAGTGGTGAGAAATCCGGCTTGTCAGTTGAGAATGGCATGTAGAGTAAGACGTCATCTGCATATACAAGGCATGAGGTGCCGAAAGAGCGGACGAGTGCACCGATGGGCTGCATATATATGTTGAAGAACAACGCCGAGAGGGAGGAGCCCTGTAGAACCGCCTGTTTTTGCTGGAACTGTTTGGAGGCTGTGGGGCCGGTCCGTACCTGCTGCCATCTGTCTGACAGGTATGATTTGCACCAGCTTAAGACTGTGTCCTGGATCCCTTTCTCTGCAAGGTGCCCTATGAGCAGATCATGGTCAACAGAGTCAAATGCTGCGGCAATGTCCAGAAAGATTAGTGCGTATCCTTGTCTGCTGTTGTCCAGTCCGGTGTTTAGTGTGTTGAAGAGAGTGATCAGGAGTGTCTCAACTCTGTGCGCTTCCCTGAACCCATGTTGGCATGGATCTAAGGGTGTGGTGGTCTCAATATGGTGTTGGATTTGTTGTTGGACGAGCTTTTCAATTATTTTGGCCATTAGTGGGATTTTATTTATTTATTTATTACAGGCTCTTATATACCGCTCTATTCAGCATCAGCGCGGTTTACAATATAACAACATACCATAATGAACAAACTGTTTGGTTTTACAGAGAACAAGGTCAGAGAACTTGGATAAAACATGGGAAGTCATTACTGCAACTATTTACAAGAGTATTTACAAGTATACATGACAGGATTTGTTCTTAGTTTGGGTAGTGATCAAGATTGGTTAGTTG
Source organism: Ichthyophis bannanicus (assembly GCA_033557465.1). Taxonomy (NCBI): domain Eukaryota; kingdom Metazoa; phylum Chordata; class Amphibia; order Gymnophiona; family Ichthyophiidae; genus Ichthyophis; species Ichthyophis bannanicus. The sequence continues at coordinate 180,828,648 of CM066045.1, read as the reverse complement.
GTTAAGTAATAATGGGGGAAGAGGTGGGATTTGAGTGCCTTTCTAAAAAGGGATAGATCAGTGATAGCACGAATTTCTGGGGGTAGAGCGTTCCAGCATTTAGGGGCATAGAATCTGAAAGCCCTGTTGGATGTCACTGATAGGCATTTTGTCGCTGCTTTAGGGATGATTAGAATATTTGTTGATATCGTTCTCCTGGATCTGTTGGGTGGAGCGGCCTGAATGAGGTCTATTAGAGAGGAGGAGGTGATGCTTTTAGTGGCCTTAAAGGTTAGTAATAATGTTTTGAACAATATTCTGCCATGTATGGGGAGCCAGTGGAGTTGCTCTAGGATGGGTGTTACATGGTCCCTTCTTGATGCTCCGTAGAGGACTCTAGCAGCGGTGTTCATGGCGAGTTGCAGAGGGTTTAATGTGGAGTGTGGGAGGCCTTGAAGAATGGCATTGGCATAGTCAAGGTGTGGTAAGGTTAAGGCTTGAAATATAGCTCTGAAGTCATCAGGATCAAGCAGGGGGCGAAGATGTCGAAGAGTCCGGATCTTGAGGTAGATTGCCCTGACTATGTTGGATATGTGTAGTTTCAGATCCATGCGTTGGTCAAAAGTGACTCCAAGGTAACGAATGGAAGGTTTTGATTGGAGCTCGGCTTCTTTCACCTTTATATGGGATGGGGGGGAGAAAAGTGGGTCCCTGGTGATGAAGAGAACCTCGGTCTTTTTATGTTGAATTCGGAGGTTCTGGGATTGCAGCCATTCGGATACTGCATCAAAACATTTAGCTAGCGGGGAAAGGTCCATGTGAACTGTGGAGAAAGGCATGTATAGGAGGATGTCATCTGCGTATATCAAGCATTCAACCTTGAAGGACTTGATGATATTGCAAACCGGTTGTATGTATATATTGAAAAAGAGTGAGGATAGGGATGATCCTTGCGGTACGCCTTGCTTTTGGTGGTAAGGTGTAGATGTTGCGGTCCCTGAGGTAACGTACTGCCATCTCTGATCGAGGTATGACTTGCACCACTCTAGGGCAGTGTTATTGATGCCTTTTTCTTTTAGTCGCGCTATTAACAGATCGTGATGTACAGAGTCAAAAGCCGCAGCAATGTCTAAGAAGATAAGAGCAAAGCCTTGGCGGATGTTATCAATGCCTGTGATGATGTTGTTGCAGAGAGTGGTAAGGAGGGTTTCAACACCGTGGAACTCTCTGAAGCCATGTTGGCAGTGGTCCAGAGGGGAGACGGTGTCAATGTGGTCCTGTAACTGTCTTTGAGCTTCCTTTTCAATTATTTTCGCTAGTAGGGGTATGCTAGCTATGGGTCTATAAGATTCAACCTTTTGTGGGTCGAGTTTATGGTTTTTCAAGAGTGGTCTTATGGATGTTCTCTTGAGGGCTGGTGGGAAGGAGCCGGTTGTAAAGGATAAATTCATCATTTTAGTGATGATGGGGCTGAGATCTTGGCGTAGTTCCTTTATCCAGTGGGCTGGGCAAGGGTCAGTTTGTGCAGTAGTCGTGTTAAGAGCAGCGATGGTGTCCTCAACATGTTTTCTGGATGGTGTGGAGAACATGGATAGGTTTGATATGCATATGGTGACTTGAGAAGAGATAGTTGCAATGTTGTTGGTTTGAAGCAATTTGGATTGCAGGAAATCGGCGAAAGCTTGGGGATGAATGGGTTCAGGATGTTTTGGTGAAGGTTCTTTAGATAAGGTTTTGACTAAGTTGAAAAGATCGCGTGGTTTATTTAGTGATCTTTTCAGCGTATCGGTATGGAATTGTTTCATCTTGGCCATGACTGACTCTCTGTGCACAGATAGATTGGCCTGTATGAGTCCACCTTCTGGGGGTCCAGTTTGCAGTTTTTTAGGAGTGGTCTAGTAGAAGTTTGCTTCAGGCTTCGTGGGAATGATCCCATTGAAAAGGAGAGATTGATGAGTTTGGCAAGGAAGGGGCTGAATTCCTTGCGCAGTGTTTTTATCCAGAACGCTGGGCAGGGGTCGTTTGGCGCTGTGGTGGTGTTAATCATAGTGATAGTGTCCTTGATGTTTTTCTCTGATGGTGTAGAGAAGTGGTTAGTGGCATTGGGTGGTGTAGTTTGTTCCCAGGGGTGGGTGGTGCAGATCTGTCGGTTTGGATTGTTTTTGACTGTAGGTAGTCAGTGTATTCTTGTGGCTCTGGCATGCTTAGCTGGGTGGGGGATGGTTCCTTTGTGAGGGTCCTCACCAAGTTAAATAAGTCCTGTGGTTTGTTCAAGGAGCGCTGCAGGATTTCTGCATGGTGTCGTTTCATTCTCTGAGACTTCCTTACGGTGTTCCCTCAGGTGGGAGGTGTAAGTGCCCAGGTCATCGGAAGAGCGTGAGCATCGCCATCCTTTTTCAAGCTTCCTTGGGTGGTGGAGTGATGTTCGTAACTCGGGAGAGAACCACGGGGCGGTCTTTCTTCTTCTTGGTGATGCGTCCACGGATGGTCGGTTGGCAATGGAGTTGAGGCTATTGTTCCAGGTGGAGAGCATTTCCTCGAGGCTAGGCTCTGTGAGGTCAAGAAGAGGTGGGTTTTACTGAGTATCTGTTCCTTGTCAAAGGGACGGAATTTTGCTTTTTGGCAGGCAACGGTTTTGGGATGGCTGCTTGTGCGAGCCTGCTGAGTGGGCATTTGGAATCTTAGTAGGCTATGGTCAGACCATGGGACCGCCATGATGGATAGGGCAAGCATATGGTTCTGACATATGGCTGACTGTGGGGCGAAGATCAGGTCAAGCTTGTTTCCTTTCGTGTGCGTGGGCTCGTTGATTATTTGATCATAGCCCAGTTCGCTGAGCGTGTTAATGAAGGCTTTGAGTGCGCTTCTGGGACAGCAGGCAGGTTGAAATCTCCCATGATCCAGTTTGGTGTGTGTGTGTTCTTGGTGTTGCAGGCAAGGTCAATTATCGTTGAGAGGTCATATGGAGAGGGCGACGGGGATCTGTAGATTAGATTGATGGAGTTGTGTTTGTTGGCTAAGGTGATAGCGTCCAGGTGTGTGGTGCTGCTAGCCGCAGTCTGTTGGAATTGGAGCTCGGTTTTCATGAGGGCGAGGGCTCCTCCACCCCTGCGGTTGGCTGTATGTCAGGTGTGGACTGAGAAGTTGGGTGGGGTGAGTTGGTTCAGTATTACTGTATCGGAGTCAGTCAGTCATGTCTCCGTGACCAATAGGAAGTCTAGCTTGTGGTAGGCTATCAGGTCGGAGATGATCGGCCATTTCTTTTGCACTGAGCGAGCGTTTATGAGGGCGCAATTCAGGTAGCTGGGTTGAGGGCACTTCTCAGGCTGAGATTTTTTAGTGTGCTGGAGCAAGATGTAGAGTAGGTGTGGACGTGGGGTGTGCTTGGGTTCTGCTTCTCTTTGGCGGGAGGTACCCGACCATCTCCTCCCGGGACACCATAGAATTGGTATGGGGTTGCCGGTGGCGGTGAGAGTGAGGGCGCTGTGGAATAGGCTGACAAAGAGGTAACAGCTGGCTAAAGCTATGAGGGAGGGCACCATTTTAAGTGGCTCTTTGGGGCGCCAGGTGATTTGGGTCTATGCCGTAACTGTGTGGTGCAGGGTGGGTGTGGTTCGGGTGGCTGGATAGGCGGAGCTATCAAGCAGCCACTCTGTGTGACAAGTAGGGTGTATACATGCGATTGCCCGCGCTAGTGTTGACACCTCCGCTTGGGAGGTTTGTGCCTATAGCACTTCTAGCAGTGATTCTATGGTATGTTCAAGAATAATATGAGTGGCCCTTCTGGTAGTGATTCTAAGGTAGGTTGAAGAGTAGCATGTGGAGCAATCCTGGCCATAATTCTAAGGCAGATTCAGGCATAGCATGCATAGTACATCTAGCAACAATTCTTAGGCAGGTTCAAGGCTAATACTTAACTAGACATATAGTAATTCTGCAGGCAGGTTCAAAGGCAACATTTTATCTCAGAGTTCTACAAGCAGATTCAAATCATCAATCCTGGTAGATAGTTGTAGGGCAGAATCAGGCGGAAGATCAATGACTGACAGTGTTGGTTCGTCTCTGACATTTGTTCTAATTGCTACATTAGTGGGCTATAGTGACATGGTACTTTAGAAGTGTTTCCTCGTCCGGGGGACAGGTTTGCTATTCATGGATGACTCTGTTTGAGGTAATGGTTTCTACTCACTTTGGCTGTGATCTTGTGGTGGTCGCGGTTGTCCGGCTTGCTGTCTTGTCTGCTGGCTGGCAATGGCTTTGAGGTATGGGTCTCCGCCTAAGGGCCATGCCAAAGGGCCCTCTGGCGAGGCCCTCAGGTGCGGGCTAACGCCTGATGGTGCTCCTTTTAAGCTCCACGAAGGTGGCCCCAATTTGGCGGGCGGGCGTTGGGCCGGGTGGAACTGGCTGCGGCTGGCGTGCAGTGAGCTCTGCCACGATCGGGTAGAGCTCAAGCTGCGGCTGTGGTGGCTGTATACATAATACGTAATGCCGATAAAGGGGGAGCAATAGTACTCCAATCTTCATCGGAGTACTACACATCACTTAGAAAAACATTTGGGCACCTAGCGGCAGCACCAATAAACACATAGAGGCCAATTACATATGGAGCACGTCCAGGCCATCCGGACATCCAGAAAATGGATGGGGCACATCTGAACCCGATTCTGCAACTGCAGGAGCTATACATTCCCATGGTTACAGAATCAGGGCACTTGGATGGCCCGGTGTGCCTTCCATTCTGCCGTAGGGGACTTGCAGGGATTTGCATGGCCAGTCCCTCCACACTCCTGCTGGTGTGCCGGTGCCGTGGCATCCCATTGCCATGGCACCAGCACATCCTGACCGAGCAAAAAATACCTGCCCTCAGTTAAAGGCCCCTTTCACTGCCACCCGACTCTGTCCCTGTTCTTTTTGGGGACTGCATGGCCCGACTGCACCGGAGTCTGGAACTTATTCCACCTCCAAGGTGGAATAAGCCCGGCATCCAAATTGCCATCGCCAGACAGACAGAGACCTGACTGGAATAGTCTCTGCATGTTTCGGTGCCTCAGCCCACTCCCTCCCTCATCCAGCTCTCCCCGCACAAACTCCTTGTACATATGGGGAATGAACAGGATGGAACTGGGAGCAACAGCTGTACGCGGGTTGTACATCCAAACCGGATGTACAACCCGCGCTATATGGGGCACTGAATCTACCCTCTAACAGCAGTAGCCATGTTAGTGCTGCTGAATATCCTGGGCAGTGCAATTAATGTGGTTAGTAGATCTGCTAACCGCATTAATTGCACTGAATATCGGACCCATAGTGATTAACTGCTCAAAGATAGCTGAACACCATAGGCCTGATTTCTGAAAGGCATTTATATGGTTTACAGCCCTGTAAACCATGAAAAATGTCTTAAGCCCAGATATTCAACGGCACTTACACGGTTAGTGCCATTGAATGTCCCCCGCTAACTCCCCTATGCTATCTGGTTAGCATCGGGGTGTGTCTGGGGCATTTTGGGGTGGAGCAGAGGCGGCAACAAGCACTAACCAGGCAGCAATATTGTATCCTGCCTGGTTAGCGATCTGCACCTTAAAGATAGGCCTAACGGCAGCATGCAATATTGTTGCTGCCCGGTTAGCTTCGGCGGCTTCTGGCGTGTGCGGCGGTGCTTGGATGTTCAATGCTATCACCATGGCGGTGGGGAAGGCTATGCGTCGATGAGGTGCATAGCCCTTCGAAGATGCGCCAATCTCAATATTGGGCCCCACAGTTTTTAAGGGGCTAATTTAACTGGCTAAAGTCCAGTTAAATCTTTTGAATATTGACTCTCATGAACAGAGTCAAGAACAGATGAATCCTCATATGGTTCTTGCTCTGGGAGAAAAATAACTCAACTCAAGGCTGGGCAATTGACCATTGCCAAAGCTAAGCACTGCTGACACGCCCAGGTTAAAGTCTCTGATCTAGTGGCATTTGCAGGACTCTTGCATTTTACATGCATGGTTGCTGAAGGGAAGTATTTGACTCAGATACTACAAGAGGGCTCCTCCTTTTATTCCATCTGGCCAGAACAGAATTTCGGTTCATCCAGCACAACTGTCAGGGTATCGGGACAGAGGGAAGAGAAAGTAAGAAATTAATAAACTTTCTGCATGCTGGTGGCAGCTGCTTCTATTAGATCGTTAAATCAAATCAATACTGAAAAAAAAAATTCCGAGGACTGGAAAGGAATATTAATCCCAGACCACATGCAGAGAGAATGCAAATGCATCTCTACAAAAAAATTTCTTGTCTCAGTGTCATGCCCTTCATTTTGGGTTTGACCTTGGCCCAAATTCACCCTCCCTGTCCCCTCTCTCTGCTGTCCTTTGCTTCTGGTTCCTTGGTGTACAATAGCCGGCCCTCCAGGACAGCTCTGAAGCCTCTCAGCCTGTCTCTGCTTCATCGTGTTCCTTCTTCTGTCAAAGTGATGGTGACATTAACAAGTTTGCTCAGAGGGGGGCTCTGTGCCAATTAACAATTCCTCATTAGCTTAATTAGGGGACACATGTTTTTAATCACGGCTAAGAATGTGCTCTGATTGAAGGATTGATTTTGAACTTTTGAAAGCATCAATGTCAATGCACAGAATTTAATTTGGCAGATGTGAGGGGGGAAAGAGGGGAAAAGAAAAAGCGTATTTAAGCCTTTAATAGCTTTGGCTAAATGAGCTTAATAGCAATCCCACACTATAGCAAACAAAAAATGAAAAAAAAAGGGAAATTAAAGGAACAAAGTATTTTTTTTAGTTGCCTAAGTGAACCATGCTCATGACAATAGCCGGGATGTCGTTGCAACAACTACTGAGGGTTGTCTGCCTTGAGGAGGCGGTAAGTGCTCCCACGCTAATGACAGCATTTGAGGTAAGTGTGCACCAATGATGCCTGCTCTAATGACAATGTGCTGTCAATACCCATGTCCCACCCCTAATCCGCTCGGTCCGTGCTCCATTGCACACTAAATGGTTAACATGGGATTTTACTGCAGCGTCCTCCACTAACGGTTAGCACAGTTTACTAAACATGGTCCTATGTTTGCCAGCAGCCGTTTATGGCTGCGTCAAGGAAAAATCAACTGCTCTTTCTCAGACTGCAAAAACTCAACAATTCATACTGCAGCACTCAGAAATGAAGCATAATCAAACCATATCCACCCATTGGCTGCTATAGCAGCTGAGATGCTGTAAAATAGCAGCCAACCAATGTGCAATCTGTAGACATCAAGGGCTCCATTTTCAGTCAACGTCTCTGGGTCCTTTTGATTAGGAAAGCTGCTTAGGATTCTTTGATAGTATGACTGCTTAAAAAGTTGCAGGAATTTCCCTTCTTGGGTTCTTATATTTGTTTATAATCAAACAGAGGCCTAGTTAAAAAGCTGTGTTAGGGCCTTTACATGCACTAAGAACGTGCAAAAATAAATTCTAAGATGCAAATGCATGCACAGCATTACCCACATTATTATGTAAATCAAGTAGCCTGACTTCATATTCATATGTTGTTTTATTCCTGGAAAGTTAACTACACCTCTTGACATATAACTAACTTTCCCCTGGGAGAACCTCAAAGATGCCAGTGTGGAAACAACATAACTCACCCCAATGGCATTGATTATAGAGATGTCAGTCCCAGGCGACTATTCTGTGAATCATTGAAAGGGAGAAGATCCTGAAGTACCAAGAAATACAGTCAGAGACCAAGAAAATGTGGCAGAAGGATACTGAGTTATTTCCCATCGTGTTGGGTGCCATAGACTTGATTAATAAGAACTTCCAAGCACATCTTGACAAATTACCCACACATGTTATATCTAATGAACTCCAGAAGGAGGCGCTCTTTGGCATGATGCAAGTACTACAACGAGCATTAGCAGTAAATTTGAGAGACTGAGATCATACTCCACATACACTGGCTTAGATGTGAGGTTCATGACTGTCATGGTATCTGCACAAAACTAATCCTCTATCTCCAAACAATCTCTTAGATCTATCCTAACGTTTCCCAAGAATATAAGATTTCACAAGATTAACCTACCAAAACACTCCTATAACAACTTCAAAATTAAAGCTCTATAGAGTGAGAAAATGACCTCAGGACTACTCCTTAGTCCCACCATGTGGTGAAATTGATCACCATAGAGGATTTTCCAGGGTCTTATATCACTGGTCCAAAAACTCCCTCTATCCAATAAGCCAAATTGTCAACCAATACTAAAAAAAAGTAGTTTTTCATAGTAACATATAGTAACATAGTAAATTACGGCAGATAAAGACCAGTATGGTCCATCTAGTCTGCCCAGCAAGGTGGCAAGAGTAGGTGCACCTGCCCATGTCTTTGTTTAGGGGTGAACCCACCGCTCCATGTAGGGCACCCTTGTTTGTTGAGAAATTAGATAGTTACGTTTATTTTGATTTTATCCTGTTGCTATAGATTATTTTTCACTCTTTATAAAATATATTATTAATTAATGACCAGCACCATTTCATGCTATATCTCGTATACAGGTATATCAATCTCCAAAAGGGCTCTGCAAAACAAAACCAGATAACCCCAATGATTTCACTATACAATAAGGTACTGTGGAGGCCCATGGCCCAGGCAACAGCCTAAAAGCCTAGGGCTGCACTTGTTAGTCCTTTAATTAAAGAGTTTTTTCCTCATCCAGCGCCGGGGCTGCTGGGATTTGTAGTTGTGTTGTTTAGAAAAAACAAGTAGTGTGGAGACCAAGGGTTTACAAGGCAAAACACAGGAATTTATTTCTTTTTCTAAAGAGCATTAAGGCTCAACGCAAAACAAACAGGATTCTTTCTCCAAACAATAATCCATAGGCATTTATCCCAAACAAACAATGAAACTGCTTTATGTAGCTTTTTAACATGTGTCACTGTTTTTCAAATCATTCAGCAATCAAGCAAGGTTTCTCTTCTCTTCAAACCCAAAAGAAATATCCTTACTTCAGCAACAGGGTTCTTTAGCATTCCTGGCTAAACACATTTCTCCCTGTTTTTACACTGCCTTCTAGGACATTCAGGTAATAGGCTTTTCCCTTCTTTTATCCATGAACTTTTTATTCTGCCTTCTGGCACAGAGAACAATCCATTACTGAATCTTAAGACCCCTCATCAGATTCATAATTGTCTATTTGCATTTCCTCAGGACCTGTGTCTGGTAAATCTGGCTTTAAGCCAACATGAAAAACTTCAGGCTTAATATTCTCTAAAAGTTCCAGAACCTTTCTCCACTGAGGCTTCTCCCTATGCACAGGGTTTCCACCAGGAACGTGGAGATTCTTTTCTTGCATCAAATGACACAATGCCTCTAACTGGCTTACGGCACTTTTGGCTACCCTTTTATTCACGCACCTTTTTGGAAGCTGCAGCTCTTTAGCTGGTTCAGGAATGGATGGCACTGCAGCCTGACCCTTGTCAGCACTTCTCTCTGGCACAGCTCTCCTAGTTTTAAAACCAATTGCAGTTTCCCTGCAATCCTGGCTTTCCTTCTGACTAGGGCTTTCACCTCTGAGATTCCCTCGGAAGTCTCCACCATTCTCCTCCACGGTGAACTCTCTGGGCCTTTCTCTGGTGCTTCTCTCCCCACTGAATTCTCCAGTGTTCTCCCTGGTCAGCTCTTTCGAGTGCTGGTTTCCTGTATCTTTCTTTCCAGCGTGCTGCTGCGTGTGCTGCCTCGTCCTGGTACTCCTGTTCCTGTTGCCCTCTCTCTGGCTGTTCTCTCTGGCTGTTCTTTCCTCCAATATTTCCCTGGGTTTATAAGAGTGTCTCTGAACTACCGTGCACTCCCCTTCACCCAGGTGTCCCTCATTAGTTTCCAAGCCTGCCCTTGGATTAGCAGAGCTTGGGTGTGTCCTGTCCTCAGTAGCTGCGTGTTTTTTTTCTCTGCCTGCAGTTTGAGAGCTACTGATTCCTTGCCTGTCTCTTTCTTTAAAGGTAAATGTCTGATTTCTTCCAATTCCATGGACTCAACCATACTCTCCTCATCACAGTACATAATTCACTTATCTGCAAAGCTTCAGTCCTGAAATTAAAAACATCATCGCCTGCCCAAATTCTTTTCACCCCAAAGATCTTTGTTTCTCCTTCACAAAGGCTTCTTCAGGGGTATGTGCACTGCTCACACTACAGACGACAACGAGAACTTATCCCTATAACCCATTTAATAAAAAAGAAGTCCCCTTTTGGATACCCTCCAGTCACATGACTAACTGTCCCCCAGCATTCAGGCATCCACTTGGATGTACGTGGTAAACCAGTGGGAGTGTGGGTGGGGCAAGAGCAATCCCAGGTCACTCTTGCCCTAGCAGCAACATTTCCCAAAATAGCACCCCCTACCTGCTAGTGGTAGACTCATTATAGTACCACAAGGCGTCAGGATGCCAAATAAGGGTTAATGGATCTCAATGTAATTTTTCTGCTCTAGAACAAGTACAAGCAGTAAAACAAGTATCTCATATTACAGTTGTGTCCCCCAATATTAACTTCCCTTTCTCCATCATTTTAATATAATCCTGTTTTAATGTAAATATGTAATATGTTATATGTAAGCCTAGTTCATATGTTTTATGTAAACCACACTGATATGTAATAGCGTGGAATAGAAAAACAAATAAATAAATAAACAAATAATGTGGCAAAGAAAACAGATGACTTTATAGAATGGACATGCATGAGGAGGGGAACCCTTAGCCATGTGTAAAAGCAGACACCCTACAAAGTGAGCATCAGAAGTGCTTTTGAGAAGGTAATCTGAAGAGAATAGTTTGAGAGATACTGTATTTAAGAAAGGAATCAAGCAGGAAGGAATTTGGAAGATATGTACTTGAATCTTAGATCTGCAGTGCTAATCATGGCTGATTCTGTGCATTCTAAGGGGGAAGCCTAGATATTCCAGAAACAGTTCCCACTACAACTGAAGTAACCGTAGTTTCATTTGTCAAATACCTTCCCCCCTCACCCCACCCAGGTGTTGCGCTCATAAGGATGTGAATCCAAACTCATCCACATGTTACAATGAATCCAGGGTTCAGTGCACATGTAATCCATGACTGCTGGAAACTGGAAGGATCACGCTACATATGGCCGTCTTCTTATGCACTGATATCAGAGAAAGGATGCTGGTCCGTATGTGTCCTGCGATGTGACTCAGCTATTGGTGGCCTTAAATCCATGTCTTCATGAAACAGAAATCCACTCCAGCGTCTGCAGACATGCATTGGGAGAATAGGTATAAAAATAACCCGGCTGGATCCCTGTCTGTAGAAAAAACCTATAGCAGATTGAAAAAGAAAGTCCAGTGTAGTCTTAAATGTAAAATCTTTACAAGGTCAAAGTTCACACTAGTCAGGTCACCAAAGAAATCCTTGTTGCATGTAGAACTCTAGGTAGACTCTGTAATCTTCTGTTTCACATTTGTGTGTCTGTGTTTTTAAATCTGCTCTGCTTATGCTTCTAAGCATCACATGCAATGAAAAAAATAGCAACAGAATCCAGTATTCTAGCAGCCAGTATGAAGAGCCAACAGCATGAAAGATTTAAAATGGAAAGTCAGCGAGACGTTTGATTTATAGAGGCTAGAAGCCAGAGTAGTTCAAATGAAAATTTAGCTGATCGAGAACTTTTCAAGGCTCTTCCTTACTCTATTATAGAGAGCATAGCAAAACTGAGCTTTTTAGAAAGATTTCAGAGCTAGCCCCATTAATTATATTTATAATTATTTACAGGAAGGAAGGGATATTCTGAGAGTTGCTTCCAGGCACAGGACAGCCATGGTCATACTGGACACTGATTATGGAAATGCTTCTTTTGGTAAGAAGGGCTAAAGGAAAATTAAAATCCGCAAACTGCTTTTGTTCAGATGAAAGTATCTGCTCACGATTACATTTCTGGCTGTGGCTATAATGTCCATCACAAATCACTGAACTACGCAAAGCCTTTAAGGATGTGCAAGAGATTAGTTGAGACCTACTGAAGCCAAGGTCTCAATCTGCTTCTCCTACTGAAGCTCCTGGTGACCTTGAGCAAGTCACTGTCTCCAATAGCCTCAGGTTGTATGCTCTCTGGGGCATGAGCTTAATGGTATCTGAATACTTATTGTATAGTAACATGTATACCCAGTAGTGGTATAGTAAGAGGTTGTATTATGAGGCTGACATTTTTAAATATGCAATATTTGGCCTATTTAAACAAATGACTAAATTAAAAAAAACATCTGTAGAGAAAATTCACTTTTGAAAAGGCACAAAACTCTTCCTCATTAGCTAAAAATACCACAAAGATACAGAGAAATGTTGATAACTTTGTTTCAATATGTGTAAAACAGACTGAAATGTAAGTTGCTAAAAATAAAAAGGCCAGCAACCCATTCACCCACCAGCTTCCTGATAAAACACATTATCAGCACTGCCAGCTTTGCTAATTATCTGCAGAAGGCTCTCACCGATTGCGTTCCAGGGGAACGAGGCATCTGCTTTACAGTTTCAGAGCCTCTCAGTGAGCTGCGCCCGTGAAAGGTGCACACATGTGACCAGAGTGGTTCCCAACATTGTCCCGGGGACCCCTTGCCAGTTGGGTTCTGAGGATATCCACAATGAATATAGGGGAGATAAATTTGCGTATGCTGCTACCATTGTATGCAAATACATAGTCATTGCAGATATCATGAAAACCCAGCAGGCTGCGGGTCCTTCAGGACAGATTTGGAAACCATTTAAGTTTCAAGTCTCCACTACCTGGCCAAAACCACCTGCCATCTCCCCCAAGCCATCTAGCAATGGCAAAACTAAGCCTTCCCCTCCCCCCCCCCCCCCACTGTCATTTCCAAGAGCTTTTCATGCTGAACTATAAACCAGTTAGGAAAACCAGGGTCAACTGCTCCTTCTCTTTATGACCAGATCCAGCTGGTCACAAAATATTGTAACCAGTACATAAAGCAGGCGATATTTACTAATGTTTTCCTTTCTCCTTCTAGATTAAAAGGATTTTCTTTTTTTCAAGCCATTCTTTCCATCTGTCCCCTGTCGCTGTGGTTAGGAGAACATCGGGGCTGTCTGTCTATAATGGCAGGACACAGCTGCCGCTGTATCATAAGAATGAATGAAAGCACGTGAAAGATTGTGCGTACAACATGGAGTGGGGAGCAGAAGAATTTAAACAGGAAATGATGCCAAGTTCTAAGCAGCAATATAATTTGGAAACCAATGAAGAGCAAACATGATAAAGAGACATTAATCATTCTCCAGCCAAAGAGGAAAGGATTACACAGGATTATGGAAACGCTCTCTTCTGAATATGATAAAAAGCATTATTCTGGGTCCCTCCCATACACTGCGATTTCATTAAGGCTCAGCCACACAAAGAAATCATCGGCAGCTCAAATGCGTCCACTTGGGTTTTAATCAGAGACCTTTAAATTAATGGAGAGCATGTCAAATCCGCCATTCTCCTGGGTCCGCAATTAAAAATGGATGCTTTTGCTATGGCATACCACAGCTTTGAAATGACTGACGAAAGCTAAGATCAAGTGAGTTTATTTATTTATTTATTTAACAGCTCTTCTATACCGCGCTATTTGACATCAGTGCGGTTTACATTAAACAAAATACACTCAGATTTAGAGAACTTGTCCAAGTTACAGGTAACAGGGGAATAAAACAAGGATTAACTGGGGAATAGCATATGAATAATTAAATAAAAGCAATTACATAAGACTAGAGATCTTGAGTGGGTATAGAGACGTCATAAATAACATTTAACAGAGCAGGTATATACAGTGAAATATCATAAGGTGGAACGGTCTAACATCATCATTTAACTATTATTGCTGAGCTGAGATAATGGGGTGAGAGGGGGGAAATATTGATGTAAGAGAAGTGTTGTAAAAAAAAGGTGGGTTTTTAAAGCTTTTCTAAATTGTGATATATCTTTTATCAATCTGATGTTTAATGGAAGCTTATTCCAGCACCTTGGAGCAAAGGATGAAATTGATCTGTTAATGGTAGTCTGAGTACATTTTACTAATTCATTTGGAATCTTCTGAGTTGAGTTCTTCTGGGAAGGGTCCTATAACTGTTGTTCTATTGTTCTATGTACAATGTTCAATGTAAATAGTTGATTTCTATTGTTCTATGTAAAATGTATACAAACTGTGTACAAGACTGTTAACCTGTTATATGTAAACCGCCCTTGATCTCTGGAAGGGGCGGTATAAAAGAAATAGTTAAATAAATAAATAAATAAATAAATAAATAAATAAATAAAATAACTGGGCAATTTGTTTAAAATACATGCACATGCTAATCTATGTTGTGCGTTCCATTACGGATATCTTGCAAACCTGTGCGGATTGGAAGTCACTAACCCCTGAATATATAGAGCTGGATGTAGCTGGACAGGCTGCTTCACATGTTGGCTGATCTGCCTCGCATGTGCTCTTTAGCATGTGAATGCTTGGAGTGGAGGAGTAGTCTGGTGGTTAGAGAAAGGAAACCAGGATTCAAATCTCACTGATGCTCCTTGTGAACTTGGTCGAGTCATATAACCCTCCATTGCCTCAGGTACAAGATTTAGATTGACCTACTGTACCTGAATGTAACTCACCATGAGCTACCACTGAAAAGATCTGAGCTAAATCCCATCTATAATAATAGAAATGGACCACTGCCCACATGCAATGACAGATGGACACAGATGACCCACAATAATTAATACATAATAATTGGGCCAATCCAGTATTATATGGTCGGCATTATGAGGCTAATTCTATAACAGGGAATCTAGGTTAATAGGGCAGGTGCCTATGTGTGCACAAATCCTGCAGTAATTGCATCTAGAGGGAAGGTGCACACAATAAACCTGCACAGTTAGCATGTGTGCACGTATTTTATAAAATATGCAAGGAAATCATGACTCCGTCCACCCTAACTTCTACCCTGAGCACACGTCGGCATTTTACACATGAAAAAGGTTTATACAATTAACCTCTATGAGCGATGGTAGCAATGTGTAGAAAAGTAGTTACCTCCCCAAGGTTCATGTCCCACGGCCTCTACTGCCCTAACTACTAGGCCTCCTCCTAAGCTTTATTTACAGACATTTGGATACTTTGCCCACTTTCTTACCCTGCAACAAGGAACCCACCTAGGGCAGCACTGCTTCAGGACGACAGTTGAGAACCACTGGGTGGTAATTTTGTAACAGCACACAAATTTGTGGGCTGTTACATCAATTTTCAAAGTGAACCTACAAGCGCAAGTTTACTGTGCAAACGATCCTGTTAAACTACCAAAAAACGGGGGAGTGACAGTAGTGCCTTCTCCATTTCCACACCGAAAAATGAACATAGAAACATAGAAACATGATGACAGAAAAAGACCACATGGCCTATCTAGTCTGTCCTTCCATAACAACAACTACAACAGTCCACTTTTTACCTTTAGAGATCCTCTGTGTTTGTCCCATGCTTTTTTGAATTCAGTTACTGTCCTCATCTCTACCACCTCCACTGGGAGACTATTCCATGGATCCACTACTCTTTCCGTAAAGAAATATTTCCGCATATCACTCCTGAATCTATCTCCCTTCACCCTCATCCCATGTCCCTTCGTAGCAGAACTTGCTTTCAATTGAAAGAGGCTCTCTCCCTGAACATTTATGCCACGGAGGTATTTAAACATCTCAATCATATCACCTCTATCCCGCCTTTCCTCTAAGGTGTACATATTAAGATCCTTAAGTCTGTCCTCATATGCTTTATAATGAAGCCCATTAATCATTTTAGTAGCCACCCTCTGCACTGACTCCATCCTGTTCACATCCTTTTGAAGGTGCGGTCTCCAGAATTGCACACCATACTCCAAATGAGGTCGCACCAAAGACTTATACAGAGGCATTATCACCTCCTTTTTTCTGCTAGCCATTCCTCTCCGTATGCACCCAAGCATCCTTCTAGCTTTTGCTGTCGCCTTTTCTACCTGTTTAGCTACTTTAAGATCATCAGACACAACCACGCCTAGGTCCCGCTCTTCTTTAGTGGATAAAAGTACTTCACCCCCTATACTGTATTGCTCCCTTGGATTGCTGCAGCCCAAATGCATGACCTTACATTTTTTAACATTAAATCCCAGCTGCCAAATTCTAGACCATTCTTCAAGCTTAGCTAGATCCCTCCTCATGTTATCTACACCTTCCTGGGTGTCTACTCTATTGCAGATTTTGGTATCATCTGCAAAGAGGCAAACCTTACCCGACAGCCCTTCCGCTATATCACTAACATCTCCGTAACCAGTTATTAAGGAAGGACCCATGCAAGTTGAAGGCCGGATTCATGCACTGGTGTAGGCCATTTTGGGAATATGCATGTTCTCGATTTGCACAGCCTCTGAATCGGGTACTCGGATGTGCTGGCAGGGGTATTCCAGAAGGGAGGTGTCTATGCTGTGAGACCTGCATGTCCCAGTCTAAAGCTCAGACATGTGGCAGCAGGCCAGTAGAATGTTTCGAGTAGGCATTTATGCTCAGGTTTCTTCAGGCTGGAAAAATAACCGTAGCATTGTAAGAACATTTTCCATTTCCCTCTGGAAGTTTTACAGCTATGAAACAAGCACTTATTTGTGGTCAGGAGTAGGTATAGGCATGGACGTCTCACCAATGAGGGTCAGACTTGCTTGTGCCATTCTGAAATCGCACTGTGACATGCACCTCCACGCAGACCACATCTCCACCATGCCCCTATGCCACAGACATTCTTGCGCTAGAGACGGTTCTTGCCAAAGACTCCAGCGACTCCTTCCTGGCTAAATCCAAGGGCCTTTACTCAGTCTCATTCTTCTGTTGCTTTTGAAACTGTTGACCACCACCATTTCCTCGACACTTTGTTCTCACCTGGTTTTAGGGACTCTGGGCTGTCCTGGTTCTCTTCTTATCTCTCCCATCGCTCTTTCAGCGTTTGTTCTGGTGGTTCCTCCTCTACTACTATCCCACTCTCAGTTGATGTATCACAAGGGCCTGTATGAACCACCTCCTTTTCTCTCTCTATACGCTGTCCCTTGGTATTCTCATTTCCATTGCAAAGAAAGCTCTCAAAGGAGTTGAGGTATTTTTTTTTTAAAAGCTAATACTTAAAGGGGTTTTGCTGACTTTTTAAAAAGCTAATTCTTGAAGGAGGTTTTGCTGTTCATTTTTAAAGGATAAAGGCTTTTTTTCTATACAACAAAGGCAAACATTTTTTGGTGTGCTTGTGGGGTTGGCCAAAGCTCTTATCAGTTCATTCACAGCTAACTCTTTGAAGCCATTGACCTCATCAGCTGTTATAGAAATATCAGCTACACATATTCTTTACCCGGAAAATGCATTGATGACTTCATTCTTGCATCTTATGTACTGGAGTGAATCACCTGCAATCTACAGTGCATTTGTATCAATTTATGCTGTCAAATGAATTGAAGAAAACTCTGTATATTAACATGAAAAGTGAACGTGTCATCAGAGGCCACTTATATATTTCATAAAAAGGCATTTGCATAGCTTAAACCACCATTTACAAAGCAACCAGGGGTCTCAGTCTTCCCGGGCAAAAACAAAACCCGCCAGAAATAATCTGGCTAGGCAAAGCCCAAATAACATCAGCGACCCTTGTGATAACGTTGCTCTGAGATAGATGTAAACCAACTCTTCCATTTACCAAAGTTAAACCATATTCATAACGAAAGAGTGGTAACTTAGCTTTGCAGTCTGTAGCAGTGCTCGTGAAGTGGTGCTAAACCAGTAGCAAGATCCCCAACGCTCTTGCATGCACTTGATACGCGTTTCACCAAGCAGGTTTCTTCAGGGGGTAGCTAGAAAGCACTGTAAAACACAGACATAGCCAAATTAAAGAAATAGTGGCTTTTACACGACACACACTTTTTTAGAATATATTGTAATTCATAAATCCAGGCAATGGAACAGCAAAGGAGTAATGCACACCTGAAATTCACGAGATGAAAACCACGAGCAGAGTTCATTAACTGATGCTAGACGCTGCGCATGCGGGGTAAACCTTTTAAATGGTCGACGAATGCTTCGTTCTTTCTATTGGATGCAGTATTCAATCTTCTCATTGGACATAGTATTTCATTCATTGAACACCATACTATAGGCATGCCTCCCACTCAATCCGAGCGTTAAGACCTTGAGGAATCACTGTAGCTAATGTATGTATCCATCGTTGTTCTATCCATAGAAGAGTGCCCTCCTTAGTTTTGCCCTGACGAGATGTAACAACAGAATCGATACAGAAGCAGCGCAAATCTTCAAATTTATGTTGTAATTGCAAGCAATGGTCAACAATCGGAGCTTCCCGACGTTGACATTTTAACTTGCTTCTGTGTTCGTTCATTCGTGTCTTGAACATTCGAATCATCTTCCCAATATAGGCAAGACCACAAGGACATAAAATACAGTAGATAACCCATGTAGAAGTACAAGATGTGTGATGTCTTAATCGATATGTTTTACCATGATAGCTAAACTCGTGGAGCTCTTGAGAGATGGGACAGATATTACAGTCACCACAACGCGTGTGGCTCCCATCAGTATAACATTGTGGAGACAATGGGCGCAGTACAGCAGGGCTGAGCAGCTCTTTAAGATTAGTGTTCCTTTGCCAAACACACCGCACATTTTTATCTTCTAGACCAGAAATGCTATGTAGCACATTCGCGTGCCGTTTAACTATACGCTGTATCTGAGGGCTATACGGTGAAAACTTCGTAATGAGATTAACATGGGAATCCCCATCTGACATAGAGGCCATACGCTGATGAGTGTTAAACATCAGGTCTCTATTGGCATATAGAGCTTTTTTATAGGCCTTCTGAATAACAAACTGAGGATAACCACGATCAGAAAAATTAGCCTTGAGAAGCTGTGCTTGATCTTTGTAAGCTTGAACAGTGGAGCAGTTCCGCCGATATCGGATAAACTATGACTGTGGCAGACTATTCTTTAGTTGGATAGGGTGTGCACTCCGATAATGAAGAAAAGTATTGCGGTCGGTTATTTTTCTGTGGACAGTAGTGAACCATCCACCTTCAACCTTACGGACTACTACATCCAAAAAGGAGACCTGCTCTAGATGGTAATGTGAAGTAAACTTGAGATGAATATCACGACCATTCAACCAGTGAAAAAAATCTTCAAGGGTAGAAGCTGTACCATGCCATATAAAAAAGATATCATCTATATATCGCCGCCAAAGCTTGAGATGATCATGGAACGGAAAATCCACTTCTAGCCATTGACGCTCGAATCTTTGCATATAGAGGTTGGCGATGGACGGAGCACATGTAGCGCCCATAGCCACATAGCCAATTTATGCTGTGCCAAAGAAGACATGACTTCTTCAACGACTTTCTACAGGTCAGCTGGATACATGTCACTATGTGATACCAGTCAATATTCCTTAGGCATTCTCTCTCTGTTTATGTTCCTTCAACTAAAACTTCTGTAACTTAACTTTGGCACCAAATGACACTTGATATGGCTTCCTTCATTCATTCAGAGCAATGTTTCTCAAGCTAGTTTTGGAGTACTTCCTAGCTAGTCTGGTTTTTAGGATAACCACAATGATTACACTTGGGATACATTTGCAAGTGATGGCAGCAAGGCATGTGATTATTAAAAAAACAAAAACAAAAAAAACAAAAAACCATACTGGCTATGGGGTAATTCCAGAACTGGCTTGAGAAACACTAGTTTAGAGCATTCTGCGATAGGCCATGTGATAAGTATCAGGAACCCAGCAAAAGAAATGTCTAGAAAATCAGCATAATGCAAACGACAGGAAATTATCCTTCCCAGCAGGAGCAATGATTCAATTCTATCAGCATGTTAAAGAGTTTGAGCTCTGTATTAGAACCCCAGCTCAATGTGCTTTACTTGGATTTTGGCAAAACCTTTGATACCATCCTACAGAGGAGACTCATTCAGAAAGAACAGCCTAAGTGGGGAACCTATGGAGTGGACTGGATTAGAAACAGGTTGAGTAATAGACAACAGAGAGCAGCAGTAAATGGAATTCTCTCTGAGGAAAGAAAAGGTGATGAACGATGTGTCTCAAGGATCAATGCTGGAGCTCGTTTTGTTTAATATCTTTGTGAGAAATACTGCAGAGGAGTTAGAAGGGAAAAGTCTGTCTTTTTACAGATGGCACTCAGATTTTCAACAAAGTAGACACCTCTGAAGGAGTGGACGGAATTAGAAGTGACCTAAAAAATCTGCAGAAGTGATTAAGTGCTTCACAACTAAGATTCAATGCCAAAAAGGTGCAGAACCATGCATTTGGAGCACAGAAATACATAATGGGCAGGGGGGTTTGAGATGCTGATGTATATGAACAAGAAAGACCTTGTGTAACAGAGTTTGACCTCAATGTAGCAAAATAGTATGATAATAAATAACTAACCCGGAAATTATTAGCACCGGTGAAATTAAGCAAATAATTTTTGTTGGAAGAGCCAACACAGTCAAGGGGAAGAAAACCCCATACCGCCGTGGCAAATTCCTTTTTAATAAAGATTTCTTTTTTACTTCTTTTTTAGAATTTTTTTCTTCGTTTTTAAAAAGAATCAATGAGCACTTAACTGAAGTAACAGTCCTTCTTCATTCAGAGAGCAATATAGCAGATGACGTGAGCGAAGTCTTAGATCTGAAGCAGGGGCATACACCATGATCGGCCCCGAAACGTGCCACGTCATCTGCTATATTGCTCTCTGAATGAAGAAGGACTGTTACTTCAGTTAAGTGCTCATTGATTCTTTTTAAAAACGAAGAAAAAAATTCTAAAAAAGAAGTAAAAAAGAAATCTTTATTAAAAAGGAATTTGCCACGGCGGTATGGGGTTTTCTTCCCCTTGACTGTGTTGGCTCTTCCAACAAAAATTATTTGCTTAATTTCACCGGTGCTAATAATTTCCGGGTTAGTTATTTATTTGATTGGTTTTACCGGGAATAGGGTATTAATGTTTTGAGTAAATAGTATGATAAGGCTGTGGTCAGAGCCAGAGGGATGCTGGAATTATATAATGGGGGGGAAGGGGGTGGGGGTAACCAGCAGAAAAAGAGTGCGATGACGCCTCTGTATGGGTCATTTGTCAGACCTAGTTTATAATAGTGTCTAGTTTTGGAAGCTATAACTCCAAAATAATACAGGCTGGAGGTGATCCAGAAAAAAGGCTAACAAAATGGGGCAGGGTCAACACTATGATACTGCTTTATATTGCCTTGCTTAATTATTGATTTGTGTTTCTCATGCATGATGTTTTATTGTTTTGCTTTTGTTGTATGACACTGTTTTTGTGGAAAAAAAGTTTGCATTAAAATCAAAAATAGAAGATTTAAAAAGTCATGAGACGAGATTTAACGATCTAAGGGACTTGTTTACAAAGCCGCGTTAGCGGTTTCCGATCGTTATCGGAGCCGCGGCCCCACAAGCCCCTAAATATATGTATCACAGAGGAACAGAAAGCAAGGAGGAATATGACAGAAAGCATTGAGTCATAAATAAGGAATAAGAAGCAAGCTTTTCCTAGAGGAATGAAGTTCACAACAAGAGGTCATGGTATGAAGCTCCACGGAGGTAGCCTTAGGAGTGTCATCAGGAAAATCTCTCTTTTCAGAAAAGGCGGTGGACACATAAAAATGGACTCCCGGTGGAGATGGTGGAGACAAAACCAATAACCGAATTAAAGAAAGCCTGGCATCAGCCCACAGGAGTCCTACTAATAAAGAATTGATGGGAAAGCCAGAGATTAACTGGAAGTTAAAGCATTATAAGAAATCTGAAACTGGGCAGACCATCTTGAGCTGTATCTGTCGTCGTCATAACATGTGTTTCTATGAAAACAGATATCCATTTTATCAAGGTCCCTATTCAATGTACATTATCAAGGTGAAGTTACAATGTAAATCACTTTGATTGAAATGACAAAGCGGTATAAAAAAAACTGTTAAATAAAATAAATATCTATATTCAGCTCATAGTGTGATGCAGAGGGAGGACTGGATCCTTAAAGACTTTCTATAATCCGGGTGAGGAGTTTCAGCTCTGCGTGAAACCATACTTGGAGCAGTCTCCCCACACTGTGCATTCTGTTCAAGACATGATGCCAAGGCAATAAAAAGGGACTATAAAGTTTGCTGTGACTATTTCTGCTTCACCTTCACCAAATTGATTCCTCTCCCTCTTCAACATCCCATGCCTTAAGAGGATAGCAGCTGATAAGGTGGCTGCGTTTCTTGCAGGACCAGTTAAATCCTGTCATTCAGATTCCCAATAGGATGAATGAATTACTTCTAAGCTGCCAAATTTCTCTCGCCCTTTTCTCATTATTTCTCTACTCAGCTGTTGAGATAATAAGCCCGTTATGCGTGAGTTTTGCCATTCTGTTGAGTTTCAGCAATTATTTTTTCTTTAACTCTACAGCATGCAAAGATCCTTTGAGCCTCTATTTGAATATGTTGGTGGCTATATCATGATTTGCACATAGGTCACCATCGAAGGGCTCTCTCAGCTCTTAACAATTTCTTGTTAGCTTTTGTTGACGAGCAACAATTTTACTGGATTTTTAGCTGAGTGTGAAAAATCAACAAAAACAAACCTCCCCCGCTAATTTGCCCCTTCCCATACCCCCTCCACCTTAGTAAATTTATTGCTGGTTGGATGGTCCATCCTCTGTCAGTATTATGAATATGTTTTTAGTGTTTCAGCAGAGCTGAAACTTAAGAGATTAGTCCTTGAAGGGCAACACCACATAAAGATGATGGAGTTTAATTTGCATTTCAGATCAGTCAAGGTTACGAAGCAATAATGGAGAGTTATGAATCCCTACTCAAAGTTATAGGGTCAATTTCAGGTCTTATACAATTTTATTTTCTTTAATTTCACTGATGTAGAGCTGGTATTCAGAACAATATAGACTTCATTAACAAAATGGAGCAGAAATACTTCTCAGCCCAATTTGATTCTTTTAGCATGCTGGATTTTACAACTTGTGTTAGAATTAGGACACAACAGCAGGATTAATGCGTTTACTCTGGAAATAAAGTGGTGTGTGATCAGAGCTTTACACAGCACAGGCAACATCTTTATTTTACATCTTCTCTGTAAACTTGGATTTATAGATAAGGTAGCGCCAGCATTACACTGTGCTCTGCTGCCTTACCTAGTCACCAACACTGTATCCACCACCTAGTGTTTGTTGGAGGTCTGTCCTCTACAGACTAACCATGCTAGGCTTCTGAAGTCTCACAGAATCAATGCTTAAGAATGGGTAGACAGGGGCGGCCCAAGGGGGGTGCGGGGCCATGTGCGGAGACTCGGTGCGGGGCCTCATTTGCATAAGTGGCCTTATTTGCATAACTATTTGCATAATGCTAACATACACTAACTTTCAGTAAACACGTCTCTTAATGAGTGTATGGATAAAGACAGACTAAAAGATTTCTACATTACTATAATCCAGTGCCAACCGCCAGGCACATTAGGAACTACTACAAACACTGCCCATTTAGAACCCATAGCAAACCCACCGTATCCTAACAGCACTACCAGGACTCACAAAGCACCATACCCTACCTATCAAAAGGCAACACTGCAAATATTAAAACAATACATTTCAGAGAACAACAATACATGACCTACTGGGGAAAGAGAACAAGTGGCAATGTCAAATAGGAATTACATAAACAGAATACTTCAGCTCAGTTACACATGCAGAACATAGACCATCACCAAACAAGGAATCACAATTTAGAAACAGGAAGGCAATAATTAAACTGGGAACCCCAAAAGCCAAACTTGGAATGTACAACAACACTGTAGAAATAAAACTATAAATTAATTTCCTCTTGTACCAAACAAAGCGCAGACGTTAATGATGCACATTTCCCAGAGCTTTCATATTCCAGTTAATAAATTCAAAATAAAGAGATATCTTTCTACCTTTTGTGCATTTTTTTTCAGTTGCAATTGCTCCAGCCACTTTCTTCTGGTTTCTTCATATTTTCTGCTAACTCTCCATCATCTGCTGTCCATTTGTCCTTTCTTATCTCTTCTAGTTTTTTTCCATTCTCTCTCTCAACATCTGCTTTAACATACTAATCTTTCTCCTTTTGCTCTTTCCTCATTCCTATTTCATCCACTCAAATTTTACCCCTCCATCCTCAATCCCCACTTACTCTCCCAATACCCGGCCAATTGTAGATTTTTTATCTCTCCCACACAAAATATTTTCCCCTCTCCATTTTACTCTCCCAGCCCCATCCCATTCTAATCCTCCCCCAACATCAGCTTCCTTCTAGTTCCAGCCTCACCCAGCATCCATTCCCTTCTAGTCCCTGCATCAGCCCATTTCCAGTCCTAGCCCCCCATCAGCCCATTTCCAGTCCTAACAACCCCCCAACCCAATACCAGTCCTAGCCCCCCCCATCAACCCACTTCCAGTCCTAACCCCTTCAACCCATTTCCAGTCAGCCCCCCATAGCCCATTGCCAGTCTTAACCCCCCATCAGCCCACAGCCCATTACCAGTCCTAACCCCATCAGCCCACCTCAAGTCCTAACCCCTCCCCATCAGCCCATTTCCTGTCCTAGCCCCCCATAGCCCATTATCAGTCCTAACCCCCCCATAGCCCATTACCAGACAGCCCCATCAGCCAACAGCCCATTACCAGTCTTAACCCCCCATAGCACATTACCAGTTCTAACCCCCCCAACAGCCCACAGCCCATTACCAGTACTAACCCCATCAGCCCAGCTCAAGTCATAACCGATCCCCATCAGCCCATTTCCTGTCCTAGCCCCCCCATAGCCCATTATCAGTCCTAACCCCCCCCCATAGCCCATTACCAGTCCTAACCCCCCATCAGCCCACAGCCCATTACCAGTCCTAACCCCATCAGCCCACCTCCAGTGTTAACCCCCCCCCATCAGCCCCATTTCGTCCTAATCCCCATCACCCAATTTTCAGTTTAAGCCCCCCCATACCCCATTACCAGTCCTATCCTCCCCATCAGCCCGCTCCCAGTCCTAATCCCACCAGCCCATTTCCAATCCTAATCCCCCTTCACCCAATTTTTAGTTTAAAGCCCCCCATAGCCCATTAGCAGTCCTAACCCCCCATCAACCCACTTCCAGTCCTAATCCCATCAGCCCATATAAAGACTTAGCTCCCCCATAGCCCATCACCACTCCTAACCCCCCCCAGCCCCCCCATAGCCCATCACCACTCCTAACCCCCCCAGCCTCCCCATAGCCCATCACCACTCCTAACCCCCCCAGCCCCCCCATAGCCCATCACCACTCCTAACCCCCCAGCCCATCAGCACTCCTAACCCCCCCAGCCCCCCATAGCCCCCCATAGCCCATCAGCACTCCTAACCCCCCCAGCCCCCCATAGCCCATCAGCACTCCTAACCACACCTCCAGCCCCCCATAGCCCCCCATAGCCCATCAGCACTCCTAACCCCCCCCCCAGCCCATCAGCACTCCTACCCCCCCAGCCCAGCTCAGCCCAGCCCAGCCAAAATTTTTTTTTTAAAAAAGCTGTCTTCTCCCGCTGCCGGGGCCACCGCGGCAGAATCGAGTGTGCCGCGGGGCTCCCCCTGCCCAGCAGAGCCTGCCCTCCCCTGTATCCGCTCTCTCGTACAGCTGCCTGCAGTCTCACGCGCCGGCTTTCAGAGCGCGAAGGGATTAGTTTCCCTTTCGCGGCTCTGTTAAGCCCGCGGGGGCTGATGGGAACTTCCCATCAGCCCCCGTGGGCTTAACAGAGCAGCGAGGGAGAAACTCTCCCCTTGCGCTCTGAAAGTCGGCGCGTGAGGCTGCAGGCAGCTGTACGAGAGAGCGGATACAGGGGAGGGCAGGCTCTGCTGGGCAGGGGGGGCCCCGCGGCAGACTCGATTCTGCCGCGGCGGCCCCGGCAGCGGGAGAAGACAGCTTTTTTTTTTTTTTTAAATTTGACTTTAGGATCAGAATGTTTTTTGTGCGGGGTCCCCTGAAACGCAGGGCCCTGTGCAAAAAACATTCTCGCTCAATGGACGGGCCGGCCCTGTGGGTAGATTGCACCTTTTGGTAAACAACCCATTCGGCCCTAATTTTAATCCCTGTAATGAGAAAGCTTCCAGAGTTGCAGAGGCAGGACTCCTCTTTCCTTCAAAGGATGGTTTTGATACTACATTCCCCAGCCCATACATAGTTCTTTGGTTGGTTGAGGATGACACAGCTGATATGAAGATGGAGTCTCAGCTTTTAGTAATACCTAGAAGCCAGAGACAGGGTATATACAAACACATACCAAATTATGGAAGAAGCTGCAGTTTGTGGGGCCCTGGCCGAGGTCTGTAATGGGCTCTCTAAAATAGAAGAGAAGGTTTATAAAACAAGGGAGAAAAAATCCCTGGGCAAATGAATGTAGGCTCATATGGCTATAGAACAGCAGAAGCCTATTCCAATTGAGCTGGAAAGGGCAAGAGAAAAGTGCTATGCAAAGTCTAATTGTGGTATTTAATATCATTTTACCTGCAGGTACTCGAGTATGCAAGGATCCCTAAAAATCATTCTGTGGATCTCTATTTTAGCAGGGCAATGCTGAAAAGGAACTCTTAGTTCTCAGAAGGCGATCCAGGTGAAAGTGACTTCCTGTGTGAATGAATGCAAGCCAACCATACAGGATACTTTGTCTATTATCCACATTCTCGAGCTGTTAGTTCTACTGGGGCTACCCATTTTATGTAGAAAGTTGGTTGAGCTATTGCTTTTCTGCTAAACAGAGTAGAGGGGGGTTGTAAAAGCTTCTGGACAGGCAAGCGTTTCACTTCAGATACTGACCAAATATTTTTGGCAAACACTAGATTTTCCTGATGGGTAGCTCCCTTCCAAAGGGGAAATACACACTAGCCCCAAAAACTCAAAGTGGACACTCTAGGTTTAGATTAAAAAAAAAAAGAAACCCAGAAAAAAGTGACCATCAGGAAGAGCCTCGTTTCAAACGTCTGTGAAAGTGATGCTGGTATCTGCTCTAATGCACCACGACATCTCCTGGTAACCAGCATGCCCAGAAGAATATATGCATTCTAAAAAATGCAGCTGTTACTACAGCTATAATCTGGCAATTTTAACAATAAGATCATTCTTTTAAGTTGAAATGCAATTTCATTTTCCTTATTTTCCTCTTAAATTGTTCATACAATCCAATAAAAAATATATTCACATTGACCTGCTCATGACACATTGTAGTTTTAGGTAAACATTCCCAGCTCTCCTATCAGGTATCTCTTCTACCTTCTCCAGCAAGTTGACCAATCTTGGTAAACAGCATTACGCCACACTCACATTCACAGATGAGTATTCAGGAAAACGATGTGGTGGAAGTGGACTAGAGTAGGGAAGGCACACAATGAATTACCTGCAGTTATCATAATTCAAGCTGCTAATGGCCCATCTGCTACACGTCCAAGGCAGAAGCCAAATGAGGTGTGCTTGTTGCAGCCTCAGAACTGAGTCACATCTTGCATCCTGGATGCTGTGCAACACGAGATTGTATCATCACTCCTATTTCTTTTCTATTTGTTGTGTTGATCTTAAATCATATTATACATTTATGGTCCTATGCATGTTAAATCCAGCTAAAACCCATAAGTGTTTGCGTGTTACACCTAGCATGTATACTCATGCAAATAGTCAAAAAGATACGCAAATTAGGGTAATAAGAAGCAAATGCTCATTATCACCCTACGCTCTAAGGGGTATGTTTACTAAAGGGCGTTGCGATATCGGAGCCGCGGCCCCATTGATTTCAAAGGGGCTGCGGCTCCGACATTGCACGGAGTCTGCTACCGCCGTTTAGTAAACATACCCCTAAGACTCATGCAAATGAGGGCAAGGTTCTATGTCCTCTCTGTACCCTATAATTTTTTTTATTATTATCATTTTATTCCCTTTTATTTTTATTTTATTATTATATTCTTTTCTATTTTTAATCACTTTTTATAAGCAATTTGAGTGTGTAGAATAGCATTTTACATACTCAAGTAGGCTCTCTGCTCAAAACACGCAAGGGGTAATGTTGTAAAGTCATTTTTGCAGGTATGTAGCAAAATACTTGTGCAAAAGGTTACCTCAGGTGCAAAAGTATGCACGGCGGCATGAATATAAACACATCACCGGCATTACTGGGGCAAGGTCTGGGTGTAGTGTGGGCAGAATCTCACAGTATGTGTGATGATTATAAAATACACTAATCTATACTCTATGTGCACACATTCAAACCTGCTCCAAAAATGTACAGATGGAGACATCCTCCAGGTACCATTTCTGAAGTTATTTATTCAATCTTTCATAGTAACAAACACTCAAGGAGGTCACATACTCCCTGACTTAAAAAAAATTCTTTGAAAAAATGATTTGGCTGGTTCTGTTTAGTCATATTACACTTCGCTCACTCTCTTTTCCCCTTGCCTTCAAGGATATCCCGTGTCACCAGAAAGCTCTCTCCCCCTCCCCCATTCTCTTCTTTGCCATGTGGATATTAACAACGTTGTTCTTGCACCATCTCACTTCACAATTAATTCTGAAGCCCATCTGTGAATCTGAGGGGAAGATGCAGATTTTGTAAAGTCATTAAAGCAGCATTAAAGAGTGCATCTTTTTTTGTCTTTTCTCCCGGTTTTATGCTGTTCTGGCATGATGGAGTTTTGCTTCGCTGGTGCAGAGCTCCACACCTGCTCAACCCCCATCTCACAGATGGTTTGGACAGGTGCACCTTTCATCCTAATCGATGCTTGCAAGACGACAGAAGGACCATCAGCAGTAAATAAAGTGAAAAAAAAAACCGCACCCGCAACCTCATCCTCCCCTTCTCTATCAGGGAAGGAGGAAGAGAAAGGGAATCTCCAAACCCATTCTTCTCCATATCTCTTAAATGTCTTCATCCTTTAATCCTTTCTCCTTCTGATTAATCTCTCACTGCCCGGATCTCCCCTGATGACCTGGGCGCTATTTGGGAATGATGTTCCCTCTCTCCCCGTCAAAAGAAACAGAAATAGCAAGTTGAATGAGGCTGATCTGCTCAACATATCCAACAATTCAAGTAAATGAGAATACTAATGGAACGGCTTTATGAAATTTATTGCAAAATGCAAAAGGGGAAAAATCAAAAGGGATACGGATAGTGACTTATTTTCTCTTCTTGCTCTGAAGAGAAAAATACATGAAGCAGGACCAAGTTAAAGAGGCCTTCTGCCAATATGCCTCTGTTTAACATATTCACAGCCGCAGGTAGACTGCAAGAGCAGCAGCTCAGAACAAGACTAACCAGCTCTATGCATGGTGTGTATTGAATATTGCAGTAGTGAATGTTGGGACCAGTGCACCCCTGATGAAGCAAGTCGTGCGAAACACTGGCCACTGCAGGGTGTTTGAATTACTGAATTTCTGATTTTTCACTTAAGATGAATAAAAGATAAGCAAAAGAGAATTAATATTGTGATTTTGAAAAAGATACATAAGCAATTTTCCTGGAGGTTTGTTATGATCTTCGAGGATTAATCCTTGTTTCTGTCAAAAGGAATTTTTGATTGTGTAAAGGAGTAAAACACAGGATATTATCTGAGGTCTTTTCTCTCCAGAAATAATTGTTAATAAATATCAATAAGGATATAAATTGATGGCCACTGCACTGCTTTTTCATCAGGTTTTTGTGGAATTAGTATTATTTTAGGCTGCTGACATCTGCCTTATAAAATTGCCCCTCCATGTGTTTAACTCAATTTTCCCATGTACACTTTAGCAAATGAGGTCTTAAGTTTGTAACTGATAAAACAGAGGATAAAGTGACTTGCCAGGCTTGCAAGGAACGTCAGTAGAATTTAAATCCTGGCTTGCCTGATTCCACTGCCCCAAGCAGTAGATCACTCCTCTATTTGCAAGTAGCAGTATGCCTTTTCCCTCATTATTAAGTCCTCACAACTATTACATCCAGGTGCTTTATAATAGCACGTTTTAGTCTGGTTTTATTGTGTGACTGAGTGAACTCATCCTCTACCCTTATAATCAGTATGGCAAGACTGTGTGACCAGTCTGTAATTAATTTTAATGTAGGGCAATATAATCATGTATGAATCAATGGAGACAAAATGTAGGGGCTCTTATGTACAGTGGTTTGAATGTTGTTATTTCCACAGTAGCAACTTTTATCTGAGGAGCTTATTATGCAAAATTCAAGGGCATTTATTGTGACTATATACTCCCTCCCCCACCTCCCAAACATTTTGAATTCCTGGTAATACCATTTCATGGGGCACCTAGCATGCAGCCATGTAATTAATTCGTAATTACACTGTAACTCAATGTCACTCTATGAAATCTTCCACAGTTGTCCATACACATTTCCCTGGTAATTTCATGTCTAATGACTACGATTCTTTCTGGATTTGCCGTTTTCCACATTAATTATAACAAGCAATTACCATGCAGAAAGAAGACCAGAGCAATTTGCTTATAAATAACCTACAAATTACTGTGAAATATTTGAAGGATTGGGTGCCTGTGCCCTTCACAATGCTGTCTGACAGAAAGTGTTCATGGAAGTGGGAATTTTTTTTAAGAACTAAAAAATCAGGAGAAGACATCTTCTGGAAAGACGGCGCAAACTATCTTCTGAGAAATACTAAAAAACACAGAGAAGGCGAAAAAGTTTCTCTTCCTTCTCTTGGAGAAAGAAAATGCTAAATTGGGGCATCATAGATCCAATTAAACACTCTCCTGGCTGAAATACTCTTACTGCAATAAATCAAACATTGTCATCCATTCTTAAATCTGAGCACCTCAGCATAACAGGCCACAGCTCACTGTGACTAATATGTAATGCTTGAAAATCTGGCTCATCTGTTGACTTTCATGCCTCTTTTGGTAATAATTATTATATTTTAAAAATTACTGTTTTGTAAATTAGAAGAGAGAGAGAGAAAACCTGTCAGGTATCTCATCTCTTAATTTAATGAATCTGTGCGTCAGTAGTTAGGTTTGGAAGGAGGTTGGATGAGAAGGAAAAAAATGTCTCTTTACGTACCAGGGCTGTTAGAGCTTGAGCTATAACCTAATGTTATGCCGAAAGCTTGATGTCATTGAATCTTTAAGGATAGGGCAAGAACTCATGAGAAACTAGGCAGGAATACTAGAATAACCCACTTATGACTTCTGCTAATGGACATGAGCTAAATGTATGCAGAGCTGGGGGTGGCACGAGAACATAATAGGCATCTCATCATAATGAAATGGAAAGTGCATCTAACAGGGCAGAGGTAATGATTCGTTTCATCTTCTACTATGACCTACATCAGATTCAATGTCACCAAGCAGACAAGCTGGGTATCTTCAGCCTTTGTAATGAGAAGTTGAATTTGGTGTGGGGAGTTTTCCTGACTTAAAACCGATGGACCTCTCTGTACACATCTAGCATGTATCATGGCCAATGGAACACACCAACATTCAAAATGTAGGCTATGTAACGGAGGGCTTGTAGCTAAAAACTATGTTTGCACCGAAGAACTGATAAACACAGTAGAATATCTGGAAGAAGGAGACAGAGCATCCACTCAAATAAGGAAGACTTTAGGTAACACATGGATAAACCAGATAAATGAGTAATGATCCGAGAGTCAGCATTCAGACATCTCTACAGAATTAATTGCTTATGGAATTCCTGAAAACATACATATCGGGGATAATTTTATAACGGGCCCTATAAAAATGCCCAAAAGCATACCTATTTTATCAAATAGGTCCCCAGAACTGTCCCCAGAAATGCACAAATGCTTACACACAAAGCAAGGGCACATATGTGCATGTACAACGCAACATAAAAATACAAATAAAAAGAAGCAAAAATAAAATCTTAACAAGTGAGGAGAGCATGCAGAGTATGGCTCAAGGAATTACCTCCAACTTCTGTGTGTGGGTAACAGCTCTCCTCTCATTTCAATGTTCTGCAGCCTCTGACTTAGTGGGCCTGACACCAGGGCCATGACCACCCAGATCTACTTTTGGCTATGCCACTAGTGTGTGTGTATGTGCATCTATTTGTATCTGTATTGCCTGCGGGTATGTCTTGTGCATGCTGTCTCTGTATGTACATCTCTCTGTTTTGTATGTATACCTGTATTTTTTATTATATGTGTGTATATATTACTATCGTGTGTATCTGTCGTCCTTTGTGAGCCAGTATGTCTGTGCAAGTTTGTATAAGGGTGCATGTGTTTGTGTGCCACGTCATGTGTGCTTGTGTGTGTGAATGCTTGAATGTATGTCTATACGTGTGTGTCCATGCGTGTGTGTCTACTTCTATCTGTGTTGTTTCAATGTGTCTGTGATAGGCAGAGGAGATGAGAGGAGAGGGCTGTTTGACAGGTGCAATTCCATAATTGTTACACCCTCCTGTTGACTATCTGCCTCCCAATGTCTTGTTGACCACTTTGAAGGATACAAAACTCTCTAAATAAATAAAATAAATTACAGTGAATGAGTTTTTGCATAGTGCAGCTGCTGGAACAGCTTGTGGCCTATTTTGGGAGGTGGGGCTTTGATGTCATTTCTCTACAATCTCCCACCACACAAAAAAACTAAACTTGCACACCAAGGAACTTCCCCCAGCTCAGAGCCTCCTTTTCGGTGACAAGAGGCAGGGGCTCCACCCCCACAGTCTTCCCATTGGCTGGATCCTCCTCAAGGCAATGCACTAGTGCAGCGTTCTAGAATTCAGGTCCCACAACCTTCACAATGGCTGGATCCTACCCACAGTCTGTGTTGTTGCTACATGCCATCGAATCGGGGTATTCCAGTGCTCTACCCCATAGCCTTCCCATTGGCTAGATCCTACTCACAGTCTGTGTTGTTACGTGCCGTCGAGTCGGGGTATTCCAGTGCTCTACCCCATAGACTTCCCATTGGCTAGATCCTACTCACAGTCTGTGTTGTTACGTGCCGTCGAGTCGGGGTATTCCAGTGCTCTACCCCATAGACTTCCCATTGGCTAGATCCTACCCACAGTCTGTGTTGTTGATACGTGCCGTCGAGTCGGGGTATTCCAGTGCTCTACCCCATAGACTTCCCAATGGCTGGGTCCTATCCACAGTCTCTGCGGCTAGTTACATTTGAAGCAGACAGGACAGACTCATTCACACAGGGGGAAGGATTAGAGAATGGCAGGTTGAGGTTTTAAACTCTGAAAAATGTTGAGATGTTAGCCTTCCTTCTAGCTTTCATACCTTAATGTAAAAATCTCTAGAATCCTGAAAAAAACCCCAGAAAGTTGTCAATACTAATCTTCCGATCACTGAGCATGACAGCAAACCTCTAAACTTTGAACCCTATGGGTCCGTTATTCAAAGGCATTTACACGGTTTACAGAGCTGTGAACCGTGTAAATGCCCCTAAGCGAGATATTCAGTAGAATATCCCAAGTAATATCGCTATATGCCTTGATGCTAAGCGCTTAACATTGAGGCATGTTGACAGTGGTACCTAGGGATAACTGTGTAGCAGCGATAATGGTTATCCCTCAGTGGTGAAAGTGAGGTGCAGCAAAAGCTGTTCTAACTTTCCCCACTGAAGATAACCAGGCAGTGGCTGGATATTGCCGCAGATCGAATATCGAGGGTTAAAATTCGGCACTGATAGCTATGTGCATTAGAGGCGCATAACCATCACAAATCAGTATCGGGCCCTATGCTCCTAGCTTGCAAAATGACAATTTAGCTCTGGCCATGGTAACAGATTCTAGTTTACCAAGTATAGTAGCAGCCAATAGGAAAGCAGCACAATTCAGTCAGTAGCTTTCACAGTAGAAATAACAAAGAAAAGGAATATACCGTATATGTCAATGTGAAATACAGCACATCATAGCTAGCAAATTATTTCTAATCTCCGTGTCTCTGTGTATGTGGTGTTTGTGTGTGGGTGTGTGCACGTATATATGTGTATACACACATGTACTCTGTGTTGTGTCTTTGGTGTAGTAACTGGAATGGTGGGACATTTCCAGTGGATGTAGTTTTGGGGGTTGGTAACAATTGAGAGAGGGAGGGTATTTTTTGTGGCAGAGGTAGTTGTAGGGGTGCAGTTTAGTGGTGGTGCAATTATGGTGTAGTAGTTTTTGGGGGGGCAGTTTGTGTTATGGTGGGGCAGATGCAGAGGGCATTTTGCAAGGTGATGGGAGAGTTTCGGGGGTTGTTTTCGGAGATGGAGGCAGTTTTCAAGGTGGTGGGGTAGTTGAGGAGGTATTTTTTTAGGGGTGGGGCAATTTGTGGGGTAGCATGGCATCTGTTTAAGAGTGTTTTATGACAGAGGCGGTGTGCAGGCTGGTGGGGAAGTTCTGAGGGGTAGTGTTTGGGGGTGGGGCAATTGTGGGACAGTATTTTTTGGAGGAGGGGCAGTTTTCAGCAGCAATTGGTGAGGTGGAGGAACAGTTGCAGGATAATCTTTGGGGTTGGGGTAATTTTTGGGGTAGTGTGGCAGTTGGGGTAGTTTTTAGGATATGGCAGTTTGTGGGGTAGTAGGACAGTTACAAAGAAGTGTTTTTTAGGGGTAGGGACAGTGTGAAGGTTAGTGGGACAGTTCATGGGATACTTTATGAGGATGGGCAGTTTGTGGGGGGTGGGGCAACTGGGAAGGCAGTTTTTGGGGAAGGAGAAGTTTGTGGGGTTAGAAGAGCAGACAATAGAGAAAATTAGTTTGAAAGGAGCAAGTCCCTAACTACTGTTTCACTGTATGTGAGTTTCTATGCTAGAGAAAGTGGAACTCCTTCACCCATAAGCCTATTATTTGGAGAGGCTCATGTCTCTGAAAACCCTGTCCAATTTGCCCTATTTTCAACCTTGATGTGTCTTTTTACCAGTTTTTCTCACTTGTCAAGTTTAATGCCATTCTGTTAAATTTTCAGCTGGAAAAAATTTATAAAAAGGTTGAGAATGTCTGTCCAACTTCCTTGGATTGGAAAGAATAGAAATAATCTCAGCAATGAACGTAACCCCCCATCCCCTACTTAAAGAGAGAGGAACCAGGTCTTCAACCTTTCCTCCCACAGCTCTTTGGGCAAATTGTTTCAAAGCACAGGAATAGGTACAGAAAACACTCTAGC
The DNA here is from genome assembly GCA_033557465.1 of Ichthyophis bannanicus. Classification (NCBI taxonomy): domain Eukaryota; kingdom Metazoa; phylum Chordata; class Amphibia; order Gymnophiona; family Ichthyophiidae; genus Ichthyophis; species Ichthyophis bannanicus. The sequence continues at coordinate 180,793,466 of CM066045.1, read as the reverse complement.
CCTTATGCTGACCTGATAAAATCACTTCAGAGATGGCTCCCTGACTAAATCTTATCTATCAACATAGCATATACCAACTTCATTTCCTGGCTAGGTAGCTGGGAACCTCACTGCATTAAGCAAAACACCAAGCGTAACAGTTTATAACTTTTAACAGTTTATAACTTGCCCTGGCCGGATTGCAGGCCAATGCAGCTCCTTCAGCAGAGTGTGTGAAGGCACCAGTGTTGGTTGATTTAATACCAGCCTCATAAAAAAAAAAGGTAACCCAGATGAAGTTAAGAGCCATCAAGTCAATGCTGACTCCTGGCAACCCAGCAGCTGCTGGGTTTCTTGACAAGGTATGATTGTTGGTAGATTGCCAGATCTTGTCTTCTGAGGCAATGGAGGGTAAAGTGACTTCCCAAGGTCACAAGGAGTGCCAGTGGAATCAAACCCTGATCTCTTGGGTACTAGGCCATTGCTCTAGCCACTCGGTTACTCCTCCATTCCACCTGTAAATGTCAAAAAAGGTGACTTGGTAGGTCCATATACAAGCTACTGCATTAATCGAGAACTGGAAGCCTAGAGGACTGCACCACTACATGAAACTAATGAAGCTGTAAAAAATGGCTGAAGCCTTTATGGTGTGCACATTTTCCCAAACACTGAGTGCACACAGCTGCCTAAATTATGCCTCCGGCAACACCTATGTGCACATGTATAGGTGACCTTCAGAACACTATGCATCAGTGATTCTTTGTAGCCAAAGATCCTCTTACTCTCCCGTTATTATTATTTATATGTTTAGTTCTATATCACATATCCTACAAACATCTATGTGATTAGAGTGCAACAATCATAATAAAATAACTCACGTTACAAACACTGATTTAAAACTAAACAGACAGTTATACAGAGCCAGCTGTCAATTCCTTGTTCAGCTTCTAACCCGCCACAATACTGAAAAAATAAATTGGTCTTCAAAACCTTTGTGAAACTAAAACATATCCTGCTTTTTGCCTAATGGTTCTGGCAGTGAAATGGGACAGCATATATCAGACCTATTTCGTGTTAGAGTTTTACATACCAAAATCAAAAGTGGCAATGGGAGTCATTCATCCCCCTGCTTCCCCTGTCAATACTCTCCCTCTATGTACAGCAGGTTTGTACATGGAGGCTTAGACAGGGGCAGAAGGGGGCGTTCCAGAGGTGGAACGAGGTCAGGGAATGGGTGACCATGACCTTGGACATACAGGGCCAATTCAGAGGTTGGCCCTGTACGTCCGGGGCCTCAAATCTAGATGGGGGGAGGGGACTTATTCCTCTTTAAAAGTGGAATAAGTCCCCCTGGGCAGAGGGGATCCTGGCATGGGACCCGGGGATACAGATAAGAGGGCGCAGGGGGTTCCCTGCAGCCCAACCCAGGCCTTGGAAGACTGGATAGGGGGCGGGCTGCGGGGAACAAGCATCCGAGTTCGGCAGCCAGGATCATGACTCGTGAATGGAGCCACAGTGCCGTGGTACCACAGCTCCATTCATGGGACCGGCTGAGTTAGCTAAGTAGTTGCTGGGACGTATGGCCGGACCCGATTCTGATCCCGCGGGGACTGCAGGATCAGAATTGGGTTTAACTTTGCATGCCTGATTCTGCCCGGACGTACAGGGGGCTGGACGTGCATGAATGGAATTAGCCTCATAGCCAATAAATGAAAATCCCTGCAGTTATAATATGCCAGGGTCACACATTCAGAAGTCCATTAAAGTAGTTCTAGGATTCCGCAAGCTGTATACTAGGAACCCACAGGAAGATTTCAAAAAAACAAAGCAGAGAAAATGTAGGTTCTCACACCTGGCAATCTTGGCCGAAGCTACAGGAACCAACAGATCAGCTGAACATCTTGTAGAGCTGGGCTTTCCGGGTGATGCTGGGCTGTTTCCCTGCTTATGCCAAGCAAAATGTACTCATATGCTCCAGCATCGGCCAAATCAGTCAGCAAATCTACTTCTATGTGTGTGTGTGTGTGGGGGGGGGGGGGGGTTGTCTGGTTATATTTTTATGTTATTAATTTATGTTTCATGTGAGGTTTTTTTTGATACATCTAGAACCCTTAGCAATTGGAGGAACAGTAGGATTTTTAAATAAATAAAAATAAACAGGTTTTAAACCTCCCTATGTTGGGATGAACAAAAGAAATTCTTTTGCTATGGAGCGCTGCTGTCAGTCTGTAAAACTGTTGTCCCAGCTGGTATTAAGCACAGCAGATGCTGACTTTTTAATGTGCCAACCCGGATGCTACTTTTTTTGAATATTAACTACAAAATAAAGAAAAATATCATGTACCAGTGAGGCTCCCAGTAGAGTATGGAATAGAATGGTTCACAGATCCTTCCAGAATTCCAAGAAATTTTTAGAAGCCTTGAAAACACGTGTTAAAGTTTCTCTCACTGCAATCTGTGCATGAAGCGTTACCCATAGAGGACGTCTTTCTGCAACTGATAAGGAAAGAAAAACCATATGTTTCCTCGGGCCAGTTTCATGGCTCAGTGACAGTGCATAGTGTACATACGCAGGGATCTGGGTTTGATTACCAGCTCAGGTTTTACATGTTTTTGGTTAGCTGAGACTGGGGCCGAGGTTGTGGTTGCTGCCCAAATCCTTTCTGTGATCAAGAATTCTTTTATATATTAATGTATTTATTAATATTCGGTATACCGCTATTCAAGCAAATACAATAGCTAACACTGCAGTTTGCAATCATGATAAAAAGCAGTCACAGACACAAAGGGGCTCTTTTACTAAAGTGTGGCATGCAGTTAGCGTGAATTTCGACATGTAGCAACCATGCACTGGGACCAGGCAACTGTTAGCTCGGGGGTCTCATAAAGAGGGCCAACGGTGACTCGTGCACTGGAGTGGTCAATGGGTGGAGAGCGGCTATAATGAATGACTCACAGCCAGTGTATCAGTAAATACCGTATGCTGTCACTTTTGCAATTACCTCTATTTCAATAGGTGGACTTAAGTGCACCTGCAGTAATAGTACCCCTCATTAGGGTACAGTGTTGTGCATTAATTGTTGAAGACATGTTGCCTCGTCCCCGATAGTTAATGCAGTGGCTTTTTGCTTGACATACCTGAATTTTGCACACTATTGATGGGTTAAGTGCAAAGCCACAGCGTACTTTAGTAAAAGGGACTCAAAGACAAACTGAGACCTACAATACGCAGACTGGAGAGGATGCATAGAGCAATTCATAATTCAGGACAAAAATCCTCTGTTGGGACATAATAGGTGGAGGAGAAATTGCAAAGTTACTGTTGATACTAGAATATACTGTAGCAGGATTCCTTTAATTAGCCAAGTCAGGACAGCTCTGCTAGAAAAACCTCAATCTAAGGCATTCCTTAGCATAGGGGTTAGACAGCAAAAGGCAGTTCTTCGAGTAGTTTCTAATCTTAACTTAGAAGGGGGAAGGAGAAATGGCTAAAAGATTGGCTTTAGATGAACTTAGTGAAAGGGAGGCACAGGAATGAATGACTTGGGAGTTCTGATGAAGAGAACTGCTGAATAAAAGACACTGCAGTATCGTCCGTTTCATGTGAGTTTGGTAACTCCCACCTTTGTATACTGGACCAAGAGACCTGTTCAGTCTTTGATGCTGCTTGTTTGATGCAGACTTGCATCAGCTGGCTCTTGGGAAATTATCTCCATGGTGCCTTGTTATAATGGCTAGAAAAGTGACAGGTGGAAGTAGAAATACTTTCCCACACCATCATAACCAGAATCCACACATTTGTAGACTTCATGCTTTAAGTACTAGATCTAACTACACATATTTTGTCAAACTACATCTGCAAGATCAATAGTGATATCAAAGGAGCAGATTCGAGAGCTATGGAGACCATCTGTTAGCTCAGATTCTGCCAAAGCCTTAAACACAAAACTGTCAGATTCTGGAAATACCTGTGATAATGGCCTCAAATTATCCCAACTATCAGTCATCTTCTATTCTATCCATGACCTGGTACCCAGCGTTTCTTCTACCAAACATGATCACATACTGTCACAACTGATTGGGATCCATCCCCTATTTCCCCTTTGAAGATTATCTCACTGAAAATACTCAAAATGCATTTATGCCTGCTATTTAGTATGAAGACAATTTTTCTGAAACATTATGCACATACTTTAGTAGATCCAACGATATGCGCATAGGTCCAAACCCCACCCTACTTCCATCCCCAGAATGCCTCTGCTCACCACAGGTATAAGTATTGCAAGAAATGGCATTATGGACAGTCCTTTAGCAGCATAAATTCATTTTTACGCAAAAAACCCCATCATTTTAAGCATGGCATGACTTTGAAAGTTATCTTCTTCAGGACCTTTTTACTGAGCATGTTTCCCCGAAAAAAAAAAATTGGAAAATATAAGCACTTAAGAGTTGCCCTGACTGGCTTTGAACTATTACGAATAAGTAGGGAAGAACAGTCTATGAAATGAACATTTAACTCTGTAACAGTGGGTGCAATGGAAGGTTGCAGTTCTATACCTGAACCTGTGAGTGGCAGATAAGTGTAAGCTAGGCATCTCAGAAGAGGTCTGAAGAGGCTCTGAGGTAAGAACTGCAACTCCACCCCTGAGGAACCAGATTAATCCTTATGGTTAACAAGTGGGGATCTCTGGGAACAATACTCCGTTCTTGGGAATTCAAAGGATGTTGAGTCATCTGAAGTTTTATACATTGAAATTCTAAATCAAATTCACAGGTATGCGACTAAAAAGCTGTTTGATTATTTTCATCTAATTTCCATGTATTTTGGTGTGCTGAAAACAAATAAAATATTGAAAAAACTCCTAGACGTCATGATTTGCCACAACATGCAAAATGGACTTCAAATTTGTCAAATTTTTTCAAATTACTATTAATTAATTCAAATTACTATTAATTAATTCACATACGTGCATTTAAGATATAAAATGCCAAAAAAACCTTAAAGGGGTTGTCCGAGTTATGTAAAAAAAAAATAGCACTGTAAATCTGATGGTCAGCAATATATACATAAGCTAAGCAAGTTTTAAGTCCGTGCTTCTAACGGTAGAAGGGGTTAATCTTTCCTGAAGAATCCAGTGGGAGGGAGACACAGGGCAGATAGCAGCGGCTCCGGTCAGTGCAGGGGGGCGTGGCCAGCACTGTGACGTCTCGTGTACAGACACAGAGCTGCTCTCTCCTGCATGCCACACTTGTGCACGAATCATCATCAGGTTCTTGGTTCTAGGCTGTTCACACTTTTTCATCGCAATTCATGTTAGCTCGTCATTCTTCAACCGTTATGTTATGGCGCCGCAAAAGTGTATTAATTCGCCAGACAGTTTCTGTTTCATCTGTGGTGAATATACAGTGTTGAAGCAACAGCAGAATATTACAGACTTTGTGAAAAAAGTATACTTTGCATACTTTGGACTAAAAATTGGAGATCAAGATAAAGTCTGGGTGCCTCATAAAGTGTGCAAACGGTGTGTTGAGGACCTCTGAAACTGTTTCAAGGGTAAGAAAAAATCTTTCCGTTATGGGATGGCTATGGTATGGCAAGAGCAAAAGAACCATAGTGACGACTGTTACTTTTGTTCATGCGATGTGAAAGGGTTTAATTCCAAATGGAAGCATTCCATTTCATACCCCAATCTTCACTCGGCAATTCGTCCCATCCCCCATGGCACAGATATACCAGTACCCATGCCCCCTGCTACCTTGGAAGAGACACCTTGCTCCGATGAAGGTGAAGTCATACCTGAACCAGACGACGAATCAAGTTCTGACTTTGAAGATTTTATTTATTTATTTTTTTATTTATTTACATTCTCTTATATACCGCGCTATTCTGCATCAGTGCGGTTTCTTTAAGACGCAGAGGCTCTGCGGATAGCATCAAAGATCACTGCTACCCATGTAGCTTCTGCGGCTGCCGTGATGTCCAGGCTAACCTGGATTTTCACTTCCACCAGCATGGAAGTGAAAGTCCGGGTTATGGGGTGTGGCGGGCAGGCTATGCGCCACCATGACGCATAGCCTTCCCAACTCAATATCGGGCCCACTGTCTTTCTGCTGAAACCCTTAAGCTAGAATACCGCTGTTATGCTATCATTCTGAGCAAAGATGAAAAACTCAAAAATACCGAGACTTGCAACAGTAGCGGCTCAAAATCTGATGCTACCTTTAGTGATTATCAGACACAGCATACAAGAAAGAGTCTCCACCACATAGATCTTACCATCTGTTCAAGACAGATAAACAGAACAGACACAGAACTAGGGGTTTTCTTAAGAGAAATAGTTAAAACACACAGGTGTGGACAGGAGAATAAGAGGATTAGGATCCAAAGGCAGCCTCAAAGAGATGAGGTTTTAGCCTGGATTTGAAATGGACGAGAGTGTGATATACCAACTTGGGTAGCCTATAGTATCTCAGGCATTTAGCACAGCAAGGTGGAACAAAGGGAGGCTGGAGTTGACAGTAGGGCATGGATAAAAGTGATGTGCTTGAAGAGCAGACTTGTCAAGGAGGGGATGTAAGGAGAGAAAAAGAGGAAAGATAACGAGGAATAAATGCACTTGTAGGATCCATCAGGGCATCCACTGAATGTGTGTGATGGGAGAGATAAGACATAAACCAAGATAGAAGAGAGCCCCAAAATCCTAGCAAGAACAAGGGTATCAATGAGAACTTGGTGATCAACAGTGTCAAAAGCAGCAGAAAATTCAAAAAGGAGGAGAGAGTAGAGGTCCTTGGATTTGGCCAGAAACAGGCCACTGGAGACTGCTGAATGTAGAAGACAAAAAAGCAGATTGCACTGGATCCAGAATGGCTTGAGAGGAAAGAAATTTAAGCAGTGCTGAACAGCATGCTCAAGTAGTCTGGATGGAAAAGGGAGGACAGAAATGGGCTGATAATTGGAAGGGCAGCTAAGGTCCAGTGAAGCTGGAGGTTTGAGGAGCTGTGCAACCACCGCGTGTTTGAAGGCAGCAGGAGCAGTTGCATTGGAAAATGATGTAACAGATGGAATGGACAACAGAGTTAGAGCTTAGAAGATGGATGGGAATGGCATCAGAGGAGCAGGTAATGAGTTTGGAGGAGGAGACAAGATGTGCCATTTCCTGTTCAGTGATTACAGAAAAGGTAAAAAGGGTGGCAGGAATTGAAGGAAGGATTTGATATTGAATTGGAGGAAGTGCAGCAGGAACAGACCAGTTGGAGAGCTGCAGGCTAATCTTCAGATAGAAGGCTGCCATCTACTACTATGACTACTATTAAACATTTATATAGCGCAACAATACTCTACAAGGCGTACGCAGCGCTGTACAGAAACATAAAAAAGACAGTCTCTGCTCATCAGAGCTTACAATCTAGTTAAGAGAGGCAATACAACAGCTGAGAACAAGGGTACAACTAGAGAAAAGTAAGGAGACATATAGGAGATTAAGTGGAACAGGATCCAAAAGCAGCCTCAAAGAGGTGAGTCTTTAGCATGTATTTGAAAAGTGGCAGAGATGGAGCCTGATGTACTGACTCAAGTGGTTTGTTCCAGGCATAAGGAGCAGCAAGGTGAAAAGATCGGAGTCTGGAGTTGGTGGTGGAAGAAAAAGGGACAGAGAGAAGCGATCAACCAGAAGAGATCTGATGGAGGTGTGGCCTAAAGCAGTGCTCTCGTTCTGTAAGGTTCGGCCCCTCCCCTTTGAGCAGGCAGTTTACTTTGAAATGTTCGTCATGCCTACTCTGGTCTTCATTTAAGGCCAGCAGCCACTCCCACCTGGCCGCTGCCAAGTCTTGCGGTGTGCTGTTATCACGAGACTTCAGTCCGGCAATAGGAGATGATAGCTGCCAGGCCTCAAGGCTTGAAAGAAGAGATGAAAAGAGTGGAGACAGCGCTGCAAGCATGTTAAAGTAAGTTTGCCGCTGTGGGTTCCAGCATTGTGGGGCTGCTTGGGCAGAATTTATACCACTGGGTAGCACACATAAAATGACTGTGTGAGGGGAGCTGAGAGTAGTTCCAGGTAAAGCCCTTCTGAGCAGCGCCAATGAGAAGAAACAGTGCCAGGAGGCACAGAATTAGATCATTATTTTTATTGAACTTGCTCAAACAAATATATGGAAAAACTGCCCTTTGCTTCTTGAGCTGTTAGAAGTAAGAAACTGTACCTCAGATCCTTCTTCGCCATTCCCCTGTTTTCCATTGCAACAATACTCCATGTCAGCAGCCAAACCATTACTTTGCTGAATAAACATGTCTGTAACTGCTTGGTACAACAAGAGTCTTGAAAACAAACAAACATGAAGCTTAGTGACAGAGACTAAATTGGGCAAGCCAGTTGCTCTGTGTGTATGCGTGTGCGGCTTGAGCGTATTCAGCAGGCACAGCACGAAACTACGTAATGCAAGCAAAGGAGGTGCCTAAATAAAAGAGGGTAGATGACTCTGAATGCTCGATATGTAATAGATACTGGAGACAGACGAGAGAGTCAAAGAATAGAGGAAGGTAAACCAGACAAGGGAGAACAGTTGTTCATAGATATTATAGGTAAGCAAACAGACAAACATAATCACAGTCTAAGTCTGACATTCCTAGCTTCTAGCTCCAGGTCTGCTCCTCCATCCTTGGTTTTTCCTCCCCCACTCCCCTTTTTCTACTGAAATGACTGCAGCCATTTAAAGTTTGCTTGGCATTATTTCTGCATCATTTTGAAATTTGTGTGGTACATAAGCACCATGGTTTGCTCTCACCAGAGCTCATGGGGTACTCTGTGCCTTTTTCTAAAACATTCTTATGGTCCACGTGGCCAACCAAATTCTTTAAAAATTCTAGACATGTTCTTTTGCCCCCTACCTCTATGGTCCACATCTCTCTGATGTGTTCTGTCAATTTACAACAGAATTATTCAACCTCTTTCACGCATACTTTTTCAGAAGGGAAGATTGTGAGGAAGCGTATCTACTGACACTTAAAATATGCAATTAAAATTTTTCAGCAAGATAATTTCTCCTAAATAGGAATTTGAAGAAAAGGCAAAAACATACTTCCCTAATGATAGTAGGCGGCCTCTCCAGAGTGAGGGTTTTGTTGCAGTAGCTGAGATAAACTTATACCTTGGAAAAGAAGAGCAACACGGCTCTGAAGGCAAAAGCTAGCAGATGAAATGCTTTTAATGAGGCCTAATCAAATTCTATGTTAATGAGTGGAAATATGAAGCTAATCAAGAGCAAGGAAAGTCTCCAGGCCACAGGCCTATTAAATTCCATAAAAACTAATGGCTAGAGATGAAATATCATTTGTAAGGGAGTCTCTGGTGGCTTTGGACAGGTCCAGAGCATTGTTCAGCTCCCATTATCATGAATTAGCCTCACTTTCAGACTCAAAACAAGTTATCAGGTCTTGTTCGCCCATTGGGGGATTGGGATGACTCCGTTTAAAAACACCTTGTGAAATATTTCAGTTTTGACTGTGTTTTTTTCCATTTTAATTAGGCAAATTTGCAGTAGGAAGGGCTCCTGGGAAATCTTGCTGACTCGTGCAATAACACTGCAGTTTTTTGCTTGCTCCCAGGACAGATGTTTGAGAGGCTCTACCAACTGACCTCTAGCTCAGCGGTCTTTTATTTATTTATTTAAATTTCTCTCACCGCTTATGTAATCGCAGATCTTGTGCACAGTCTGCAGTTTACAATAAAACATATGAAACCGTTAATCAGATCCTAATTTAAAAAAATGTATATCCCACCAATGCCAACAGGTTTGTTCACAGCAGTTTGCGGCAATTCAGAAAATCCACATAAAGGCGTGAGGAAAATACAAATTAGCAAATAGAATCACCATTGCATTTATTTATTTATTTGACTATTCTTCCATACCGCTCTTCCACCAGTCAGAGCGGTTTACACTTAACAAAATTGAGTTTTACATTGAACTGAGTATAAAACAACTAGGGTTACATCAAATAGGATACAGTACAACTGGGATATCAATCAATAAGCTGTGAACTGCGTTCCCTATGTCCGATTAAGGAAAACAGCAACATTAGCTATTTACAAACAATTTGTAATGTGTACAATACGTATATGTTTTAGAGTATGGAGTAAGACCGTGAAAGGGCAATTCCATTCATGCACGTTCAGCCCCCTGTATGGCCGGGCAGAATCGAGCATGCGAAGTTAGACTCAATTCTGATCCTGCAGCCCCCGCGGGATCAGAATTGGGTCTAGCACCTGGATGTGCAGGCCTGGACCCAATTCTGTCTGGCCGTACGGCCCAGCATCTATCCGGCTTACTCAGCTGGTCCCGTGCTACCCAGGCACTGGTAGTCTGCATTCCTTAGACAAATTGCCACCTTTTCAAAGTTTTCGGTGCATGTACTTTTTAGACAAACTAGAGATTTATTGGCCACAATCAACCTCCAGCTACCGACTATCCATTACTTATTTTGGGTTTTGTACATCCTTGTAGCCAGAGATAGTATTAACAGTTAAGAATATGCCAAATTTATTATTAAATTCCTTGATTTACTCCATAATTTAGGCTATTACCTAAACTGCAAAAATACCATTTTTTAATTTAAACAAATATAGATAGCATTGATCTTTTCAACATATAAACTGCTCTTTGACTACTGTTTTCTTTTATCTAGAGGGAACCTTGAAAATATATGACTCACATAGAAAATGACAGCAGATAAAGACCAAAATGGCCCATTTGGTCTGCCCAGTTCAGCTTCATCAACACTGGGTAGGTGCACATTCAAATTCAAATATATAACTCAAGAGATATCAGCGATAGACCAAGAAGGACCAATAATGACAACATGATTGGCACACCTCCAGGTTATCACAAAACTAAACAACTTCAAGAAGAGCTCCTTCACTACTGGCATCCACACTTTGGAACTCTCACCCAACGAGCCTGAGGGCATTAAATGACATCATAGACTTCCGCAAGGCCCTTAAAACCCTGCTCTTTACAGAAACCTATGAGCAGACAGACAACTGTCACAACCCAAACAGTAATGCAACTATCTCCGCCAACTCGATACCCACTCACATCAACTAGACATACGAGTTCATTGTACAATGTTAAATGTAACCCCAATTGTCCTGTCTAAATGTTGTTAAGTACCCTCATGTTAAGTGTAACCCTTCAATTGTGATGTGACCATTCTGATTGAAGGATAAGGTGGTATACAAATCTGTCTAAATAAATAACTCAACACCAGCTCCCAATGTCTTTTGCCCCTCAACCCTTTTCCCACCACTCCCTCTACATTTGTCCCAAACATGCCCAAATCTCTTCTGATAGCTTCTACTACCTCCATTAAAAGGCCATGCCAGGCCTTGCCATCTTCAACTTTGGTTCTTACAAGACCAATACATACACCAACAGTCAGGTCTCACTAACAGAACATGATCCTAACCACCCTAAGCCAGCACCCAGTGCTTACTAAATAATCCTATCCATCCTTAATCTTATCTTTCTATGGTAAAAATGACAAGTGATTATAGCCTCTCTGGACATGCTATGATCCTATGCCTCCCTATAACCTCTGCAGCGCTTTCTGCAATGTTCACAAGGTGCAGTTTCAAAAACTGCACAGTTTGATCTATTTGAGAGCTTGACATCACCTCCAAGTACCCTGCATCTAGCATACAGAGGGCAATTATAAAAGGAGGTGTAGAAAGTTACATGCCATTAACACACATAAGTCGCGTATTTTCAGTGACTTGCATGTGTGGATGAGTCATTATGCACGCACTTTAGCCGATCGTTATTCTATAATTACGCATGTCAGGTTGATGGCACTTTCTTTCACTGTGAGCAATGCATGAGTGGAGCATAGATGGGGCGCCAATTTACACTTGTTAATTATTAAATTACTATAATTTGTGCAAGTCTTTCTGAAATCTAGGTGTGGGCAGTTGCATCATTCCTTGCGTTAGTTTAACTGATTGCGGCTAGAAGTGCTGCACATATTTAACCACTTATAGCCATATTTTATAACGTTAAGTACGCATGCGATGACGATTAATTGCTGTTGAGTCAAAGTTCACTCCTGGCGATCATATGGCTAGACCAACTCCAAAATGTTCTGTCTTCTGTTTGCATCACAAGGCTGCTCAGATATGGTTGATCCATCTTGTTGCAGGCTGTCCTCGACATCTTCTGCCTTCAACCTTTTCAAGCACAATTCATTTCTCCAGCAAGTCTGGTCATCTCATAATGTGTCCAAAATACAATAATTTCAATCTGCTCATCTGGGCTTCTGTGATTGTTCAGCTTTAATTTGGTTTAGAATCAATTTGTCTTCTTGGCTCTCCATGGTGTTTGTAAGAGACGCCACCAACACCACAATTCAAATGCATCGATGTTTCTCCTATCCTGCTTCTTTAAGGTCCAGCACTTGACTTTATAATATAGACACGATAGAGGGATAGCAACACGTGCATTAACCAGACATGCCTTTATAAAAGTACCCTCACATCGTTTATCTTAAAATTCAGCATCTATTTTGTTCTAGAAACAAGCTGTGTGGCTACCATATTAATTCACTTGGGTTTGTACATATAAAAGGTCAGACAAGTTGTAGTTGATGTCCTTTTACTAAATTTCATTAGCACACTTGTGACTAAACTGCAGGGGTTATGCGTTCCCTGATGAAGGGGAGAACAGCCTTCGAAAGCGTGTCACAGATGGGTTCACTTGGACTTTGGATGGTTTCCATTCTGATCTCTCATTCCCTGAAGATTTTCTTGCTATGACGTATTTCTGTTGATCCTCACATGTTCTTCTTCAGCCAATGGAAGCTAGGGATCTACCTTCACCTCCAGTCTATTTTCACACACAAAGAAACCCTCAATGTTAATGGCGCACTCCAAGAGTTTCCGTTTCGCCTGCAAACTTACTACATGTCTTCTCCATGATTATTTATTAACTGTGCATTTTCTGATTATAGAATTTGAAAGCAGCTTTGGGGTTTGCACATAATTGATAATTTAAGCTTGGGTGTGCATTAAGTGGAGGAATGTTAATGCAAGTGGCTTTGAGCCCTTTACACTGAAAAAGCAAAGTGCCTCCAGGGTACTTCTCTGGCGCAGAGTTTCTTTCATATCACATCCATTATGTAAATTAAATGTGCAGCTACATCCATCTCATTCTGATAAGGCAGCAGCAATATGGATAACTTGGCTACGAAGATTCATTATTTGATCACTGGCAGTGGGGGAAAGTTTAATTGAACCAAAGCCAATGTGTTTTTCTCCAAATAACGGGAACTTACTGAAAACCATCATTTTATGGAGATGTAAATAAATGGGGCAGCTTTAAACAATAGGACTGCAACTTGTAAAACTCATTTACAGCAAGAGTCTTCTGGAAGCTTCGTCGTATTCTCCCTCTGAACCTGGCATCAATTTCTAATTTTAATAAAAATGAAGAGAATTTCATAATGGAAGGTGATTTCCCCATCTGTTTCTAAATGCCCCCTAATATACACTCAAAGGTCCTTGTGCCATTCAGCAGATGGAGGGAGCTATACACACAGGGAGGTTTTTGGCTGGTAATGGGTCTTACTGAGTACTGGAGGACGGGAACAGGGAAGCACGACATTCTACTGTAACCTGACTCTCTGTTGATGTGGGGAAAGAACATTCTACAGTATATCAAAATATTAATCTGCTTCACCACAGCCCCTCTGTTCCTCAAGGCTCCTCACAGAAACTTCCCTTGCCTGCTCCTTGCAAATAAATATTTTGCTTGTGTTGACGAATAGTATGGAAAAAAAATCCCTAAATGAATGGAAAATGTTTTGATGGGTATTTTAGAAAAGAGCTTCACTTTACTGCCTTGGTTAATGAAAAAAATCAATTTAACAAATTATGCATTGATGTTTAAAGTAGCTTGAAACACTGTAACTTGCTTAATAAAACCCAATTAAATGTCTTATTAAATATGTTGGCAAAGCTATGTATAGGTTATACATCATTTGAAGTATGTATTGGCATCTTAATAAATATTTTATGAAGTATTATAACAGCTGTAGAGTCTTTTATAAATGTGTTATCCAGCTGGCAAATGAGAAAAAATATAGATGGAATAAAGTTGATTTGTAATCTACTACTCATAGCCGGGGCTTACAGTGGTAATAACTGTCTGTGCGTTTGCAAGGTCACTCATATGAGAGAGATCGGTAGAGACCAGCAGAACATATTTCAGGTTCAAAAAAGTACACTGGTTGGCGTCTTTAGTTTGAAGGTTAGCAAAACAGAATACCAAAAGCTCCTAAAGTCCAATGTAGTAAATCAAGCAAGTGCTGCAGAATCCTCAGTGCAGCCAGTGGGCACTGAGAGTTAAAATATGTCTGCCATACTTCTTTGTTGAACACCACCAAAATGTATTGTATCTGAAAAGACAGAAAATGTTGTATAAAAGAACCATCAGAGAATAATACCAAACCTTCTACATCAGCTTAATTAGCTGCATTCCATTTTGTTGGCCAATAGGAAAATGGGTACTACATTTCTGAGAATGGGATGTCAGAAAGGGCTTCATTTCTTGATAGGCCAAGCATGCTTAACTCTAGAAGAGCTGGCAGTGAGCTTTGTCCAACAGATTGTGAGTTGTTTTGAAGCGACTCAAATTGGCCACTGTCAAAGACAAGATACTCGGCTCAATGTGTCTTTGGTCTGAAAACTACAGTGGCTGATGGGGGAGAGGGAGAAACTGAAGACAGAGTTAAGAACCATAGATATAGTAAGTGAATAATGGTAGAAAAAAGACTGAAGATTTTATAAAACTGTGTTGCTTCAAATTTAGAGCAATTTGGTGGCTACTTCAAAAATACCACAGGAGTAATAAATTAATCAGATCTCCAGGTATGTGGTTTTGAACTATAAACATATTTTTTCTATAAAACTAAGGGCTCCTTTTACTCACACTTAGCTGAAACCATCTGCCACACAGCCCATAGAAATAAAACAGGCCATATGTGGGCTTGAGGGAAGCTTTCCAGCATGAATAGACCCACAGTAAGAGCGCTGGCGCTAAGGAGACAGCAAGGGTTATTTCTGTGCTATCTGCTTAGCGTGACATAGGGCAGAATCGGGGTGGGGAGTAGACATGACGTTCAGGGGCTGTTAGAGTGTGGAATATTGTTGTGTGATAGCAGTCATGACGGCTGTTAGCACGGCTGCACATAATGTCACCTCATATTGACCATGGTGAAATTAATTTTATTTATTTAGACAGTTTTGTATCCCACCTTATTCTTCAATCAAAGTGGTCACAACACAATTGGGGGATACATTTAACACGAGGGGAAATGAGACACATACACTAATACTTACAGGGAACATGGGCAATGGAGGGTTAAGTGGCTTGCCCAAAACCACAAGGAGCACCTGTGGGACTAAAAACCCTCTAGTGGGATTTGAACCCCCAACCTTCTGGTCTGAGGTGACTTGCTCCAACCACTAGGCCACTCCTCCCCATTTAATGGATGGTCATGCTGTGCCAGCATCCTCTTCTCCTCTAATGAGCTGTAGCCCTCCTGATAAAGGTCCCCCCCAATTGATCAACCCTCCTGTCAGCACCCCCCCTTGGACAGCAGGCCAACATGGCCGCCATCACCCAAGACTCTCCCACACTGGGTAGGCTCCCACTCAGGCAGGCACCCCAGCCCCCTTACCACCTCCACCCCTCTTACCCATGGTGGCAAATTGGAGAATGGGGCAGGAATAGTCCCTCTCTGCTCTAGTCTTATTTCTGGCTGCTTTCAAAATTGTGCCATCTCAGGATAGTAACCTTTACCAGGAGGAGTGGGGTGGACTGGCCGGGGGGTTTGCTTGGGGGATTGGGTCTTTGGTGGGAAGGAAATTACAGTCAAAACCACTTGTCCCTTTCTCTTCAGTTGCTGTCTGAGCCTGCATTCTCTGCTTTAGAAGGTAGCACCGGTGTGCCGCTTCCTGCCAAGGTAGGGAACATGGGCACATGTGGCAAAATGTCTACCCAGTGCATTAAATGCAGGGCAGATGCTGGGCATGCCCCCACTTCTCCCACACAGGGTTTGCACATGCTGCGCGGTAGTTGCTAAAAGCTTACCACACCTTGGTAAACATGCCCCATAGTACACAATGGCTTGTTTTTTGTTTTAACACATAGATGTGACTTTTCCAGTGTACTGTCTTTCTTTCCTGTGCTTCAGTTTATATATTCATAGCTCTATACTATCATCAGCATCAAAAGCATAAGTTCATTTCAATATTGATCTAGAGACCTTTTTGCACTGGTCCCTTGTAAAGTCTCACAGACTTCATTTTTCACTGGAACAAAATGGACATTGCAACTCAAAATTAATGAGGGGTGTGCACGGCCAGTTTACTTTGTACTCATTTAAACCAAAGTTTTCTCAATTTTTGTGCAATTTTTCATGTTCATTCCACCTAGTCATACTTTTAGGCAGGCACTTAATGCATATAAGAACATTAAGGGGGTCATTCTGCGCCATGAATAGTGGGGATGTATGTTCTGTCTGGACGTACATCCCTGCTATTTGTCCCCCTGCCGATCCCAGTTCAAAGGTTCCCCATATGTACACCCCTGAACACAGGGTGACAGCGTTGGCCAGAGGCAATGGATAGGTGAGAGTTGTAGGAGCATCCCCGTAGCCCAACCCTGGCCATGGGAGGCCGGATTGTGGGTTGGGCTGCGGGGTGTCACCAACACCCCTTTTTGGCCCTGTTAGGCGCCCGCCTAGGGCCGTGAGGTGTGGGTTGCCTTATTAAAGAAATAGTCAGTAGCCATGTAATTAAGGCAAAAGAAATAATTCGGGTTTTATTCCCCATCCCACATAGGATTCTTTATGAACAGCACAACGGAACACAAAAGAAAACTGTTTCTTCACAGTATAGAAAATAAACTCTTCGCCAGCACAATGTATCACAGAACTCTTGCTTGCCTGGCTAACATAGGGATGTAATTTCATCAGACAGACAAAGCGTGCAATCCATGGAATCCAGTTCTATATCACACTCCTCGTTTTCCCATTGCATCGGCTCATAGTCTGTATTTGGAGGCACATAACAATCTTTATAACTGAAATCCTCACAGCTCTTCCCTTGAATGACACTGGTTATTCTATTTGGTAAGTGCTCTACATCAACAGGGTTCAAGAGTCCTGTGCTAGGAACTGTATCTCTCAGGTTCCTTCTCCAATAGGGATTTTCCTCCCAATTACTGGGCTTTGCTCTGCTGGCAATGCCTGGCTTTTTCCCTCTAGCTACAACAGGGTACTTAGCTTTTGTCCCTGGGTAATGAGCTTCTCTCTCTGGGCTTTGGCTGGCTCCTCTCCAAGACTTCCACGTCTCTGTGGCCGGGTCCAAGCTGAAATCACTTTCTGAAGAGAGTCTGTGTCTGCTGCCTCTTGCTACCGGGACACTTCCTTTACTTCCTGGTTCTAGCAAGGTCTGCTGGTTGAGAGGACTTCCTTCCTCTTGGTTACTCACTCTCCAGTGACCGAGGCCCCCTCTGGCTTGGGAGACTCCTCTGCAGCTACAGCCTGCTCCACCCTTTGGCTTCTGCTCCTGCCTTTGCTGCCTTGGCTCCAGCCCCTCCCTTTGCTCCTCTACTGGGCTTTCCCTGTAGTTTTTATGCTCCTGTTCTCTGCACGTTGTACGTGCCCTTCCACCCAGGTGAGCTTGATTAGCCTTTTGGCTTTCTGCTGCGTCACCTTTGGTGAATGGAAAGTTTTCTCCACTATACTTGGGCTTTTTAAAAGCTGAACATGTTTGCTGCCTATGTGCTTGTGAGGTAAGCTCTTCCTCTTTTCCTATTACCATAGGCCCTGAGCTAGCCATTTCCTCATATAACATAGGCTCTGTACTAGTTACCTCATCACAGGGGAAAGGAGTCTTTTGATGGCAGTTGTGGTCACCATGACACTGCTGCTCCATTCAGGAGTCTGAGTGAGTTAGCCAGGCTTGTGGCTGGACGTCCGGGGTGCCAGAAAGCGTAGTTACTCGCCTGTAAGAGGTGTTCTCCAGGGACAGCAGGAATCAGTTCTCACATTGTAGCAGCAAAGCGCAGACAAACCAATGATACCAGGAGTCTGTTCAGAAGGTCCAAATCATTTATTTGTGCACAAGTCTCGAACCAGTCAATTTCAAAATGGCTGAGCAAAGTTTTCAAGCATTACAACAACTTTTATAGACTTCTGTTCCATTCTAGGTATAGAAAAGCATTTCATTGGTCCCGGTAACCTCCCGTACCTCCCGTACCTCTTCTATTGGTCCCGGTACTGATAAGTTTATCCAATTATGTCCCTTCTGTAGGCATGACACCTGCATGCCCCCCTTCTAGTCCCAATTACAATGGCCAGTTCATCAACTTGTTACTTTCACACTCTCAAGGCCATAGAACCAATTTGTGCGTGCAGAAGAGCAGGGTTCTGTAACTCATCTGTCAGCACTCCTAATTATTTCTTTGCAGATGTACTTTTTCTTATCAGTAACTTTTAAACATGTCTTTTCTGTATTTTTCCATCTTTCAGCTCTGCAGTTCTGCCTACCTAAGCTAATTCAATACTTCTACTGAGTTCTATCTTACAATAGCAGCATATTGGGGGATGTGCAATCTTATATGTCTCTCCACAGGCCTCATTTACAGGTCAAGCTAGCCATGCTGGCCTGCTTATGTTCAGACACCGTGGGTCACAGGCCTGCACCTGCCACATTCCCCCCTTTGATTAATCTCACCCTATTACTCAATAAGGTGTGAGAATTAAATCACTTTTAGAAGAATCACATCATGATTGAAGGATTTCTACTAGGACTAGCTTTGTATAAAGCCATTATTTTAGTTGCGGTCTTCCGCTCTACTGTGTTATCAATAGCACTATGAATGGAACGCATACAACATGGGATTAAACATGGTAATAAGAGGATAACAGCAACAAGGATTAGTACTAAAACAATGAAAGTCTTAAAGCCTCCCAGCCAAGAGAAAAGGTTAGCAAACCAGTTAGGAAATTTCAATGCGTGCCAAGTCTGTACTGGCACATAAGCATGTCTTTGCATATCTTTAGCAATTTCTTCAACTACTTGACCCTTATCATCTATTTTCAAACAGCAATTAGTTAAATTCAGTTTACCACATACTCCTCCTTCTGCTGCTAACAAATAATCAAGCGCTAAGCGGTTCTGATATATAGCAGTGCGCATCTGAGTACTTTGTCTAGCTAAGAGCGTAAGAGCATGACTAGTTTCATTGGTTATTATTTCAACTACTGCTTGTAAGCGAATAATACGATTAATCATATAGATTGGAGTACGATAACCATACATACCATCATCATTCCAAGTGGCAGGTCCATAATACTCAATAATTCTTTCTGGTGGCCAATCATCACCTTGCCACTTCTCCCACTTGCCTATCTGTAAGGCTTCTCTTCTCTGTCTTAATGCTCGTTTGTGTCGGTGGGTAGTGTATACAGGGTATCCTAATTGTTCTCCATGTTCAGTGTTTAACAGGAAGAAAGAAGGTCTGATGGTTCCTAAGACACATGCTCCTCCCCAGTGTGGCGGGAGTTGTGCATATGCTCGGTTTCCACAGATCCAATATAGGCCAGGTGGGGCTTGCCAGGCTTGGACTTTGGCAAGGTTAGTCCATAGACCTGCAAGTTCAGGAAATCTAGCTAATGGGTTAGGAGGTTCAGGATGTCTGATTCCTGACCACCATGCTGTCTTTTTGGTCGTGGCATTATAGTACTTCTGGCTAAGACAGACCAGCTGTCCTACCTTTTGGGTGAACTGGGGTCCAGTTCTGGCATAACAAAGACGTCCAACGATTGAGTGCGCTAACACCCATTCACTGGTAGTCTTGTGTAATTCAGTCTGATTGTAAATCATGGAATAATTCAATTCCTGGGCTTCCCATGGCCATTGGTCTCCCATTTGGGTTCCGCCACAGAAATAACAATCTGTGATTTTAAGACTAGATACTACTGCTCCGGCTAATTCTAGAAATAAATTCTGTGAGGGGTGAGGGATCTCAAACTTATTTACATGCATGGCTTCATAAAAGGTATTATGAATATGATACTTAGATGACTTGTGGGCTTGGGTATTCAATCTGATATACACAATGGTCCCTGGATCTATTGCTCCTCCAGCAATACGTAAACCAAACTTGTATCCTTGTTTCCATGCATGGGGATTGTGTATACGTAAGTGTAAGGGGTTACAAGCATCTTTCTGACATTTATCATTAGTGGTTGGCTTGGTTAGAGTAGCCATCCGTTTATCTATTTTCTCATCAGTTATACCAGTGTTCCAGGTAGCATAAAAAACACATCCCCAATACGGGCAATAGTAATCTGCCGCTGTAGCAGTACTATAGCCTGATCCCGTTTTACCTGTACACTTCCACCAATTTGTGGCACCTTCTGGACACATATACTTATGGTCATTTCTATACGCTTTCTCCCATGTACCACAGGTGGACTGACTATCTCTATTAATGGCATTACATGCATCAAAATTCAAAACAGCAGGTTTAGTAATGTCCTTAAGTGGTGGTGTAGCAGCTAATATAGGTCCATCTGCATCCTTCCATCTTATTTCCAACGTGTAATAGGATGGATTCTGATGCGGATTATAGCATGCTTTGATTTTGCCATGAGTGCAAACATTTAGTTCAGTGGTGTTATAGATACACCGAGTTACTGTTCCCTTGCAGGTATAGTAAGAATGGTAAAGCAAAGTCTGAGTTACTTTCAGTCCAGTTCTAGTAGAAGTAATGCAAGCAGTGCATGGAGGTAAAGCATAAGTCAGTTCAAAACCTCCAAAGAAGGCAACCAAGGCAAAGCAAAAACAAAGATACATGTTGATGTTGATTGGAGTTCTTCTGAATCCTCAGCTTGCTGATCTTGATCACGACGGTCTTTTATTCTTCGTCCCGTTTGCTAATGAAGCAATTTAACGGGTGCTGAGTGTTGATTGAAGATCCTCAAGATGTCCAGTACACATTAACCAACTTTTTAGCAATTTCAGTTGGCTTGTGAAGTCTGGCTTAGTCAATGTAGTCTCAAAGTAGTGTGTCAAATCACACACAAATTGGGTTCGTTGAAACAAAACTGTTGCTGCATGGAAAACAGCAATCCTCTTCGAAAGACTTGGCTACTGCAAAGCACTTGTGATGAAGTGTCTAAGCTGCTGGTTGCCGTCTCAGAGTAACTCGCAAGGGTACATCAGGATGCTGTTCTGCTGTCCACTGCTCTGGTTCAGGATCGGCGGCGGGCTTGACTCTTCTGTGGTGGATCCAGGCGTCGATCTCGGCTACCTTTACTGCAGTTGGGGTAGACAGGATGACGGTGTACGGTCCCTTCCAATGGGGTTCCAACGGTGTCTTCTTCCAATCTTTGATCCACACCGAAGTACCAGGCTGGTAGGGATGCAAGGGTTCCGTCAAGTTGATAGGCAACTGGTCTTGGATCCACGTATGGAGAGTCTGCAGAACAAAACTAAGAGCTAGGAGTTCTTGTCTGGTTACTTCTGAACCAATCTGGGCTAAACTTCCTTTGATTCCCTGCACTATTGGTGGGGGTTTACCATACAAAACTTCAAAAGGGGAAAATCCTGTTGACTTTACAGGAGCTGAGCGTATTCTGAGTAAAGCTATTGGGAGCACTTGGGGCCACTTCAAGTGTGTCTCCTGACAAAGCTTGGAATTTTGGGCTTTTAAGGTACGATTCATTCGCTCTACTTTCCCTGAACTCTGGGGTCTGTATGCAGTGTGGAGTTTCCATTGTATCTGCAAAGCTTTTGCTAACTGCTGAGTAACTTGGGAGACAAATGAGGGTCCATTGTCTGACCCTATTACTGCTGGGATTCCAAATCTGGGGACAATCTCTCTCATTAAGACTTTGGTAACTTCTCGGGCTTTCTCAGTTCTGGTTGGGAATGCTTCTACCCACCCAGAGAAAGTACAAACTAATACTAATAGGTAATGGTATCCATTGGCTTTTGGCATTTCAGTAAAATCAACTTGGAGGTTGTGCATGGGGGTGACACCTCCTGACTGAACTCGGGGTGCCGTAATAAGGCCTTGCTTGGCATTATTTTTGGCACAGGTTAGGCATTGACGTGCTACTGAGGCTGATATGGTTGTCATCAGAGGGATGTAGAAATGTGGTCTGAGTGCTTTTTCCATAGCACTCTTCCCATAGTGGGTAGCTTCGTGGAAAGCTTTGACAAATGATGGTCCTAACAGTTCAGGAATTACTATTCGTCCCGGAGGTTGACTGCCCTCTTCTGGTGGCAGCTCAATCCATCCATCTTTCAGTATTCCATCTTCTCTGTTACAATAGTAATCCAATTCTTTGGTGGTATATCGTGGGGTCCATAGATTCAAAGGTACTGGAAACAATGCTGCTTGCATTGGCATAGCTTGTGGGGCAATCTGTCCTGTCATAGCTGCTTGTCGTGCTGAGGCATCTGCAAATCTATTCCCTCGGGCAACTTCTCCTTTTCCTGCTTGATGTCCTCTACAATGCATGACAGCTACACGTGTTGGGGCCCAGACTGCATCAAGTAATATCAATATCTCGGGACCATACTTGACTGATTTTCCTCCTGATGTGATGAGTCCTCTTTCTTTATAGAGAGCTCCATGGGCATGTAAGGTGGTGAAGGCATATTTGGAATCTGTATATACATTTAGCACAAGTTTTTCTCCTAATAACAATGCTCTGGTGAGTGCTATCAATTCGGCTTTCTGGGCTGATGTGCCTGAGGCTAGAGCTGATGATTCAACTACTTCGTGTTGAGTGACGACTGCATATCCGGCACAGCGTCGTCCATCGAGGATGAGACTGCTCCCATCAACATAATAGATTTGGTCAGGGTTGTCTATGGGCACATCTGTCAAGTCAGGTCGACTGGAGAACACAGTTTCCATGACTTCGATACAGTCATGTTCTGGGAGTTCTTCACTGATGGGTATCAAGGTGGCTGGATTCAAGGCATGGCTCACTTCAAGTTGTATCTGTGGGTTTTCACATAACATGCTCTGGTACTTCAACATTCGGGAATTGGTGAGCCAATAATTTGCTTTCTGTTCCATAAGGGCAAGGACTGCATGTGGCACAGTGACTCGTATGTTCTGTCCTAGTGTGAGCTTGTCTGCTTCGCTCACTAGTAGCGCTGTAGCTGCAACTGCTCTCAAGCAAGGTGGCCATCCTTTGGCCACAGGGTCCAATTGTTTCGATAGGTATGCTACAGGTCGCTCCCAATTTCCCAATTTCTGAGTCAACATGCCCAAGGCATTTCCCTGTGCTTCATGTACAAACAAGTGGAAAGGTTTGTGGACATCTGGTAGTCCAAGTGCTGGTGATGACATCAATTCTTCTTTTAACTTCCGGAAGGCTGTATCCTGCTCAAGTCCCCACTCCAGTGGTGACTTTCTTCTCCTTTTGTGGCTTCATACAGTGGTTTGGCAATTTGGGCAAAGTTAGGTATCCAGATTCGGCAATATCCTGCCGCTCCCAGAAAGGCTCTGACTTGCTTTCTGGTTGTTGGAGTTGGAATTCTGCATACTGCTTCTTTTCTTTCTCTGCCTAATCTTCTGCTTCCTTGGGTAATACGAAAACCCAAGTATTTCACTTCTTTTTGGCATAGCTGTGCTTTGGCTCTGGAAACTTTGTATCCAGCTTCATCTAGTAACTGCAAGAGGTCTTTGGTGGCTAGTATGCATTCACTTTCTGATATGGCAGCTATCAACAGATCATCCACGTATTGGAGAAGCACTCTCTTCCCCGGGGCTACTGGATAGCTTGAAAGGTCTTGATTCAGTGCAGCACTAAAGATGGTAGGTGAATTCTTGAATCCTTGGGGTAACCTTGTCCAGGTGAGTTGGCCCCCTCTTCCGGAGATGGGGTCCTGCCATTCGAATGCAAACAATATTTGGCTTACAGGGGCTAATCTTATGCAGAAGAATGCATCTTTCAAATCCAGTACAGTGAAATGGGTAGCTTCAGCAGGTATCAGTCCTAGAAGCGTGTAAGGATTGGGTACAACTGGATGTATAGTTTCAACGGCATCATTTACTCTTCTCAAATCTTGTACTGGGCGATAATCATCTGTCCCAGGTTTCTTTACTGGCAAAAGTGGAGTGTTCCATGGGGATTGACATACTTTTAGTAGGCCATACTCGAGCAATCTTTGTAGGTGGCGATGAATGCCTTCAATTGCGGCTCTTGGGAGAGGGTACTGTTTGACGTGCACTGGTGTAGCACTAGGCTTGAGGGTTACAATCACTGGAGCTATATGCTTGGCTAGGCCTGGGGGACTGCCTTCTGCCCATACTCCAGGTGGTGCATCGA
This sequence comes from Ichthyophis bannanicus, assembly GCA_033557465.1. Classification (NCBI taxonomy): domain Eukaryota; kingdom Metazoa; phylum Chordata; class Amphibia; order Gymnophiona; family Ichthyophiidae; genus Ichthyophis; species Ichthyophis bannanicus. The sequence goes on along the minus strand of CM066045.1, from coordinate 180,769,072 downwards.
TGTTCTTTAGAGTTTGTTCAAAATAGGTATCTTGGATGGAGTCATCAACATAATACCTCCATTCTTCTTCTCGGGGAACTGTCAGCAGCATTACTCCTGCTGGTTTGGCTTGGGAATTTACTGTCATTTGCATTTCTCCTTGTTCAGAGAAAGATATCTGTGCTTGAAGTTTGGCCAGCATATCTCGTCCCAGTAATGGCACTGGACATTCGGGCATGTAAAGGAATTGATGAGTTACTTGCTGTCCTCCTAGACTGCATATTCGGTTTTGAAGAAAAGACTTTGTGGCTTTGGCACCAGTTGCTCCTATAATGGTGACTGCTTTTGTAGTAAATGGGGCTATCTTTTTGTCTATTACTGAATGCTGTGCTCCAGTATCAACCATAAAGTTCATAATTTGGTCTCCTATTTGTATTCCGACCATAGGCTCCTGGAGACCTAAAGCAAACTTGGAGCCCGGTCTGTCCTAATCCACGTCATCCTCATCATGGGCTGGTGTGGCCAATGCTTGAATGGCTCCTCCTCTCTCTCGCTGGAATTGTTCTCGATTGGCTCCTCCGCGATTTCGGGGACGGCCTCGTCTTTCTTCTCGCCACTGATGATCGTTGTCGTCATCTTGCTGGGCGTCTTCGAGTTGCGGGCACGTATCTCTCCAATGTCCTTCCTCTCTGCAATAGGCGCATTGGTTCACGCCTAGTCTCTGGGTCCGGCCTCCGCCTTGACCCCGCCCTCTTCCTCTGCTCCTTCGACTAGGGACACCTCCCCTTTTCTTTTCAACTATGGCCGCAGCCAAAAAATCAGCTTTCTTCTTCATCTTTCTATCACATTCTCTCTGTCTTTCAGTATCACGATTCACATACACTTTATGAGCGACTTCCACTAACTGTGTTGCATTCATGCCCGCAAACCCTTCTAATTTCTGTAATTTACGTCTAATGTCTGGTTGAGACTGGTTTACAAAAGCAGAATTCACCATACATAAACTTCCTGGTGCCTCAGGATCATAGGGAGTATACATTCTGTATGCTTCAGTTAATCTCTCATAAAAATCTGCTGGGCTCTCATCTATCCCTTGGATAACTCCTGCAACTTTGGAAAGGTTCATAGCTTTTTGTCCCCCCCTTCTCAGGCCTTGTAAAAAGCCTTGGCGAAAACGGGCTAGGGCTGTGGATCCTTCATCTGTATTTGGATCCCATTGGGGGTCTTCATTCGGGAATTCTCTCTGCGCTGCTTCCCGACGGTCTATTATATTCTGCCCTGGTCCCGGAGCTACGGGGTTCTCTGCCATCCATTCAATAGCTGCTTTTCTAATTCTTGCTCGTTCTTCTGTTGTGAATAGGGTGGTCAGGAGCTGACGGCAATCTGGCCAAGTGGGTTGGTGAGTCTCCATAATACTAGTTACTAATTCTGTCAGCTCCTGGGGCTTACTAGTATAGGAGGCATAATGCGACCTCCAATTTAATAAATCAGTTGTAGAGAAAGGAATATATACATAAGTTAGGGGTCCCGCTACCACTTCATCATTATCATTCTTTACGGGCACTCCCGGGACTTGCCGTAAGGGAAACAGTTTGGCCGCCATAGGTGTCTTTTGGGATCTAAGGGTTATTGTCGTTGCCTTTGCAGGAGTCACTTTCTTTTTCTCAACAGGTTTTGCTTTGGGTTTCTCTTTTACTGGCGTGCTAGTGCTAGCGCTGGCTTTCTCAATTATTTGTACACTGTCCTCCTCGTCTGGGGGATTCTCTCTTTCTCCTTCTTCTATCTCCGCTTCTGACTCACTTTTTATATCCCCCTCTTCTCTTTCCACTAATTCTTCCTCTTTCTCTCCTCGAGGAGGGGGATCAGGGGTTGGGTCCCGCCTCGGCTCTGGCCGTCTCTGGGGTTCTGGGGCAGGACGCCGGGCTACTCTTATTGGACCTGGGGTTCGGGGCTGCCTGAGGACTATTTCTGGGGAATCAGGATCTACCAAGATGGGCTTCTTCTTGGCTTTCTTATCCTGCTCTTTCATTCTAGGCTGTTCCGTTTTCTGTCTAGAATCTGTTTTAGCTAACATTATTCTGCACTGTTCCTCATAACAGCGCTGCGCCCAGGGGGGCGGATCTTCACAAATACTTAACCAGGAATCTATATAGGGGTACTGATCAGGGTGCACTACCCGCACTCTACGGTGTATCGACTGAATAATCTCTACAGTGAACGTTCCCTCTCGGGGCCAGATGGGGTCTAGATCGGGCCACTCCCTAGTACACAAAATCTGCAAACGGGCTGCTGTCATTTTAATACCATAATCTCCTGAATATCCCTCTTTAAAATGTGCGATCATACATTCTAATGGAGTGTTTCTAGTAGACCCCGCCCCTCCCATTTCGATGTGTGCGCGCAACAACAGACAGAAGGGAAAAGGAGGGCGGACCGTGGGTAAGGGGTCCTCACGGCCCTGGAAACGTATAGGGAATACAAATAACAAGACAAGACGACAATCGCTTCCCCCTTTTCGCGACCTGAACGCGGTCGCCCGGTCAGGAAATGCGCTACTCAGGGGTCCGCCTTCACTTGGTCCGTGCTGCCAGACCTCTCATTCACACTTCGTTCACACAATCATGCTAGCAACGTATCCCAGAATGCATTCGTTTCTATCTGTTCTGACTAGTCTTTTTCCCAATTACAAAAAGGATGAGGGTTTCACCCAGCGAATTCCCATGCGGGGTTACTCGGCTCTTCCTTGAGAGTTGATCATGCTCTCTTACCAATTCCCAATATCTCGAGATTACAAATTCCAAATTCCAAGTTCCAATGGCAGTACTGCTCTTTCTATTTCTGTCTAGACACCAAAATCAAAACTATACTCACCGGATCCGGTCCTCAAACTTCCCAAGCAGGCGCATGAGTTGGACCTCGGACTCCCCTCACTCGGGTTCGAGGCGTTGGCTCCAACCGGGCCCGGCACCCGCCGAGGTCCGACCAGCTCCCTCCGATACAAGGGACCGGTGGCGCCAGGGAGCAGCCCTCGTCGGAAGGGCGCGATCCCGGCAGTACCAAGCCTATAGAGGCGGAAAGTCGTGGTATATTGCCCTATATACACTTTGATTCCACAACTTCCCGGCCAATGCACCAAGAATATGTAGCAGCAAAGCGCAGACAAACCAATGATACCAGGAGTCTGTTCAGAAGGTCCAAATCATTTATTTGTGCACAAGTCTCGAACCAGTCAATTTCAAAATGGCTGAGCAAAGTTTTCAAGCATTACAACAACTTTTATAGACTTCTGTTCCATTCTAGGTATAGAAAAGCATTTCATTGGTCCCGGTAACCTCCCGTACCTCCCGTACCTCTTCTATTGGTCCCGGTACTGATAAGTTTATCCAATTATGTCCCTTCTGTGGGCATGACACCTGCATGCCCCCCTTCTAGTCCCAATTACAATGGCCAGTTCATCAACTTGTTACTTTCACACTCTCAAGGCCATAGAACCAATTTGTGCGTGCAGAAGAGCAGGGTTCTGTAACTCATCTGTCAGCACTCCTAATTATTTCTTTGCAGATGTACTTTTTCTTATCAGTAACTTTTAAACATGTCTTTTCTGTATTTTTCCATCTTTCAGCTCTGCAGTTCTGCCTACCTAAGCTAATTCAATACTTCTACTGAGTTCTATCTTACAATAGCAGCATATTGGGGGATGTGCAATCTTATATGCCTCTCCACAGGCCTCATTTACAGGTCAAGCTAGCCATGCTGGCCTGCTTATGTTCAGACACCGTGGGTCACAGGCCTGCACCTGCCACAACATATGGGTGATATCGGCACCAATGGAGTTTGCACAGAAGCATTTTCCCAGCTTTCAAAGAAAGCTTTTGGATTATGCTATCACGATGTGTGGTCCCCTTCCCGCCCAAGGGTGCCATCTTGCTCAGTCTGATGACATAGCTAGGACAGTAGTAAAAAACTAAAACAAGGTAGAGAGGCAACTCCCAGAGGAGGGGGAAGGGTTGTGAGGACTGATTCCTGCTGTCCCTGGAGAACACCTCTTACAGGTGAGTAACTACGGTTTCTCCAGGAACAAGCAGGACGTCAGTCCTCACATTTGGGACTCCCTAGCTCCAGGTTGCCGAGGACTGAACCACAACAGCACCAGCGGCGACTAATGGGGTAACCATGAGTTGCAGAAGATGACTCCCCAAATGAGAGACTCTGCAAGACCCTAGTGTCTAGTGGCACCATCACTCCAGTATCCTGAACATAGAAGGGTCAGAGGGCAGGGGTTGCCTAAACCCTGCAAAGATTACAGAGTACCGCTTGGCTGAAGGCACTGTCCCGATGGGACTCAATCTCCAGGCAGTAGTGAGCTGCGAACGTGTGAATTGAAGACCATGTGGCGGCCTTGCAGATCTCTGTCACCGGCACTGAGTGCAGGTTCGCCACCAATGTGACCATCATTCTCATATGATGCACTGTGATCCAGTGCTCCAGGGACAGCCCAGCTCGCTCTTAGGTGAGGCAATACAAGTGGACAGAGTTTGTTTAGTCATGGAAAGCCCCAGTCTGCTGGGGTCATAAGAAACGAAAAGCTGTGAAGTTTTGTGATGGCCCTGAGTCCACTGTAGGGGGAAGGACAGGACCCGTTTGCAATCCAGTGTGTGGGGTACCATTTCCTCCTGACTTGTAGAATTTGGTATATGGTGGTTCTGCCACCAGGGCCTGAAGTTCGCTTACTCTTTGGGCAGACGTGAGGCCACGAGGAAGGCAACCTTCCATGAAAGATACCGCAGATGGCAAGTAGCTAGCGGCTCAAATGGCGGTCTAGTGAGCTGTGAGAGCACTACATTGAGGTCCTACTTCACCGCCAGGGGGTGAACAGGGGGCTTAGACAACAGGAGGCCCCAGAGGAACCGAGAGACCAGGGGCTGACCCGAAAGGGGTTTTCCCTTTAGGGTGGTGGTGTGTAGCTATTGCACTCAGGTGCACTCTCACTGAGTTGGACTTCAGCCTGGTGTGCAACCGATGCAGTAGGTACTGGAGCGCTAACTGCACTCGGCAGGAGAACCCATTCTCTTGTCTCTCTCACCATACTTATTTATTTATTTATTGTTTTTTCTATACCGCACTATTCATCATCAGCGCGGTTCACAGGGAACATATTTGTGCAGTGTAGAGGACTACAATGCACTTACAATAAACAGAGTGCTTGAACAGGGTTAACAGGTAAAAAACTATTCACAAGTAGGTAGGCGAGATTTTGCATGCATCTCATCAATATGTACAAAAACATACAGCAAGGAAATTTTGGCTGGCAAATCGTTGTGTAGACTGGGGTCGGGTATCAGAGGAAGTGGTGATTAGAGTGGTGTGGTAGGCGGGGGATTAAGGTGGTTTTGGTTGGCCATGTGGGGGTAGTGACTGCGAGATGTCGTTTGGGTTGGAAAAGTACTGGAGAAACAGGTGATGTTTCAGTGCTTTCCTAAACTGGGGAAGGTTGTTGATGGCTCGGATGTTGGGTGGAAGAGCAGTCCAGCAGGAAGGTGCGTAGAGAGCAAATGCGCGGTTCCTCGTAGTCTTGGAACATTTAGTAATTGCTTTGGGGAGAATGAGGGTGTTAGTAGCAGCGGATCTCCTTATCCTGTTGGGAGGAGTTGTCTGGACAAGGTCAGAGAGGGAGGTGGCCGTGCATTTATTGATGGCCTTGAATGTCATTGTTAGGATCTTGAAGGAAATCCTACAATTGACAGGGAGCCAGTGTAGATGTTTTAGTATTGGAGTAATATGGTCCCTTCTAGAAGCTCCATGAAGAGTTCTGGCTGCAGCGTTCATTGCCAGCTGCAAGGGGTGCAAGGTGCTCTTTGGAAGTCCATGTAGTATGGAATTAGTGTGGTCGAAATGAGGCATTACTAGCATTTGAAAGACTGTTCTGAAGTCTTTCAGGTCTAGCAATTGTCTCATGTGGTGGAGTGTTCGAATTTTATGGTATACTGCCTTTACCATGTTGGCTATCTGGGCGTTCATGCTGAGATGTTGATCAAGCATGATACCGAGGTATTGTATTGTAGGCTTGGTGAGGAGTTCTGCATCGCGTACCTTCAGTGATGTGGGAGGAGTGAATGCTTGATTTCTGCAAATGAAGAGGACTTCCATCTTTCTGAAATTTATTTTAAGCTTTTGAGTGTGTAGCCAGTCCGTGACTGCATCGAAGCATGCGGACAGGTTGGAGAGGTCTGGATGTTCAGTTGATATCGGTGTGTACATCAGGATGTCATCAGCGTATATTAGGCAATTGATGTTAAAGGATCTGATGAGGGTGCAGATGGGTTGCATGTAGACATTGAAAAGGAGGGCTGAAAGTGATGATCCTTGTGGAATGCCCTTCGCTTGCGGGAAGGGTGCTGATCTGGAAGGGCCAGGGCGGACATGTTGCCATACAGAGAATCTTCACCATTTAAAGGTGCAGGCTTGCCTGGTGGAGGGCTTTTGAGAGCCTAGCAGGACTTCCTCGACCTCCTTTGGGAGACTGAAAGGGGCCAATGCTATCCTTTAAGCAGCCACACTGTTAGCACTAGAAACCCAAGATTGGGGTGTAGGAGGGAGCCCTCCTCCTGTGTCAGGAGGTTTGAGGCACGATCCAGCGGGACCGGAAGTGCCACTGACAGCAAGAGCAGCAGTGGGAACCAGGGCTGTCTAGGCTGCCTAGGGTCAATTAGTATTAAAGATGCCCCCTTGCACTGGACTTGAAGAGGGTCTTGGCTACCAGGCAGATTGGTGGAAAGGCATAGAGGAGGCCTTACGTCCACAGGACCAGGAAGGCATCCACCGCCACCTTCTCTGGGTGTGGTTGTCACGAGCAGAAGCAGGACAGCTGGGTGTTGTCCGGGGTAGCAAATAGGTCCATCATGGACCTGCCCCAGAGGTGGAAGAGCTGTGACCACTCTAGAGTCCAGACACCACTCATGTGGATGGAGGACCCTGCTTAGCCTGTCTAACAGGAGGTTGTCTTGGACCGGGAGGTGAACTTCCTGCAGGAGCATACTATTGTGCACCACTAGGGACAGAAGGGCATATTCCCTGGCAGAGGGAATATGACCCTATGCACTCCTGCTTGTTAATGTAAAACGTGGTGACTTGTTTGTCCATTGGAATCAGTATGGACAGGTGTCACAGGCGATGGCAAAATGCCCATAGAGCCAGGGAGCTCGTCCTGAGCTCCAGGAGATTGACCTGAAGCTGGGATTCCACCTGGGACCAGTTGCCTTGTGTGCAGCTGTCCCCACAGGGTGCCCCCCCAACTTAGGAGGGAGGCGTCTGTGGGCTTGGGTGCCTGGAAGGGCATCCCTGCTATTAGATGGCAGAAAAGTTGCCACCAGCCGAAAGAATATGTCAGCTGATGGGTTACCCTGACCCTGTCCCACAGTCTGCCTGTGGCTTGCATCTACTGCAAGTGGAGGCACCACTGAGCTGCCTGCATATGTAAGTGGGCTAGCGGGGTCATGTGGACTGTGGAGGCCATATGGCCTAGCAGGCAGAGGAGGAGACGAGCTGGAACTGACCGGCGGTGTTGAACTTCCATCGCTAGCTGTCTGAGACATTCTTCCCTCTCCCTGGGGAGGACAGCCTTGGCCTGTAATGTGTTGAGCTGAGCACCTATGAACTCCAGACTCTGGGCTGGAGAGAGGTGGGATTTGGGGTAGTTGATGATGAATCCCAGGTGCTGCAGTAGGAGGGTTGCACGTCTTGCAGCCTGACTGACCTCTGTGGCTGTGCTGCCTCTGACCCAGTCATCTAGGTAGGGGAAGACAAAGCCCCCTTACAGATGCTGGTGGGCAGCTACCACTACTAGGCATCTCATGAAGACCCTTGGTGAGGATTGTGGTGAGGAATGCCCTCCAGAAGAGATGGAGATAGGGGAAAATCCTGGTAGAAGTAATGAAACAGCACTAGCACACAGGATTTCCAAAGCAGAGTAGAAAAAACCTCTGCTGAGCACAGGACACGCCCCAGCTCAGGGGAGGAGACAGGCTTCTGCACTGATTGGGCACGCTCAGGGGAAGGTCAGGGCGTGCCGGGAAATGAAGCCCTTTTAAATCCCCAAGCAGAGAGGGAAGAGGAGAGAAGGAAAAGAGAAAAGAGAAAAAGAGGGAAAAGGAAGGAGGAGACCCTTCTCCAATGGATTGCTCAATCTGCCTCAAAGAGAACAGCAATGTAAGAAACCCTTGAACACTGTATGAAAAGAATACAGGGAGTTTACTGTACTTGCTGCCAAGCTAAAAGGTTTACAAATTGTTTTCATTTGTTGTTTTGAGAAGCCACGCTGTGGAAGGAACAGCTGTTTGTTTGGTGCTGCAATAATTCTGAAAGACCACATGAGGCACTGCTGAGTTAAAGCTGCTGTGCTTGTGAAGAGCCAAGTAGAAGCTAACTTAATTTCAGTTGTACTTCCTATGTTCCTGGCTTCAGCTGTTTGGGTTGAAGTTGCACCTTTTGCGTTATGTACCATTGAATTTTGATGCGCTGGAAAATATCCCCACAACAATAAATTTCTTGCAGCCTTAACATTCGTGTCACGACTACAATTTAAGCCTGAAGGAAATACAATACACTATGAGTCCCAGGGACCAGTACATGCTTTATTCCTCAGGGACATTACAAGGCCACTCCTGCCTGTAAGCTCTCGGGCCTGGGCAGGAGCGTCGCAGGATGCAAGGCCAAAGAGTAGCACCTTGTGCTGGTAGTGTCTTCCTCCTACCACAAACTTCAGGTACTGCCTGTGGGAGGGGTGGATTAGGATGTGTGTGTACACATCCTTTAGGTCCAAGGAGCACAGCCAGTCTTCCTGGCGGAGGTAAGGCAGCAGTGTTCCAAGGAAGAGCATCTTGAACATCTCCCTTACCAGAAACATGTTTATGTTTTGCAGGTCTAGGATGGGCCTAAGGCCCCCAATCCTCATTGGGATGAGGAAGTACCTGGAGTAGAAGCCTCTGCCCCATAGGTGTTTTGGTACTGCGTTGTTCCTGAGAAGACCTGCGAGCTCTGCGAGCAGAAGGGTCTGGTGAAGGAGAGGTCGCAAAGGCTCTCCAGGAACGAACCTGGGTGGAGTCTGCTGTAGGTGGAGAAGGTATCCTTCCCTGACCACCTGCAGTACCCATTGGTCCAAGATGATTGTAGCCCATCTGTGGGCAAAGAGTGTCTGCCCCCTACCCCTGTGGGCCGGTGGAGGTCTCCTGGGGGAGGGAAGGCCCTGCCCTGGGAGACAAAAGTTCCCCCCAGGCTGGGTGGGACCTGGGGTCTGGGGGATGAGGTGCTTTTGTTTTCTGAGCCCTTGCCTTCTGGGATGAGAAACCTGCTGCTACTGGCCTGAGAAGGGCTGATATTGGTGACTCTGCCCAAAGGACCCCATTTTCCTTGGGAAAAGGGGCCTCTTCCCCGATAGTTTTATGTGGGGATGAGATGAGGTCTTCTAAGAGAGCCTCTGGCAGGTCACCATGTCGGCCTCGATCTCAGCCGCTTTGTCAGCCATGGGTTTGCCGAACAGGTTCTCCCTGGTGCAGTTTGTCTTGGACCCATTGCTTGAGGCTGGAGGATTTTAGGCTGGCTGGGAGAGGAACTTGGAACAGTCCTTCATCCCTGAGGTCAGAGCTTGGAATTGTTGGAGGAGTTCCTTGATGAGGACTGCTGCAAAACCCGACAGTTCTTGGGCCTTCAGGTACATGCCTATGTAAAGTTCATAGGCTTGGAACCGGCACCTGAGCATCGAGCCTTGGGCTTGAGGTCATCGAGGGCTCTGGCCTCCGTCCTGGGGGGAACTGAGGAGAAGATATTTTGGCTCTTGAGCTTCTGCATGGCTGACTTGACAGCCATGGAGTTAAGCGGGAGCTGAGGTTTCTGCAACCCTGGGACCTTCCGGACGTGGTACATGGCAATGAGGTACCGGCTCACCACCAGCACTGATGCCGGGATTTCCCACATCCAAAGAAATAGCCTTTCGAGGATCAGCTGCACTGGCACCATGAGGGTTTCCTTGGGTAGAGACTCATACTGAAGAATCTCAATCTCCTTGGTATGTGGGTTTTCCTCTGCCTCGGTTTGCACCAAGAGGGCTCTGGCTATGTCCCTGATGAAGTCATGGAAGGCCACATCCTTAAGAGGAGTGTGGCACCAGAGGTGACAGGTTTGAGGGGATGTCTCGATCCCACTTGGTGTCCGGAGAGGCCTCATCGTCCATCTCCCACTCTGAGTCGAACGGTGATGACGAGTCCGAGGCCCTGTAACTACTTGGCTTGAGGCTGGCATTGAAGGGTTGGCAGCCTGTCGAGAACTTAAGGTTCAAATCACAGATACTGGCCAGTGAGGACCGGATGCCCGAAGAACTGGACCAGGATCTCGACCGGCACCGAGGGCTTAAATGAGGCCGAGGGTCCAGTCATCAGGGCGGATGAGGCGGACAAGCCGGTCATCATCACCTGCTGCAGGGCCAGGATAGCAGTGATGTTCTGCTCCTGGGCCACCATTCTGGTTTCTAGGCTAGAAGGCTCCGCAGCCTTTGGCGTGGGCACTGAGGAACTCAGGCCTAGCGCCGTCACTAATGCAAGTGCATCCTTGACAAGGACTATGGCCTCAAGGAACCTCGCACGTTCTCCGCCTGCCAAGGAATCCTTCTTGAGGATCTTGGTGGAATACTTCTTGGAATCGCCCGAGTCCCATTGGGTGGTTTTACCAGGTTTCTCTGGTGCAAACTTGGTGGACTTTGAAGACTTCTTCTTTTTCTCTGGGTCCGAGGTCTTCTTGGAGGAGCCACCACCACAGGACTCTGAGGATGCTCGGGCCTCTCAGGATAAGAACATAAGAACATAAGACATGCCATACTGGGTCAGACCGAGGTCCATCAAGCCCAGTATCCTGTTTCCAACAGTGGCCAATCTAGGTTATACATACCTAGCAATATCCCCAAAAGACACAGGTTCCACAATGCTTGTACTGGGTCAAGCATTGATATCCTGGGTCCCTTTTTAATAGTGGTTTATGGACCTTTCCTCCAGGAACTTGTCCAAACCTTTTTTAAACCCAGCTATACTAACAGCCCTTACTACATCCCCCGGTAACAGATTCCAGAGTTTGATTACACGTTGAGTGAAAAAATATTTTCTCTTATTTGTCTTAAATAGTTTACCCTGTAGCTTCATTACATGTCCCCTAGTCTTTCTATACTCTGATAGCGTAAACAATTGATCCACGTTTATCCGTTCCACTCCATTCATTAATTTATAGACCTCTATCATATCTCCCCTCAGCCGTCTCTTCTCCAGGCTAAAGAGCCCTAACCTTCTTAACCTCTCTTCATAGGAGTAGCCTTCCATCCCCTTCACCAATTTGGTGGCTCTTCTCTGTACTTTTTCTAATAACGCTATGTCCTTTTTAAGATACGGTGACCAGAATTGCACACAATATTCAAGGTGCGGTCGTACCATGGAGCGATACAGAGGCATTATAATATCCTTTGTTTTGTTCTCCATCCCTTTCCTTATGATACCTAGCATTCTATTTGCTTTCTTGGCCGCCGCTGCACACTGGGCGGAGGGTTTTAACATATTATCCACAATGACTCCTAAATCTTTTTCCTGGGTGGTGGTTTCTAATGTGGAGCCTTGCATCATGTAACTATAGTGTGGGTTGTTCTTTCCTAGGTGCATAACTTTGCACTTGTCCACATTAAATTTCATCTGCCATTTGGATGCCCAGTCTTCCAATTTATTCAGATCCTCCTGCAGTTTTCCACAATCCTCTTGGGTTTTAACAACTTTAAACAGTTTTGTGTCATCTGCAAATTTGATAACCTCACTAGTTATTCCCTTTTCCAGGTCATTTATGAATATGTCAAAAAGCAGCAGACCCAGTACAGATCCCTGGGGTACTCCACTATTCACCTTTTTCCATTGGGAATATTGGCCATTTAGCCCTACCCTCTGCTTTCTATCTTTTAACCAGTTCCCGATCCACAATAGTACACTGCCTCCTATCCCATGACTTTTTAGCTTCGCCAAAAGTCTCTGATGGGGGACTTTGTCAAAAGCTTTCTGAAAGTCCAGATATACTATATCAACCGACTCACCTTTGTCTACCTGTTTATGCACACCTTCAAAAAAACATATCAGATTAGTAAGACAAGATCTTCCTTGTCTAAAGCCATGTTGGCTGTCTCCCATTAGGCCATGACTATCTACATGCTGTGTAATTTTGTTCTTTATGATGGTTTCTACCATTTTCCCTGGTACTGACGTCAGGCTCACCGGTCTGTAATTTCCTGGGTCACCCCTGGAACCCTTTTTAAAAATTGGTGTTATGTTGGCGACCCTCCAATCTTCAGGTATTACAGATGATTTTAATGAAAGTTCACAGATTACCAATAGCAGGTCTGCAATCTCATATTTCAGTTCTTTCAACACTCTGGGATGTATACCATCCGGTCCAGGTGATTTGCTACTATTCAGTTTATCAAATAGTTGTAATATATCTTCCCGGTGTAGCGATATTTCTCTCAATTCTTCTGCAGTATCACCTTTAAATACCACTTCAGTCTTGGGTAACATCCCTACATCTTCCTCAGTAAAGACCGAAGCAAAGAATTCATTCAGTCTCTCTGCTATAGCCTTGTTTCCTCTTACTGCCCCTTTTACCCCTCTATCATCTAATGGTCCTTGGTATGTGGTCGGGCCTCTTGGGATGCTCAGCACTGGAGAGGCCGGCACCAAGTCTGTCCTGGGGAACAATTTCTCCTGCAACTCTGACCTTTTTCTGTTAGATTTAGGTATCATGGCCTGGCACAGGTCGCAGGAGGTGCTGTCATGGTCCGGGACCAGGCAGTGCAGGCAGCAGTCCTGGGTGTTGGTTATTGACATGGTTTGACTACAGCGGCCACATTTTTTTAACCCACCGGGAGACATGGTGGGTGGCAACCGGACGGGGTTGATGACCCCTGGCGGAAAAAGGCATGAACGCCGGTCGAGGTGACCTCGATGAAAAAGGGAACCGAGAATGGCATCGAGGACAGTGCCGGCTCGAGGCGGGAAGAGGAACCAGTTGCTAACTGGGAAAAACTCAAACTTTTAAGGAAAATAATGGGAAGTTTTCCAGGGGAATAGGACTCACATCCATTGGACTCCATGGAAAAAAGGAGACTGAGCGATATGGCACTCTTGGGCGGGAAGAGAACCATGCATATGTGGTAGCATATCCCAAATGCTTTCTTTGAAAGTTGGGGAAATGCTTCCGTGGGGGCTCCATCAGCTCTGATGCCACCCATATGAGAGGACTGACTTTCTGCTTGTTCCTGGAGAATCGGGCCACCTCCTGGAACCCAGCCATGGTGCTGTGATTCTGCTCCTGTGGGGACGTCTAGCCCCTGTGGGAGTAGAATCAGGTGCATCCCCTGGCCGTCTGTATGTTTGGACGTCCCGGGGATGCACAAAGCGGAATTGGCCTCCACATGTGAAATCGATACATGTCTTAATTTATAGATATCCAGACATACAAACGATTTGCAGTCAATTAAAAATTTTCAGCCACCCAAACAAACCGATGCGTGCTCATGAAAGCACACTCCTAAAATTCTATAAAAATTCTGCAAACTAAAGCTCCTGCTTTAAATTGTAAGTAAGAGTTATATAAAGGTAAAGTGTTAATGCTTGGCTGAAAAAGAGATGTATAATGTGTATCTTTGTTATTGACTCCAAACCTTTAAGCTTTGGCCATTAGGGTGACAGCAGCCAAAGGTAAAAAATACTCTGTGTTGTCCTACGGTATTTTGCTCAGTGCTATTGAAGTGTCCGTCACTCCTCGCTTTGCAGGCAATTACATTTTGAGGCACACTGCAGTTAAAAGTGACAGAAAGCCCATCCATGTCCTCAGAGCACGACACTGATTTATACATAATATCAGAACTTGGTATAAAACTGCCGGAGAAATTTGCTTTCTGAAGACATTACAGGCATGTGAGGAAGGGAAACGTCTGGAGCATTTTGTGATATCTCTGTATGGGCTGCATGTAACAGAGCAAATGACCATCACTACAATGAAATGGAGACAATTAGGGGTAATTTTATAATGCTTTTTCCATGAGGAATGTGGCTGCTAGAAAGTTGTATTAGGCAATGTTGTGCCTACTTTTACGTGACTGGCACACAGGCTTTCCTGGAAGCACGGTTTGGACAGAAGAGAGCTGCAGTTATGAGAGACACGTGCATTCTATAAACACAGAATATCCCTCCATTGAGTACATGCACACATTTGTGCCTTTTTTGGAGCGTGTGTGCTTTGTGCAAGGGCATTTCTGTGCCACTGTGTGTCACTGCAGGAGTCTTGTTTGCAGACTTGTGAGTGAAGACACACCCCTCTTGCATATCGCACACTCACCCCCTTTTATTCTCTCATATCTTCACCCTGGCTCAGATCCACTCTCGCACACACATCTAACAGAGAAGAGAGATGCAGTCTGAGGCACTGCTGCCCATCTCTTCCTCCTGCCAGTCAATCAGCATGGGGGATGGACCTGTATTCACCCACATAGATATCCAGTCAGGCCAGCTGCTGACCCCTGACGCAGGACTCTTGCTATTCAGGGCTTGGAGGTGGTCTGTCCAGATAGGTGCTTTATTTCTATTCAGAATTAACACCTAATGACATGTCTTCATTGTCAAATACAAACAGCTGCATCTGTAAACAGCTACTCCACTTTGGATAGCTTAAGAAATGTTTGAGTTTGTTCTGTTCAGATTCATTCTTTAGCTTCCCCACTCTCGGAGGAAATGGTATGTTACCAGCGTGGCTTGTCAAAAGTCTCTCAGTAAAAGCCAGCTAATCTGAAATGCTATTGACTATTGTCTCAGCATAAAGATTGCTTTGCTATGCTCTTAACACTTCTTCCACAAATGTCAGTCAGAAAGCAGTAATGCACACAATCTCACAGACGTTGGTAAATGGCCTCATGGCCCATGTTCCATGGCTTTAATCTCCCGAGGCAGGGGAGTAATGCAAGGCGGATATTGAAGGTTTTCCAATGGGAAATTCATTTCTTTTCTATGAGTTTGGCTTGTTATTTGTCTCAGTTTGTTTACTGGACTTTCGACAATAATGAGGGGCATAGCCTTTCTGTGACCAGAACGCAGAGATAATTTCACAGTGTCAACGATCAATGCAAGCAGCATGGAAATGCATCCATTGACTGGGCCATCTGTTACCTAGTGGCACGAAGACTTTTGACACACAAAAGATGGGATATAGAAGGTGATTCATCCTGTTTCTCACGCTCACATTTATATTCTTGAAAAGGACAAAACAGCTGAATATATTGAGAGAAAAAGGCATATATGATCCTTTTAAAAATGATAAAAGACAGTAGCACAACTGAGATATTCATCACATACAAACCAACATTTCTTGTGTTTGTTGCAAATGTATGCCTACTATGCATGCAAATTGTTTGTGCATACATATACCTCTAAATTTATGCACACACTATCAATATACATACACACAAACAAATGCTCAAATGAGCCTGAGATGAACATGCCTAGTGGCTGCTGTTAAATAGTCCTAGGTTGAAGCTAGCACTGGTCACATGATACAAAGAGTGGGGTAAAGCACAGATGACAGACCCTCTTTGCTCAACTTGCACACTCTAGGGTTGATCACATTTCCCACTGCACTACGTCTACCTTTTGTGGAAGGTACAGAAATATCCTTCCACTTAGAACTGTGAATTTGGTTGCTACAAATCCAAGGTTTCAAATAAATTCCCTCCTCATGGTTCCTTTTATCTCCCCTCATCTCACTTGTTTGCTGTTGTTAAGTGCCGTCGAGTCGGTGTCGACTCATAGCGACCTTCTGGATAGTTGTCAAACTGTGTTCGATCTTCAGTCAGGCGGCCCATTGTTGATGGAGTGGCGTCCATAGCTGCTGTTATTGTATTGAGCCATCTCATTGCTGGCCTTCCTCTTTCGCATTGACCTTCAACCTTGCCAAACATGATGTGATCTCATGGCATAGGTTAGATATTCTCTACCTAATGGATACGTGGCTAAAGGAAGGGGATGAATCCTACCTTCACCACTGCCTACCTTCTGGTTATTCCGCCCTTTCTTCCCTCGGCCTTCCCGTGTAGGTGGGGGATTGCCCTGATCTACAGGAACTCATTCTCCTTTGTGGAGCTCCTAAGAGGTTCCTGGGCAGGGCCCTAGAAGCTCCTCATCAAAATCAGTGCTTCTTACCTTTCTACCTTCTCCTCCACATGAACCACAGTGGGATGCTATACATCAGACCTTACTGGAATTTACAGTGGCTTTCCCACACTTCAAATCCATTTTAATGGCCCCTATAGACCCCACGACCACACTTTCATCCATTTCCTGGCTGACCACAGATTCCTCTAACATATCCCCGCCCAACTCATGTGGCAGGTCATGCGCTTGACCTGGTTCTTACCCAACAAGATTTTTTCCCCTCCCTTCATCATTTTCCTTTCTCTCCTTTTCCCGGACAGATCACTTCCTGATTATAGTTCATCTCTTGGTTGCAGTTTCTGTCCCTACACCACCCTCCCCTTCTTTCCTGGTGACTCTCCCTGGATACCATTTCTGCATTCCTCAGTGTGGACCGCCTTTTCCCTTCCCACTTCTCTCTCCCAATTGAACAGCAAGCAGACTTATGAAATTACACCCTCTCCTAGCAAATGGAATCTGTCACTCCCAAATGCCACTCTTTTGCTGTTCAGCCCCCTGGTACCACCATGGCCTTCGCCTCTTGAAGCAACAACTCAGAGCCATCCAGAAGTCTCAAGACAAACTCTCCTTGCTTGCCTTCAAAAAGCACGACCGGCATTACCGTGCCCGAGTTCTTGCGGAAAAAAATAAACACTTCTCCGCTCTTTTAAATTCTTCTGCCTGTAAGTCTAAATCAAATTCTCTACTTCTGCTCACCTCACTTAACACTTCTCCGTTCCTGCCCCTAGCAGGTGCTCCCTCAACTGATGACTTGTCCGCTTTCTTCGACACTAAGGTCTCATCTGTCCAGTTGGGGTTGCCAATAGCTCCTGCCTTCACCCTGCCTGCCTTGTCTGACTCTGCTCACCTCACTCTTGCCCATACCTGTAATAAAGTCACACTGTTTACCATTGCAGCTGTGACAAAAATGACCACGTCTGCCAGAAAGACTACTTGTGCCTTAGACCCTATCTCTTCAGTATGGCTTACAGAAAACTCTTTTGGCACTGATTCCAACCATTCATTCCTTGATCGACAATAGTTTGCCATCAGGTTGTGTTCCCTCGGCCTGAAAGAAAGCTTCGGTTCATCCTTGTCTGAAGGGTCCCAAACTGGACCCTTCCGATTTTGCACATTACTGTCCCATTTCCAATCTCCAATTTATTTCCAACCTGGCAGAAAGATCCATTCTCACACAACTAGCTGAGCAACTCTGCTTTACACCCTCATTGGCTTCTGTGCCCTCCATAGTATGGAAACCATTCTTACCTCTGTTTTCAATTACCTCCACTGCGTCCTTAACCAGGGTATGTTTGTGTTGACCATCTCTCTTGATCTTGCAGCTGCTTTCGACCTGGTCAACCACAATCTCTTTCTATCCCAGCTTTTCAATATTGGACTTTAGGGCAACGTTTTGGCCTGGTTCTCCTCTTTCCTCTCAGACGAATCCTACCAGTCTGCCCCCTACTCCCACCCTTGTGGAGTTCCCAAATGCTCAATTCTCTCACCTATTCAACATCTTCCTTAGTCCATTGACCAATCTTATCAAAATCCTTGGCATTCTGATTTACATGCATGCAGTCAACATACTCTACTACTACTGAGCATTTCAAAGATTGACAGCTCCTTTACTGACCTTTCCTCCACTAATGCTGCCTTGGAGAGTATTTCTTCTTGGCTTCATGTGAATGATCCAAAGCTCAACCCTGCTAAAACCACTGCCACTTGGATTACTGGCTCTGGGACAGCCCCTCCTCTGGCTCCTGCTCTAGGGTCTGTTCCACTCCACTCCTCCTTCAAATTTATATTGATTCTGAGCTGTCCTTCGGTACACACATCAACCATCTTACCAAATCCACCTCCTCCGCTCTCCGCTTTTCCAAGCCTTATGCCCTTCTTGGATACTTCCACACAAACCTCTGTCCTTCTCAGTACTGTCATCATGAGGCTTGACTATTGTAATATTATTTATTCTAGTCTTCCTAGCCCCCAGTTAAAGAGGCTCCAATCCATTCAAAATATGGCTATCTGGGCCCTGGCCAAAGTGAAGAAATATGATCATGGGACCCCTTTCTTCATTGGCATCTGTAAGGATTATTAGCAACACAAAAATAAGTTAGGCTCTCAGTTATGTCCAGGGGAAATTAGCTACTGATACCCAGCCCGAAGTTCTATGAGTTATGCTGGTAATGAGCCACGGAAGCAGTCTGGTCAGTAGATATGTGTAAATATATTATATTTATTATGGACAGGAAGATAGAAAAATAAACATATATAATTAGAAACATGAGGTAGAAGTTTGTTGTGACACAGAATTACAATTAGACAAAGTGATAAATCACTAATTAGTAACCAGAAGTCACTGATTCGCTCTGCACTGAGAAAGGTTATGGAATAAGTTTCTAGCTAACCACTGCCCACCTGGAGGAGGAGAGAGAGACTGTACCTTAGCTTCGTCTGGCACTCTGGTGGTTGTGGTCCGGAGACTCTGGAGCAGCACAAGTCCAAGGAGGCAGCTAAACTAGATAACGCAGGCTACAGCCCTTTCAGAGGCGAGCCGTGGGAGAACACAGAACCGAAGGTATCTGTGAAAGTCTTATCTCAGTCCTTAGGAGAACGGCCTGGCACACACGTAGTGTGTCTGTCTTGCAGGCAGATCAGGTAGCAGAAACTAGGTAAGCAGGGCACAAACAGCAAAAGGCGCAAAACTTCTGCACAGACTGTATTATCCTTTGTGATGAGTCTCCGTCCTAGGTCCGGCAATTAGTTGGCACAAGACAGTCCGAGGTGTTCTCAGCGAATCAGGAGGTGGTCTACAGGCATCTTTCTTGTAGACAAAGGATCCATAGTAAGATGGCATGCGGAGGAAACAGTATGTAGTTTCTGGGCATAGGTACAAGTGTCCAAGGCCAGTAGAATCATCTATAGATAAGCACCGGAGAAGCAGATGTTCTTGCATGTGGGCAGTGAATTAGCCAGGAACAACGGCTTCAGTATGCACACATAGAAACGCTGGGCAAGCAGTTGCTTGAAGGTCAAGTCTGTGGCTGAACACATCAAAAGTGTAGCAGGAAGCCATCTTGTTTGATCAGCTTGGTTCAGGCTTGAGCTGCTGAGCAGGCCGGAGATCTGCAGGCACAGAATTGCAGGGGTACCAGCCCTACATGTCTATTCCCCTAAAACATGTACTACAAGATCCTTATCCTAGCACACAAAACTCTCCACAATGCATGTCAGTACCTCTCACACCCTACCATCTCATACGTCCTCCCTCCCATTGCCTACGCTCCCCTTCATAACAACAGATTAGTACAGCCTTCTCTCTCTCATGCCCATTATGAGACTACTAGATGTTCTTCATTCCCCTGTGTTGCCCCTGCTTTCTGAATGTCTGGCTTCTCACATTCATGTGGAACTCTCCTTCAATAAGTTCAAAGCCCTTTTGAAAATGCATCTCTTTGAACAAACCTTTCACCTCCAACCAGTCTAGGTGCTGCATTGGATTTTGTGTTTTGTTGGCTATAACTGTTTTGTTGGCTACTGTCCTGCGGTGCTCTCCTACCACGTTGTCCTGAGATGCTAGTCTCTTTCTCCCTCCCCTCTTGTGTCCTTTTCGCCCTTTCCTGTCCACATATTGACATTCTTTTCCTCCTTTTTAAAATTACTAGTTGTAAACAGCTCTGCATGTCCCACAAAGGGTGATATTTATCAAATTGAAATAACTATAAATTAAAAGCTATGTCTTTCTCTAATGATCTCTCTCTTTGCATGGTGTGTCCAAAGTATGAAAGTTGAAGTCTTGTTATCTGAGCTTTTAAAAAAGCTTTGGTTTGATCTCCTCTAGTACTGATTGGCTTGTTCTTCAAGTAGTCCATGGTATGCACAGTATTCTTCACCAGGACCATAATTCAAAGGCATCAGTTTTCTTCCTGTCTATCTTTTTCACTGTCCAACTTTCTTATCTATAAAGTGTTATTGAAAATACCATGGCTTGGACAAGTCTAACCTTTGTATGGAGAGAGACATCTCTTCTCTTGAAAATTCTGTCTAGGTCCTTCATAGGCATTCTGCCAAGAGCAATGTATCATCAGATTTCTTGACTGCTTGTCATTTCTTTATTGATTTTTGATCCAAGCAGATTAAAGATGTCTATTATTTCAATTTCTTCTCCATCAATGATGAACTTTCTCAGGAGTTTTGTCTTCTTTACATTAATGTGCAGGCCCATTTTAAGACTATGTTCCTTGATCATGAGAAGCAAATGTTTCAGATCGCCTTCACTTTCAGCCTTTATTGTGTTGTCATCAGCATAACAAAGGTTGTTGATGAGTCTTCCATCAATCTTTACACCTCAGTTGTCTTCATACAGTTCTGCTTCTCTGATGATTTGTTGTGCATATAAAGTAAACAGATGGGGGAAAGTATGTAGCCTTGTCATATACCTTTGCTGATTTTAAACCATTCTGGTTCTCCTTGTTCCATTCAAACTGTTGCTTCTTGATCAATGTAAAGGTTGTGCAAGAGAACAATCGGATGTTCTGGTATACCCATGCTTCTTAATGTGGCCCAGAGTTTCTCATGGTTTACACAGTCAAAAGCATTGCTGTAGTCAATAAAACACATATAGATATCTTTTTGTATTCTTTTATCTTTTCAAGGATCTCTCACATCTGCAAGGATGTCTCTCGTTCCTCGCCCTTTCCTGACCCCTGCTTGCACTTCAGGCAGTTCTCGTTCCAGATATGGTTGTAGTCTCTGCTGGATGATCTTGAGTAGAACCTTGCTGGCATGTGGGATCAGAGCGACTGTGCAAAAATTTCCATAGTCAGTCAGATCACCTGTCTTCATTATTGGTATATACACAGATCTGTTCCAGTTAATTGCCCATGATGTTGTCTTCCAAATTGCCTGGCAGAGCCTTGTCAGTATGGTAACATCCACATCCAATTGCTGTAATACTTTATTGGGAATACCATCAATACCCAGTGCTTTGTTCTTCGATAATGCTTTTTCCTCACCTATCTTTAAGGCACAGATCACTAACCAGGCAGCATCCAATATCACTGCAGCCTGGTTAACACCATTCTCCACCTCTGCTCTGTCCCAGAACGCCCCCATCATGCCGTGATGCTAACCTGGATAGCATCGGGGCACGTAGGAGACTTAGATGGGGATATTCAGTGGCATTAACTGGGATGTAAACCATATAAATGCCTTTTGAATATCGGGCCCGATAAGTGCAATACTGTGGACAAAAATGTGTACGTATATGTGTATCTGTCTGTCTGTGTTTGTGATTTGGGAGGCTGCATTAAGGATAGAAAGTTGTCCAATCCACAATTTAAGAATATGTGGATATCAGGGCCAGCTCAACCATCAAGCAAACCAGGTGATCACCTAGGGCAGCAGCTTTTGAAGGGGCATCAAAGAGCAGGGCATTCAAAGCTAAACAATAGATTCTGACAGCCAGGGAGGCATAAAGCTTAAAGTCTGCCTAGGGCGCCAACATTTTGAATCAACGCTGCCAGAAAATCACATTTTAACTCCCCAGACTGATACTAGGCTCAACCAGGACCACCATACCCTCCACTCACAAGAGCTTTGCCATCACTAAAGAATGGAAGGAGATCATTTTCAATGCAATGTGTGTGGGATAGCACTTCCAGAGACTGATTAAACAAATATAGGATAAAAGGGTCTTGCTCTGATTGCATAATCCAAACTGTCACAAAAAAGAAGAGCCTTTTTATGAGACGAAAAACACACAATATTAACAACACACCAAGGATAATTGTCATCTTTTTGGCCTGAAAGGCAACCAATGCCAAACCTAATTAAATTACTTTTGTAATTAATTTCATTTTATTTGAGGGTTTAGCCATAGAGATTCACCATTGCTAATGCCTCTGTTAATATTTGCTATGGTCTCCCATCAACCACACTTCCATTTCCTTGTGTTTCATAATGGAATTACATCTCCAGAGTCACTTTGCTCCTGCAGGCTGTGCTGAATTTCTAATAAATATGCAAATAATAAATATGTTGGTGACTTCTCCTGCTGCAGCTGCCACTCTTATGTTGTGAGTCTGAAGTATACCCTGTTCCCAACAAAGCCACTTAATAGGGGTGTGAACGGCCAAAAAAAAAGTTCAATTTGTGCTTATGTTTAAACAAACATTTCCTGACTTTTGGGCATTTTTCGTGATCCTCTCACCTAATTCATTCTTTGCTAGAAACTTTTAAGCACACAAGTTAATTGTATGCACATTTATCCATAGGTAAACGTGCATAGAAGCCATGTGTGTGCACTTTAAATTTTTAGGCACCCAAACAAATTGAATGTGTGCTCGCAAAGACACCTCCCTTCCACATAACGTACATAGCATATCATGGTCAGGACTGAACTTCTTATCTTCCCCCCCTAAAACCTCCCCTCCTCTTCCTCCCTTCTCAGTCTCTGTGGATTACTCTGTACTCCTTCCTGTTTCCTCAGCCCACAATCTGGGGGTTGTCTTTGACTCCTCTCTCTCTCTATCTCCACACATATCCATCTTGTAGCTAAGACCTGCCGTTTCTTTCTCTATACATTAGCAAAATCCACTCTTTCCTCTCTGAACACACTACTAAAACGCTTATCCACTCCCTAATCACCTCCCGTCTTGACTACTGTAACCTACTCCTTGCTGGCCTCCCTCTGAATCATCTCTCTCCCCTTCAATCTGTTCAACACTCTGCTACGCGGCTAATCTTCCACCAGCTTCGTCATGCCCATATTACTCCTCTTCTCAAGTCCCTTCATTGACTCCCTATCCATTTCCACATCCAGTTCAAACTTCTCCTGCTGACCTATAAATGCACTCACTCTGCGGCTCCTCTGTACCTTTCTTCTCTTATCTCTCCCTGCAACACCTCTCAGGAACTTCTAGCAAACTACTTCTCTCTGTGCCCTTCTCTTCTACTGCCAACTCCAGACTTCGCTCCTTTCACCTTGCTGCACTTTACGCCTGGAACAAACTACCTGTGTCTGTACGTCAGGCACCCTCTCTAACCCTCTTCAAATCCAGGCTGAAAACTCACCTCTTCGCTGCTGCTTTTGGATCTTGACTCACCTGATCTCCTTTTTCTTTCCCCTAGTTTTATCCCTGCCTACACCTTAGTTGTAAGCTCTGACGAGCAGGGACTGTCGCTTACATGTCTGTGCAGCGCTGCATACGACTGGTAGCGCTATATAAATGCTCAGTAGTAGTAATAGTAGTAGCTGGGTAAGGATTATCCTCTACTGCAGTGATTCCCAAATGTTTTGGCTCGCCGCCCCCTTGGTTCCATAAATTTGTTACAGTACCTCACCCCTCACCCAGTGAGGCTGTTACTCAAAATAAATCATTCAAAATGTTGATAAAAGTTTTTATTTAATTAATAACATAAATAGTATTGTTTAATAACATTAATGATGGAACTGAAATTTGTATTTAATTTACAACACAAAAGCAATTAACATTTTTCAAAAAACAATTTTAATAAAATAGTATACCTACTCTATCTATTGAGCATGTTTAATGGGATGGATGGGCTTGATGAAGCAATTCCAGTTTCTGAATGTTTGGTTTAAGGTTACTGAGTAGGAGCCTTAAATTGCAATGTTCAACTATTTGGAATCAATTTCTTTGTTTGTGATTATCCCTCCAGCACCCCTTAGAGCAGTGCAGAGCCCCACGTCACTACCTTGTCTTTCAATGCCCCCCTAGATTAACCCAACACCCCAAGGAGGTGGTGCCGCCCACTTTGGGAATCACTGCTCTATTGCATCTAAATGGACTCTTGATATCAAAGGTTTATCTCTCAATAAATGTGTGCGTCTATAAAGGTACCTTCAAGCTCTTGTGGGTTTTTTTTGGCCATTTTGAATTAATTTTGTATTTCAATTTTTTAACTCAATTTTCTTTTCCTAGCATTAGGCAGGTAGAGCTGGGGAAGTCACTGCTTGTCCCTGGATTCTTTGGGATCCTGCTGGAATCTTGCGAGCCTCGTTGACCACTGTTGGAAACAGGATGCCGCAAATGATGAATCTTGGGTCTCAAAACCAGTCTGGCACTTCTTATGTTTACTTTTTATTGGCCCAGCAATTTCCTCTTTCACCTATGGACTTTCAGCTCAACTGAGCTATGGCATCAAGAGCAATCAATCATAACTACTGAGGCTTTTTTCTCCAATTTTCTAAGTCGCCCCACCTAGCCAGCCATTTCAATAACAGATCTTTGCTCCCTCCAGCAAAATTCAGACTAACCAGTAGAGTCACCTGGAGCGATGACAGAGATTCTTTTCTCTCCCAGCAAGGACTGCAGCCTTGAGGATGGCAAAGCTATAGCTTGGGAATCAAACCCATATTCTCCACCTATCAGTGCACTGAACCACCACCGCTGCCTCTTTAATTATTGTTCTTGAACATTTTTTTTAGAGGTTGTGAAAGGTGGTAGATGAGCAGTTCCAGAGCCAGTGCAAGGATATTGGCCAGCTTAAGCAAACCTTCAGCCTTACACCTCCCTCCCCCCCAAGATTTTGCTGGTTAAATTTATCAAATCATGATCATCCCAACACTACCCCTCCCACAGCAGTCCTGTAAAAATGTGTAGCTGGGCGTAGTAGGACTGATATTCAAAGCCTTTATCTGAATAGCCCCTGGGGGGCTATCCAGAAAAGGAATTCAGAGATATTCAGCTGAATATTTCCATAGGCATGTTGCCACACACCCGCTCCCTGGACCTTGGGGTTTCAGGATGGGGTGGCCTTTGATGCCCTTCCGGGTTGAGAATTGTGGTTGTGTGTGCTCAAGTAGTAAGGCAGGCAAAGAAAATTTCTTTGATGAGGTTTATTTCCGCATTGCAGTTCAAGTGCAAACAGACGCAAATAAAGTATAATAGCACAAAACAAGAGTGGAAACCAAAACTTAAACAAGGTATTGCACTGCTAGGCTAAATGTCCATTATCTTCTGTGATCACATTCAGTTGTCATGTGACCCTTTTCACTAACGGAAGAAACAAACTCTGGTAAACAGCAATGCTCCTGGTATGCAGACAATTATACTTTAAACTTGTTCCCTTCTGATAAGTTTCTCAGCATAGGAATCAATACAGCAACTTCTGTTATATTGCTTCATAACTTTATACAGCATTTCAATTAAATGTCCTTCTCAATGACACAAGCTGAACAGTCCATTGGCATGTCTGGCTCTGTGAACGGTAGAGAAGAAACTAAAGGCATTTCCTCTTCACAGCTGTTTGTGGGCTGTGTTACGTTAGAGGAAGAAACTGCCCTGCTTTCAAGGAACTCTCTGAAATCTTTAAGAAGCAATTCAGCCTGCGTTCTTCCTGGGCTAAGCTGATAATGTCTTCCTGCTTCAGGTAACTGTTTGTTTAAACTGCTTATCTCTTGATAATTAGCAATGCTGCTTTTACTAGGACAACAGTTCCACGTGTTAGGATTATCCTTCCCCCACTTATCACTAAACGTTAGTGCTGGGTTTAAAACTTCAGCTGTGAGTGGAGAGTTTCTCAACAGAGTGTTAAAAATAGAACCGTCAGACTTCTCTTGGCTCCTGTCTCTGTAATAAGACTCAGCTGTTCCTTTACTATAGGTTTCTGCTGACTTGTGAGAATAGCCTAGGCTGCTTACATGCTTTTCAGACTGCAACCAATTGCTACCATGTTGTCTGACTTTGTCTTGGCTTTTAACGTTAGCCTTCACTCTTTCTGGCTTCCCAATGTTAAACTTGCTAGCCGCTTCAAACCCACTGTGTACCTTGTGCTGTGGCTTTCTCCAGGGTAATTCTCTGTCCCTCTGCCTTCGGTTCCAAGGTTCTGTTTGGTCCTCTAGAAGCCTGTGCTGTAGCCTTGGGTCTCTCAGTGCTCCTGAATCTTTCTGGTCACAGAAGATTCTCCCTGCCCCTGAGTCTCCCAGGTACTTGCTTCCTGAGTCCAGTCTTCTCCTTAGTGGATCTCTGTTTCTGGGTGCTTAACAAGCTGCCTGTGTACTGCACTGCCCGCCTCCTGCTTGGGCGTGCCCAATCAGGAACTTGGCTTCTCTCCTCCCCTAAGGTGAGGTGTGGTTCCTGATTAGCTCTGTGTTTTTTTTCTCTCTGAAGAGAAAATCCTGCATTCTCTTGCAGTACCGGTTCTCTCCACCGGATCACTATCTGTTTCCATAGCATCTTGAGAGGCTTCTACATCACAGATCGCCCCGCTTAAGATATCACGGGCTGGCTTAGTCTTGACGGCACAGCACGTGATACAATCTATGGTCTCTGTGCTGGTGAGCTTCTGTTGAGGCTGTTGTCTCGGAGAGGCTATTGTGGCTATTTGGCCTAAAGCTACTCTGTCATGCCATGGTTTTAACACGTTGATATGGTAAACTTGCCTGCGACCTTTCTTATTCTCAACCAAGTAAGATACAGGTCCTACAGGTTGTATTACCCGACAAGGGCCTTTCCAATGGCTCTCAAATTTCGGTTCTGTCCCAGCCACCATTACAATAACTTTCTCTCCTATCGTTAGTTGATGCTGCTTTGTATTCCTATCATAATAGGATTTTTGTTTAACTGACTACGCTTCAGATTGTCCACTGCTACTTGTGAGGTCCGGCGTAGCTGCTTCTTTAAATCTTTTAGGAACTCGGGCACCTCTATTTCCCTGGGATCTAGTTCAACCCATTGTTCTCTTAAAATATCGAGAATGTCGCGGGGAGACCTACTGTACAGGAGTTCATACGGTGCTGTTCCTAATGAGGCCTGTTTTCTCTCTCTGCACGCATACAGAACAAAGGGAAGCATTGTATCCCAGTTGTCCATTTCCCCCTCCAAACTCCTACGTAACATTCTTTTAAGAGTCTGGTTTTGTCTCTCGACTAAACCATTCGTTTGGGGATGATATGCTGCCGTCTTAATGTGGTGAATGCCAAAGGCATCCCACACTTGTCCTAAGTATTTTGACATGAAGTTGCTCCCCCTGTCGGTGAGAACTTCCTTAGGGAAACCCACTTCACAGAATAGCTTAATGAGTTCATTTGCTATTACTCTGGCCGATATGGTGCGTAGTGGCATGGCCCACGGGAACCTTGTAGCGTGGTCTACCACCACTAAGATATAGCGGAAACCTCGAGGAGTTTTAATCAGAGGTCCGACAATGTCTACACCTATCCTCTGGATGGGATCCCTAATCACAGGTAATGGTATCATGGGGACATCCCTGGGATGGGCGGCTGAAACTCTTTGGCATGTGGGGCAAGCCTCACAAAACTTGGCCGTCTCTTTAAAGATACCCGGCCAATAGAATCTGGACAAGATTTGATCGAGGGTTCCCTGAATGCCCTTATGCCCCCCGACGGGATGGTCGTGTGCCAACTGTAACACTATATTTTTAAAGGTGGTTGGCACCACCAACTGTTTTCTGCTATCCCCAGTGAAAGGATCTTTACTTTCCCTATAAAGTATTCCTGCGGTCAGGAGAAACCTGGGTAAGGTATCCCTAGTAGTCTGAGCCCATTTGAATGCCTGTGTGAGAGTGGGGTCCACTTGCTGCTCGTTTGGGAATGTGGGAAACTTGTTCATTAGCTCCTCTGGTACCCATGGCAGCTCTTGCCCTGCCTGTACTTCAGACTTGTTTTTAGAGCGAGACTGTTTCTCCTTACGCTTCTCAGATTTTGCCTTTCTGACCTTAGTGTCTGGAGTGTATATCAATGCTTCATCAGAGGGGAGAACTTCTCCGAGATCCTCTGGGGTGTCTTCTTTAGTTTCTAAGGCTGAGGATTGGGCTCTTGTGGAGACCATTGCACCTTTCACTTGCAACTCTCGTTCCATCTCTCTAAAGAACTGCGGCCAATCTCTGCCTAGAATTACTGCATGGGGAAGCCCTGGGACCACTGCTAAGGGGATAGTCCTTCGTGCACCTAACCCTGCAATGTGTAACTTATATACTGGATAGGTGGAAGTTCCTCCGTGAACGCATCTTATCTTAACTGAACTCACAGGCTGAATTACTTCTCCTCCCTGCATGGCTTCTATTCTCTGCCACAACTCTTCAGAGAGCATGCTTAACTCAGCTCCTGAATCTAGCAGAGCTTGAGTGGTAATTCCCTGTACTTCAACAGAAAGAAGAAAACCTTGTCTATCTTCCATAGAACTATCCGCTATCAAGGCAGTTTTAACAAAACAGTGTTTTTGCAAATGTCCCTCTTGCCCACATTTGTAACACCTTGGCTTACTCTTAGAATTTTTCCACAATGGCATGCACATCTTTATAGGATCCTCCTGCACCCTCCAGTTCCTTTCTGATCTGCGACTGCCTGTCTCCTGGGAAGTAGTGCCAGCTCTCTTGGCAGTTAGCTCTGCCTCTATATATCTCTCAGAGAGTGCAACAGCTTCTTGGGGAGTTTTGCAGTTTTGCAAGATCAGGAAGGTGCGGATTCCCTGGGGTAGAGCGTTCATGTATTGCTCTAGTACCAATTCATCAAGTATTGACTCCACAGACATCCCTTCTGGAGTTAACCACTTGTCAATCAAGCTACGAATCCTGTGACACAAGGACTTAGGGGTCTCACGTGGCCTCAGTTTTACACTCTTCAAGCGCGTGTGGTAAACCAAAGGAGTGAGCCCTAATCTCTCTCTTATCGCTTTCTTTAATTCGTCATAGCTTCCGGCCAGTGCAGCAGGCATGGCGTGGTAAGCGGCCATCGCTTCCCCAGTAAGGGATGCTGCTAATCTTAGTGCTCAGTGTTCCCTAGGCCAGGCGCTAAGGCAAGCTACTCTCTCGAAGCTCTCGAGAAAGTCATCTACATCATCCTGATTAGTAAGTTGACCAAAGTTAAACAGAGTTCCTGTGTGTAGACTAACAGGGTGTACAGAGTCTGTTAGAGTGGAACCTGTTGTAGATGCTGGTGGTACAGTCGCTTGCTTCCTCTCCTTTAGCCACTCCTCCATCATGGTAAGTAGAGGTTGCTGCTGTTCACGGAGACTCGCGTTGGCTCTTTCTTGGGCCTCTAACGAAAGATCTCTCTGGCACTCTAGGTGTGTCGCCATCCATTGGAAGATGTCCTTGGCCTCCATCGCCATCTTGGAATTCCTGGAATAAAGCAAAACTACAGACCCAAGTGCGGTATCACAGTACACTTGTCTATCTGCACTTTTATTTCTCCTTTTTTTTTTTCTCTCTCCCTAGTCACCACTAGGCTGCACCCTTGCCCTGGTATCCTGGTTACCCGGGGTGGATACCCTTTACCTGGCTCAGGTGGTTTGCATGTACGTCAGCAACATCAGATCCTGTAGCCTCCTGCAGTCTCCTTCCTCGTCTGGGCTCGTCAGCTCTTCAGCTGGGCTCTTCTGGAAGTTGGCTTCTGCAGCTCCTGATGTGGCTACTTCTTGCGCCTGCGCAGTATCCTGCCAACTATGCCACTTTGCCACACACCCGCTCCCTGGACCTTGGGGTTTCAGGAGGGGGTGGCCTTTGATGCCCTTCCGGGTTGAGAATTGTATTGTGTGTGCTCAAGTAGTAAGGCAGGCAAAGAAAATTTCTTTGATGAGGTTTATTTCCGCATTGCAGTTCAAGTGCAAACAGACGCAAATAAAGTATAATAGCACAAAACAAGAGTGGAAACCAAAACTTAAACAAGGTATTGCACTGCTAGGCTAAATGTCCATTATCTTCTGTGATCACATTCAGTTGTCATGTGACCCTTTTCACTAACGGAAGAAACAAACTCTGGTAAACAGCAATGCTCCTGGTATGCAGACAATTATACTTTAAACTTGTTCCCTTCTGATAAGTTTCTCAGCATAGGAATCAATACAGCAACTTCTGTTATATTGCTTCATAACTTTATACAGCATTTCAATTAAATGTCCTTCTCAATGACACAAGCTGAACAGTCCATTGGCATGTCTGGCTCTGTGAACGGTAGAGAAGAAACTAAAGGCATTTCCTCTTCACAGCTGTTTGTGGGCTGTGCTACGTTAGAGGAAGAAACTGCCCTGCTTTCAAGGAACTCTCTGAAATCTTTAAGAAGCAATTCAGCCTGCGTTCTTCCTGGGCTAAGCTGATAATGTCTTTCTGCTTCAGGTAACTGTTTGTTTAAACTGCTTATCTCTTGATAATTAGCAATGCTGCTTTTACTAGGACAACAGTTCCACATGTTAGGATTATCCTTCCCCCACTTATCACTAAACGTTAGTGCTGGGTTTAAAACTTCAGCTGTGAGTGGAGAGTTTCTCAACAGAGTGTTAAAAGTAGAACCGTCAGACTTCTCTTGGCTCCTGTCTCTGTAATAAGACTCAGCTGTTCCTTTACTATAGGTTTCTGCTGGCTTGTGAGAATAGCCTAGGCTGCTTACATGCTTTTCAGACTGCAACCAATTGCTACCATGTTGTCTGACTTTGTCTTGGCTTTTAACGTTAGCCTTCACTCTTTCTGGCTTCCCAATGTTAAACTTGCTAGCCGCTTCAAACCCACTGTGTACCTTGTGCTGTGGCTTTCTCCAGGGTAATTCTCTGTCCCTCTGCCTTCGGTTCCAAGGTTCTGCTTGGTCCTCTAGAAGCCTGTGCTATAGCCTTGGGTCTCTCAGTGCTCCTGAATCCTTCTGGTCACAGAAGATTCTCCCTGCCCTTGAGTCTCTCCCAGGTACTTGCTTCGTGAGTCCAGTCTTCTCCTTAATGGATCACAGCTGCTTAATTGCTCTCTCTCCAACTCTTCCTGGTCATGTCCTTCTTCGTCGTTGTCTTCTTTCAAATCTCTCTCTCTCTGTTTCTGAGTGCTTAACAAGCTGCCTGTGTACTGCACTGCCCGCCTCCTGCTTGGGCATGCCCAATCAGGGACTTGGCTTCTCTCCTCCCCTGAGGTGAGGTGTGGTTCCTGATTAGCTCTGTGTCTTTTTCTCTCTGAAGAGAAAATCCTGCATTCTCTTGCAGTACCGGTTCTCTCTACCGGATCACTATCTGTTTCCATAGCATCTTGAGAGGCTTCTACGTCACAATGTGCAGATCTAGGGTAAGTCCCGAGCTTATCCGGATAATAGCAATTTCAGCCACTGTGCATGCAGACAGCTTAGGCCACCTAGAAAGCAGGTAAGCACTATCTGAACATCATAAGGTCTGCGCTTACCTAGATAGTGGCTGCACAACCACATCTTCAGCGGCAGCTAGTTTCCGGATGCAGCTATGAATATCCACATCATATGTAAGTGCTGTGGCCGACTATGAGGGTGTTTAGATATTATCCCATCTGAATATTGGGAGGAATATTTTAAACTGCACTTTGTATTTACTGTATGTGTGCACCCGCTCTCCCTGCAGTTAAGGGGATGTGCTGATGGCTTTTTGAGTTTGTTGGACTGTCAGGATCTATTGTTTGGCTTTGAATACTGCTGTTCTTTGCTGACCCTCAGAAGCTGCCGCCCTAAGCACTCACCTAGTCTTTTCTAATGGCTGAACCGGCCCCGAGTCTCTAATTCATCCACAAAACAGCTACAGCATGGCCTATGGCAGTACAAGCTTCCCCCCATGATAAAGAATTGCTGCTGCAGTTCAATTAGCATTTTTGCTATAGGTAGAAGTTTCTTCTGTTTATTCTAACGAAAGAAACCGAATCCTAAGTCTTAACAGAAGTAATTAAAATGGATCCCTCTGCCATTCATCAAGAGACGACGCTTTCCTCCCGGTTCAGCAGATGCGATCATTAATCTTTGCACATGCAAAAACCCACTGGCTTCCAATATATGGCACGGGGCATCTCCAGCATACACTTCCTGGAAAAAGCACATAATGGCGTTCGCACCAGCAGCGCCTTGGGAACCGAGTGGCCACCTGTAGCCCAACCGGCCTTTGGCAATCTTCATTTTGAAGAAGTCTGTCATCATTTAGCTGATTAATTAAATCATCCTCATAATCTTAGTAATAGAAAGGACTAACACACAATTTACTCCCCTGTATTGGATGTGATGAGGACCATATAATTATTCCTCTAAGTCCTCAGAATTATCTTTGGAAATCCAGCCAGTGCCGGCATTTTTTAGGGAGGTAAAAAGCGTTATTTTATTTCTCTTTGCTGAGGGAGGGGCGACATTTGAATGGAAAGCAGCATTTGCCACAGTGATTTACGAGCTCTGGCTATTTCATTTGTTGTTATCCAACCGGAAAGGTCAATAGACAGTTGTGTCTCTTCTTGCAGTGATCCTAATCAGGGGTAAATCTGTTAAAGTATCATTTTTACCACTTGAGACTCAAGGAGTAGAGAAATGTGAAGCAAATGCTAAAGATTACGCTTCCGGATTAACATAGCCTTACTCCACATTTCTTTGATGTTTCACCAGTTTGCAAAATATCAGTAGCACGTCATTTCATTTCATGTGTATAGACGCTTACTGTGAAAGCAAGGTGAAAGATACACAGTTGTGGTCAACGTTATTGGCACTCTTGCAGCTCTACCCCTTAATGTCCAGTATCTCCTAAAAGAAAGTGGCCTATGACATGGCTTTGGAGTATATATATATATGCACACATATTTCAACATAAAAGAATAATATAAAATTAATCCAAGCAGCCTTCAAAGGTTAGTGTGAACTGTTGGAAAAATACCACGTACAACATCCAAAGAGATTAAGGCCGACCTGGAGCAATGTTCTGTGGACAGATGAAACCATACTTGAGCTCTCTGGCAATGCAGACCAGCGATACATTTACAGGCGAAGAAATGAAGCTTGTGAGGAAAAGAACAGGACTACCAAAGTATTTTGGAATGAAATGTTCTACCTAGTGTCAGAAAACTAGGTCTGGATCAAAGGCCATGGGTCCTCCAGCAGGACAATGACCCAAAACATGCATCCAAAAGTCCAAAGACTGGTTAAAAAGAACAAATGGACTGTTTTAAACTGGCCAGCAATGAGTCCTGATCTCAATCCAATTGAGAACCTTTGGAAAGAGCTGAAATCTGCCATTGGTAAAAGGAATCCTGGAAACATTCATAAGATGGAACAAATCATAATTGAAGAGTGGGAGAAACTACCAGACGATAGATGTAAGAAACTTATATATGGCTACAAGAAATGTTTTGGAGGCTGACATCACTGCCAAGGGTTGTGCAACCAAATATTAATGAAGGGTGACACTAATTCTGTCCAGGTCATATTTTGTTTTTATTCTCAGAAATTAGTACATCTAAGTTGCACAGACATCCCTTTTTTGTTGTATACCTTTGAACACACTCCTCTGGCCCTATTGAAGTCCAGGCTGAAGACCCACCTCTTTGAAGCTGCTTTTGGATCCTGATGCTGCTCATTCTCTTGTCCACTACTTAATGTGTATCTTGCCATACTCTAGTCCCCAGCTCTGCAATGCTTTTTTCATCTTTATTAGCTTGTAAGCTCTGATAAGCAGGAACTGTGTCTTACATCTATATGTACAGCACTAGGTACGCCATGTAGTGTTATACAAATGATTAGTAGTAGTAGTAGTTAAAATATTATGACGACACAGTTGGAATATTTCCAATTTCTTCTCAAGATATTGTACAAAACATACCTAAAATGCAAGGGTGCCAATAATGTTGACCAAAACTGTATTATACAATAACGCCCTTAATGTTGACCTAGTTGTGCAGAAAGTGGCATTTTTTCCATCTGTAAAGCTGCTCTTAACTTTTAAAGCTATTTCACAATTAAATCTAAGAGATCGGAATGTGCATGAATCAAGCTAGTTAACCCTAAGAAGATGGTGACCATCCCTTAAATTAGGCTGAATCGGAGGCAACTGTTTGGCATGATCCTTTTATAGCCAATGGCCTGCACTTCCTGAACTGTTTATGGACGTCTACAGAAAAGTCACAAAATGAAGGGGAGGGACAGGAGAATACTGTAAATCTACAAGTTCAGGCAATAATGTGCACTTAACTGTCTATTTAACCTGGTCATGTAAACCACCATTTATTAAGTCCAGAAACAATTCTCTCTTTTCCTCTTCCTATCCAAAGTGCAATTATCCTCCATCTGCTGCATTAATTATCCATAAGCTTTACCATTTCGACTTTAGGTAATGAGCCACTGAAACCAAACTTTTAGCAACATTTCTCTTCAAAATGAAGCTGGGCATAAGGTGCCCATTAGCGATACAGAAAAGTGAAAGGGCTAGCAATGCCAAAACCACCTTGTGTCAAAGGCTGAGGCTTATCGTCTATATTGTGTGTCTAGAAAGGACCTTGTTGAATCAGGCACTATATAACAGCAAAGTGAGGATAAAAGGCCTGAGGCAACCAGCAGTGAGACTTCTCTGCCAGTTCAGCTAGGGACAAATCTCAGGGACAGAGTTTGTGGTATTGAACACAAGGTGGTAGGCTCAGATCCTGAGATTCCTGGCTGGAGAAAAGCTATGGTATTGTGGGGGTGGTGTAGCAAGACCCTCAAACAGCATCACATCTACAAAACTGATGAAACATGACTATTAGAAGATAAAGTTGTGTTTGACTATCAATAAGGTCATTTGCACCTCCCTTTGAGGGCTGTAATCTCTTAGCAATGAGGCTAATCTCATACAGAACCACACAGTGCATGTTAATATTTTCCAAACAATTAGATTGCACACCACTTACATTTCTGATATCTGCAGAAAATGAAGGAACGGATGTGCCAAGCAAAACACCAAGGTTTTCTCTGGGTAACTGCACATTATCCAGAGGAACATGGAACCGCTTAATGACCGGCAGCAAAAAGAGTAGTTACTCACCTGTAACAGGTGTTCTCCAGGAGCAGCAGGAATCAGTCCTCACATATGGGTGACGTCGGCACCGACGGAGCCCCCGGGCAGAGCATTTCCCCAGCTTTCAAGGAAAGCCTTTGGGAATGCAGCAGGCATACACGGTTCCTTTCCAGCCCAAGTGTGCCATCTTGCTCACCTAACCTTCCACCTAACCCGGATTTTAAATGCCGGGGTCATATGCGGCCCCGGCATTGAAAATCCGGGTCTCACTGCACAACCCGGAAGCCGCAGGAGCTAGCCAGGTAGCAGCAATTTTTGATGCTACTCGCTTAGCCCCTGCACCTGAAAGATAGGGGAGGGAAGTCCTCGCCTATCTTTATGGCACAGAGGGCCAGTTGGCCCTTCCCTCCACCCCTTCTCTGCACTGGAATGCCCCTAGCATGCACCCTAGTTAGGAGGGCTAAATCGGAGAGCATTGTTTTGCACCCCTACCATGTCCGTTTAATTTCTTATAGTTGCTTTGAAATGAATTTTTCCTATATATTGTGACCTATCTTGCCATTGTACTGTGGACTTGAGGCTATGTTTATTTGATCTTGAATTTGGAGGGACTTGTTTTCCTGTAATGTTACTGATGTGCTCTTTCTGTACAAGTTTTCTTTCTTGTGTAGTTTGTAAAATTGCATACATAAAAAAAAAAAGAAATGCTCAAAGAAATCAGGAAAGCTAACAAAAGTTACAGCACAGTAATAATAATGGGTGATTTCAATTACCCTGGTATGGACTGAGTCAGCGTCACGGCAGAACACGCTAGGGAGATAAAGTTTCTAGATGAAATAAATGATTGCTTCTTGGAGTAACTGGTTTGTGAACCAACCAGAGGGGAAGCCATTTGGGCCTAGTCCTTAGTGGAACACAAGATCTGGCCATTGGCCAATGGTGCAAGAGATAAGGGTGTTGGGGTCACTTGGCAATAGTGACTCCAGCATGATTATATTTAATTTAATAAATGAAGGAAGGACGGCAAGGAAATCCACAGTACTACCTTTTAACTTTCAAAAGGGAGACTATGATAAAATATGGAGAAAAAACTAAAAGGAGCAGTTACAAAGATTAAAGATTTACATCAAGCATGGGTGTTGTTTAAAAATACTATCTTCGAAGCCCAGACCAGCTATATTCCACACTTTAAGAAAAGTGGAAGTCCAAAACCTGCCAGCATGGCTTAAAGGTGAGGTCAGAGAGACTGTTGCCAAAAAAGCACCTTTCAGGAAATGGTAAAAGAAGCCAAATGATGAAAACTGGAAACATCATAAGCACTTGGCAAGTTAGATGCAAGGCATTGAAAAGGCAGGCAAAGAGAGAATTTGAGAAGAAGCTTGCTGTGGAAGCAAAAACACATAATAAAAATTTTTTCAAGTGCATTTGTAGCAAAAAAACCCTGTGAGTCAGTTGGACCATTAGATGATAGAGGGGTAAAAGGGGCATTAAGAGGGGACAAGGCCATAGTGGAGAGATTGAATGAATTCTTTGCTTCGGTCTTTACTGAGGAAGTCATTCATAACATCTCAGCCACTGCCCTTTGGGACATAATAACCAAAGATACCAGCATAAGGCCTAGAGAAAGCAGCATGAAAAACAAGCTCATAACTCCTGCAGAATACCAGAGAACCAACCAAGCTATGTCCAGAAGAGCACTGTCACTCTCTGCACCCACACTATGGAACACACTGCCTGATGTTATGAGAGCCATGAGCAATACCAAGGACTTCCGAAGGATGCTCAAGACCATACTATTCACAGAATACTATGGGCTCTCCCAGATTCCATAGACATGGTTATGAACTTTATCGCATACAACCCACAATTGGCATACTTGTAAATAATTGTATAGATGCACATAATCCAGTCACTCTCACTTCCCCCTACCGTCCTGACCTCCTTAATTGTACCTAATCAAGTTACTCTGTAAACCACTTTGATTGAAGGATAAGATAGTATATACAACTGGTTAAATAAATAAGATGTAGGGATGTTACCCATAACTGAAATGGTATTTAAAGGTGATGCCGCAGAAGAATTGAAATTAGTATCAATACCCCAGGAAGATATATTACAACTATCTGATAAACTGAAAAGTAGCAAATCACCTATGTTACCTGGACCAGATGGTATACATCCAAG
This sequence comes from Ichthyophis bannanicus, assembly GCA_033557465.1. Classification (NCBI taxonomy): domain Eukaryota; kingdom Metazoa; phylum Chordata; class Amphibia; order Gymnophiona; family Ichthyophiidae; genus Ichthyophis; species Ichthyophis bannanicus. Next base: position 180,731,931 of record CM066045.1, on the reverse strand, counting down.
GGTGTTGAAAGAGCTGAAATATGAGATTGTAGACCTGCTATTAGTAATCTGTGAACTATCATTAAAAACATCTGTAATACTTGAAGATTGGAGAATGTAATGTCAATTTTTAAAAAGGGTTCCAGGGGTGATCCGGGAAGATACAGACCAGTGAGCCCGAGATCAGTACCAGGAAAAATGGTAGAAACCATCATAAAGAACAAAATTACTGAACATGTAGATAGTGATGGCTTAATGGGAGACAGCCAACATGTCTTTAGCCAAGGAAGGTCTTGTCTTACTAATCTGTTATGTTTTCTTGAAGGTGTGAATAAACAGGTAGACAAAGATGAGTTATTTGATATAGTATATCTGGATTTTCAGAATGCCTTTGACAAAGTCCCTCATGAAAGACTCTTGGCAAAACCAAAAAGTCATAGCAGGCAGTGTATTACTGTGGTTCAGGAACTGGTTAAAAGATTGAGAGTAGGGCTAAATGGCCAATTTTCCCAATAGAGAAAGGTGAATAGTGGAGTACCCCAGGGATCTGTGCTGGGTCCGCTGCTTTTTAACATTCGTAAATGACTGGAAATGTTAATAATGAGTGAGGTAATCAAATCTGCAGATCACACTAAATTATTCAAAGTTGTTAAAACCCAAGAAGATTGTGAAAAATTGCAAGAGGGCATCCAAATGGCGGATGAAATTTAATGTGGAGAAGTGCAAAGTTATGCACCTAGGCAAGAACAACCCAAACTATGGTTACATGATGCAAGGTTCCACATTAGGAACAACCACCCAGGAAAAAGATTTAGGCGTCATCGTGGATAACATCTTGAAACCCTCCACCCAGTATGTAACGGCAGCCAAGAAAGCAAATAGAATTCTAGGAATCATAAGGAAAGGAATGGAGAATGAAAACAATGGATATTAAAATACCTCTGTATCGTTCCATTGTGTGACCGCATTTTGAATATTGAGTACAAATCTGGTCGCCATATCTTAAAAAGGATATAGTGTTATTAGAAAAGGTACAGAGAAGAGCCACCAAAATGTTAAAAAGGATGGAAGGATGCTCCTATGAAGAGAGGCTAAAAAGGTTAGGGCTCTTCAACCTGGAAAAGAGAAAGCTGAGGGGAGATATGATAGAGGTCTATAAATTAATGAATGGAGTGGAACGGGTAAACCTAGATTGATTGTTTATGCCATCAAAATATAGAAAGCCTAGGGGACATGCAATGAAGCTACAATGCAACCTATTTAAGACTAATAAGAGAAAATATTTTTTCACTCAACATGTCATCAAACTCTGGAATTCATTACTGGAAGATGCAGTAAAAGCTGTTAGTGTAGCCGGGTTTAAAAAAAGGTTTGGACAAATTCCTGGAGGAAAAGGTCCATAAACCATTATTAAAGAGGACCCAGGAAATCTACTACTTGCCCCAATAAAAGCATTGTGGAACCTGTGTCTTTTGGGGAAACTGCTAGGTACTTGTGACCTAAATTTGGCCACTGCTGGAAACAAGATTCTGGGCTTGATGCACCTTGGTCTGACCCAGTATGGCATATCTTATGTTCTTATAAGATTAACTAAAAAAGGAGCTAGTAGGAAATAGTATAAAAACTGGGACATTGCCAGGAGATGATTATAGGCACTCTTAAAAACAAATCAGTTTGAACTGAAGAATCACATTCCCATCGCAGTAATCCTGTGAAGAATTGTCAGTACTCAAATGACTTGAATCAACCAATGAATGTTGAAGATGGCCACATTCACTCTGTTCCATTTTCACAATGGTGAAGACCAGAGAGCTGTCTGAGGTGGTCATAAAAGCCATTATCACCAAATATCAAACTTCAAAGGGGTACAAGACATCTCCAAAGAACTTGGATTCCTGTTTCTATAGTTCGCAATATTAAGACGTTTTCTGCTCATGGAACTGTCAAGAACTAACCAAGACACAGTGGGAAGAGGAAAATTAATCCAAGAGGTCTTCAGAGGCCAGTGTGAACTGTTAAAAAACACCACGTAAAACACCCAAAGAGTTTAAGGCTGACCTGGAGCAATCTGAAATGGTGCTTTCAACCCACACCACACGACGCACACTACATAGTAACATAGTAAATGATGGCAGATAAAGACTACCATGGTCCATCTAGTCTGTCTAGCAAGATGGCAAGAGTAGGTGCACCTGTCGCTCTGTGCAGGCCACCCCTCCCCATGTCTTTGTTTAGGGGTGAACCCACAACTCCATGTAGGACACCCCTATTTGTTGAGATGTTAGATAGTTCAGAAGTTAGATGGTACCGTTTATTTTGTTTTTATCCGGTTGCTGTAAAGGGATCCACTGTGTTTGTCCCATGCCATTTTGAATTCCATCACCGTGTTTGCCCCCACCACTTCCATCGGGAGGGCATTCCAAGCATCCACCACCCTTTCAGTGAAAAAATATTTCATGACATTGCCTTTCAATTTACTACCTTGCAGCTTCATATTATGCCCTCTAGTTTTACAGCTTCCCAATCTTTGGAAGAGGTTTGTTTGTTCATCATTTCTCTTTAAGTATTTAAAGGTCTGAATTATATCTCCCCTATCCCTCCTCTCCTCCAAAGTATACATATTTAGGTCTTCAAGTCTCTTTCTCATAAGGCTTTTGATGCAGGCTCCAAATAATTTTGGTCGCCTTCCTCTGAACAGTTTCCAGTCTTTTTACATCTTTTGCAAGATATGGTCTCCAAAACTGAACACAGTATTCCAAGTGAGGCCTCACCAGTGACTTGTACAGTGGCATAATTGCCACCGCCTTGTCGCACTGTTTTGCCACCTTGAGATCATCAGAGATAATCACACTAAGGTCTTTCTCCTGAACCATGCACACCAACCTCTTGCCCCGTATCGCGTACATTTCCCTTGGATTTCTGCACAACACTGCACTTTTTCACATTAAATCATAGTTGCCAAGCATTAGACCATTCTTCCAGCTTTTGTAGATCTCTCCTCATGTTAACCACTCCCTCGGGGGAGTCCACTCTGTTGCAAATTTTTGTGTCATCTGCAAAAAGACAGACTTTTCCATTTAGTCCTTCAGCAATATCACTCACAAATACATTGACCAGTGCTGGGCCCAGGACCGAACCCTGGGGCACCCCGCTAATCACCTTCTTTCATCCGAGTGAGCTCCATGTACCATCACCTTCTGTTGTCTGTCAGTCAACCAATTTCTAATCCAGTTTACCATCTTGGGACCCATCCCCAAGCTACTGAGTTTATTGACAAGCCTCCTATGAGGAACAGTATCAAAGGCTTTGCTGAAATCCAGGTAGATGACATCCATTGCATGCCCCTGATCTAGTTCCTTGGTCACCCAGTCAAAGAACTCAATCAGATGTGTTTGGCAAGACTGTCCTTCAGTAAAACCATGTTGCCTCGGATCTTGCAACCTGTTGATTTTGAGAAAGTTCACTATTTGCTGTTTCAGGAGTGCCTCCATTACTTTTCCCGCCACCAAGGTAAGGCTCATGGACCTGTAGTTTGACACTTCTTGCCTGTCACCACTTTTGTGTAGAGGTACGACATCAGCCATTCTCCAGTCCTGAGGAATCTCTCCTGTTTCCAAGGATCTGTTGAAGACATCCTTTAACGGTCCTGCAAGAACCTCTCTGAGCTCTTTCAGTATCCTGGTATGTATCCCATCCTGTTCCATGGCTTTGTCCACTTTCAGTTTAGCAAGTTGTTCTAACACCTCATCTTCTGTGAATGGTGTGGTATCTACTTTATTCCCATTTTTATATTTGGGAATCACAGCTGGTCCATCTCCAGGATTTTCTTTAGTAAAAACAGAGCAGAAGTATTTGTTTAGCAATTTCGCTTTTTCAATGTCACTTTCCACGAGTCCTTTCCCAGCACTTCTGAGTCCTGAAATTCCAACTCTGATCTTCTTCCTTTCCCAAATATACCTGAAGAAAGTTTTGTCGCCACCCTTAACATTTTTAGCCATCTTTTCCTCTGCCTTTGATTTTTCTATCCTTATTTCTCTTTTAGACTCTTTGAGCTTGATCCTGTATTCATTTCTGTGTTCTTTTGTTTGCAAGCTTTTTATTTTGCAAAAGCTGTGTTTTTTGCCTTTATTTGAGCAGCCACCTCTTTGGAAAACCAAATAGGTTTCCTTCTCCTCTTGTTTTTATTTACTTTTCTTCCATATTTATCTGTTGCCCCTTTTATTGCCACCTTTACTTTAGTCCATTGCAATTCCACTTCCCTTATCTCTTTCCACCCCGTCATTTCCTCCTTTAGGTACTCGGCCATTTTATTGAAGTTAGTGTTTTCGAAGTTTAGGACTTTGAGATTGCTGTGATTAGCCTGTACCATGGCTTTTATCTCAAACCACACTGTGTGATGATCGCTGTTGCTCACAGGGGCACTCACGCAGACATTCGACATGCTATCACCGTTGGTGAGCACTAAATCCAACGTTGAGCTTTCCCTGGTTGGTTCCATCACCATTTGTCTAAGTAACGCATCTTGGAGAGCATCCACAATTTTTTTTGCTTCTTTCCAGATGTGCAGAAGGAGTAATCCAATCCACATCAGGTAGATTAAAGTCACCCAATATGATCGCTTCGCCCTTTGTTGCTATCTTGGCAATATCTATAATCAATTCGTTATCTCTCTCTTCAATTTGAGTCGGAGGTCTGTAGACTACAGCAATATGGATGGCAGTGCCATCTCCTCTTTCCAACGCAATCCAGAGCGCTTCTTTTTTTCCCCCATGTCCCCTGCATTTCAGTAGCTTTAATATTGCTTTTGACATACAAGGCTACTCCCCCTCCTTTTCCATTTTCTCTGTCTCTTCTGAATTGATTATAGCCAGCTATGGCTATATCCCAGTCATGCAATTCATTAAACCATGTTTCTGTAATGGCCATAATGTCCAAATCCGTTTCCACCATTAGGGCTTCCAGGTCTGGAATTTTGTTGGCTGAGCTTCGAGCATTTGTGCTCATTGCTTTCCAGCATTTACCTGGCTTGTGCGTATTTTGCATTGATTTTGTTCTGCCCACTTCTTCCCACTTGTTTTTGATGTGTGGTTTACAAGTGTGGCTGTTTCTGATGTTGTTCTGCTTTTGCAGGGGGTGGCATGCAGATCTTGACCTTCCAAATCCGTTACTCCCTTTTCCTAGTTTAAATGCATATACACATACTGCCTGAATTTTTCACTTAGGATTCTTTTCCCTGCGATGGATGAAGGAGAAGGAGGACCACACTGCTCAAAGACAGATATAAAATGGCATGCCTTATATTTGCCCAAACCCACCTTGAGAAACCACAATCCTTCTGTAGACAGATGAGACTAAACTTGAGCTCTGTGACTCAGACCAGCAATACATTTATAGGCGAAGATGTTTAGCCAAGGAAAGTCTTGTCCTACTAATCTGTTAGGTTTTTATGAAGTTGTGAACAAACAGGTAGTCAAAGGTTAGTTATTTGATATAGTGTTAACTGTGGAGGTTCTATAATGTGTGATTGTTTTTCTGCCTCAGGTACTGGAGGCCTGGAATGTATTAAAGGAATCATGAAGTCAGAGGACTACCAAGGTATTTTGGAGTTAAATGTGCTACCTAGTGTCAGAAAACTAGGCATGGGTCGAAGATCATGGGTCCTCCATCAGGACAATGACTGAAAACATACATCCAAAAGTACAAAAAAAATGGTTGAAAAGGAACAAATGAATGTTTTAAACTGGCCAGCAATGAGTCCTGATCTCAATCCAATCAAGAACCTTTGGAAAGAGCTGAAATCTACCATTGGTAAAAGGAATCCTAGAAACATTCATAAGCTGGAACAAATCACAGTTGAAGAGTGGGAGAAACTACCAGCAGACAGATAAGAAACTTGTATAAGGCTACAAGAAATGTTTTAGAGGCTGTCATCACTGCTAAGGGTTGTACAAACAATTATTAGTGAAGGGTGCCATTAATCCAGTCCAGGTCATATTTTGTTTTTTTTTCTTAGAAATTACTACATCTAAGTTGCACAGACATCTTTTTTTTGTTGTATAACTTTGAACATATTATTACAATATTTTGATGACAAACAGTTGGAATATTTCCAATTATTTCTCTTGATATTGTACACAACATACTTAAAATGCAAGGGTGCCAATAATGTTGAGCACAACTGTACATATGGAAAAGGAATCAGTGACGGAAATACAGCAATTTACACATTTAAGCGCCTGCATTTCACAACTTACACATGTAAATTCATGAGGCAATTTGCAAAAGACACCTAGATGCTGCTGGTTAACTACAGAGGATGCTACCTAACTTAATTCATTTTGGAGTGTGAAATAAACTAGGGGGATTAAGGAGGAAACTCCCTTAATACCTCCTGTGAAGGGCTGGCTAAAACACACAGTCCACAGTAGTCAGCGCTTATGAAACACCTAGCCACCACAGGCAAAAGTGAAACTGGATTTTCAGCACCAAATGCCAGGTATCCACTGGTGCTGAATAACTGCTTTTGCCACCGACCTCTATTGCTTTCTGGTCAATGCTGAAATTCAGCCGATAACTGGATAGCAAAACCACATAAAGTAAGGACAGCCACTGACCTGTCCTAATTTTATGCGGTTATCTATCCAATTAGTAGACTGAAGATTGCTGGGACCACCCGAACCCCAACCAAGGACCACCCTGGTATTCTGATTGTGCCAAGGTGGTCTGTGGGGATATACAGCAACATTGGCTCAGTGGGATTTGTATGGCTAGCAGATCCTGTTAACTACAAACCTTTTTGAATTTCGGCCCCACATATTTTATAAACCTACACGTGCCAGCAAGTAGATATTAATCCTAATGTGGATAATTTTATATGTGCATTCACTATGGGGGTCATTCTGTCCCACAAATAACGGGGATGGACCCCCATGCTTTTCACCCCTTCTGCCAGCCCTGGCAAAAGCCTCCCTATACGAACAATGCATTTGTATGGGGAGGCTTAGACGGGAGCAGGAGGGGGTGTTTCAGAGACAGAGCGAGGGAGGGGCATGGGCGGTCTGCAACTCTGAACGTACAGGGCCGATTCTGAAGTCGGCCCTGTATGCAGGGCCGGCCCGTCCATTGAGCAAGAATGTTTTTTGCACAGGGCCCCGCGTTTCAGGGGGCCCCGCGCAAAGAACATTCTGCTTTTTTTAAAAATGAAATTAAAAAAAAAAAAAAGGGGCTGCTGCCGCCGCGGCAGCATGGAGTGTCCCGCGGGGCCCCCTCTGCCCGGCTGAACTCTCCCGGCACGGCTGAAGCCCTCTGCTCCGGCTTGCAGATACGCGAAGGGAGAGTGTCTCCCTCGCGTCTCTGTTAAGCCCGCAGGGGCTGATGGGAAGCAGGGGGTGATGGGAAATTTTCCAACTGCCCCTGCGGGCTTAACAGAGACGCGAGGGAGACACTCTCCCTTCGCGTATCTGCAAGCCATAATCAGCCCCTGCGGGCTTAACAGAGACGCGAGGGAGACACTCTTCCTTCGCGTATCTGCAAGCCGGAGCATAGGGCTTCAGCCGCGCCGGGAGAGTTCAGCTTGGCAGAGGGGGCCCCGCGGGACACTTCATGCTGCTGCGGCGGCAGCGGCCAGCTTTTTTTTAAATTTTAATTTCCATGAGCCGATGGGGGGGGGGTTAGGACTGGCTGTGGGCTGATGGGGGGGTTAGGACTGGCAATGGGCTGTGGGGGGGTTAAGACTGGTAATGGGCTGTGGGCTGATGGGGGGGTTAGGACTGGCAATGGGCTATGGGTGGGTTAAGACTGGTAATGGGCTGTGGGCTGATGGGGGGGTTAGGACTGGTAATGGGCTATGGGGGGGTTAAGACTGGTAATGGGCTGTGGGCTGATGGGGGGGGTTAGGACGGGTAATGGGCGAAGGGGGGGTTAAGACTGGTAATGGGCTGTGGGCTGATGGGGGGTTAGGACTGGTAATGGGCTGTGGGCTGATGGGGGGGTTAGGACTGGTAATGGGCTGTGGGCTGATGGTGGCTGTCTGGAAATGGGGTGATGGGGGGTTAGGACTGGTAATGGGCTGGGGGGGGGTTAATACTGGTAATGGGCTGTGGGCTGATGGGGGCTGTCTGTAAATGGGGTGATGGGGGGTTAGGACTGTTAATGGGCTATGGGGGGGTTAGGACTGATAATGGGCTATGGGGGGGCTAGGACAGGAAATGGGCTGATGGGGAGGGGTTAGGACTTGAGGTGGGCTGATGTGGTTAGGACTGGTAATGGGCTGTGGGCTGATGGGGGGTTTAGGACTGGCAATGGGCTATGGGGGCTGACTGGAAATGGGCTGATGGGGTTAGGACTGGAAGTGGGCTGATGGGGGGTTAGGACTGGTAATGGGTTATGGGGGGGGGCTTAAACTGAAAATGGGGTGATGGGGGGTTAGGACTGGAAGTTGGTTGACGGGGGGCTAGGACTGGTAATGGGTTGGGGGGTTGCTAGGACTGGAAATGGGCTGAGCGGAAGGGGAGGCTTGAACTGCAAATAGCTGATGGGGAGGGTGCTTGGAATGGAAATGGACTGTGAGGGAAGGGAACTAGGACTGAAAATGGGCTGATGGAGCAGCTAGGATAGGACTGGAAATGGGCTGTTGGGGGGAGCTAAGATTGGAAATGGGCTGTGGTGGGGGATTGAATTGAAATGGACTCATGGAGGGGCTAGAACTGGAAGTAGGCTCATGGGGGGGCTTGGACTGGAATTGGGCTGAGTGGAGGGGAGCTATGATTTGACATGGGCTGATGATGGGGCTAGGAAATGACTAGAAATGGGCTGATGGGGGGGCTAGGATTGGAAATGAGCTGATGAAGGGACTCAGACTGGAAATGGATGGAGGAGCTAGGACTGGAAATGGGCTGATGGGGGGCTAGGACTGGAAATGGGCTGATGCAGGGACTAGAAGGGAATGGATGCTGGGTGAGACTGGAACTAGAAGGGAGCTGATGTTGGGGGAGGATTAGAATGGGATGGGGCTGGGAGAGTAAAATGGAGAGGGGAAAAATATTTTGTGTGGGAGGGATGAAAAATCTATAATTGGCCGGGTATTGGGAGAGTAAGTGGGGATTGAGGATGGAGGGGTAAAATTTGTGAGGATGAAATAGGAATGAGGAAAGAGCAAAAGGAGAAAGATTAGTATGTTAAAGCAGATGTAGAGAGAGAGAATGGAAAAAAACTAGAAGAGAGAAGAAAGGACAAATGGACAGCAGATGATGGAGAGTTAGCAGAAAACATGAAGAAACCAGAAGAAAGTGGCTGGACCAATTGCAACTGAAAAAAAAATGCACAAAAGGTAGAAAGATATCTCTTTATTTTGAATTTATTAACTGGAATATGAAAGCTCTGGGAAATGTGCATCATTAACGTCTGTGCTTTGTTTGGTACAAGAGGAAATTAATTTATAGTTTTATTTCTACAGTGTTGTTGTACATTCCAAGTTTGGCTTTTGGGGTTCCCAGTTTAATTATTGCCTTCCTGTTTCTAAATTGTGATTCCTTGTTTGGTGATGGTCTATGTTCTGCATGTGTAACTGAACTGAGGTATTCTGTTTATGTAATTCCTATTTGACATTGCCACTTGTTCTCTTTCCCCAGTATTCTCTGAAATGTATTGGTTTAATATTTGCAGTGTTGCCTTTTGATAGGTAGGGTATGGTGCTTTGTGAGTCCTGGTAATGCTGTCAGGATACGGCGGGTTTGCTATGGGTTCTAAATGGGCAGCGTTTGTAGTAGTTCCTAATGTGCCTGGCGGTTGGCACTGGATTATAGTAATGTAGAAATCTTTTAGTCTTTCTTTATCCATACACTCATTAAGAGACATGTTTACTAAAAGTTAGTGTATGGTAACATTATGCAAATATTTATGCAAATAAGGTCACTTATTCAAATGAGGCCCCACACCTAGTCTCCGCACATGGCCCCACACCCCCCTTGGGCCGCCCCTGCCTGTATGTCCGGGGCCATGAACTTAGATGGGGGACTTATTCCACCGCAAAGGTGGAATAAGTTCCTCTGGATATCAGGGGATCCTGTCGCCAGCTGGGAACAAAAGGTAAGGGGGTGCAGGAAATTCGCCACAGCCAGACCCTGGCCATGGGAGGCTGGATAGAGGGTCCAGCTGCAGGGAACTGAATTGGTGGCAGCTGGCATTTGCGACTCCATTCAGAATCTTGACTGAGGTAGCTGGGCAAGTGGTTGTGCGTGCAGGCTGAACAGAATCTGGTCCCAGCATGCACGTTCAGGCCCTAGACCAGATTCTGATCCTGCGGGCACATCTAGCCCTGCGGGTTCAGAACCGGGTCTACCTCTGGGCGTCCCGATTCCGATCTGCCGCACAGGGGCCTTGATGCCCACACTGGAATGTGCTTCCACATGAAAAGGTGAACACACGTGTAGATATTTGTCCTGTGTAGACCATGCATCCATGATACATCCTCAAAACTTCCACATACTAAGACTATCAGAGTGGAGGAGTAGCCTAGTGGTTAGAGCAGAGGCCTGTGACCTGCAGAAATTAGGGTTCAAATCTGACTGATACTTTATGATCTCAGGGAAAGTCAAATTTAGATTACAAGCGCTTCAGGGATAAAATAATTACTGTACCTGTATGTGACTTGCCCTGAATTCAGCTAAATAATAAACCCACATGCAAATTGGATCCTTTCTGAAATGACCATTGACATGGGCATGTGTTTTATAAGGCTTCAAAAATAACCCTCATCATCCTTTACATACAGTATATCAAAAAGAAAACCATTAAACACCTCTATATTACAAACAGCCTCCTCCTCCCTACCTCCAGCGATTAATATGAAAAGAATTAGGGTTATCACATCTAAAATCAGCTGCCAGTTAGCAATCTTGAATGTTCTCCAAAATGATTAAGCAAGAAGAAAGGGCCGGTGCCGTCCCCGGCTTTGACAAGGGGCAGATGACTCCATGCGCTTTAGTTAAGCATGTGCACGCTTACTATTCAGAGGAGTTATGTACAAAAGCCCACTGCTAAGCTTTTCTTCACGCCTCAGTGTCAAACTGTAGCAGAGTGCCGATTTGGATTTATGTAAATCATGACATTGACGTATCCCTCTGAATATGACAGATATCTGGACAGAAATGTTCCTAACAAGTTAAAATCCTTCAGTGATAGAGCTTTCATCACCTCCCCGGAAACGTCTTCTGGTCCTTGACCACACCTACCACCTCCCTGTCTGTTTAACATAAAATACCATCACTTTTAGGAGGTACAAATCCTCTTAGGACTTAAACATCAGCAGTATCTCACCGTTTGCTCTGTGCTGTATTTATTTTTTTCTACCTGGTTGTGACTGGATGTTGTTCTTGTAGGTTTCCCCTGCCTCCATTTAGCTCTGCCTCCAAGCTGTAACACAGCCATGCACACGTGACTGCGTCGAATCAAGGTAACCCTGGGAGACCTTTTAAAGCTGACACCAGCAGCATTCTGGGCCGCGAGTGTGCACTAAAGAAGTGCAACAAAGGAGCAGGTCCTGCTCCTTAGGCAAGGTCCTTGGGGCAACTCCAGAGATGACATTACTATCGTCAAATCTCCATGCATTCCTCGACCATTTTCTGGCCTTATGTTGCATCGTTGGCTCTTTGTCGTGCTGTTGTTGTGGTTCGATGTGTTTTCTTTCACGATGGCTTCCATTCCTATCCACTTATGGTTGGCGTCCTCAACGCAAAGATCTACAGCCATTACTTTAGATTGCAGCAACCTTCTAATCTCAGTGCTTGTCCTCTTACATGGTTATCTTATACTGCACATGCTCCTGCTTTAGCCCCCCCCCCCCCCCCCACACACATATTGTCTTGCTAAACTGCCGTTCCTTAGGTACTAAGACTTTACTTGTCCATGATTTCCTAGAATCTCACTCTACTGATCTCTGTCTAACTGAGACATGGCTGAAGGAGGGTGAGGCCTCCTCCTGGCTATGTTTCTTTGTCTGCTCCTCGCTTGGACTATGGTAGTGGTGGGATAACAGTTCTTTACCGCTGCATTCTGCTGATCTCTACTGTTCACCTCCCAACCATGATCTATCCTGAACGTCTATTGTTCTGGCTAGATGGTTCTCCATCGCTGGTTTTTCTCTTGATCTATGCCCCCCCCCCCATCTCTACACCCCAACCTCTGGGATTCCCTTCGCCACACTCTCTCAGAAGTGTCCATTCTTTATCCTCATCTGATCATACTGGGTGACTAATACCCACTATGATTATCCCAGGTCCGATGACATTAGCTTGCTCCAGTTCCTTACAGACCTCTCTTTTTCCCAACATGTTTCCTTTCCAACACACAATGCGGGCCACATTCTTGATTTTGTATTTTCTTCTTCTGGGCTGTCTGATGCTTTCTCCTCCTTTTCCATATTGACACTTCCATAGTCTGATCATCACGCTGCATTTTTCCTTGTCTTTCACTTTCCAGCCACCAATGTACCTGGTTCTGCATCATCACACACTGGATGGCCTTCCAAGTTTGTTCGCAAAATTTCATCAGCCATTTGTAATAGTTTCCTTTCTGCTAATTAGATCTTTCCCTTAGACTTCTCCTCCCTCCACATGGGCTGCCAGGCCCACATGTGGTTCACATCATTATCTGGTGTTCTGGATCAGATAACTCCATTGCGCCCCTGTCATCATACTCTTCGAACCAAACATCCTTGATATCATAGGGGCCTCTCTCTCCTCTCTCCATTGCCGCCAGTTACATCCCTCTAAGTGCTATTGGTGGAAATACCCTTCTCCATCATCTCTTCAACACTTCAAACTCTCGTACCAACAATATTGTACTCAGGTCCATTCAGCAAAAAAGACCTACTATTCTGAGCTAATCATCTCAGCTCCACATTCCACTCATCAGCTATATCGAGTGGAGGAGTGGCCTAGTGGTTAGGGCAAGGTACCTCAGGCCAGAAGGTCAGGGGTTCAAATCCCACTAGAGGACAAGCAACCTTGGGCTGGAAGGACTGGGGTTTCTAGTCCCACAGGTGCTCCTTGTAGTCTTGGGCAAGCCACTTAACCCTCCATTGCCCATGTTCCCTGTAAATAGTTATCTCCAAGTTATAATGTCCTGTTCAATGTAATTTCAGTTTGTTCAATGTAAACCACCTGGATATCATGAAAGGTAGTATGTAAGAAATGTTAAATAAAATAAATAATATTCTGTCTTGAGTACATTGACAAGACCTCCTATGCTTCCCTGTCACCTTCTGTCCTTGTAAATTATTTTTCTGATAAAGTACAGACTCTCAGATCTGGCTTTCTAGGTTGCCCCCTGTCTTTGACCCCCTCCAAGCTCACCTATCTGAGCTAGAGACACCCTGGGATCATTGAGTAGTCCTGTCACCCTTCTGTCCCACTGCTGGGATTCTCTCTCTCCTATCACTGTTCTGAAACTGCTTAAGGTACTACAGGTTTTCCGAAAGACAACCTCAGTCACCGACCCGATTCTATCCTCCTGATTGTCTGTCCCATCGCTGGGCCTTTTTCCTTTTATTTTGTCCTTAACGAATAAGTGTCTATACACTGGCACATTTCCCAGTTCCTGGAAACATGCTACCATTCGACCTATTCTAAAAATCCCTCCACAGATTCCTTATTACCCTCCAACTATCACACAGTCTCAAACCTCCCTTTTTTATCCAAACTACTTGAAAAGCTTGTTTTCTCTCAACTTTCCACACAATTGGCTTAAATTCATGATTTTCATCCATGCCAATCTGGTTTCTGTTCAGGTAATAGCACCGAGACTATCCTGCTTTCCCTCATCAGTGAACTTCATCTGTACCACGATCGGGGTGACATTTCGGTGGTGGTTTCTATTGAAATTTCTGCTGCTTTCGATTTGATGGATCACTCTATGCTCCTTGCTCACCTTCACGACTTTGGTCTTCACAGAACAGTTGTATCTTGGTTCCACTCTTTTCTTTCTCAGCATTCCTTCTCAGTTTCGATTGGTGACATTTCATCTTCTTCTACTCCCCTTCCCTGTGGTGTTTCTCAGGGCTCGGTGTTGGCCCCCCTGCTTTTTAATATATTCCTGATACCTTTGCATAAAAGTGTGAAGATACACCGTGTTGCTGGATAATGTGAAGCAGACAATATTCTTCTTATCCATCATACAAACCCTGCATCTCCAGATTTGTCCTCTCTGAATGCCTGTTTGTCTAGCATTTCACAATTGCTTTCACTTAACTTTCTCCATCGAAGCCTTGCTAAAATCCACTGCACTTTGGGTAATCTTCAGTAGGCCCCCTCCCTCTTTAGCGCTCTTTCCCAGCCTGTCCTATCCCTTTGGTAGATACTATGCACTACGATGGTGTTGTACTAGACTTATCACTTTTGTTTAGAGCTTATATCTTCTCCGTTGTCCGTCGCTCCTTTTATTCACTCCATCAGATCCATGCCATTCGCTCCTTCCTTTCCCCTGCATCCCTAACCACTTTGCTCCTCTTGCTTGTAATATCAAAATTGGACTATTGTAAAGCCATTTATCTTGGTCTTCCACAATCTCAACTCTGCCATTTACAACTTGGGCAAAATTCAGCAGTTCGCATTTTATCACACACATCCTGGTTCGATCACATCACTCCTATTTTGATCCATCACTGGCTTCCCATTGCATCTCAGTTACAATATAAAAACTTTTGATTACAGTTTTCCATGCATTAAATTCAGGTTCTCCTCAATGCCTGTCTGATCTACTGCTTCCTCACTTTACTTATCACTGCCTTCGTGATATTCATGCAAACAGACTCAATCTTCCCTCTGCAAATCAGGCCCACCTCATGTCCACCCGTTCGACTGCCTTTTATTTTCTGGCACCTGCGTCATGGAACATGTTACCTCAAGCTCTCAGATTAGAACTGTCATTTGCAAATTCTAAGACCATGTTAAAGACCCATTTATTTAACCAAGCTTATAAAACATACCAGTACCCTGACTCATAGCCCCTGGATCTCTTCTATTACCTCTGTTTACTACTTACCTCCCTTTCAGGCCGATGCAGAAAACCGGTGCTAGATGCACATTGTTTTAACGCCAAATACAGCAAGATAGGGCATGCAAATGACCCCTGCGTTAACCCTGTGCATGCAAATGAGCCATCACAGAGTTAAACTGGGAGAGCAAGCCGAACACATGCGCACAAGAAGTCTGCGCTGATTTGGCTTGCTCTCCGGGCATTGCGGGGCCCCTGACAGTATTTTGATGGCATTGGAGGATGATCGCGGCATCAGGAAAAGCCCCTGATGCCATCAAAATACTGTTGGGGGCCGTGCCCAACAATAAAATTATCCCTGGTAGTCTAGTGGCCCCTTTCCTGCCCACTATATAAAATAAGAACCTGGTGGTCTAGCGGCACTTTTCCCCCACCCCCGCACTCCTCTATATTAAATAAAAAACAAAACCTGGTGGTCTAGAGTCCCCACAATAAAATGATCCCTGGTGGTCTAGCGGCCCCTTTCCCCCCTAAATAAAAGAAGAATCTGGTGGTCTGGTGGTCCCCAGGATGCACCATGTGGGGCTAGACACCGCCATTTTGCACGATGGCCGACACAGAGTGGGAGCGCGTAGGCAGCGCTCCTACTTACGTGCATTTGGGGGCCTCCAGACCACCGGGGGGGGGGGGGGGAGAAAGAGGTCACCAGACCACCAGGTTCTTCTTTTATTTAGTGTGGGGGGGAGGGGCCACTAGACCAGATTCTTTTATTTAGGGGGGGGGAAGGGGCTGCTAGACCACCAGAGATCATTTTATTGCAGGGCACGGCCCCTGACAATATTTTGATGGCAACAGGGGCCTTTCCTGGTGCCATCAAAATACTGTTAGGGCAAACATTAGAGGTTTACTTCCACTCAGACCCTGCAGTAAAACGTTTGGTGCTATGGCTGGTTGTGAAATCATCTCCACCTGTCTCTGCATCGGGTTTAGCCATGGCTTGCATATTAGCCCAGGAGATTAAAAATATATCTAAATAATTAAGGATACATTTAAATACATGTGGTGTTAATTGGGCGCTAGTTTTTCCGCTGGCATTTACGTCTAATTTCCTGCATATAAACGATTGTTAAAATATGCTTAAACATGGCATTATGGGCTATAAAGCCCGTGCTAGCTCTCTTCATCGGCCTATAAGTGTGTATGAATGTGTATCTGTCCCGTCTAACCATTGTAGTTTTTTTTCTGAATTTCTACTTTTAACTTTTGTTTTTAAATTGTAAACTGCTCTGCTGTGTTTTTATTGAAGGGCAGTCAATCAAATTAAATAATCCATAAACCATACTACAGCTGCATCAGGCTTCCAAGGAGGCTAGGGGTAATCAGCAGAGAGCAGTCATTGGTACAATCATAACATCAACGTGCAGGGGACAGCTGGATGTTCAGACAACAGTCTTACTAGTTTTGGTGGGTGTTTGGGTTATTGCAAAGTTTGGTGATGAGACACAAGAGGGAACCTGGATGTTGTGTGTGACTTGTAATAATCAAAGGAGGAAGGCAGTGCCTGGAAAGCACCAACAGCAGAGGCAGTAGGAGCAAATCAAATCATGCTTAGCACAGTGGTAGGAACAAGTCAGAGGTCAGATGAAGGACATGGGAGAGGGAGTGCTGATTTCTGTAAGGGAATTTTTGTGCCTATCTACTCTAACTGGCATAGAATCTGAGAGGAAGACAACTGGGCAGATTGAATGGGACAACTGATCCTTATCTTCCATCATCTACTGTATTTTATTTTATTTATTTATTTAGTAGACATTTGTATACCGCTACTTCCTACGATCAGCAGCGGTTTACTTTACACATCAGGATGGACTGTACAGGACAGTAATTTGCAAGATATACATTTTGATTAAAAAGGATTTGCACACAACACAGTAGTTAGGTCACTGAGCTTACACTTGATTGAGTGTGTGTATAACAAAGAGTCTGGCTTCCCACCTATCGCCATCATGTAGAAGGGAAGCCAGACTCTTTACAGCCTTTGTTTTGCTTTATGTGGGGTCTGCTTTTTAAAAATCCTCTCCTCAAACCCCCTCGCCCCCACTGTACCTTGTGACTTCAACACGGTTCTGAATTGGCTGATAAACTCCTCGACATGCTCATGAAACCCTTTTCCTGAGGTGGTTTCTGTATCCAGTTCAAACTTCTCCTACTGACTTAAAAGTGCATTCATTCTGTTGCTCCTCACTACCTTTTCTCTCTTAATCTGTTCCTACACCCCTCCCTCGGGAACTCTGCTCTTCTGACGGATTGCTTCAATTTGTGCTCTTCTATTCTACTGTTAACTCCAGACTTCAATCCTTTCACCTTGTTGCTCCATATGCCTGGAACAAACTACCTGAGTCTGTGTGTCAGGCTTCATCTCTGGCCCTTTTCAAATCCAGGCTGAAAACTCATCTCTTCGGGGTCGCTTTTGGGTCCTGATCTGCTTAGTCTCCTATGTGTTTCCTTACCATTCCCCTAGATATATCCTTGTCCACAGCTGCTTGGGTAGTCTATATTGACTAGATTGTAAGCTCTGATGAGCAGGCACCATCTCTCATACGTATGCTGCATACACCTTTTAGCGCTATACAAATGACCAGTACAAGTAGTAACTAGGCTCTTTAAGGCTGTGGAAATCAGCTTTTTTCACTCCATGAGACACCTACAGTATCCAGTCACAGCTGAGGCACATGGGTTCATGTGTTACCTAACATTAAAAGTGAGATCTACGTAACTTTCATTTACTTTATATGCATGCATAAATACGGACCTTAAGTCCTGACATGTTCGACATAGACTTTCATCCTTTTTGTGGTGGATAACGCAGGAATCAATTGAACTTGGCTAATGTTAATGTCATTCTGAGCCTGTCACATAAAAGGCAACATCCCTTATACTTCAAACAGCATTTGTGACACACGTTAATATTTATTTATTGGCTTTTGATGTACCTCTATTCGAGCAATAGTTGACATCATAATGGTTTTAAATTCAAGTACGGGGGGGGGGGGTTTTACACACGAGCCCGAGCAGGAAAGGTTGCCTAAGGTGAGTGCTCTATAGACCCCCCCCCCCCCCCCCCCGCCAAGAAAGCATGCTCCTTGCTTGCCGATGGAGCGACCAGAACATCAGAAATAAATCTTAAACAACAAAGGTATCTTTCGGTAGGACTCTAGTTTGAACCTGACCGCAGCAAGGCAATTGGTGCTTGGAGCTGCCTCCGTGGCCCTCCGAGCTCTCCCGCTCTGCTCCTCACCATTTGGCTGCGTTGCCACCACTGCTCCCTGACATCTGAAGCTGTGGTGACCCCGCCGATCTGGAGCCTCTGTTTCCCAGCATTAGGAAAGGCATCTGCCCCTGCATGAAGCTGTTTACTTAACTGTGCTGGGTTCAGGAGAAGTGCTGCGGCCTGAACGGGCGCATGCACGCATGTGGTAGACCGAAAGAGGGGCGGTGAGTCCTGATGCACTATTCCTGCGTCACAGCGTTTCCCCATAGTGTTTTCATTCCTGTGTGGGGTGCGACTGGAGCTGCTGCCTACTGATGGCCCCCTCTGTGCTCAAGTGTGGACCAACTTGGTAGCGGGACAGTCTGTGCAGCGTGGAAGCTGACGGCCATGAATCAGCATGGGCTGGGCATGCTGATTTGAAGGGCCTGTGGTTCTTTTTGTGCATCAACTGATCCAGGCTTACGATTGTCATCTGAACCTACACCTAAAGACTGCCTGATATTGAGATCCCCATTGCAGCTGCATAAGTACCTCCATGTTTGTCTTTGCTTTTTCTCTTCTATGTCATAGAGTGGGACACAACAGCAACTCAATGGGGCAGCAGGGGAGCAGGCCTCTTTTCATTGTTTTTCACCATCTACCAAGACCCTTGTAGCAGGTACTCACTAAATAGGCCCTGGGATGAGCGTTCAGTACAGTTGTGGTCGAGAGAGGTCCAGAAGCTTGTAGTGCCCAAAGGAGAAGGAGGCAGCTCGTTACAAGGGGACAGAGGCAAGAAAAAGGGGGCAAAGCACATGGCTAAACTCTGCAAATGAGTGAGCACTACTACATTGGAAAGGGGACAGTTCTGATTGTTGCGTTTCCTCCTTCACCCAGCTAAACCCTCTAAAAAGGGCTGAGAAATACTCTCCTTTGTTTCTAGCCGGGGTGTAACAGGCATGTCTGATAAAGGAACTTACACGGCAGCGTTAGTCTACTTTTCTTGTATGACAGATTCAGGAGCTACAACCTCAATATCTTCTGATCCAACAAGGGGTAGTGTCCCTGATCCTGAGAGCTCATGTACTGCAACCAGACTGCTGGCATTAACCTTTAAAAACCTTTAAAAAGGAGATAGAGCAGCTTTTAAACTAGATAATAGGGGAAAGCCAACAGTCGCACAAGAGCGGATGGTTCGTAAGAATGCATCCTTGAAGGATACTACCAAAAGTAGAGAGGTTCCAAAAACGAGTAAAGTAGCCCAAATGCCCTTGAGTATGGAGCAGCTAGAGCTTAAAGAGTCCAAATTACCCCTGCCTACCAACAGCCAAACTAATATGAATAAAATACAGTCTCTTAAATGCTTGTATGCAAATGCTAGAAGTCTAAAAACTAAGATGGGAGAGAGAGAATATATAGCACTAAATGAGAGGTTAGATTTGATTGGAATATCAGAGACATGGTGGAAGGAGGACAACCAGTGGGACACTGATACCTGGGTACAAACTATATCGTAATGATAGAGCTGATCAAATTGGTGGAGGGGTTGCGCTCTATGTTAGAGAGGGCATTGAGTCAGAAAGGTTTAAAGTTTTGCAGGAAACAAAATTTGCTGTAGAATCTCTATGGATTGAAATTCCATGTAAAAAAGGGAAGGCAATGACAGTAGGGGGTGTACTATCGACCGTCTGGCCAGAATGAACAAATGGATGATGAAATGCTCAAAGAAATCATGGAAGCTAACAAAAGTTACAGCACAATAATAATAATGGGTGATTTCAATTACCCCGATATCGACTGGGTCACTGTCACGGCAGGACATGCTAGGGAGATAAAGTTCCTAGATTAAATAAATGACTGCTTCTTCAAGCAGCTGGTTCATGAACCGACCAGAGGGGAAGCCATATTGGATCTAGTCCTTAGTGGAACACCAAATCTGGTGCAAGAGATAAGGGTGTTGGGGCTATTTGGCAATAGTGATCATAGCATGATCACATTTGATGTAATTAGTGGAGGAGGGATGGTAAGGAAATCCACAGTACTACCTTTTAACTTTCGAAAGGGAGACTGATAAAATGAGGAAAATAGTTAAGAAAAAACGAAAAGGAGCAGTTGCAAAGGTTAAAGACTTACATCAAGCTTGGGTGTTGTTGAAAAATACTATCTTGGAAGCCCAGACCAACTGTATTCCATGCTTTAAGAAAAGTGGAAGGAAGTCCATAAAACTGCCAACATGGTTTAAAGGTGAGGTCAGAGAGGCTGTTGTTGCCAAAAAAGCATCTTTCAGGAAATGGAAAAAAGAGCCAAACGACGAAAACTGGAAACAGCACAAGCACTGGCAAGTTAGATGCAAGGCATTGAAAAGGCAGGCAAAGAGAAAATTTGAGAAGAAGCTTGCTGTGGAAGCAAAAACACATAATAAAGACTTTTTCGGGTACATTCATAGCAAAAAACCTGTGAGAGAGTCAGTTGGTCCATTAGATGATAGAGGGGTTTTTTTAAAACTTTTTATTAATGCATTCCAAATACAAATATCACATAATTAGGCAGATCAAGCAAAAAAAAAAAATATCACTAAGAAAATATAAGCAACTTGAAAACTACCACATAGTCCACATCACGAAGAGCACAACATTATAACATACCAAAGCTTAAACCAATTAAGGCTACATCTCCTAACCTTAGAATATAGAAAGACTAGGGGACATGCAATGAAGCTACAGGGTAAACTATTTAAGACTAATAAGAGAAAATATTTTTTCACTCAACGTGTAATCAAACTCTGGAATTTGTTACCGGAGGATGTAGTAAAGGCTTTTAGTGTAGCTTGGTTTAAAAAAGGTTTGGACAAGTTCCTGGAGGAAAGGTCCATAAACCATTATTAAGAAGGGACCCAGGATATCAATGCTTGTGGAACCTGTGTCTTTTGGGGAAACTGCTAGGTACGTATGACCAAATTGGCCACTGTTGGAAATAGGATACTGGGCTTGATGGATCTTGGTCTGACCCAGTATGGCATATCTTATGTTCTTATGTTCAAATGCATTTGAGGTGCCATAATCAACACTTTTCTGCTTTGGCATGTTATAACTGCTCTGGAGAGGTGCTTCTGCCTAAGGGAGGGGAGCTGATGAAACCAAGGTACAAACATTTTACAAAATCTACAGTGTTGATACCTTGCTCTCTGTCCCCGAATCAGGTCTCTTTACATCCTTATGTTGCATCAATAATGCAGAGTTATTTAAATTCCCATGTCTACTCAAATTATTTTTGCCCATTGGTAACTTGGTGCACTATGGACCCAAATTTCAAAACTGCTGATATTCATATGCCACAGTGGTTAGTCATATCTGGTTGGAGCTGCTACTGGATATCTGTAAGTGACAGCAAGTATCCTCTTAATACGATTTGCAGCCAGGACTTGCCCACTGCAGCCTCTGTCTGCTTTTCATGCAGCTTAATTTGTCAGGAGAAGGGCCACTAAAAGCTGCGGTAACCAGGTAAGTGCTGTCGCGTAACTAGTTAACATCTGTACTGCCCTATACTACTGCCAGCAGCAGCACCGTCAGAGTCTGCCCCCCTTAGCCGGTTGGCCTCCCGTTGGCTAGCTGGCTAAGGGTTTGAATATAAGCCTGTAACTTTCTAGAATGAACAAACTTTCCCTCCCTCTAAGAAAAGGACGAGGATGGAAAAAGATAGTGGGGGAGGTGCAAAAATCACAGTATGTGGATAAATTAAGGCATTCGTTTGCTGGATGAACAGACTACAGTGAAACTGGACGGAATCTAGTCCCCCCCCCCCCCCAATTCAGAAAATGCTGTTACATTTCCTTTACAATAAACACATTAGTTAGCAGCAGAAAGAGCTTATCACCGAATAAAGCCAAGTTTTCCTTTAATAGATTTAAGGTTTTGTATGAAATATTTCAATCGTACCTCACAAAATATAAAACATTGTTCATTTAGAAGCTGGTACTTATATTCAGTGTCGCTGTCTGGATGGGTATCTGTTCAGTGGCTGGATATTGGATAATATTTTTTAGAACTTCCACTGCAGTGTCCATAATCTAGCCCAAGATTATACAGATTGGAGAGGGCAGGGGGTATTCAAAGGAATTATGGTCCTGGCTTTGAATATCCAGGTTTAAGGTACAGAGGCAGCGGCTAGTCGCTTTAGCAGTGCTAGTCACCATCACTGAATATCGAGCCCCTAGCCTCTCGTTGTTTAGAAATTTAAAATGATCCGATATTATCTGTACAATTTTTTTTTAAAATATACGGATATGAAAGTTAAGCATCAGTCACCCAGTGCCAACACGTAACTCCTACTAAATGTCAGATGGAAGATAACTCAGCCAGATCATGATGCTCTCGGCCAGCCAGTCCCGTAGAAGGTAATTCTATAACAGGCTGTGTGGCAGATATGTGCTGACAGTTTCCTAAGGAAAGGCAGGTGCATGTTGCCCCTCTGGAAATTACCACATGGAAGATACCCGCACGCATTTACATCTGCTATTTAGTATGCATATATCCCCAGCTTTTCTTCATATTTTATAAATTACGCACTTTCATGCTAATCCCACCCCAACCCCATTTAAGGAGCATCTCTGTTCAGGTCAAATACATATATGAATATTTATGCTCGCTGTATAAGTTTATTTCTGCACGAAGCACACTGTTTTGCCCACAGAAATGCCTTTTAAAATTAGTCTATAGCAAATAGGCCAGACTATCAAGAATTAGAATCATTCACAGTATTGTTAGAATTCTAATTCTTCCCATTATTCAACTCTTATTATGTTTATGTCCTTTTAAAGTCTTTGTGTCTTTTCCCTCTCACACTTCTAATCTCATCTCTTTCTCCCTTCCCCTTCTACCTTTTATTTCCTATCCTCTGCTTTGGCCCTTCTTTTTCATTCTCTTGCCTTTTCGCCTTGTTCCTTTATTTTGTTTCTTCCTCTTTCTGCTCAAATGCTCTGTCCATTAGATTTTCTGCAACAGAAGGCAAAGCAAAAGTGATTTAGAAGCTTTTGCAACAACAATAAAATGCTGATTCTTGGTCTGTTCAACTGAGATCAATTCCTTGGAGCGTGAGCCTGTTTCATCAATGCAGCAGACAACATCTGTCAATAAGGATGACCTCTGCCATCTCTAGCTCAGAAACTACATATGTGTACCAGAAGGATGAAAGGCATTCTCAGCAAGGTATTTTTTTTATCAGTTTATCAGATTTTAATAGCACAATAAATTATGCCAGCTGTTTTCCTTGCATTACAGCACCCTGAAAAAGAAAAGTAAGTACAACGATTTGCAAAACATGGAAATCTTGACATTTCAAATATACCAAAATGCATTTAACTGGTAAATAAGCCTGCAATGTTTCTGTAGAGTTCAACATAGTTCATCCTCCTTTACTATCAGAGCTTAGAAAATGCCATCTACCAAATTTGGAACATGCTGCAGTTTTGCAGATAGAAGAGTTTGAGCAAAAATATAAAAATGCAATGGGCCTAATATTCAAAAACACTTATGTAGTCCGTAACTGCTACCACCTCACAAGAGCTTTTCTAAAAAACTGCAGGCATCTACATGGATAACTTAAGTTTCTATGTGGCCACAGATATACATTTTAAATTGGGATAGGATTAGGGGTAGGATGGGGTGGGGTTAAAAGTTATACAGATGGTGGTTAAATTCAACTTCTCTCCACAAAATAACTCGTGTACTCATGTTTGAATGCAAATATTAGTATAAACTCTTTCTTTAGATTTCTGCAGGGATTTCAGTGCTCAGGTTTAAACATGTGAAGGCACATTTCAGAAAGGACATAGAGGAAATCATGTCAGGATTTGGAGTTTTCTGACAGTATTTTACAAGAGGTTGTGCAAAATGTAAAACAGCTGCAGGATAGCATAAGAACATAAGAACATAAGAAATGCCATACTGGGTCAGACCGAGGTCCATCAAGCCCAGTATCCTGTTTCCAACAGTGGCCAATCTAGGTCATACGTACCTAGCAGTTTCCCCAAAAGACACAGGTTCTGCAGTGCTTGTACTAGGCCAAGCATTGATATCCTGGGTCCCTTTTTAATAGTGGTTTATGGACCTTTCCTCCAGGAACTTGTCCAAACCTTTTTTAAACCCAGCTATACTAACAGCCCTTACTACATCCTCCGGTAACAGATTCCAGAGTTTGATTACACGTTGAGAGAAGAAATATTTTCTCCTATTTGTCTTAAATAGTTTACCCTGTAGCTTCATTACATGCCCCCTAGTCCTTCTATATTCTGATAGCGTAAACAATTTATCCACGTTTATCCGTTCCACTCCATTCATTAATTTATACACCTCTATCATATCTCCCCTCAGCCGCCTCTTTTCTAGGTTAAAGAGCCCTAACCTTTTTAGCCTCTCTTCATAGGAGTAGCCTTCCATCCCCTTCACCAATTTGGTGGCTCTTCTCTGTACTTTTTCTAATAACTCTATGTCCTTTTTAAGATACGGTGACCAGAATTGCACACAATATTCAAGGTGCGGTCGTACCATGGAGCGATACAGAGGCATTATAATATCCTTTGTTTTATTCTCCATCCCTTTCCTTAGGATACCTAGCATTCTATTTGCTTTCTTGGCCGCCGCTGCACACTGGGCGGAGGGTTTTAACATGTTATCCACGATGACTCCTAAATCTTTTTCCTGGGTGGTGGTTTCTAATGTGGAGCCTTGCATCTTGTAACTATAGTGTGGGTTGTTCTTTCCTAGGTGCATAACTTTGCACTTGTCCACATTAAATTTCATCTGCCATTTGGATGCCCAGTCTTCCAATTTATCCAGATCCTCCTGCAGTTTTCCACAATCCTCTTGGGTTTTAACAACTTTAAACAGTTTTGTGTCATCTGCAAATTTGATTACCTCACTAGTTATTCCCTTTTCCAGGTCATTTATGAATATGTCAAAAAGTAGCGGACCCAGTACAGATCCCTGGGGTACTCCACTATTCACCTTTTTCCATTGGGAATATTGGCCATTTAGCCCTACCCTCTGCTTTCTATCTTTTAACCAGTTCCCGATCCACAATAGTACACTGCCTCCTATCCCATGACTTTTTAGCTTCGCCAAAAGTCTCTGATGGGGGACCTTGTCAAAAGCTTTCTGAAAGTCCAGATACACTATATCAACCGACTCACCTTTGTCTACCTGTTTATGCACACCTTCAAAAAAACAGATCAGATTAGTAAGACAAGATCTGCCTTGTCTAAAGCCATGTTGGCTGTCTCCCATTAGGCCATGACTATCTACATGCTGTGTAATTTTGTTCTTTATGATGGCTTCTACCATTTTCCCTGGTACTGACGTCAGGCTCACCGGTCTGTAATTTCCCGGGTCACCCCTGGAACCCTTTTTAAAAATTGGTGTTACGTTGGCGACCCTCCAATCTTCAGGTATTACAGATGATTTTAATGAAAGTTCACAGATTACCAATAACAGGTCTGCAATCTCATATTTCAGTTCTTTCAACACTCTGGGATGTATACCATCCGGTCCAGGTGATTTGCTACTATTCAGTTTATCAAATAGTTGTAATATATCTTCCCGGTGTAGCGATATTTCTCTCAATTCCTCTGCAGTATCACCTTTAAATACCACTTCAGTCTTGGGTAACACCCCTACATCTTCCTCAGTAAAGACCGAAGCAAAGAATTCATTCAGTCTATCTGCTATAGCCTTGTCTCCTCTTACTGCCCCTTTTACCCCTCTATCATCTAATGGTCCAATTGACTCTCTCACAGGCCTTTTGCTACGAATGTACTTGAAAAAGTCTTTATTTCGTGTTTTTGCTTCCGTAGCAAGTTTCTTCTCAAATTCCCGCTTTGCCTGCCTTATCAATGCTTTGCATTTAACTTGCCAGTGCTTGTGCTGTTTCCAGTTTTCATCATTTGGCTCTTTTTTCCATTTTCTGAAGGTTGCTCTTTTGGCAGCAACAGCCTCTCTGACCTCACCTTTAAACCATGCTGGCAGTTTTTTGGACTTTCTTCCACTTTTCTTAATGCGTGGAATACAGCTGGTCTGGGCTTCGAGGATAGTATTTTTAAATAACACCCAAGCTTGCTGTAAGTCTTTAACCTTTGGAACCGCTCCTTTTAGTTTTTTCCGAACTATATTCCTCATTCTATCATAGTCACCCTTTTGAAAGTTAAAAGGTAGTACTGTGGATTCCTTTACTATCTGTCCTCCACTGATTAAATCAAACATGATCATACTATGATCACTATTGCCAAGTGGTCCCAACACCACGTCTGGCAGAAGAAATGATTTTATGAAGTTGCAGAGGGCAAAAAGCCATGGAATCCCCCTCCCCCACCTAGACATGGGAGCAGCCTCTTTAAATCTCTACTCAGGCACAGAGGACATACCTAAGTAAAGACACAAAAGACGGATTATCCTACGCAAAACAAGAAAAAGCAGATCTACCTATGTATATAGTTACTTTGTTACTTATTGTTAGACTAATGTAAATAGTTCCCTGTTCAATGTAATTGAATACGTACCGTTCTGTACAGTTCAAAGCTTTGTTTATTGTAAACCACATTTGATCTGCTGGAAAATGCGATATAGAAATTTATTATAAATAAATACCTAAGTCAGCAGCACTGGTTGGGCCCCTCTGCGATCACTGAACTGACATGTAGAACATTCTCTGTGCCGTTCCCCGACTCCATCCCACCCCCATCAGATGTCCAAGTCCCCTTCCCCCTACCAGCATTGATTCCCCCAACCACCCTCAAAGTACCTCCGATCCCCCAAGCCACCTTATTTAAATCAGCCCCAATTCCCCCGCCTCCTCCCCAAAGCATAGCAGTCAAGACTCCCCCTGCAGTCAACCTGATCCCCCTCCCCCTTAAGGTCCCCCCATATGTACTTTGAGCCAGAGGGTTTAATCTTTCCACATTAACGGAAAGAAAGTTCTCTCTCTTTCTCCTGCTTGAATCACACCAAGAGGATGCAGCTGTTAAGCAAATCTATCCAGGATGAAATAAAACCAGTAGGAACCCTCCTGAAAAACTTATGTCGAAATTTTAGTCCCAATGGCTTTGCCATTCTGTGGCACTTCCAGGAACTGATCTTGGCCATCCGCTGAGGGCACTAGGTCTGGTCGACCCAGGGGCCTATAGTGGGACAGGTATCTGGTCGGCCCAAGGGCCTATAGTGGGACAATCCAGCTCTTAGACAGAGGCGCTATCTTGTGGCAATGATGTCTAGCTAACTGTTCTCAGAGAAGTAGCCGTCATACAAAACGGGATCTGCAGGGGTTCCACAGCAGCAGAGTCAAACAGCACTAATGACTCTTAGTGAGGCCAGGATCCAGCTCTAGTGTTATGCTAGGAGATCCGGATGGAGAAAGGGTCAGTAGCTTTGAGGCAGAGCCGTTATGAAGATGGGGTTCAGCTTAGTGGAGATCAGCACCTATGAGGATGGGGTGGTCCTGGAGCACTCTTAACTACAAATCTGCAGCTAAAGGATCTGAGGGAGCTGTGGCTGTAGGAACCCTGCACTAGGACCCCAAGATTGGAGGCAATACCCATCACCTTTTTGTTTTTGGTTTCAGGGCAGGGACTCTGTACTGAGAAGAGTTTCCGGAGAAGTTAAGTATGACCTTCACACCAGAGCTGTGCATTCTCAGCACCAGGATAAAGAAGGAGCCAGCATTGACAGTATAAATAAGGGCAGGGCTGACAAGTGGCTGATGCCCAGGGTTCCCTTCAGCAGTAGAACTCAGTGATTTTAGCTTGTAAGGATCAATAGAGATCATCCCCTAATTGATGAGCAACTTGGGGCTCACTTCCGTGCAGGAGCCAAGGTAGGTTGCATAAGGTAAGGTAAGACCTCCATGCCAACATCTGAGCAAAACTGTTCTCGACTTCGGTGCCTTGGCTGAGAGTTACGCATTGCAAAGAACTCTCAATAGGTATACGGGGGTGGAGGGTACTTGAGGCACTGATATCATCAGTCCCTAGGGGCCTGCTGGCACAAGACAGTATACAGAGAATCAGCCTGCGCCATGTGGCAGTGGCAGTGCTTCATTAGGTTTATGCTGGCTAGCGCGTTGGTGCATCCATTGTGCTCTTCGGTAGCATTTGTTGGCTGAGTGCAGTGGCTGCTTGAGTCTCAGTCTGCACCAAGGGTTTGAGACTGGATGGCAGTGACCATGCATTTGGAGTGGTGACTATGCTGCACCCAGAGTGAGCAGTGCACACCTGCTGGCAGTGAGTCTGAGCCCAGCAGCAGGCTGTGGGAGTCAACCCCAAAGGAGTCCTGCCACAGCTACTCCGGGGGGGGGGGGGGGAAGACACTGGATCTGATCCTGAAGGCTAGTATGGCACAGGCCACATGTGATGTGGGCTGGAAAGGTTGCCATTGTCTTGAGCTCAGGGGAGGAAAAACGTCTTGCAATGAGGGTCATGTTCTTATCTTTTCAAGATCCAAACAGTTGATTCATCCAACCAGGGATGGAAGAAGTCCCCAGATGGCCTATCTGCTCTTCTTTACTACACTGGATGAGGAGAGTAAGGAGAATGCAATACGTAGATGAATAAATAAATACAAGGAGAGAAGAGAAATCCATCGACCTGACTGGGTGGATAGAAGAAACTGAGGAGGAAATGGATGGGCACTATGGATGGCGGTGCCGGGCACATGCTTATAAAGGTCTTTCTAGGATTTTCTGTGCTTCAGGAGAGCTAATCAGTCCGTAGCATCACTGGGTGGCATTGCCTACGTGTGGCTAACTCATGCTGCTTGTCCATGGAGAAGAGATGATGCATTTATTGTAGGAGCAATAAAAGTTTTAAGACCAGCAGAGAATGAACACAACTTAATAGTCTCTGAAACTTGCCACTTCAAGCATTCATTAACCTTATTTCCACCCATTTACTTGTTATTTTTTCTTTAGCTAGATTTCAGTTCCTTTGGTACTTTCTGATCTTTTAAAAATAGAAGCACAAAAAAAATACAAATTATAAAATATTTCTATTAGAAACATTTCTCTCTTTAGAGCTGAAAAATGTTAGGCCATGAAACAATTCAATCATTTTTAAAATGGCCTTGCAGTCAACTTTAAGATTTTAGGAAAAATGTTTTAGACAGTGTTTAATGTTTCAGACTTTCATTATATACCATTGCTGTCTAAAAGCTTTTGACGTGACCTTTTTTTTAAGGGAGGCATTTTCATAATTTCCCAATATCAAAGACTTCTGCATGTAGTTATGGAAAGTTGATGCTGAGAAAGGGGGCAGGCCTCCAAATCTCTTTACCTTCCAAAACAAAAATCTTTTAACAACATGTTTTTTGGAAATCAGCAACTGTTCTTGTTTGACGATAGCTACCTACAAGGCTCAGTTTACCTGGGCAAGCTAAGCCACTCCCACTTACATCTATCAACCTGTAGTTCCAAACTGCTCTAAGAGTAACGACACTGTGAGCCCACATATGTGCTGGAGATGAAATCACGACTGGCTCAACCTACCTAAAACCAGTTAGGTTCCTTCACATGCAATGAATCTGCTTGGTTACTATGGATTTAATGAAGCCAAGACTGGCATCTTAAACTAACATCCGAGCTCTCATCTAGCTCAAAATCAAATAGGGCACTTTGAGGCAATGCTATTCTTGAATGCCTTTCCTCTAAGTAATTTATTGGCACACTCCCCCCTTCAAAACAACCCCACAAGTTGAAAAGTGTGCACTTATGTGATACAAAGGCGCATTTTCCTCTTCTCCATATGCACATTCAGGCATCTCTGTGTGGGGTAAGGAAGCAGGAGATGTACAATGTATGTCAGGGCAGGAGACCATAGTATGGGTAACGACCAACGCTGTATGTGAGGTGTGTGTGTACAAATGTTTCTTTCTCCATGGGAAGATGTCAGCTGTTTATCTGTGTGCATGTGAAAGGGGGATGTGTGTGCTGGAGACTGTGTATGTATGTCGGAGTGTGTGTCTTGGAGATTATGTGCATGTTTTGGGGGGGGTATACTTGGCAGTGTGTTTTGGAGGCTTTGGATGTATGTGTGTATATGCCTATGAGTGTGTGCGTCAGGAGTGTGTGCATCTTGACAGTGGGTGTGTCCTTTAGGGGCATGTGTGTGCATCATATGGGTATGTGTGTGAGAGCTATGGAGTGAATGTTCATGCAAGTGCATCTTATGGGGGTGTGCGCGTGTGTATCATATGGGATGTGTACATGAGATATGGGTGTATGTCATATGGAGTGTGTATGTGCATGCATGCATCATGTGGGGGCGTGCGCGCGTATCTTTTGAGGTGTGAAGATATATATCTGCATCATATTGGAATATATGTGCATGTGTCATATGGTGTGTGTGGGTGTGTGTGTGAATGTGGGTGTGTTTAGGCATCATATTGGAATGTGTTCATGTGTCATATCGGGTGCATGTGTGTGTGTTTGTGTGCATGCCTTATGGGGGGTGTGTAGAGTGCATGCACGCACGTATGTGCATGTTTGTTATATGGAGCCTGTGTGTGCAACTGTGCATAGATGTGTATATGCGTGTGTGCACGTCATATGAGAGGTGATCATGTGCAAGTGCATCATGAGATTAATTCTGTAATGCAGTTAGATGTTTGCATATGTTTACACATGTAAATCAGTCTTTTAGTGACTTAGGCATGGAATTCAGTCGGGTGTTATTCTGAAAGTAAATGCATACTTTCACCACAGGTGTGCACAGCGGGAGAGTTTGGGTGGACTATGGGTGGAGCATAAATTTGCACACACATGCTATAGAATCTAGCCTACTGTGCATAGGATAACACATAGTCATTCACATGTGCTCTTGAGCAGTTTAAGTGACCATGGCTTCATTTATGTGCATCCATGGCCACATACACTAGTGCTCTATAAAGCTAAATCTGTGCAGATTTGACTTCATAGAATAGATGCCATTAACATACGGATATACAAATGTAAATCTAGCTGCAGTTTATAGAATTACCTCCCATACAGGTGTGTGTGTGTGTGTGTGTGTGTGTGTGAGAGATATGAGTGGGAGGGTGTGTGTGTGTGTGTGCATTAGAAATGAGTAGGGGGTGTATGCATGGCCAATGGCATGTAGGCGTCTTTCCCCCTTGCATGTTCCTCTGTCCTCTTGTATTCACTCCCTGTCCCTTCCTATTCTTCACTACTCTCTCTCCTTCCCTTGCCCTCCTCCTTTCACTGTTGCCCTCCCTTCCCTGCCTCCTTCGATTCCTCCACTTCCCTTCCTCTTCCTGCTCTTTGCCCTTTCCTTCCTTCCATCCTCTGTAATTAGGCCCATCCCTTATATTCCATCCCCCACCTCCTCTCTTTATCTTTTCTTTACCCCAACACTTCATCTTTTCTCCTCCTCTTTTGTCCTTTCCTTTCAACTCTGCCCCTTTTCCTCTATAACCCTTCTCCGTCCATTTTGCTCCACCCTCCTCTTTTATTCCCTCTCATTTGCTTATTTAGGACCAACCTCTTCCCATATGCTCATCCTCCTCGTTTTTCTTTCCTAATGCTGAACCTCTTTGCGATAGAGCTGGGAACTACCGCTGGCTCAGGCGCTGCCCCTCTTCATGTGCTGGTAGGAGTTAGGGATTCAGCACTCCCTCTGCCTCTTCAGCTGGCTGGACCTGGGCATGTCCACAGCTGGGAAGCTCTGCCTTCCACCACGTCAGCCAGCAGGACCTGGCAAACTCCACCAGCTCTTCTTTTTTTCTGCTGCTGTGCTTTGTTGAAGTATACACCAACAAGCAGATGCATACATACAGACAGATGGATGGTTAGAGCCTCCTCAAGAGGTACTATTGCTTAAGTGAAATGCATCTAAAAACAGAACCAGAAGAATGGCCAATAAAGTTAAATGATTATTAAAGTGCATTTTACTGATGTTCAGCACCATGGTCAGATCCTGAAGTGGATGGACACCTACATCAGCCATTGCCCATTTAAATGCTTGTTTGGCATCGGTGACCATTTGGTTAAGAAAAAAATGGATTGCAATCAAACCCATTAAAGGCTGAGCCGTTATGGATTAATTGTAGATCTTGTGGTCTTTTGTTTCTTTCCTGAAATTCATGAGGATTTGGTTTGAAATTTGATTCTCAACTTACCACAGAAAAACAGATCTCAGTTAACGATCATCCGTTTCCAGCTCATGTCTCTTGCATCAAGTAAGGAGATATGTGGATTCCAAAGGCTTTGGAACTGTGGTGCATATTTTCATTAGAAATACATTAAAGTATTGTAGTAGTTTATTTTTTGGTATCCCTACAGCACAACTTCATAGACTACCACTGTATACCCGAGGAAGAACAAAGAAGGCCATGATCATGCCAGGTTTGATATCTTAATATAATGACAACTACACCTTTAGATTCCTCTCAATTATTATTAGAAATACTGGGCTTGATTTTCATTTGGGTGGTGTTATGTGCCGCATTGACGCATAGCCCGCCTGCCATCCATCTAGCCCAGATTTTCAATGCCGGGGTCATATGCAGCCCCAGAATTGAAAATCTGGTTCTTGCCGCACAACCCGGAAGCCGCAGGAGCTAGCTGGGTAGCAGCGATTTTCGATGCTTCCCGCTTAGCCCCTGTGCCTGAAAGATAGGTGAGGAAAAGCCTATCTTTAAGGCGCAAAGGGCTAAGTGGGTAGCATCAAAAATTGCTGCTACCCGTTTAGCCCTTTCCTCCGCCCCCGCTCCATCCTAGCATCTGGGCACGTTAGGGCCTTATCTGTTATTTTCAAAAGGCACTACTCATGTAGGCGCCTTTCGAAAATCCCGGATAAGGCATTTACATGGGTAACTAGGGCAACTTACTCATGTCAATGCCTTTGAAAATGCCACCCACCAAGTTTACAGCAGATTAAGGTCTCCTCTGCTAGGTAATGGACATTTGCTTATTTAGGTCCTAAATTAGGAGTTCTTTGACATGAAACTTATATCAAGAAAGTTGGTATTTGTGATTCCACAGCTTAGTAAAATCCTGCCTATTCCAAACAGGCCTCTTCATGATATTGCTTGGGATTGTTGATAAGATTATTTGTCCTGTTGATGACTACTGGAGGCTTTGTTTAAAGGCGAGGTTGGTGGGAAGGGTTTTTGGTATTATGTGAAACAATGAATGGAATGGAATGGGTAAGCGTAGATCAGTTTTCTACTCCAATAAGTAAAAAGTCTAGGGTTCACACAATGAAGCTACAATGTAGCCAATTTAAGGCTAATTAGAGAAAATATTTTTCATTCAACGTGTAATCAAACTCTGGAATTCATTACCAGAGGACGTAGTAAAAGCTGTTAGTGTAGCTAGGTTTAAAAAAAAGATTTGGATACGTTTCTGGAGGAAAAGTCCATAAACCATTATTAAAGAGGACCAGGGAAATCCACTGTTTATTCCGGGATAAGCAACATGGAATACTTGTACCTTTTTGGGAACCTGACAGATACTAGAGACCTGGATTGGCCACTGATGGAAACACAATACTGGGCTTGATGGAACCTTGATCTGACCCAGTATGGCATATCTTATGAAATGATTTTTTTTTTAAAGTACCATCAAGTCAGTGCTGGCTCATGGCAACCCAGCTGCCCCTGGGTTTTTGTAGCAATGTATCACTGGAAGTAGATTGTCAAGCCTTTTCTTAGGAAGCAATAGTGGGTAAATTGACTTACCCAAGGTCACAAGGCGTGCCAGTGGGAATCAAACCCTTGATCTTCTGGGTACTCGGCAGTTTCTCTAACCACTAGGTTACTCCTCCCCTCCAATGAAGTGATTAAAATATAGGAAAACAATATAGTAACAAAGTACATGATGGCAGATAAAGACTAGTATGGCCCATCTAATCTGCCCAGCAAGGTGGCAAGAGTAAGTGCACCTGCCGCTCTGTGCAGGTCACCCTTCCCCATGCCTTTATTTAGGGATGTACCCACTGCTCTGTGAAGGTCACCTCTACTTGCTGAGATATCAGAGACAGTTAAGTTTATTCTGATTTTATGCTGTTTCTATAAAGGGATCCACTGTGTCTCTCCTATGCCATTTTGAATTCCGCCACTGTATTTGCCCCCAACCACTTCCATCGGGAAAGCATTCCAAGCATCCACCATCCTTTCAGTGAAAAAGTATTTCCTGACATTGCCTTTCAGTTTACCCCCTGGCAGCTTCATGTTATGCCCTCTAGTTTTACAGCTTCCCCGTCTTTGGAAAAGGTTTGTTGGTTCATTAATACCCTTTAAGTATTTAAATGTCTGTATCATATCTCCCCTGTCCCTCCTCTCCTCTAGCATATACATATTTAGGTCTTCAAGTCTCTTCTCATATGTCTTCTGGTGCAGGCTCCAAGTCATTTTGGTTGCCTTCCTCTGAACCGTTTCCAGTCTTTTTATATCCTTTGTGAGATATGGTCTCACAAACTGAACACAGTATTCCAAGTGAGGCCTCACCAGCGACTTGTACAGTGGCATTAGTACCTACTCCTTTCTGCTGGTAATTCCTGTGTATGCAACCCAGTATTCTTCTGGCTTTGGTCACTGCCTTGTCACACTGTTTCACCAACATGAGATCCTCAGAAACAATCACTCCGAGGTCCTGCTCCTAGTCCGTGCACACCAACCTCTCACCCCCTATCCCATACAATTCCCTTGGATTTCTGCATCCCAAGTGCATGACATTGCATTTCTTCACATTAAATCTTAACTGCCAAGCATTAGACCATTCCTCCAGCTTTTGTAGATCTTTCCTCATTTTATCCACTCCCTCGGGGTAGTCCACTCAGTTGCAAATTTTCATGTCATCTGCAAAAAGACAGAATTTTCCATTCAGGCTTGCAACAATATCACTCACAAATACATTGATCAGTATCAGCCCCAGGACCGATCCCTGGGGCACTCCATTAATCACCTTTCTTTCATCCAAATAAGTTCCATTTATCATCATCTTCTGTCATCTGTCAGTCAACCAATTTCTGATCCAGTTCACCACCTTGGGACCTATCCTTAAGCTGTTCAATTTATTGATAAGCCTCCTATGAGGAACAGTATCTAGGTAAATCACATCCATTGTATGTCCTTGATCTAGTTCTCTGGTCATCTAGTCAAAGAACTCAATCAGATTTGTTTGGCATGATTTTCCTTTGGTAAAACCACATTGCCCAGATCATACAACCTATTGGTTTCAAGAAAGTCCACTATTCTCTCTTTCAGGAGCGCCTCCATTACTTTTCCCGCCACCGAGGTAAGGCTTACTGACCTGTAGTTTGTCACTTCTTCCTTATTACCACTTTTGTGAAAAGGTACCACATCAGCCCTTCTCCAGTCCTGTGGAACTTCTTCTATCTCCAAGGATTTATTAAAAACATCCTTTAAAGGCCATGCCAATACCTCCCTGAGTTCTTTCAGTATCCTTGGATGTAACCCATCTGGTCCCATGGTCTTGTTCACTTTCAGTTTTGCAAGCTGTTCAAACACATCATCTTCTGTGAATGGTGTAGTATCTACTCTATTTCCATTTGAATATTTGTCAATCATAGGTGATCCTTCTCCAGGATTTTCTTTAGTAAAAACAGAACAGAAGTCACTTTCCAAGAATCTGTTCTCATCACTTTTGAGTCTTACAATTCCACCTCTGATCATCTTCTTCTCCCGGATATACCTGAAAAATGTTTATTTCTTCAACATTTCTTTTATACCGCCTTTCAGATTATCAAGGCAGTTTATACAGAATGGTAAACATAATATACATGGAACAGTAAATATAGAATGTAGTACAAGAACTAGGGGGATTAGGTGTGAGGTGTGAACATTTTAGGGGGGGTGAAAGGGTAGAACTATGTACAGGGGGACGATATTTACATAGAAGTGTCCAGATACCTGATAGCATATTGGTAGCGGGAGGGGGAAGGGATCATTTTATGTTAAGTGTTGGGACCAAAGTATTCTTGGAATAGGAAGATCTTTAGTTTTTTACGGAAATCACTGCAGACTTTGGTGTCTCATATTGTGCTTCGAAGTGAGTTCCAGAGTGTGGGACCATATATAGAGAATGATCTCTGACAAGTTACTTGAGTGCTAGTTGTTTTGAGTGTTGGGATGTTGAGCAGGTTCTGGTTGTGTTGTCTTCTTGATCTTGTACTAGTTGGTTTTTGGATGAGGTTACAAAGGCAGACTGGAGCTTGGTCATGGGTGGATTATAGATGAGCATGATGGCTTTGAATTTGATTTGTACTTGTATAGGGAGCCAGTGAAGAGTTTTGAGCACGGGGTGATGTGTTTGTGTCTTGCTGTCCCCGTTATTAGTCTTGCTGCGGTGTTCTGGGCCAGCTGGAGTGAATGGAGGGCATGTTTTGTCACCATGCTTCAGAGCTTTGGCCAACTTTTCTTCTGTGATTGCTTTTGCTAACCTTATTTCTCTTTTTGTCTCTTTTACCGCTTTGACCCGGTGAAAAGCGGGATATAAATGCAGCTAAATAAAATAAATAAATAAATACATTTTAGCATTATCCTGTATTCTTTTCTGTGTTCCTCTGTTTGACTTCTGAATTTTGTGTTTTTGGCCTTTATTTGTGCAGCCACTTCTTTGGAGAAACATATAAGTTTATTTTTCCTCTTGTTTTTATTTAACTTTCCTTACATATGTATCTATTGCCCCTTTTATTGCTTCTTTAGTTTAGCCCACTGCAATTCCACTTCCCTTACCTCCTCCCACCTTGCCAACTCCTCCTTCAGGCACTTGGCCATCTTACTGAAGGCAGCGTTTTTGAAGTCCAAGACTTTGAGCTTACTGTTATTGGACTTTGCCTTGGCTTTCATCTCAAACTACACCATGTGATGATCGCTGCTGCTTACGTGAGCACCCACCTGAACATTTGACATGCTATCTCTATTGGTGAGTACTAAATCCAGCACTGAACTTTCCCTGGTCGGTTCCATCATCATTTGTCTAAGCAATGCTTCTTGGAAGGCATCCACAATTTTTTTATTCTTTCCAGATTTGCAGAAGGAATACTCCCATCTACATTGGGTACGTTAAAGTCACCCAATATGATCACTTCTCCCTTCATGGCTACCTTTGCAATATCAATAATCAAATCTCTATCCATTTCTTTGGTTTGTGTTGGAGGCCTCTAGACTTCACCAGTATGGATGACAGTGCCATCTTCTCTTTCCAACACAATCCACATTGCTTCTTCTTTTCCCCACGTCCCCTGCAGTTCAGCAGCTTTAATATTGCTTTTGACATACAGGGCTTCCCCTCCTCCTTTTCTGCTTTCTCTATCTCTTCTAAATAAATTATAGCCAGATATGGCTATATCCCATTCATGTGACTCGTTAAACCATGTTTCTGTAATGGCCACAATGTCCAAGTCTAATTCCATCATTAGGGCTTCCAGGTCAGGAACTTAATAGACTAGGCTTTGAGCATTTGTGCTCATTGCTTTCCAGCATTTGTTGACTGACTTGCCTGCATTTTGCATGGATTTTGTTCTACACGCCCCTTCCCGCTTGCCATTGATGTGCGGGTTAATAATGTGGCTGTTACCAATGTTATCATGTTTTTGCTGAGAGTGACGATCTGAACTTGCTCTTGTCCATCCGTCATACCCTTTCCCTAGTTTAAATGCAGTCCACATATTGCCTGAATTTTTCACTTAGGATCCTTTTTCCTGTGACAGAGAGATGTAGTCTATCAACACAGTATAGCCTCTTGTTCTGTCTATTTCTCCAGTCGCCTATATATATATATATATATATATCCTTTTTATTTACACCACGTTCGGAGCCATGTATTAAAGTTGATTATGTCATGCAGATAATGTAACATGCTTTAAGGGGGATATTTTAAAAGCTCTATTTGTGCTTTGGTGTCTAAAAATTGGCATTCAGATGTGCCAATCACAGAGTCATCCCCAGACCCATTCCATAAACTGGGTATACATATAGGCATCCCCGGTGCGAGCACATCTGGTCCTTGTTTTTGAAGCGTCCATGCCTATACCAGCTCTGGCCCGTGAATAAGTGCTTGTTTCATGGCTGCAACATTTTCAGGGGGCAGAGCAAAATGCGCTTTCATCGCCACAGTTAATATCACTTGACCAATAAAACCTGCATGTAAATACATACTTCAAACATATTACTGTCCTACCATCACATATCTTAGTATCCGAGGTGGCAGTCTGGGATGTGCAAGGCTCATAACATAGTCGTTCCTCTTCTGAAATACCCCTGCTGGCATGCCTAAGTTTTGTGGGCACGTCTGGTTCTGCGGGCATGCAAGTCAGGAACATCCACATTTGTGAAATGGCCTATACCTGTGCACATACCCAGTCTTGCCATCTGCGCAGTGCCCATCTCCAGAACTAGTTACTGGGGTATTCATTTTTCAAGATGGAGACAAACCAATTTTAGGAGGCACTTAAACGTGCCTCCCATTCAGTGCTGCCACTCCCCTAGATTTTTTGACATTCTGCTCTGGACGTCTGAGATTTTTCCTAGATGCCCCTTTTAAAATGCACTAAAAATAAATAAAGCAAAATTTAAACAGTTCAGAAGCCTTACAGAAGAGGCACTTGTATATACATACACATATTATACATATATATTTTTTAATAACTTCACAGTGAAATTTTATTACTATAATAATGAGTAATAATAGTTACATTGTAATAACATTATGCATAGTTTTGAAATGCACATTACATAGATGAATATAGCTTCATTTTAAGGTCTATTGGCCATTATAAATATTTCATTTTGTTTTATTTAGGGAACCATGGCTATAAGTGCAGAAACATGCTGCTGAAATTTATTCACAAGCTTGAGGGAGAAAGCAGAGAAAATGAATGAATACAGAATGCAAGGGACAATAAAAACAAAGAGAATGCTGAATCTTTCTCTTTTGCTTATATAGAAGAGAGCATGGTTTAAAGAGAAAAAGAATGATGATTTTGAAGAGCATTTAAAATTTCCTCCCTTCGATCCAGGGTTCTCAGAATGGCCATGATCCATCTGATTCAGGTGGTCTGGGAATTCAGAAGAGAGTGTTCCATGTATGAGCAGGGACATTGTGGTTTACTTTCCCACCTTTATGCGTAGTTACTCACCTGTAACAGGTGTTCTCCGGGGACAGCAGGAATCAGTCCTCACATATGGGTTATGTCTGCGCCGATGGAGCCCGCGTGGAGCAAATCCCCAGCTTTCAAAGGAAGCGTTTGGGAATTGCCTCCACGCATGCGTGGTCCGCTTCCCGCCCAAAGGAGCCATCTTGCTCAGTCAAATGACATAGCTAAAGACAGCAAAAGAACAAAACAGTAATATAGGAGGACTGCAACTCCAAAGGGAGGAGGGAGGGTTGTGAAGACTGATTCCTGCTGTCCCCGGAGAATACCTGTTACAGGTGAGTAACTCGCTTTCTCTGGGAAGAAGCAGGAAGTCAGTCCTCACATATGGGACTCCCCAGCTAAAGGCTACCAAGAACCCATAGCCAAAAAAGGCTCCCTCATCGAGAGCCATGAGCAGCTGCAGTGAAAAACTGACAAGGAAATAGCACTCCGGTAGCCTGAACACAGAAGGGTCGGAGGGCAGGAGTTGCCTAGACCTCAAAAAAGGTTACAGAGTACAGCCTGGCAAAAGGCACTATCCTGTCGGAACGCCCTATGCAGGCAGTAATGAGCTGTGAAGGTATGAACCAAAGACCAGGTGGCGGCCCAGCAGATGTCTGCCAGAGGAACGGAGCGCAGATGAGCCACCAAGGTTGCCATGACCCTGACTTTGTGAGCCATGACACGGCCCTCCAATGGAAGCTTCACTTCCTCATAGGCCAAGGCGATACAGTCTGCCACCCACGTGGACAGCATGCGCTTGGTCACTGCCTGCCCCAGTCTGCTGGGGTCATAGGAAACGAAAAGTTGCAATGCTTTCCGGTGGCCTTGAGTATGTTGAATATAAAAAGATAAAGCCTATCTACAGTCTAGTGTATGGAGGACGGCCTCAGAGTGACTGGCATGCGGTCTGGGAAAAACAGTAGGGAGGACCACCTCATGACTGACTTATAACGAGGACACCACGTTTGGAAGAAACTTGGGGGGTGTGTGTGGAGCACTATCCTATTCTTGTAGAACCTGGTATAAGGCCTCTCCGTCATGAGGGCCTGGAGCTCGCTCACCCTTTGGGCAGAAGTGAGTGCGATGAGAAAAAACACCTTCCAGGAGAGATAGCGGAGATGACACGTAGCCATTGTTTCGAAAGGCGGCAGGGTAAGCCGCCCCAACACTACATTGAGATCTCATTGGGCACTGAGAGGCGCTTCCCATCTACCAGATGGTGGTTGGCCACAAGGGCACCAAGATGTAGTCTGATGGAGCTGGATTTTATTTTATTTATTTATTTAACATTGTTTATATACCGCACTATTCAACATCAGCACGGTTTACAAGTAACACAAATGTCCAGTGTGGGGTCTTACATTGGACTTACAGTAAAACAAGGGATTTAGACTTGGAGAATAGGTAAAACTATGTACATAACTCTTCAATCTATCTTATGCATGCTATTTAAAGGTCGCTGTGGTTGTAGAATCAGGGTTGGTCGGGAGGGTATGGATGGGCTGTGGCTAAGTGATGTCCTCAGAGTTGGGAAAGCATTGAAGGAAAAGGTAGTGTTTCAAAGCCTTTCTGAATTGGTGAAGGTTGTTTATGGCTCGAATGTTGGGCGGTAGGTTGTTCCAGCATGACGGTGCAGTTAAGGCAAAGGCGCGATTTCTAGACGCTTTGTTGCATTTGGTGATGGATTTCGGGAGCATTAAGGAGTTGGTAGCGACAGATCTTCTGAGTGTTGGGGGGGGGGGGGGTGAGCTGGATAAGTTCAGAGAGGGCACTGGCCGTGCATTTATGGATGGCTTTGAATGTTATTGTTAGGATTTTGAAGGTGATCCTGTAGCGTATTGGGAGCCAGTGTAGTGTTTTCAGGATAGGGGTGATATGCTGCCTTCTAGATGCTTGGTGGAGGGTTCGGGCTGCGGTATTCATTGCTAGCTGCAAAGGTTGTAGAGTGCACTTCGGCAGGCCGTGATTTGAGCCCCAAGTCAGAGAGGTGGAGGATGTATTGCAGTACCATAACCACCAGGCATGGAAAAGATGTCGAACTGCCAGGTGCAAACCTGCGCCACTTAAAGGCGTAAGCTCGCGCGAAGCGAGCAAAACATCCTCCACTTCCCTCGGAAGGAGGAGCAGAGTTAGTGAGACCCTCTCAGCAGCCACGCCGTCAGCGACAGGGAGCTGGGATTGGGATGCAGGAGAGAGCCCCCCTCCTGGGAGAGGAGCCGCGGGTCTGTCCCCAGGGGAATGGGGGTCTCCACCGCCAGCTGTAGGAGGAGCAGAAACCATGATTGCCGAGGCCACCATGGGGATATTATAATGACTGAGGCTCTGTCGCAAAGAATCTTGAACAGGGTCTTGGCAATCAGAGGTGTCAGGGGAAACGCATACAGAAGACCCGCTGACCATGAAATTAGAAAGGCATCGGCAGCCACCCTGGCAGGGTCTGGTTGCCGGGAACAGAAATGGGGCAACTGGTGGTTGTCCAGGCTGGCAAACAGGTCCAGCATTGGCTCCCCCCAAGTCTGGAAGAGCCCGCAGGCCACCTTCGAGTCCACTGCCACTCGTGTGGCTGGAGCAAACTGCTGAACCTGTCAGCTAGCCAACTGTCCTGGCCCGGCAGGTACACTGCCCGGAGGAGAATGTCCTGTTGGACTGAGAATGAGCACAGGTCCATAGCCTCCTGACAAAGGATGCAGGACCCCGTGCCCCCTTGTTTGTTCATGTAGAACATAGCAACCTGGTTGTCCATCTGGACTAGGATGGATCTGTGACTCAGGGTTCTCTGAAATGCCCTTAGGGCAAGGCAGATCGCACGTAGCTTCAACAGATTGATCTGTTGGACACTCTCGTCTGGGGACAAGACACCCTGGGTACGGTACTCCTGGCAGTGGGTTCCCCAGCCCAGCAGAGAGGCATCTGTAGTGAGGACCCTCGATTGCTGAGGAGCCTGAAAAGACATCCCTGCTTGCAAGTGGTGGGGTGACTGCCACCAGTTCAGGGATTGTGCCAAGCACCTGGTGACTTTATTTTTTATTTATTTTATTTATTTAGTTGCATTTACATCCCACTTTTTACCGGGTCAAAGCGGTTGGGGGATACATTTAACACGAGGGGATATGAGACACATACACTAATACTTACAGGGAACATGGGCAATGGAGGGTTAAGTGGCTTGCCCAAGACCACAAGGAGCACCTGTTGGACTAGAAACCCTAGTCCTTCCGGCCCAAGGTTGCTGTTCTCTAGTGGGATTTGAACCACCGACCTTCCGGCCTGTAGTACCTTGCCCCAACCACTAGGCCACCCCTCCCTCCTCCCCCTTTGACTCTGTCCTGGAGACGCCCTGTTGCCTGGGACCACTGGTCCCTAAGGCACCACTGCACAATTTGGCGTGACATGGACCATGGAGGCTATGTGCCCGAGGAGCAGCAACAGGTGTCTTGCTGGCACTGAGGGATGGCGCTGTACATTTCTGGCCAGCGCCGTCAGCCTGCTGACCCTGTCTGCAGGTAAAAAGGCTGTGGCTGGAAGGGTATCGATCCTTGCCCCGATAAATTCCAGCTCCTGAGCCAGACACAGGCTGGACTTGGGGTAATTGATAACGAAGCTCAAGAGCTGAAGGACCTGGATGGTGCGTGCCATGGCCTGTTGCACCTCTGGGGCTGTGGTGCCCCTGATGAGCCAGTCGGCGAGATAGGGGAAGACAAAAATCCCCTGAAGTCTGAGAAAAGTGGCGACTACTACTAAGCACTTTGTGAATACCCTGGGGGCTGAGGCAAGGCCGAAGGGTAGGACCCTGTATTGAAAATGATGGTCCCCCTTCACAAAACGTAGGTATTGCCTGTGGTTTGGGTGGATCAGGATGTGTGTATAAGCATCCTTTAGGTCTAAGGAGCATAGCCAGTCTCCCTGGCAGAGGTAAGGCAGCAATGTTCCAAGGGAGAGCATCTTGAACTTCTCCCGCACCAGGAATCTGTTGAGGTTGCACAGGTCAAGGATGGGCCTTAGGACCCCTGTCCTCTTTGGCACAAGGAAGTACCTGAAGTAGAACCCCTTGCCCTTGAGATGGTGGGGGACTGGTTCCACTGCTCTGTCCTCAAGAAGACCTGCCAACTCCTTCAAAAAAAGGTCCTGGTGAAGGGGAGGCTGGGAAAGCTCTCCAGGGAAATAATGTGGAGGCACTTCAGCTAGGCAAAGGAGGTAACCCTCCTTGACGACCTGCAATGCCCAGGCGTCGGTGGTAATAGCTCCCTACCTGTGGGCGTACAGGGAGAGCCGACCTCCTGTGGGCTGCCAGGTCTTGCTGGAGGGAGGGGCTATGCTGTAAGAGTCAAAAGCTTCCACTGGGCTGGGCCAGAGTCAAAGCTTGGGGCTTAAGAGCCTTCTGCTTACACGGGGCATGCCCTTGCCCCTTGGCCTGTTACCCTTGCTGGGGTGCTGAGGAGGCCTGATAAGGGGGATAACTTTGGTAAGCAGCAGACTTCCTCGGGTAGAAGGACTTTTTCCCCGAGCCCTTCTTTCGGGAAGGGGCAGAGGTCTTCT
Organism: Ichthyophis bannanicus; assembly: GCA_033557465.1. Taxonomy (NCBI): domain Eukaryota; kingdom Metazoa; phylum Chordata; class Amphibia; order Gymnophiona; family Ichthyophiidae; genus Ichthyophis; species Ichthyophis bannanicus. Next base: position 180,688,039 of record CM066045.1, on the reverse strand, counting down.
TAGAGAGCCTAGTCCTCGTCATGAACTCGGTCTCCAGTTCGGTGGACTTTTCGGTCATGGGTTTGGCAAATAGATTCTCCCCACAGCATGGGACATCGACCAACTTGTCTTGTACCCATTGTTCGAGGTCTGACAACTGTATCCAGGCTTGGCGGCATGCACCGATGCCTGCCACGGCCACCCTGGCCGCCGACTCGAACCCGTCGTAGGCCGCTCGAGACATAAATTTGGCGCATTCACTGATGGCTCTGGATAGGCCCTTGAAATGCTGGAAGGGCTCCTCAGTTAGACCGGCTGAGAAACTGGCAATCTCCTTTGTCAGGTTTCTGGGATACATGCCCATGTACAGCTGGTAGGCCTAGATATGGCAATTCAGCATCGGGCCCTGGTAACATTTTCTGCCAAGGGCATCCAAGGTGCGGGCTTCCCTGCCGGGTGGTACTGAGGAGTGTGTCTTCTGACTTTTTAGTCGACGCATGGCCGATTCCACAACCATGGAATTATGTGGCAGCTGACTTTTGAGTCACATCGAGTCAAGCCACTTGCTGATCACCTGTGTCAACACCGGTGTCTCCCACATGCGGAGCATAAGGCATTCCAGGATAGGAGGAATGGGCATCATAAGGGTTTCCAGAGGAGGGGCCTCATATTGGAGGATCTCGAGTTCATCTGCTTGAGGATCCTCCTCGGACTCCGTTGGGAAAACCAAGGCTTTGGACATATCTCGAATGAAGTCTCGAAAAGCCATGTCCTCTGGGGGAGATCTTCTCCAAGGTTCCGATACTGCGGAATCGATGGGACATCCCGGTGAAGGCGAGTGTCCAGAGACACCTTGTCTTCTGACTCCCAGATGGAGGCATCCGAGGAGGACAGGTGGCATTCCTCGGGCCCTGAGGGGTCGGGCCGCTCCGAAGCTTGATGATCTCCTTCCCAAAGAATGGGATACCAAGCAGGACCTCAGCTGAGGATCTACTCGGGCCCGTAGGGCTTAAAGGATCGGCTTGGACTCAGGGGTCGACTTTGTCATCGAACCTCCGGTAGTCAGGGCAGAGGAACCGGATGTACCAGATACTAGTGCCCTTTGCTGCTTCAGTAAGGCAGAGATCCTGTGTTCCAAGGACGCCATCCTGGACATGAGCTCAGGAGGTTCCACAGCATCTGGCTCAGGCACCGAAGGGGAGTCCTCAACTAAGATAGGATGCGCTTGCCAGGGCTGGCCCATGGCCGGATCCTTCCGAGAAAGCTTGAGCGGACACTCCTTCCCTGATGCCTCGGGCTGGCGCTCGGGGCTCTGTACCCGGCCCCACAAGGGACCTGGCCATTCTGAACTACCCAGAGACAGAGTCATCGAGGATTTTCTCCTCCTTTTCAGTTCCCTTGAGGGGAACCTCCTCTCTGAGGTCCCCCGATACCACTTGGGTTCGGAGTGCTCCTCCTGGGGCATGGAGGCCTCAGATGAAGTCCTGGCTTTCGGAGGCATGGGGGAATCAGGGAAAACCTTTCCATGCTGCTGCTGGTGGCTTTTCAAGGCCTTCAAGGACATGTTTGTAAAGGCCACAAACAGCCGGGTCGTGGTCCGGGCCAAGGCACCGGAGGCAGCAGTTGTGCGTATCGGTGAGGGTCATAATTTTACCACACCTATCACACTTTTTGAACCCACTGGTAGCAATGAGGGGAAAAGGACCCCAGCAAGGTCGAAGACCTTTCAGGCTGCCAGTCAGGGAAAACAGGGGCGGAAAACACCCAAAAAGAAAAAGGTGAAAAACTAAAGAAAAAAAAAAGAGAGGCAACCCGATATCGGGGGTGTGCAGGAAGGGTCCCAGTGCTAGTCAGAAGGAAAAACAGCCAAAAAGGCAAGAAGAAAAAACACTTTTTCCAGGACAAGAACAGACTACATCTGAAGGGCTCTGCGGAAAAAAGAAGACTGAGCAAGATGGCTCCTTTGGGCAGGAAACGGACCATGCATGCATGGAGGCAACACCCAAACGCTTTCTTTGAAAGCTGGGGATTTGCTCCGCGTGGGTTCTGTCAGCGCCGATGTAACCCATATGTGAGGACTGACTTCCTGCTTGTTCCTGGAGAAAGCGTTAGTTAATCGAGATCAAGGATCGTAACTGGAGAAGCAACAGCAATGGGAAAATTCTTGGGAAAAAAAAGTAGGCTATAGCACTACAGGAGTGGACAAGTAGCATAGTGGTTAGAGCACTGGCTGGATAACCAAGAGACCAGTGTTTGATTCCCACTAGCACTCCTTGTGGCTTTGGGCACGTCATTTAACCCTCCATTGCCTCAGAAGAAAAGCCTGGCAATCTACTTCCAGTCACACTACCAAGCAGCTGAGTCACTAGGAGTCAGAACTGACTAAAACGGCACACATTGCATAGCACTAGAGTTCTAAATTGTAACTCTGCCTATTATCTTTTGCAATTATTCATCAGTTGCTTATTTGATCCTTCAGTCTGCAGCTTGTTACAAGCCTGTTGCACATTTACAATTGAGAGGAATCATAATAGTCAACAAGCTGAGGGATCACATGGTTTTTCCTTTAAACATTATGCAGAACATTTAGAGCTAGATACTAGAAGGGGCACACCCAGGCTGTCTGGACAGCCCTGACCAGGACAGGCCAATTAGAACCTGATTCTGCACCGCGGGACAAGATGACCTCACAGGTGCAGGATCGGGTCCTAGGAAACGGCCCGGTGTGCCCCTGCATTGCCATGAGGATGTCCTCCCCGCGGCTCAATCTGCCGCTGCCTCAGACCCTCCCATCTCCCCACCATCTGACCCCGATGGGGGCAGCCGGGACCCAGATTGGGCAGTGGTGACTCCCCCTGCTCTCCACCGTTGCTGCTAGGGGGCTGGCTGGCCAATCTGGGGGGGCAGTAAGCACTTATTCCACCTCCAAGGTGAAATAAGCTGGCCATCTCCTCCGGCGAACCCTGGACATACAAGGCCATCACCGAAATTGGCCCTGTACGTCCAGGGATCGGTCCCGCCCATGCTCCGCCCACTCTCCACCCCCATGCCGCTCCCATCCCCCGCAGCATGCACAGCAGCTCTGTGCATGCAGGGGGTCCAGGAGGTAGCATACGGTGAAGGTGGATAGCGGGGCTACAGTCCTGGTGGGACATGCAGCACCGCTATTCGCCTTACAGAATTGGGGCCTTAGTGTTTGCAACATCGCTGGTGAACAGTGCAATAGTTCTCCTCATATCCATTGAGTCAGAAAATAAAATCAAACATAAAAGCTTGAGCAAAGCAAAATACCATTCATTTGTTTACATAGCTGTATGCTAAGCAACCACAGATAAAGGGATACAAGTGCTCTTTTGTTAACCATATGGGTTATTTTCAAAATTTTCTTCCATTCTGATGTGTAACAAAACTCTTTCATAAGTAACTGTACAACACTGTATTGTTATGTTACACTCCCAGATGTTGTCAAATCTGTTTTTTTTTGTAATACAGAATATTGAGATGCTATGAGTTGCAGTATCTTCCTGTTTTACCAGTGTCCTATACGTACGTTTAAATAATTCTGATCCTGTCCAGTGCTTGGGTAAATAAGTTCTGCACAAGATCAAAACAAAAAACACAGCTAAAGGAACTTGGCACTTGCAGAGAAGGCAACACACCAAAATCAATTTTAATTCTTGTTTTACAGGTCCTTAAAAGCCAGTGCCTTGGTTACAGCCCGTTTCCATCAAAATCAACAAATTTCAATTTCTTTGCTGACTGGAGCTGACTTTTCCATGCAAGGTCTCCTTTTTCCGACCTTTTATAAACACACATCTAAGTTGTAGGTAGGGTGGAAAACCCATTTTGTTCTCTGCAATAAAGGATCTATTTACTAAAGCTGATGATGCGCCAAAAATGCATTCCAGAAAAGTACGAAAACCTTAGTCATTAAAGGGGGGTCTACACGTTGTGATAAGCAAGCTTATCAGGGCCCAGGAAACGAGGATAAAGAGGGGGAATTTACCCTTATCAAAGGACCTGTATTGCCAGGACAGAGATACAGAACCTCAGTTGTACCTAGAAACCAGATTGTACCAGGCTGCAATAGGTTGCAGAGTGTCCCTAGTGGTGAGAAGGAGGGGGAAAGCAAGCTCAGAGTAAGGAACCCTTACGTCACTGACTTTCCCCATTACTCAACTGCCAAGAGGCAGACTGATTTGCAACACTTGAGAGGAGAAAGGGTAGGGTTAGAGCCTGGGAGGTTTAAAGCTAGGACAGAATATTCAGGAGGAGAGAGGAGAAGGAGTAGGAATGCCTACTGGAGGAGAAATGGAGCTGAAGCCCTGAGAACCAAGAGCCCATGCTGGAGGACAAGACAGGGAAGCTCAGATACATGCTGGCCAGAATATGAGGGAGGAACCACTGAACCAAGTCTTGACCCAGGTATGAGTTTTGGAAGCCTGTCTGATTGGGAGCATTACAGATTTGCTGGAGACAGCGCTTGTCCTGATGGGAGGCAGTCAGCTAAGCCCTCTGAGCCAGAAGTAGAACCCATGCAGCTAGGAGAACAGGAATTAGTTCTGGAAGAGGATGATTCTTACATGGACTGTTCTTTATGCCAAACTTCCAAGCACAAAGAAGTCCTGAGAGGGAATACATCATAAGGGAACCTTCCAGAGTCCAGTACCCTAGAGAGCCTGTGTGTGAAAAGGAAAGGCTCTTTGAAAAGGAAAATACTTATGCTGGGAATGTGTGCAGCTGCATAATTGTTTGCTCATTGACCAGTTGAAGTGAGTGCAGTGCAGAGCTTATGCCGTACTCATGGTGGATTTAAGAAGTTTCTTTTGGAAGAGAAAAGAGAGCTATTTATGTGAAGCTGGTATTTTTTGTTTTGTTTTAAACAGCACTGCTAGGCACGTTTGCTAGCAGTGGCTGTGGAAAGGACTTTCTGCTTTGCATTGAAAGACATTACAAGCTGTTTGTGCTTAAGTTCAGTTGTATCCTGTTGTACTAAATATAATCCTGGAGAAGAAATCCAATAGGTGACAATTTGTGAACCTTATTTGCGTTTACCTCATAAATAAATTCTGTCAATGCCTTAACTCTCAACCAACTACAAAAGAGTGTTTTTCTGCCTAAAAGTCAAGTGTAACCTGACTGGACTACCTTTCCCATGGTGCACTTCAAGGTCAGTCAGTCAGGCACATTGCTGAAGTGGTGGAATCTGCTATAACAAGCACGCCCCTCCACACTGCTGTAAGGGGCTATGGGCGTGATAACGTGCGTGCTGAGCTCCGTCTTCAATTATCAGCAACATCACCCAGCGATGCAACACTTATAACCCCTGGAGCTGCAGACAAGCCTCTCTCACAGATCACTGCTAGTCCAGATCCCAACTGCAGCAACGGCGATCGGTCCAGGACTCCCCTGGCAAAATCAGACTGTGATTCTAAGGAAACTAAACTGAGCCCACAGAACTGGCACTCACCCTTAGCCCTGATTGCAGCATCGATCAACATAGCCCTTACCTACATGCTGGAAAAGTACAAAAACCTCAGCAGCCATTAAAGGAGAGCCTACACGTGGGCGCTGAGCTTCACCTTTGTTTACCGGCATCACCACCCAGCGACACAACTCTTATAACTCCCGGAGCTGCAGGCATAGCCAAACCTGGTGGGCCTGGGTCTAAGGGCCAGTCAAAAGGGCCATGCCAAAGGGCCCTTAGAGTGGACTGTAGAGTGCACAAAACCACAGAGAAATGTAAAGATAAGGCATAACTAATACCCCAGTAAGACTGCCCAATGCATGAACAGTACATGGCACCACAGCAGCCCTGCACAGGCACAGAATTTCCACAGTACTGCAGCACACCGGAAATACTGAACCATCCTAGACAGAATGGAGGGAACAAAGGAAAGGTACATCTCTTTAATTGTTCGCACTCTTCTTACAATAATAATAGCTGCACTCCTTACACATGCAGCCCAAACAGACCACAATATGCATATCCCCATAATACACAAGTACAGATATCCATGGGATATCATTCAAGCACTACTGGCACACGCGCAACACCACAAATGAAACTGCACACTAGTCAAGATAAACCTACACAATGATCCAAGTATGTGTCAAACAACCAACAGATTGTTAGTACACCAATAAGATGCGCCCTCATCAACGTATGCTCTTCCTGAAACAAAATCCCTACATAAGTGGACTTGATCCAGGGCCATGAACTTGACATCCTGTACATAACAGAGCCATGGTTTACTGAGACTAACTCTGTTCTGCTCAACCAGCTGTGTCCACCCTCATATACCATCTACAACTGTAATAGAATATCTAGCAGAGGCAGGGGCATGTGCATAATAGAAGCAACCTTGATCGACACCATTGATACAAGCTCCACTGACAACATATACATACTAATAGTATCGAATGAGTCAATATATTTGTGCCTAACATACAGAGCTCCACAAAGTAATGCCTCAGAATTGACCATCCTACTAGAAGCAGCTTGATTGCTTCCAACGAACTAGCAACTCCTCATCCTACTTAGTGACCTGAACCTTACATCTACATCCACAAAGCAGTCATCTTCCTTTCTGGAGGCTATGGAATCCCTCCACTACACCCAACTTATCACCAATCCAACTCATAGTTAAAGGAACATGCTTGACCTGGTATTCTTCCCTGAGCACTTCACAAAAGACCCCAAGCATACTGCCCATACAATCCTTTCAGTACCCTTGTCTGACCATGTATCTATACTTTTCTCTATTCCTCACAACAGTACCTGGATACCAACACCCAGTACAACAGCCATGAACTGCATATTTTGACAATTTAACAATGAAAATTTCCTCGAGACAGTGATCCCACAACTTAAGCTCAGAAAGCATAGAAGAAAAGATCAAAGGATGGAATGAAACCATAGCTGCTGCCTCTCTCACACCACCAAGGACAAACCCACCCATGGAAAACAGCAGAGCCCCCTGATACCCAACGATGCTACAGAAGCAAAAGAGTGATCTATGGTGACTCAAACGTAAATGGAGACATTCTAAGGACCCACTCTCCCAACCAACTATATGGAGAAACAGAGTATACTGCAAGGAAACACTAAAATGCAAAAAAGAATACAACAGCATTATCATGCACTCACTGAACAAGCTGAGGGAACTCTTCTACATAGCTAAAACCCTTCTAAGGGAACCCAGTAAGCAGAATCCACAAGATAGCATATACCCAAGAAATGGCAAACTACCTTCGTGACAAACATAAGCCAGCTCCTCTCAGAGACCACCTCGTAACCACACCACCCCTTCAAAACACCCCTCTATACACATGGTTGAAATTTGAATTACCATCTTTGGAAAATATTGAAGTCACTATAGGCAATCTTAACACAACCACTTCAGCTCTTGATCCCTGCCCAGTGTTCTGGATTAAAATCGCAAGAATGCACTTTAGCCCTTCTTACAAAGCACCGTCAAAACCTCCCTATCCCAAGGTAACATGCACGCCCAACTGAAACAAAGCTCAGTTGGAGTGTTACTAAAAAGCACAAACCTTGACTGCATGGCTTTGAACTCATACAGACAAATCTCCAGTATCCCTTTTATTTAAAAAAATTATAGTAAAAAACAATACAGACACAACTACAAAACTATATTAATGATCATGTCCCCCTAGACCACCACCAGCATAGTTTCAGGCAGAACCACAATGCTGAAGCTTTACTTACATCCCTGCTTAACACACTCCTCACTTGCACCCAAAACACCACTCAAGGCTTCCTCCTCATATTCCTAGATATCTCATCAGCTTTTGACTCTCTACCTCACCACCAACTCCTACGGAGACTCCATGATATTGGTCTCCGAGATTCCACACTAAACTGGTTCTGTTCCTACCTTGAAGGTCACAGTCAGCAAGTAAGAATTGGACACAGGAAATCAAAACCATTTATCAAACAAGGAATACCTCAGGGCTCAGCGCTCTCAGCCCTTTTATTCAACATCTTCCAGCCACTAGTCACAATATTCAAAGCACACAAGTTACTTTACCAAATATATGCTGATGATATCATATTCTACACCCCATTTAACATTTCAATACCTGAATTTACCAGTATATACAAATGCTTCTCAGAAGTGAAACAATGACTTTGACAACACAACCTATCCATTAATCAGGGAAAAAAGGAAGCCCTCCATGTATTTACAGATCTGTCCTTTACTCCACCACAATTACTGAGACTCAAAGACTGTGAAATCCAGGTGAAAACTGAAGTCAAATATCTGGGCATTATAATGGACCAGAAGCTAAACTTCCAGGCACAAATAAAGAGAACTACAAACTCTATCTGCTATAAGTTACAAACACTAAAGAACCTATGCCCCCTGCTAAATCCAGACCTCTTCCGGACGGTGTGCCAGGACACAATCACCCCCATTCTAGACTAACAGAAAAAGTAGTCCAGATTCAAATCCAGGATTTCATAGATACATGGCCCCCTTGACGAACACCAATACGGTTTCCGCTCATATCATGGAGTTGAAACACTTCTTACAGTTTTAATTGATACACTGTCAAGAGGAATAGATAACTCTAAACAAGCTTTTATCCTCCTATTCTTGGACATCACTGCAGCATTTGATAGTTTAAACCACCTATTAATGCTAAACAGACTTCAACAGATTGCTATAAATGCTGCAGTGCTCAACTGGTTTACATCATACCTAAAAGATAGAACCCAAACAGTGAGAATTAATCAAGAAACTTCAACAACAAGGTTTCCCCCTGGGCTCCGCCCTCTTGGCCCTTCTTTTCAACTTATATCTTCAGCCGATTTGTCAAATTTTAAAGAGATTCCGCATATACTACCACATATATGCGGATGCAGGGGTGGTTCTACCATTAGGCCAACTGAGGCGGTGGCCTCAGGCGGCAGTTTTTAGGGGGCGGCACTAATTTTCCGCTCCCTAGAAACTGCCTATGGTAGAACTGCCAACGCCGTCCAGCCAGGATCATTGAAATCAAACGAAAGCAGCCATGGGAACATTTCTCCATTCTCATGGCTCTGCTTTCAAACTGCTGGGTCGTGTGGAGCTGGCGGGGTGGGGGGGGGGGGAGGCCCAAGGGCATTGCTTCTGCCGCCCTTCCACTTCCGGTGGAAGCGATGACCTCGGGCCCCTCCCCACCCCGCCGGCTCCACGTGACCCAGCAGTTTGAAAGCAGAGCCGCGGGAATGGAAAAATGTTCCCACGGCTGCTTTCGTTTGATTTCCAATGATGAATCAGTGAGGTGAGGAGGGAAGGACAGCAAACAAGGGGGGGGGGGCCTGGAAGGAGAGTAGACATGGGGAGGAGCTGGAAGGGAGCAGACATGGGGGGGAGCTGGAAGGGAGCTGAAACCTGGGAATGGCACTGGAAGGCTGATGGACAGGGGAGAGGGGGAGCTGGAAAGGAGCTGACATGGGACGGGGCACTGGGACTGGTGGCGGTACTGGGAAGACAAGGGGGTTGGTACTGGGAGGGGAGGCTGTAAAGGAGGCTGATACTAGGGAGAGTTACTGGGACTGAAAAAAGGCTGATGGAAGAAAATGAAGAAAGCAAAAGGAGAGACAAGAAATGGCAGATGGACTATAGACCATAGAAAGAGCTAAGAGAAGACAGAGGATAACAGAAACCTCAGATCGGGACCATCATGATCAAAAATCATCAGACAACAAAGGTAGAAAAAATAATTTTATTTTCAATTTAGTGATTGGACTTTGTGCTATCTATATTTCACACAGTATGGGGAACTGCATCTCTTATCTGGTGTGGCACCGCATGTGGAGTCTGGCTTCTTGGGGTTTCATTTTAATTTTTGTCTACATATTTTTATTTTTGCTTTAGGTTATGGTCACTTATTCTGTACTTGGTGAGGGTCTGTGTTCTGAGTGTGCGACCAAGGCCAGGTGTTCTGTTAACATGGAGTTTGTATGTAGGGATCTATACTATAGTAATTTGACTTGTTCAGCTTTTCAAATAAGTGTATGGATATTTCGGGGCCCATTGCAGTGTTTATAGTGCTGCTTTTTTCTTGGTAGGCCCCTTATCGTATGAGTTTTGGAAGTGTATGCTGGTATGGTATGGTAGATTTGGCCTTGCAGATCTTAGTGACTTTAGTAGGGTTTTATATTAGTTCCCAATATGCCTGGTACTGGAGAATGTTTGTTGTTGATGAGATGACCAGAATCAGATTTTTTTAAAAATATATTGAGTTCTGTTGGTGAATGTCCTACCTCTGCTCTGCACCCATTGTTGAGGAGTGGGTTCTGTGAATGCAAAATGTATGTTCAAAAATAAAAAGCAAGCACCATAATGCAGTTTATAACAAAATATAAATGAATTATAAATTGGAGTTATAAACTGCAGTGGCTCTCGCTCTCTTTTAGTTCCTTGGTGTGTGAACATCTTGCATTTGCTCCACATTATCTAATTGACTTTTTGATTTGGTTCAGTCCCTGACTGGAGTTTTGAGAAAGATCCCCACCTGGGGGGGTGGGGGGAGGGCGCACCCTGGGAGGGGGGGCCATCTCATCCCTCGCCTCAGGCAGCAGATTGCCTTGAGCCGCCCTTGTGCGGATGACATTATGTTGTACATTCCATTCACTATCCCAAACTCTCCTACAAAAATACTAGCAGAGTGCTTTAAAGAGATTTCACAGTGGCTTAAAAACCATAATCTCTACAGCAGTAGTCACCTTAGAGGAAAGGCGGGATAGAGGTGATATGATTGAGATGTTTAAATAGCTCCGTGGCATAAATGTTCAGGGAGAGAGCCTCTTTCAATTGAAAGCAAGTTCTGCTACGAGGGGACATGGGATGAGGGTGAAGGGAGATAGATTCAGGAGTGACATGCGGAAATATTTTTTTTACAGAAAGAGTAGTGGATCCATGGAATAGTCTCCCAGTGGAGGTGGTAGAGATGAGGACAGTAACTGAATTCAAAAAAGCATGGGACAAACACAGAGGATCTCTAAAGGTAAAAAGCGGACTGTTGTAGTTGTTGATATGGAAGGATAGACTAGATAGGCCATGTGGTCTTTTTCTGTCGTCATATTTCTGTTTCTAATTCACTGGTCAACAAATTTTTACAAAAGTCATGTTACTGAAATAAAAATAGTCATTTCTTATCAATTCTTATATGCTGAACACGAATATGACAGTGAAATTGCAAGAATTAATGTTTACATCACGAAATGCATGTCAATAGTAAATATAATAGGCCTTCGGTTAATACCTGTAAAAAAAACCAAGTCATAGACTACTACTTAGATTTTTTCGCCTGTCTCTTGTACAGCTGTTCGGGAGCTTCTCTGGGGAGTGTCCAGCAGTAGTCAGCCAGCATTGTAGTGGACCATTTTCCCTGGTATCTTTCCTCCATCGTTGCGATATCCTGGTGAAAACGTTCGCCCTGTTCATCACTAACCATACCACTGTTGTCAGGAAAGAAATCGAGATGGGAATCAAGGAAATGGATCTTTAGAGACATATTGCAGCCAGGTTTCTGATACTGCATGAGCATGTCTTCTACTAGTTCCTTGTAGTTTTCTGCCCTAACATTCCCGAGAAAGTTTGTTGACACTAGGCGAAAAGCATTCCATGCTTGTTTCGCATCACCCTGCAGCAAGTTGTTGAACCGGTCATCTTTGAAGAGCTCTCGAATCTGAGGACCCACAAAAACTCCCTCTTTAATCTTTGCTTCGCTGAGTCGAGGGAATTTTTCATGCAGGTATTGGAAAGCTGGCGAAGTGCAGTCCATGGCTTTCACAAAGTTTTTCATCAAACCCGGTTTGATGTGAAGGGGTGATAGCAGGATTTTGTGAGCCTGAACCAGAGCTGGGTGCTGGATATTCTTCTTTCCAACTGTTACATTTTGTCTGCGATTCCATTCCTTCCGCAAGTAGTGCCAATCCCTTGCTCGGCTATCCCACTCACATAAGAAGTACATGTATTTTTTATATCCCTGCTGCAGCCCCATTAAAAGGGCAACTACCTTCAAGTCACCACAGAGGTGCCAGCTGTACTTGTTATAGTTAATGGAAGTCAGTAGATGCTTTAAGTTATCATATGTCTCTTTCATGTGGACGGCATGCGCTACTGGACTAGATGGATGATGGTTTCCATTGTTCAAAAGCACAGCCTTCAGACTCATTTTCGAAGAGTCTATAAATAGTCTCCAGTCTTGTGGGTCATGAGTGATTTTTAAGGCATTCATGAGGCTTTCAATATCGGAACAGAATACCAGATTACTTTCCTTTCTGAAGAAAGGCTCCAACTGCTGGTGGCGCTTTCGATATGAAGTAATGTTGACATCTTCTTCTAGAAGATTCCATTGTTGGAGTCTTGATCCTAGCAATTCTGCCTTGCTCTTGGATAAGTCCAAATCACGAACCAGGTCATTTAGTTCTTCCTGTGTTATTCTGTGTGGAGTTGATAATGCATCCCAGTGAAAATCTGGGTCACTGCATGCTGACGGACCAGGAGAAGAACAGGTCGACTCACCCTTGTCCTCATCAGATGAATCAAGAGAATATTCTGATGGAGGTTCTGGAATAGGAAGTCCCTCACCATGTGGAACTGGTCTAAATGCAGACAGAATGTTTGGGTAGACTATGCTCGACTTCTTTTGCTTTGTTATTCCACTGGAAAGAGGAGGAACCAAGCAGGAGTAACAGTCATTTATGTGGTTGCTTGGCTCTCTCCACACCTTGGGGACTGCAAACGGCATTGATGGTCTTTTGCATTTCAACCACTGTGAAAGCTGTGTTGTACATGTAGCGCAGCATATATGCGGGGCCCAAGGCTTGTCTTGGTCACCAATCTTGCATCCAAAGTAAAGATGATATGCCTTCTTCAGTTGAGAAGTGATACTTTTCTTCTGGTTGGCAAATGTCACTTCCTCACAAATGTAGCAGAAATTGTCAACGGTATTAACGCACTTTTGCGGCATTACTGTTCTGTTTTGTACCTAAATGGCTAAAATTATATGATTAATAAAAGTTACATGTAACAGTAGCTTAAACTGTCTCGCACACAGTCTGAAATATTTTAAATGCTCAACCTTTCCGACTGCATATAGTACACTGCTGACGTCAGATGGCTTCAGCAGCCGTCTGGCAGTAGTATTGCATAGCATCAAAAAATGATGCAATCAACTCTGGATGATGTGTGCATGCTGGTATTATGCAACGTGATGCAATATTACATCATTCAGGCTTATTTGGGATGTTATTGATGTCCTACTGGATAAATTTACACGGTGAAACGTCAAAAATGAACTACATGCAATATCTTCAAAACGAGAGCCAATAATTTTTTTTTAATGTTATATTCGTGTTCAGCTCACCAAGATACTACAGATTAGGGCCTTTTAAAGTCAGTAATGATTTCAATGTTGACCATGCCAAAACAGAAATACTGTACATCACCAGAAATCAAAATTTTATACCACCAACCTCAATCTACCTACAGGAATCCAACATCACAGTAAATAAAAGAGGTGAAATACTTAGGGGTCAAACTAGACCAGACCCTCAGTATGAAACCTCACATAAAAAATACTGTGAAAAAAGTACATTACAAACTAAAGCTACTAAAACAGCTCCGCCCACTGATCCAGACTTCAAATCAGTCATACAATCTATCATCACCCCTCACTTTGACTTTGCGAACTCCATCCTACAGGGACTACCAAAACAAAACCCTCAGAAGGCTCCAGCTAGCTCAAAATGTGGCAGCTAGATCAGCCCTAAACATAACCACCATAGAACACATCACACCCATATTATCGTATTTACTCTGGCTACCGATACATAGCCGTATAAGTTACAAAATACTGGTTACCACCTTTAAAATAATCCACAATATAGCACCATCTTTCCTGAATAACCTAATCACTTTTGAGAAGTCAAAAAGAACCCAAAGAAGTAAAAATAAACAAACTTGAAACCCCAAAGGACTTCAGAAATGCCAAAAAATTAACAAATAAAAAAGTATTCTCCCATGCTGCACCAACACTTTGGAATGAGCTCCCTGAAGACATCAGAGAACAAAATGACATCAAAACTTTCAGCAAAAAATTAAAACATTCCTCTTTACCTCCCACTATGGCCCACAGTTAAGTGCTGACACTCAAGCCGACATCACAACAAGTCAAACATCAAATCACCTAGCAAGTCAATTTGTGAGTTTTTCCCTCCAGCTTCCCAACTTCTCCCTTCAGACTTCCCTGTTCTCTCCCCTAGTTCCCAGGTATCTGTCTTCAACTCCTCACTTTCTGCGGTCCTTGATAATCTTGCCCCCCTTCAGTCATTTCATCCAAAACGTTCATCCCCTCATCACCCATGGTTCCATGCAGGGCTTCAACTCCTGCGCACTCATCTCCGTAGATCAGAACATATCTGGCATAAGTACCGTAACTCTCATACTCAGACTCAATTCCATGAGCTTCATCAACTCTATCGCTCCTCTGTTCGTCAAGCCAAACTCTCTTTTTTCTCCGATTCTATTACCACCACTACCAATCCGTCTCGACAGCTTTTTTCCGTCCTCTGGTCACTCACCTCACTTCACTCTGGTCCTTCCCCTGCTCCCCCCTCCTCCCATATCCTCCGCCGCCTAACTAGCCTTACATTTCACCAGCAAAATCCAAGACCTCCGCACTAGTCTTCCCTCCTGACCCCCTCCTTTATCTTCTCCCCCACCACTTTCCCCTGCTTCTCCCTCCCCTTCTCACACATGGTCTACTTTCTACCCCATCATCACTGCTGAGCTACTTTTGTCACTTCAGCCCGCAAGACTACTTGCACCCTTGACCACATCCCTACTAGATGGTTCCTGGAACCATCACTAGGCCTTATCCCTCCCATATGCACTCTACTCAATTCCAGTCTCTCTAGTGGTATTTTCCCCTCACCCTGGAAACATACCCTTGTATGCCCTATCCTCAAAAAAACCCTCCTTGACCCTTTGGTTCCCGCTCATTCCCACCCTATTTCCAACCTCCCTTTTCTCTCAAAGATTCTCGAGAAATTTGTGTTTGACTAGCTTTCACAATATCTACAATCCATCAATTACCTTCATCCCCGACAATCTGGTTTCTGCCAAGGCCACAGTGTGGAAACAATTCTGACCGCCCTCCTTAACGAATTACATACCTCACACGACTGGGGTGACATCACGGTGTTGGTCTCTCTAGATCTCTCCTCCACTTTTGACCTTGTCGATCACTCCCTCCTTCTTTCACAACTACGAGATGCTGGCCTCCGTGGTGCTGTCTTACATTGGTTTCACTCCTTTCTTTCCTCTCGTTCTTTTTTCTATAGCTCCCCCCTCAGGCTCTCCCTCCCTCTCCGATGCTTCCCTTCTTCCATGTGGTATCCCTCAAGGCTCTGTCCTGGCACCCTTATTTAATCTTTTCCTTACACCACTGGCCCTTTGTATTCAGCAGACTGATCTGTCCACATTTTTCTATGCCGACGATATCATCATCATCCATCACACTAATCCACTTCACCCTGATATCACACCCTTGAATGCATGCCTCACTCTTGTCTCCAACTGGCTATCCTCTAACTGCCTTCACCTCAACTCCGCCAAATCTTCAGCCATCTGGTTCATGTTTGAATCTCCTTGCCCCCCTCTTGCTCCAACCCTTGGCTATTCCGCGATCCCTGTTGTCTCCTCTTTCAAATACCCAAGTGTCTTCCTTGATTCCAATCTTTCCTTCAGAGACCACATATCACATCTAGCCAAGACATCCTACTTCTTCCTCCACCAAATTCTATCCATCCATCCGTTTCTATCCACCTCAGCTCTAATCACACTCACGTTATACATAGTCTTGTCACGATTAGACTATTGCAATTCCATCTTTGCTGGCATTACTAAAACTCAACCCCATCGGGAGGGAGGAGTGGCCTAGTGGTTGGGGCAAGTTACCTCAGGCCGGAAGGTCAGGGGTTCAAATCCCACTAGAGGACAGCAACCTTGGGCTGGAAGGACTGGGGTTTCTAGTCCCACAGGTACTCCTTGTGGTCTTGGGCAAGCCACTTAACCCTCTATTGTCCATGTTCCCTGTAAAATAGTTATCTCCAAGTTATAATGCCCTGTTCAATATAATTTCAGTTTGTTCAATGTAAACCGCCTTGATATCCATGAAAGGCAGTATATAAGAAATGTTAAATAAATAAATAAGACTTATTCAAAATACTGCAGCTAGAATTATTTCCCGTAATGACCATATTACTCCCCTACTCCCAGTTGCCTATCGCGTTCAATTCAAGATATTAACCCTGGTCCACCGTGTCCTTTACATGCACACCCCACAATATCTAATCGATCTTCTTCATTTTCACACCCCCTCGTGTAGTCTCTGCTCCCTTCATATCAACCGCCTTCACCTCCCCTCACCTTCACATGCGCACCTACAATCCACTCGTCTCTCTACCTTCTTTTTCTACGGTCCAGCTCTCTGGAACTCTTTGCCCACCACACTCTGTTTAGAAGAAAATTACATCACATTTAGGTCCCTACTTAAGACACACCTTTTCACCACCGCATACAACCTGCCGGCCGCATCAAATTGATCTGGTTTATCAATGTACATGTTTGTCTTGTCATCCACTCACTTTTGTCTTGATTCTTGCTCTTCCTTTCTTCTCTTTCCTGTCTTGAATATGTAGCTCCTTTCATGCTCTGGGGTCCTGTGCCCCATCCCAATTTTGATTTATGTATGTAAACCACCCTGCTGTAATGAATGGCGGTATATCAAGCCAAATAAACCTATAAACCTAACCTGAGTCAAATATACGATTGAAATTTACTTGCAGTGCACTGTTAGAGCACATAATACTTCATCTATGCCCTTCCATTGTAAATAGTTATGGGTATACCTACTCTGTTATGTTCATATCTCATCAATGTAAATAGTTATTTTGTTCCATGTAACTGAATAAGACCATGTTTATTGTACTTTTCAGAACACTGTTACTTGTAAACCTCACTTGATCACTCGGAAAGTGCGGTATAAAATTGTTTTTAAATAAATAAAAATTATAACCATGGCCTTCTCAAATACGCTCTACACCCTTCTCCAAATGGCCTGGAACATTGCTGCAAGAATAATTCATGGGGCCCCTCGACAAGCTCACATCACCCCCATTCTAAGGCATCTCCACTGGCTCCTTATACTTGCAAGAATAAGGTACAAAGCCCTCCTTGCAACGTTCAAAGTAATATATAACTAATCAGCAGCCTATCTACAGCTCTTCCTATCAAGACCCAAGAGCGACAGGCTACAAAAGCATAATTCACTTAACCTCCTCTCCATACCAACGCAAAAAGCCAAGCGCAAACAATCAGCAAGCAACCGCGCTTTTGCACTCTACGCGCCCATGATTTGAAACTAGTTACTGCCAGAACTAAGAGGATGCGTGGACCAAATGGACTTTCGGAAGAGACTGAAAACCTATCTATTCCTAGAACACTAGCGCTGCCATACCTCTCGATTCACAAACTGGTTGCAACTCAGAACAACCAACCGCTTAAACACACACCCAGCTTACTTGAACAAGTCAATGTAAAAGGTTTATCCTAACTGTATTGTATCACGAAAATGTACATAAGTTAAGTTATATCCCACTACCCCTATTACCCTATTTGCCATGTTTAGTTTCAATGTACAGCAGTATTTAAGTTTTTTAGTTCTTTGTGAACCGCTTTTAATTGTAGAAAGGTGGTATAAAAATAAGTTTAAATAAATAAAATAAAATGCAGAGAGCAGCTAACGCCATCCACTGAGAGGGTGCTGGTTGTATCCCTGCTGTTTACAAATCTGACAGTTACGCTGCACTATCGAGGCCCACGGTAACCATGCATTACAGACATGCCCACTCCACACTCAAATCCTGCTGATAACATGCTTTCTGCAGAAAGCACAGAAAATCGTTGCATTATCTGCATTTGCATGTGTTCAGTTAGCACTGCCAGATAGCGCAACTTACATCCCCCTAAATGTCCCTTCTTGAGTAAATCATCTTGTTAAAAATTATTTCCCAAGAGTATATTAAAGAGTATATAAACACTGACATGATGTAGTTGCTAAGTATTACTTAAGACATATTTTCTACCTACCTTAATATTTAAGTGGAGTACTGAGATGACATATCTCAGAGAAATTGAATAATTTAGGTCATAAATTGATGTATTCCTCTTATGTCAGATGAGATCTTGCATACCAGCTCTCTCGATATATTGTAGATTTGAACTAGAAATTCAAGAGGTTACGATGCCTCCCACTGGACTAATTCCATAGTGAGATTGCAAATCTGCCAAAGATTCATCATGAAAAACAAATAAGGTAGTACTTTTTAAATCCATTTGTGATTTTTCAAAATTCCAATTTCTTCCCAAAATCTGTCTGGTGGATTCCTCTGGCAGATCTTGGGAAGAAAATTTCAGAAAATTCAGTTGAACTTGAACTAAGTCAAAGTCCACTTAGTTTCATTATGACCCACTTGTTCACACTTTCTGATTTCTTCACATCTTTGGAAGGGAGCCCAGATCCTCTTATGCTGGTCCAATAAAAACTGTCACAATCTACAAAGATTCCAGATTTCTCCAGGGCAATACTGTTTTTGAGGCCTATGTTCTACAGGGAGGGCACTAGTGAAAGCCCTTTTCTAGGCTAAAATGCAACTTTACCCATGGAAATTGGGATTTTACTTATTGACGAACCTGTCCACTAGTAAAAGTACTTTCACCCATGGACTGAAGTGGCAGTATTGTAGGCGGAGGCTGGGATGCATGCTCCTTTGACTATGCAAAAAATAGGTGTGTTATTTCTGACAGAAAGATTACCCATTGAGATAGCAGTCACAGCTTTTTGCAGAACTGCTTTCATTATTGCCTAAGGAAAACCGATCTACTCATACAGCTTTTCTATAATGACTGCAGCAAACCCAATAGCTTAAAATTTCCAAAAGAATTTGCCAGAATGAATTTTATGATGGTTTATAGAAAAATATAGCAGGTCTGATACTGAAAAGGGTTATGCGATTTGCAGCACCAGCAAAGCGCATAAATCCCAGCAAGTCCGATATCCAGTGGGACTAATCAGCTACTGCTATTGAATATTCCCACAGACCACCTTGAAAACAGCTGTTTAGTTTGAGGGTGGTCTGTAGGTGGGGCCGAGGTGCTCTCGCGACTATCCACTTAGCAGCGACATTCAGTCGCTAACCAGATAGCCAAGCTGTGTACAGATAGAAAAGATCAATGGCTGTCCTAACTTTACAGTTCTTACTAGCCAGTTAATGGCTGAATATCGCTGCTGATGGGATAGCAACACCGATCACTGGCAAAACCAGATACTCAAAGCCAGATGCTGGATTGGCTCCAGTGCTGAATATCCAGTTTCATTTTTGCCCATGGTGGTCAGGCACTGACCATCATAGGCTGAAGATCAACCCCATTGAGATAAATAAAGACGTCTTTCACTAGGACCCCAAACAGAAGCAAGAAAGCCTAAAAAAAAACCCCTTACAGTAGACACATATATTGCATTTTAGGTCGCATGCAAAATGTAGCATTTGTACAGGAGTAATGCTTAAGTAAACTGTTGAGAACTCAATAGAACTCGGTATTCCTTTTGTTTAGAGAGTGAGGAGAAGAAAGATACGGCCACGATACCAATGGTATCCTGTGCCCATGCCACTAATCTTCATGATTATGGGTGATGTCTGCTGGCAAGCAATTTAACATTAACTTTATTAGACTTGCAAAGGCTACAGCACCATGGCCATTTGACTTCATTGTTGCAGCATGCTACAAAGCCCTCAGACTGCTGGCTCACTTCATTTTATGGTGATGGCTGCTGTGTGGCCATTGATTATTGCAACTCATGAACAGCCTTTGGGTCAATTGGATGCAATCAGGCACCACTGATGGTTACTGCCATTGGGGATGGAGAAAGAGAAATATTGCCAATCTACTGTGACCAGGAGATAAAGATACCTCTAAAACGTTTTGATTGAGCGCCATAATGGCCGTTTTATGTGCATGTTTGCACACTGGACAAGGACTGACTAATAGAATATTCTTATGAAGTCTTTTTGTCATTCTCTGTAGCTTATACTGTAGTAAGGAAGATTCGAAGATAGTCTAATGGCAGAACAGATTACCAAGGAAACCTTTATCTAGGATGATTTAGAACAAGTGAGGCCTGTGTATGAGTCAGGGAGTTTTGCTCTTGACAACTCTTCTGGCCCTTTCTTGCTAAGAGTCCATACTGTCTTATGGAATAACCTCATACACCTGGATTAGATCTGAATTTTAGTCCTCTAATCATTAACAGTGCTCCTAACAAATTACATCCATAGCATATATGTGGGGGTAATTCCATAACAGGACACCTATCGGAGAAGTACAGAAAGTTGGCTACTTATAAGACTATTTTATAAAGGCAAGAGAGGCACCTAAGTGCCTTTACAAAATAGGTTCCCAGATCCACTCCCAACAGAGTGGAAATGTGAATACACCACTTACAGTACTCCTGCTCCCAAATAGATATAAATGTGTGCATATACTCTACATAATAAAATAATCATACATAATCAAAGAACATAGTCTCAAAATGGGCCTGCACCTTAATGTAAAGAAGACAAAGATCATGACAACTGGCATAATCAACAGGTTCATCGTTGAAGGAGAAGAAATTGAAATCGTGACCAACTTTAACCTACTTGGATCAACTATCAATAAAGCAGCAACAAGCAGTCAAGAAATCAGACGATGCATTGCTCTTGGCAGAATGGCTATGAAAGACCTAGATAAGATTCTCAAGAGCAGAGATGTCTCTCTCCATACAAAGATTTGACTTGTTCAAGCCATGGTATTTTCAATAACATCATATGGATGTGAAAGCTGGACAGTGAAAAAGATAGACAGGAAGAAAATTGATGCTTTTGAATTATGGTGCTGGCGGCGAATACTGTGTATACCATGGACTGCCCGAAGAACAAACTGGTACTAGAGGAGATCAAACCTAAGCTTTCTTTAGAAGCTCAGATGACAAGACTTCGACTTTCATACTATGGACACATCATGCAAGGAGAGATCTTTAGAGAAAGACATCATGCTTGGCAAGATAGAAGGTCAACGAAAAAGAGGAAGGCCAGCAATGAGATGGATCGATACAATAACAGCAGCTATGGGTACCAGTCTGTCAAGAATGAGCTGCCTGACTCAAGACCGAACACAATTTAGGATAGCTATCCAGAGGGTCGCCATGAGTCAACTCCGACTCGACGGCACTTAACAACAACATACTCTACATATATTATAAAATGATAACATACGTTGCAACACCATCTCCATGCCACCCAAAACTACACCCCCGGGAACGCTTACAAGCAACCTTATAGGTGCGTATGCATCTACATACGTTAATACCAAGCTTTTCTAAACTGTACACTATGGGGCCATGGCGGCACTAGAATAGCAAACTGTCAACGAGCCAACTCAGACAAGGAGGTAAACTAGACATAATTTTCATACCCAAAGACTTAGTCCGGTCCCCTGGTCAGATCACAGCATACTAGCATTCAATATACCATTTCACTCTATAGCAAAATCTAAACAAATCAACAACCCATCTACCCAAAGATTCAAGAGCTTCGATGAACAAGCCTTCCTAAATGAGACCATACCACATCTTCACCAAGTCACAACAAACCTTAAAGCTTTAGTAAACACATGGAGCATAGTCATATCCACAGCCTCGTCTACAACTTCTAGTATCTACAAACCGAAACCACGAAACAAACAAAATGAACCTTGATACCCAAAAGAACTGAGAACTATAAAACATCAACTAAGACAAACTGAAAGAAAATGAAGGTGAACAAAATCACCAGAAGACCAACTTTTATATACAAACCATCTAAAAGAATATCACAACCAAATCAATGTGCATAAGAACAATATTACACCAAGATTATCCAAAAATCCCTGAACCGTCCTAGGGAATTATTTGATGTCGTTCGATCACTCACAAAGGATCTCAGAAAAAGTGACACCATTATCATAACCTGCTATCAAAACACTTGCAGAATTCTTCCAAAGCAAGTTCAACAATCAAGTACCTTCAACATTTTTGGAGGACACAGCTATCACACAAGAAACTCAATGAAACAAATTTGAACAGATTTCAATTAAAAACATAGAGCAAATAATGAATGGCCTAAAGACCACTACATCCCCACTCGACCCCTGCCCAGTTTCTTGGCTGAAGAGATGCAGAACTCAACTGTCAACATTCATTCATAAGATAACTAACCTATCTCTAGAACAAGAATGCTTACCTGAGCAGCTAAAAACTATATCCATTCGCCCAATCCTGAAAAGCAATTCTAAAGATAAAAGTCACCCAGCTCCTATAGACCAATAAGTAGCTTACCCTTTCTAGCAAAAATCATCGAGAAGGCTGTACAACAACTACAGAATCACCTGGACAACCATGCTCCACTAGACAATCAGCTACATGGCTTCAGACAACAGCATGGAGTCAAAACACATATTTATTTATTTATTTTATTTTATTTATTTAACAATTTTTCTATACCGCTTTTCTTACATTCAAAGTGGTTTACAATGACATCACTCGTAGACAGTCTAATAAAGGGAATATCCTTCCTCAACCAGGGCTTCATACTCATCTTTATTGACATCTCTGCAGCCTTCGACTCCATCTCTCACAACCTGCTCTTAAACAGACTCACTTCCATTGAAGTGGGAAGAACGCCACTTAAATGGTTTCAATCTTCTCCCAACCACTACCAACAAACAAGAATGGGTACAAAAGAATCAACACCATACAAACAAAGTCATGGAGTACTACAAGGATCGTTGCTATCAGCGCTGCTATTCAACATATACATTCAACCCACATGCAGTATATTCCAGAAACACATAATAAACTACCATATATATGCCGACGACATCATGCTGTATACTCCACTCAACCTAACTAACCCAGACTTAAGTCACATATCAAACTGTTTCACAGACTTGATTCAAAGGTTAACACCACATGCTTAAAATCTACATAAATAAGACTGAAGCGATATATGTCTCCAGGAACAAAACAGTCTCCTCACCTAAAGCAATTACAATCAACGATGCAAGCTGTAGGGTTCCAGGAAGCGTAGAGATTTAAAAAAAAAAAGAAAAAGATACAATATTTGGGTGTAACACTACACCAACAGCTAAGTCTTCACTTCACACATCAGCAACATCACAAACGCAATTCATCATAAAATAAGAGTCCTAAAAAACCTCCAACCTCTCATCAATGAAGATGACTTCAGAACGGTTTACCAAGCAATGATATTCTCTCATCTGGACTATTGTAACAAAGCCCTCCAGGTCTCTCCAAACAATCTCTACATCATCTCCAACTAGCACAACACACAGCAGTCAGAATCATATTGGGAGCAAAAAGATCCAACCACATCACACTTAAAAAGCTACATTGGCTTCCACTAGCTAGCTGGATCAGATACAAGACAGTAATAATTTTCAAAATAGAAACATAGAATATACAGAACATAGAACATACAGAACTAAGAATAATCCCAGATCTCTCAGATTTCAGAAAGTTACTAAAAACTCATCTGTTCTAAGAACACTTTAAGGACTAAAGATACAGTTAACAAGTTGCCTCAAAAACAGCTGTATATAGGTTAAAAATGTAATTGTTACAATTATATTATGTTTTGTTAACCACAATTCCCTGTTTCATGTAAACTGCTTTGATTTCCTGATTAAGTGGTATAGAAAAATGATTCAATAAATAAATAAACACAAGAGCTCATTTCATACATCTATCATAAAAAAGCAACACTCCAAAACAAATGAGTTGAAAGCATATAGTGTATTCTAACCAATAAAAGGAGAAAAGTGCAGAAGATTGCTATAAAGTAGAAGATGGGAGATAAATTGGAGAATTTGAGACCTTACAAAATCACTAAAAGAGCAAGTCAGGTAATCTAGCTAGAAAATGTTTTGTGAAACAGCTAGGCTTTTCAGGATTTTATGAAAGATTTCGTTAATGTCAGAGTCAAAGATTAACTTATTCCAGATGGATGAGTCAGCGCAAGTAAAGGTGATTTCCTGGGTTGCAGACAATCCTGCTAATTTCAACAAGGGAACCATTAAATAAGTGGATTGTGAGGAATGTAGGGTATAAGTGGAGCACATGGTAACAGGCGGAGACTGAATATCAGGACCAACAGCAATTAAAGACCAGAAAGGCAATTTTGATGGGGTGCGATTGGGAGTGAATATAGTTTGTATAAGATATGAGACATGCTGTCTGAATACCTTGCACATGAAATAATTTTAGCAGTAGAGTTTTGTGTTAACAACAGGTGCTACAGGTGGGTTTTTGGCTTTTTTTTTTAGAATTTCTTACAAAAGATTATTGCAATATACCACATGTGTAAAATTTATTGCCTATACAATTATTCTGAATTGATCTGAGGTCAGGAAAGAACTGGCTTCTTACACAATGCAGCATCACAAAGCATGCGTGACACTTCTTAAGAATCTGTTTGCACCAGTGCCTGCAGAAAGGTGAAAATGGTGCAGCTTTGCAGAAATTAATGCCACATCAATGGGTCTCTTCAAATACACTTCTAGGAACATACAGAAAGGATAGATTTCTTTTTACCAACAAGTCATAAAAGTAAAATACAAAAACCCTTTACTTCTCACATTTGCATTCCCTACCAGTGGAGGGCTAGCACTGAACTTTAATACATCAGCTGCCTAGTATAAATTGATGGGCGGCATATCCATGTTTTAAAATAAGCAACTAAATAAAAATGGTGAAATTAGTCCTTAACTGCTAATCTTCTTTCCTGTAGTCCCTCCAGTCCAGTCCAGACAAGTGGGTTATGCTCCTCTACCAGCAGATGGAGACTGAGAACACAGCTTCAAGTGTGCTATAAGCAGCCTGTGTTAGTCAAGCAAGCCAATAAGAACATCACAAAACAGAGAAAAAAAAGAAAAAGAAGTTCAAACCAGAGTTCTCCATCAAATATATACTCCTCAAACATTTCACACAAAGGGGAGGCACATCGACAGATCTGACAGAAACTACCTCAAGGAGTTCAAGCCCTCCAAACCATAAGATCAGTAAAAGGTTTAGTACTCAAATAATTTCTGTGGTTCTTTTTTTGGAAACAGGTAAGCAAAAAGAACCTTGAACAAAAAAGTGCACAGCACGGAAGCCAAAGAAAACTGGGACACAAACTCAAAAATAAGAGCACGTGCCAATCCTTATGCACCCGTCAAAAATAGCTCTGCAAAACAAGGCACGAGACAGTTGCCCACAGAAACCAGACTCCAGATAGGACCTGGACTGGACTTGAGGGATTCCAGGAAAGAAAATTAGCAGGTAAGGCCGAATTCACCTTCCAGTATATCCCTCCTGTCCAGTCAAGACAAGCGGGACATAGCAAAGCAGTACTAATGATGGAGAGGGAGCCAAGACCCCAGCCTGTAGGACCCTGGCCCCAAAATCTACATCCTGCCGGGCCTGTACATCTAAACAGTAATGTCGCACAAAGGAATTAAGGGACATCCAGGTCACTGCCATACAAATATCCGGGGGGGGGGGGGGGAACCAAAACAAACTCCACCCAGGATAATACCTGCATTTGCAAGGAATGTACCAGCAAGCATGAAGGCACCTGGCATCCTTTCAACAGATATGCCGACACAATGGCCTCCCGGATCTGCCTTAAAGGCCAATTCACCTTTGTGGGGGCACCAAACAAGACAAAGAGCCTCTCTGAATACCTAAGAGTCACCCTGAAATACTGCTTAAGTGCCCTGCGAATGTCCAGCTTATGAAGCAGGCAATCGTCCTCTGAGTTGCGCAACTCAGAGAAGGACAGCAGAGTCACCACCCGATTGAGATGAAAACTGGATATGACCTTAGGCAAAAAGGAAGGCATTGGATGCAAGATCACCTCCTCATAAGAACATAAGATATGCCATACTGGGTCAGACCAAGGTCCATCAAACCCAGTATCCCGTTTCCAACAGTGGCCAATCTAGGTCATACGTACCTAGCAGTTTCCCCAAAAGACACAGGTTCCACAATGTTTGTATTGGGTCAAGCAGTGGATATTCTGGTCCCCTTTAATAATGGATTATGGACCTTTCCTCCAGGAACTTGTCCAAACCTTTTTTAAACCCGGCTACATTAACAGCTTTTACTACATCCTCTGGTAGCAAATTCCAAAGTTTGATTACACATTGAGTGAAAAAATATTTTCTCTTATTAGTCTTAAATAGGTTACCCTGTAGCTTCATCGCATGCTCCCTAATCTTTCTATATTTTGGTGGCTCTTTGCTGTACCTTTTCTAACCGAAAACAAAAAATTCCAGGAAAAAACAAAAAAAACCCTAGAGCAAGACCCTGATACAAAATACTTTTTTTGTCGGAATATGGCAACAAAGTACCGGGAATTCAGTCCAGGTACCACTGTGGCAATTCCTTTTATTAAAGATGTGGATAAAAAATTTTCCAAAATCCAAAAGACTTTTCTAAGACATACGAACATAAGATATGCCATACTAATAATGCTATATCCTTTTTAAGATACAGTGACCAGAATTGCACACAATATTCAAGGTGAGGTCGCACCATGGAACGATACAGAGGCATTATAATATCTTTTGTTTTATTCTCCATTCCTTTCCTTATGATACCTAGCATTCTATTTGCTCTCTTGGCTGCTGCTGCACATTGGGAGGAGGGTTTTAACATGTTATCCACGATGACGCCTAAATCTTTTTCTTTGGTGGTGGTTCCTAATGTGGAACCTTGCATCGTGTAACCATAGTTTGGTTACAGAAAGAACCAAATAAGGCACCCTGCATGACAAAGCCTGGAGCTTTTGCTGAGCAAATTGCCACCAGAAACAACCACCTTCAAGGTCAAATCTTTCACTGTTGCACCTGCAAGGGGTTCAAAGGGAGGCACCCCCAGGGCTGCGGGCAACAAACTGTAACCACAGATCAACATGAGGTGTGAAGATGTTTCACCCCATGCATGAAATGAATCACATCAACATAGGCTGCCAAGAACTGACTCTTGACCGCCTCCTGGACTCTCAAGGAACCCAGTGCCAAACCTTTCTCCAGCCCCACCTGTAGGAAGACTAGATCATCAGGGAGCAAGACCCCCAGGGCATGAATGCCGCACTCCTCACAGCAGTACTCAAAAATATGCCAAATGCACATGTAGGCCAGGGACATCGGCCTCCTATGGGACTGTAACAGGGTAGCAATAATCTGAGGCGAATAGCCCCATCTCAAGAGCCAAGCCATAAGCGAGAATTGACCAACATCTGGCATCTACACCGGCCAGGTCCATTTCCACCAACAGTTGGAATGGCTCAACCATGAAAAGCTGCATGAGGTCTGCATAGCAGGGACATTGAGGCCAGTCCAGAGCAATAAGCACCATTCCCCCCAATAAGATTCTATCCACTGCAGGATGCAACCTATCAGTGGCCTGGGGGGAAGACATACAGCAGGGCGTTCAGCCCTTTGGACATGTGCACCTTGCACTGGCTGAAGATGTGCTTGGCTTTGGCATTCACCTGGATTGCCATCAAGTCTATCACTGGCAGACTCCAGCGAGGCACCACTCACTGAAACGACAACTGCGACAGCACTCACTCACCGGGATCCAGAGAGGTGCGACTCAGATAATCCACTTGCACATTGTCCTTCCCGACCATAATTGGAGGCCGAGTGTGTCAGCAAGTGGGCCTCTGCCCACTGCAGCAGTGGTATCTCCTCTGCCGCCACTGTTGCGCTCTGGGTGCCGTCTTGCTTATGGATGTAAGCCACCACCATTGCATTGTCCAATACCACTCTCACCACCTTGCAGTGGATCAACAGCAAGAACTCCACCATTGCCAGTTGCACTGCTCATGTTTCCAATAGGTTGATTGACCACTGGCTTTCTTCCATGGTCCCCTGACCCTGAGCCACCTGAGACAAAACAATGTCTGCCCAGGTCCATCAGGTTGACATCCATGGTCACCACCATTGAATCTAGGGATTTGAGGGGCATGCCCATTGTGAGATTTTCCCAAAGTCAGCCACCAACGCAGGCTCTCTAGAGTCGGCTCTAGAGAGAGGTGAACTTCCAAAGACTGCCACAAAGGAGACTGCCACGAAGGGGACCACCATGAGAGAAGGTCTGCCTGCAGGGCCCTCATGTGCAGCCTCAACCAGGGCACAAGCTCCAATGTGGCTGCCATAAAGCCCAGCACCTGGAGGCTCTGTAAACCTCTGTACCTGGGCCTGCAATTTCATGATTCTACCCCTCTGGAAAGAAGACCATTCCCCTGAGGATGTCAAACCCTGCTCCCAGATATTCCAAGGACTGAGAAGGATCCAACCAGCTCTTGGCCAAGTTGATTATCCAGCCCCAGTCCTAGAGGCAATGAATCACCTGCTCCATCACTTCGAGACTAGTTGGGAATGACTTTACTCGGATCAGTCAATCATCCAAATACAGATGAAGAAGGACCCCTGCCTGCGTAAATCCACTGCTACCATAACCATGACCTTGGTAAAAACCCAAGGTGCAGTGGTGAGACTGAAGGGCAGGTCCTGGAACTGGAAGGTCCCCAGGGCACCACAAACCATATAAATTGTTGGTGAGCAAGCAGGATGGTGATATATAAATAGACCTTGGTCAAATCCCAAGAGGTCAGAAACTCTTCCTGCTGGACCGTCACCATCACCTAGCGCAAGGTCTCCAGGCAAAAACATGGTACCTTTAAGGCCCTATTGACCCTTTTCAGATTGAGAATGGGGCACTAGGATCCCTCTTTCTTGGGAACCACAAATAGATGAAATACTAGCCCAAGCCCCAGTCTGAGCGTGGAACCGGGATGATCGCCTCCAGGTTCAGTAGGTACTTCAGCATCTCCTCTACTGCCCGAGCCTTCATGGGGACCCAGCAAGGTGACATCATGAAGGAGTCCAGAAGAGGCCTGGCAAACTCAAGGTCATATCCCTCTCGAATCACCTTGAGTGCCCAGGTGTCTGATGTGAGCTGGGCCCAGGCGGGAAAGAAATGTTAAAGGCAGCTGCCCACAGGCTGAATTCCTGCAGGGCCATCAAATCTTCATGGAGAGGCTTGGAGGCACCAGAGGTCCTGGGGGCCCCTTCTCGGCCTCCTTGGAAGCCTCCACAAAATGAAGAACCCTGCTGCAAAAACCAAGACCTCTGCAGATTAAACACCCAGAGGGGCCATCATGCCCAACTCTCTTGGGATTATTCTCCACCAGCTTGGGCACTTTGGAGTCCCCCAATCCTTGCCCAGCTTCTCCAGGTCCTCACCAAACAGCAACTTCCCTGCAAAGGGGAGCCTGCTAAGTCTCATCTTGGAGGACACATCAGCTGACCAGTTGGGCAGTCAGAGCAACCTGCACACAGAGACCACCATCGCCATGCCCTTGGCAGAACCCCACAGAATATCATAAAGCAGGTCTGCTAGAAAAGCCGACCCCTGACTCCAAGTGAGCAGATAAAACCCAGTCAGCGGGATCCACTCTCGCCTCCTGCAGAATCCGTTGAGACCACCAGAGACAGGATCAAGCCATGTAGGCTCCACATATGGCCCCTTGAAGAGCAAGTGCTGACATTTTGAAAGCCTGCTTGAACAGGGCTTCCATCCTCCTATACTGCAGATCCTTCAGGGCCACAGCACCTTCAACCGGGATGGTGGTCTTATGAGTAACCACCATCACGAGTGCATCTACCCATGGCAAGCACAACTTCTCCTTCTTCTCCAGGGGAATCAGATAGATCAGAACCATGCTCCAGCCCACTTGCAATCCCACAGCCTTCAAAGCCCTATGGACCGGGAAGAAACACAGGGGCTTACGGATGCCCTCCATAAATGAGTCCTCCTGAGACTCCATTGGTTCTGGTCCCAGCTCTTCTGCAATGCACAGAGCCGCCAGGGACTTGGCAATCAGGGAGGGGAGCTCATTCCGATAGAGAGCTCCCTCTCCTCTGATTCCTCTGACAGACAGTCCTCCAGGGAGTCTGCCATACCTTCCAAGGGGTCCCGTGACTCCAAGGACCCCAGAAAGTTAATATCCATATTCTCCTCTGACCTGTCCTGCTTCAGGTGCTTTGCCACTGTTGAGACCCCGAGTCCCTGCCCAAAGAGGACTTGAGGGAAACAGAGGAGCCATCTCCCAAGCCTCGCTGCAATAAAAAGGCCTGGTCGAGTAAAAGGACAAATTTGGGAGAAATTGGAGAGCCCTTATGCCTCCCTAAGTCCCTCCTATCACTGCCGATGCTCCCAGCACAAAATCAGCCCTCCTCAGAGCCAAACCAAGATCCAAACTTACCCTGTCCCATTCCCTACGATTGCTGGTGGTGCGGCAACAGGGTTGAGTACTTTTCTCCTTTATTTTTTTGCACAGGAAGCTGCTCTACTCCTTGTCTCTCCCCAAGAGTTGAGGAGGAGAAGAGGAGCAGCCCAGCTGTGGGTGGGGGGGGGGGAATGGGGAGTAACATGGTACCAACAGGTTCTACACCCCCGGCCAGAAGAACTGGCTACAGCCACAAAAATCAATAGTACAAGCTATGCTCCTTTATCTACCTGCTGGTGACTGAGATTACTGGCTTGCTTGGCTAGCAGAGGCTGCTTATAGCACGCTTGAATGTGATCTCAGTCTCCACCTGCTGGTAGAGGAACATAACCCACTTGTCTGGACTGGACTGGATGGTTCGATTGGAAAGTTGCATTATTTAAACTGCAGTAACAAAATGCAAGAAAGCCTGGTACAAATGCAGGTCCTTTGGAAAATATGGGAAAAAGGAGAACTCAGATCAAGTCAAGGCCTCGGGTATTTCAGCAGGAAGGGAAAATGGACTGATTTGGTGACCTCATCATCCTCATCTCTCATAACATATTTTAGAAACAGGTTCTGTCAGTAAGAAAATTCTTTTAAAATCAGAACCTATTCTTTCCTTCCTTTTATTCTTATTTTTATACCAGTGTTCCGAGCCGATGCCAGTGGTTTCTTTGAAGACATCTTCCTTGACATATAAGAATGAGGTCCCCTTTCTATTGAACATCTCAAATCAGTCTACATGGAACCAGTGGAACAGATTATGTAGAGAATTTCAGTAGGCCAGGGAAGAAGCACCGAGGTTTTTTAGCAGTTTTCTGTAACATCCGCTCAATACCCTGTGGAGGTCATTTTACACGTGTTCCAGCACTGTTTCAATATGCACATGTCCAATGGGTGTAATTAGCTATTTTAGAAAGCTGCTATTTACATGTACAGACACACAGCATGTACAGTTTCTAAGAGGCTATGCTGAGGGCAGGCTAGAAAAATGTGTGCGCATTTCTGATTTTACTTTAAAACATCTACATGCTAGAAAAAGTGTCGCTAACTGCTCATTTAGACTTAGGCTTGCATCTCTCTGGTGTTTAAACCACCTCCCATTTTAAACAAGAAAAGGAGTTGACTTCTTTGTCATCTGAAATGTGGCTAGTTTTATTTTATCAGCAATGCATGTAAACCAGTCAAAGGCCTTTAAATTCTAATTTAAAAAACACTTGAAAGCAAAGCAGAGCAATTGAAGCTAAAATGCTACCGAGAGCCCTACCTTCCTTCATATACCAAAGCCAGGATGAATGCAGTATCCATTACAGTAACTACACATCTTTTTCTAACGGGCCTGCTTTTTTCAAAAAGAGCATTTCTAACCCAAGAGCAGCACATTATAAATTATGTCCTTTCCCCACTGAAATTGTGCTACATACAGAGACACACTTAAGGTTCTCGTCCTTTCACCAGCACCCTGGGGACTGGAAAGAGGCCCTTTCCTCACCTAGCATGATAAAACATACATTTCTCCCCTTCCTTCCCATCCTCCTCACCTCCACCCCTACATTTGAACATTACTGATTTGCATCAGAATGGAGATTTATTGATGCAATAAATTCACATACACTATACATGTGATATGTGCATGCATTTCCATATATGAATTATCTATTTCTGGGAACCATAGGTGCTGCCATTCTAAATGACTGATTGCTTTTGTTCTCGTCTCCTCTCGTCTTAGACAGATTTTCAGGCCAAGTATTTATGGCAGAATTGAATTTGCCAGACAGGATTCAGGGTGTATGTTCAAAAAAGAGAGGAGACAGGCATTTTTATCAATTGATGGCTTATGCCTGTAGATCTCATATAGCTTCCTCAGGAAGACTCCACTGACAACTACACTACCTGTAAGGATCACATCTTATTTGGAACTGCTCTTTTAGATACAGAGCTGCCCAATATTTCTTCTGTGGAGCCTGAGACTTTACTCATTTCATATACATGAGGTTTATGATTTTTGCTTAAGAAACGTTTTTTGAAGCAGATGAATGTTCATGCTTTAATCACACAAAGTTCATGTTGTGTGTTCACAAACTATGACACTTTTAGTGTCTGCCCACTTCCTATTCTCAGCTCCTGATCATGAAGAATTAATATCAGATAAAGCGTAGTTACTCACCTGTAACAGGTGATCTCCGGGAACAGCAGGAATTTAATCTTCACATATGGGTATTGTCGGTACCGACGGAGCCTGCACAGGAATACTCCCCAGCGTCCAATAGGAACGCTTTTGGAAGCATCCCTCAGCACATGCGCACTGCCTTCCCACCTTGCCAGCTGTCCCTCTTCAGTTAAGTTTGTAGCTGAATGAAAGGATAGAGGGAGAGAGGAATGAGACAGAGAGATAGGGACAACTCATAGGGGAGGTGGGTGGGTTGTGAAGACTAAATTCCTGCTGTTCCTGGAGATCACCTGTTACAGGTGAGTAACTACGCTATCTACAGGAACAAGCAGGAATGCAGTCTTCACATATGGGGACTCCCTAGCTGAAGATGCCAGGGAGATAGCCCCAGGAAGCTGCCACCTATAGTAAGGTGGGCCATGCTTCCTCCCATGGATCTCTGGCATCCCACCAGGGTTGGTGGGTAGGAGTTGAATTAGGTCTGAAAGAGATTTTGAAGAACAGCTTGGCCAAAGGCGGCATCCCGACGGGAGGCTTTATCTAGGCAGTAGTGGGCTGTAAAGGTGTGTACCAAAGCCCAGGTGGCTGCTCGACAAATGTCATCAATAAACACAGAGTGAAGGTTAGCCATAGAGGCTGCCATGGTTCTCACATTATGAGCTGTGACATGACTTTGAAGAGGAAGACTCTTACTCTCATAAGCAAAGGATATGCATTGTGCAATCCATTTGGATAAAATTCTCTTGGAGACTGGAAGTCCCAAATGACTAGAATCAAAAGCAATAAAAAGTTGAGAAGACTTTCTATGTTGCTGTGTTCTTTGTAGGTAAAAAGCCAAGGCTCTTTTACAATCCAAAGTATGAAGGTTCCTTTCTGCATTAGAGGAATGAGGCCTCAGAAAGAGTACAGGAAGATAAATTGATTGATTTAACTGAAAAGGCAAAACCACCTTTGGTATAAAGTGTGGATGAGTTCTGAGAACAACCTTATCATGGTGAAACCTAGTATAAGGAGGATCAGCCACTAAAGCTTGCAATTCACTAATGCGACGTGCAGAGGTGATTGCAATTAGGAAGATGACCTTCCAGGAGAAAAGCTTTAGGGTTGTAGTGGCTAAAGGTTCAAAAGGCGGTTTCATGAGCTGCCTGAGAACTAGGTTTAAATCCCATGCCACCGGTGGTGGCTTGATGGGAGGCTTTGTTAATAGAAGATCTCTCATAAATCTTGATATGAGTGGATGAGAGGAAATTGGTTGTCCATTTAGAGGCTTATAGGAAGCTGCAATTGCACTAAGATGGACTCTTACTGAATTGGTCTTTAGACCAGAATTTGATAAATGAAGCATATACTCTAGTATCGATTCCAAAGGAATCATAAGGGGGTTTAATCCCTTCTGTGGACACCACATAGAAAAACGTTTCCACTTGAAGGCGTAAGAGCGTCTTGTGGAAGGTTTTCTAGAAGCCTGAAGGATATCCTTTACCTGTTGGGAAAGGTTGAGATCCTGAATGTCTAAGCTTTCAGCAACCAGGCCCTGAGATGCAGGGACTGGGGATTCGGGTGCCATAGCATCCCATTCTCTTGGGAGAGGAGATCTGGAGCATAGCCTAACTCCAGAGGTTCAGCTTGAGAGAGATGTAGAAGCAGGAGTTACCACGTTTGGTGTGGCCACCGTGGCACTATGAGGATCATACGACCTCTGTCTCTCTGAAGCTTGAAGTGTGTTTTGGGGATGAGGGGAATGGGTGGGAAGGCATAGAGGAAGTCGTGACCCCAGTGAAGAAGGAAGGCATCCCTTGCCTGGTAATTTTGAGCCAGAATTCTGGAACAGAACCGGGGAAGTTTGGCATTCAGTGGACTTGCAAGTATTTCAGATCTGGGGAACCCCAGACATAGACCTATCTTGGCCACCTGGTCTAGGTGGAGAGACCATTCGTGAGGCAGCAGTACTCGGCTGAGTTTGTGTGCCCAAAGGTTTTGAATGCCTGGAAGATATACCACGAGAAGGTGAATTTGATGCTCTCTGGCGAGGGCCCATAGTCAAAGATTTGTTGCATAACGACAGAGCCTGTTCCGCCCTGCTTGTTCACGTAGAACATAGCTACTTGATTGTCCATTTGGACTAGGACTGTCTTGTAGCTGAGCTGGGCATGGAATACGCGAAGAGCTAGATAGATTGCTCTGAGTTCCAGGAGGTTTATGTGAAGACAAGCCTCCTGTGGAGTCCAGGTACCCTGTGTAGAGAGATGATGCAAGTGTGCTCCCCATCCCACCTGTGATGCATCTGTTGTTAGGGTGGCCTGGAATAGGGGTTGCTGGAAAGAAGATCCCACTAGAAGATTTTCCAGTGATTGCCACCATTGTAGGGACAAGATCAGTTGTTGCGAGTTTAATATCTTGTCCGACAGATGTCCTGTGGCCTGGGTCCACTGGGCTGCTCACATATGAAGGCGAGCATACGGAACCACATGAACCGTGGATGTCATATGTCCCAATAGTTGTAGTACTTCTCGAGCAGTTAGGGAGGACTTCACTGCTGCTTGAGAAGCTAGTTGCACTATGCGAAGACAGCGGGTTTGTGGGAGAAAAGCCCTTGACTATCTGGTATCTAAACAATCTCCTATGAACTCCAGGGACTGAGACGGAGCAAGCTGGGATTTTGGGAGGTTTATGACCAATCCCAAGTATTGAAGGATTCGCATTGTGGGAGACAGTGCAGAGCTGGCTTCTGGAACAGTGGGAGCTCTAATGAGCCAGTCGTCTAATTAAGGGAAGATGAATATTTATTTATTGAACGGTTTTATATACCGCCTTTCAGAAAAATCAAAGCGGTTTACAAAGAACAAAACTTGAACATTACATTGAAACTTATTCAAACAATTGAAATTACAGTGAACATTAAATTGTATATAATAAAAATGGTAATTTGAGGGTTACAATGCTGAGTAAATGCTGAATAGGTATATAGATAGTTTAAACATATATACAGATTTAAATATTTACAAATTTCAAAAATCTTATCCTTATCTGAGCAAGGAAAAATGTATTGTAGTTCACTAGAATTATTAGAGTAAAGAGTAAATGTGATAATGTGGAGAATTGGGTATTGTAAGATAGAGTAAGAAAAAGGAAAAAGTAAGTATCCCTAGGGTTCGCAGAATATCCCTAGGGTTCGCAGAAATGCAGCTACTACTGCCATGCATTTTGTGAATACTCTTGGTGCCAAAGCCAGACCAAAGGGAAGAACCCTGTATTGGAAATGTTTTCCCCTGAAAAGGAATCGTAAGCATTTCCTGTGATCTGGATGGATCAGAATGCGAGTATATGCATCCTTTAGATCTAGAGAACAAAGCCAATCCTGACTTTGAAGGTATGGCAGAAGAGTTCCCAGAGAAATCATTTTGAACTTTTCTTGGAACAGATATTTGTTCAATTCTCTGAAGTCTAGAACGGGTCTGTGTCCTCCTATTTTCTTTGGAATAAGAAAATAGGGGGAGTAGAACCCTGTACCCTGTTGAAAAATGGGCACCTCCTCTATTGCTCCTTGAGCAAGGAGTGTTGAGACCTCTCGATCTAGTAGATTGTCTGTAGAGGTTTGGGAATTGAACTGTCTTACGATTGTAGGAGGGGCATACTGTGAAAATGAAGCTTGTATCGCTCTCCCACAATGGACAGAGTCCAATTTTCTGCTGTTATTTGATGCCATCTGTTGGCAAAATGACACAACCTGCCTGGAATGTTTAGGGGTTCTGGACCTCCCAGAGGCAGGATGGCTAAGTTCTCTATGAAGTAGTCAAAGCCCTTTAGGGGGCTGGGCCTGTGGAGCTGGTTGAGCTCTAAGGCCTTTTGGCTTATTTTGTCTGGATTGTTGTTGACCCTTCTGGGCAACTTGACTCTGAGCTTGCCCTTGCTGGGTATAGGATGGATAAAACTTCCTCTTTTTGCTGAAAAGGTTTTTTTTAATAAGGTTTCTTTTTGGCTGGAGTGGCTGTAGATTTTGACAATCTATCTAAAGTGATATTGTCAGCATCTATCTCATTAGCCTTTTCCTGCCAATTCTTGCCAAAGAGGTGTTCTCCTGTGCAAGGGATGTTTCCTAAATTATCCTGTACCCAAATCTCCAAGTCTGATGCCTGGAGCCAGGCAATCCGACATGCACCAATGGCAATAGCAGAGGTTATGCTGATGCATTCAAAGCAGTCAAAGGCTGCACGATTTACAAACTTGGAGACGTCTTGAGCATGCTTGACAAGAGTAAGGAAGTCTTGTCTGTCATCAGGGAGAAGGGGGCTCATAAACTCCAAATCTCCCGCAACCTCTTTGAGGAACATTACCATATATAAAATATATGGAGCTGATCCTCGCTGAAAGCATGGAAGCCTGAAATGTTCAACGCTCAAAAGCGTCAAGAGTCTTGCATTCACCACCTGGAGGATTAGATGCATGTCTTTTTGCACTTTTCATCCTACGCATGGCTGACTCCACTACCATTGAATGGTGTGGCAGCTGAGTCTTTTGAAAACCAGGACATGGTGGAACTCGATACATGGTATCGAATCTTCTAGAATGAGGAGATGTGGTCAAGGGTGTCTCCCACATTCTGAGCATCAAATCATGAAGAATTTCATGAATGGGCAGAGTGGCTGCCTCCTTGGGAGCCTTAGGGTATCGGAGAATTTCCAATTCCTTTGCTCTAGGTTCTTTTTCAGGAGCTACCATGATTGAAAGGCCTCAGGCCACATCACAAATAAAATCCTGAAAAGACATGTCTTCCGGAGGAGATATACTGCGTTGGGGAGAAGAGGAGTCTTCCGGGAGAAACACTCTGGTACAGGCAGAACAGAGTCATTGGAATCGGAGGATTCGAAGTATCTCTGATCCCGATGTTCATGCAAAGCACAGTCTCGGTATTGATCGAAGTAGGTACCGAGTTGGTCTGGTACTGATCTGTCGATGCCAGAAAAAGTTGGCATGGGAAGAATTCCCACCGGGGCCAGTACCGTCAGTGCTGGTACCGGTATCTTACCGGTGCTGGTACAAGTGTCGGTACCTGTTGAACCGCTGGTGTCAACGGTACCGCAGTTGTAAGGAGAGCTGCAAGATTGCGTTTGATAGTGAGGAATCTCTGGTGTATTGACTCTGCTGATGACTGGGTATCGGTACCGGTAAAAGCAGTCAGAACCCCTGAGCATGGCACCAGTAGTTCTGCTGAAGTCGAAGCCTCGAGAACATCCTGGAACCTCGTTGATGCTTTGGAGGCCGAAGCCTCCCGCCGAGGCTGTTTTGCCAGTGTAGTTTCCTCAAGGGCAATGCCAATGGCTTCTCGATGCTTTGAAGGAGAGCTACCCTTTGAGGACCGGCTCTTATGTTTAGTTACCTGAGATCCATGGGAGGAAGACGAGGTTCTTGAAGATGTCGATGCAATGGACCTGGCATCCAAAGAAAAGAGGGTACCGAGCTTTGCAGCTCGGTTCCGTCTTCCTCTTTTAGTCATCCCCATACAAGAGGGACACTGAGATGGAGAATGATCAGGGCCTAAACATTTTAGACACTAGTCATGGGTGTCGGTGACAGAGATGGTACCGCCACACTTAGTACATTATTTTTTTTTTTAAACCACTAGCTGTTTTTTCCATTTTTTAGGAAAAAATGGGGCCTAATGCTCAAAATGGCGCCTAGCACCAAAAAGAAAAAGTTTCTGAAGAGAAACAGTTCAGAAGTATTTTTTTTTATTTTTAGAAAAGAAGAAAAAGAAGAACCGGCGGTACCGGTAGGTGTTGTGCGGAGGCGGACGCGACCACAAGAAAACAAGTTTAAAGAAGAAATTTTCTGCGGTGACAGGGTATGTGACCTGTCGGCTCCGTGGAAAACAAAGAACTGAAGAGGGACAGTTGGAAAGGCGGGAAAGCAGCGTGCATGTGCTGAGGGATGCTCCCAAAAGCGTTCCTATTGGACACTGGGGAGCATTCCCGCGCAGGCTCCGTCGGTACCGACGATACCCATATGTGAAGACTACATTCTTGCATGTTCCTGGAGATAATCATTGGTGTACCAGGTAGGGAAATAAATTTAGGGCAGCAATTTTGAAAGTAGACAGGCCTGGTCCAGCTGAGCTCTCTCCCACCAAAAGGCTTCCAAAAAAGACGAAGCGATGTAGTCTCCTCCCCATAGAAGCTGGCACTAGTGGACCCATCAGGAACCCGAAGAGGGAGAAAGTGCTTACAAAGGTTCCATCCAAAATGTGAATTCCAAGCAAAGGTATAGAAGACCGGCAGTACTGCTCGCCAGGTCACCATTTCGATTCCAGGCACTCACACATGGACTTCCAGTTTACCACTCAATGATTTGCAAATGCAATGTTTGCTTAACTTAACATATATAAACTGGATTTTTCAGGCCTAATTTCAAAGATGTTTTCCAGAGACAGATTGGTAATTGCCTTTTTAAGATTTGTATTCTTCTTTTGAAAATTCTGACCTACAGAGGTGTCCATAATTGATGTTGCAATTTACCTTGTGCTTGCTGGTGGAAATAAATTATAATTTGTTAAGTCAAAAAACTAACGAGCTATTATATGGTGCTAGGGTAAGGGTCAAGACATGTAATCCAATGCATTAAAAGGTTACCAGAAACAACGAAGATTCTTTATATGGATCACACGTGCCCTAAATACATAAAGACGAGATATTTTAGCTTTCTGCATGGGCAAATACAATCTTTCAAAAAGACCCACTGAGCAGCAAACAAATAGATTGGCAGAATGGACCAGCCCCCTCTGCAGCCTTTTGTATCTTCAATGGGTACATAACACTTTAGGTATAATGCAAAATTAATCCAACCGCCTGTAATTACCTCTACCCCTAGCATTCTCACTTTGTAATTACTTAATAAGCTTAGTATTAAAAGGACAGCAAAATATGCACGGTATTTAACAGTATTGAGTCATATTTCACACATACTGTGCTAAATGCTGTAGCAAAATGAAAACAATTCCAAATTGTGCTAAGTGCTTTCAGTGCATGGTATTTAAAGCTGTATATTCATATTCATGATTTTCAGTCCTTCTCAGTCTGACACTGTATGTAAAGGAGAACAACGACGCTGAAAGAGTAAGTGAATCCACAGACAACTAGCAGAACGCTACAGCTGGAACGTTCCCCTATAAAGCTTTCCCATTGCTTGAGTCCTGTACTGGACATGTTAGAATGACGGCCTCAGGCTTTTCTGATGCTCTCCTGGTAAGCCCCAGATCCAATATAAGGAATACAGGAGCCTGAATCTGCTTGCTTTAAGATTGTACTTGATGATATTTGAGGGAGAGAACCACCCCTCCCCACCACTCTCTGGTCATGCTTATGGGACCAACATCGTAAAATCCAGTCCTGCCAAACCCCAGACCATTTATGCATGGAGCAGGTGAAACAGAAGACATACCCAGAGCTGCCTGCTGCCAAACGGGGATGTCTGTATTATATATGGATTTTGCAAGCCTTCAGCGTTATTCTGATGCAGAGACATGTGTGGGCATACCATGCCAATGTCTATCTCAACCTCTGTAATTTGACCTCTCCTTAAAGATTTTCACTGCTATTATTTTGTTTAATCTTGACAGTTTAATAACATCTCTCTGGGCTCCCATACCTATGGTTTCAGTTTACTCTGTCAATCTGAGGAGTAGCCTAATGGTTAGAGTACTGGTTTGAGAACCAAGCAACCAGGGTTTGAGTCCCACTAGCACTCCTTGTGACCTTAGACAAGTCACTTAATCCTCAGAGGTGGAATAAATCCTCTGTCTACCTGGCTGACCTTGACTTAACCTCTGAATCAGCCCTGTACATCCAGGGTCTCACCCCACCTTCAGACCACCCTCTCCCATCTCTGTCTACAGCTCCCCATACAGCACAGATGTATGTACGGGGAGCCTTTGCACCGGGGTGGCAGGGGGACAAATAGCAGGGATGTACATCCCTGCTATTTGTGGCACAGAATGACCTCCTGACTGTTTTATATAGAATCTTAGAACTTTAGTAATATCAAACAGAATGATTACATTTGATAACTATGGCTAATAGACTGTAACATATTGAACTTATGTACAAGGTTGTGTGTTGTTGGAGGAGATGGACGGGAAGAATAAAGTGGGAGGGTGGAACGCATACTCACAAGCAAACTCCATTACTGTTCAGCCCAAGATACCACGAAAGTAACCAAGAAAATGCACCCAATTTTAACTCTAACCAGTATCCACATCATCATTGGATTCCCCATTGGGTCAAATGCCTGTAACTCTGGCTTCAATACCATCCCTATACTTCGGAGCAATGGAAAGAGAGGGACGGAAAGCACCCACCAATCTTCAGCGGAAGCTAATCGCATGCCTCACACACACCTGCTGCACGTCTCATTACAACACTTCAAGAAAACTCACCCGGGAAACACCAACATCCACTTAAGTGCGCTCTCATCAACGCCAGATCAATACGCTCAAAATGGCCGGTGGTCATTGACCTAATATCCCTCTATGATCTAGACATCTTATTGATTACAGAGACTTGGCTATCTGAATGCGACAATGTCCTGCTCAACCAATTGCTACGCCCCAGATTTTCACTGTACACCTGCCACAGAGCCAACAAAAGAGGAGGTGGAGCACTCATCCTGGCAAAGACCGAATTACAATTCCATCTGAATAACGCCACTAGCACAACCCACCTAGACACAATCACAATAGAGAATGATCAATGCACGATTAACCTATTATACAGATCACCAACACCCTCAGCAGAAGATCTCTCGACAATAAATTAACATAGCCTGTAGCACAAACAAGCCATGATCCCAAAATTGGATTCTAGGTGATTTCAACTTAACTACCCTACAGGAAACTCAAGCTACCGCCTTCCTTGAGGCACTAGAAGAGTTGGGATACAAACAATTAGTAAATGTACCTACACATGTGAAAGGGAGCAAACTGGATCTGATTTTCGCCCCACGTACGACATTAGAGTCAACACTCGAAACGGCATTATCTATAACGCCAGTACCTTGGTCTGATCATAGTCTACTCAGATTCCAAATGCCCATCAATCTACATGACCAGAATACTAACAGAGCAACGGCCCCTCCAAAAATGCCTCTGAGAAGATTTAGATCGTTTGTCAAAGAAGAAATACTTGAGGAAGTCCTCCCACTCCTTGACATCCAAGCCCACGGATTAGATGAAATGATTGATATCTGGGACAACAGCCTCAATGCCACCTCTAGCACCCAACAACATGCGAAAAGCCGAGGAAAAGAGAACAT
This sequence comes from Ichthyophis bannanicus, assembly GCA_033557465.1. Lineage (NCBI taxonomy): Eukaryota > Metazoa > Chordata > Amphibia > Gymnophiona > Ichthyophiidae > Ichthyophis > Ichthyophis bannanicus. Next base: position 180,646,079 of record CM066045.1, on the reverse strand, counting down.
GCAGCTTGGTACTCCAAAGAGCTCCGCTCATCTCTTCTCCACCTGCGTAAACTTGAGAGACGATGGCGCAAATCATGATCCCCTGAAGCGCTTAACGAATATAATTTACACCTAATAAAACATCATGCTGAAATAGACGAGAGAAAGCAGCAATTTCATACAAACCTCCTGAAGCGCTCAATGAATAAGCCCCATGACTTGTTTAACATCGTAAGGACACTAGCAAAAGAACCAACTCTAGACCAGCCTGACCTGTTGCATCCGCAGGCATACTCCAACTATCTACAATCAAAGATGATAATGACTGACAAGAGCACAAACCACACAAGCTGCATCCCTCAGCACAAGTCAACCCCAACAGCTACTCTATCCAAATTTAACACTATATCAGACAAAGAGATAGAAGACACCATTGTCTCCATCAACACTTCCACAGCACCAAATGACCCTTGCCCAACACACTGGATAAGAGAAATGCGTCACGAACTAAGCCAGTTCATAGGAAAAATCATCAACCAGTCACTTTCAACGGGATCATTCCCACAAAAATTAAAAAACACATCCATCAGACCGCTACTGAAAAACAACAAGCTGGACCCATCAAAAGTAGAATCCTATAGACCGATATCAAGCATACCAATGCTTGCCAAAATAATCGAAAAGGTAGTACAACAACAAATTCAACACCACATTGACATCGAAGCACCGCTGGACCAATCCCAACATGGATTCAGGGAAGCTCATGACATGGAAACCCTCCTCACCACCCTCAACACATTAGTCTCAGGAATCGATAATGCTTGACATGGTTTTGTCCTCATATTCATGGATATCGCAGCGGCCTTTGATTCCGTGAGCCATCAGATACTTGTTGAATGTCTTAAGGAAAAAGGAATAGAAGGCACCGCCCTAAACTGGTGCAAATCTTACCTATCCAACAGATGGCAACATGTAAGGACCAGTACCGCAACCTCAGAACCTTTCATACAGAAACAAGGTGTACCCCAGGGATCTTCACTATCGGCACTGATGTTTAACATCTACATGCAGCCCATCTGTGCTCTGATACGTTCTTTCAATGTCCACTGCCTAGCTTATGCAGACGACATCCTCCTATATATCCCATTTACAATTGACCAGTCTGATTTCTCTCCAATAACAAAATGTTTTGACGCAATCGCAGACTGGCTACACATGCAAAACCTTCGGATCAACCACAATAAGACAGACGTCCTCTTCGTCATGAAAAAACAAGATTTCATCCCTCCACCATTGCTAAAAGTCAAGAACACAGAGCTGATAACCAAATCCTCAATTCGCTACCTAGGGATCACTCTAGACCAGAGACTGGACATGAAAACACATATAAAAAACACAGTAAAAGCAATTTACTACAAAATACGGACTCTACGTCATCTGTGAACACTACTGGACCCTAGCAACTTCCGAACAATCTACCAAGCTTTAGTACTCCCACACTTCGATTACGCCAACGTCATCTTATACGGGCTCCCGAAGGCAACTCTACACCTGCTCCAACTAGCAATGAACACTGCAGCAAGAGTGCTAGCCGGGGTGTCACGAACGAACCACATCACTCCAATCCTGATGAATCTACACTGGCTGCCCATTCATGCCAGACTTCTTTTTTTTTTTTTTTTTTTTAATTCTTTATTTTCGTTTTATAACAACAAAGGAAAAGGAAGACATACAGCTAAAAGACAGATACATAAAGTGTAATACATACACCAAAGTAAACCCCTGCCACCCCCCTCCCCCCTGCTTCTTCTCTAGAAAACTAATCATACCCGAAGCGGGCGTGTACTTACATTATTGTGTTACAAAACCTAACGGTGATCTGAAACATGATGAGTGCACTTTATACAGGCATGTTGGAACAATGAGCAGATTGTACATAATCATTAAGCATCTGCCATTTAGACAAGCGAGAGTGAGTTTGGGCATGGGGAATAGCTCTCCGAGGTATCTGCTCATATTTACTATATAAGCAGACGAGGTTCCACCATTCATTGACAGTAAGTCGAGAGCTATCCTTCCAATTCCTCGTGATTAAGCATATGGCTATACCCAGCATGAAATCAAGGAGAAAGCGACCCTTCTTAGGAAGAGAGGGGACCTCCGCCACAGAGCGGAGTCCCACGATCTTCCAAGAGAGAGGTTCGTGAAGGTGTAAGATAAATTGAATACTACCCCAGACCCGCCCCCAATAAACCTGTAGTTGAGGACATTCATAAATAACATGAGCGAAGGTTCCCACAGCAGTATGGCAAGACCAACACTGGTCCCTAGCATTTGTGTTCCATTTGGCTATTTTTTCTGGGGTATAAAAGCATCTGTGTGCGAAAAAGAAGAGAGTTTGGGTAACAGAGGCAGACCGGGAAACCCGCACTACTTTGCTCCAGAAAACGCTCCATTGCACAGGGGTTAAAGTGGTTTGCAGTTCGCGCTCCCAGGCTTGTTGGGCTCTAAAAGTGGCCGTGTCTGTACCCTGACATAATATTTTATAAAAGTTAGAGGCTACCCCATGTGTACTACTAATAGAGTGAACTATCTCTAATAGCCCGTCCTCAGTAGGGGCAGAGGGCGGCATGATTCGAGCACTTTTGAGGCAGTGTTGAAGCTGCATCAATTGAAAGTAGTGTTTCGCTGGTAACGCAAATTCCTTTTGTAAATCAGAAAAGGTTTTCCAACGAGCTGCAGGGAAAAGCTGTTGGGGTGTCCAGATCCCCCTTGAGTACCAGGGTTTCCATGCTATCGTTCTATTTAGGACTTGAATTCTGGGGTTATTCCATAGCGGGAGTCCGTCCTGAGGACATGCGTTCGGGCCCAGTGATAGAATGAGAGTGTTAAAGGCCGCAAGAGTATCGACAATCATTGGTGGATGGCGGGTGTCTACTTGATAGGACATACCGGGGAGATGGGTCAACGGAATTGGGCTACTAAGCTCCTCTTCTATGTCAAGCCAAACTGGTCTGCTGTCTGTTGAGGCATCTAGCCATCGGGCACCTTGCTTAAGTAGGAAGGCTTGATGATATCTAAGAAAATCAGGAAATCTGGTACCCCCTCTTTCCTTTGCAGATTGTAGTTTTTGTTTAGCTATCCTTGGTGGCTTGCCCTGCCAGAGATAGCGGACGAGAAGGCCCTCAATATCTTTATAAGTATGTAGCGGGAGTAAGCAAGGCAGCATTTCTAAAATGTAGTTCACTTTGGGGACTATCATCATTTTCACAGTTTCTAAGCGGCCCCACCATGTAAGAGATAAGGGAGACCAACGATTTGTGAGCTCACGGACTTTGGAGACTACCTCTTTGGCATTAAAACTGATAGTGTCTTCTAAAGGAGAACAGTAATGGACCCCGAGATACTTCACCATGCGGGGTTGCCAAAGGAAGGGAAAGGCCTGCATGTCAGCCTCATGTACCCAGCGGTTCAGTGGGAATGCTACAGATTTGGTCCAGTTAATTTTATAGCCCGATAATTGTGAGTATCCGTCAATCAGATCCAAGACAGCTGGAACCGAATCGAGGGATACGAAAAGCATAAGGTCATCTGCATATGCAGAGAGTTTAATCTCCCTATGACTGAAGGGAACACCTCGAATACGTGCGGACTGTCTAATAAGGAGGGCTAGGGGTTCAAGAGCTAGATCAAAGAGCATCGGTGATAGGGGGCAACCTTGACGCGTGCCTCTTTGGAGATTAAATGGCTGAGACTTGATGGCATTTACACAAATACTGGCGACGGGTTGAGTATACATGACTTGGAGATATCGGAGGAAGCCCTCCCCAAAGCCATACCATCGGAGAACTGCAAATAAGAAGGGCCATTCTAGACGATCAAAGGCTTTTTCGGCATCCAGGGAAAGACCCACCCATGGATGATCTAGATTGGCAGCACTGGATAGCACATGGCACAAGGTCCGAGCATTGTCAGCAGTTGATCTGCCGGGTATAAAACCGCATTGGTCGGGGTGAATTAGGGTGGCCATCCTGTCAGATAGCCGGGTGGCCAAGATCGTTGCGAAGATCTTATAATCGGCATTAAGTAGGGAGATTGGACGGTAGTTGGCGGTTAGTAGCGGGTCTCTGCCTTCTTTCTCAAATACTACCACATTAGCTGCAGAAAAGGATCCCAAAGAGGATGTATCTACTGCAAGGGCAGTAAAATAGAGTTTTAAATAGGGAACTAAATCTGCACTGAACGTTCTGTAGAATTCGGTCGGGAGACCATCGGGCCCTGCGGCACGGCCCGAGGCAGTTCGTTTTAGGGCAGATTGGATCTCTGAAGTAGAGAAGGGTTCATCCATCGCATCCCTATCATCTTCAGAGAGGGTCGGCCGCTGAATGCCAGAAAGCAATCGCTCGAATGTCTCTGACGAGAACTCACATTCAGATTGATATAGGCGGGTATAGAAATCCCGAAAGAGCTCTACAATGTCGGAGTCTGTGGTCACTATGCCCCCTCCCTGTGGAGCTCGAAGGGCCGCTACGCGTTTGGCTTCTTTTTGACCTTTCAAGGCGTTGGCTAAGAGTCGACCGGCTCGGTTATTTTCACGATAATATGTCCCTCGCTGAAGCTCAATACTCTTAGAAGCTGCGGTTGAGAGGATTGAATTATATTGAAAACGGAGACGCTGTAATCGAATTAATACACATGGATCAGTACGTGAAGTTAGAACTCGTTCGCCTGCTTTAATTTGTTGGTCTAGTATGAGTAGCTGCTGTTTGCGTTGTTTCCGCAGGCGGATTTGATAGCTAGTGATCGTTGCTCGAATGGCCGCTTTGAAGCCCTCCCACCAAGCCCAATTCGCAGTATCCTGGGGTAGATTAAAATGGAAGTAATCCTTTATGGCTGCTCGAATTTCTAACTGGAACTCTGGCTGAGTTAACAGGGTTCTATCAAAGAACCAGGCCCCCGAATTTGCTTGGGGTGCAGTAGTGTGTAATTGAAAGGAAATGGCAGCATGATCTGAAATATGTTGGGAGTTAATCTTTGCAGTGTCCACCTGAGGAACTAACAGTTTTGATATTAGAAAGAAGTCTATGCGAGACTGGGAGTTATGAGGGGAAGAGAAGAAGGTAAAGTCAAGCTCATTGGGGTGTAGCAACCTCCATAGATCGACTAAAGCAAGATCTTTGATCACAGAGGTAAGCGTGGTGTGACTCTTGGGGGGACCACTTGTCCTAGGCGGCTGTTTGTCAATCAGGGGATCAAGGACTAGATTGAAATCCCCCCCAATTATCAATGAAATATTAGCAGAGGCCTGCGCAACCTGAGCAATGGTAGCAAAAAAGGCAGGGTCATCCACATTAGGAGCGTAAAGGCATATACATGTAACTTCAAGGCTACCTATCTTGAGGTGAACTCTGGACCATCTACCTTCTGTATCTGAGCTAGTCGCAATAATAGTAGCATGCAAAGATTTCCTAACCAGTATGGCAACCCCACATTTCTTAGAAACGGCTGGGGAGTAGGCGGCCACCATGTAAGGTTTAATATTGAGTTTAAGAGTTTCCTTCGAATTTAAATGCGTTTCTTGGAGAAAAATCAGATCCGCAGCTTCCTGACTTAGGTAGCTTAGGATTTTCTTCTGTTTTATCGGATTATTAATTCCTTTTACGTTCAATGAGAAAATCTTACATGGTGCCATCAATCGGTAATAGACATTTTAGGTAAGGGCGCTTGAAAACATACAACATAATCAGAATCTGTGCAACAATGACATAATCACCGAGTATTCTAGCTAATACACCCCATATTGAAAAGTATGTACCAAAGTATCTTAGAGAAGAAGCAAAACCCCCAAAGAATATGGCGACCATATGTCTGCGGGAGGAGGCCCTAGAGAGGAAATAGAAAGACATGAAAAAAAAAAAGAAAAGAAACACCAGAGTCCATAATTAACACTGTCTCTGATACTCATCGAGGCTACTGTGGGTAGATGGAGTCGGGTCACAGATATCATCAAAAGTAAGGCAACAAACTGCCCTCGCCAGACTCTTTGCTGGGCTGCGGCAGATCCAATATGGCAGGTACAGCGGATATGAGAATACTTGCAGGAATATTCTGGAAGTCAGCGCATCAAGTCGGCTTCTTTGGAATCCAAAAACTCCGCTAGTAGATCAGGGTCCTCAAATGTTCTTGTCTGATTGTGAAGCGTGACTCGGAGCTTGGCCGGGTACATCAGGCCATAGCGTGCTTGTAGTTGTTGAAGCCTCGGCCGGAATTCCAGAAAGCGCTTTCGGCGGTCGACCGTGGGTTTAGCCAAGTCGGGATAGAAGGAGATCTTGTGGCTCTCAAACTCCATATGGCCCTTTGCCCGAGAGGCACTTAGAATTTGCTCCACGTGTTGATATCTCAAAAGTCGAAAAATGATAGGCCGCGGGGTCTTCCTGTTGAGCGTTATGCTTGTGGGTACACGATGAGCGCGATCGATCTCCAAATCTTTGGTAAAGGTGATTTGGAGCAGGGAAGGGAGGATTTTGCATAAAAACTCTTTCATGTCTCCCGATTCCGCTCCCTCCGGTATGCCCACGAGTCGTATGTTGTTGCGGCGCGCTCTATTATTGCCATCTTCCACTTCTTTCTGCAAGGCCCGCACCTGACGTTCAACTTTGTCGAGTTTGGACAACCGGGCCGCATGGGAGTCCAATATGCTCTCCATTTTGTCCTGACGCGAAGAAAGCCCTTCTAGCTTGCTTTGCAGCACACCAAAATCTTCCCGCAGCGCTCGGAGTGCTTCACCGTTTGACTGCACGAGGTTTTTGACCCCTCTAATCTCTGCGAGGATTTCCTGCTGCATTTCGGGGCCCTCGCACAAGGCCAGCCCCTTCTGCGGGGACGGAGGTTCAGTTTTGGAACGTTTGCCGTGAGAAGCCGCTGGAGATCCAAATTCCAGGCGCGTGGGTTTGGTCCCGGTCATCTCACCAATGTGCCCCGGCAAGATCAGAGTAGAAGTTCCAAGTATGTACGGTGTTAATTCAGGATTCTGAGTAGGCCTCTCGGGAGCCTCAGCGTTATGCGACCATCCCGCTGGACATCAGGCTCCGCCCCCCTTCATGCCAGACTTCTATATAATATATTAGTCATGACCTTTAAAACCCTGAACAATCACCCTCCCACAGCCATCAAGGAGTTGATCCTCCGTATACACCCAAATAGATCCAGACGATTAGTAACAGTCAACACATTGATGATTCCTAAAGAAATGACTAAGTGCACAAAGGCAACCTCTAACAGGGCTTTCTCGATCTGTGCTCCCTCGGCTTGGAATGCCCTCCCCGCAGACATACGAGCCATTACTAGCCAATCCCAATTCCAGAAGGCACTCAAGCATTATCTGTTCTTGAGACACTACCCTGAATCCAACAATAGAAACCAGCTAACGATCAATCACACTAAACACTCAGAACACCCCTGCAAAGAAAGGAATAGCCGGACCAAGATGGCCCATACCGAATAGACTAGGCCACAATCCGGAAAACATAGGCTGTACTGTAAATAATATGTAGATATGTTACCCCAGTTGAATCCATGTTTTAACCCTTGTTTGATGTAAATACTCTGTGGCTCGCCTGCATAGTAATTTGTTCTGTTTATTGTAAACCGCACTGATATGTAATAGCGCGGTATATAAGAGAAGTTAAATAAAATAAATAAATAAATACTTATTGAAAGGGGGATAAGCTAAGTTTTGTTGTTCTATGGAGAATAACCAGTGGGACACTGTGATACCTGGGTACAAACTATATCGTAATGATAGAACTGATCAAATTGGTGGAGGGGTTGCACACTATGTTAGAGAGGGCATTGAGTCAGAAAGGATTCAAGTTTTGCAGGAAACAAAATTTGCTATAGAATCTCTATGGATTGAAATTCCATGTATGAAGGGGAGGGTGATGGCATTGGGGGTGTACTATCGACCGCCTGGCCAGAATGAACAAATGGATAATGAAATGCTCAAAGAAATCAAGGAAGCTAACAAAAGTCACAGCACAGTAATAATAATTTCAATTACCCCGGTATCAACTGGGTCAGTGTCACGGCAGGACATGCTAGGGAGATAAATGACTGCTTCTTGGAGCAGCTGGTTCATGAACCGACCAGAGGGGAAGCCATATTGGACCTAGTCCTTAGTGGAACACCAAATCTGGTGCAGGAGATAAAGGGTGTTAGGGCCACTTGGCAATAGTGATCATAGCATGATCGCCTTTGATTTAATTAGTGGAGGAGGGATAGTAAGGAAATCCACAGTACTACCTTTTAACTTTTGAAAGGGAGACTATGATAAAATAAGGAAAATAGTTAAGAAAAAACTAAAAGGAGCGGTTGCAAAGGTTAAAGACTTACATCAAGCTTGGGTGTTGTTTAAAAATACTATCCTGGATGGAACAGCATAATCAACACTGCTGCCAAAGCCAGCAAATACAGACCCAAGAAAACTCGCCGCACCAAAGCACACCACACACCCTGGTACTCAAAAGTCATATGGAACGAGAAGAGGGAACTCAGGAAGTTAGAACGGCGATGGAGATACACCAAGTCGCCCAACACTCAGGCCCTATACTTAAAGAGAATACAACGAATTCATCAACCAAATGAAGAAAGAATACCGCACTAACATCATACTCAAATCAAAACAAACCGAGAGAGCTCTTCAAAATTGTGAAAACCTTCACCAAGGAACAGAAAACCGAGAGCGAAGTGCAAATAGAACCACAAGCATTCGCAGACCACATCCAAGAAAAATTCCATTCAGCTTCACAATGGAAAACATACACAAGCACCAAACCAACCGCCCTCTCAAGAAAAACATGGGACAAATTCAGCACCCCATCCACAGAGCAGCTCTCACACATCAATGCACTCAGTACAAGCACGGCCCCCACAGACCCATGCCCAGTCACATGGATTAAGGCGACAAAGTCAAATTTCATCCACACCATACACAACATAGTGCACAGTTCGCTAACCCAAGGTATTATGCCAGACCAGCTAAAACTTGCCACAATAAGACCAATCCTGAAGAAATCACCACTCGACAAGAACAACCCAGCAGCTTACAGACCAATCTCAAGCATCCCTCTACTGGCAAAGATTATTGAGAAAGTGGTACAGCATCAGCTACAAGACCACATCGACAACCATGCACAGCTGGACCTCAACCAACACGGTTTCCGCCCCAACCACGGAGTCGAAACACTCCTGTTATACCTATTTAATGACATACTACACCTTATAGACAACAGCAAGAACAGAATACTCATGATCTTCATTGACATTTCATCAGCATTTGACACAGTGGACCATGGAACTCTACTAGCAAGACTACAGAACATCGGATTAACCGGAGCCACCCTGAGGTGGTTCCACTACTACTTAATGGACAGACAGATACATGTGAAGATTGGTCCCAACACATCCCGACTCATAAAGGTCATGCAAGGCGTACCTCAAGGATCCACCCTATCAGCACTATTATTTAACCTCTACATTCAGCCAATATGCAGCATCATAAAGGAACACAGGATAAAATACACAATCTATGCTGACGACATAATGATGTAAACACCAATCACCCTCGACAGCCCAGACTACACCAAGATAACAGAGTGTCTCATGCATATGAACAGCTGGTTTCAAGACAACAATCTGACCATAAACTACAGCAAGACCGAGGCACTAATCATCACACGAAACTCCAACTTCACCCCTCCTCTCAACATCAAGATAGACAACACTGTTCAATGCATGCGCACACTAGACACAGTATTTTATTGATTGTTTGTGGTGTAAACCTCCTTGATTGTAGGAGAAGGCGGTATAGAAATCTGTTTAAATAAATAAATGAATCCTGGAAGCCCAGACCAGCTGTATTCTACGCATTAAGAAAAGTGGAAGAAAGTCCAAAAAACTGCCAGCATGGTTTAAAGGTGAGGTCAGAGAGGCTGTTTCTGCCAATAAAGCATCTTTCAGGAAATGGAAAAAAGAGCCAAACGACAAAAACTGGAAACAGCACAAGCACTGGCAAGTTAAATGCAAAGCATTGATAAGGCAGGCAAAGCGAGAATTTGAGAAGAAACTTGCTATGGAAGCAAAAACGCGAAATAAATACTTTTTCAAGTACATTCCTAGCAAAAAGCCTGTGAGAGAGTCAATTGGACCATTAGATGATAGAGGGGTAAGGGAGAAGAACTTTTGTTACCTGGGAGCTGCCGCGGGCTCTTTCCATCGCCGCAGAGCAGCATAGTAGGTGGGAGTTGGATGTCTGCTGATCAGCTGCAGGCACAGGGTGGACGTCCTAGGTGCTGAGGACCCCTCCCCGAGCCCTACAAAGGGGTAAGACACGCTCCTTTTGCGCTCCTGAGTTGTTTCTGTGAGCGCTGGAAGTTAATGTGTTTTTGCCTATGGGGAAACGGAAGGCAAAGTTGTTAGCCAAGGCTACAGCAGGAGACGGAGTGCAAGGAGGTAAGGTGGTGGCCCCACGGACAAACATATAACTTCCCTGCTGCCTGTAAGTCAATCTCTGGATGGGGCTTCTCTGAACCCGGAGATCCGGTCACCACTTCCTTTTCCTCAGCTTCCGCATTCCTCCACATTTTTGGATTTGTCCCCACATGTTACAGCTCCGGTACTCTCCCCTGTGAATCTGGCTGCGTCTGAAGAGGTGATCACCCCTCCTACCCAGGTGACCCTTTCAGATATTTGGCCTGCACTTCAAAATATTGACTCTCGTTTGTCTACAACTGTTTCTTCTTTTTATAGGTTTACGCATGATGTTGATAAAGTAAAAGTTATTGATTGTCAATTAGTTTCCTTCACTAAGTCTATTGCCTGTACTGACTCTCAGCTCCAAACCTATAGTAATACTAATGTTGCCTTTTTTTTTTTAGTGCCATCAAGTCAGTGTTGACTCCTAGCAACCCAGCTACCTCTGGGTTTTCTTGGCAATGTATCACTGGAAGTAGATTGCCAGCCTTTTCTTCTGAGGCAATGGACAGTAAAGTGACTTGCCCAAGGTCACAAGGTGTGTCAGTGGGACTTGAACCCTTGATCTTCTGGGTTCTAGGCAGTTGCTCTAACCATTAGGCTACTCCTCCACTCAATACTAATGTTGCCTTAATCAGGGATATTTTCTCTGTTTCTTATCGGTTGGAATTGCTTGAGAATCAACTTCGGGCAAGAAACTTACGTTTCCTTAATTTTCCCTCAACTCATTTGCTTTCTTCAGAATTATTGTTGCAAAAATATTTTTTCTGAGATATTACATTTGAAGGAAATTTCAGACATAGTTCAAATGTATTCTTTTTCAGTTGGCGCTTTGGCTCCTCCAAATGCAGAGGGGGTTCCCCCCCCCCCCCCCCGACAATTCGGTTGCCCAGAACCTAACTGCTTTCTTGGAAGATTCACTGGACGTTATCCCCAAGCATTGTACTTTGGTGGTGATGTTTGGATCTGAATCTGTTAAATTGCGTGTCTTACGAGCTTACTTTAAAAACAGAGATGCTTTATTTTGTGGATTTAAGCTTCAAGTGTTTCCAGATGTTGGCTGGACCACTCAGGTTTGGCGAAAGCAGTTCCTGGAGTTAAGAGCCAGGGTTGTAGCTTCAGGGGCTTCATTGTTTTTTAAATTTCCCTGTTGTTGTCTTGTAACATTAGAGGGACAAAATTATGTTTATACTGATGTAATTCAATTATGTCAGTTCTTATCTGATTAGGAATCAGTGGGGAAAAAAATAGGTGGGTTGCATAGTACAGCTCCCTAATGTGGAGTTAATAGTAACTCCTTTTTGCTTATTTTGTTTTTCTTTTCCCTTTTGGGGGTTATAATTAGCTCTTCTCCCTTGATGTGATTTATTGTTGTGATTATTATTGGTTCTTGAATTTTTCGATATGATATTTGTAAGTTACTTCATGTTGTTTATTACTGTATTCAGGAAAATTTAAATAAAAATGAAAAAAAAAAAAGATGATAGAGGGGCAAATGGGGCAGTAAGAGGAGACAAGGCTATAGCGGAGTAACTGAATGAATTCTTTGCTTCGGTCTTTACTGAGGAAGATGTAGGGATGTTACCCAAGACTGAAGTGGTATTTAAAGGTGATACTGCAGAGGAATTGAGAGAAATATTGCTACACCAGGAAGATGTATTACAAATATTTGATAACCTGAATAGTAGCAAATCACCTGGACCGGATGGTATACATCCAAGGGTGTTGAAAGAACTGAAATATGAGATTGCAGACCTGCTATTAGTAATCTGTGAACATTAAAATCTGTAATACATTGGCGATCCTCCAATCTTCAGGTAACGCCAATTTTTAAAAAGGGTTCCAGGGGTGATCCGGGAAACTACAGACCAGTGAGCCTGACATCAGCACCGGGAAAAATAGTAGAAACCATCATAAAAAACAAAATTACTCAGCATGTAGATAGTCATGGCCTAATGGGAGACAGCCAACATGGCTTAGACAAAGAAGATCTTGTCTTACTAATCTGTTATGTTTTTTTGAAGGTGTGAATAAACAGGTGGACAAAGGTGAGTTGGTTGATACAGTGTATCTGGACTTTCAGAAAGCCTTTGACAAGGTCCCTCATCAGAGACTTTTGGCAAAACTAAAAAATCATGGGATAGGAGGCAGTGTACTATTGTGGATCGGGAACTGGTTAAAAGATAGAAAGCAGAGGGTAGAGCTAAATGGCCAATTTTCCCAATGGAAAAAGTTGAATAGTGGAGTACCCCAGGGATCTGTACTGGGTCCGCTGCTTTTTGACATATTCATAAATGACCTGGGAAAGGGAATAACTAGTGAGGTTATCAAATTTGCAGATGACACAAAGCTGTTTAAAGTTGTTAAAACCCAAGGGGATTGCGGAAAACTGCAGGAGGATCTGGATAAATTGGAAGACTGGGCATCCAAATGGCAGATGAAATTTAATGTGGACAAGTGCAAAGTTATGCACCTAGGAAAGAACAACCCACACTATGGTTACACAATGCAAGGTTCCACATTGGGAACCACCACCCAGGAAAAAGATTTAGGCGTCATCGTGGATAACAAGTTAAAACCCTCCGCCCAGTGTGCAGCGGCGGCCAAGAAAGCAAATAGAATGCTATCATATGGAAAGGAATGGAAAATAAAACAAAGAATATTATAATACGTCTGTGTCGTTCCATGGTACGACCACACCTTGAATAATTGTGTGCAATTCTGGCCACCGTATCTTAAAAAGGATATAGCGTTATTAGACAAGGTACAGAGAAGAGCCACCAAAATGGTAGAGGGGATGGAAGGCTACTCCTATGAAGAGAGGCTACAAAGGTTAGAGCTCTTCAATCTGGAAAAGAGACGGCCAAGAGGAGATATGATAGAGGTCTATAAATTAATGAATGGAGTGGAACAGGGAAACAGATCAATTGTTTACGCTATCAGAATATAGAAAGACTAGGGGACATGTAATGAAGCTACAGGGTAAACTATTTCAGACAAATAAGAGAAAATATTTTTTCACTCAACATGTAATCAAACTCTGGAATTTGTTACCAGAGGATGTAGTAAAGGCTGTTAGTGTAGCTGGGTTTAAAAAAGGTTTGGACAAGTTCCTGGAGGAAAGGTCCATAAACCATTATTAAAAAGGGACCCAGGATATCAATGCTTGACCCAATACAAGCATTGTGGAGCCTGTGTCTCTTGGTGATACTGCTAGGTACGTATGACCTAGATTGGCCACTGTTGGAAACAGGATACTGGGCTTGATGGACCTTGGTCTGACCCAGTATGGCATATCTTATGTTCTTATATGAGGGCACACCATTTTGTCCTCGAAGTGTTCTTTGACTAGGAATGTCTTGAATTCTTTGTGGAATTTTGTTGGGTCATGTGTTTCTTTGAGGTTGTTGGGGAGTGCACTCCATAGATCAGGCGCATAAGTGAAGAAGGCTCTGTTACGAGTATTTTTGTTTACCCTTGTTATTTCCGCTGCCAAGTCAAGTAAGTTCTGGTTACATCTGCGTCTTTTTCTGGTGGTCTTTAGTGTTCAGATGAGGGACCTTAGGTATGGCGATGATTGGTCATGTAGGGTTTTGAATTTGTTCATTATTGATTTATATTTAATTCGGTTGTATACTGTTAGCCTGTGTAACTCTTAAAATTGGGATAATGTGGTCTTTTTTTTTTTTTGCTTTTAGTATGGTGCATGCTGCAGTGTGTTGGGCATCTTTAGCTGATGAAGTACAAGTTTAGAGAGCCCCTGGTATATGCTGTTACTGACATCCAGGAGGGGGAAGATGAGGGCCTAAATTACTGAGCGGAAGTCAGACACTGCTAGTAGAGGTCAGAGGTTGAGGAGGATTCTTATTTTGTGATATATTGCTCTTGTGGTTCTGGTGATGTGAGAGGAGAGGTCGAACTGGTGGTCAATTGTTATGCCCAGATATCTCACCTCTTGCTTGGTTTCTAGTTCAATGTCATGGATTCTGAGTGTTTTGGGGGGTGGGGGGGGGGGGGAGAGAATGCCTTGTTTTTGAAGATATGGAGCTCATCTGTTTTTTTGTAGTTGATCTGCAACCTGTGTTCATTCAGCCATTGTGAGATCTCTTGACAGAAGAGTGTTATTTTGCTTAGGTTTGGAGTAAGAATATCATAAAGGTGTTGTCAGCACAGATCCTGTAATGAATATCCTGTTTATGGAATATGGTACATATGGGCTGCATGAAGAGTAGTGAAAATAATGCAGAGCCTTGTTGAACCCCTTTGTGTTGTCTGTATGGCGCTGATTTGTTTGGTCCTATGCGTACTTGTTGGTGGCGGTCTGACAAGTATGATTGAATCTATTTGGGTGGGGTACCACAAACTCCAATGGCTTGTAGTCTTGCAGGTAGGAGATTGTGTGGAATGGAGTCAAATGCTGCGACTATAACTAGGAAAATTAGGATGTACGCACGGTTAAACTTCTCTATGCCTCTTACTATTGTATCTAGCAGTGAAGTCAGGAGTGTTTCAATTCCATGGCGTGGTCTAAATCCGTGTTGGTGTTGATCTAGTTGATATGGTTCTGAAGTTGCTGTAGTACTATTTGTTTAAATATTTTAGAGATGAAGGGGAGTCTGCATATGGGCCTGTAAGAGGCAGGGTCTCCTTTGTCTGCTGTGGGATTTTTTAGAATAGGTCGGATTGCAGCCATAAATAGTTCCTTAGGTAGGAAACCAGTGAGATTTCTGCCATCTTGCAGATAATTGTAGACAGCTCAGATCTGGCTATCTTGATCCAGCTGACAGGGCATGGATCAAGTGGTGATGTAGTGGTATTGAAGATGCGGATGATGTGCTCCATGTTCTTGTCGGAGATGGCATTGAAGGTTATCCATTGATTAGGTGGAATTTTTGTGTAGCAGTGTGTGTTGTATGTTGTCAATGGGTCCCATTCTACTTTGGAAAAAGTCTGCCAGTGCTTATGGGTGGGGTATGTTGCCAGGTTTCTCTTGGTTGGGTGTTGTGTTTAGGGATCGCACGATGTTAAACAGTTCTCTTGGGTGGTTCAGCAAGCTTATTAGGATTTTTGTGTGATGATCTTTCTTTGTAGTGTTGACCATGGTACAGTATTGCTTTAGCTTTTGCATGAAGTCCTTTATTTTCATTCTTCTCAGTTCTTGTTTTAAGTTTGAGCTCTCTTGTGTACCAGGTTGCATTTGGTTTGTATTTTGGAATGGATCTTCTCAGTGGTGTGGATGCATTGCTTATGGCCCGATTCCAGTTTGTGACTAGTATATCCATGTTATGTATGTTGGGTTGAAGGTGGGGTATGAATTTTTTCCAAGAATGCTTCTTTGTTGAATTTGTGGAACTTGCGTTTCATGGTGTATATATTTCTTTTTTTACTATGGGTGTAAGTGTAGTGTGGGGTGTAGAAGTTAATCATGTTGTGGTCTGACAATGGGACTGGGAGGATTTGTGTCACGGAGACTTTGTTGTCTGTTAGCATGCTCTTATTTATTTATTTTATTTATTTATTAACAATTCTTATATACCGCACTATTAGACATCAGCGCAGTTTACATTGAACAAAAAACATCCGACAATTTACATATGTCTGGTCAATTACATTTAACAGGAGATATAAACTTGGGAAATAGGGGAAACTATATACAAAGGTGTGTTATCTGACAAGAGATATCATGGTTAACTATATACAAAGGTGGTGCAATAGTATATGGAACTGTTTGTATTTACATTGTGTAGTTGGCCTGTTGCGATGGTCTGTCTGTTTGGCCACTCCTGCTATTCACCTGGAGGTTATGTTCTGAGCTGTCATTGAGATATTTAAGGAAGAGGAAATGTTTCAGTGACTTTCTGAACTGACTCAAATTTGGTACTGATCTGATTTGTGCTGGTAAGGTGTTCCATAAAGTGGGGGCACAGAGTCGGAATGCTCTGTTGGCTGTTGATCTGGCACATCTTGTGGTGTCGTTTGGGATAGCTAGTGTGTTCATTTCTGCTGTTCTTCTTGGCCTGTTTGGTGCAAGTGGTAGTATGAGGTTGGAGAGAGAAGAAGAGGTGAGCCCCTTGGTCGCTTTAAATGTTAGCAGTACAGTCTTGAAACTGATCCTTGCTTGAATGGGAAGCCAGTGTAGCTGTTTTAGGAGTGGTGTCACGTGGTCTCTCCTAGATGCCCCGAGGAGTACCCTCGCTGCACTATTCATGGCCAGTTGCAGGGGGTTCAGGGTGGACCGGGGGAGCCCCTGTAGAATAGAGTTTGCAAAGTCGAAATGGGGAAGTATAAGGGCTTGATAAATGGTATGGAAATCATCTGGTTCAAGTAGTGTGCGTAGGTGTCTGAGGGATCTAATTTTAAAGTAGATTGCCTTGACTGTGTTGGCTATGTGACTCTTCATGTCAAGGTTTTGGTCCAGTGTTACTCCAAGGTAACGTATTGCAGGTTTCACTTGGAGCTGGGCATCCTTTACATTAATACAACTAGGAGGAGTGAAGTTGGTGTTCCTTGAGACGAAAAGGACTTCCGTCTTTTTGTGTTGTATTCTCAGGTTTTGGGATAGGAGCCACTCTGCTACGGCGTCAAAACAGTTAGTCAGCGGTGTGAGATCCAGGCAATCCAATGATATTGGCATATATAGTAGCACATCGTCTGCATATATCATGTAACTGACATTAAAGGATCTGATGATGTTGCAGAGGGGTTGAATATATATTAAACATCAATGCAGATAAGGAGGATCCTTGGGGTACACCTTGACTTTGTTGGAATGGTTCAGATGTATCCCCGTCAATTCGGATGTGCTGCCATCTGTCGGACAGGTAAGATTTGCACCATTCAAGTGCTGTTCCGCAGATGCCTTTTTCCCTTAACCGGCAGATGAGAATTTCATGGCATACCGAGTCTTAGATGTGACAATGAGGTCTAGTATATTACCTTTTTTGCGAGTGGGGTTGTTTACTATTTGTTGGTAGTCCATATCATTCATCGCCTTTAGGAATGTGTTGCTTGGCTTTTAGAGAGCGTATTCAGACTGAAGTCACCTAGTAGTATTTGAGGTCTGCTTTGTGTGGTGTTCTCACATGCGGTCTTCAGTATTTTGGCCAGATCACTGGTGTTAGGTTATGGGCATATTGTGAGGCAGTTGTTTGTTATTGACAAGATATAATTCATCCATGGATGTGAATGTTGTAATGTGGAATTTTAGGTTGGATTTAGTGAGGATTAGAACTCCTCCTCCTCTTTTATTCATTCTCGGGCAGTTGAAACTTGTGTAGTTGCTTCTTTTCAGTTGGTTGAGGAGCACAGTGTCTGTTGTTGATAGCCAGGATTCTGTTATGCAGAGTAGATCAGGTTCATCTATATTGAGGATGTCGGTAATGATTGGGATTTTGTTGCGTATTGAGCGTGCGTTGATGAGAGTTCATTTCAGGTGATTCTTGTATTGGGAGTGGTTCCTGGGTTGCTAGGAGTGTGTATTTGTATAAGCCTGCTGGAACTTCTGTACCAAGGGTTGTGATCTGTGTTGTAGGGTTGTTGACGCTGGGTTCTGGCAATAATTGTAATGTATTGGGTATTGTTTGTTAGAGCAGAGGAGGATTTAGCCAGTAGAATGATTCCCAGTAGGAGGATTGAGTATGAATGGCAGTTGAACATGATTGTGCTTGAAGTGTGAGAGTCTCACTGACAGTTGAGGTTGAGTTTTGGTGTGGGGTATGAAAGGATGTTGACCGTGTCAGAAGCAGGTACTATATTAATTTGTTGTTGTTTATCTTGTTGTGATGCGGTCTCTGTTTGTGATGTGAAGTGATGGTCTCTGGGTTATTGGTTGAGTGCAAGCTCAGGGGGTGTGGGGTCCCACTTTTTGGGGCCCGTGCCTAAGGGACAAGTCAAAGGGCCCTTTGGTGAGGCTCTCAGCCACAGCACTCCTGCAGAACTTCCAAGGTTAAAATGTCCGAGGCCGATCTTCAGTACAGGGGGAGGAGCTTACCTCCCTTCTGTGCATGCTGGAGAGATCCCAGACTGCAGGACCACTGGCATGGTTAGCTGCTCCTGCTGCGCTTCCAAGTTTAAAATGTAAACTGCTTTGACTGAAATGATAAAGCGGAATACAAAAAAGATAACTAAATAAAATAAATGATATACAGAAAAATGGTTGAATTAGCAAAGGCTTGATACAGAATGAAGACTATTTCTTGTCACTGTCAAGTCTCTTAATCAACAAACATTCATCTCTTCCCTGATCTAGATTACAAACTGAGTTAAGGCAGTGTAAAGAAGCTATTTGGTAGATGTGGGCTTGAACATCTTTTCTTTTAATATGAAGTAAGGTGATCATTTTCTTATGTGAATTGTATGTTTTTCCTTTTGAAGTGGAAATGTATAATTTGCAAATTCTATAAATAAATAAAATAAAGCAGCTACTTGGTATGGTGGTGACACTTAAATAAGAGAAATTTCTTTTAAACTCGCACCTTTTTCAGTGGTAGCTAAAGGTGAGTTACAGTCAGGTACAGTAGGCATTTTCCTGTCCCCAGAGGTCTTCTGATTTAAGTTTGCATCTGAGGCAATGGAGGGTTAAGATCACAAGCTGCAGCAGTGGGATGGGAACCTGGCATCCGTGGTTTTCAGCCACTTAAATCCCGTACTGCAAGGGGAAACGGCAGCTGAAAGGAAGAAATGGGTTGGTCCATTCCGGATATGGGAGACAGAAGAAGTTGAGATCACGGAATTCCGGAAGAAACTAAAACCTCATTTATTCACATCTCACTATGGCGTACAGAATAATTCCATCTCCCTTAATGACAACGGATACTGAAGAAATTTTAAATGTCAAACTAAGTAACAGCATATAATGAAAACTTAACTCATTTTTCTTTTATCACGGTAACAATATTTCTTCATATGATGGTTTAACTACCAACTGCACTGAAATGTATATAGTCCAAACACATTGTAACAGATGTTATGTACATAGTTGCGATACACTCTGCATAAAGTTAATATGTATATAGTAGTTGGACATTTAATAGCTCTAGTTTTATGTATTAAGGCACACGCCTACTGTACATAGTTCGTTGATGTTCCATGTAAGAAGAACAGGCTTTATATCTGTTCCTGTTTCTTTAAAATAGTGTTTTTTTGTAAACCAACCTGATCCATGGGAAAGTGCGGTATATAAGTGTTTATTAAATAAATAAATAAAAATAAATAAATATTCTCTAGCGGCACACTGGTGCCTTTGTTGCCTTTATAAAATTGGCTTAAAATAGGCACAGCATGTTATAAAATCAGGTTCTTCAAGTTATAGCTGCCATTTGCACAGGCCACCCCGTGACGTTAATATTATAAAAAGGCGCCTATGTGCGTAGTCCAAAAGGCACCTATTTTATAAAGGCCAGCCAGGTGCCTATGTGCTTCTATAAAAAGGCTGCTCCAAAAGAGTATAAATATGTGCTTGTATGCTCTATGTGTACCTGTTTATTTTATAAAATACATATATGCACCACAGATCTGCTCCCCCCCCCCTCCAAACAACACTCGCAAGCGTAGATGCACTCTGCGTGCTTACTTTTACATGCATATGTGGCCATGCAGATTTATAAAAGTCCTTTTCTGGGTGTTAAACTGCCTATATAAAATTACCTCACATAACGTATAGGTTGAACTATGGCCATACCACCCTCAGTGCGCCCGATCTTGTCTGATCTCAAACTACGAAGGATGGGCCTGGTTAGTCCTTGAATGGGAAACCTTTGAACGCCAGGTGCTGAAGGCCTCACAATCAACTTCCATTCTTACCTTGACAAGAAAACCAAGGGATAATTACCTATAGGGATGCCTGGAGTAGACAGAGATGATGGTGCGTAACACCACCCAAACTTATATGTTGAGAGACTGAACATTAGAGCGCAAAATATATAAAGAAGATTAAGTGCTCCCAAATCCTGCCCCTTTTCAGATGCTTACTTTAGGGCATTTAACAAATTACAGAGATAATTTTAGAATGATTTGATGCAGGGCTATTTTTGAGGGGGTAAGAGGTGATACGGAGTACCAAGACCTTTTTCATTACCTCAGCCCTCATGTATTACCGAAAGACCCTACCAATGGGTACTGGCACCTTTTTGCTAGGGAAAATGCACCGGCTGCACGGATCCACACATGTTAAAGCTGCTATTTGTGCCTGCAGATGCTGAGAGGTGCAGAGACTAAGGAGGTGTGTTCTGGGCATGGATTGGGTACTCCAAAAAAACCCCCTTATCTGTATATTCCCAATTCTATGCAGAAGTACAAATGTATATTTCAAAAATTTTCTGTTGGGTTTTGCACCTACGCCGAGGCCTAAGTGTCAGCAAATTGCTCATTTTGGCCAAGGTTTTAGTAAAGTCATTAGAGGGGCAATTGTGCCTAACCTTGTGGTATTCAAAAATGTCCTTAAAAATGTGAAAAATCATAGGAATGTTATTTCTTGGTTCAACAATTTGGTTTTATCCTGACATGAATTATGTTACACAGGAAAGAAAGAAGAAATTTCTAAAAATGTGCCCAGAAGTGTTCTCTTGGGGATCGATTCTTCTTGAGCCTGATCCTGGAAGAGGCACGTATGGGACTTCCAGATGTCCCAGACCAGGACAGGCTCCTTTGTACCCGATTCTGCACCACAGGAGCAAGACGCTCCTGTGGTAGCAGGATCAGGCAATGGGACGGCCCAGTGTGCCACTTCAGCGGCTGCAGGGGATATACAGCCAGCAGGATGGCTAGGCCAGGCCTCCCCCAAACCCTCTGCTATGCTGGTGCCAGACACTCCTCCTGCTCAGCATTCCACCACCCGATGCCTGGCAGGGTCCGCCAGGGCCCGGGCCAGGCAGTAGGCCTCAGCTCCCTCACCCCGATGCCTCTAAGGGGCTGCCAGGATGGGGTGCATGGGCGCCCCATGCTTATTCCACTTCTGAGGTGGAATAAGCTGTGTGTCCCCCAGTGCACCCTGGAAGTACAGGGCCATGACCTGAATCGGCCCTGTATGTCCAGGTGCCTGGCCTGCCCATGATCCGCCCCAGTCTTGCTCTCCCAGCACAGAGGCTCTCGGCTTACGGGAAGAGAGGATTAGGGAATCGGGGTAGGACAGCTGGTGGTGCTGCACGTCCCACTGGGATATTCAGCCCCACTAGTCACCTCACATATTCGGGCCCATCATGCTTTCCTAGTAAATTCGTGGTTATATTTTCTAATGCACGTTTCCTATGCCCAACATAAACCTCAGCCAACCCATCTGAAATATGCAATGTACTCGGGCTAAGTAAGTCCTTCAGATTTTGATTCCTCGACCAAACACATTGAGGTATAGACCATGTGGTCATTGCTGTATTTGTGGGGTGTCAGAGGAAGTTAGTGATTTCAGCAAAGATACGTATTCCAAAATAATACGACATGCAAATTCTGTTTTTGTGGTCAGGGTGTTATATGTGATGTGTGGATTTTGATTGCAAGTTTTGCTTAAGTACACAATGGCAATTTCTAGGGGTGAGCTATGATGAAATGAAAAGAAAATGACAATGAAAATAAATGTAATGAATATTGAATGAATGTAATGAGAATTGTACTGTTGAGTTTTTTCAGGCCATTGATGTGTTGGGAGTTGGCAGGAGCTAGATTTAGGCTCCAGTTTTAACTCCATGGATTCTGAGGCCTTTTCTCCTCTTGTAAGAAAATATTGAGCCTGTGATGAAATGTTTTTGTATTCAGTGGAGTGATTTTTTGGACTGAGGAGTTATTATTCACTCTGGAATTGACAACGTTTGAGCTGTATGAGACAGGCAGGAAGCCTCACCGGGAAGATTTTTGTATGTGGCTTTATATGGACATATCAAGTGATGAGCCTTGCCAGACAACCTTGAATCACTTGTTTGTTGAGGTGTATAAAGGTAACTGGGGAATCCTGAACAAACTGAAAGTCATCTTTCTTCCACTGACAAGCATGAAGTGTCCTGAACCTGGTTCCAGTCTGTGCTGTCGAGGCTTCCCCAGCTGACGAGAACAGACTGTAATCATGCCCAATTCTGCACGAAAAAAGCAGCAGCAGCTCACCACCACCATCGAGCCTGATCGGTGTCCAGCACAGGGAGCGGTTCAGAGGCTCCTTCCGCTCCCTGCACCGAAGGCCAATCAGGTCCGAAGAAGAAACAGGACTTAAACGGCACAGCGCCGAAGGCACACCTGTGCCTGAGGGCCTCGCCAGAGGGACCTTTGGCATGGCCCTTAGGAGTGGCCCAAGACCAGGCAAGATCCCCTAAGCACCAAGAGGTCATGACTCCATAAATCCGCTCCTCTCGATCCACACACAACAACCTCCCACAAAGGATTGAAGAAGTCTTAAGGGAGTAGTACTCTTATCATACTGCACTCTACCTCTGAAAAGTTTTCCTCAAGACTTATCAAAGATGCACAGCCCCATATCAAACCAACAACTCCTGGCACTTCTCATCATAGCTGTCACTCTATGTAGACCCTTCAAACATATTTCACAATTAATTCCCTGCCAACCCTACTACAACCTCAAACTATACAAATCAACCATCCAGGTTGGCAAACCACCTATAAACAAACATCCAGGAAGACCTCGAGGCTTATAAGAATCCAACCATCTCCACAAGCTACTCCACACCACCCTCAAGCTATCACCAGCACCCCTCTCAAGATTAGTCTGATTAATGCTCGCTCCATTCACAATAAGTTCAACACAATTGTAGACCACATCCAATTCCACCAAACTGATATTTTATGCATCACAGAATCATGGCTCGAAGACACAGACCAAGTTATACTAAATTAAATTACTCCACCCACACACTCATCTTACAATTGTCCCCATGCCCACAAGAGAGAAGGAGGGCTACTCATCCTGGCCCGAACTAACCTCAAATTCAAGAAAACCAGCTCATCAAGCTCCAAGAACTGTGAGATAATTAATATCAAGAGCAGGACTTTGGCCATTTGTCTAACATACAGATCCCCCAGTGCAGGAGATGAAGACACCTCTATAATACTCGAATCACTATGTGCAGCCAAGTCTCCTCACAAGCCATTGATTTTACTAGGAGATCTAAACCTTACCTCAACATCCAATAAAGTAAAATCAGCCTTCAATCAAGCTCTGAACTCTCTCCAACTCCACCACATTCCAACGCAACCTACACACCGCTCGGGATCCACCCCAGATCTTATATTTTCAGCTAAGAGCCTCATAGAACAAAATAGAATAAGCACTCCCACAGTCATACCTATACCCTGGTCAAACCACCATGCCATAGACCTCAAGATCCAGCTACCTCACATGCAAGAATCACAAGAGATACCCAACCAGATAAGAAGGATCAAGAACTTCGACAGAAAGAGATTCCTCAGTGACATAATACATAGGTTCCCCCTGCACTGCACTGATCTTGACAGAGCAATTAACATATGTAATGCCAGCATTAACGATGCAGCTAGAGCTCCCAACCAAAATAGTAAGAAGCAAAGAATCAGCAGAAATAATCCCGCCCCCTGGTACTCGGAGATAGTAAGAACGACTAAAAGAGCTACGCAAGAAGGAGCGACAACAGAGACGAGACTGATTTGATACACTACAAGAATACCAAAGAATGCAACAACACTGCAACAACCTTATCAATAACCAAAGAGAGCAATACCACACTAACCTCATCTTAAAAGCTAGCAACAAGCCTAGGGAACTCTGAGATAGTCCGAACTCTCACAAAAGGAACCATCACAAAAGGATGATGACAAGATTCTCCCACAAACATTTGCAGACTTCCTCCTCACAAAGAACAACCCACCTCTAAAAACCTCACAGCCTACCATCACCTCCTATGCTGTACAGAACACAAGACCTACTGGACCACACAAATGGATGGAGTTCCACATGCCAACAACGGAACAAATAACCCGTACAATCTCCGAGCTGAATTCTAGCACAGCCTCATCAGATCCCTGCCTGGTGGCATGGATAAAAATCAGCAAAAGAAGAGCTAGCAAAGTTCATACACATGATAATTTGCACGTCCCTAACCCAAGGCTACATACCCGCTCTGCACTCAAAGAAGCCACTATACGACCAATCCCGAAAGCTATTTCACTGGACCCCACCGATCCAGCTGCTTACAGACCTCTCTCCAAAATCATTGAGAAAATGGTACTGACAACTACAAGATCACTTAGACACACATGCCCCACTGGACCTGCATCAACATGGCTTTCGATCTAATCACAGCGTGGAGACGCTACTCATCTACTTACTTAACACCCTTCTCAAAGGAATCGATAATATCAAGGCTGGATTCCTGCTAGTGTTTATTGACATTTCTGCTGCATTTGACACTGTATCACACAACATCCTCCTGAGAAGACTTACAGACATTGGCCTATGCAACACTACCCATAAATGATTCCAATCATACCTCAGTGACAGAAGACAGAAAGTCAAAGTGGGAGAACACCTCTCTGCTCCATTTCACACATCACAGGGAGTCCCCCAAGGATCGCCCCTGTCTGCTCTTCTTTTTAACATATACATACAGCCAGTCTGCTCAATCTTCAAAAAGCACAAAGTAAAAAACACCTTCTATGCTGACGACATCATGGCATATACTCCGATCAGCCTAGACTTCCCAGAATATTCAGGCATGACAAATTGTCTCCAAGAAGTATCCAGCTGGCTGTCCAATAACAACCTGAACATAAACATGAAAAAGTCTGAGGCACTTATCACGCGATATACCTCATCAATCCTCCCTACTTCAATATCTGAGGCAGACTCTACAATCTTAATCAAAGAAGAAATCAAATATCTCGGAGTAATCCTTGATCGCCATCTAAACCTACAACCACACATCAAAAGAATCACCAAGAATGCTTTTCATAAGTTAGCAAGAATTCAAAGATTCAAGCCCCTCCTTAACCAGGAACACTTCCGATCAGTCTATCAAGCTATAATAACCTCTTTCCTGGACTATTGCAATGCCATTTACCAAGGACTACCAAAGCAAACCACAAGACCATTACAACTAGTTCAAAATACTGCCGCCAGACTCCTCACTGATTCAAAGAAACATGATCATAACATGCCCCTTCTACACCAACTCCACTGGCTACCTATCACCGCCCGTGCAAGATACAAATCCGCTCTCACCGTATTTAAGATAAGAAACAGCATGTCAGCGGGAGCACTAGAGGAGACACTCTGCTGTAGTCACAATGAGAGGCCCAGGAGACAAAGCACAACAAACACCATCCCTACTCCCTGCGCCTAAAAAAAAAGCAAATGAACCAACCACCAGGAGAGCATTCTCGCTTGCGGCACCCGTGATCTGGAACTCTCTACCTGTGAAGCTGAGATCCACCACCAACATGAAGGATTTTAGAAAGCAGCTAAAAACCTTCCTCTTTACAGATCAATACAATGAACTCACCTAACCTGAATACAATTGACCCCATCTAACTCTGGAATAGATAAACCCATTAAACTTACATCATTGTATATATATTCTTTGTACATAAGTTATGCTTTATTGCTTTCAGTTGCATGTCTCCCTCCCCCTTCCTCCCCACTCAAGCTCCTTCATAAGTTAATGTAACTAAAAGTTTCATAAGTTCTCCATAAACATATGAGTTTGATGTAAACCGCTTTGATTTAACAATAAGGTGATATATAAAAACTGTTAAATAAATAAATTTGGTGATGTATCAGTAACCTTTTCTGTATTAATAAATATATTTTGTAACCGCTGGTGTGTAGTACTATGGCTTTACTTTGCTCTTAAGAGTGATATTCAAAAGGACCTGACACAAATTTGGAGACAAGGATATGATATCTTGTTTAAGAGCAAACCGAAAAAAGAGAAATTTGCAGTACATTCCATGGCTTTTTTGTTGTTGTTAAGTGCTGTCGAGTCGGTGTCCACTCATGGTGACCCTCTGGATAGTTGAGCTAAACTGTGTTCAGTCATCAGTCAGGCCACTCACTCATGGTTAGAAACATAGAACCGTAGAAATATGACAGAAAAAGACCACATGGCCTATCTAGTCTGTCCTTCCATATCAACAACTACAACAGTCCCCTTTTACCTTTAAAGATCCTCTGTGTTTGTCTCATGCTTCTTTGAATTCAGTTACTGTCCTCATCTCTACCACCTCCACTGGGAGACTATTCCATGGATCCACTACTCTTTCCGTAAAGAAATATTTCCACATATCACTCCTGAATCTATCTCCCTTCACCCTCATTCATTGTCCTCTCATAGCAGAACTTGCTTTCAATTGAAAGAGGCTCTCTCCCTGAACATTTATGCCACGGAGGTATTTAAACATCTCAATCATATCACCTCTATCCCGCCTTTCCTCTAAGGTGTACATATTAAGATCCTTAAGTCTGTCCTCATATGCTTTATAATGAAGACCACTAATCATTTTAGTAGCCACCCTCTGCACTGACTCCATCCTGTTTACATCCTTTTGAAGGTGTGGTCTCCAGAATTGCACACTATACTCCAAATGAGGTCGCACGAAAGACTTCTACAGAGGCATTATCACTTCCTTTTTTCTGCTAGCCATTCCTCTCCGTATGCACCCAAGCATCCTTCTAGCTTTTGCCGTTGCCTTTTCTACCTGTTTAGCTACTTTAAGATCATCAGACACAACCACGCCTAGGTCCCTCTCTTCTTTAGTGGACAAAAGTACTTCACCTCCTATACTATATTGCTCCCTTGGATTGCTGTAGCCCAAATGCATGACCTTACATCTTTTAACATTAAATCCCAGCTGCCAAATTCTAGACCATTCTTCAAGCTTAGCTAGATCCCTCCTCATGTTATCTACCCCTTCTTGGGTGTCTACTCTATTGTAGATTTTGGTATCATCCGCAAATAGGCAAACCTTACCTGAAAGCCCTTCCGCTATATCACTAACAAAGATGTTAAAAAGAATCGGACCAAGGATAGATCCCTGGGGCACACCACTGATAACATCCTTCTCCTCAGAGTGAGCTCCATTTACTTGTACTCTTTGTTGCCTCCCACCCAACCAATTTCTAACCCCAGCAGTAACTTTAGGGTCCATCCCTAGGGTGCTCAGTTTGTTTATAAGTTGCCTGTGAGGAACAGTCTCAAAGGCTTTACTGAAATCTAAATACACCACATCTAGGGCTCTCCCTCGGTCCAACTCCCTGGTCACCCAGTCAAAGAAATCAATCAAATTTGTCTGACAAGACCTGCCTCTGGTGAATCCATGCTGCCTCGGATCCTGTAATCCGCTGGACTCCAGAAACCTCACTATTTTCTCTTTCAACAGCGTTTCCAATAATTTACTCACCACTGAAGTTAAACTAACCGGCCTGTAGTTTTCAACCACATCCTTACTTCCGCTTTTGTGTAAAGGCACCACATGAGCCTCTCTCCAGTCCTTTGGCACCACTCCCGACTCCAATGAGGCATTGAAAAGGTCAGTCAGTGGTGCTGCTAGAACGTCCCCAAGTTCTCTCAGTATTCTCGGGTGTATCCCATCCGGTCCCATCGCTTTGTCTACTTTAAGTTGAGATTGTGAGAAACTAACACAGTCTTTTGAAAATTGTTCAAGATGTCCTTTGCTTCTGTTCCTATTTGTGGGTGTTTTCTGAGGTCCTGCTCCTGGTTCTTCATCTGTGAGCACAGAACAAAAATATTTGTTAAGCAATTCCGCTTTATCCTTATCAGCTTCTACATATTCCTCCCCTGCACCCTTGAGTCTGACAATACCACTCTTGCCCTTCCTCTTCTCACTAATATATCTGAAAAATGTCTTATCCCCCATTTTATTGCATTGGCTATTTCCTCCTCCTTTTTAATCTTTGCCTTCTTGACTACTTTGCTAGCTTCTCTAAGTTTTTCCAAATACAGATGCCTGTCTTCCTCTCTCTGTGATCTCTTGTATTTCATGAAGGCCTCCCTCTTTTTCTTCACTTTTTCAGCTACTTCTTTCGAAAACCATAGCGGTCTCCTTTTCCTTTATTTACCATTTTAACAAAAAGGTTGGTTGCCCTTAAAATATCCCCTTTCAGTTTTTCCCACTGTTTTTCTACATCCCTCAGCTGTTCCCATCCAACTAATGACTCCCTGAGGTATTGGCCCATCTTCGCAAAGTTAGTCTTCCTAAAGTCTAAGATCCTCGCCTTTGAATGGATTCTAACAGCCCTAGTCCTAATACTGAACCACACCATCTGGTGATCACTGGATGCAAAATGATCTCCCACTACAACATCAGAAACACTTTCACCATTGGTAAGCACCAAGTCCAGTATGGCCCCTTCACGTGTGGGGTCTGTTACCAATTGCCTGAATAGTTCTCCCTGTAGAGAATCCAGGATCTCCTTACTTCTAGATGATACTGCAGCAGGAATGTGCCAATCAACATCTGGCATATTGAAATCTCCTATCAGTAGCACTTCCCCTTTCCTAGCAATGCTGCGCATGTCTTCAATTAACTCTCTGTCCACCTCTTCCTCTTGTGAGAGAGGTCTGTATATCACACCAATGTAAATAGATTTCTCTTTCCCTCTTTCTAGTTTAACCCACAATGCCTCCCCTCTCCCTTTTAAGCTCTGTAATTCCAAAGCTTTAATAGTAGTTTTTACATATAGTGCCACTCCTCCTCTCCTACTTCCTACCCTGTCCTTTCTGAATAAAGTATAGCCAGGTATAGTTACATCCCAATCATGGTTTTCTGTGAACCATGTTTCTGTAACTGCCACTAGATAAGAGAAGAAAGTAGTGAGGAGCTGCAGAGTGAATGCATTTATAGGTCAACAGGAGAAGTTTGAACTGGATGCAAAAATGGATACGGAGCCAATGAAGTGACTTGGGAAGAGGGATAATATGAGCATAATGAGGCTAACGGAAGATTAGTTGTGCAGCAGAGTGTTGAATAGATTTAAGGGGAGAGAGATGATTCAGAGGGAGACCAGCAAGGAGTAGGTTGCAATAGTCAAGATGGGAGGTGACTAAAGAGTGGATAAATGTGCAAATTTTGGTGATGTTGTAGAGAAAGAAATGGCAGGTTTGAGCTATCAGTTGGGTGTGTGTGGAGAAGAGAGAGGAGTCAAAGACAACCCCAAGGTTACGAGTTGAGGAGACAGGGAGGAATAGAGAGTTATCCACAGACTGAGAAAGGAGGAAGGGGAGAGGAGGATTATTGGGGGAAAAATAAGAAGCTCAGTTTTGGCCATGTTCAATTTCAAGTGGCGGCGAGATATCAAAGCAGCAATGTCAGAAAGGGAAGCAGAGATTTGGGCCTGGATTGCCATGTAGAGAGGTAGATCAGGGAGTCATCAGCATAAAGATGATACTGAAAGCCATGGGAAGAGATGAGTGCACCAAGGGACCGGTTATAGTGAGAGAAAATTATTGGACCTAAGACAGACCCCTAGGGGTACACCAACTGAGAGTGTGATAGCAGTAGAGGAGGATCCACCAGAACAAAAACTGAAGGAGCAATGGAAGAGATAAAAAGAGAACCAGGAAAGCACAGAACCCTTAAAACCAAGCAAGGACAAGCCATCAAGGAAAAGGTTGTGGTCAACAGCCTCAAAAGCAGCAGAAAGCTCAAGAAGCATGAGGATTAAGTAAAGGCCCATGAATTTTGCCAGGAACAGGTCACTGGAGACTTTGATCTCTTCGATGCCCCAACATCGATGCCTCCACGGGCAAAGCATGTGTCTCAAGGATTGTCTGCACAATGCTTGATGATGCTGTGGGCACAGAAGCACCAGTCAGTTATTTCTCCATCATCGACGTGATGTGGACTTCAAATGTCAGAAAGAGCCATTCCTCCATAACTACTGATGCCAAAGGCCTCGGGGACTGAGCAGATTTAACCAATGTCTCCAGCATTGGTGAGGGGGAATCAGCATGGTCTAGGCTATTGCAAGCTGGTTGGTGCCCCTCAGAAACCCTGGCACCAATAAACCATTATTAAGAAGGGACCCAGGATATCAATGCTTGAACCAATACAAGCATTGTGGAACCTGTGTCTCTTGGGGAAACTGCTAGGTACATATGACCTAGATTGGCCACTGTTGGAAACAGAATACTGGGCTTGATGGACCTTGGTCTGACCCAGTATGGCATATCTTATGTTCTTATGTTCTCTGGGTCATCTTGATGGTCTGCTCGTGCCTATCATTCTCAATGTCCCGCTTGGAAGTGCTCCAATGCTGATGCACCCAGACCTTCGCCCGGTGCTCGCATAGATTCCTGTTCGATATCGACAAATATGAGGTTGAATACTTTCGACGCCAGGTGGAGACCAACCGATGACCGATGCTCCGGGGCACTGTGGGTGCTCTGCTCTGATTGAGCTCAAGAACTTCTCAATTTCTATGTACCCTTGGTGGATTCCTGGGAAGCCAATGAGACCGATGGCAGTGCCAAAGACACTGAATCAGACCTATGGTAAAAGAGGGATTCTCTCTGTTTCTCTCAACTCTTCAGTCCTCTCCTAGCCATCTACAAGCACAAATTAGAAGAGTGCTGGTGATCAGGACCCAGGCACTGGAGGCACCAGTTGTGCCTGTCAGTTACAGAGATGGTGCTGGCACACTTGGTGCACTTCTTGAACTCACTGGCCAGTTTTGGGACATGTCTGGGAAAATGGCCATTACAAAATCAAATGGCTCAATTTTTGTGACCAGTCAGGTCACAGGAAGAACAACTGAAAAAGAGAACTTTACCAAAAAGTATCGGAACCAAAGAGGAACCATAATTGACAGAACAGACACGACCAACTGCAGGCACAAACATGAACACCAACAGGAAACTTGTATCAGGAAGGTCCTCGAAAGGGAAAAAACAGCTTTTACCGGCAGAGAACCGAATCAACGTCCATGGGGCTCTGTGGAAAAATGAAGACTGGAGAATATGGCATTGCAGCAGCAGGTAGGAAGGCAGACACGCAGACATGGTGCAGCCTCCCAAAAGCTTCCAATAGAAGCTGGGGCACGTTCCCGCGCGGGGCTCCATCGGAGATGTCACTCATACACGAGGACTTCCTTCCTTCTTGTCCATGGATAATTATCTATTCAACTACTTATTTTTTAGGCAGGTATTGCATGAGGCTAAACCACCTATTTGTGAGGATCAATCCATCTGTCTGTATGCAAAGCTTTCTTTGTGCATGTGCACACAAAGCTATGTTTACAGAGGCAGCATGCACCAGGCAGCCAGTCACAGTAGGGCAGTGACGAAAGAAGTAAACACTATTTCAGGTGAGGGATCTGGGGTCCTACCTGCTGAGAAAGAGAAGAGACCAGTAGCAGACAGTAGGTGGGGACCTTGTGCCCCAGTTGTCAAGAATGAGATGAGCCATGGGAAGTACGATAGGCATCAGGTACCAGGGTATTGATCGATCCCTCTGGCAGAAAGAAGAGAGAAAGTGTTGCTCATGGTAGAGCTGGCAGGAGCCCCAGTCCCATGAACAGAAAGGGAGAGAACACTGCCCTTGGGAGAACCAATGGGAGTCCCTGTGTCCTGCTGACAAAGATTAGCTGATGTCAGAGACAGGAGGGATGGGGTTAGGAGAAGACAGGGGAGAAGTTTAAGGGAAGGGGTGGGGTTAGAGAAGAGGGAAGGAAAGGAAAGAGGATGAGTGTAGGGCGAGGGAACAGCAAGGGGCAGTGAAAGAAGGGAAAGCAGAAGAGAGAGAGGAAGTGAAAGGAGATGTCAGGGAAATGGAGCCAGAGTAGCTGAAAAGGGGGGGGGGGGGAGAGAGGGAAGAGTGCAAAATGCCATGGAAAGTACAAGGGAGAGAGATAAGCCAACATGCCTATAGCCACACACACTGCCCAGCCACCAATGCTGACACACACACCTCTCCTACCCTGACATCGTACCCTCATATCTTCACAGATAAGCATTTTTACTCTCCCTGTGAAAACAGAAATGCACATCATATGATTGATTCACAGACACACGCACCTCACATAGACCATCACTAACTACACACACTATGCCCAGACATCCACTCACAGATTCCCTGCTACCTACTGAGACAGACTTGATCATGGATGGTTTCAACTGAGTCCCCTGCACAGACATGCAAGTCTGTAAATGATGGAAAGGGGAAAATGCTATTGTGATGGAGAATAGCCTGGGTCCCTCTTGCCAAGGAAGTCCAAAGATCAGAAGCAGCCTGGAAGGTGGGTCCATGGCCTTGACTGCCCAACAAGAGAAGGTAGCAATAGGGGAGAAGAAGGAGAGGGGGTGCTAAGGAAGCAAAGAGTGCCGAAAACTCTTTCAGTACTGTGTTCATCATTCTAGTCCCACACCCTCCTCCCATGCATTCACTCAACCCACTAAAACAGCTATGTCTAATTTCCAGCACCCACGACAATCTGGCTTCCGGGCCAGACACAGCACTGAAACTATTCTTCTAGCTTTCCTCAATGAAACACTGAATCTTTGGATAGGGGTAATATTTCTCTGGCTATTTCACTGAGAGGGTGGTGGATGCTTGGAATGCCCTCCCGATGGAGGTGGTGGGGGCAAATACAATGACAGAATTCAGAATGGCATGGGACAGACACAATGGATCCCTTTATAGCAACAGAATAAAATCAAAATCAACTGAACCATCTGACTTCTCAACAAATGGGGGTGTCCTGCATGGAGCGGTGGGTTCGCCCCTGAATAAAGACATGGGGAGGGGGTAGCCTGAGGGGTAGCCTGCACAGAGTGGCACCTACTCCTGCCATCTTACTGGGCAGACTAGATGGACCATGCTGGTCTTTATCTGCTGTCATTTACTATGTTACTATCTCCCTTGACCTCTCCTGCGCTTTTGATCTCATTAAACACTCTTTCCTTCTTTTTCCTTTTCATACTGCCAACGTGCATGGGTTAGTTCTACAAGGATGCCACTCTTTCCTCACTATGTCCCTTTTCAAGCTTCGTCATCCACCCACTTCCCTCTCTCTTTTAGTGTCTCCCAAGGTTCAGTTTTAGCCCCCCCCCCCTTTCTTATCAATGTCTTTCTTGCCCCTCTGGCTACCATCTTCCAGCATCAGGGTGTGCCCACATATTACGCAGATGACATCCTGCTGCTGTTTCACACCAATCCCATTTCCTCTGGTCATACCACCCTTAATTCCTGTCTCTCTTTGATTGCATCCTGGTTGCACGCCAACTGTCTAAAGTTGAACCCTTCTAAAACTTCTGTAATATGGTTTACTGGTTCTACCATTCCCCCATCGCTGTACCCTATGCTTGACGGTCTCGTTATTCCTGTCATTGCTTCCCTCATATATCTCGGGGTTATTCTTGACACATCACTATCTTTCCATCTCTCTTTACAGGCTCCTTAGGATTCTGCCTCCGTTCCCAATGATCCTTTCCCTATTTCCCCTCTATCCTTTCTTCTAGATTTCCTATGATTTTAATAGGGTTCTTCTCTTTTTCTGTATGTTTTTAATTTGTATAGAGCCCAATTCTATAACATCCACGCCCTACTGGCAGAAATGTCTAAAGTGAAAATGGGCATGTAATATACCCAGTTCCGACACAGCAGATATAGATGCGCCCATGGTTACAGAATCAGGGAGATGAACTTTTCTGGCACAGCACGAATAACACATCTGGGGAAATAAGGGCCCTCGCTGCTAAAATGGGATATGGGTAAATACAGCAAATAGCCTGTATGTCCCATTGCTCGCCGTATTCTGAAAAGATAGACGTTTGCGATTATTCCCATCTCTGTGGGGCCACGCCTCCGCTGGCAAAATGTACATCTCCTAAGCTCATGCTCCCACTGAAAGTGTTGTGCTCATGCAAATAACACATTCATACTGATGAACAAATATAGTCTGGGTTGCATGATCTTATATACTACCTCTGTTGCATGCCCATAACACTACAAGGTTATCAAAGTGCACCAAAGCTATTGTAAAAGCAAGTGGAAAGTGAGATGTTTGTCCTGAGAGATCCTGCAGTAAAATATACATGGCATTTGATGAACATCTTAGTTATTCCTCCAGTGGTCATCCCTGAAAACAGTTTTTGCAATGCTAAGAATGGGCCAGAAAAAGGTGAAATGGGTTTGTACTGCTACATGTCAAAACATATCCCTGTCATTCATAGGAAGCCATCAGGATGAAAACATGCAACAGTGCAAACATCAGAAACACATGCCCAAAAGCACCATCATCTGTCCTGACAAATGTGCACAGTGTTAGAGTCCTCTGATGATGCATTTGGATATGTATTAGTGCTGCTTGCACTGCAGCATGCCCCCACTCCAAGTATCCCCCACCATTGACAAGGACATGCCCTGCTATGTTGCTGCTGGAATAATGTAGGCATCTGTGGGATACACTCAGGACGTTCACGAGCCTTTCCTGAATACGCTTTATACATCTCTGCAGCTTGCCCATTCCGCCCCCTCCTGCCCACATTCTGAGATCCCCGTTTTAGTGCCGTGTATGTACAGGGCCGCATGGTTTCACAATACGGTTCTAGACATTTTTGCAAGAAAAACATTTATCCTGCATATCCAGGTGGCCTATTTGCATTTTGGAATGACCCCATACTGTACACCACTCTGTTGGTACGAAGGGCAGTATATCTGATTTTAATAAACCATAAACCATCTAGCCATTCACTCACAACACCGTCATGCCATGAACTCCAAATCACCTACTCACTCATAGTAACATAATATATGATGGCAGATAAAGACCAGTATGGGCCATCTAGTCTGCTCAATAAGGTGGGAAGAGTAGGTGCACCCATCGCTCTGTGCATGTCGCCCCCTTCTATGCCTTTGTTAGGGATGCACCCACCACTCTGTTCAGGTAACCCCTCTCTATTTGTTGAGGTATAAGAAATAGTTTATTTTTATTTTATCCTCTTGTTATCAAGGGATCCACTCTGTCCCATGCTATTTTGAATTCCGTCACTGTATTTGCCCTCACCATCTCCATCGGGAGGGCATTCCATACATCTACTATCCTTTCAGTGAAAAAGTATTTCCTGACATTGCTTTTAAGTTTACTTCCTTGAAGTTTCATTTTATGCCCCCTAGTTTTACAGCTTCCCTGTCTTTGGAAGAGGTTTGCTTGTTCATTAATACAAAGTACTTAAAAGTCTGAATCATCTCTCTCCTGTCCCTCCTCTCCTCCAGAGTGTACATATTTAGGTCTTCAAGTCTCTTCTCATAAGCCTTCTGACGCAGGCTCCAAATCATTTTGGTCGCCTTCCTCTGAACCGTTCAGTCTCTTTATATCCTATGTGAAATATGGTCTCCAAAACTGAAAACAATACTCCAAGTGAGGCTTCACCAATGACTTGTACAGAAGCATTAATACCCCCTCCCTTCTGCTGGTTATTCCTCTCTGTAATACAATCCAGCATCCTTCTGGCTTTGGCCACCGCCTTTTCACATTGTTTCGCCACCTTGAGATCCTCAGAAACAATTACTCCGAGGTCCTTGTCTAGGTCTGTGCACATCAACTTCTCGTTCCCTATCTCATACGATTCCCTTGGATTTCTGCATCCCAAGTGCATGACTCTGCAGTTCTTCGCATTAAATATTTACTGCCAAGCATTAGACCATTCTTCCAGCTTTTGTAGATCTTTCCTCATTCCACTCCTTCAGAGGAGTCCACCCTGTTGCAAATTTTTGTGTCATCAGCCCTTTTGCCACTATCCCTTTCCACATGCTAACTCATCAATCATAACACCTGCATTCACTTATTCATCGAACACTCATTTACTACATATAACCCCATTCATTCAGAATCTCTACCACTAATCTAACCCATCGAGTCACTGATTTCCTCCATCAACTCTTAGCAGCCTCATTTACTCACAAGTACCTTTGACACTTATACCCCCCCCCCTTCCATGCACTGTTTGACATGCGAAAACTCCAGCTACTTGCTGACTCACCCTGCCACTAATATCCCTACAGGCATGCGCTCATTCATCCCTCTGCCATTCACTCATTTACCCAGCCCTCCCATCCACTTAATCACTCACTTACTCAACCCCCCTATTCACTAATAACCCCTCCCCTCCAATTCAGAATCCTCCCTCCCCATTGGAAATTCATTAATCTCCTTGCAAGTCTGAAGTGCTCCATCTACTCCCTCGCATACAGTTACCATTCCATCAGTGAAACGTACCTTTGTGCAATGCTTATGACATGCACTGCTCAACCCATTTAAGAGCACTACTGGTTGGCGCTGCTGCCAACTGCATAAGTGCTTTTGACTATAGGCCACAAAGTGTTTGAGGTGAATGGTTGATGCCTGAGAATAAAAGTAAGGAAAAAGGGTTAAAAATGTTGTGCTGCTCAGAAGCTGCAAGAGTCATGTCAACCATTTTTCCCTGCGCTAACATCTGACCATATATGCTCTACAATTTGACACTGCCTTAATCACCAGTTCCATAAACCCCAGGAGAGGCGCTTTGATGAGATCATCCCATCACAAGCAAGTAAAAAATGGACATCATTAAAAGCATTACAAGAACACCCCTCCCCCTACCCCAAAGCCAAACAGCAAGTGCAGGAACCTTCAATGGATTTTCTGGTGGTGGCTACATTCACTTTTTCTGCTATCCTTAAATGACAACATGTGTATATCAGCGGCTGCTGGTCTGACTGTTTCAAGGTTGCATTATCTTCCACTTTGCTCAAGATTAAAAGCAAATCTTTACATACAGTAGCAACATTGCAACATATAAAAGTCCATGAAGAGGATGTGGAATCTGTGTACCTTTCTGGGAACCCGAAAGTGCTTGTGGCTTGAATTGGTCACTGTTGGAAACAGGATACTGGACTTGATGAACCTTGGTTTGACCCAGTCTGGTATATCTTATGTAAAAACATCAGCATAACTCCAAGCTCTCCATTAAAGTAAGCAGTGCTAATTTCCTAGAAAAGGTACCATGTTTATTTATTTTTTATTTTTATTTACATTCTCTTATATATGGTGCTATTCTGCATCAGTGTGGTTTACATTGAACAAACTGAAATTACATTGAACAGGGCATTATAACTTGGAGATAACTATTTTACAGGGAACATGGGCTATGGAGGGTTAAGTGGCTTGTCCAAGACCACAAGGAGCACCTGTGGGACTAGAAACCCTAGTCCTTCCAGCCCAAGGTTGCTGTCCTGTAGTGGGATTTGAACCCCTGATCTTCAGGCCTGAAGTACCTTGCCCCAACCACTAGGCCACTCCTCCACTCCACTCCACATTAGAGGCAGTGGCAGCCTCTCCCCATCACCCCGAATGCAATGGGGAAAAGGAAAAGGAAGAGAGTTTAGAAAGTTCCAGGTCAGTGACTAGGTAGAAAAATCACCCCTGAATATCCAATATACAGAGCAGTTCTTACATAATCACAAAGATAAGGGGAGGTATAGAGATAGGGACAAAGAAGAAGAACGCAGAGAAAGAATATAAAAAAAGAAAGAAGCAGTAAAAAGTAGAAGGGATGAAGAGAGTCGAGATTTATTTATTTATTTATAGTCTCTTATATACCGCGCTATTCAGCATCAGTGCGGTTTACATGGAACACAAACTTACAACAGGGTGGCAAGCCGCTCTGTGTTTACAGAGAATGAGTGCTAAAAACATGGGTAACAGGGGATAACTATTTACACATAGGCATCATGTTTAAGTCATATCGGAAGCAGACTACGTTTATTTGACCTGGTGAAAAGCGGGATATAAATACAGTTAAATAAATAAATAAATAAAATATTTATTTATTTAAAGTCTTTTCTATACCGTGCTCTTCAAATCAGCTCGGTTTACAAATAACGGAAACTTTGTCCATGAGTAAGGAGAACCATACTGGACTTAGATAAAACAGGGTAGAAAAACTTGGGTTGAACTGGGGAAACTATCTACATACTCTAGGCTAAGGCAGGTTACCATCTTAGTTTTCTATCTGTATGCTCCTGCTGGGAGGAAGCGGTGCTATTGTGTGGCGCTGGTGTCGTGTGTGGTAGTTGGGATGGGGTGACTGAGGGTGACAGACTGGTGTCTGTGGGAGGGTAGTTGCTGGGTGGTACCGTAATGCAGTAGGAAGAGGTGGTGCTTGAGTGCTTTCCTGAACTGGGTGAGGTCTGTGATTGCACGGATGTCAGGTGGGAGTGTGTTCCAGCATGAGGGAGCATAAAACATGAAGGCCCTCTTTCTTGTTGTCTGTGAGCATTTTGTGATTTCGCTGGGGATAGATAGGGTATTGGCTGTGACCGATCTTCGGGTTCTGTTTGGCGGAGTGGGGTGGATGAGGTCGGTGATGGAAGGGGATGTGAGACTGTTGATGGCTTTGAAGGTGATGAGGAAGATCTTGAATGTTAGTCTAGTCTAGAGTGGACTGGCAGCCAGTGGAGGTGCTTCAATATTGGTGTTATGTGGTCAGACCTGGTGGCACCATGCAGTATTCTGGCTGCTGCGTTCATAGCCAGCTGTAGTGGATTCAACGTGCTCTTCGGTAGGCAATGTAGAATGGCATTGGCATAGTCGAAGTGGGGGATGACTAAGGCCTGATAGATTGTCCTGAAGTCATCTGGTTCCAGTAAGGGGCGTAGGTGACGGACTGTGCAAATCTTGAGATATACTGCGTTAACGGTATTGGTTATATGTGATTTCATATCAAGCTGCTGATCGAGCGTTACCCCTAGGTAGCGTATTGTGGGCCTGGTTTGGAGCTCAGCGTCTCTTACTTTTAGTGCATTTGGTGGAGCGAATGATTGGTCTCTGGTGATGATTAGAGCCTCAGACTTCTTGTGGTTTATTCTTAAGTTTTGGGAGTGGAGCCAGTCAGTTGTAGCGTCAAAGCAGGCAGTTAGTTGTGAGAGGTCTGGCTGGTCTGTGGCAAACGGCATGTAGAGTAACACGTCATCTGCATACATAAGGAATGAGATGCCGAAGGAGTGGGCGATAGCGCAGATGGGCTGCATGTATATATTGAAAAACAGCGCTGAGAGGGAAGATCCCTGTGGGACACCCTGTTTTTGCTGGAATGGTTTGGATGTCATGCGTCCTGTCCTTACATGCTGCCACCTGTCTGAGAGGTAAGATTCACACCATCTCAAGGCTGCATCCTGTATCCCCTTCTCTGCCAGACGTTCTATGAGCAGCACATGGTCAACGAAGTCAAAGGCTGTGGAAATGCGAGGAAGATTAGAGCATAGCCACTTCTGGGTTTATCTAGTCCGGTTGTTAGTGTGTTGAAGAGGATGGTTAGAAGCGTCTCGACACCGTTTGCTTCTCTGAAACCGTGTGGGCATGGGTCTAAGGGCGCAGCGGTCTCAATGTGGTTCTGGATTTGGTGTAGGATGATTTTTTCGATTATTTTGGCCATTAGTGGGATACTTGAGATTGGCCGGTATGAATTAACTTTCTGGGGGTCCAGTTTGCCATTTTTTAGGAGTGGTCTGATTGACATTTGTTTCAGGCTTTGTGGGAAAACTCCTGTGATGAAGGAGAGGTGGATGAGTTTGGTAAGGAATGGGCTGAGTTCCTTACGCAGTGACTTTACCCAGAATGCAGGGCAAGGATCGTTGGGAGCTGTGGTGGTATTAATCGAGTTGATGGTGTCTTCGATGTTCTTTGCTGATAGTGAGGAGAAGGTGGATAGTGGAGATAGATGGTGTGGTCTGTTCAAAGGGGTGGGTGATGTCATTTTGATGGTCGGAATTAGCTTTGACTGGAGGTAGTCTGCGTATTCTTGTGGTTCTGGCGTGCTGTGTTGTGTGGGGGAAGATTCCTTTGTGAGGGACTTCACTAAGTTGAATAGATCCTTCGGTTTGTTTATGGATCGTTGCAGTATTTCTGCGTGATAGCGTCTCATCGATTCGGCCACTTTGTCGCGGTGTTTTCTCAGGTTGGAGGTGTAGATCTCCAGGTTACTGGTGGTGCGGGAGCATCGCCATCTCCTCTCAAGTTTCCTTAGTCGGCAGAGTGATGTCCTTAGCTCAGGAGAGTACCAAGGGGAAGTCATTCTTTTTCTTGGAGTTGTATCCCCTGATGGTTGACTGACAATAGAGCTGAGAGTGCTGTTCCAAGTGGAGATCATTTCTTCTAGGTTGGTTTCTGTGAGATTGAGCTGAGGTAGAGATTTGCTGAGGATCTCCTCCTTGTTGAAATGTTGAAATGTCGGAATTTTGTTTTTTGGACGGCGTCGGGGGTGGGCTGGCATCTTGTTTGAGGCTATTGGTAGGGTAACTGGAACGTTATTAGCTTATGGTCAGACCATGGGACTGGTGTGAGGGAGATGGCAAGTGGGAGGTTTTGGCTCGTGACTGACTGAGGAGAGAAAATCAGGTCAAGTTTGTTACCCTTTGTGTGGGCAGGCTCGTTGATCACTTGATCATAGCCCAGCTGGCTGAGAGCATTCAGGAGGGAGCTGGCATGTTCTTCTGGTAGGGCTGGGAGATTGAAATCCCCCATAAGCCAGTTTGGTATGAGTGGGTTATCAGAGTTGCAGGCTAGGTCAATTATCGTTGAGAGGTCGTCTGGAGGTGATGGAGGTCGATAGATTAGGTTGATGGAGGTGTGTTCATTTTCTAGAGTGATGAAATCCATCATTGTGGTACTATTGGCGTTGGTTTGATGGAGTTGGAGTTCAGTTCTCGTGAGTGCGAGGGTTCCTCCACCCCTGCGGTTGGCTCTGTGGCAGGTGTGTGCTGAGAATTTAGGTGGGGTGAGGTGGTTGAGGATGACTGTGTCAGCGTCTGTGAGCCAAGTCTCGGTGATCAATAGGATGTCCAACTTATAGTATGATATCAGGTCGGAGATGATTGGCCATTTCTTCCGGACTGAATGGGCATTGATGAGAGCGCAGTTTAGGTAGCTGGGTTGTGAGTGTTTTTCTGGTGTGGTTTTCTTGGATTTCTGTAGAGAGATGTAGAGTAAGTGTGGGCTAAGGTTGAGTCTGGGTTCTGTCTTCAGAGGTTGGGAAGTGGTGGTCCATCTCCTCCCTGTGCCTCATAGGATTGGTATGGGGTTGCCAGTGGTGGAGAAGGCGAGGGTGCTGTGGTATAGGCTGGTGAGGAGGTAGAAGCAGGTTGTAACCATAAGGAAGGGAGCCATTCTACGAAGAGTGTTTTATGGGGTTTTGGGCGTTGGCGCTATGTCGCAGCTGAGTTCTGTGAGTGGGTATAGTTAAAGTGGCAGTGTAGGTGGAGTAGCTGGGGTTGACAAGAGTGTCACCTGAGGTGCGGTTGTATGGGTCTCTGTTCTGGGATAGTGCTTTGCTTTGAAGATTCAGGGACAGCTTCACTGGATGTGGTAAAAGTATGCAGTCATAAGAGAATGGTGGGAGAACACAACGTAGTAGTACTTTGAACACACCGTGTAACAGTATTATAGGAACACAAAGTTACAGTGCTTTGAGAATACAATGTAGCAGTATAATGCAAACAGAGTAGCAGTGTTTTGAAACACAAGGTAGCAGTATTATGGCAGTCCTAAGGCGGGTTTAGTTCTGCTATATTAGCTATAAACTCAGTAATTCTTGCAGTAGGGCAGAGATAGAAATTATATTAGAGTTCTCACTTTTGAGTGTAGTCGGCTGGTGGAGTTGGGTGTCCGCATTGTTGTTCAGTGAGGTGGCATTGCTGTGGTGTGCGGTATCGCAGTGGTAGCCTCAAACGCAGTTCTGCTCAGATTCGGGGTTACGGCGATGGGCTGTGATTTTCTCTGTAGAACTCCACCTACGGTGCCCCGCCTAAGGGCCACGCCAAAGGGCCCTCTAGCAAGGCCCTCAGGCACAGGCCCGCAAGACACGGGCGCGCCAGACGGTGCTTCTGTTTAAAAACAGCCCGTGGCTGCCCCGATTGGGCAGCTGATGCTGGAGGTGGAGTCCCGGTGCCCCGGCTCGCTCGATCCCCGCCAGGAGAGCTGGAGGAGAGCCGGGGTGCTGGAGGAGAGAGGGCCACGTGCCAGACGGCGCTTCTGTTTAAAAGCGGACCGCGGAGTTGAGGTTGGATTGCCGGTATGTTGGTGTGGCTGTACTAGGTTGGGGAGGGGGCTGTTAGTGTGCTGGCTTCTGGGTAGTACTTGAGGAAGAGATGGTGCTTCAATGACTTCCTAAACTGGGTTAGGTCAGGAATTGCCTGGATGTTGGGTGGTAGGGTGTTCCAGCATCTGGGTGCACAGAACTTGAAGGCCCTGTTTGCTGTTGCTTGGGTGCATTGAGTTATCGCCTTTGGGACTTTCAGTGTATTGACTGCTGCAGATCTTCTGGATCTGTTGGGGGATATGCTCCGTGGATAAGCTCCGTGAGGGAAGTAGATGAGAGCCCATTGATGGCTTTGAATGTCAACAGTAGGGTCTTGAATGCAAGTCTGCCATGAATCGGGAGCCAGTGCAGCTGTTTCAGGATAGGCGTCACATGTTCGCTTCTGGGCGCCCCGTGAAGGACTCTCGCCGCGGTGTTCATCGCAAGCTGAAGTGGGATTAAGGTGGATTGTGGAAGCCCTTGTAGTATTGCATTTGCATAATCAAAGTGTGGTATAATCAGTGCTTGGTAAACTGTCCTGAAGTCGTCCAGCTCTAGCAGGGTACGTATGTGCTTGAGTGTTCGGATCCTGTGGTACACTGTTTTCACTTTGTTACTTATGTGCGCCTTCATGTCAAGGTGTTGGTCTAGAGTGACGCCCAGGTATCGGATTGTGGTTTTGGTCTGTAGTTCTGCTTCATTAACCTTTAGATGGGGAGGCGGGTTGAAATTTTGGTTCCTTGTAATGAAAAGGACCTCTGTTTTCTTGTGCTGTATTCGAAGGTTCTGGTTTGGAGCCAGTCGGATACTGCATTAAAGCAATCTGTCAGTGGGGAGAGGTCCAGTTGTTCTGTTGCGAAAGGCATGTAGAGTAGTACGTCATCTGCATATATTAGGCATTCGACATTGAATGATCTAATGAGATTACAGATAGGCTGCATGTATATATTGAACATCAGGGCGGAGAGGGAGGATCCTTGCGGAATGCCCTGCCTCTGGTGGAAAGGTTCTGATGATGAAACTCCAGATCGTACATGCTGCCATCTGTTGGATAAGTATGACTTGAACCATTCTAGTGCTGTGTCATGAATACCCTTCTCCTTGAGATGCCCCAGGAGAATTTCGTGGCTTACCGAGTCAAAGGCAGCGGCTATGTCCAAGAAGATGAGGACTTATCCTTGACGTATGTTGTCAATGCCAGTAATTATGTTGTTGTAGAGCAGGGGTTCTCAACCCTGTCCTCGGAACCCACCTAGCCAGTCGAATTTTCAGGATAACCACAATGAATATGCATGGGAGAGATTTGCATATAATGGAGGCAGTGTATGCAAATCTCTCTCATACATATTCATTGTGGTTATCCTGAAAACCTGACTGGCTAGGTGGGTCCCGAGGACAGGGTTGAGAACCCCTGTTGTAGAGGGTAGCGAGGAGTGTTTCCACTCCATGGGACTCCCTGAATCCGTGTTGGCAGGGATCCAGTGGCGAGGCGGATTCAATGTAGTCTTGTATTTGTCCTTGGACTTTTTTCTCGATGATCTTGGCCAGTAGTGGTATGCTAGCTATAGGTTTGTAAGAGTCTACCTTCTGGGAGTCGAGCTTACTGTTTATCAGCAGAGGCCTAATAGACGTATGTTTGAGGCATTGAGGGAAGGAGCCTGTTGTGAAGGATATGTCCATGAGCCTGGCTATGAACGGGCTAAGCTCGCAGTGTAGCTCTTTAATCCAGAAGCCAGGGCAAGGGTCAGTTTGTGCCGTGGTGGTGTTGATCACAGCAATGGTGTCTTCAATGCCCTTCTCGGATGGTGTGGAGAAGATGATAAGTGGATTTAGGTGTGTTGACTCGTATCTGGTGGTGGGTGCTGCGGACATGTTGGTCTAGCATATTTTTGATTGCAGGTAATCTGCGAATTCTTGGGGGTGGATCTCATTCGGTTGGTCAGGACATGGTTCTTTCATTAGGTTCTTGACCAGACTAAATAGGTCGTGTGGTTTGTTTAGTGACTGTTTTAGGGTGTTCGTGTGGAATTGTCTCAGTTTCCCAGTAATTGCTTCACGGTGCTTTGTCAGGTGATGGTTGCAGGCTCTCTGGTCTTCTGCAGAATGGGATCGATGCCAGCATCTTTCTAGCTTCCATAGGTGGATGA
The DNA here is from genome assembly GCA_033557465.1 of Ichthyophis bannanicus. NCBI lineage: Eukaryota > Metazoa > Chordata > Amphibia > Gymnophiona > Ichthyophiidae > Ichthyophis > Ichthyophis bannanicus. The sequence continues at coordinate 180,601,384 of CM066045.1, read as the reverse complement.
GGGATGATCGCAGATCTGTGGAGTACCAGGCTGCATTGGCTCATTTCCTTGGAGGTTTGTTAGATGGAGGGCGTTGTGCAATGCTGCTGAGGCTCTTATTCCAGTCTGTGATCAGTTCATCCAGGTTGGGTGATGTTGAAGCGAGGAGTGGGCTGGTTTTTCACAGAATACTTTCCTTATCGAAAGGCCGGAACCTTCTTGGCTGTGTTCTGTTGGTACTGCTCGGACTACCCATGTTCTTTTGGTTGTTGCATGGCACAGATGTATATATTTAAAAAAAAAAACTAAGTGGAAATAAAGAGAAAAACAGTAAGAGCATTCACAAGGAGAAAAAAAAAAAACTTAGAGAGAAAAAGGAGACTAGCATAGTGTGAAGAGATTTTATTCTGTTTCATTTTAATTAGATCTTTTCTCCAAAACTAAAGTTCCTAATTTTTCAATTAGCATTTAGCAGCTGAAACTCACTCCGAGATTCCTAAGGTGCCAAAGACACTAATTACCCCAGATAAGCAGGAGAGCGAAAATGAGAAACAAAATTATCCGCCAATGTTATTAGAATAAAAGAGTGATTACAACAGCAATAACACAGAGATGTGAGTCCACTTAGACTGAAATCTTCAAGAGGAAGAAAAACTAGAAATGTAAGGATAAAAGTGAGCTGGTTAGTGGTTTGAGTGAGTGCAGAGGAGGTTAAACATGACTTGGCCCGAACTCATCGTTCGGCTATAAATATTGTACTGGGGTATCAGTTTTAAAATTGCGTTTAGATTTGCAAAATGCGTAAATAAATAAAACTGAAGAACGCAAGCATTGGAATGTCTCGATATTATATGTTCTCTAGATTTACTGCTTTGAGATTTTTATGTCAAGGTTGCATTTTTGTTTACATGTGCTTTTATTGAACTGCAGCTTCACAACTAGTCTGAACTTAAAAAGAAGCAAATAAGTAAATAAATGGGCATCTATGTTCAAAAGATCAGCAGTCACATAAGAAGTGGGATGATTTATTCACTCATCTTTGGTGACCCTATCCATTGAAACAGAAGCACTGAATATGTCATTCTAAACTTAAATGGATTTAAAAGCTTTTATATACAATAGAGTTAAACAGAATATTTTGTTTTGCTAGATTCTAAAAACCCCTAAGAGTTATAATGTTCTTTATATAACTGAGCTGTAATGTAAACCGCCTTGATTCAAGGATAAAGTGGTCTATGTAAAATGCAATATGTGCCTTCGAGTCAGTCCTGACTCCTGGCGACCCAGAAGCTCCTGGATTTTCTTGGCAGCATCACCGGAAGGAGATTGCCAGGCATTTCTTCCGAGGCAATGGAGGGTTAAGTGACTTGCCCAAGGCCACAAGGAGTGCTAGTGGGAATTAAACCCTGGTTGCTTGGTTACCAAGCCAGTGTTCTAACCACTAGGCTGCTCCTCTACTCCAAAGTGGTCTATAAATCCTGTTAAATAAATTAATATTGCACTAATTACCTAGCCAATTTACAAAAACCAATAAAAATAAAAATAAAAATCATCCGTCCCAGGTGATTTGCTACTCTTCAGTTTATCTAATAGTTGTAATACATCTTCCCGATGGATCAATATTTCCTTCAATTCTTCTGCACCTTTAAATACCACTTCAGTCATGGGTAACATCCCTACATCTTCCTCAGTAAAGACCGAAGCAAAGAATTCATTCAGTCTCTCCGCTATCGCCTTGTCACCTCTTAGTGCCCCTTTAACTCCTCTATCATCTAATGGACCCACTGACTCTCTCACAGGTTTTTTGCTACGAATGTACTTGAAAAAATCATTATTTCGCGTTTTTGCTTCCGCAGCAAGCTTCTTCTCAAATTCTCCCTTTGCCTGCTTTATCAATGCCTTGCATTTGAATTGCCAGTGCTTGTGCTGTTTCCAGGTTTCGTCGATTCCTAGCGGGAAAACGTCCCCTCTGAAACTGGCCAAACCAGAGACTGAAAATGTCGAAACTCTCTTTGTTACCCCTTTGGCATTGTAGTAGGCCTATTCTGCTTCTGTCTATCCTCTGGAAAAACACCCTCCCTTGGACTCTCCCAGGTCCTTCACCAACTTGTCCAAGTCCTCTCCAAAAAGCAGCTTTCCTCTGAAAGGAAGCTTATTCAGACGAGCCTTCGAGGACGTATCGGCTGCTCAGTTACGCAGCCACAAATAACGCCTGGCTGCCACTACCAAGGCCATACTCTCTGCTAACCCTCAAATAAGGTCATAATGAATATCTGCGAGGGATGCCACTCCGGATTCCAACCGAGCAACCTCATCCACTTGTTCTACTTCCTGATCTAATCGAATGTGCTGTGACCAAGCTCTAGTCAACCATGCCCCCGAGATAAAGGCCTGCATTGAAAGGACACTGATGTCAAACACTTGTTTAATTATTTTTAACTATTTTAATTATTGTAAACCGCCCAGATGCCTCTGGTCTTGGGTGGTATAACAAATCTTTTAATAAACATAAACATCTAATTTTCTATCTTGAACATCTTTCAGAGCTGCACTACCTTCCACCGGGATCATTGCCTTCTTGGTGACCACCGAAACCGCTGCATCGACCTTTGGAGAGCGGAACAGATCTCGATCCTGATCAGACAGGGGATAGAGGTGAGCCATAGCTCTAGAACCCTTAAGACCTGCCTCTGGCATATCCCATTCCTGCTGAATCATGTCATGCACTACTCTGTGAATTGGAACTACCTTTTGGGTCTTACGGAAGGCTTGCAACAACGGATCCTCTAAAGCAGCCTCCTCCGATGGAATATTAGAAGGCATGTTTAGTGTTTTAAGTGTCTCTGCAATGAGTGCTGACAACTCCTCTTGCCTGAACACTCTAACTACTTTAGCTTGCTCCTCAGACTCCGTGAGCTCACCTTCCTCTAAATCCTCGTCCAAATCCAAATCTTGATCGCCCTCCGCAGAACCCAAAGCCTCAAAAATCTCTGCTTACTCTAGATCCTCCCCCAAGCGCCTTGGCTTCTTAGAGGGAATGCTGCCTGCCCCCACACTAACTGGGGACTCTGGCCGCTTGTTTCTCTGTTCCAGCTCAGCGGGAACACCCTCCGGTCCCTGCTGCTGTAAACAAAAGGCTTGGTGAAGCAATAAAAAAAGAAGTCAGGAGGAAACATTGCAGGAATTCCTCCCTGTACTAAAACCGGCAGCGAGGCTGGACCCTGAGCCATCGAGGGCCCCGCCACCAGTTCCTGAGATGGAGCGGGAGTAACCACGGACTCAGGGAGGCTTATACTAGGATCCTTCTGAGTTTCCGCTCCCAAGTTTTGCTCCATTGAGGCTGCCTCCTGAATGCAACCTCTACAAATGCCTATTCTCCGACACCACTCCTTGCCTCGTACCGCACATTAGACACTGGGGCCTGGAAGGCATTCCTTCCTCCGGCTTAGCCCCCCAGAAATCCCCTTCAAAAATACTGACACTAAAAATTCTAAAAAACTTGGCAATAGTGATCATAGCATGATCGCCTTTGATTTAATTAGTGGAGGAGGGATAGTAAGGAAATCCACAGTACTACCTTTTAACTTTCGAAAGGGAGACTATGATAAAATGAGGAAAACAGTTAAGAAAAAACTAAAAGGAGCAGTTGCAAAGGTTAAAGACGTACATCAAGCTTGGGTGTTGTTGAAAAATACTATCTTGGAAGCCCAGACCAGCTGTATTCCACGCTTTAAGAAAAGTGGAAGGAAGTCCAAAAAACTGCCAGCATGGTTTAAAGGTGAGGTCAGAGAGGCTGTTGTTGCCAAAAAAGCATCTTTAAGGAAATGGAAAAAAGAGCCAAATGACGAAACCTGGAAACAGCAGAAGCACTGGCAAGTCAAATGCAAGGCATTGATAAGGCAGGCAAAGAGAGAATTTGAGAAGAGGCTTGCTGCGGCAGCAAAAACGCGAAATAAAGACCTTTTCAAGTACATTTGTAGCAAAAAACCTGTGAGAGAGTCAGTTGGTCCATTAGATGATAAAGGGGTTAAAGGAGCACTGTCGTGCCGGCGCCCCTACTGGCGTAGTAGAGTAAGGGCGTCCGCTGACATTTAGGGGGATGTTTACTAAAAACCGGAAATGTGCGCGCCGCAAAATAGCGCATGGAAACGCGGCACTGAAATGCTAATAAACGCTAATAAACACCCCGCACACGTGCGGGCCCCGTACACGTGCGGGCCTACAAATGTCCGATAGAGGCGTGGAACGGCTAAAGGAGGGCGGAGGAAGGCTCCGGAGGGGCGGAGGGACGGGGTCAATGGGTGGAGAGTGGGAGGGGAGAGGCTCCCCGCACAGTATCGGGCCCGAATTTGCATTTAAAGGGAAGAGAAACCATTTCCGTCAGCAATGTACAGGAAAACCGGGGAAACCAGCAAAACGTGAGCAGTGTGATACATGTGCACAGCACAAAAGTGCAAATAAAAATAGAAAATGACCACAACAGAACTATTAAAAATAGTAATTCAGCTGGGGAACAGTTATAGTGATGGGAAAATACAGAAAACACACCCAGCAAAGCTCCAGAAAAAAGAAATGAATTTTGGAAGGGTTTACGGAGCGGAGACTCTTCCAAAAAACATTTCCTTTTGTGGAGCTTTCCTGGGAGTGTTTGCTATGGTTGCCATTAATATCACTGTTGCCCAGCGTGGTGATATTTTGTCCCCCATTTCCCGTGGTCATTTCCGGGGTTTATGTGCACGTTTGTCACCAGACAGGGTGCATATGCCCACAGTAAATTTGCGTAGAGCAGGGTTTGTGACTCCATCCTGCCAGGCTTACTACCTCCAGGGGCTGCCCTGTCTATGTGGCCATAGTGTGGTGCAGCGGACAGAGTCAGTACCTCTAGGATCAGAGGTTCAAAGCCCAGCTGGGGCACTTGCCAGCCCAGCCCCCATATTTTACCCACCACTAAACACAGATAGCGCAGACACCCCTGTATTGCAGGGGACATAAGCATGGGGAAAACACCCATATTTTACCCAACAACGCACACACACCACAACAATGGGCATTACCCACAGCCAAGTACCCCAAATGCAGTCCCGTACTGCCACATTCCAATCAGGTCACCTGCCTTTTATGGGAGAAGCTCATGCCAGCTTGTTGGCGGACGAGTACATGTGGTGCAGGGGGCAGTGGCTGCTAGCAACAGAAGACAGAGGCCTAGCCATGTGCAGGCTGGCACAGTCCACAGCAACAGACAGGCCCTGCCGGATCCACAGTCATGGACTATCCAGGGAATTCAGCCAAGCTGTGGCTACACGGTGGTGCAGTGCACACAGACAGTGCATGCAAGAACAGAAGGTCACAGGTTCAAAGACCAGCTGAGGCTACCGGCAATCCTGCCCACATATTTTCCCCACAAGTAAACAGTGACAGTAAGGACACACCTTTCGTGACGAGGACATATGCAATGGTAATACGTCTATCTTTTACCCCACTGAGCACAGACACCGTGAACAGGGGCAGAACCTACAGCAGAATCCCCCAAATGCAGTCCTGGTGGGCCACACACCAGTCAGGTTCCATGCTGCCACTCATACAAATGCCTGTGCTGTATATCTATGCATGGCATGTAGATGTAGCTCATGCATATTCATGAGGGACAGCAGGAAGACCCGAACAGTGTGATGCAAAACTTGGCTGGAGTGGGGAAGCGCTGCCGTAAAGCAGCAGCCAACAGGGGCAGACACACCCACACCCACACCCACAGGCCCCATTGGCCAATGTCTCCTGTAGAGGCAGAACATTGGACCCTGCGTGCATCTCCCAATACCAGCACCTGCATATCTTAGCAATGTCACCCTACACCTGAGGTACACAGCTCTGAAACGTTTGCTAAGAGTACAGGCTGATAGATATCCCTACGTTACGCACATACTGCTAGTTGACCCCATCCGAACAATCTGTTTGGTGTCTGCGGTGCGTGCTCCAGGCCTGGCCTCTGATGGTGTTCACCACCCTGGGGAGTGACCCCCAGCAGTACTGCGTACCATATCCATGCCTGTGCCGTGCCTAGGACCGGTGTGGTGGCCAAGGCTAATCACCCCCTCAATAGTAGCACAATGCTGGCATAGGTGTGGGAGTGTGTGTCTGTCTATACAGTGTGTGTTGGCTGCAAACACCTTCCCCAACCCACACTGCCAGCACTACTGCCAGTATTGGCCTGCCAATGTGCATAATGAGCAGCAAGGTACCATGGGTATAGGTCAGACATGGTGGGCTGGCCAGGATGCATCTGCACAGGGCATAGGGCACTGGCTGTGACATTGTAGTGCCAGGCCACCACCTACACAGACAGGGTGACCTCTGTATGTGCTGCTGGGGGAGCACTCTCACCCTGAGTGTGCAGTGATGACAGCATGGCTAGGCACCCCATAGTGCTGTATTGTGTTTTTCTCTTGTGATATATATGGGTTTCTTGTTGGGGCCTCCTCACAGAACTCTCTGCTTGTGTGTGCTGCCACCCCAGTTTTGGGTGCATGCATTTCCATCAGGGCTAACCAGCAGACTGTTCATAGCTGGTATGTGTCTTGATGGAGTGCCTTGCAGGGTGCAGTGGCTGATGGCTTGCTGCAGGTGAATATCAGATAGTGCTGGGGTGCATCTTTGGATATCCAGGCCTAAAGTCTGTCTGATATTGTGTTATGGATGTGTGTGGAGCTGCTTGGACTGCCCTGTAGGGTGTCTGTTCCCCAGCAGGACTGGGGTTTGATGGTCCACTCTGCTGCCGGGGGTGTGTGTGTGTGTGTGTGTGTGTGTGTGTGTTTGGGACGGGGATCTGTTGGGGGGGGGGGTGGTAGCTTTGGCCACCTAGGGGGTCCATGGGGGTTTCCACTAACTGAGACAGACAGAGATATCCAACATGTTTCTGCAGCACCTTCCTATCTCACAGGTTAGTACTGTTTTGGAGCTCCGTCATGGCCTCATCCAGCCATGGCTGGTGTTGTGGACCTTGTCCTGGCCACCACATCACACCCTCAGGGTGAGCACAGTACCCGCACAATGTGACGGTGTGTAGCTACTCTTTGCTGGTAGTCCACCCGCTCAGGACCCACTACCAGGCCGAGGTGCTGTGTGGGTGCACATGGACAATTCCCCCTACCAGGCCGGGTAGCTGTTGGGGTGCATTCCCCATCTTGTGTGCATCTGTGGACAGCTGATTTGCATGTGCAGTGCATCATGGGTACGGGTGGCCTAACCCTATCCTGTCTACAACAGCAGACTGTCTGTGGGGTGACGTGCAGGCTCTCTGCAGCCAGCCAGGGGCTTGCTATCAGCTATAGAGCTGTAGCCCAATGGTTACATCACTCCCTGTACAGCCAGAGGTCATGGGTTCAAACCCACAGTGGGGCCCTTTGATAGGGCCATCCACAGCTTTATTTTTATTTACTGTACATATGTCTATGCCGGCAAAACCACACACAGCTTACTATACCCATTAGGTGCCTCTGAGGGTGCTTTATAGGGCACCCTATAGGCCACCTTATGGTTGCCATCCATATAGGGTGCACTATACATTATCCTGTGTTGCAACATACATGGTGCCCTATAGGGGACATTCTAGGGTGCCTTGGCGGACAGTGCACTGTAACATGTGCCTTACGGGCATCCGTATGTTAACACACTGTGAGAGCGGGTTTACTAGTGGTGGGAAATAAAATATAAATGGAAGGCCTCCTACAGCACTCCTCACCATGATACATACTGCCCCAGCCAGCCTTGTTCACTGGGCACTGTGAGGGGTTGAACCCCTGGCCCCTGCACCATTGGTCAGTGTCTTAACCATTGTGCTGTGGCTCTGTTCCTGTGTCTGTGTATCCGCGCGCAGCCTTGTAGCCATCAGCGCGCCATCTTGTGGCGCACTAAATTAACAGCGCGCCGCCTTATGCCGCACAACATGGAAATGCCCCTAAAATAATGCCTCAGCCAGCTGTCTTCAATGGGCACTGTGGGGAATTGAACCCATGATCCCTGCACGAGTGGTCAGTGTCTTAGCCATTGTGCTATGGCTCTGTTCCTGTTATTTTCACATCAGCGCGCCACTTATCCCTCCCACTATTGGACTGCCCCCTCACACATCAGCGCACCGCCTTCTGCCCACCGGCTCGCCGCCTTCTGTTGCCCACATTTATCAGCGCACCGCCTTCTGCCGCCCAAACTTAACAATGCGCCGCCATCTGCCACCCACACTAAACAGTGCGCCGCCTCATGCTATAATAAAAATAACAGTGCGCCGCCTTCTGCTGCCCAAAATTAATATGCCTCCTAACCACTTTTGCCCATAAATGTTGGTGCCTCAGCTGGTCTTTTTTGTTGAGCGCAATGGGGGTTTGAACCCCTGGCCCCTGCACCATTGGTCGGTGTCTTCACCGTTGTACTATGGCTCTGTTGTTTGGTTTTGCAGCAGCGCCCCACTTAGCCTTTCCACGCGCTAATGTGGGCCCCGCACATTAGCGCGACGCACACATGTACGGTCCAGTTTTTTGCTTTTTTCTGCCTGGCCCGCCCACTCCTTATATGGCACCAGCACACTAACGGGAACACGCACAGCAACGGTGTTTAGTAAACATGCCCCTTAATTTGTATCAGGGAGTATTTGAGCTGCAGGACCCAAAGGATTGTGGTCCTTGTAGTGTAGTGCTCCCTGAAATGAATAACTACACCAAATGGAGGGTAAATAAGGCTTTATTTCCCCGCTTAATGCTCTAGGTTCAAATGAGACAACAACTTAAAGTGGAGGTAAGGCTTTCCTCAAACAATAATAAAGTTCCACCATGGACTAAACAGTTAAATATTGTCGGCTGTACAATTGACTGTTTAGCTGGGTTAAGGGATTTTCCAAACAATAGAAAAACAATTAGAACAGAATGGTTATCAGCTTCACCATTTGCAGACTCATTTCTCCAGTATACAATTACTATGGCAAGCAACTACCTCTTAAGCAAAGGTTACATTCCATAGGTTCGGTGTGAGGCATGGGAACACTGGAGCTGTAATCCGAGTCCATTGATTCTGGCTCACTACACTCTTCAATGTTTAGAGTATCCTCAGTGTTACTTAGTTCTTCACAGAAGTTCCTTGGCTTCTCATATAACTTCGCTAGAACCCTTTTGGAAAGTGGTTTTAAATAGTTAACTTTGCTACTTCTCAGGTACTGAGGTTTATCTACTTGCATAAAACTGTCTTCATTGAAAGTCCCTTTTAGAATAAAAGGCTTTTCATACCTTATCTTCCGTGGAGTGCCACGCCTAGGATTCAGCTTACTTTGTAGCTTTTCCTGTTGATCCTCTGTCCTGTGAACTGCTCCACAATTAAGGCTGGTAGGAAAACCAGATGTGGATTTCCAGTCTTTACTTGGAGAACTTCTCTTAGCAGGCAGGCTACTTCTCTGGGCCTTATCCCAGGGCTGAGACTTGCCTCTGTCTGTATCCGTTCTTCTCCTTCCTTCTCCTGTTACTATTCCTGGGACCCTCGCTGGTACCCTTCCGGTTGGTCTGTCGGCTACCCTCGTGGGTGCCTCTCTTTGCTGGACTCCTTGGTCTCTCTGCTGCACTCCTGTGCTGGTAGCTGAGCTCTCTTCCCGGTCTCTGTGCTGGACTCTTTGCTGCAGTCCTTGCTGCACACCTGTGTCTTTTGAGCCCCCTTTCTGGTCTCTGTACCACTCTCCGTCCTGTTCTCCCCTCGGTTCTCCCTCTCTGCTCATCTGATTTCCCTTATAAAGGGATTTCCAGCTTGCACACTGTGAGTTTGAGGACAGGTGAAAACACTCATCATTAAGGTGCTCAGAGCTTGAGCACGTGGGTTCAGGCACTGTGTAGCTGTTCATGCACCCTCTGGCTGAGCTACACTGGAACTGCGCTCTCTGGCTTTTCTGAGATTTATGCAAATCAGGAGTTTTTTTCAAGGCTGTTTCTTCCCTAGCTCCAGCCTCATGACAGCACTAAAAGGCGACAAGGCGATAGCGGAGAGACTGAATGAATTCTTTGCTTCAGTCTTTACTGAGGAAGATGTAGGGATGTTACCCATGACTGAAGTGGTATTTAAAGGTGCGGAAGAATTGAAGGAAATATCGATACATCGGGAAGATGTCTTACAACTATTAGATAAACTGAAGAGTAGCAAATCACCTGGGCCGGATGGTATACATCCAAGGGTGTTGAAAGAACTGAAATATGAGATTGCAGACCTGCTATCAGTAATCTGTGAACTATCATTAAAATCATCTCTAATACCTGAAGATTGGAGGATCGCCAATGTAACACCAATTTTTAAAAAGGGTTCCAGGGGTGATCCGGGAAACTACAGACCGGTGAGCCTGACGTCAGTACCAGGAAAAATGGTAGAAACCATCATAAAGAATAAAATTACTCAGCATGTAGAAAGTCACAACCTAATGGGAGACAGCCAACATGGCTTTAGACAAGGAAGATCTTGTCTTACTAATCTGTTATGTTTTTTTGAAGGAGTGAATAAACAGGTGGACAAAGGTGAGTCGGTTGATATTGTGTATCTGGACTTTCAGAAAGCCTTTGACAAGGTCCCTCATCAGAGACTTTTGGCAAAACTAAAGAGTCATGGGATAGGAGGCAGGGTACTATTGTGGATCAGGAACTGGTTAAAAGATAGAAAGCAGAGGGTAGGGCTAAATGGCCAATTTTCCCAATGGAGAAAGGTGAATAGTGGTGTACCCCAGGGATCTGTGCTGGGTCCGCTGCTTTTTGACATATTCATAAATGACCTGGAAAGTGGAATAACGAGTGAGTTTATCAAATTTGCAGATGACACAAAACTATTTAAAGTTGTTAAAACCCAAGAGGATTGTGAAAAATTGCAAGAGGATCTTGATAAATTGGAAGACTGGGCATCAAAATGACAGATGAAATTTAATGTGGACAAGTGCAAGGTTATGCACCTAGGGAAGAACAACCCAAACTATGGTTACACGATGCAAGGTTCCACATTAGGAACCACCACCCAGGAAAAAGATTTAGGCGTCATTGTGGATACCATGTTAAAACCCTCGGCCCAGTGTGCAGAGGCGGCCAAGAGAGCAAATAGAATGCTAGGTATGATAAGGAAAGGAATGGAAAATAAAACAGATATTATAATGCCTCTATATCGTTCCATGGTGAGACCGCACCTTGAATATTGTGTGCAATTCTGGTCGCCGTATCTTAAAAAGGATATAGCGATTTTAGAAAAGGTTCAGAGAAGAGCCACCAAAATGGTAAAGGGGATGGAAGGATACTCCTATGAAGAAAGGCTAAAAAGGTTAGGGCTCTTTAACCTGGAAAAGAGACGGCTGAGGGGAGATATGATAGAAGTCTATAAATTAATGAATGGAGTGGAACGGGTAAACATAGATCGATTGTTTACGTTATCAGAATATAGAAAGACTAGGGGACATGCAATGAAGCTACAGGGTAAACTATTTAAAACTAATAAAAGAAAATATTTTTTCACTCAAGGTGTTATCAAACTCTGGAATTTGTTACCGGAGGATGTAGTAAAGGCTGTTAGTGTAGCTGGGTTTAAAAAAGGTTTGGACAAGTTCCTGGAGGAAAGGTCCATAAACCATTATTAAGAAGTGACTGAAGATATCAATGCTTGACCCAGTACAAGCATTGTGGAACTTGTGTCTCTTGGGGAAACTGCTAGGTACATATGACCTAGATTGGCCACTGTTGGAAACAGAATACTGGGCTTGATGGACCTTGGTCTGACCCAGTATGGCATATCTTATGTTCTTATGTTAACTCCAACACCACACCAGCTACCACATCACACAGGCAAACACTAAACCAAACACCTTTTTTTCCCCAATACTTCCTTAAGCCAAGCACACTCTAACAAACCTGATTTGTGTAATCCTAGACCAGCCCATTAACTTTTGTACTTTGACTACCCCCCAAAAAACTGCTGTCTCCATTTTCCCACGTGCCAACCATGTGGTCAGGCTTTGACCTGCATGGCAACGTTCATGCCCGCCCAAAACGGCCTGCCTACAAACATGCCCGGGTTGATCATTCTCGTTCCTCTGATTATCCTCCCCAGTCTTACCTCAGTTTGCTGATGGAGCTCTCTGCTGCCGCTGCTGCTGCTGTCGTGGCTCTCACTAACGCGCTGTCATGAGGCTGGAGCTAGAAAAGAAACAGTGTTGAAAAAAACTCCTGATTTTCATGGAACTCAGAAAAGGCAGAGAGCGCAGTTCCAGCGCAGCTCAGCCAGAGGGCGCATGAACAATTACACAGTACCTGAAGCAACATGCTCTAGCATTGATCACATTAATAACAAGCAGTTTCACCTGTCCTCAAACTCAGAACGTGCAAACCAGAAATCCCTTTATAAAGGAAACCAGATGATCAGTGAGATAGAGAGAGATAGAGGCAAAGGCAGAGATGAAGGCAAGTGCTGGGGAAGTGGCAAGAGCGAGGTCAGAAGGACCGGCAGCAGGACCAGTGAGAGAAGCCTGGAAGAGGAAGGCTTCCATGTGCAGCCAACTCAAGGAGACAGAATCCAAAAGAGGTATACTCAAAGGGATCAAGTCCAGAGAGGCCAAAGGTATTGGAACGAAGTCCAAAGCCAAGCAAACCAAAGAAGCAGCTTGCCTGATGAAAACAACTCTCCTAGCCCAAGTAAGTCTCCTATGCTAAACCAGAAAGGCACAAGGAAAGGAGATTCCTTCTACAGTGATACTTTTGCCAAGAAACACAGAGTGGAAATCCACGTCAGGTTTTCCTGGTAACTCTGATTGTAGAGCAGTGCACAGAACAGCTTGTCAGCCTGAGAAGCTACGTCGCAAGCTGAGTCCTGGGTGTGGCAGCCTACAGAAGCCAAGGTATGAAAAGCCTTTCATTATAAGGAAAAGTTTAAGTGATGACAACCTTATGCAAATAGATAAGCCTCAAAAAGTTAGAAGAAGTAAAGCTAACCTTTTAAAAGCACTTCCTAACAGTGTGCTAAGGAAGTTGTATGAGAAACAGAAGAACCCCTGTGAGGAGTTAACAGATACTGAAGACAGTCATAGCATTGAAGAAGGGAGTGACCCAGAATCAATGGACTTTGATTGTGAAACCAGTGTTCCCATTCCTCAGAGTGAACCAATGGAATGTAACTTTTGTTCAAGAGCTAGATTGATTGCCTTGCTAAATGTATAGAGAAAGAGAACTCTGCTTATGGTGAAGTTGATAACCATTTGTTTTCCTGATGTTAATTTCTATTGATTTGAAAGAAGCCTTAACCCAGATAAACAGTTAATTCTGAAGCCTACAACCCTTAACTGTTTATATAACGGTGGAACCTTTTTGTTAGAGGAAAGAATTCCCTTCATTTTCTTTTGTGTCTTATTGAACCTAAGCGTTGACCGGGGAAATAAAGCCTTATTACCCTACACTTTGGCGTAGACTGTTCTTTATAAGGAGTTCTGCACTACAAGGACCAGAATCCTCCTGGTCCTTCAGCTCAACCACTCCTTAATATAAATTAAATGTCACCGGACGCCCTTATTTACTACGCCAGTAGGGGCGCCTGGCGACAGCGCTCAGCCGTATTTGCGGCTTCAGCACTGAGGGAGAAACACCGCTGCCGACGGTCCTTCCTGCAATCACCACCTCAAGAGAGCACTTCTCCACAATGTCCTGAGCCTTCCACCGGCTCCTCACCCATTAGCGTGAGTTCGGGAACCGGGAGGCTATCCACGTCAAAACCCACTCTTCTAGCCCCCTCCAATGAGCACTGGCGGGGGAGGGGGTTAGCAGAGAGAGAGAAGAGAAAAATTAGGTAGAGAGAGAGAGAGAGAGAGAGAGAGAGAGACCTGATCTCTGCAGCTCCTCAACCCTTTTCCCCTTTTTATTAATGTAATTTTTAAAACTTATTTTTAAACTTATTAAAGGATCACTTAATCCCTACACTACACTCCTTAGTTGTCCTCCAGTGAGTCCTGGGCTACAGGCTTACCACCTCTCCAGCTGCTTGGAGATTGAGACTACTGGTGAGGAGAGGCGGTCCTCAGCTATTTATACCAGAGTCATCAAAAGGATGATGTGCTCAGTCTCCAAAGCTGCTGGAGGAGGTACTAAACCCCAGAGGTTCCGGGACTGGACTGGAGGGACGATAAGGAACTATCCATTTGCATCTTCCAGAATTTGCTATGAATGCTTTCCTTTTGATAGTAAATTAATATTTGATTTCATTGCTAAGCAGCTGGAATTTCAGCACCCTGCAATGAGGGGCTCAAGTGTGGCTGGCACAATACTTGCTAAGAATTCCCATTAAAAAAAATGCAGAAAGAAAAGATCCAGCAACAGGTCATTGTATTCTTCCATGCCCAGTCCAATAGGAGAGCAACTTTAACAATGACCGATGACATCACAGTGTCTAACCTCACTTCAAGAGTCTTCGGACCCAACAGGAAAAAAGCAGGAAAAATTAACTCTTTGTAGGGGTTAGGGAGAGTCTCCTAGAGCAATGAGAGCAATTGTCAAAAGATTTTATCCAAGTAGCTAAGTTTATTTATTTTTCCAATTTATGGAGTTGCCAAATCAGAGGATGCTCATAGTGACTTATAGGAACCTAAAAATATAAAAACACCACATTACTGTAACTGATTGTAACTCCCCTTGAAGTACTACTGGAAAGATGTGAGCTAAATACTAATAAATATATATCTGGGCAAAATAGGGTACCAAAAACTATCTCTCCCTCCCATGAGCAAAGACCTTAGATACTGACGTACTTGTTGAGTCAGCCAACCTCATCTTTCAAAGGGAAACTAGGGAATTTCCTATTGGCCAAGACACCAGAAGACTGCCTAAATGAGGGACACGTTTACTAAAGTGCACTAAAAGTGAGGGATAAAATCCCTTAACTAACCGCTTAGTGCACGATGGGCTGGTGACTGGGCAGGTTAGGGGCAAAGTGTGGGCATCGCAGTTAGCATGGCATCACTGCATGCGCCAACCATGAATTTTGCCATTAACAAGGGTACACTTACCACCATGCACAGAGAAATCAGTACGTGCACCCACTTTCGGGCACTTGCAGTTCAGCATGCTGAGATGCATCTCCCTGTGTTAACTGCACACAGACACCTGTCGAGGTAATTCATTTGCACTCTATTCTCCAGGACTGTGGAACGCACTACCCGAAAAGATACGGATCATCACAGAAATTAAAGACTTTGGACTGAATATACAAGTAACCTAATGATCCTATCATATACATGCTCCCCCCTCCATTCAGTTGGTTTCACCCTCTTTCCAGGTTAATATCCTAGCAGCCATGTCAAATATTCCCACCTTCCACCACTTAAAGAAATGTTTAATAGCTAACAATGTCACAAATTGTATTTACTAATGTAAGCATGTTGACAGTTCCTTATAATATGAAAACATATTTATTGTTCTTTGTAAACCGCTTTGACCTGGTAAAAAGCGGTCTAGAAAAATAAATAAGCACATTTCCCTTTTAAAGCATGGCTTGCATGTGAAAAATGGCTATTCTAAATTGCATGGGGGTATTGTGTACCTGGGGTGTAGACTGGGTGTAGCTGGGGCAGAGTGCAATGGACACTTATATGTTATAAAATAGCCATGTACACCCATTGAGTACACGCAGAACACTGATACCTGCTCAGTGGACCATGTAATTTGTGCTAGAGCATGTGTGCTAAAGTGGGTCACTGTAGGAGCCTGTTTTAGAGAGGCTCATAGATGCCTATACTGCCTTTGCAAAACAGATACCTTTTAGGATATTTCCCAAAAGTGCTCAGTTATGGCATTTTCTGAGCACTCCTGGACTTTACAGCGTGTATTAATAAATACAATTTAATGCACATACTGTCATGCTGGTGGACTTCCTCCATGAAATGATTTGTTAATCCACCATAATGCAAATATTGACCTCTGATATTAAATTAACATTTCTTCCTTTGTGTCTGTCTGCTTTTCCTAAATAAGCCTGGTGATGTGTTGAAGACTTTCTGTAGTCCCGAGCATGTCTACCCTATGCCCATCTGTCTTTCTCCTTTGCCACTTGCACTGATAGAGAAGCGCCCAAGCTGTTCCTTCTATTAAATCTGCAGCTTCCGCATATGAATTTAGGGAACAAAAGCTAGCAAGTTTTTTTAATCTTTAACTTGACAGAATCCCAAGATGAAAAATATTGATGCAGTGATAGTAAAATGGTCTTAGCTTTACACTTAATATTGACGCTGCTGTCAGAGCTCCTGGAGGTAGTTTTATAAAGGATTCTATGTGCGTAAAAGCCCTCTTCATGCATGTAAAAGCACTTTTATAATATTACCCTGGAGTTGTGTGTTAAAGGACACATGTACTTTTATGTAACCCATATGTAGTAGTGTTCTGGAGAGTGGATTGGGCATAAGAACATAAGATATGCCATACTGGGTCAGACCAAGGTCCATCAAGCCCAGTATCTGGTTTCCAACAGTGGCCAATCCAGGTCACAAGTACTTGGCAGGTTCCCCAAAAGACACAGGTTCCTCAATGCTTGTATTGGGTCAAGCATTGTGTAGGGAGGAGTGGTCTAGTGGTTAGGACAAGGTACTTCAGGCCGGAGGGTCGGGGGTTCAAGCCCCACCTGGGGACAGCAATCTCAGGCCAGAGGGACTGGGATTTCTAGCCCTATAGGCACTCCTTGTGGTCTTGGGCAAACCACTTAACCCTCCATTGCCCATGTTCCCTGTATGTATTAGTGTGTGTGTGTCTCATATCCCCTCGTGTTAAATGTATCCCCCAATTGACCGCTTTGATCCAGTGAAAAGCGGGATATAAATACAGCTAAATAAATAAATAAAATAAGCAGTGATATCCTGAGTCCCTTTTAATAATGGTTTATGGACCTTTCCTCCTTTTTTAAACCCAACTACACTAACAGCTCTTACTACATCCCCTGCTAACAAATTCCAGAGTTTGATTACAAGTTGAGTGAAAAAATATTTTCTCTTATTAGTCTTAAATAGTTTACCCTGTAGCTTCATTGCATGCCCCCTAGTCTTTCTATATTCTGATAACGTAAACAATCGATCTACGTTTACCCGTTCCACTCCGTTCATTAATTTATAGACTTCTATCATATCTCCCCTCAGCCGTCTCTTTTCCAGGTTAAAGAGCCATAACCTTTTTAGCCTTTCTTAATAGGGGTATCCTTCCACCCCTTTTACCATTTTGGTGGCTCTTCTCTGTACCTTTTCTAATAACGCTATATGCAGGCAGAATATGGATGGAGTTAAAAGTTTCAATTAAATTTCATAAAATACCCATGCCCTGTGGTGAGGCATGTTTACTAAAGATTGCGCTAGGCGAGCACAATTGGGTGGCAAAACCTGCAGATGCTTGTGCTAACTTCAATGGGTTTGTGTTTCTGTTCTCCTGCCGTGGCATGTGGCAAGCACACAGCACCATGGTAAGCCGGCATACGCGTGCACTTACTGTGACTCACTGAAGTGATGGTAAGTGCACCTGCACTAATGTTAACAATCACATTTAGTGTGCCCTCCTTATAGCCATGCCAGCTGTCATGCATGGTCAATGCCATCATTCCACCCCCAATCTACTAAACTATTAATGTGGGATTTTCAGTGCATGCAAAATCTTAGCGTGATGCGCTTCCGGCATGCTGTACTCCATGCTAGTAGTCAGCCTGGTTTAGTAAACATTCCCCTTAGTGCACTAACATTTCCCTCTGCTCCCAAACAGGCATAAAGGTCGGTGACTTCAGTCTAGCCAATATGCTGGTTTACCCATAGTATTTTATAAAGGTCCATAGGCTTGTAGGTCTCATCTACATGGCCTTCACACATGGGTAGCCCACTACAGAAATCATCCTCCTAATACAGAGCCTTAGTGCTCTTTGAGTGGCCAAAGAGAACTGCCCCTTTTAGGAATCTGTGCACCCCACGAGTTCCCTTCTCTTCCTTTCGGCTTCCAGCATCCGTTTGGCTTTGTGACTAGCTTGGATTTTATAACCTTTCATTCAGCCCATCCAGTATAGTAATAATCTTTGGGAGGGATGTGCACAGGCAAAAAGTTCTCATTTTGGGAAAAATTTGCCTTTCCTGATTTTTGATACATTTTCCCAGTTCATTTTATACATCTGTTAATAAAAGAATTTCTAACTCCCATTGAGCTTTAATGCATACAAATCAATTGTACTTGTGTTAATTTATAGGTTAATGCACATTAAATTGATTTAACATGCATCGCATTTACAGAGTCTTACAGAACTGAATGCATGCTAATGAAAGCGCAGCCCCAAGCCTTTGGCCAGGGACTATAGATGGTGGCTCCTTCTCAAATAGACTATGCAAGCCCTCATGTTTGGCCTGTAAATATTACTGCATCCAAGGGGCTGGCGCCTTAGGTAAACCTTTAGCTTTATGCACACCTGCCTGTCAATATCAATTGTTTAGCTTTGAATGCCTTGCTCTTGACAACACTACCCCCCCCCCCCCCAAAGCTTCTGCCTAAGGCAACTGCCTAGTTTGCCTAGTGTTAGCCAAGCCCAGTTGTGGAGTCATGACAGCAGCTCCCTCCCTCCAGGAATTGTGAATGTTCTCAACTGCCCCTCCAAGCTTGGACAACCTGGACAGCAGAAACCAAAGTTCAAAAATAAAATCTTTATCAACGAGCAACTAGGCCAGTCACAGCCCAAGACAGAACAGAGAGCTATCCTGAGCCCAAAGTAATATTTCAGAGGTGAACAAATTGCTCACCCTCTATCCATGGCCATCCTCCTGGGGTAGAGGGTCTCAATCTGCCAGTGACCCCCCTTCAGTGCTGGTGCAGCGGTACAGCTGTGCAGCTCGGTGCTCCAGTGTTCTATTCAGGCCAATTTGCCCAGTCTCTTAATTCCCTGCTGCTCACTTCTTCAGTGGTTCCATGGAAATTCTACTGAATGCAAAGGATCAGGACTCAGATTGTGTGGGAGGTGGTTAACTAGGAGCCAGATTATCTGAAGTGGATGCTTATATGATCCTGCTTGCTTCTTTTATGTTGGCCCAATAAAAGGAATTGTAACCTGGAAAGCTCTGATTTCTCTACAACCTGTACGTTTTAATTTGTCTTATAGGGAGGAGAAAGAACTCATGAGGCAGAGGCTTGGGATCAGTTGATCCTGTGCCAACTTCTAACATAAAGATCTCTTAGTCCTTTCCTAATTGAGCAAGAGATACATGGTTGCTTGAACAAGGCACAAACCTATACAAGTTATGTTCTTATGTTCTATGTTCTTAAGTTCAGTACAGGTCTCTTGTTTGACAAAGCAATAAAATTGATGATCTATGCAGTAGTAACTTAGATCTGTTCTCTGGGACCTAAACAGAACATAGCTGGTGATTATTTCGATACTTATGTCCACCCTACTGTTGCAATACCCTGAGCCTTATATGCCCTCATTAACATTGGTCTTCTTTTCATGCTGCCCTGCATAAGCAAAGTCCATAGTAACATACCTGCCCCTAGATTCCTGAGTGATTTCTACATTTTGGGAAAAATTGACTACACAAATCTCAGGGTGGCTGATTTATTCCAAAACACCAGGACATGTGAGGTGGCTACCATAGCACCTGCCTTTGTAGTACTTGGTTCGTCCTGCAGCTGACCTCTAGTGGTCAAAACAGAATATTGCAACTTTTGTTGGCAACATATTGGACACTGATGCCCGTTTGTGTCATTGTTTCTT
Source organism: Ichthyophis bannanicus (assembly GCA_033557465.1). Lineage (NCBI taxonomy): Eukaryota > Metazoa > Chordata > Amphibia > Gymnophiona > Ichthyophiidae > Ichthyophis > Ichthyophis bannanicus. The sequence continues at coordinate 180,581,662 of CM066045.1, read as the reverse complement.
ACTGCTCAAAAGTTTTATATTCTGTAAAAAATTTGGTTCATTATTACATTACATGATATATTATGTACTTTGCACAATGAGAAATACAGACTATCATGAGACCACAAAAGAGCTCGAGGGGGAGGGAGAGTGTATGTTATATAATTTTCCCCCTCCAACTCCACCCCTATTGTGTTTGCTAGAGAGAAGTGAGTGAGGTTCATCTAAAAAATCTTAGAAAAACCTTTGAGAAAACACCAATCAATATTTTTTTCTTGGCAGGGTGGAATGGAAAGAGGCTTTCACATATTTTCTTGCTTTGGCATCTGCACTTAAAGTTTAGGCATTTCAAATATCTTTAATGTTTTAATGTTTTATTGAGGATGACTACTGGAGTAGTAAAAATAGCTTTAAGAAAGTATCTTCCTTTGACACTTTTACTAAATCCTATTAAGGCTGTGCACTTAGCACACGTTCTTAATGCACGGTAATTGTTGGGAACATGACCAGCATGTTCCTGGAAGTTAAGATGTAGGTGCATGTGCTAACATATGTCACAATTAATGCGGGTGCATCTAATGATATCCATAGAATTATCATTAGCTATATCTATGCTAATTGCCACATTGATGGTGAGTCGAAGCTAATGATGCCCACACACTGCCCATAACCTATCTGGTCCCTGCCCCATCATCCAATGGCTGATTAACACGCATCTTATTGATTGCTTGCTATCATGACCACACGTTATATGCAAATGCAGGCAGAGAATACATCTGATGGGCTTTAGTACAAGGGTCTTTAAGCTAGGTTATCATGCATTATTTGTTTAAACTTATCTTTATACCACCTTTCTACGATTCAAAGCGGTTTACAGCTTAACATAGGAGAAAGGAAATGTCCTAGTGATTAGAGCAATTTATTTATTTTATGGGTTTTTTTATACCGTTTTATCATTTCAGTCAAAGAAGTTTACATTGTAACAAACTTGGCAATGTTCATTAAACAAGGACATTAATAACTTGGATTTTGTGAGGCAATGGAGAGTTAAGTGATTTGCCCAAGACCACAAGGAGCGTTAGTGGAAATTTCACCCTGGTCTCTTGGTTCCCAAGCCAGTGTTGTAACTATTAGGCTACTCCTCAACTTCCAGTTAGGAGGCAAAAGATCTGTGAAGTTGTCTTAAATAGATGTTAAAAACAAGTGACAGATCAAAGGAGCAATTTGAAAGGCCCCCCTCTATCAAACTAAGGGCTGTGTGAATCACCCAGGAAATTGGTAGGACTTTACCATAGAAGCACAGGCCAGGGCACTGTGTAGCAAGCCAGCTTTTATTAAGTCTTCTTTTCCTCTTGCCCACCCAAACTTCTGCCGACCAAAGGGATAATCTTAGCTATATAGGCTCTTAAAATTATTAAAAGGGAAGGAGATGTCCATATTCAATTTCAGGTGCAGCTGGTTATCCTCATCAGAAAAAGATTAATTAAGGACCTGAGATTAATTAATCTTGAGATGAACAAAGTCCATTAAATGTATTAGGTATAGTTATATTAGCGTACAACAAACATAAGTAAACAAATACCTAAACCAAACATGCAGGCAGCAGTCCAGTAGTAAGATGGGGGCTTTCCAGTCTTTTGCATTGAGTGTCACATGTATGATTTTTTTTTCCCAGTTGGCGAGGAGTCTTGCATGTGCACTAAGTGTGAGGAGCTCTTTGCTCTCAGGGAATGAGTCTGATCTCTGGAAGCTAGAGTAGCAGACTTGGAGGACATAAAGAAGACAGAGAGGTATACAGATGGGACCTTTAGGGACATAGTACTGAAGTCCCCCACCTCCAGTCTGGCAGTCTCATTGTTGTCATGGAGGACAGACGTCACATGACAGGACAGCATCACCCTGGTGTTGCAGGAAGTGATCCTGTCACTAGGACCTGTCCTCCAGGTGATGTAACTTCTCGCATCAAGAAGGTTTCTCTAGGGCCATGCGTCCATGAGGGAAGGGTTAGAATGGCCGTTATAGTTGGTGATTTGTTCATTAAGCATGTAGATAGCTGGGTGGCTGGTGGACCTGAGGATCACCTGATAACATGCCTGCCTGATGCAAAGGCAGCAGACCTCACGCACCACCTAGACAAAGTTTTAGATAGTGCTGAAGAGGAGTCTGCTGTCTCGGTACATGTTGGCACCAATGACATAGAAATAAAGTGTGGGAGGGAAGTTCTGGAGGCCAAATTTAGGCTTTTAGGTAGGAAGTTGAAATCTAGAACTTCCATGGTAGCATTATCTGAAATGCTTCCTGTTCCACGTGCAGGACCCAAAAGGCAGACAGACAATATGTGGATGTGATGATGGTGCAAGGAAGAGGGTTTGGGCTTTTTTAGGAACTGGGCAACATTCTGGGGAAAGGAGGGGCTTTTCCGAAGGGATGGGCTCCACCTTAACTGGGATGGAACCAGGCTGCTGGCTTTAACCTTTAAAAAGGAGATAGAGCAGCTTTTAAACTAGATAATTGGGGAAAAGCTGACAGTCGCCCAAGAGTACATGGCTCGGGAGGATATATCCTTGAGGGATACTAGCAAAAGATTGAAGTTAGGGCATATCAACAAAGAGGTTCCAATAAAGACCAAAGTAACCCAAATGTCTTAAGTACAGAGCAGACAGAGCTTAAAAGTTCCAAATTACCCCTGTCTACTAATAACCAGATTAATATGAATAGAATAAAACCTTTAAAATGTTTGTATGCAAATGCTAGAAGTCTAAAAAATAAGATGGGAGAGTTAGAATATATAGCACTAAATGAGAAGTTAGTTATGATTGGTATCTCAGAGACATGGTGGAAGAAGGACAACCAGTGGGGCACTGTGATACCTGGTTACAAATGATATCGCAATGATAGAGTAGATCAAAATTGGTGGAGGGGCTGCACTGTATGTTAGAGAGGGCATTGAGTCAAAAGGATTAAAGTTTTGAAGGACACAAAATACACTGTAGAATCTCTATGGATTGGAATTCCATATAAAAAAGGGAAGACAATTGCAGTGGGGGTGTACTACCGACTGCCTGGCCAGAATGAACAAACGAATGATGAAATATTCAAAGAAATCAGGGAAGCTAACAAAAAAGTCAGTATCATGGCAGGACGTGTTAGGGAGATAAAGTTTCTAGATGAAATAAATGACTGCTTCTTGGAGCAGCTGGTTCATGAACCAACAAGAGGGGAAGCCATTTTGGACCTAGTCCTTAGTGGAACACAAGATCTAGTGCAAGAGATAAGGGTGTTGGGGCCACTTGGCAATAGTGATCATAGCATGATCATGTTTGATTTAATAAATGGAGGAGGAATGGTAAAGAAATCCACAGTACTACCTTTTAACTTTCAAAAGGGAGACTATGATAAGGAAAATAGTTAAGAAAAAACTAAAATGAGCAGCTGCAAAAGTTAATTTACATCAATCATGGGTGTTGTTTAAAAATATTATCTTGGAAGCTCAGACCAATTGTATTCTACGTTTTAAGAAAAGTGGAAGTCCAAAAAACTGCTAGTATGGTTTAAAGGTGAGGTCAGAGAGGCTGTTGTAGCCAAAAAAGTATGCTTCAGGAAATGGAAAAAAGGAGCCAAATGACAAAAACTGGAAAGAACAAAGCACTGGCAAGTTAGATGCAAGGCATTGATAAGGCAGGCAAAGAGAATTTGTGGAATTTGTGGAAGCAAAAATCGCATAATAAAAACTTTAAGTACATTTGCAGCAAAAACCATGTGAGAGAGTCAGTTGGATCATTAGATGATAGAGGGGTAAAAGGGGCACTAAGAGGGGACAAGGCCACAGGGGAAAGATTGAATGAATTATTTCCTTCAGTCTTTACTGAGGAAGATGTAGGGAAGTTACGCATGACTAAAATAGTATTTAAAGGTGATGCATCAGAAGAATTGAACGAAAGAAATATCGATAAACCGGGAAGATGTACTACAACTATCTGATAAACTAAAGAGTAGCAAATCACCTAGACTGGATGGTACACATCCAAGGGTATTGAAAGAACTGAAATATATGAGATGATTGCAGACCTACTATTAGTAACCTGTGAACTATCATAAAAATCATCTTTAATACCTAAAGAATGGCGAATGGCTAATGTAAAGCCAATTTTTAAAAAGGGCTCCAGGGGTGATCCAGGAAACTGCTTCAGTACCAGGCAAAATGGTAGAAACTATTATAACGAATAAAACTACTGAACATATAGATAGTCATGGTTTAATGGAAGAAAATATTTTTTCACTCAACATGTAATCAAACTCTAGAATTCATTATCGGAGGATATAGTAAAAGCTGTTAGTGTAGCTGGGTTTAAAAAAAAGTTTGGACAAGTTCCTGGAGGAAAGGTCCATAAAACATTATTAAAGATGACCTGGGAAATCCACTGCTTGCCCCAATACAAGTATTGCGGAATTTGTGTGTCTTTTTTGGAAACTGCTAGGTACTTGTGACCTGTACTGGCCATTGTTGGAGACAGGATACTGGGCTTGATGGACTTTGGTCTGACCCAGTAGGGCATATCGTATGTTCATTCTGTTGCATGGAAGCAGAATAGTCCTACTGTGTTAGACAAGGGCTGCCAAACTAATGTTCCAAGGTTTGATATTCTTAAGATCTGTTTTTGTATGCACCTTCCTCTGCCATGTACAAATATATTTCACCTACATTCATTGTGGAAATCCTGAATACCAGATGGGATTGTGTGTCTTTAGGCTTATTTTATTTTATTTATTTCTCTTATATACCGCGCTATTGTAATCAGTGCGGTTTACAGTTAAACAAAACATACAGCAATGCAGCAGGTCACATTGAGTTTACATTGAACAGGGGTAGTAAACTTGGATGAACCGGGAAAACTATATACAAATTAAGGACATTCTTACAGGACATAAGAGGATCGTAAGCAGATGCCTAGGCTCATGGGTAAGGGAGAGAGGGAGGGAGAGAGGGGAAAGGAGATTAACCATTCTCTAAGGGAGGCTGGTCAATGGGGCGGGCTAGGTAGGAGGGTAAGGTGATGGTTGTGTGTTTTCCAGAGTTATTCTCCGGGTAGTGTAGCAGGAACAAATGGTGTTTGAGAGCTTTTCAGAATAACGGGAGATTGGAGATAGCTCGGCTTTCTGCTGGGAGGGCATTCCAAGCCGTGGGTGCGAACATGGAGAAGGCTCTATTGGCTGTTGTCTTTGTACATTTAGTAACTGACTTAGGGACTTCAAGGGTATTCATCAATGTATGTCTCCTTAATCTATTGGCTGGAGTGCTATGGAGAAGTTTACTGATGGGCGTGAGTGGCTGGGTCTTGAGGGCTTTGAATGTCAAGACTAAAGTCTTATAGTGGATTCTGGCCTGCAGAGGTAGCCAGTGTAGATTCTTCAGGACTGGTGTTATATGGTCTGACCTTGAAAGACCTACCAGAACCCTCGTAGCAGAGTTCATGGCAAGTCGGAGAGGGCTTAGAGTCGACTGTGGGAGTCCCTGAAGGATGATGTTAGGCTTGCAATCTGCCCCTCTCCCCTAGCCAATGAGAGTAATGCCACAAATCAGAACCAGGGAGGTCCCATCTCTACTAGGCCTGTCTAAGTATCAAATTCTATGTGGACCAAAGAATCTAAATAGGAATCATTGAATGGTGAGTTATGATGGGACAATGCAAATTGATAATGTTTGGTGTCTGACTAATCAATGGGCCACCCGTCTTTCAATAATGGTTTCCTTATGATTTATTTAAGGCTTTTTCTATACCGCTTTTCTGAGAGTCAAAGCGATTTACAATGAACTGGGTAGAGATGAAAGAAAGATGGTGTTTGTGAACAATTTTACAGATAACAAGAGCATGAGCAATAACAATAGTTAACATGGGATAAGAACCGCGTAGTTGGCTCAGTTAACATATATACAATGATGCAGTTAATGACTCTTCTTTATTGTTTTATTGAGCTCCTGTGTTTGGATGCCGTCAGGTGCAGGGATTTGTTTATTCCTTTGTGGGTAGTAGCTGCAGGTAGCATTACTGCGGTTATTCGTGATTTGCAGCAGAAGGTGGGGGATTTAATGTCCGGTAAGCATTGTGGGTTGTAGGTCCTTGGTTTTCACTAGGTGTGGCAGAATTTTTGTGACTTTTATTCTTGTTTGGGATCTGGACCTAACAGTCTATGAAAAGGTGGGTCTTTAGTTTCTTTAGGAAAATCGGTTAGGACTTCCATGGCTCTTAGTTTGGGTGGCAAAATTCCAGATGGTTATGTCATAAGTGTGAAGGCACGATTGCATGTCACTTGTTTGCCTTTAGTTCTCTATGGTAGTATGGCGAGGAGGTTCTGTGTACTGTGGTTTTTCTTCTTAGTGAGTGTAGGCATTCTGCTGATTGGTTATGTATTTAGCATTTCTTTTGTATCGCCTTTCAAGGATATCAAGGCGGCTTACATCGAACACAACTGAACTTAAGTTACATAGAACAAACAGGAACGTGTATAAGGATACATAATAACAGTGGATAAAGATAACTATCCAGACAATAGGAAGGACAGAGGATTAGCAGAACCAAATACAGTTGAACTTATTTACAGTCAGAGTCATTCCAAGCCGTGAACAGCAGGGATGAATGTCCCGTTGGGACATCCATCCCCACTATTCAACCCCCCCCCCCCTGCATTCCCGGCTAACCTCCCCATACAAACAAGGTATTTGAATGGGGAGGCTAGACAGAGGTGGGTAAAAGGCAGTGCGGAGGTGGAGTTAGGGCAGGCAGTGGGCAGGCCGCAGCCCTGGATGTATAGAGCCAATTCTGATGTCGGCCCTGTACATCTGGGCCAGCAGACTGAACAGGAACTTATTCCACCTCTGTGGTGGAATAAGTTCCCCTAGATGGCGGGGGTCGGCAGCAGTAAAAGGTAGGAGGGGGTGCAGGAGATTCCCTGCAGCCTAACACTGGCCTTGGGAGGCCAAATCAGGGGTCGGACTACAGGGAATGAAAATAGTCAATGGCAGCCGGGGATCGTAGCTCATGAATTGAGCCGTGGTGCAATAGCAACCGAACACCATGGCGCCACGGCTCCATTCAGGAGCTTTGACTGAGTTAGTCGGGTAGAGGCCTGTATGTGCAGGCTGACCGGAATCAGGTCCCGGCCCGCACATACAGGCCTAGTCACGATTCTGGTCCCATGGGACTAGACATACCCTATGGGATCAGAATCACGTTTGTCTCTGTGTGTCCGATTTCGATAGGGTACACAGGGGCTTGGATATCCTGATCGGAATGGGGCCCAGTGTGAATCTACGGGGGGGGGGGGGGGTAGGGGTCGAGTTCTGAATGTAATTAGAGGCATTTCGTTGTGTGGTAAAATGTTAAGTGTCCATTCCATAAAATTCTTGGAAAATGTGTGTTAAGCTTCTTGCCAAACTCCTTCAAGTTTTTATTGCTTGCATAAACTTAAATGTGTTGATTATTGCCTTATATTTGATTTGGGTGATGATGGGGAGCCAATGCAATTGTCTTAATATGGGGGTGATATGGGTGTGCCATGATACTCCATATATGATCTGTGCTACTATATTTTGCACCACTTGAAGTGGGTATAGTGTGGGTTTAGGTAATCCATGATAAATTATGCTACTGTAGTTTAAGAGGGGAGTGATTATTGTTTGGCATACTGTTTGGAAGTCTTCAGGTTTCAGAAGGATTTGTAGGTTCTGGAGTGTTTTCATTTTGTAGTAAACTGATCTGGTGATGTTTTTGATTTGTGAATGTAGATTTAGGCCTTGATCTAGGATTATGCCCAGATAATTGACTTCGTGTTTTAACTTGGAATACTGTTTCGGCTATTTTGAGTGTTTCTGGTGGCTTGAAGGTTGTATCTTTAGTCATGTGAAGGACCTCTGTCTTTTTGTAGTTGATGGATAGGTTGTGTAGAAGCAGCCATTGTACTACAGCTTTGAAGCATTTGGTTATTTTTGAGTAGTCTGCATCATTTTCCAAAACCAAATCATACAGCATAGTGTATCTTGTGGCTTTGAATTAGTGAACACAACGGTTGGAAGTAAATGTTGAAGAATAGAGAAGAGAGGGAAGAGCCCTGGGATACTCCTTGCTGTTGGATGAACGGGGATGATCTTTGGCAGTCAATTTTTATCTGCTGACTGCAGTCCATTAAGTAAGATTGGAACCATTTGATGGTAGTGTCGTATAGGTCGATATCTGAGTTTGTTGAGAAGCTTGTGGTGTGCTACAGAGTCAAAGGCTGCGGAGATGTCCAGGAATAGGAGGACAAAACCTTGTCTAATATTTTCTGTGCTGGTGATTAATTTGTCCAGTAGTGGGGTGAGAAGGGTCTCTATTCCATGGTTTGTTCTGAATCTATGTTGGTGCCAATTAAGTGGTGCATGACCATTTATGTAATTTTGTAGTTTGTTCTGTACCACCTTTTTGATTAAATTTTGCGATGAACAGGATGCTGGAGATGGGTCTGTAGGAGGTTGAGTTGTTTGGGTCCAGTTTTGAACTTTTTAGGAGTGGTCTGAGGTTTGCTTTAATGAACCCGTGTCAGTGAAGCCTGAATGATATTTAGGATGAAAGGTACAATCTCATGATCTTGATCCAAGAGACTGGACAAGGGTCTAAGGGGCATGTAGTTGTGTTGAGATTCGATATGATGCTGTCCAGTTGCTCAGAGGTTATTGTGTCGAATGTGGTCCAAGTGTGGTGGGGGTGATCCTTGTAGGTTATTAGAGGAAGGGAGCATTATGATGGCTGTTGAAAAAAAATGAGCTCATCTACAGAACAACACCCTATAATTATGCTTGGAGACTTTAATCTTCCCTCACTGCCAACATTGGAATCCAAACTATTCTTGGATACAATATCAGACTTGGAATATCAACAGATAATAAACACATCTACACACATTAAAGGCGGAACCCTCGATCTTGTCCTTCTCCCCAAGACCTTTCTCAAGCTAAACAATCCAAACTCAGTTGAATGCACACAGATACCCTGGTCCGATCACTACATTATCAAACTAAATCTTACATATCCCCTCACTAGCATGAACACCCAACCCAGAAATGTACCAAACACTAGATTCAAAAAATTCAACAACGAAGAATTTATAGAATTAACAATCCCCCACCTCTTTTCAACTGCAACTAACCTAGATGACACCGTCAAAAATTGGCATGAAACCATCAACAATGCAGCCAAAACTAATCACACACACAAAAAGACCATGTACTCTCAAGCTAATACCAAACCATGGTTCAACAATACACTAAAACAAATGAAACGGATTCTTAGAAAACTAGAACATAACTGGCGTAAATCGAAATTAACAATACATAAAGAAATGTACAATAACCACCTCACTAAATATAAAGAAATCTTAGACAACACAAAAAAAGAATACTATACTAAAATCCTATCAAAATCGTACAATAGGCCAAGAGAACTATTCACCATTGTAAGAAATCTAACTAACCCTCAAACAACTGACAGTGAAATTACTGACATCTCGGTTCAAACCTTAGCCCACCATTACCAAAATAAAGCAAAAATACCACCAATGCTGATAAACATCATCAACTCACCACACCAAACATCAGATATATGGTCAGAGTTCCAGCCCGTAACAAAGGAGACACTAAAAAATATCATTACCAGTCTCAACACCACAACCTCATATCTAGATCCATGTCCAGTAACATGGATAAAGAATACACTACCAATTTTATTACCCTACATTCTATCAATAGTGAACCTCTCACTGACCCAAGGATACCTACCGCCATCACTCAAACACGCACAAATACGGCCAATCCTTAAGAATAGCAAACTTGATAAAACATTGCCTGCATCATATAGACCTATTTCTAGCATACCTTTCCTAGCAAAAATAATTGAAAAAGTGGTTCAACTACAGACTCAGGACTTTCTAGAATCATCTTACCCCCTCGACGAGCAACAGTATGGTTTTCGACCCCGCCATGGAGTTGAGACACTCCTCACAGTTTTAATAGATGCGCTCCTAAGAGGGATAGACGATCATAAACAGGCTTTCATTCTACTTTTTATTGACATATCAGCTGCGTTTGATAGCGTACACCACACATTAATGCTCAATAATCTGAGGCAAATAGGCTTAAACTCCACAGTACATAATTGGTTCTCATCCTACCTAAACAATAGAACGCAAAATGTAAGAATTGGGAATCAAAACTCAACCACATATAAACAAGAGATTGGATTACCACAAGGGTCAGCGTTGTCAGCTCTGCTTTTTAATATTTACATAAAACCAGTTTGCAACATATTCAAAAATTTTGGAGTCAAGTATCATTTATACGCAGACGATATTATGATGTATATACCATTCACGATACCCAACTTACCACTACAACTCCTATCGGACTGCTATAATGAAATCACAACGTGGCTAAAAACACAAAACCTCCACATTAACCACACTAAAACTGAAGTTCTAATTGTGACTAAGAACAAAACCTACATCCCTCCAACACATATAAAAATTCAAAACGAAGAAATCAAAATAAAAAATGAAATAAGATATCTAGGCGTTATATTAGATACGCACCTTACGATGGAAACACATATTAGCAATACTATAAAGAAAATATATTTCAAACTCAAAACCCTCAAACAACTTCGTCCGCTAGTATTTACACAAGATTTTATCAACATAATACAGGCAACAATAACTCCACATTTTGATTTTGCCAATCTAATACTAATAGGAATTTCAAAACAAAACATCAAACGATTGCAATTAGCGCAAAATGCAGCTGCAAGAATCATATTGAAAATTAATTCACTCCAACACATATCACCAGTACTAGCCTCCCTCCACTGGCTACCTATTCAAAGCAGAATAACCTACAAAGCAATAATAACAGCATTCAAGGCATTAAATGATATGGCCCCAACAATGCTTTGTAATTTAATACATAAAGAACCGTCCAAGCCAACACACAGAAAAGGTCAATTAAATAGACTAAAGATCCCGACAGATTATACAAGAGCCCATAAAGCAACTAATAACAGAGCCTTCTCCCACATAGCCCCAAAGATCTGGAATTCCCTCCCAGAGGAACTTCGAACATGTACGGAAATCATAGAACTCCGTAAAAAATTGAAAACGTACCTGTTCACCATAAACTATAACATAGATAACTTAACACCCACTATAGACAAAGGTTAAACAGCAATCGGTCTACATTAAGCAAAAACCCTTAACATATACACATAACACATACTTATGATAACCTCACAACTTATATCCGTTCACCTCCTTGTATATATATACATAAAACTGTATATAGTTAACCTGTTCTATTTTATCTCACAATGTTTAGACCATATATACTATATATAAATTTGATGTTCCTTGTAGATATGTTCTGTTATAATATGACGTTCCCTGTAAAACAAACTTGTTTTGTTAAGTGTTGTTCAACTGTAAACCACAACTGAACCTTGGAAGATGCGGTATATAAATGTATGTATAAATAAAATAAAAATAAATGTTTTAGTGTGGCTTTAAAAATTTATTGTATGTCAAAGTAGTAGACTAGACTATTCTAAAAGAACCATGAGATGGGAGGAGAAGTATTATTAGGGCCCTTCTAGATTGCAGTGATCTCCATATTTTGATCCATGTGCTTGTCTTAAATTAACTCAATTACTTTAACTCCTTCAACACCATTAAGCATCTACAATTTAGATAAAGTACCACTGTTAGCTTTAACCATGTTTCCTTCCTTCTGATAACTCAACACTACCTTCTGTCTGTTCTCTACAGAATTAGGTTTAAAAACTTTATTTTTCCCCCACACAGACCCCCCTCTTTATCTTGCCAGGCTCTTGGTCCAGTATTGACCATCTGTCTACCATCTGTCTCTTGCTACCATCTATTTCAAAGTATGTTTTGAACCGTTTTACCTACTTGACCTCTTTATTAATTATGGAACTCTTCTGCATTCTCAGTAACAAGTCTTCTGTGGTTAAATTCAAGTCTGGTTTTAAGCTGGTTTTCTTTTCATAGGCCTTTGTACATCTACTTTGGGTCTTCCCTTGGTGGTACTTGTGATTTGGTCACAGCCTGACTTCTTCTTCTTCTATTACTTATTAGTTACTGGCCCTTCATTACCTCTTTTCTTCTTTCGGTCCCACCCTATCCCTGCCAATACTAACTGTTGGGTTATATTATGGATGTTGCTCTGGCCTTTTTTTTTTTTTTTTATATCTTAGGTCACCTTGCTTTTTGATGTATTGAAAAGCAGTATAGCAATTAATTCAATTAACTAAAGGACATGTTCATAAGAACTGATGAATTTCTAGACTTTTACCCATATATAGTTAAGTCTGAATGCAGCAACAGCAGACCTATGCGCATAAGTTATCTGGACAGCAACAGACTATCGCCATTCTCTGGATAATGTCTGTCCCTGCCCGGCAGCTTTTAGTCTCACACCACTGTATTCACACGCATACAGGAAAGTTAAACTGCAAATGCTTCTGTGGACAGCATCCAATGGTAGTACATCACTCAATAAATATAGAGCCTGCTATTGAGAGCAGCTGCCTAATGCATAAAGTGCTGCTACTTCACCAAATCTATATGCGGGGTTATGTTGGCCATTTAAATGCATGGCTGAATATGCGATGAGCAGCGAGTATGTATATAAGATAGCACCTAGTGGCTGAAAGTTTGCTGCTTTACATATAAAACCTTTGCGTCAGTCCCCAGACCGCACCTAATCCCACCTTCACCATGCACCTTCGTTTTATGTGTACAGTCTATGTATGAAATTATATGTATAGCCAGAATGAGTATTTTAAAAAGACTTGTGGTTGGCATCCGTGTTGACCACATAAATCTTTTAAAATATCAAGTCCATCGTTGATAGATATCCCTCAATCAATGTTCCCTCTAATTTTCTGTAGGCTGTGTGCGCATAAAATATCAGCTGTGCAGCTTTTGAAGGAAGGTTAAATTTTTGTGCGCCACATAACGACACTCGGAGTTATATACTTTAAAATTTGACTGCACGTCAGAATACAGTATGTATACCACATTGATTGCACTAGAAAATATTGTAGAACTTGTGAAAACCATAAATACACAACAACTTTTCAATTTTAAGAACGTCTGTGTTGTTTTCTATCAGAATCAGAACCGTAATTTTTGTGCGCTCTGTTGTAAAGTATGTGCGCTCACTCGGCGAGGTGTGTGCGCACGCACACGCGCACAGCTTAGAGGGAACAGTGCCCTCAATCCACTCTTCCAGTCTGCATCAGACCTGTTGGGCTGGACTGAGTAATCACCTGCCTCTTATTGTACAAGATTGGTATGGGAGGTACACATTCGGCAAGGGGATTAAGAAATGAACTGAATGAGACATGCCCAATCTGCAGCAATAACTCTCCTACACAGGAGCTATTACACACTATATTATCTTACAAACCACCTCAAATTTCACATTTATGATAATGGATGTGTTTTTTTGTTAATTGTCACAGGAAAAAGTCCCACTGTCCCTACTATGGAAGTGTCTGGCTGCTGTTGTATCAAGTTGCAATGCAATGCATAGGAGAGGGGACATATCAGCTGATCCTGCATCTGAAGGGGGGGGGGGGGTGAACGTCCTTCCACCCCCACCCCTACTGTGCTATAAATGAAAGAAAATTGAGGTTTCCAAACTTCACAAGCAGTTCATTCACATATACTTTTTAAATTTAAATTATTCTGGCATGCTGCAGCCTTGGAACAGGGATGTGATCATTCTTTCAGGTGCATGTGCCAAGATTATTATTACTACACCCTAAACTGGGACTTTCAATCTGTTTCGTTGCCTTTTAACATATTTCTGCTTTATATTTTGCATGACATATCAGCACTTAAAAAATGCTGGAAATTATTTTGCAAGGTACAGCTGAAACCATAAAATACACAAACTATGTAAATAAATACATCCAGGGTACATTAAATGCATAATGCATCACAAAAAGATGGAAAAATAAAAACGCAGTGTAGTCATAGATATTAACACAGACCTAATAGTTATATAGAAACTTGCAAATATTCTCTCACTTTACCACCTTAGTCTGTTTAATGTTTCCAAGGACAGTAACTTATAGTGACACAGCCATAAGCTGACCTAGTTTCTGGAAGGCATCCTGGTCAACCCTGGCTCTGTTGTTTGTGAGTCCCAGTGAACTGTCACATTCATAGGCTCTACTGCTTCTGCCTAAAGTCAAAAAGCCAGAACTGGCCTAAGTTCTCCTTCTAGAAAGTGGGTTGCCTGGCTCTCTAGCAAAAATACATACCCGGATTATCCTAGAAAATGGTCTATCAAAACTGGAATTGGGAAAGCAGACACTGCTTGAAGGATTAAAAAACAGCTCAGTACACTACAACGCAATGTGTGCCTTCGAGTCCGTGCTGACTGCTGACAATCCAGCAGCTCCTGGGTTGTCTTGGCAGTGTGGCCAGAAGCAGATTGCCAGACCTTTCTTCCGAGGCAATGGAGGGTTAAGTGACTTACCCAAGGCCACAAGGAGTGTTAGCAGGAGCTGAATCCTGGTCGCTTGGTTATAGAGCCAGTGCTCTAATCACTAGGCTACAATTAAAAATAGTTCCACTTTCAAGTCTTCCCGATCTCTAGCACACTTTTTAAAATGCCTGCCCTGCAGGTCCTCTGCACCCTGCTTATTGGACATGGCACCACACCACAAACACCAGTCACTATCAGGCAACACCATGCAACTCATGCTTCCAACGACAAAAAACCCCAAAACACTGGCTGGGGATAAGCTGATTTTAAGATTTAACTGGAGGTGATCACATCCCTAGAGTGTAATCTTCAAGATACACCATATGCACGTACAAAACAACAACAACCCTGCCTGAAAGAAAGAAGTTTATCCCAAGTAAGTCCAAATAGCATTTTTGAAACATAACCAAAAAATAAAAAATGGCAGTGGGCCATTTACATGACCCCAGAGCCAGTGCAAGTATGTTAGGTGACCTAGGCAAAGCTTCAACCTCATAACCCCTCCCCCGCCCAAAGATTTTGATAATTAGTCAATCACGATCATTGAAACACTTCCCCTCCCACAGCAGTCCTGTAAAAATGCATAAGTAGACATCATATTAAACTTTGCTTTGTATGTGTCTGTGTGCCTGCTCTTCCTGGGGGTAAAACGTTGCCCCGATAGCTATCAAGAGCTATGGTTTTGCTTTGACTACAGCTGCTCTTTGCCATCTCCTCGGAAGCTGCCCCCTAGAAGATGGTCTATTCCTGCACGATGGTTGGGCTGGCTCTGCATGGCTCAGAAATTTAGCAGAACAGAGGCCACAAGAAAAATAAACATTTCTGTAAGATTAGGTACTGTTATATATGGTCTAGAAATAGATACCAAGATATTGAACATTGTGCTAACATTAGTCTGTGAAATACATTCATTCATCTAAACGCTCATTTCTCAACTCCATATCTATCTTTGCCTCTATGAAGCCATCCGAGCTCTCGCATTTCATACAAGTCCTTCCCGCTCTGCCTGACACCACACAGGCAGAGAAAATATTATCCGCCGTGAGGAATATCAAAAATAATATTGCAATTTTCCAGTGTCTGACAGCAAATCAGCATTAAACTAATGGCTATCTTCCATGACTAAATCATTTAGAGACCAAGGTATTCTATCTAATTCTCATTAGAAAAAAAAATTATTCCAATAATCTCATTATCCCAGTGTGAATAACAGTAAAAACACAGCAAGACAAATGGTGCTCTCAGCGCTCACATTCACTGATCTCCAGCAGGCCATCCTTCACAGGGTCTGTCACCATATAAGTCATAGAATACAACAAATGCCTGGAGGAAGACATGACCCCATGATGCAGAACCGTAGTGATGAGTTCTTGGGGGAAGGAAATGGACCTCCCAATTTCCAATGGCTACTCAAGAAATGAGCTCCTTGATACAGTGTTCTAGGAACCAAGTCTGTGGTGGGGGAATGATTCAAAGCTGCATGTTAAAGCGATGATTCGGGGGGGGGGGGGGGATGGGGAGTGTGCTGAAGACAACTCCCACCACGCAACATGACGACAGAAAACTCTGGCACACAATCATTAGTAAAGAAATACAGTGATAGTCTGCATTGCATCTTAAAACTCAAACTTACTTTTGTGTCCTGTTATGTTATTGGAAATGGGGAGTCTCAGTTGTGGTCATTTTATACTCTTCTTATTTGTGATTTGGATGTCCACAAATATGCATGCAAACATACAGATCACAAAGATGGCCCCAGAGCCATTTTACAAATGATGTCCAAAAGACATCCCCAGTGTGACGACGTCTAAGAAGGCAGAAGGTGTGGTGGAGGTGTGGCTGGGGAGGGGTGATGGACTTAAACACCTCCACTCGATTGCAGAATCACTGGGGACATCCGAGACCTCTTCCGAGTTGAGACCTGCTCCAGGTATGAACAGACATTGAGAAAGTTCTTGTTTGGGGACCATTAAACATCTTGAGGGTGTAGAGAGGTGGTACTCCACCAACCTCTCCACAACTGCTTTACAATTTTCTATGTAATTGGGAAACTTGTTTTGTGTTTGAACTTCCGCTGAATATCTTAGACATCTACAGTCTTGGATATTATTCTGGTGACATCTATGTAGGCGGCCTCATAGATGTCCAATTCAGGCATGTCTAGGTTTGCAAGATTGTGCCCAACTTGGACCTGCTTGCCTTTCTTCTGACGTTCTGGCTTGGACATCCCAGATTGCACTAGGAAGTCATTTGTAAAACATGTTTCAATATGTCACCAGAAGTTCACATGATTATATCTTTATTAAACTCCATTCTAATTAATTGCAAACAGAACAAAAAATAACCCCAAAGTTCTGGATATTATTTCCCTCCCTATCCTGATTTAGTGGATTAACCTCACCGTGAGCACAGTGGCATTGATAACTAGCAGTTCATTCCTTCATTAAGTGCCCTCATTAGTCACTGCTTAGATGTAGCAATTTAATCTTGAATGGCATCTCAAGGTTTTCCTTATTACCGAAGATTTAAATACACATGGCTGCTCAAGAGAAAGCACTGGCAAGCCTGTGGAAAGATAATAAATTTCAGCAAGTCTTACACTGCCTATGAAACTGGAAATTTCCATTTTCCATTTTCCCTACCCTAGAAACAGAGAAAAGCTCGCCAGGATGCCAGAGCTTCAGCGAATAAGTTTTCCATTCTATTAATCTCTTGAGTGAGTTCAGGAAAAGGTCTGCCCCACACAGAATATTAGTAGAGAAACCCAAGAAAAAAATCAGTTTAAGAAATAATCATGATTACTCATGAATAAGTGTGTGTGAGGCAACCAGCACACCTTTACTGAAAGAGATGCAGAGATAAGCCATGAGCATCAGAAAACACAAGGCAGATGTTCCAGCTGTCAGACGAGGTTTCATTGCACAGCTAAGATGAGCTGCATTTCAGACTATCATCGGCGGTGCATTGGAGTACACCGATGCACCTGGGGCATACCCGAAAGTGATGAAAGCAGCAAAATAGATTCTAGCAAAGTCTATAATTTCCACAGAGGTCTATAGACCTCTTCCACCTCCAACCCGCAAAAGTGACCCTATTACTAAAGTGCAGTAACTGCAACAGTTGTGCGCTGTCGGGGGCTTGTCCAGCATGCCCCCTGCAGTTGGTGTACAGAACTGTACTGTCATGCATGACAGCAGCATTTGAGTGCATTTAACACTAACCACAGATGCATTATTGAGTGCGCACACACTAACTGCCACATGTACCCCTAAGCTAGCCACTATGTGCTCTCCACACCCACACTCTGCCCCTTACCTGCCTATTTTCTGCCTCATCGCGTCATCCCCACGTGGTAATAGCTACCATGGGCTTCACACTCATGGTTATAGCATGCTAAGATGCACATTAAGTGCACAGCAGGCTTTTGTAAAAACGCCCCTTAATATCCATAAAAGCTGATATGGAACTTGCACACCGCGTAAACACACTAAGCAAAAGTATAGCCATGTCTGAAGTTAACGGGTGAATACTCTTTAAGCAAAGACAGACATTGTTTATCCGCGGCAGTCTAGCTTCTGGAATGCAAGGAACATGCGATGCAGCACAGGGAACATTTTACAACTCCTCTTAACACAATCCACTTTCTGCTTTGAAGTTAATAGACCACACGTTGAGCAGGAAGGAGCTTTGACCCTCCCTAAGGAAGGAACTCCGATTTTTCAGATTAGAGACATGGAGCAGCTATCTATGCAACATCCATTGCACAGATGGGCAGAAGCTGGACTTCAGTTTCCACTTCTTTCAAACCATGAAAAATAGCTTTAAAGAGAAAGCAATAAGAAGAAATCAAGAGTATTCAAAACAATGTCATGATGTCTTATTGGATTTGTTAGAAATGGAAATGAAGAAAACAGGATGCGCTGTCACTGCAAACAGGTTGCCAGCGGAGGCTAGGGACAGACAAGACAGATTACAAGAACAGAACAGAAAGTGTCAAAGCATGCAAGCTGAAAACAAAATCATATTTTAGTTCCCGTCAGCCTGGGCCCACTCCAAGATGAGAGATGATGTTCTCTCTTTTCGTGACAAGTACATTTGACTTCAGCCAAGGGTGAATGAGTTACTGCAGAATGAAAATGGAAGAGAAAGCTCAAGATGTGTTCAGGACTAGTATAGGGCCTTCGGCTCAGGAAAAAGATACACATCCTGAGTTTAAACACGCTGATCCTCTACCAAATAAAGAATGAATTTCACCTGCAAAATGAGCAGCTCAAAGTTGGAATTGGTATACAGACAGTGCAAAGTTATAATTGCTTTTAAAAGTGATTTTTAGCCCTACAAAATTACTGCAAAATTCAGAATAAAAAAGGAATTTTTTTTGTTGGCCAATTTTGTACACTTTAGCTAAGTAGGATGTTTTTCCTTTCAAATGTTACAATGTGCCAGATATTTATTAGCTATGCTTATATACCGCTTTTCACCAGGTCAAAGTGGTTTCCATTAAACAATAGGTGATGCATCAAACAAGTCATAACATATATACAGTTTAAATGGGGGTGTCAGGGAAGTGGAGAGGTTGTACAATCAACATAGTCCCAGCTCATTTACAGTCCAGATTGGGAATACATCTGGAGTTCCTAACTTATTTACATATCTGATTCCTATCTCGGCTGCAATAGTGCATAGGTGACATCATAATCTGGGATTCATGGGGTGTCACACGAGTCAGTGCCAAAGTGGAAGCAGTTAACGCGCATTAACGTTTAGTAAATATGCCCCTATGACTGGCAAAATGGTAACAAGGTCACCATAGTTTCCCGCATTCTACTCCCTAGAAGGATATGACCTGTAAAACAGCTGGATTGAAGAGCAGGTCCACACCTTTTATGAGCCCTTTTACCTTCAAATATCTACAATGTGTGGCTAGGGTTGCCAACTGGCTCAGATGCGCCCGACAGGCTTGATCCAGTCCTGGGTTTATCCCATTGCATGCAGGGACTTGTAGTTTTCAAATGTCTTATGGCATGCAACAGAGAAATCAGAACTAAATGTCCTCGCGTGCAATGTGGTAAACCTAGGACTGGATCGAGCCTGTCAGGTGTATCTGGAGCCAGCTGGCAGCCCTATGTGTGGCACAACCACTGGCACAACAGAGGAGCTTGGCTACCCTCATTGTGCTTCCTAGACTGTAACTCTCTCTCATTGGGGGAGGGGGATTTAAGAAGCTGCCAGAATAATGACTTGCCCAGGTAATGTATTACCAATTTGGAGTCATTTCCACAACTATGAAATGAGAATTTAAACGATAATAAGAAGAAAGAAGATTCAAATGCACCACTCTGCTTAAATGGCTGAGCATTTTTTGCAAGCCAGTATAGATAAGTGCAAAATAAAACTAGCTAGTCGCTTCTCTCTCACTCTCTCTCTCATTCAGAGTAACAGCTTTAAAGCTTTTTGTGCAATGTTGGGATAACTGCTTTGTAGAAAATGAGTTGGAAATGCTCATAAGATCATTACAAAACATCCCAGACTAGTGAAGTCTCAGAAAAATAGTCTGCATACATGACTAGCTGCTTTTGAGGGGAATTATGAAGAATCATTGTAGACACTGGCAGAGACAGACAGGCCTTTGGATGGGATAATCAACCTTGTATTTCAGGCAGAGTGACGAGAGACTAAAGATCCTTATTTTGCCAGGCTCCCACATGTAAATAGTGCTTTTTAAATGTGTTGATCACCACCTCCTCATGCAAATAGCAAGTCACTATTTAGACGTTTACCGTCTGTGTGATGTGGATCACCACAAGTGCAGTTACAGCAGGCCAAAAATATTGAGTGCATTCCTCATTTATAAGGGGAATACATGTGGATTTCAAGATTTTATGTCTGTATTTATACCTGACCTGAAGCATGCTTAAGTACCTCATTGAAAGGGCAAATGCAAAGGCATGACCACAGTCAGCATCCTCCAACCCCCCCCCCCCTGCCAACATTACAACCTCTCCTGCCACCCCTCTCCAAAACCCATGCCACCCCCCCTCCATCCCCTGGCTCTTACCAAGGTCCATGGTGGTCTAGTGGGAGCAGCAGCAATTACCAGTCACTTCTTTTCATGGTGACAGCCTGACCCCCTAATGACATCAAGGGAATCATTGTGAACCCAGAGCTGTCTTAAGCAGAAGCAACTGGTAATTGTTCCTATTCCATTAGCCTACCAGGGACCCTGGTAAGAGCTGGGGTTGGGGGGCTTTCCGAGGACCTCAGAGGGGGATTTGATGTCAGGGATGGCTGCTCTCAGAAGCAGCAATTTCAAAAAGCTTTTCCCGTGTACAAGTGGGGAAAGAGTAGGGTACCTTCTCTTTTGCCCAACGTGCAGCTTTCTATGTATTTTTCAAGAGGCTTTGTGTTGGGCAGTGTCTTTGTTGCATACAGTGGGAATTTTCTATGTCCTGACCTGGACGGCTTAATTCCTTTCTCCGCAACCTATCTGAAATTGGCCTTCACATATTAAACCTGCTTGAACCCCCCCCCCCCCTCAAATATCCTGAAATGAAGAAATTGCTGTATAAAAAGGGAGGGGGGGGCACAGGGCACTTTCAAATGCTTGGTGATGTTTTTTGCTTTAAATACACTGCAAGGTATATTAGAGGAATTCCTTCGACAGCCCACATGTCTGTTTGCAAGCAATGAGTCTCAGAGGTTCTGCTTTGTAGGTCACCGTTACCAAAACAGGATGTTAGGATTCAATACCAAGTCACAAATGGGTCAGTGCTGCTAGGAAAAACAGAGCTAGACCGAGGCCAGCCAACAGATGCCAGTCATTTACATTTAAAGGCGAGTGCTGGCTTCTGTTGGAGAGCTATTGCAAAGTCAGAAATGTCACAGATGGACAGCATTAAGTGTGAAAATAAAAGCCCTAATGCCAGGAACATTGATACTAGGCCAGTTTTACTGTGTTATTGGTTTCCTGGCATTTCCACTACATGCAGGGTATTCTACAGGAAAACGCATAGCAACCATTGTTGGGAAAGATCATAGCTAAACGACATTACCACATCACACAAGGACTGTAACTGTATTTGAAAACATATTGTGAGGGACAGCCTGCTGGCTCACTGACCGTGCTGTGAACTACTTCCCAAGGTCAGCTGGGACTGGAGTTGCTGCAGAATCAGCAGTCGCAGCCCCTGGTATACAATGGTGCCCCAGTCATTGCTTAAAGCTGACATCTAGTGGCCAAATCCAGGGTCCATGATCGCTGCTGACCCAGCAGCACCCTGGATATACGGCATCTAGTCCAAGTCCACTGGTGTAATGGCCAGACTAGGAGAAAAAGAAAATCCCGGGTACTTAACAATGAGGACTTATGGAGCCAGGATCCCAGCACTAAGTGAAAGATAAAATAAAACAGGAGGTAAGTTTTAAACTGATTTGATTTCACAATGAATCAGTGGTGCTCCGACCAGTTCACATGCCCTTTAATCTGAACAATAAGGGTTCTAGGATATCCTTAATGACCAGGGATCAAGAAATAAGGTGAAATTTGACCTTTTTTGTTGCCATACTTAAAATCCTCATTGTGTCTCATGCACACTCTGTAGGGATATTCTTAAAACCGAACTGGCTAAGGCAGGACTTAGTACCAATTTGAGCATCACTGGAAGAGTGTTCTACAAAAAGCTTTTGTTTGGTTCTTGAAATGCTTCTCTGTTCGCCATGACCGATACAGCTCTGTGCATGTTAAACTGCTGAACAGCATTATCTCCATGGACCCCCCCCCCACCCCCCAGGTAATATATGCAGGGATTAGAGGAGGCAATTCATTAGTTAGCATTATCAGAAATCGATTAGGCGGTAGAATGAAAAAAAAACTTTCCTGCCCCATCTTGTGCATTTATTTTAAATATTTATGGAAGGCATAAATGACTGTACTGCTAAGCTACTGGGCTACACAAGTATGTTTAGAGTTTACTGCAGCCTTCTTGTAAGGCTTAGTTTAAGGACTTCACATACAGCGTATAACTTCTTTGCAAATTAGGGTGTTTTGTTTATTTAATTAATGTCTGCTTTTCACATTTTAAACTAGACTATTTGCCCATAAAAGAGCAGTGAGTGAACTATCTCCTTCCTACTTACAAAGGAAGGAAGGAGATCTCATTTCAATTCAGATGCTATTGTGATACATATTTCTTAAAGTAGTAGACTTACTGGCCTTGGGATAATTCACCTATGGCATTTAACTGCAAATACAATGAAAGAAAATACAAAGTATACATCAAAATTACTGGCTCAATCCCAATCTATCTTGGTGAGTGCCTGCATGTTCTTTGCAGTTGCAGATAAATTGTGATGTATGGTAGACCTTGCTGCCATGTTTCTGAAGCAACCTGTAAATAATGCACAATCCTCTATAGATTTCCATAGCTCACACATACAGTAAGCTAAGAAAATTGCTACACAAACTGGCTTCAGTCACTCATTCCAGTTAGCATTTAAATCGTAGAAAAAGTGATTCTATGTAAAAAGACAACATAAAGGCTACTCTAAAGAGCTGGCTATGCGATTATGATGAAACACAGACCATGGAATATAGGTTGAAATGAGGTTTACTGGATGAACAATGAGTTGTGGAAGACCTAATGAGAATTTTAGACTGAGCCACAGCTAGCCAATACTGGAAAGCCGCAGGATGGAGCTGACAGCATACAAGACCCAACAGTATTTAAGGTGGTTTTACTTATTCCAAGTATTATTGAATTACCAACACCAACCCTTCCCAAAATAACTGTAAATTTCTTTTTGTCAGATGGGACCAAGGGAGATTATAAAATTGCTCTAACCACACCAGATGGACACATCCATTTTATTCTGTGGTAGGCGAAGGCCTGTGATCCATGGTGTCTGAAATGAGCAGGGAGGCCTAAACAGCTTGACCTGTAAATGAAGCCTGTGGAGAGGCCCAAAGGAATTACACATTTCTCTAAATGCTGCTACCATAGAATCGAAACTTAACAGAGCACAATTAAGTACAGCTAAACAGAATCGAAACTTAGAGAATATAGAAAAACAAGTTTAATTGGTATTGATAAGAGAGTGAAGCTTCTATGGAATTAATTAACTCTGCTGACAGAAAAGTTACAGTGCCCTGCTTTCCCACATGTTCTAGCAAGCTAGTGACCTTGGAGGAGAAATGATCATTGTAATGAGGACTGTAAGGGGGGTAAGCAGGTGCTGAGCCCAGACCAAGGTCCTCATTGGAGCTACAAATTGGTACCGGGACCAATAGATGGGGTGGAAGGGGTTACTGGGACCAATGAGAAGTTTGCCTATGTCTAGAATGGAAAAGAACGGTATAAAAGTTGTTGTTTTGCTAGAAACCATTGCTCAGCCATTTTGAATGTGATTCTGCTTGAGTCTTGTGCACAAATAAATGATTTGGACCTTCTGAACAGACTCCTGGTATTATTGGTTTGTATGTGCTCTGCTGCTACATATTCTTGGTGCGTTGGCCGGGAAGGTGTGGTCGGTCAGAGGGTATATAATCTGATATACCATGACTTTCCGCCTCTATATGTTTGGTCCTGCCGGGATCGTGCCCTCCCGACGTGGGCTCGCTCCCTGGCGCCACGGGTCCCTTGCATCGGAGGGAGCTGGCCAGGCCTCGGCGGGTGCTGGACCTGGTTAGAGCCAACACCTCGAACCCGTGAGGGGAGTCCGAGGTCCAACTCATGCGCTTGCCCAGGAGTGGGGACCGGATCCGGTGAGTATAGTTTTGATTTGGTATGTCTAGACAGATGAGTCAGAGCAGAACTGCTGTTTGAATTTTAGAACTTTGGAACTTTGGTAAGAGAGCCTGATCACCTCTCGCAGGCGGTCTAAGTAACCTTGCATGAGTATGCGCAAGGTGAACCTGCTGCCTTCTTGGAATTTGAAATTTGGAATTTGAATTTGTATTTGGTAAGAGAGCTCTCAAGGTGGTCCGATTAACCCTGCATGAGTATGCGCGGGGCGAAACCACCGTCTTTTTGATTTTGAATTTGATAGCCTAGTCAGACGAGACAGGACTGGGTTTTTGGGATACGTTGCTAGCATGATTGTGTGAATGAAGTGTGAATGAGAGGTCTTGCAACACAGACCAAGCGAAGGCGGACTCCTGAGTAATGCATTTCCTGGCCAGGCGACCGCGTCCCGGTCGTAAAAAGGAGGAAGCGACCGTCGTCTTGTCTTGTTATTTGTTTCCCTTAAATGTTTCTAGGGCCGTGAGGACCCCTTACCCACGGTCCGCCCTCCTTTTCCCTTCTGTTTGTCGTTGCACGCACACATCGATATGGGAGGGGCGGGGTCTACTAGGCACACTCCGTTAGACTGTATGATTAAGTATTTCAATAAAGGATATTCAGGAGATTATGGAGTAAAAATGACTGCCTCACGATTACAGCTTTTGTGTACTAGGGCCCCTACACGTGTTGCTGTCATGCACTGTCGAGGACACCAAGCAGGAAAAGGAGAAGTTGCCCAAGGAAACAGATTCGCTGATGCCTCAGCACGTAAAGCAGCCATGACAGGCCAAATTTCACCACAAGCAACGCCAATACAAGCAGCATTGTTTCCAGTACCCCTTAATTTATGGACACCACGATATACCACCAAAGAATTGGATTACTACTGTAATAAAGAAGAGGGAGTGCTGAAAGATGGATGGATTGAGCTGCCACCACCTGAGGGCAGTGAACCCCCAAGACGAATAGTGATCCCTGAATTGTTGGGACCAGCCTTTGTCAAGGCCTTTCATCAAGCCACACATTATGGGAAGAGTGCTATGGAGAAAGCACTCAAACCACATTTTTGTATCGCTTTATTGGGAGCCCTGTCAGCTTCAACAGCCCATCAGTGTCTAATTTGTGCCAAGAATAATGCCAAACAGGGTCCCACGCCACCACCCCAAGTTCAGTCAGGAGGTGTTACCCCCATGCACCACCTGCAAATAGACTTTACTGAAATGCCAAAGGCCAATGGATACCGTTACTTGTTAGTATTAGTCTGTACCTTCTCTGGGTGGGTGGAAGCCTTCCCCACCAGGACTGAAAAAGCCCGAGAAGTTACTAAAGTTTTGTTAAGAGAAATTATCCCCAGATTTGGAATTCCAGCAGTAATAGGGTCAGACAATGGACCCTCCTTTGTATCTCAAATTACCCAGCAGTTAGCAAGTGCCTTACAGATACAATGGAAGTTACACACTGCATACAGACCCCAAAGTTCAGGGAAAGTTGAGCGAATGAATAGAACTTTGAAATCTCAGATGTCCAAGCTATGTCAGGAGACCCACCTAAAGTGGCCCCAGGTTCTCCCAATAGCATTACTTAGAATACGCTCATCTCTTGTGAAATCATCAGGATTTTCCCCTTTTGAAGTTGTATATGGCAAACCCCCACCAATAGTGCAGGGTGTTAAGGGTAGTTTGCCACAGATTGGTTCAGAAATGACCAGACAAGAACTTCTAGCTCTTAGTTCTGTTCTGCAGACTCTTCACACGTGGATACAGGACCAGTTGCCTATCAATTTGACGGAACCCCTGCATCCCTACCAGCCGGGTACCTCGGTGTGGATCAAAGATTGGAAGAAGACACCACTGGAACCTCATTGGAAGGGACCATACACCGTCATCTTGTCTACCCCAATTGCAGTAAAGGTAGCAGAGATCGAATCCTGGATATATCACAGCAGAGTCAAGCCAGCAGCAGTTCCAGATCCGGACCAGTGGACAGCAGAGCCACATCCTGATATCCCTTTGCGACTCACCCTGAGGCGGCAACCAGCGACCTAGAACTCCTTTCCTACAGTAGACAAGTCTTTCGAAGAGGAGTGCTGTTTCTAATACAGCAAAGACATTTGTTTTTCTTCATCGGATAACTGTGCTTCTATAAACTTTCGTCGAGCCAACTACAGTTGGTAAGTTGGCATCACAGCGGGACATTTGAGGATCTTCAATCAACATCGACACCCGTTGAATTGCTTCATTAGCAAACGGGTCAGCATTGTGCCAAGAAGAAGAGGACGTCGAGGTCAAGATTTTCCAGCGAGGATTCAGAAGAACTACAATCAACATGCATCTTTGTTTCTATTTTGCTTTGGCTGCCTGCCTGGGGAGCCTTGAACTTACTTGTGCTTTACCCCCATGTACTGCCTGCATTACTTCCACTCGGACTGGAATGAAAGTAACTCAGACTTTGCTTTATCATTCTTACTATACCTGTACTGGTACAGTGAGCCGGTGTATATACAACACCACTGAACTGAACGTTTGTACTAAGGGAGATACTAAAGTTTGTTTTAACCCACATCAGAACCCATCTTATTATACCCTAGAAATAAGATGGAATGATGCAGATGGAGCTTTACTTAATGCTACACCCCCACTTACTGATCCCACAGAGTATGCTATTTTGTATTTTGATGCTTGTCATGCCATAAATAGAGATAGTCGCTCTAAATGTGCCAATTGGGAGAAAATTTATGCTCATAATGATAAATATATGTGTCCAGAAGGAACCACTGGATGGGGGGCATGTACAGGTAAACGAACTTTGGCCAATGAATATAGTACAGCCCCGATTAAGGATTACTATTGCCCAAAGTGGGAATGTGTTTTCTATGCCACATGGAAAACTGGTATGATAGAAAATACCAGAGACAATCGAATGGCTGCCTTAACTATGCCATATGTGAAGAATTTAGAAAATTGTAAGAAAGGTGCCTGTAACCCACTAGAGTTATTCATACGCAATCCTAGCACATGGAAACAAGGATATAAGTTTGGCCTACGTATTGCAGGTTCCGGATCAGATCCGGGGACTATTGTGTACATTAAACTAAATACCCAAGCCCATCGATCATCTAAGTACCATATACATAACACTTTTTACGAGACTATGCACGTAAACAAGTTCGATATCCCTCACCCTTCTCAGAACCTGTTCTTAGAGTTAGCTGGAGCAGTGGTCTCCAGCCTTCATATTTCAGATTGTTACTTTTGTGGTGGAACTAGAATGGGTGATCAGTGGCCTTGGGAGGCCCAAGAATTGAATTACTCAGTAACCTATAACCACACTGAATTGCATAAGACCACAAGTGAATGGGTATTGGCACACCCAATAGTCGGACGTCTCTGTTATGCCCGAACTGGACCACAGTTCAATTTGAAAGTAGGACAGCTTGTCTGTCTCAGCCAGAAATTCTATAATGACACCACGAAACAGACGTCCTGGTGGTCAGGAACTAATACGCCTGAACCTGCCAACCCATTAGCACAATTCCCTGAGCTTGCCGATTTATGGAATAATCTTGCCCAGCCCCATGTCTGGCAAGCCCCACCTGGTCTGTATTGGATTTGTGGAACCCGAGCGTATGCTCGACTCCCTATTCATTGGGGAGGGGCATGTGTCTTAGGGACTATCCGACCCTCTTTCTTTCTATTGCCCACAGAACATGGAGAACAATTAGGTTATCCAGTCTATTCAAAGAGACAAAAGAGAGCAGCTTTACAGATAGGCAAGTGGCAGAAACGGGATGGGGATGATTGGCCACCCGAGCAAATCATTGCCTATTATGGACCTGCCACTTGGGAGCAAGATGGCATGTGGGGATATCGTACCCCAATTTATATGTTGAATAGAATTATACGCTTGCAAGCAGTAGTTGAAATTATCACTAATGAAACTAGCCAAGCGCTCACACTTTTAGCTAGACAGAGCACACAAATGCGTACTGCAATATATCAAAATCGTTTAGCATTAGATTACTTATTAGCTGCTGAGGGAGGAGTCTGTGGTAAGCTAAATCTCACAAATTGTTGCTTGAAGATAGATGATAAAGGTCAAGTAGTTGAAAACATTGCTGAAAACATGCGTAAGCAAGCTTATGTGCCAGTGCAGACTTGGCATGGTCTTCCGATGCCCAATTGGTTCAAATCTATCTTCTCTGGTTTGGGGGGACTTACCACTTTCGCTATGTTGATATTGCTTTTTCTAGCATTGTTTCTACTCCTACCATGTATAATCCCATGTTGTATGCACTCTATTAATAGTGTTATTGAAAATAATGTAGAACGCAAAACTGCTACTAAGATTTTGGCCTTATGGCACCCTACTCCTGGAACCATTGGTAAAAACCCAACTCCAGTGTAATTTAGTGATTTATATCTCACACCTTATTAACATTCGGGTGAGATTAATCAAAGGGGGGAATGTGGTAGGCGAAGGCCTGTGATCCATGGTGTCTGAAATGAGCAGGGAGGCCTAAACAGCTTGACCTGTAAATGAAGCCTGTGGAGAGGCCCAAAGGAATTACACATTTCCCTAAATGCTGCTACCATAGAATCGAAACTTAACAGAGCACAATTAAGTACAGCTAAGCAGAATCGAAACTTAGAGAATATAGAAAAACAAGTTTAATTGGTATTGATAAGAGAGTGAAGCTTCTATGGAATTAATTAACTCTGCTGACAGAAAAGTTACAGTGCCCTGCTTTCCCACATGTTCTAGTTAGCTAAGTGACCTTGGAGGAGAATTGTATCTAGAGCCTAAGAAATGATCATTGTAATGAGGATTGTAAGGGGGGTAAGCAGGTGCTGAGCCCAGACCAAGGTCCTCATTGGAGCTACGAATTGGTACCGGGGCCAATAGATGGGGTGGAAGGGGTTACCGGGACCAATGAGAAGTTTTCCTATGTCTAGAATGGAAAAGAACGGTATAAAAGTTGTTGTTTTGCTAGAAACAATTGCTCAGCCATTTTGAATGTGATTCTGCTTGAGTCTTGTGCACAAATAAATGATTTGGACCTTCTGAACAGACTCCTGGTATTATTGGTTTGTATGTGCTCTGCTGCTACAATTCAAGTTTCAAAAAACTGCGTATTAGCATTTAGAAAAGACTTAATTTAATATTGATGAAAAACATATTCAGTAACGCGGCAGAACACAGTCCTCTGAATAAGGCACGACGTGCACGTTTTGGAAACAGTTCCTGTATCAACTGCAATACTCTTCAATCTGTGTAAACCGCCAAAAGACGCCGAGTTTTTCACTCGGATTATTTCACTGGAAGAGAGATTCTTATTGGCCACAAGCAGCCATCACTCACAACAAGGATCCAGTCAGTCAGCAGGGAAACCCCACAGAATCCCTGGGCAAGTCTTTGTTAAACTTCATCTATGACGCAGTAGGGTTCCCCTGATTCTGTGGGGTTTCCCTGCTGACTGACTGGATCCTTGTTGTGAGTGATGGCTGCTTGTGGCCAATAAGAATATCTCTTCCAGTGAAATAATCCGAGTGAAAAACTCGGCGTCTTTTGGCGGTTTACACAGATTGAAGAGTATTGCAGTTGATACAGGAACTGTTTCCAAAACGTGCACGTCGTGCCTTATTCACAGAGGACTGTGTTCTGTAATATGAGAAATTTACTTAGATTTAGTTATTTTGGGAAGGGTTGATGTTGGTAATTCAATAATACTTTGAACGTTTTTGGTGTTACCGATAGTTGGGGTTTTGTTTGTGGATTTTACTTATTCCAAGGCATGCCCTGTTTTATAAGCACAGGCTCACAGTGGCAGGTTCACTTGAGATAATCTCATGAAGGGGGGACTGAGAAAATAATCACCCATTCAAAGGGCAATTGGGCGAAGATGCTTAATGCTTAGAGCAATGGGCCAAGACCAAGGGAAGCCGGGTTCAAAAACCACTGCTACGCCTTGTGATCTTGGGCAAGTCACTTCAACTTCCATTCCTTCAGGTACTAATTTAGCTTGTAAGCCCTCCGGCAACAGAAAAATACAGACTGTACCTGAATGTAACTTGCCTTGCCTTGAAATTCGAAGAAAGGCACAAGCTAAATCCAATTCCCTTCTTTGCCCTGCAGATGTTACCATGACTAAGATTAACATGGAAGTATTTCAGGAATGTGCAAGTGAAACAATCCTTAAGGGTTGGGATGTGTTCATAAAAAGAGCAATATACCTGCTTCTTTGGAACCTTAAAGAGACTTGGGTCATACTATAATGACAACACACCCATTTTTCAAGGTCCTTGGGTGCATTCGTAGGCATTCCACTGAAAATCCACATATTCTGGGAATTCTGCACGAGGATCAGAGGCCTGGTAGCAGTGGAAACACCAATAAACAGATTTTGATGATATTTGGTACTGGAGGCCTCCGTACTGCCACAAACTGAAAGTAATATTTTGTTTTCCTTGATCATAATTGTTGGTTAGCAAACATTCAGACCCCTAGTGAAAGTACGCAGTCTTGCCTGCTCCACTCTGCATAAGAATCATGAAAGCTGCAGGCATGAAAGAGATGTTTCTGAATACCACAGCTGAAGACATTCAGATCTATTCTCTTTATACACATGAGGAGGGGAAACATGGAAATTACACTTACCTGGTAATTGTTGTTCCTCGAGTAACTCCAGTTTAGTCCTCCACCTCTGGGTTGTGTACCTCCTCCTGCAGCTTGGAGACTGGGCATGTCAAATTCATGACATCACTGGATATAGCCTGCTGGTATCTCCCATCAGCCCCAGTGTACCACTGACAAAGCAAACTCAAAGGAGCAACAAATAAGTATAACAACTTAACTTTAACTGAACTATCCATCCCTCAACCTGAGGGACCTTTTTTTATGATCACGTTTCACTTATGCTTTCACTTTCCCTCTGCCACCCCCTCACTTAAATAAGAGAGAATGAAGGAACAGATCAGAGAGGAATACTCACTGCGATCCAGAGTCTGAAAGGTCTTCTCATTCCTTGAAATTGATGCTCCACTCCATCTGAAAATAAACTCTGAAAAAAAACACCCCCCCAGGTGGGAATGAGGCCTAAACTGGAGTTACTCAAGGAACAACAATTACCAGGTAAGTGTAATTTCCATTTCCTTATCGTTCCTCCAGTTTAGTCCTCCACCTCTGGGATGTATCAGAGCAGTAATTATTGGGAGGGACCTTTCCACCCAGATCGCTACTCCGCCAATCCAAAACAGGCATCGCTCGCCGCCAGAACATGCAGGCGGTGAAGGTTACAGAAAGTAAGAAAAGAAAGGATGACCAGGTGACCGGTCTACAAAATGCTACCAGCGTAACTCAACTGTATTCCACTCAAGATGTTGTTTGCGCTCCAGTAGAGTGAACCCGTAACCCGTACTAGACAGCCTAGCAAAATAGACTGATGCACTCGCCTCTTACATTTCTCTGGCGATGGATGCCCTCGCCGCCGCTGCCCCATTGCGGGAACTCCCGGCCAGGACAAACAAGATGGTCGTACTTGCGGAAGTTCTGAAACCCTTAAATACCACTGTAGCACTCTCTCTATGTCCAAGTGGCGTAAACTACGGTCCGAGATTGTCCCCTCCACCGAGCCTAGAGCTAGAAGAGAAACCGTTTGATTTAGGAGAAGCGGAAACACACACCTTTGACCAAAATGACGGAACTAGTCACAACGCCACTCCTTTCTCCAGAAAGGCCAGAAAGGGTTCTTTACCCGACAGGGACTGCAATTCTGAAATTTTACCTCACCGAGCAGATGTCTACCAAAAAAAACCCACTTTTTTTTTTTTTTAATTAAATCCTTAGACACCTGGTGTAAAGGCTCAAAAGGCTTCCTGAACTAATGCCCCGAAAACCACGTTGAGATCCCCCCCAGCGCAACCAATATTCTACGCCATGGCCGCAGCCTGGATACCGCTGTAAGAAAAGCAGCTCATCTGCGTGAGATCCCAGGGCCACCCCCTGAACTTAGCAACTCTGTCTTGCTATAGAGGCAAACTGAATATTGAAAGAACTGGCTGCCAGCCCCTTATCAAATCCGTCATGCAGGAAATTCAACCCTAAGGGACAGTAAACTGCTTCCATGCATATTTGCCGCCGTGGACGCAGTCCTCAAAATACGCCATATGCACACATAAGCGAGAGCTGTGTCCTTATGCCTTGCTTGAAGTAAGGATGCAAATGACCGTGCCGAATAACCCTATCTCCTTAACCTTGCGCTTCCCATGGCCAAACCGTAAGCAAGAGCTGGACCAAATGGGACATTCGAAGTGACCTCTGCTGGAACAGAGCCAGCGAGACTGACAACCTCCAAGGATTCTTGTCGAGCTGTCGAACTAGATTGGCGTACCATGGGTGTGTCGACCAGCCCGAGACCAACAGCGCTCAGAAGACCTAGCAGAGCCCTGACGTTGTCCACTGATGCATCAGGACATTGATCCGCTCCGATCTCTACTGGAAGGTAGCCCAGGTCCTGCTCCTTGGGGCGAGTCCGGGGGCGAATACCCAGAGCCCCCTCACACCCCTCACACCACCCCTCCTGTCTCCTGCATGTGGCTCAGACACAGCTACCTTCCCCTTCACCTGCGGTCCCTGTCTGGTCTCCCTCCACATTATCAAAGTGCCACTCTACCCTCAGTCTCAGTACTGTCCTGTTGTGCCTCCTATTTCTTTCTACCATGTCCGCTATCCCGGTTCATTGGGGCTGGCGCCCCACCCCACATGTCTCTCTTTGCCCTGGCTTACTCGCTCGCTCGCCTCTTAACTTGATTTCCTGCTCTTCTCATTCTGTCCCAGTTCCGTCTTCCCCAGCGATCTTGCTACTTCAGCTTGCTCTTCTTAATTGTCGCTCTCTTCGTTCTAAGACTACTCTAGTTCAGGATCTCACCTCCCAGCACACCCCTGACCTCTTCTTCCTTACTGAAACCTGGCTAAAGGACAGCGAAGACTCTCTCCTGAATCGCTGCCTAGCACCGGGGTATTCTGCTTTCTCTGTCTCTCGTCGGGGTAGAAGTGGTGGAGGGATTGCTGTCCTCTACCGCTCTTCTCTCCCTCTTCATGAACAAACTTCCCCTGCACTACACTACCCGGAATCTATGCTTCTCCGGTTAGCCTCCTCTCCTCCACTCCACTTTCTTCTTATCTATGCCCCGCCGTCTCTTTCCTCTTCTGCATGGGACTCCCTCCTTTCTACCATATCTGAAATCTCCCTTCTTTTCCCCCAGCTCCTGATCCTTGGGGACTTCAATATCCATGCCACCTCTCCTTCCTCCTCCCGTGATCATGCGTTTCTCTCACTTCTAGCTGATCTTTCTTTCCAACAACTCGTGTCCTTTCCGACACACTCTGCTGGTCACACTCTTGACCTCTTCATTTCTCCCCTGAGTGCTCCTTTTACCCTCTCTTCCTTCTTCTTCTTCCCTATCCCTTCCTTGGACTGACCACTACTGTCTTTTTTCTTCCCTTTCACTCCCATGACACTCTCCCGCCTCCCCTTCTCCCTCCACCCCTCCCTCCCCCCCTTGTTCTTACCCGCCGCATTACCCCAGACACTTTGCTTCAGTTTCTTTCCCCCGACACCTTATTCTCTTCCGATTTTCATCTTCTTTCTGTTGATGCCCAGGTCCATGCTTGGAATGATACTCTTTCTTCTACTCTTAATAACATAGCTCCCCTTCAATCACGTCCTGTTCCCCGCCACCCTCGTCGTCACCCCTGGTTTCACCCTGGTCTTTCCCTCCACCGCAGATACCTCCGCCGGGCTGAAAGACTATGGCATAAGCATCCCTCCCCCCCCTCGCTGAACCACTTCCAAACATGTTATCATCACTACCGCACTCTCCTCCACGCTGCAAAGCGAGACTACTTTTCTACCCTTATCTCAACGTCTGCCAACTCCTCTCGCCAGCTCTATTCTGTCCTTCATTCCTTGTCTGCCCCCCGTTCCTTCTCCTCACCTTCCCCCTCTCCTGTTTCCCCTGACCCAGCTGCTTTGGCTGCTTTCTTCTCTTCCAAGATACTTTCCCTCCGCCTTTCCTTCCCTTCCTGTCCCCCTCCCCTCTCTCCTCCTCCACTCAATCCCCTGCCCACTCCCCCTCCTTCTCCCCCTATGCTCCCCCCTCTCTCTCACAGATGGTCCTCCTTCGAGCCCATTTCTGCCTCCATCCTCTCCAAGGTCTTTCACTCCGTTCGCAAAACCTCATATCCCTCTGATCCCATTCCCTCCCGTTGGCTACTAGATCCCTCCTTGGCTCTTTCCCCTTATCTTCTCTCCATTATCAACAATAGCTTATCCACTGGTATCTTCCCCACCTCTTGGAAGCACGCTGTCATCCGTCCTGTCTTGAAAAAGAGTTCCCTTGACCCATCCTCCCCCTCTAACTGGCGTCCCATCTCCAACCTTCCTTTTCCCTCTAAGCTCCTTGAAAAACTTGTCTTTTCTCAGCTGTCCTCACATCTTGAAGCTTCACTTACCCTGCACCCTCTCCAATCTGGTTTTCGCCCCGGCTATAGCACCGAAACTGTTCTTCTTTCCCTCCTTAATGAGCTTCACTCTGCCCACGACCGCGGTCTCTTCACTATTGCTGTCTCACTTGATCTCTCTGCTGCATTTGACCTTGTTGATCACCGCACCCTCCTTTCATGCCTACTCGATGCAGGTCTTTCTGGCACCGTCCTCCGTTGGTTCCAGTCCTTTCTCTCAGGTCGTTCCTTCTGTGTGTCCACTGGTTCCCTCTCCTCACCCCCCACTCCCCTTCCCTGTGGTGTCCCACAAGGGTCTGTTCTTGCCCCCCTCTTGTTTAATGTCTTTCTTTCTTGCTCCTCTTGCTCTCTTAGTACAACAACAGGGTATATCTGCTCACTACTACGCTGACGACATTTTCCTGCTCTATCACACAAACTCTGCTTCCCCTGACATTACACCTCTCAACGACTGTCTCTCCACTGTGGCTTCTTGGCTCTCTTCCAACTTTTTGCATGTTAACCTCACCAAGACTTCTGCAATATGGTTCACCGCTGGTAGTCCTACTCCATCTATTCTCCCTGTGCTTTTCTCCTCTCCTGTCCCTCTTGTCTCTTCTCTACGATACTTAGGCGTTACCCTCGACTCTTCCTTATCCTTTAAACCCCATATTTCCTCTGTTGTTCAACGCTGTTTTTCTACCCTGCGTCAACTTTGCTCTGTTCGTCCTTTCCTCTCTTTCTCGTCCATGACCACTCTTCTCCTTTCACTTATTGTCACTCGCCTTGATTACTGTAATGCTTCTCTGGCCGGTCTTCCCCAGTCCCAATTACAACGCCTCCAGAGAGTCCATCATACTGCAGCTCGTATTCTCACCTGCTCTTCCCGATTTGATCACGTCACTCCTCTTCTCATACGATTGCACTGGCTCCCAGTCCCCTTCCGCATTCAATATAAGGTCCTCACTTTCGTTCACAAATCTATCCACTTAGGTACCCCTCTTTATCTCGCAGATCAGATCCATCTCCACACTCCCCACCGCTCACTCCGCTCCATACACGCCAACCGTTTGCTCCTACCATCCCCCTCACAGGCTCACCTTGAATCCACCCGCTCCTCTGCCTTTTATTTCCTTGGACCGGACCTCGTCTCTGGAATTCGCTTCCCCCGGACCTCCGCCTGGAACCTACCCTGAAAACCTTTAAGGCCCACTTAAAAACCTACCTTTTCTGTCTCGCCTTTGACCTCTCCCCACCTCCTTCCCCCCTCCCTTCCCTTCACTGACTTCTCTGTAGCCATTTTTCCTGT
Organism: Ichthyophis bannanicus; assembly: GCA_033557465.1. NCBI lineage: Eukaryota > Metazoa > Chordata > Amphibia > Gymnophiona > Ichthyophiidae > Ichthyophis > Ichthyophis bannanicus. The sequence goes on along the minus strand of CM066045.1, from coordinate 180,545,502 downwards.
TACTTCTCCTTCCCTTTAGCTTTTTCTCCTTTCTCCTAAATCTTTTCTGTCACATATTTGGCGTTCCTTTCCTTCCTTCCTGCAGCTATTTTGAATATTGTACACCGCTCTGACGCATTTTTGCCTGAGCGGTATATTAAGTTACCAATAAAGATAAAGATAAAGATCCTCGGCGGCCGCCCACCTGCAGGCAATTTTTTTTTTTGAAAATCCGTACGGACGCAGCCCCATTTCCCAGTATCCATCCAGGCCCTGCTGAAAAGGACCGCCATCACACTGTCCTTTCTTGCCATATGCGCCACCGAGATTGCATGTAGTCGAGGTCCTAAACAAGAAAAAACAGTGTCTCTACCTCCTCTTCTATGACTATGCTGCCTGTTCTGCCTTGCCGATTTATGTATGCTACTGTCGCGGAGTTGTCCAATAGCCCCCCACAGCGCTCGGCCTGTCACTGTAGCACCAGACATCTGAAGCACAAGCAATACTGCTCAGAGCTCTAGATAGCTGATTGACCATCTGCTCTCACCTCCGGTCCAAGTGCATTGAGCGTAGAGATCTCCGTCATGCGCACCGCGAGACTTGCGGCTGTGACCAAGTGAATCCACTCCAGTTGCTCTTGAGGAATGCCCGATTTCTAAGATTCCATAACCAGCCCCCCACCGAAGTGCCTGTCAGAACCAGGAGGGGCAAGACAGACATCTGTTTAGCAAGTCGGACTGGTGCGAGAACCAGTAAAGCAGCGCCTCATAAGAGATTTGGCCTATGGCACTACCTCCAGGGTCGCCGTCTTCATCCACCTTACCCGCGGGTAACTCCATTCTGAGGGCGCAGAAGCAGACTTGAACTGATGCACCAGGTGTCGAAAGACTTGAACTTGACAGCCCAGTAGATACACCACTCCTCTTTAAGTGCTGAAACGCTCCCCCCCCCCCAGATATTCGATGTCCTGGGACGCCTCCAAATGACTCCTGGCCATATTGACTACCCAACCGAGACTTTGCCGGAACTACACCACTTTGTCTGTGACCTGCGACTTCGCTCGACTCAGACAAGATAGGGATGAACTAGAATGCCTTCCCTTTGGGGCGCTGCTGCTACCACTACCATCATCCTGGTAAACGTGCCCAGCGCCATCATCAGACTGAAGGGCAATGCTTAGTACTGATAGACCCCAGGAAACGCAAATCCCTGGAACTTTTGATGATCCGCTCAGCTTGGAACCTGTAACCACGGTTCTATGAGATTGCGGGAAGTCAAGAATCCTATGTGGAAACCCTCCAGAATGACAGACCACAAGGTTTCCCACTGGAACTGCCTAATCAAAAGCCACAAATCACTCTTTTAGTCCAAAGTGGATGAAGGAATCCGTTTTACTTTGGTCTCACAAAACAAACTGCGAATGACCAATGCTTTAATCTGATAGCAGCCCCGGCACCACCGCTACCAACTGCCATAGTAAATCCAACGACTGACACACCGCCAGCGTCAGGGGGAAGGCAGAGCTCTTGAACTCCATACATGCACTTGTAAACCTCTTGCTGTATTCAGTGCTTCTCTGTATTGGTGAGGCAACACATATAATCCAATCCCAAGCAAGGGATCACACAGATTTAAATTCAAAGTGCCATTATCTATGAGACAGGGGAAGGGAGACCTATTATATATTCAGCGCAAAATTTAATTGCTGCAGATCTGCATTCCAATGATATGCAGACCCCTTCGACAGCTCCATACAAAAGAGAAAAAAGGAGCAGATAAACATCATCAAGTCCTGTCTCTAGGAGGTGACTTCTCCATTGTATTTACACCGTAGCTAACTCCTCAAATGTTAAATCATTTCTAATTACAGAGCACAAAAAACAATGCTCCAAGGGATCACATCATCCCTGTGCTTGCAGGGCAGACAAAATTGAGTGCTAAATACGACATAAATTAACAAAGTCTACAAATCAAACAAAAGTAAAATAATACATATATTAAAGTGGTACTTTCTGTGTTCTTGCCGCCTAAAACTGTGTCATCACCCCTGTTGTGAGCTGCTTCTGCAGGCCCGCCATGCAGCTTGCAAGCACAGGAAAATGACCATTTGGAAGACGGGCCCTGCCTCGGTGCCAAAACTTACGAGGCTGTCAAGGAGGGAGTCCCGGCCTGTGGCAAAGCCTCGCCGCCATCCCCCCGCACCCACCAAAATCCAATCCGACTGAAGGCAGTCCCTTACCGGCGTGGTTCCCCGCTCTAGCCCCAGCAGCATTGCTCAGCCCGAAAGCGAGCCGACATCTGCAGAGCGAGCAAGCCTCTGTGAAGCGCCCCCACTGCTGCCTCATGGAGACCCAGATCCAGAGGAAACCTGGGCGTATGATCTGCAGAGCTCTCCTCCGTACAGTCCTGGAGGAGAGAGCTGCTAGGGAGACTGGTCCGGTGCAGTAGAAAGGAGAGAAGAACAGGCTGAGAAATGACTCCAGCCCTGCACTAACCCCCCCCCCTTTTTTTTTTTTTAGAGACACAGCTACCATCAATAAATGGATGAAATTATAGGGATCCAAAAGAAACTCTAAATACTACACTAACTACTCCTTATCTATTCCAAAAGTGAGCCCAGCACCTAGGCTCACTACGTCCTCTCGCTGCATGGAGACTGGACACACTGGGGCTGATGGGAGATACCAACAGGCTATATCCAGTGATGTCACGAATTTCGCATGCCTAGTCTCCAAGCTGCAGGAGGAGGTACACAACCCAGAGGTGGAGGACTAAACTGTAGGAACGATAAGGAACATACCTTAGCAATCTAAAGATGGAAACCATTAATAACTAGCATAATTTAAATAAAAATACATAAACTCTAAATATATGTCTTTCCGAAAATCTGTGTCTTTGTCACAAGGTTATCCAGCGAATGAATGGTGGAACTGCATCATGAAGAACAGGCATTACGCAGTGAAAGTGGGAAATAAAGCTACATCCAACCCCTGATTGAAACGCACACATACACTCTCTCTCTTTCCTAATAAGGTCTTCAATTACTTTCAGGGCACCAGGGCTAGCCTTCAGAACCACGGACAGCGATAGGCAAACTGCCTGCCTTAATTCATCCTGCAACCTGATTATCGGCGAAAGCTTTAAATGCAAGTAGTGCGTATTAATCTCAGTTTGTTAATGCCACGAGTCATGTGCACGTCGATAGAAATCCAAATTAAGTATTTGCCACACGCGAGAGGCTTGGAGGGCTACAAGTTAACACAAGATATGTACAAGTGCACCTCCTAGGGTCACACTCCCTCCTTTCATGACCTTGTGTAGAATACTTAACTCTCTCGCTGCCAGCTTTGCTTTGTAAGATTTTGAGCAGGAAACCTCATAAAACACATGAATTATCCTATGTGCTAGCTCTGTTTGCAATAGCAAACCAGAAATCAAGCACGTTACTAGGCTGTGTGAAGTGACTGTGTTCAAACTAACTAGTTCTGCCCACATTAGGTAAAAAGGAGTTAAAATGCAGAAAGCATATCAAAAACATTTTATTCTACAGAACAGGTTAACAAAGTTCTATCAAGTAAGGTATCTAGCCTCCCATGTCTGCTGCTGTATAATCCTCTTGGGTTGAAATTACTTCCTGAATATTGTAGTTGTTGTTATTGTTACAATAAGTGTCATTGAGCTGGTGTTGACTCATGGCCTCCTGCTGAATATCCTCCAATAATTACAGCTGCACGCGTTCCCCAGTAGCCCAGATGACCTTGGAAGAAAAAGGTGATTAACACTATCGAAAAGTGTTAGAAAAACTTTTCATTTACTTTGGGTTCTGCTTTCAGATTAAATGTGGCAGGATGGAATATTGCTTATTTAACCCGGACGGTTTAAGTGTCAGCTGAAGACAGTTTTCATCACATTCCAATGAATTTTTTAAAAGTCTTATGAGCAATGCAGGTGCTTTTGAATTTCCGGCTCTTGACTCAACTCAATTTTCTTTAGAGCAATGTGCCAAGTACAGAAAAATGCTGCTCTCTCTTAAAATCCTCTCTCCTTTGATAAAGTCACAGGCCTGTGCATCAATGTTCTTTAATTACTCATTTAAATGAATTTTAAAAATTATTTTTTAAATTTAAATTATACAGATCTTCTGCACAGTGAAACTAGAATCCGAAGACCAGCACTAATGTTTCTCAAGCCAGTCCTGGTGTGCTCCACGGCTGACATACCCCATAGTCACAATGAATATGCATGAAACAGATTTGTATGTAAATACCCATATTGAAAATGCGTGAGATGTATCTTGAAAACCAAACTATGGGGTATGCCAGGACCAATCTGAAAAATACTGGTGTAATTCAGGGGTTCTCAACCCAATTTTCAGGAAACACCTAGCTAGTAAGATTTGCATTCAGTGGTCCAATGTTTGCAAATCTCTCTCATGCATATTCATTGTGGCTATCCTGACTGGCTAGGTGTGTCTCAAGACCTGGGTTGAGGAACGTTGGTATAATGCAAGAATTCTCAAGTCACTTCTCAGGACACCCTCAGCCAGTCTGCTTTTCATGGTAGCCCCACTGAATATGCATGAGATTAGATCTGCATAGAATGTAGGCAGTGCATGTAAATTTCTCATGTATATTCATTATGGCTACCCTAAAAACCCAACTGATTGGAGATGTCCTAAAGACTGGGTTGAGCCCCACTGGAATATGAAATTATTATTCAGAGTCGATCAGTCAGCAATGCAAGAAATAGAATATGTATGAGGGGGAGTGGATAACTGGTGTTTAAGAGCCTTCATAGACTCTATAAATTGTGCCTCCAGAAAGCGAAAGCAGAAAAAGAGAAAGAATGGTGAATAATGTAATCATGCCCCTCTCTGCCCCCGTCTCCTTTAACAGATTTGTGAAATAACTTCAACCAGCACTTTATTAACAGTTCACCTGCTCCTGGATTTCACCTCTATAATGAGAGTTAGCAGATAAGATGGATTACATTTCTCCCTCTTGCTTCCGTTCTAAACCACTTATTACCACTTCCAGTCAGTCACAGAGATTTTGCCTTCCCAAGCTCATCATCCATTCCATAATTGGTGGTGGAAAAGGTAGAAGACAGAAGACTAACATTTGCATATTGTAAAGACCAGCATCCTGCTGAAAATAATGTATTGAGAAAGGAGAAAAACCCATTTGGTCAGCGTATTGCAGAAAAGAATCTGAAGAGGCGAGATTCTATTCCATCATCTTCCAAAAATACACTAGTGTAAGAAAAACTCTGACTCATATTGCGCAGAAATTCTTAATTTTCACTTTTGCTGCAGTAATCGTGCTTTTATTATTATTAAACATGTGTTAAGCACTACTAGGCATATGCAGCACTATATAAACACAGATAAAGACAGTCCCTACTCGTTACAGCTTACAATCTAAACAAGACAAAGTTAGAAAGTGGAGAGATTTGATGGATTACCATTAAAGAAGGTTTAAACAGCGTACTGCAGAGTCCTCAGGGCACACTCAGTCATTTGGTTTTTCAGGATATCCACAGTGAATAAGTAAGACAGAGATTTACATGCACTGCCTGCTTTGTGTACACAGAGATTGTGAATATCCTGAAAGTCCAACTGGCTGAATGGATCCCAAAGATTGGCTTAAGAAACACCGGCGCAGCGACTGCATTGCACCATTGATGCTTTGTTTTTTTTCTGGACTGGCAGTCGCCTCCTGCTTTGTTGGATTTGAACTGGGGCTGGAATCTGGCACCATGAACCGCACAGGAACCAGCTTTTCCAAGGCAAATGGCAGTGCTGAGCTCTAGTGAAGGAGTTTGGTCTAGCACTCTGAGCTGGCATGTATGCTTATAGGTAATTAATTCCATAAACTACCTTGTCTTGAAGTTAAGATGTTTGCTAATGGCAGTATCTCTACCTTTCATTTCTAGGAAACATTTATGTGGCAGCATACAGTCGGGTATTATTTCACTTGGCCTCCAAATTTAAATTCCAGAGGAAGAGCTTTGCAGCACACTAGGAAGGCAGCAAGTGCCCTACAGGTTGATGGCAGATCAGGGGCAGAGTTCCAATCAGCTAAATGAGTCTTACGTTCCACCTTAATGAAGAAATGGCAAATGCCAGGTGGATTGAGCGCACACTCTGCTACCTGTAGGAGATTATAGATATCAAATATGCTAAGGCAGGGGATCATAACCACAATGAATATGCATGAGATAAGATTTGCATACAATGGAGCAGTGCATTCAAATCTCTCGCATCCGTACTCATGGTTATCCTGAAAACTTAACTGGCTAGATGTGTCCCAACGGCTGGGCAAAGAAGGTCTAGTGGTTCTGGTTCATCATGTCTTACTAGATGTGCATCAAGGATCCAGCCAAAAATTCACCCATCCTAAAATCTGTACCATTGTTTAGATAGGAAGTGTTTCTATTGTTCACAGACACAGCTAGAGCCACTCAAAAGAGCTGCATGCATGGCGATACTGCCAGTGTCAGATCTGAGAAAAAACCCCCAAAAAACATTCATAAATGCAGTCCAAGTTTCAAAGCTAGATCATAGCAAATTTTAGGTTCCACCAGCACTGCTCCGCTTTACAGCGAATCTACTTTATTTCACAGCAGGGCTTCATCCCCCGACACACCTGGATAAACCATCTGCACATTAGTCTGGCTGGACAGCAGCTATTTTTTAAAATGTGTTCCAGGCACCCCTACAGAAAACCCATTCTATTTGTCTTGGTTAATGGATTGTTTGGTTCATTACAGCACAATACCTATGCTGTAAATTTTGGTCATTGATAGAGTGTTAAATTTAAAGAGTGAGAGGGAGGTAGGTTTCCAGAATCTCTCTTAATATTATTCATCTTTACTGAGACTTCCCTATGACAAAGCATATTATCTGCTAAATTCATACAGAGAGAAAGACAGACCAATTGAAAGTATCATACGGTCTTAATCTTTATATGTGCGCCTGCCACTGAGAAACCCCTAAGCATTCTGCATAATAAAATGCTCCAGTCATCCTATTATACTTCCAGATAAGGAATGCCTACATCCTGAACACATCACAGCAGTAAAAGGAATCATCCCATCTGTTACAGCAAAACATTCACTATTCTACTTGAATGTGAATATTGTAAGCCACCTTGGAAAGATGGGCTAAAATTAAAAAAAAAACAACCCACAGCCTCCAAACATTGTCTTCTTTACCTCTGTGAGATAGAACCATATGCATAAAAAGCATGAGAACACACACAGATTGAGCCCAATCCCATAACATGCTTTGTCCGGCCCATGGACATGTCTAAATTAAAAATGGGACCCGTTTGAACCTAATTCCGCATCTGCAGGTCTGGATGTGCTGCGGATCCAGACCCAGGGAGACAGATGTGTTCAGCATGGCATGGGCAAGCGCTATTCAGCCAGCCCATGCATTATAATGGAGAAACACATCCCCGTCAAGATTAGCAGATCTGGGTAGTTTGTTCCAGGCATAAGGAGCAGCGAGGTGAAAGGAGCGGAGTCTGGAGTTAGCAATAGAAGAGAAGGGCACAGATAGAAGCAATTTACCAAAACAGCAGAGTTCTTGAGGAGGGATGTACTAGCACTACTCCTCCTCAGCATTTATACACAGCACTGTACAGTACAGACATGTAAGAGACGGTCCCTACTCAGAGCTTACAATCTAGACAAGATAAAACACACAAATACAGAAGGTGAAGGCAGGGGTGGAACAAGGGGAGAAAAGGAGGAGCTCAGATGAGTCAAGATCTGAAAGCAGCAGCAAAGAGGTGAGCTTTCAACCTGGACTTGAAGATGTAGGGAGAGATAAGAGGAGAAAGGTAGTGAGGAGCTGCAAAGTGAATGCATTTCTAGATCAGCAGGAGAATTTTGAATTGGATGCAGAAACAGATAGGGAGTCAATTAAGTGACTAGAGAAGAGGGGTAATATGAGCATGACGAGGCTGGCAGAAGATTAGCCGTGCAGCAGAGTGTTGGACAGTCTGAAGGGGAGAGAGATGACAGAGGGAGACCGGCAAGGAGCAGGTTACAATAGTCAAGATGGGAGGTGACTAAAGAGTGGATAAATGTCTTGGTAGTGTGTTCAGAAAGGAATGGGCAAATTTTGGTGATGTAGAGAAAAAAAAAAAACCCCCGGCAGGTTCTAGCTATCAGTTGGATGTGTTTGGAGAAGGAGAGAGAAGAGTCAAAGATGACCACAAGGTTGCGAGCTGAGGAGACAAGGAGGATAGAGTTATCCCACAGAGACTGAGAAAGGAGAAAAGGGGAGAGGAGGCTATAGGAGGAACAATAAGAAAGATCAGTTTTGGCCATGTTAAATTTCAAGTGGCGGTGAGACATCCAAGCAATGATGTCTGAAAGGACGGCAGAGATCCGGGCCTGTACTGCTGGAGAGATTTCAGGTGTAGAGAGGTAGATCTGGGAGTCATCAGCATAAAGAGGGGATCAAAAGCCATGAGAAGAGATGAGTGCCCCAAGGGACTGGGTATAAAGAGAGAAAAGGAGTGGGCCCAAGACAGACCTTGGGGTACATCAACTGAGAGCATGTTAGCAGTAGAGGAGGATCTACCAGAACAAACACTGAAAACACTCTTCATGCCCTGAAAAATGCTAGGTAATCCCAGTGCACCCAACTATGGTATACGAGAATGTAAATATGAACATGTATAGCAGGACATACCTTGCATCAAATGGTACGTGGCATTAAGAACCAGCCCCATTGATTCCTGCCCTGGTCATCGCTACAAACACGCTATCAACTGCTAGGGATGGACCCTTACCAAGTGCACAAAACCCATAACTAACATTGCAGTTCCCCAAAGGATGCATAATATTGCTGAGCAACAAATGTATGCCCTTTTCATGTCTATGATCTATAAGTGCACTCATTCTGCTGCTCCATGCTATCATTCCCCTTTTCTCTCTCCCTACACCCTCCCCAGGAATTCCGCTCTTCTGTCAGATTGCTTCTATCTGTGCCCTTCCCTTCTACTGCCAAATCCAGATTTTGCTCCCTTCACCTTGCTGCTCCTTATGCCTGGAACAAACTACCCGAGTCTGTACATCAGACTTCCTCTCTGGCCCCTCTCAAATCCAGGCTGAGTGCTCACCTCTTCATTGCCGCAGCTGGATCTGATCCGCCTAAGCTCCCTTGTGTTTTACTGACCATTCCCCCTGGATATATCCTGTCCACAGCTGCTGTGTTGTCTGTCTTGACTAGATTGTAAGCTCCGCTGAGCAGAGACCACCTTTTGTGTGTGTCTATGCAGTGTTGCATATGCCTTGTAGTGCTATACAAACGATCAATAGTAGTGGTGGTGGTGGTGGTAGTAGTAGTAGGGCCATCTGGCTATGGCATCTGATTCACCCTTATCTGGCGTATGTCACTCTGTATACATCTGCTATCTGTGGGGCAACCCTGTCTGCCTTCCCACAGTCAGTTTTGTGGCACTGTTCCCCTGGTCAGGGCTGTGGGCATGGTAGGAGAGATCCCTGTGACATCACACCAAGTAGCCAGTCTCCAAATATATCTCCACTCTCGCAGCTCTCATTGATCCTGGACTGGGTAGGGATGTAGCCCTTATGGAATAGTCTGGGTAATGTTGGCACATCAGTAATGTCTCCCAGTGTCTGCCACAGCAGATGTAGGGCTGCCCAATCATACTGCCAACGATATCTGATCTTAGAGTATCCTATAAAAATAATCCAAAAAGAATTTGCATAGGTTCCCTATGGCTAAATGTCAAAACATATCCCAGTTAATAAGGGACCCTCAGAATAGGAGCATTCAGCAGTGCAAACAGCACTAATACATGCTCAACAGCAATACCATTGGTCTCACAGAATGTGCATTATGGACATGCATTAGTGTTGTCTTCATTGTTGAAAAGTTCTTATTCTGAGGTTCCCTTATTGACAGGGATATGTTTTTGACATTTAGCTACAGTAAACCCTCTCCGATTTTGATTGCCTGATCATACTAGCATCTGGTGAGGCTGCGGTCATCCATATGGTCCAGGTACTGGCCAGGCTTTTATGAATTGCCCCCCCCCCCTGAATTGTAGATGAGCACACCTGATCCACTGTGCACCTCTCAAACAATATACACACACTCTCACTTTCTGACAAAAACATATTTCTGCCAAATACACAGCAGCTATGACAGAACATAATAGCATGGGGTACCAGGGCTAAAAATATGAGCTCTGCTTCTCACCCAAACAAGAATCCTTTCCCTGCTCACGCCCATACTATCCCTACATCAGCAGTCCCATTTTTCAGGACATGGGAATTGTTAGGGTCCACTAGATCGGCTCCTTTAGCACAAATAGCACATTTAAGCATCACCAGAATAAGACTATTGATCTTCTTAATATTTCTGTAAGGATCTTTATTAATGTGTCTATACCTGCCACCACTCCCTCGCCTCTTCTCTCTGTAACTTAGAGCTGCATCTTGTGTTTCCAGACTGCAGTCACACCAGTTTAAAACATACTTTTTACAATCATTCTTCAATACAGGATGCATTGCAGAGAAGAGCAGAATTTTTTTTAAGTCCTGGCCTTATTCCATGTTTTAGCAAGAATAACGTGGACATTTCCGGGAAACACTTAATACGTACACAGGCCTTTCCTGAATTTGCCATATGTGTGTCTCCACAGCTGACCATACCCTTGTTCTGCCCCTTCTGGGCACACTCCGAGATCCCTGTGTAAGTGTCATGGACGTGCATGACAGCAGGCTTTCAGAATACAGTCAGGGACATTTTCGGCACATAAATGTCCCCACCACACATACAAACCCCTTATTCGTGTTCTGGAATGACCCCCATTGTGTTTAAAATTTTGGTGAAACCCCCCCCCCCCCAAAAAAAAAACTCATCACTAGAAATCAGTGACCTCATTCATTTTGCAACAGGGTATCTTGAAAACATCCAGACCACCTGATAAAATATTCAAAACAAAATGTAAGTAAGAGAAACCATTTAGGTACTGACACCCCAACCAAAGTCATCACATTTTGGCTTGTATTTTACACAGATATGCTTAGCCTCTTGACAGTCCTTACTGGGTACTGGTTTGAGGTTTTGGTGGTAGCAATCAGTTTATGGAGTTTTTTTGTTGGGCGATTCTAAATTGATTCTTATTGGCCCTTGTGGATGGAGATAGAGTGAGAGAGGTGCTAGGTATAAATTTATAAAAATAATCTCACCATCTCACTGATCCATGAGAGTAGAGTTACTGGAGAACAATGGGAGGAAGGCAAAAAAGTAATATTCCAGCAGCAGTCATGCAGTTTGGATGGGATATCTCCTTGGCAGACTGCATGACCCTATATTTTTTTCCAACATTATCAACTAGGTTGCTTTGGATATTCACAATATACTAAAAGATTTTGGTTGACACCCATGAAGCCCAGTTTTGTCTTGTTATCCAGGTTAGACGAGGGACATCCGAGTCAAAATGTGTACAGAATTTTATGTCAATTTTCTTTTATTAGGCATACTCCTTATCTAATAACATTACTATGTATATTATGATATGATACAGTGACAAACTATTAATCAGTAACAAATGATATAGGCAAAAGGCATGACTATGTATTTTACCCCCCTTCCCCTTTCAATATTTCCCCCTCCTCCACTCCCTTTCCCCCCTATACCCCCCTTACCTACCCTACGATGTGCCTCTACCCTCTTCCCCTACCCCATACCCCCTCCCCGGCATGTGTGGATTCTTACACGCCGCACAGGGGTCCATTCACTTCTTCTATTCAGCTATACCTCAGCTACCATCCCACAATCCAACTCTTCGCTCCATCTTTCCCCTCCCCCCAAACCTCTCTACTCTATGATAGTCTTCCTTCCACCCCTCCATCCTACCCACCACCCCTCTTCTACATCCCCATTGCTAGTGGTCCATGTACTTCCGAGATCATTTATAATCAGATCTCTACCTTAATGTATTGAGTATCCTGCTCCTCTCCTGCACAGAGAGGGTCTGTACAAAGGGTCCCCATTCAATCAGGAATCTTTCCCCCAATTTGTAATTTCCTCATATTCCAACCCTCTCTACCAACATTAAATCATATTTCCTGTCTCCAATCAGCCAACCGGGATCCACTCCTCGATAACCATCCCTTAAGAATAAGATGCCGCGCAACCAACCACAAATGTGTACAGAATTTTAATCAAAGGCTTGCTCAACAGAGTGCCTTGGTAAAATATCTATATGACCACAGGAAAAATGTATATTAGGCAGCATGCAGACAGGAAGATCCATTCTGTATAAAACAAAAAAAAAAACCCAAACACTTACAAAAGTAGGGCACCATATCCTTGAGCTTGTGATATGTAAGCAGCGGCACCTACACGTGGTGATTTTTGATACTTAATGTAAGTGGCAGATGTTTTTGCATTGCTAAAGAGACCCAGCAAAGACGCCATCCTCCAAAACTCAAAAGATTTGCCCATTCAAAGTGGTTTTCAATGCCTTGAGAGGCTTTATTTTATGAAGGACTTTCATATATTACATAGTTATTGCGCCCCTATGTTCCTGGACTATCCATTGGGTTTTCATTGGTAGATTGTCAGGCCTTTTTTCCACGCAGTTAAAGTTTAGCGTTGTTGCTGTTGTCACAGAAATGTGATCCTCCACCACCAACACTGTCCCATTCTTCTGCTGCAACAGTTTGAATGGCACAATAAGAAAACAGAATGGTTTAAAATCCAAAGGTGTATGACACGTTTGCATACTTTCCCCCTACCTGTTTAATTTATATACAGAACAAATCATCAGAGAAGGATTGTATAAAGGCAAGAGAGGTGTGAAGATTCGTGAAAGACTCAACCACCTTCGCTCTGCTGATGATACCACATTACTGGTTGAAAGTGAAGACAATCTGAAACATTTGCTTCTCAAGATCAAGGAACATAGTCTTAAAATGGGCCTGCACCTTAATGTAAAGAAGACAAAGATCATGACAACTAGCAAAAATCAGTAAGTTCATCGTTGGAGAAGAAATTGAAATAGTTGATCCAAGTAGATTAAAATTGTCCACTATCAACAAAGAAGCAACAAGCAGTCAAGAAATCAGATGACGCATTGCTCTTGGCAGAATGGCTATGAAGGACCAAGACAAGATTCTCAAGAGCAGAGATGTGTCTCTCCATACAAAGATTCGACTTGTTAAAGCCATGGTATTTTCAATAACATCATATGGATGCAAATGCTGGACGGTGAAAAAGAGACAGGAAGAAAATCGAATGCTTTGAATTATGGTGCTGGCAACAAATACTGTGTATACAATGGACTGCCCAAAGAACAAACGAGTCAGTACTAGAGGAGATCAAAACTAAGCTTTCTTTAGAAACTCAGATGACAAGATTTTGACTTTCATACTTTGGACACATCATGCAAAGAGAAAGATCATTAGAAAAAGACATCATGCTTGGCAGAAGGTCAAAGCAAAAGAGGAAGGCCAGCAATGAAATGGATTGATACAAAAAACAGCAGCTTCGGGTGCCAGTCTGTCAATGAGCTTCCTGACTAAAGAAAATTTAGAACAACTATCCAGAGGGTCGCCAAGAGTTGACACCGACTCGACGGCACATAACAGCAACAACATGTCCCTGGATGCTCTTAGTCCCCTCGTCAATTCGTTTTGGTTCTCTCAAGTAGGCCGAGGTTGCAATATAGGGAGGAGTAGCCTAGTGGTTGGGGCAAGGTACTTCAGGCCAGAAGGTCAGGGGTTCAAATCCCACTAAGGACAGCAACCTTGGGCCGGAAGGACTGGGGTTTCTAGTCCCACAGATGCTCCTTGTGGTCTTGGGCAAGCCACTTAACCCTCCATTGCCCATGTTCCCTGTAAGTATTAGTGTATGTGTCTCATATCCCCATGTGTTAAATGTATCCCCCAATTGTGTTGTGACCGCTTTGATTGAAGGATAAGGCGGTATACAAAACTGTCTAAATAAATAAATAAATAAATGTTCAAGATTGTGAGCCTTTGCAATACTTTGCCTTTAGATTTAAAGCTGGAATAGAATTTGCTGAGATTTAGGGACAAAGACACAGAACTTGGCCATTTAACACTGCTTTTGTTGAGTAGTATTAATGGGGAATTTTGCCAAATGCCTTTTTGTACAAATAAAGATGGAGTGTTTTTTTATGGGTTTATATTTATGAGGGATGGCTTTATAATTGGCTGGGCATTTTGGGGTAATTTTATAAGGGGGTGCCCACATCGCTGGTATTCTAGTAATTCACACACGTGTGACTGCATATATGCATAAATGGCATCATATAAAATACTAAATCGGCATAAAAGCATGCATTTTCATGTAAAAGTGTGCACTTTGCTATTAGGTGCTGACGGGGTTGTGGTCTGGATGGAGCACAGGCGGTCTGCACATAAATATGAAGATTGAAAAATATCTTCATCTATGCATGTATGTTAGTATCTAGCCATGAACATTGCCACCTCCTCAAGAGAAGGGGTAAGTGATCCTGCCTATGTCATAGAAGCATTTTTATAAAATATTAGGGTAACCTGTAAAAGACAAAGAGGTGCCTATTAATCTTCATAAGCAGCACCTATCGTACCCCCATCATAATACTTACCCTCCTTGAGGAAGAATTCTTTATAAGGAGTCTTGCAAAAATACACGTCATTAATGCATGCAAGTAAGCTATTTTCAAGGACTTGCATGCACGTTTTAGATAAGTCGCTATTTTGAAAGCATGCAAGCATGTACTTTCCACATTGGCATGTACAAGGGCAGAGTTTGGGAAGAGCATAGGCATAGCATAAATTTACAGCCAAAAGTTATAAAATACTATCATTTATGCAAGTTTTGGAAAAAAATGTAGATGCGGGCATTTACAGTCAACCCTAGAACAGGCACCAAAGAGCCCACGGTTAGATTTTTATATCATTTATGTCCCTACTATATGAGGTAAAGTATACATGTACTCCAGTTTATAGAGCAGGCCTCAAATAAAGCGTGTTAGCTCCATGGGAGTTTAGAAAATTACCCTTTTTATGTCTATTTGGATAGAGATGCGCCTTGTCTGAAACGTGTATGAAGGAGTGTGTAATTAAATGCTGGTAAATAAACAAACAAGCTAAATTCCTTCCCTCAAGCTCCATTCCCGAGTCTTGAACTAAGGAGAAGTTAGCTTGCAGTTATCTGAGACTCAAAGTGTAAAATGGCAACAGGCAGATCTGCAGGGAAAATGTGAGCATTATTGTTCTACAGTACATGTACATCCAGAAACATCACCTAAACCATGCCCAGGACATACCCCCTTGAAATCTGTGCATGCTGCTCGCACCTCTTCTAAAATTGCCACAAAGGTGTGTGCTGATTTCCACATTTAAATCAGCTTTTTACACATGTGAATGGCACCTAATTCATCTAAAATCACAGTCTTAGTCTCCAAAAATAAAAGTAACTTGCTTAAGCAAATCAAAAGGCCCTTAAATAAAATCACTGGAGAATTATAAAATCAATATTAAAAGTGTCTCAGGGTGTAATGCACAGGATATGAACCGCAGGAAGGTCAGGAAAAAAAACCAAACAAAAAAAACAAACACACACACAAGCATTCCCAGACAAGGCTCCTGTGTTCTCTGCAGCTGAAAACCTGGTAAAACATGTGCTAGTTGATCAGAAAAAAAACAAACATTGTACATTATGGCAGTCATTTTTAATAAAAAAAAATATACCTAAATCTGAATGTGTGAAGGATAAACACACAGCAGGGGGGGGGGGGGTGTCTCCTTTCACTAATCAAAAAGCGGATAGAGACCATAGTTTAGTGCATTTGCTCTTAGGCAATATGACCACATTCAGAATGGACACATCCCGAGCTTTGTCTTATGTTTCTTTGCTGCAGTACCATAACACTTCACTCTATTGGTTCTTCTATTGTTCAGACAGTATTTATGTGTTAACCCATCCTTGCCATGGATGGCTTAGTACATCCTTTCCTGTGAGAAAAAAAAAATAATATTATATATATATATATATACACACACCAAAAGCTAAAAGCAGAATGCCACATGTCCTTCTGCCCCATATAAGGGGGTTAATTTCCTAACAGGACACCTATGTGACAAATCCAAAGAGCCTCCTATTTTCAGGCTAGGTGCCAGAGTGACCTTAGAAAAGGACTCTAGCTCCAGTAACATGCTTGCTCTGAAGAAGGTGGAAATGTGTGCCACCATTCAGTGCATGTACATACACACGCATGTGTTTGATCAAACATCCATCTGCATCACAACCTGCCCAGCCTATACCTCTGGGAACACCTACACACAGACTGTGCAAAGGGAAGCCCACACTTTCCACATGTGAACTTTGCAATTCTATGCAAGCCTTTTCTGTATGTAAAGCACCTATGGCATGCAAAAAACCTTCATAAAATTACTCCCAAAATGTATATTTTCTCTCCCACAGCAAGTACAATAAGTTAAGGTGCACTTCATCATCTGCACTATGCTCTTACACAACGCATAAGATTCTTTAGCAGCATTCATAAAAACCAAAATGTAGCAGGACATACTACGTCGTCACCAATAGAATGAGCAGACGCTAGGTGGCACAACAAAGGTCAACCCCAAGACTCCTGTGCAGGGTGCTGGGATTCTGCTTTTCTAGGTACTTCTCTTAATGGCCCACATTCAGGTGTCATGGAATGGATGCCTTGACAATTAATTATAACCTAGATGGGCTGGTAGAAATATCCGAGTATCTCATTAGACAATGCAGAAAAGAGCACACCACATGTGCTATTCACAGAACAGCTTCCTTCAGAGCAAAATAAAAAAAAAAAAATAAAGTCTTTGCAAATCAGCACATCATTCTGACTGCCACTGAAGTGGGAATTAAGCATCCACTCACCCTGGGGTAGGCCGCAGAGCAACTGTGACCACCCACCTTTAAATGGAAAGCATAAGAGCATAGGAGAATTCAGAAGCATCTCTCTTCTGGAAGAAAAAAAAATAAGCTGTACTCTATAAGCAGTTGAGAAGGAACTGTGAAGTTAAACTAGAAAAGGAAAATGTCAAAAGAACAATGCGAGGAGGAATTAGTGTGGTACTAAAAAGACAGTGTGTAGGATAAAGATATATTAGGCAAAGGAAAAATAAAACTGCAATGGAAACCTGGAGATAAACGAGACATGGAAGCGAGATGAGAATTAATGATATCAAGGTGGTAGTCTGATAGAAAAAGCACAAGATAAATGTAAAAAAACTGAACTAATCAATACCACAATTTGTAAGATGAGATGGGCAAGAAGTCTATCAATGGAAATAGAGCAAAATTAAATGCCTGGCTCCTTTCAAAAGGTGGGGGAAGGAGAGGGCAAGACGGGGCTACTCTCTAGCATCTCCAGCTTGTGTCTTTGCAAGTCTTCTGTACGTCGAGCTGCCAAGAAAGCAGAGTCTTCAAAGGCCAATATTCTGGGAAGGGATGGAGTACCTCTTGAGGCAGTAGCATTGCTCCTTCGCAGATTAACACAAATAATGGGCTGCCCAACCCTGGCTCCGCTGAGAGGCTCACCTTCCTATACTGCAATTTCTTAGCAAGTGAAAGTCTTTTGCAGACTTCTGAGGACAACGTTAATGGTGCCATTTCAGCTGCTATGCCCAGCTCTCACTATATGATATTACGAGATTCCTCTTCTGAGGATGCCCACGGCAGAAGGTTATCACTTAGTAAATGTTTCCAATCAAGAAATGCAGAAGCTTTGAAAAGACATTTTTGCTCAGCAAATATCTTTAACTTTGTGCTATTTGCATTAAAATTCTGGGTTCCTTAAAATCAGCAGTGCCTGGAATATTTTGCAAGAAGCTCAAATGCGTCATGTCAGAACAAAGTGGGGTGGAGAATTTAGAGGCTAAACCAGGAGTCAAGGAGTGAATGGAGAAATAAAAGTCCCCCTAAGAAGCTTTAGGTCCCCATTCTGATACCATTATTTTATTTATTTCCTAAAACGTACTATGCTGCCAATCGAGCGAGGCCCATCTAGGAGATTTACAAAGCTAAAATGTAAAACCATTGAAACAAAGGACGAGGTGTCAAAGGAGGATGTACGTGCATGAGCACCGCATTGTTTCCTCGTTTTAGTGACCTGGTAATTTGCTTACCAGTTCTCCACGAGGGGGGAAGGGGAAAGGAAACCCCAGCAATGGGACCTCTGGGCAGAGTCGGCCTCTGTAGAAAAGCCAGGCAACTCTCCAGGACTGCAATATCTTTGCCAAGCTAGGGAAGACTGAGGCTTTGGCCAGAGCAGCAGAGTTCCTGCAGATCAGAAGGAATGTCTCTTAGCTCCAAAGGTCTAGCAGGATGCTGCAATCTAGAAGTTTCTTTCTTGATAGTGTGGCTGCAGATTTGGCGAGCGCTGGAACCTGGGAAATGATCTGCGGTACGGAGGGACAGCTCATCGCAAGCATAGAATGAGATAGCATAAAAAAGATCTCTGTTCCAGGAAGGGATCACGGCTTTCTAATACAGGGTCACGAGTGTTTGGATTCCCTTTGGGATGCTTTAAAAGATCTTGAGACTTCCCTAATGTCAATGGTAGGGAAAGAAGAAGAAGAAGAAGAAAAAAAAAAAGGTGGATATGATTTATACTGAGTTCTATTTATCATTTGTATAGTGCTATAAGGCCTACCATCTCTGTGCATGTACAAGAGAGTCCCTGCTCATCAGAGCTTACATTCTAATTAAGATAGACCACATGACTACAACTGAGGACAAAGGGCAATGGCAAGATACAGAGAGGTGGTAAGCAGGAGAATAAGGAGATCAGGATCCAAATGCAGCCTCGAAGAGTTGGGTTTTATGTCTGGATTTGAACAGGGCCAGAGAAGGAGTCTGGTGGACTAACTCAGGTAGTTTGTTCGAGGTATCTGGAGCAGCGAGATGGAATGAACAATGTCTGGAGTTGGTAGCAGCAGAGAAGGGCACAGATAAAAAGAATCTGCCAGAGGAGTGGAGTTCCCGAGGAGGAATGTGAGGAGTGATAAGAGAAAAAGGTAGTGGCAGGTCAGCGACCCCTTGGGCACAGGCCTCATAATTGGGCAGCCAGAAGGGGAAGGGCCTGAGATAGGAGGGAGGCAGGGAGTAAAGAGATGGGCTGGTGTTAAAAGGAAGGGAACAGGGGCACCCCTTTCTTTTCCGCTGGGCAGTGGGATTGGTAGAGGTGAGGCACTTGTCACAGCAGGCAGGCAAGACCTCACTGAGAGAAAAAGGGGGGGGGGGTACCATTGAAGAGGGGGAACCTGGATACCAAAGGAGGGTTAGCAAGGGCCCAGTAACAGCAGAGCCAGGTACCAAAGGGCCAGGAGTGCCTGGCCTCGGTTACCAGGAGCAGAGGGCAGAACGGGCTACCTGGGCACTGACATGGAGCGGTTGGGCCTGGGAAGGGGCGGGGCACTGGCCACAGGGCGGGTCAGGGCCACCAACCAGACAACAGAAACTTTGGTACCCCCTTACATTAACTCCAGTTCATATTGTGCTGAATATGCACATATTGTTTGCTGGATGTTTAAGGGATTTTAATGGATGTTAATGTTGTAAAGGGTGATGTTTGTAAGATTTGGGATTTTAAGGATTAATTGTGCAATAATTTGTACCCGCATGCTATGGCCATCAAGATCCACCAATAAAAGCGGTTTGTTCAAACAAAGAATCAGGCCTGTTTTGTTTCATGTGGGAAGGGGGAAGGGGAAGGGGGGTGTAAGGGGAGCCTGAAGCCAGTCCGGCATGCCGCTAGTTATGAGGAGCTGCAGAATGAATACACTTATACAAGTCAGAAGTTTGAATTGAATGCGGAAAACAGATAGCCAGTAAAGAGGGGTTATGAGAGCCTTAGGGCGAGACTGGCAGAAGATTAGCCACGCGGAAGCATCTGCTGGATCAGTTTAAAGTTCAGGTTGGGCAAGGTAGAGACCCAACAAGCTGAAGCTAAAATGTGCAACTTTGGTTCAAGTTAGAGTGAGAGGCATTACAGTGGAGAATAGAGTATTTTGAGAAATCGATCACAGGAAAACAGTTTCAGATTCTTATATTTTCCCAGATATCCACTGATATCTTTTGTGGATATGGTATGGAAATACATGAAGGATAATCTAAGAAGTACCATCTGATCATCTCCCTCAAATTTCTCAAGCTCATTTGTCTTTACCTGGAAGAGGCAAAAGCGTTACATCCAATGGTAATGAGGAAGACCCAATGAGAGCCCATGAATTCCAGCAGCTTTTTGGAACGCTCACAGGAGGTGGTTGCCTCATTTGCTCTTGAACTTGACTGGGACACCGTTCGACTGTTATTCAGAAACATGCACAAGTCTTTTCTGGAGTTTGTATATGAGCACTTCCTGATCTTTCACTTCATACACAATTCAGGCGCTGTGGATTCTCGATCTTATAGCCTAGAGCTCAAACTCTAGGTAGTAGTTCCGTGCTAAACATTTCCTTATTGCTGCATAGTTATTTCAAAAAAGGGGGGGGGGGGATAATATTTTTCTTTTCTTTGGCCCTGGTCAGCTCAAGAGGGTTTTTTTGAAGCAAGAGAAAAACCTAAGGTTGCGTTGTGTGCTATTCCAGAGGTTGGCGTGAAACAGCTACCTTGTCTCCCCCTCTCTACTCTTTCTCTTAACTAAAACTTCAACAATATTTGATGCTTTGTATTCTCCTTATCCTTGGCCTTATTTTTTGCGCTTTAAATAATTTAGAAATTACTGCTGGTTTTCTTTATGTCCTGTTTTGTATTTTCTGCTTTCCTCTCACTCAATATTGATTTGATAAGCATTAAAAGTCAAAAACACAGCAGACTAAAATCACAGGTCTAATCTATCAAAGATTCTCCAAGAATTACCTACAAATCGAAACCAAAAGGTCTCATGAGATATCTAGTAGAACTTATACCTCTAAGGATGGATCATTATCCTTCCAAGGACGGTATAAGGAGGAGACCCAAGGGCTGCTCAGTCAGAGGGGCTTAGACTCGCTGCCACTATAACAGAATTTAAATATTACTAGAACTGCATATCTCAACCACTCAATTTTGAGCAGCCCTCTATAGGTCAAATTCACAGCTACTCTGTCCTTATGAATAGTTACAATTTAAACATTTTTCTGACCCTTAAAAGGTTTAAAATGACCATCATAACCATCTATGTCCAATCAGACAACAGTTTCTCTTCCTGCTTCATTATAGATCACTGCTGCTGTATCAGAGGTCCACCTAAATCTTTCTTTCGTGTAGGTTGATATTATGGTGCTTTTTTTGGTAAATCATCCATGCTCTGTTTTCTTTATAACCACAATCACTTAAAGAATTTAATGAGAAATGCAAACTTTATTTCATTTGTATTTATGTGAGGTCCCAGCAGGATGGGAGCAACCAAGGGATGTAGAAAAGCAATGGACAAAACTAAAAAGGGATATTTTAAAGGGCAACAAACCTTTTTATTAGGAAAAAAATAAATGTAAAAGGAAAAGGAAGCCACTACAGCTCTCAAAAGAAGTAACTGAAAAGGTGAAGAAAAAAAAAAAAAAAAAGAGGGTGGCCTTCATAAAATACAAGAGATCACAGAAGGAGAAAGACAAGTATCAATATTTGGAAAATCTTTGAGAAGCTAGGAAAGTAGTCAGGAAAGCAAAGACACATATGGAAGAAAAATTAGCCAATGCAGTAAAAAAAGGGGGGGGGGGGATGGGACAAGACATTTTCAGATATCTTAGTGAGAGGAGGAAGGGCAAAAGTGGTATTGTCAGACTCAAAAAGTGAAGGGGAGGAATATGTAGAAAATGATGAGGATAAAGCAGAATCACTTAACATATATTTATTTGTGTTCCATGTTCACAGATGAAGGGCCAGGAACAGGACCTCAGAAAACATCCACAAATAGGAATAGTATCGAAGGAGATCTTGAACGATTTTCAGAAAATTAGCTAAGCTAAAGAAGTAGACAAAGCGATGGGGCCAGATGGGATACATCCCAGAGTATTGAAGGAACTTGTGGAAGTTCTAGCAGCTCCACTGTCTGACCTTTTCAATGCTTCTTTA
Source organism: Ichthyophis bannanicus (assembly GCA_033557465.1). Taxonomy (NCBI): domain Eukaryota; kingdom Metazoa; phylum Chordata; class Amphibia; order Gymnophiona; family Ichthyophiidae; genus Ichthyophis; species Ichthyophis bannanicus. Next base: position 180,523,412 of record CM066045.1, on the reverse strand, counting down.
GAGTCGAGAGTGGTCCCAGAGGACTGGAAAAAGGCACATGTGGCCCCTTTACACAAAAGCAAAAGTAAGGATGATGTTAAGAACTACAGGATGGTAAGTCTGACCTCTGTGGTGAGTAAATTAATAGAAATGCTGCCCAAAACAGAGGATAGTGAAGTTTCTGGAGTCCTGTGAATTACATGGTTTTACTAGGGGGCAGGTCTTGTCAGACAAATCTTATTAGATTTTTGACTGGGCGACCAGAGAGTTGGACTGAAGGAGAGCCCTAGATTTCAGTAAAGCCTTTGGCACTGTTATACACAGATGACTTATAAATTTAGCATTCTAAGAAAAGACTCTAAAGTGACTAACTGGGTTAGAAGGATGTTACCGGTGGTATTTCACAGGAATCTGTTCTTGGTCTGATCATTTTTAATATTTTTATTAGTGATATTGCAGCACAGTTGTTGGGTAAGGTTTGCTGATGATATCAAAATATGCATTAGGGTAGACTTCCAGAAAGGAGTAGATAACACAAAGAGGGTTAATGAAGAATTGTACAGTATAGAGGGTGAAGTACTGCTGTCCACGAAAGAAGAGCGGGACCTGGGTGTGATTGTTTCTGATGATCTTAACGTGACTGCACAGGTAGAAAAGGTGACAGCAAAAGACAGAAGGATGCCTGGGTGCATAGGGAGAGGAATGGCCAGCAGAGAGAAGGAGGTGATAGTGCCTCTGCTAGGTATGTACTCGTATGACCTAGATTGGCCACTGTTGGAAACAGGATACTGGGCTTGATGGACCTTGGTCTGACCCAGTATGGCATATCTTATGTTCTTAAGTCTCTGGTGAGACCTCATTTGGAGTATTGTGTGCAATTCTGGAGATCACATCTTCAAAAGGAAATAAAAGAATGGAGTCTGTGCTGAGCGTAGCCAAAATGGTCAGTGGACTTCATCAGAAGGCATATGAGAACAGACTTAAAGGTGTCAATATGGATGAAAGGTGGGAGAGAGGAGATATGATGGAGATGTTTAAATACCTCCATGGCATAAATACCCAGGAAGAGAGCCTCTTTCAATTGAGAGAATGCTCTGCAATAGGATGAAGGTGAAAGGGGAGAGACTCAGGAGTAATGTGTGGAAATATTTCTATACAGAAAGAGTGGTAGATGCATGAAATAGTCTTCCAGTGGAGATAGTAGAGACCAGGACATTAGCTAAATTTGAGAAAGCATGGGACCAACACAAAGGAAAAAAAGGGATTATAGTAGTTTATATGAAAGGGCAGACTGGATAGGTCATATGGTCTTTTTCTGTCATCATCTTTCTATGTTAAAAAGGTATGACTTCACACTAACCAGTATGAGCAGACACACTACAAGATTTCTTATGTATTCATTCTTAAGCTAACAAGAATTGTCTTACTGTGTCAGACCAAAGGCCTGTGCTGTTTCCAGCAGTGGCCAATCCAGGTCACAAGTACCCAGAAGGCTCTTGAGTAGATCTTATTCCCTATTGTGCATACCCAGAGATAAATTGTGGCTTTCCTAAGCTTTTGCAATGTGTGCCTTTGAGTCAATGCTGACTCCTGGTGACCCAACAGCTCCTGGGCTTTCTTGGCAGTGTGAATGGAAAAAGATTGTCAGGCCTTTCTTCCAAGGCACTGGAGGGTTATGTGGCTTGCCCAAGGCCACAAGGAGTGCTAGTGGAAATTGAAATCTGGTCTCTTGGTTACCAAAGCACTGCTCTAACCACTAGGCTACTCCTCCACTCCTAAGTTTTACCTGGTTAGTAATACATTTATGGACTTTCCTCCAGGAATTTGGCATCTGGATTTAAAAAGGATTTAGACAACTTCATTGTGCACATCTGCTGACAACAAATGGTACAGCTTAAACTGTGTGCCGGGTGAAAAAACATCGCTTTTAACTGTACAGTAAAGCTGGCAGGAGGAAGAGGAAGCAATGCATAATAAGCAATGCTCTCTGTCTTCCCCTGCCAGTCGGAGGACCATGTACAGGGGGAATTTCTCCTTCTCCCTCTCTGTCAGAGGCTGACTTACTAGCCCTAAAATCTGCATGGGAACCTCTGAATTACCCTCTCCTCAACATTAAGGCCCTAGGAAAGTGCCTAATTTGCCTCTGCCTTAACCCTGTCCTTTGACCATTGCCTGAACACCCAGCCTGTTGGGTTCCCTGCCTGGACAGACCTGACTACACGGCAGCTTTCATTTCTGCTTGGCCTCCTAGCTGTTGCTGTTCTTTTAGCTTGTCAGGCAGACCCAGCTGTTACTTACCAAATTTTGCTATAGGAAGCCCCTTGTCTAAACAGGGCTTTATAAGCACATCTGTTAGAAAGCAGAGCATCGCAGGATCCTCATATGTGCCTAGAACTGACAGCTCACAAGTAAACAAAGTCCCTAGTGGTAGATCCATTCAATTAGCAGCTACAAGGCCTTATTGATAAAGAGGACTCACCTCCCATCACCCTATGAAATAAGGTCCATACAGTGCACAGCTCATGAAGTTCAACTCAGTTCTTCTGACCGCTTAGAAGAAGTAGTGCCAGGGAGCGGATACTATGATTTCACCAACAGCACCGCTATAGTTGTGTGCCGTGGGGGGAGGGCAATACCAGAGGGTAAGCAACAAGTTTCACTTTTCTCTGCAATTTACATATCTTTGATGAACATTCTCAGATTCTCAGTCATTTTACCTGAAATGGAAGGTATAAGCGGTAGAGGGTGAGGACAGCAACGGCATCAAGCCAGAGAGAGGCAGAATGCAAAGTGGAGGAGATTATAAGAGAAACTTCGAGTTTCCTGTTGAGTGCAACACTACACACTAGCACTACAGACCCGACTTTGCATTTTTTTGTAGCTGGCTAGATTGAAAGTGCAGCATATGTAATAAATTATCATCCCAGGGGAGACTGTGCGAGAGGAAGAAAAATAGAACTTCAGAAAAATTACAGCAAATGTGTTTGCTTTAATAAAGATACCACTTTATATGCTGCAAATGCCCCAGTCAGCGTATATGAAACACACATGCATTAGCGGCAGTTGCTTCTGTAGCTGTAAGTACTTGGCTAACTCGGGGTGTACAGCACTCTCCTGGGGTCATTAATATTCAACTGCAAGGTCCAAAGATGAGACATTTCAGGTCACCACCATATAATGAAAGAGCCCCTGTGTCCAAACCTGGGGGGGCATTTGAGTGTTAAGCCCTGCCTGTGATTTGATTTTCAAGAACGAGAGGAACCTGCATCCAACAAACAAGGCAGAGCCCGTCCCCCCTCAATATCCCTCCTTCCCCCACCATATCTGCTCAGCAGGCAGTAGTGAGCTGAAGAGTTGTGCAAACTGTCATCATTAGAAAGAAACCTGCAGGGGCCGGGGAAGATGAGGTGTATCCATCTTTCCAAAAGCTAGCAGAGGTATCGTTAGACAAAAGCAGCTTCCGTTAGCTAGGATGGGCAGGACAGGTCTGCAGCGGATCCAGCAGCTCGTTCTCCATAAGGATTACTTCTTCCGAGCTACAGATACTCAAGCACACCATTTCCTTGCCTTCTGCTCAGAGCAGGGCTAACCTAGGCAGTCACTTTGGGCAGCAGTGAGCAGCTTCCGTTCCCAGACAGCCACCGAAATTCAAAGAACCATCAGACTGACTTTTACCTGCAGGAAGGATGGGCATTTTCCAAAAGGCCATTTACCTGGGTCACGGCACACAGCTTCTGGAAACTGCCCTCATGGGGGTTAATTTTATAAGAGAATGATCATGTGAAAAGTCCAAAAAGGCACCTCATTTTATAAGGGCAACATAGCTATTTCCATGTCTTTATAAACTGGGCTCCCAAATCTAGCCCCAATAGTACACAAATACCCATAAGCAAATGTATACTTGCTCCAAAAAAAAGAGATGTACAGGCATATTTTATAAAACAAAGTTCCCAATGCCAGCCTGCCTCTGCTCTACCCAGTCTAGGCCCCTGGGAGGCTAGGAACACCTACATGTAGATCTCTTTCCATATGTGCCTATGCTGTGCAATTTTATAAAAGTCAGGCTTGACAATGGAAAAGCTGTATAAAGTTATTCCCATATGAAAAGAGTTTGAAAGTATCCTGTCAAAGTATGCATTTTTACAGGATGGTTTTCTGGGGTGGCCTTGAACTAGGGAGTCGAGTTCAAATATCAGAGTCTTAGGTAGGGCATAAAGGTCAGAGACATAGTGAGGGGGGGGGGGGAATGCACAAGGCTGAAGGTTTACATGAGGCATTTAATATTCCAGCACCAGCCCTGTTCCTACTAGATCAGCACAGTGTCAGACCTAACAAGCAATCAATCAGAGGAAGATTGACCTTGACACACCTCTAGCCTCTTTTCACCCAACTGCTTCATTGTACTAATCCTTTCCAGTGTGGTAAACTTTCTGTAGGGGCAGTAGTTCGAGACTGCCTGGCAAAAGGCACTGTGTGGAAGCATCTAGCACTGTGACCCTATAGAAACAGGAATGACTAGATGCTGCAAAGGCACAAACAATTGACCAAATTCTGCAACTAGTCCCACCAGTGACTCTCTGCGCCATGCCTCATATCTGCCCATGAACATTCATCCCTCTTCACGGTGCTCTTCCTAGGATTATCCCAGTCCTTCTAACCAAACCACAGACACCCATGCAGATTCCAGCACCAATCACTGCCGTCATTAGTACTAGCGTCTCATTAGCATGGACAGCTGAGCTGTTCAGGACATTAAGTGCTTAATGCATTTTGACAGAACTCCCTGAGTAATGCGATTAGCAGGAAGGTTTAAAATTTGCATCTGAAGTTTGATGGATAAAATGCAGATCATGTCCAACACAGGAGCCTGTTTACTAAAGCATGGAAAGCAGTTTCCATGTGAATTGGTGCACAGAAACTGTTACCACACAGCCGCAGTAACAGTTACTGCATGGCCACGGCACCTACTCTGTGCTAATACACGTAGTAACTGCATTCTGCAGCACGGGGCAGCAGAGGGGTGGAGATTTGGTGAGTTATGGGGGTGGGCACACAGCAAGTTTTCATGCATCAAAGGTGTACTCGCCAACACTTCAGAAGGCAGTAGGTGGATTTGCACTATCAGCGATGCATTTACCAGAGCCCAGCCAATGTTCCTGCCAAGCTGCGTGGGAGTCCTAAAGCACAATATCACAACACCTTCCCCGGCCAGCAGCAGCACCGGTGGAGGATACCCCCACAGCTTGGCAGGAAGGTGGGACCCAACACCCCTAACAATTTCACCCCCCCCCCAAACAACATCCCTTTTATGTTTCAGTAACCAAACCCTGCCCCCCACCACTGGACCCTTTCCTGCTCTTAACAAGGGTCCCTGTTGGCGATTCCCAGACACTCCTACTCCATTGGTGCACCAGGTTTAAGATGGCAGCTCTGACCCATAGAAGTAGTCTTGTAGTACTGCCACTAGGGGTCAAGCTGCCAAATAAGTTTCTATTTCAATTTTTAAAATTAAAAACAAAACAAAACCCCTAAGCCCTTTATTAATACTGGCCCGGTGGCTTATTGGCATTGGAATGTGAAGGACCCATGTTTGTTCCCAGCTACGGATGGTGCAGAGGTAGCCCTGATGTTTTGAGCAGCAAGACAGCCCAGGAGTCATACAATGCTGACACCTACTGGCTGAGCTTTAGTGCAATGAATGCACCATTCCCGAGAGGGCCCTGGCTGAAGATTGTTGCTGTAATGACTGGGCTAAATGAAGGGGAAGGGGGCCCTGAGGAAAAAAACCTCATGAACATGTGAAGTTAAGGCTGACGGTGGTTTTGGTTATGGTTTATTAGTTCTTGATATACTGCACTTGTCAGCAAATACAGTGTGGTTTACAATGATAAAAAAGGTTAACAAATAAAAAACACTAAAACACCACAACCCACTACATAAAAGCAGAAATGGAACTCCATTAAAAGCAGGAAAGCGAAGGAAAAGTAAAATGATAACAAAATAAAGGCAAACAAAGTATCTTGCAGGTACCAACCGTTTCTCAGCTCACGATGGCGGAGTGATCCCGAAGGCCTGGGTGAAGAGATGAATCTTCAGGGAACATTTAAAAAGTGCAAATGAAGAGTCGAGTCTTAAAATGTGTGGAAAGGCAATTCCACAAGGCTGGGGGCTAGGTAAAATAAAGCGGTACGGTGTGTAGATTTAAATTTTACTCTGATTGGGGAAGGTAGGACAGTGCCATAGCCCATTGCAGTCTAAATCCAATGGAGCCGAAAAACTAAAAAGAACCTGTCAGCCAAAAACACCCCTCTCGTCTATTAAAAACTAGGGATGCAGTTAACAGGAGATTAAAATATGAAAACATCCAAAGTGCATGTGGCAACCTGGTTTAGAAGCATACTCAAAATACAAGACTGCCTACAAAGACAGCAACTGGTATGTACCCTAGTGGCCAAAGTTGGGGTTACACCAGCAATTCATTCCCTTCATGCGTATTTGAGGTCTCTTACTTGCTTCCCTCGTCTATTCTAGTTGATGTAAATGGAAATTACACTTACCTGGTAATTGTGGTTCCTTGAGGAACTCCAGTTTAGTCCTCCACCTCTGGGTTGTGCCCCTCCTCCTGCAGCTTGGAGACTGGGCATGTCAAAAACGTGACATCAGCCCCAGTGAACTATTGACAAAGCACACTCAAAGGAGCAACAAATAAGTAGCTATTTAAATCATTTTAGCTTGAACAAGAAATTGAACTTATATGAACTAATTACATACCCTGCAATTTCCCTTCAGAGAAAAATACTTTTTCCCTTGTACCGCTTCCTTTCCTTCCTCATTAAACAGCATAAGAGACCAGTAGAAAAAGAAAGAACAGTAATTATAACAATAACTTCACCTACCGGTCATTGGACACCTCTCCCAACTGAAGCTTCCCTGCCTACCAAACCAACCCGAGTGGGAATGAGGACTAAACTGGAGTCCCTCAAGGAACCACAATTACCAGGTAAGTGTAATTTCCATTTCCTTATTGTTCCTCCAGTTTAGTCCTCCACCTCTGGGATGTAGCAGAGCAGTAATCATTGGGAGGGACCTTTCCAGCCTGCTTGTATCATCGCCGACCCAAATGCCGCATCATTCGATGCCAAAACATTCAGGCGGTAGTGCTTGCTGAAAGTATGAAGAGATGACCAAGTGGTTGCCTTACAAAATTTCTCCAGGCAGAACCAAACTCTGCTCTGCCCAGGAGGCCGCTTGTGCTCTGGTAGAGTGAGCTCGCAATCCTGTTGGTACCTCCCGGCCACCCAAAATATATGCAGAAGAAATCGCCTCTCTAATCCATCTAGAAATGGACACCTTAGCCGCCGCTTCTCCTTTACGGGCACCTCCGAACAAGACGAATAAGCGATCCGATTTGCAGAAAGCCTTTGACACTTTCAAATACTGCCGCAGCACTCGCTTTATGTCCAAGCGGCACAACCCCCAGTCCGCCGCAGTTCCCTCCAGCGAGCCCAACACTGGAAGGGAAACCGTCTGATTCAGATGAAACAGGGAGACTACCTTAGGTATAAAGGAAGGGACTGTGCGCAGAACCACCTTCTCCCTAGAAAAAGACAAAAACGGCTCTCTGCATGACAACGCCTGCAATTCCGAGATGCGCCTCGCTGAAGAAATGGCTACCAAAAACACCGTCTTCAGGGTTAAATCCTTAACCGACGCCCTGTGCAATGGCTCAAAAAGTTCCCTGGCTAACGCCCCTAAAACCAAATTGAGATCCCATGGCGGATGCAGTGTCTGCAGAGGATGTAGTAAAGGTTATTAGTGTAGCTGGGTTTAAAAAAGGTTTGGACAAGTTCCTGGGGGAAAGGTCCATAAACCATTATTAAGAAGGGACCCAGGATATCAATGCTTGACCCAGTACAAGCATTGTGGAACCTGTGTCTTTTGGGGAAACTGCTAGGTACATATGACCTAGATTGGCCACTGTTGGAAACAGGATATTGGACCTTGGTCTGACCCAGTATGGCATATCTTATGTTCCGTGATAAGCGCCGTCAGCTCATCCTTGCAGAATACCCGAATAATTTTCGCCTGATCCTCCGGTTCCGGAATCTCTCCTTCTTCTAACTCCTCCATTCCAGCCTCATGTTCTACCTCTGCGTCATCCGGCTCTGGCCACCCTATATCAGAAGGGCTGTTGTAGCGGAATAGAGAGCGACAAGGGATCTGGCAACTTCCCTTGCCGTCTCAAACAAAATGCCTGATGCATTATCAAGACAAAGTCTGGACAGAAATCTCTGGGCTGCGGTCCTGTAACCACAGTCGCAAGCGCCCCTGTCAGTGCAATCAGAGCATCTTGACTAGTTCCTGGAAGAGAGGTCAGCAGCAGCTCTCCCTCAGCTCCTGCTGATGCCCCATGAGGTTCTTGTTCCCCCGTAGCCTCCATCTGCTGTTCTATGCTGGTTGAAACTGCCATACAGCCGCGACAGATCCCAGAGTCAGCGATAGCCCCTCTACGGGTGCCACAGATGACACACTGAGGGCGTGAAGCCATCTATAATGCCCCTTCCTTCAACACGGTTGATGGGAATAAGGGAAAATAACCCTTTGGTCTTTCCCTTTCCTATTCTTATCAAAAAAAAAAAAAAAAAGGGGGGGGGGGAACAGCTGAGGCCCCCCCCAATAAACTATCTTAACTAAACCTAACTTAAAACTACCCTGTATTAAAGGATCCGAGTGGCCCCACTGATCAAATAACGTCACAAAATCAAAACCACAGGAAAAAGGGCAAAGCAGCTTCCACTAGTCACTCCAACCCAGAAATGAGGGTGATAAATTCGCTCAGCTAAGTTCCCACTAGAGCTGCAATGCTTGCCATCTCAGCCGCCACGTGGCAAACATGCTGTAAAAATGTCCGCCGCTGCTAACTTCAGCAAATGGGGCCAAAATGGAGGAAGCAGCCACGTCGCTCTGTGGCCCGTTCCCCGTCTGCCGGGTGGCACTTTTCCCCCACAATACCTTTGTCCAATGCTTCGGCGTTGACACGGATCTCCAGGCTGCGCGGCTCTGCTCAGCTGACAAGCAAGCAGAGAGCCACCGACCAAGCTTCTCGCCGCTTCGCAGCCCGATGCCAGATGAATGCGGCTGTTGCGGCTCGCCGAAAAATGCCTGTTCACACCTGCAGAGCTCTCCTCTGTAGTATCAAGGAGGAGAGATCTGAATAGAACTGAATTTACCATTGAATGAAAATGCTGGCTAGCAATTGGAGTGAGGCAAGGGCAGAGAGGACCCGGCACAAGCAAAAAAAAGACTCTTCCAAACCTTTTAAAAAAGGTACATTAACCCAAAGGAAACAAATTAGAAATGTAGGGACAAACCAACCAGAAAGCTATGCTAACTACTCTAACTGCTCCTTATCCGTTCCTCAAGTGAGCCCAGCACCTAGGCTCACTAGGTCCTCCTGCTGCATGGAGACTGGACACACTGGGGCTGATGGGAGAGACCAGCAAACTACTACCAGTGATGTCACATTTTAGACATGCCCAGTCTCCAAGCTGCAGGAGGAGGTGCACAACCCAGAGGTGGAGGACTAAACTAGAGGAACGATAAGGAAAGTCTATTGTTGAAAGTGTCATTGTTTATTGAATTAGCAGAGACCTAAAAAGCATACTTTCACTCTGAAAATTTGTGATTTTGCATGTTGAGACAAGAGGTGAGCTTACTTTTGTATATTTACTGTAATTACACCACTTGTTCATACAGTTTTACTCTGCTATACCATTAATATTTGTGTGTGTTCCTTTTGAATGTTTATCAATGTTTCTAAGCATGGTTATTTACTTCTTCAAAAATATTCTAATTATAAAAACATTTAAAAAAAACTAAGTAAAATGTAATTAGTTATTTAAGATATATATCTTTCACTTAATATTTACTACTCAAATGTACTATGGCCTTTGTTTTAAGTAAATACTAAGAATGAAAACTACCAAGGGACAAGACTGGTACCCAAAAAGAGAACTTCTGCAGTAACATTGAGGATGGAAGGCTACAGCTGTAGAGAAATAGCAAAGAAACTTGACAGTGGAGTAACAGTCGCTTGTGATTAGAAGCCATGCAACTGCTTTAAGATGACTGGAACAATTGTAAACGAACAGCGAAAGGACAGAAAGAAATCAACACCTACAACTGACAGAATAGCAAGAATGGCTCTACGGAACAGAAGAATAACTGCAAATGATATAAAAAACATTTTGGCTGATACTGGAGTGTCAGTGTCAAACAGAACTGTTCGTCGTAGACTGGTCAAGGCCAGTCTGAAAGCCAAAAGACCAAGGAAAAAGTCATTCCTGAATCCAGTTCAAAGACTGGATTTTTGGGCTTCACTGGGCCAAAAAACATTTGAGTTGGTCAACTGAAGACTGGAAAAGAGTTATTGGAGCAATGAGACAAAGATTTCAATTTTTGGGAGCGATGGTATTCAATATGTGCGAAGACAACCTGGAGAAGACCTCATCCCAAAATGCTTCAACGCCACTGCTAAGCATTTCCTGAGCGTCATGATATGAGGATGCATGTCTTGGCATAGTGTAGGTAGGATTCAAGTTTTGAGTGGCACCATCCATTTGAAACGATACATTGCAGACATCCTTGAACCCAAAATGCTGCCTTCTGCTTATGACATATTCGAGTCTGATGGGGGACTTTAAACGTCAACATGATGGAGCACCATGTCACACAGCAACCATTTTCAAGAACTGTTTTGCTGACAAAAATGAGGAATTGTCGTCATGGGCTGGAAACATTCCTGACCACAATCCAATTGAAAACCTTTGGTCCAGACTGAAGAAGGCTGTGGTATCAAAGCATCCAGGCAACAAGGAACGGCTTGAGTATTTTATTTATTTAATGTCTCTTCTATACTGTGCTATTTAATATCAGTGCAGTTTACATAAAACAGTAGCTTATACATTGCAGACTGAGCTGCTCTGTATTTACAATGAAACAGGTGATATAACTTGGACATCGCTGGTGTAATTATTTACAGGTAGGAATCAAGTCAGGTCCAAGCAGGACTATCGGTGGGAAGAGTGACTTTTTACAAAATGTGGGGGAATATACATGCTGCTATTTACAAAGTATGCATAGTCGAGGATGGCGCCACTGGGTGTGGATGCCTCATCGCGTGCTGGGTGTGTACATTATCAATCCCTGGTTCCATATAATCAAAAAGGAGGACCTCGAGAAGCTTGTTGAATCAGTGCCCAGAAGATGCCAAGCTGTCATTGATGTCAAATGGTTTCTAACACGTTACTGACTTTAATGATGCAAAATGGTTCCGATTTAATAATATCTCATAGTGATATACTTCTAACACTGTGTCTTCAGGTTTTTTTGGACAGAATAAAACTTAAATTGATTAATTTTTATTTCAATATATTTTACTACTATTTACTACTACTATTTAGCACTTATATAGCGTCGAGCAAGCAGCGCTGTACAGGTATGACATGCATATAAAAGATATACATATAATAGACAGTCCCTGCTCGTCAGAGTCGTGCTCATCTGAGCTTACAATCTAATACACGTCCGAGTTTACAATATAGTACAACAATACAAAGTGATAGTCAGTTTGGTGCAAAGCATAATGTGGTCTGTGTAATTCAGTCATGGGAGATTGATGGGAATAGGGTTGGGATAAGGGTTGAAGTCAGGATCTGAAGGCAACAGTGAAGAGGTGGGTTTTCAACTTGGATTTGAAGAGGGCCAATGAGGGTGCTTGGCGTATAGACATAGGTAGGTTGTTCCAGGCGTAGGGTGCAGCGAGGTGAAAGGAGCGAAGGCGTGAGTTATCTGTGCGAATGAAAGGCCTAAATAGAAGTAATTTGTTAGCGGAGCAAAAGTTCCCAAGAGGGGATGTAGGGGGAGATAAGGGATGAGAGGTATTGAGGGGCTGCAGAGTGGATGCATTTATAGGTCAGTATGAGAAGTTTGAACTGTATACGGAACTGGATGGGGAGCCAATGAAGTGACTTGAGAAGAGGAGTAATGTGGGCATGGCGAGACTGGCGGAATATTAATCGAGCAGCATAATTTTGTATAGATTGACGGGGAAGGAGATGATTCGCGGGGAGACCGGCAAGGAGCAAGTTGCAGTAATCTAGGCGAGAGGAAATTAAGGAGTGGATAAGCGTTTTGGTAGTGTGTTCAGAAAGGAAGGGGGGGGATTTTGCTAATGTTGAAGAGGAAGCAGCAGAAGGTCTTAGCTACGAGCTGGATGTGTGTGGAGAAGGAGAGAGAGGTGTCAAAGATAACCCCCATATTGTGGGCTGAGGGAACAGGGAGGATCGTAGATCTATCCACCGAGACTGAAAAAGGGGAAAGACGAGGGGAGGAGTTGGGGGGAAAGACGAGGAGTTCAGTCTTGGCCATGTTCAGTTTCAAGCGGCGATGGGACATCCAGGCAGCGATGTCGGAAAGGCAGGCTGAGATCTTGGTCTGGATTGCTGGAGAGATATTAGGTGTAGAGAGGTAGATTTGGAGTCGTCGGCATAGAGATGGTACTGAAAGCCATGGGAGGAGATAAGTGCGCCAAGGGATTGGGTATAAAAAGGGAGAAAAGGAGGGGGCACAAGATGTATCCCTGTGGAACACCAACATGGAGTGGTGTGGGGAGGAGCCCCCAGAGCATATACTAAAGGAGCGATGGGAGAGGTAGGAGGAGAACCAGGATAGGACGGAGTCCTTGAAGCCAAGCGAGGAGAGGGTGTTAAGGAGAAGATTATGGTCAGTGTCAAAGGCTGCGGAGAAGTCAAGGAGGATAAGGACAGAGTAGAATCCCTTAGATTTAGCCAGGAGCAAGTCGGAGACTTTAGTAAGGGCTGTTTCAGTGGAGTGTAGGGGACGGAAGCCTGATTGTAGTGGGTCCAAGAGGTCATGGGAGGTGAGGAAATCAAGGCAGCGGCGGTGGACTGCTCATTCTAGTAGTTTAGAAATGAAGGGAAGGAAGGAGATGGGTCAATAGTCAGAAGGGCAGGGGGGGATCGAGTGAGGGTTTCTTGAGGAGGTGTGACAATAGCATGTTTGAAGTTGACTGGGACAGTTGCAGTGGAGAGTGAAAGGTTGAGAATATGAGAGATGGATGGAACAATGGTAGGGGAGATGGGATGTAGGAGATGGGTGGGGATGGGGTCAGAGGAACAGGTGGTGGGTTTGGAGGAGGAGAGGAGGAGTGTGGTTTCCTCTTCGGAGATTGTAGGGAAGGAGGAGAGGGTAGCAGAGGAAGTATGGATGGGGGAGGAGAATTGGGGAGGGGGTAGATGAGGTAGTGGGGAATTTGAGGGTGATCTTGTGGATTTTGTCATGGAAGTAGTCAGCTAGGGTTTGGGCAGAGGGAGGGAGGGAGGGAGGGAGGGACTGGGGGTGGGGGCACCCTGAGGAGAGAAATGAGGGTATTAAAAAGAGGCGGCGAGGATCAGAGGCGAGGGAGTTAGGCAGATGGATGTAGTATTCTTGTTTGGCAAGTGCTATGGCTGACTGGAAGGAGCTGAGCATGAATTTAAAGTGAATAAGGTCTTCCGGAGAGTGGGATTTGGCCCAGGCGCGTTCAGCAGAACAGGCACATGTGCGTAAATAGCGGGTTATGGGTGAAAGCCAGGGCTGGGGGGTAGAACGTCTGACAGGACGAGGGGTGGGTGGGGCAAGAGTATCAAGAGCAGAGGATAGTGCAGCATTATAAGAGGATACTGCCTCATCAACGGACCTGGAGGACACAAGAGGAGAGAGAGTCAGGGGATCAATATTATGAAGATTTCTAAATAGGTTGGAGGAGACAGGGCGAAGTTGAGACAGTGGAAGCTGAAGAATAAAGGTTAAGAGGTGATGATCAGTTGAAGGAAGGATTGAGTTGTGGCAGTTTGAGGGAGAGGAGTTAGAGAAGAGTACCAGGTCCAGGCAGTGGCCGTGCATGTGGGTGGGGGCAGTGGAGCAGAGTTGTAGGTTAAACGAGGAGGTGAGGGCAAGGAACTTTAAAGCATGGGGATCAGAGGGGTTATCAACGTGAATATTAAAGTCGCCGAGAATAAGAGTGGGGGTAGAGGGATCAAGGATGGTGGAGAGCCAGGAGTCGAAGTCGGTAAGGAAGGTCGATTTGGATTTGTCGGGCGGGCAGTAAACAACAGCTATCCGGAGGGGAAGTGGTGAGAAGAAGCGAATGGAGTGGACTTCGAAAGAGAGGGAGGAGTGTGACTGAGGCAGAGGGCGAGATTGGAATTGGTAAGAGGGAGAAAGTAGAAGCCCAACACCTCCACTGCGACCAGTGGTTTGAGGTGTATGGGAGAAATGGTAGCCCCCGTGGCAGAGAGCAGCAATGGATGCAGTATCGTCTGGGAGGAGCCAGGTCTCAGTTAGGGCAAGCAGGTGTAGTGCTCTAGATATGAAGAGATCATGCGTAAGAACAGGTTTCTTAGAGACTGAGCATGCGTTCCATAGGGCACATGAGAACGGGAGAGTGGAGGGAGAAAGGAGAGGGATATGGATAAGGTTAGACAAGTTACGGGAGGATTTCTTTCCAAAGTAAGACGGCGGTCTAGTGGGGCCGTTACGTGGGGAACTATTTCCAGCGTGATACTGAGATCTAGAGGGGTCGGGGTACAGGTGGGTGTGTCTATCAGGTAGGATCCGTCAGGATCTATTTTTAGAGTGAGACAGAGCAGAGCTCTGGAGGGGGTAGGGTTTGGGTTAACATCTATGGATGATCGGCGTGAGTGAGGGAGGGTGGGACATGGATAAGATTAGATAGGGTATGTGAGGAACTCTTCTTAGGGTGAGAAAGAAATCGAGGGGGGCCGGGGGTTAGGGTTGATTTTACCTGATGAGAGGAGGAGGAAAAGAAGTAGGGAGCGGGGTAAAGCGGAGGCAGTACGGCGGAAGCGAGGGTGGGGTTGCCTTAAAGAGTGAGGAATCGGTTGTGGTGAAGCTCAAGGGCAGATGCAAGGTTAGAGGACAGGATGGAGGGGGAGGTGAGGAAGGAGGAGGGAGAGTAGGGAGGAGAGGAGCGAGGGTGTTGGTAGGAGAGGAGGCAGTTGGGGAGTATGAGGAAGAGAAGGACAATGTAGTGTGGGGCCATAGTAGAGGAGTAGTGGGGGCTATGAGCGTATGTTATCTTCAACGCAGTGGGTGGCTAAGGATTCTGGACACTGTGGCACTAAGCAATATATATATATAGAGTTGCACGCGGGGACAGCATACTACGCAGTGTGAGTTACAAGTCCAGGTAATGGGGAGACTAGCCTGTGCAGCAAAGTTCAATGCAGGCAATAAGCAGCAGGTACAAAGCAAACATTGGGAAGCAGGTACAATGCAGGCAATGGGCAGCAAGTTCTATGCAAACAATAGGAAGCAAGTTCTATGCAGGCAGTGGGAAGCAAGAGAAATAGCAGGGCGCCTGGGGCTGGGGTTAACAGTTTGCACCAGGGTGCTCTTGGTCCTCGCCTAAGGGCCAAGCCAAAGGGCCCTCTGGCAAGGCTCTCAGGCGCGGGCCCGCCCGATGGTGCCCTCCAATTTAAAAGGCAGATCGCCCACATGATCCGCGGCGTGCTGCCACTTGAAAAAGGGCCGACTGCCCGCAGGGAACCAATATTGTGTACTTTCCTTCCTAAAAGCACCTAAAAATATTTCAATTGAGCACATAGTGCTAGAAATGAACTAAATGGCAAGGTGTCGCCACAATTTTAGTCACTACTGTATTAGCCAAGAGTCCAAGAGCAGTAAGCACGGGCCCAAGGAGCTGAACTCCAGTCTTCGGTACAGGCGATCAGAGTGCTGCCACAGAGCCGTCAGGCTGGCGACCATGTTACTCATACTGACAAGTTATTTATGTCACCAAAGCAGTGTTTACAACTCTAGAAACACCTGATAAGCATCGTTACTGTCACTTCTGAAAATCGACAAGTGAGTTTCTCAAAGCTAAGCTGGCAGTCTGTGCCTTCTAAGCAGCAAAAACCAGAAGGAACAATAAAACAAGTCCCCTCATCTTTAAATCACAAAAATGCTATTTTAACTGGTCTTCTCATCCCCAGTGGCTGCCCTGCAGGGTGGAATAAGGTATCTTCAACCTGTGTACCCAAGTCATTATCAGAATAAATTAAACTGAGGTGCCATGCGTGCTAATGAGCAACCTTACGGAGGGAAAGAAAAATAAATTGGATTTTTGATAGCAACAGAAATCTAACAGAAGGTTAATTTCAGTTTCACCCCTTTCAGAATACAAGGGAAAATGGAAGAGGTGGATATGGAACATGCTTCCTGTACCTGCAAGAGGATGCTGCCTTGGATGATACACTTCACTGCCTGTCCTCAATATTCATCATCAGGCTCAAGCTACTCATTTCATTTTGCAACCAAACTCCCTAAAGTTCAGAGCTGCCAGGAGACAGGGCTGTGCATGGAGGCTCATCACCAATCCTGCTTCAAGAACTTTCATCCTAGTGCATAGTGGAATTTTTTAGGTCTGCATCTTACATTTGAAAATCAGACGATTATAGGGCTTGTGTTCCTAGGGTGCTAAAATGCCTTGTGATAACAGTATTTTAACCTACATTCCCTCCTACCACCTCCTTCCTTCTATCTGACTTTCTCAGACCCAGATCAGTTAACCCCTTTGTATCATCCCCATACCATTTGTCCCAGAGCAAATGAATTTCGGAGCCCTGCATCATACTTTGGCTCATATTCATTTGAAAGACAGTACCATCCAACAACTTTATATATTATTAAAAATGTATTTAGCAGATAACCTAAATTAAAGTTAATTATAAATTATCCTATTAAGTGACAATTAAACTTAAAAGCATCCCTTGTCAGTTGCCCATGTTAATAAAAATGTCATTATCAAGTGTTTCTTGCAGTCCTGTGATCAGCAAATAATATACGGTAACTCGATTTAATCTCTCAAATGCTTATTCAGCGGCCACAAGTGCTCTGTAAATATCCAATCAGTATTTCATTTGCATAAATAATTGTAATACTTTTCCATTAGATGCTTAATTGAGAAGGGCCTGAAGCTTTACCTGAAGTAATTAAAGCCACTGAAGAATGGAGTCTGGGATGTGAATTCTCTCTCTTTCTGTTTAAAAAAAAACAACCAACAATGATGGTTTTGGAATGAGTTAGCAGCAAGCTGTCATGGTGGCTGCTGCTGATGTGGAACCGGATTGAGGCCACCAGGGGAGAAGTCAGCCAGGAGACAGAGAAATAATGCTGGATGCAAAGACCTGGGTTCAGTTCCTACGCAATGTTTGCTCTTTGGGCCAGCTCAGGCTGGGTAGGTTGCACAGACAGCACTCGGAGCTCCCTGTGAAGGCTGCAAGAGTCTCAGCTATCATGCAACAGTGACACCTAGTAGTGGGTTGAGAGTACACTTGTCAGTTTTGAAGAGAACAATGGAAACCAGACATGCCAAGGCTCAACTGCCCCAAAGTGTGAGCTTTATGGGCAGTGTGTCCAAGGTATAAATTTAGAAAGTTTTAAGCATCGAAAGGCCTTCACAAACAAAAGCACAGAAAGAAAACATTTAGCTTTCTTTGGTGCTTCTGAAAGGTTTAGGCCAGTTTTGAAAATAATTTTTCCAGGTTATGAGTTAGCTAGATAAATTCCACAGCCCAGAACTTTCCTGCACTTAGTATGCGCAAGTAGGGTTGCCAGCTGGGTCCAGATGCACCCAACAGACTTGCTCCAGTCCTAGGTTTATCCCATTGCATGCAGTTACTTGTAGTTTTCCTTTTCTTATGGAGTTCAATGGAGAAATCAGAACTACATATCCCTGCATGCAATGAGGTAAACCCAGGACTGGATCGAACCTGCCGGGTGCATCTGGAGCTAGTTGGCAACCCTATGCACAAGGCTACATTTGTACTAGGATTGCCAACTGGCTCCAGATGCACCCAACAGGCTTGTTCCAGTCCTATGTTTATCCCATTGCATGCAGGGACTTGTAGTCTTGCTTTTCTTATGGAATGCAATGGAGAAATAAGAATTACATATCCCTATATGCAATGGAATAAACCCAGGACTGGATCAAGCCTGTCGGGCACATTTGGAGCCAGTTGGCAACCCTAGTTTGTACCAGCAGGCTTTCGCACTCCAGCCCAGATCTTCACAAGGAAACTCTATGACACTGTCCCCAGCAGAGCCAGGGAAACACAGACACATGTGTCCCCCTCATTAGTCAGCGCCCCTGAGCCTATTTTAAAGAAGGGGCCCCACTCCCCACCATTATGTAACTTTCTTACCGTTCTTCAGTCTGGAGCATCCGCCTCACAATTGCCCCAAACTCTCAGCCATGCAAAGCTCAGGAACCATCTCGCTTCCTGGTACCACTGCAGCCTTCCTATTGGCTGGATCCTACCACAGTCTCTGCTGGGCAGGGGGGAGGAAGGGAGAGTGGCAGAGAAACGTTTAAACTGTAAAAATATCCAAACACATCAGACGGACTTCTGGCTTGTGGACACCACAGAAAAAAATCTGTAGAATGCTGAACAAGCCAGACGATTGGCAGGTCTAACTCTTAAGGAAATCTGACAGAGCCCCTGCCCCCCCCCCCCCAAATATTTAGACTCTAGGCACATGCCTAATGTGCCTATGCCTCAGTCTGCTCTGGTCAGGGCTGCTTTTGATTGAGTTGGAAGCCCAAAGGAGCTGGAAGAAAATGCTCTGCTAAAAACTGGAAAAAAAAAAACCCATGTATTAAATTTAAAAGAGACAGACTCTGGACTGATGGTCTACCATCCAAGAAGAAGAGGCATGAGCTCAGCGAATTTATTTTTAAGTTACATTAAATAAAGTTCACAAAAGAATTATCGGCTTTCTCTGTGCTCTGTTTTATTATGTGGCATAGATGTCTCAGAGACGCTTGTCTTTCCCCATTCTTTGCATCATTTGTGTTCCTTTAGTTCAGGCAAGGATGGGCTATTTCCCTCATTGTTTTCATTCTAGACCTTTCTCTGTGTCTTGCTGTACTTCAGCTTCTGCCAGTGTTGGATGAGAATGACCAAGGCTAGCGAGCATCAACCTACAGCCTAAGGTATCTCAGCTGGCAGAAATGTAAAATGGAATGTGATGATGACATTACTCATCACGCTGACATGACCTCATTACTCCTACTTATCATTTGTATAGCGCTGCAAAGAATACACAATGCTGTATATATACACACGAGAGACAGTCCCTGCTCAATAGAGCTTACAAGTTATGCAAGACAGAAACACAACAAAGAGCAGAAAAGAGTTTTAGCATACGTGGATAATAAATAGCAGATCTCCTCACTATATCATCAGCAAGTGTAGAATATGTGGCTCTGGGGAATTACTCAAGGTCATAGAGGCAAGCCAGACTTCTGTCTAATGGCCACTGTGTGCGAAAGCACAGGGCTGCACAAACCAATAAATAGGTGAAAAAAGAGCACGCCTGTTCCACTCATGAACTTGCTGGGACATGTCTTCTGCACAGAGGCAGCACCATGTCAAAGCCAAGTATACACAGGGGCATTCTGGAATTCATTACCAGAGGATGTAGGAAAAACTGTCAGTGTAGCTGGATTTAAAAGAGGTTTGGACAAGTTCCTGGAGGAAAAGTCCATAAACCATTATTAAAGAGGACCTGGGAAATCCACAGCTTACCCCTGGGACGTGCAGCATGGAGTCTGTGGACCTTTTGGGAACCTGACAGGTACTTGTGACCTGGTTTGGCCACTATTGGAAACAGGATACTGGGCTTGATGGACCCTTGGTCGGATTCAATAGTTCATCTCTTATGTTCTTATGCACGTTTACTAAAGTTCAGTAACAGCCTAAAGCCAGCCTAGCAGATCATGTAACCCCAATAATGCTAGAACTTCATTGGCTCCCTATAAATAGCAGAATCAGATATAAAATCCTCCTAACCACATTCAAGCTCCTGAACAACATCGCCCCTTCATATCTAACCACACTATTACATGCCCCATCTGAATCAAGAACCCGCAGACTAAACGCAACACACTCACTTGAAATACCAAAATCATTCAAAAGAACTAAAAAATCCACCAGCACCAGAGCCTTCACATTCACTGCCCCCATGCTCTGGAATGATCTCCCAATAAACCTTCGGATCATAAAAGACCTCACCCAATTTAGAAAGGAACTCAAGACATACCTTTTCTCCGAACACTTTGAAATCCCTTACCCCCAAGTCCAACCACATACCATCCCAAGACACTCAAACACAAAGCCCTAAAATTACACTCAACTACCCACACACATACACCCACCACTTACACCCATCACAGACACCCCAAAAACACTCTCAAGAGAAAAAGGAAATAAATTCCTCCGCACA
Source organism: Ichthyophis bannanicus (assembly GCA_033557465.1). Classification (NCBI taxonomy): domain Eukaryota; kingdom Metazoa; phylum Chordata; class Amphibia; order Gymnophiona; family Ichthyophiidae; genus Ichthyophis; species Ichthyophis bannanicus. Next base: position 180,503,063 of record CM066045.1, on the reverse strand, counting down.
CATATATGACCCTGACTACCGGTAAACAAGGTAGAATACTCTGATTGACACTACGATACAGAAATTTATAATTATATACAAAATGTAAATAGTTACATCAATTAATGCACAGTTATCTGTATAAAGTTAGAAAGTTATAAAGTTACTAAATATTATCTGTATAAAGTTACTAAATATTATCTGTATAAAGTTAAAAAACTATGTTCCATGTAATGTATACATTAGTGTACAAATTTGTTTACTTTGTTCCATGTAAACCGCCCCTGATCTCTGGAAGGGGCGGTATAGAAGAATTAGATAAATAAAATAAATAAATAACAGACTGAAACTCACTGGTAGTATTGTGAGACTATCGTTAGGAATTACCGTCACCACCACCATCTGTAAGCCTTCACAGCCGAGGCAATAGCAGGGCGCCACTTCTGCCCCCTTTGTCTGGAATACCTGGGAGGGTGTAGGGGGTGAGGGAAGGTGGGGGAGTTGGCGTGGGGTCTCAGGTTTGCTCTCATTAGTTTGTTGTGCTGAAGGGGGCTATGCCGGTGGGTGGAGATCAGAGCATGGGGATCATTTTGGCCAGAGCTGAGGTTTCCTTACTTCCCTTTCTTGCTGCCAGGACTGCGTTCCCTCCTCAGCAACTAGAAGGCTGCTTCCTCCCTATCTACACAGGCAGGGGACGTGGCTCCCTTGTGCAGTAAATGGGCCCTGTGTGCTGAAATGTAGGGCAGATGCTGGGTGCAGCTTCTGCACTCACCAGGCAAATATGTACTACACTTCATAAAGATGTTCTGCGGAGTCCAGACTCTTAGCTAGTCCTGGTCTTGCAGAGCCCAAGGATCTCTTTGATCCCTATTGCAGGTCTCATCTGCACTAGGAGGCCATGTCCTCTTCAAAATCTGTATTCATCTCCATGAAAGATCGAATTTCTTCTTGGAAGCACAATGCCTAATGCTGCAATCCATTATGGTGAATCTCCCCTTTGCATGCCCTTCGGCCTGGCATTAATTATTCTAAAGAGGCATCCTTCAGGGTGGAGCAATACAAGCTTCACACCTCTTACTAGAAATATGTTGCACACCAGCTGTAAGTGAGCAACTCTGGAGCCTCCACAGTGATTCATTTCTCACCAAGGCTGTCACAATCTGATCATTTGGAGACATGTGTCATTTCAGAAAGCCACACATCTCTTCTTCTGTACGGGAATGGCATAAAGTAAACCGCTTAGGAGACAAAGCAGGCAGCGCCCAAGCAGTCAGCTCTGCAGCAATTAAAGCTTGCTTGCCTTCTTACTTTATGCAAATGACTAACTAGTTGAGGAAATATTTTTTTAAAAAAGGCAACAGTGCGGCTACACTCTTTTCTGATGCCATCGGCTGCTGCAAAGTGTGTGATGTGGTGGATTGAGATTTCACAACCTTCTTGAGAATAGACACGCTCATCTCTTTTTGAAAAGTAGAAGCACAGGGTAGGGGGTGAGGCTGTTAACTCAATTTGAGAAAAGTTTGTTTTAATAAGGGAGACTTCTGTGTGACAGAACAGCTTGGTATCCTCCAACAGAACTAGTCACTTTATCCTAATTATCTCTCAGCTCTGAAGGGGTGTAGTGCAGACAGTGCAGACTGGGAACATGGTCTGCACTGTGTAAATTGCACCTGGGTTCTCTTGACTAAGTGTGTATGTCGCCAATGCACCAAAAGCACCAAAAAGGGTATGCTACAATCATACACCTTGGTTATACTGTGAAGTTCAAAGGTCAAATACCAAGAAGAAGTTCCAGAACTAAAGGAGTCTACTTTCCAAGACATTCACACAGTCCATGTATGTGTGGATTAAAAACATCAACCCTCCCCTAGCAGAGTCTTCATGTCCCCTCTGACATATCCTGAAAATTTGGTGTGAATAGGACACAAAACATGAAAATTATTACAGGGACACACATAAATAGAAAGTGATCAAATAAGCTTTCTTTCCTTTGAGAACCTAGGGTGAAAATTGCCCCTCTGCAGCTGAGATTCATAGGTTTCTGCACAAATGTGTACGCTGGAATGTGTTTTTGCTATAGCATTTGTGGGTGCATGTCTTTAACTATACCAGCTTATCTCCTTTCCCTTCCTGTTCTCACAGAGACTCTCAGAAAACCAGATTGTAAACTTCAGGCATAATTTACTAATTTGCGCTTACGCAGTCTAACACACCTTAATTTGAGCTATCTAATTACCAAGTAATCTCCAGTGTGCTGAAAGAATGCAAAAATGAAATTACAGATCTACATTTAGTCATCTGTAACCTGTCATTAAACTCATCTGTGGTTCCTAAAGATTGGACGGTGGCCAACAATGCCAATTTTTAAAAAGGGTTCCAGGAGTAATCCAGGAAACTACAGACTAGCGAGCTTGATGTTACTGTCAAGCAAAATGGTAGAAACTATCATAAAGATTGATTTAATTGGACAGAGCCAACATGGATTTAGACAAGGAAAGTTGTTATCACCTATTTGCTATATTTATTTGAAGGCATAAGTAAACATGTGGATAGAGGTGAGCTGGTTGATATAGTGCAATTGGATTTTCAGAAAGCCTTTTGATAAAAGCCCTCATGAGAGACTTTTGGGGAAATTTAAAAAGTCATGGGATAGGAGACAGTGTACTACTGTGGATTGGGAGCTGGTTAAAAGATAGAAAAGAGAGGGTAGGATTAAATGGCTAATTTTCTCAATGGAAGAAGGTGAATAGTGGAGTACCCCAGGGATCTATACTGGGACCAATGCTTTTATTATATTTATAAATCACCAAGAAATGGGAACAATAAGTCAGATCATTAAATTTGCAGAGAACACCAAATTATTATTGTTAAATTGTATGCAGACTGAGAGAAATTTCAGGAGGTCTGTGAGAGTCAGGGAAATTGGGCATCCAAATGGCAGATGAAATTTAATGTGGACAAGTGCAAAGTTATGCACTTAAGAAAGAACAACCCAAACTATGGATACACAATACAGGCTTCCACATTAGGAGTCGCCACTCAAGAAAAGGATCTAGGCATCATCGTGGATAATACGTTGAATTCTTCTGCTCATTGCATAGCAGCAGCCATAAAAGGAGGCAGAATGTTTGGAATTGTAAGGAAAGGAATGGAGAATAATACAAAGAATATCAGAATGTCTCTGTATCATACCTTGAGTATTGTGTGCAATTTCATTTGTCACATCTCAAAAAAAAAAAGATATACAGAATCTGAAAATGCACAAAGAAGGGTGAACAAAGTGAAACAGGAGATGAAATGACTCTCCTTTGAAGAAAGGTTAAAGAGTATATAGCTCTTCAGTTTGGAGAAGAGATGGCAGAAGCGAGATATGGTAGAAGTGGAAACATATAAACACAGAAAAAATGATGGTATATAAGACCATATAATTTATCTAAGCTGCCCTTCCATACCAACTACTAAGCTTTATACTCCCTTAATTTCCTTTAGAGATCGTCTGTATTTGTCCCGTGCTTTCTTGACTGCACATACAGTCCTCGTCTCTACCATCTTCACTGGGAAACTATTCCATGCATCTTCCACTCTTACTGTAAAGAAATATTTCCTCAAATTACTCCTGAGTCTATCCCCTTTCAGATTTATCCTATGCCTCCTTGCTGTGGCGTTTTCTTTCAATTGAAAGAGGCTCCCCTCCTGTGCATTTATGCCACAGAGATATTTAAACATCTCTATCATATCTACCCTCTCCATCTTTCTTCCAAAATATACATATGGAGATCTTTAAGTCTATCCTCATGTGCTTTAAAATGAAGACCACTGACCATTTTTATAGTGCTACAAGACGTACGCAGCACTGCCCAGACACATGTAAAAGATGGCCCCTGCTCATCAGAGCTTAGAGTCTAATCAAGTAACTGCAGGACTGCTTCTGACAACATATGGAGATGGGTTTCCCCACAGCCCATAGGAGAACAAGTGTTAATTGAGCACTGGTCTGCTGCTTATAAAGACAGTGCTTGAACCTTTATGCTTTACCTCCATGAGAAGAGACCCTTCCTGTCAGTGGCTTTCTTCTGCCCACAAGGAATGGGATCACCACAGGCAGTCTGCTGCCTACCATCTGTGACTTTTGATGGGGCCAAGGCTCTTGTGGCCAACCCCTTTCCGATGCCTTTGTAAGGTAATACATTTAAATTAAAATGAAGAAAATATTTGTTCGCTCAACACATAGTTAAGCTTCGGAATTTGTTGATGGAGGATATGGTAAAATCAGTTAGTATAGCTGAGTTTAAAAAAGGTTTGGACAAGTTCCTGGAGAAAAAGTCATTAGACTGTTACTAACGTAGGCCTAGGGAAAGTCACTGTTTATTCCAGGGCTGAGCAGCATGGAATCTGGCTACTTTTGGGACTGTACCAGGTACCTGTGATGTGGATTAGCCATTGCTGGAATCAGGATATTGGGCTTGATGGACCTTTAGTCTGATCCAGTAGGCAAATCTTTTGTTCTTAAATTCTAATAAAGGGGCTGTATTATTATGTTATTAAAGGAGGCTTTTAGACTATAAGGGCTGATATTTGAAGGGCATCTACGTGGTTTACAGCCTAGTAAACTGTGTAAATGCCCTAAAACAGGATGTTCAATGGCATCTACACACAGTTAGTGCCATTGAATATTCCCTTCAAAGCCCGCTACATGCCCCGATGCTCTGCAGTTAGCACTGGGGCATGTTGTGGCGTTCTGTGGTGGAGCGGAGGTGGAGACTGCCACTAACTGGGTAGCGGCGATATTGCACCACTACCCGGTTACCAATCCATGGCTAAAACTAGGCCAGCTTTTGGATAGCCTAGTTTTAGAAGTGGATGCGAACCGCGTAGCAGTGCAATACCCTGGTTAGCCTCAGCGAATCTGGGGCATGTGCGGCATTGAATATCTGGTGATAAGGGTCGGTGGGCAGGGCTATCGCCTTAGTGACACTTAGCCTGCCCAATAAAATATGGGGCCCTAAGTGCTCAGGGGACAGAGAACTACAGTACCTCCTGTATCTAAAAGTGAAGATGATCTGAAACATTTGCTTCTCAAGATCAAGGAACATAGTCATTAAATGGGCCTGCACCTTAACGTTAAAAAGACAAAGATCCTGACAACTGGCAAAATCAATAAGTTCATTATTGATGGAGAAGAAAGTGAAATAGTTGACAACTTTAACCTACTTGGATCAATAATCAATAAAGAAAGGAAAAGCAGTCAAAAACACACCTTGATTTTGCAAACATCATCCTCCATGGCCTCCCACAGGCAACCCTCAGCCCTCTTCGGCTGGCCATGAACTCAGCTGCTAGGGTTCTAACAGGTGTATCAAAATTGGGTCATATAACACCAGTAATGAAGGAGTTAAACTGGCTACCACTACAAGCCCGAATCCACTACAAGGTACTAGTCATGACTTTCAAGGCACTAAACAACCAGTCTCCCAGACCTATCAGCAATCTGATTAACAATATCCCTGAAAACAGAATAAGACGACCTGCACTACTCAACATGTTAATAGTACCCATATTTACCACAAGGTGCACAAAAACAACTACTAACAGAGCTTTCTCGATTTATGCTCCGACAGCCTGGAATGAACTTCCCACCTGGATTCGATCCATACCAAGCCTCACCACATTCAGAAAAGAAATAAGGTATATACCTTATTTACTCAAGATGTAACTAAGAAATCCTATCCCCTGTATATATGTTATTTACAAATATGTACAAAGTTTCCCAAAGTTAAATTCCCAGTTGACTAATCCTGTTATATGTAAACTTATCACAATTTGTTGATTGTAATGAGTATTTCTGTTTAATGTAAACCGCGCTGATGAAAAAGAGTGCGGTATAAAAGAACAATAAATAAATAAATAAATAAATAAATAAATAAATAAAACACCATCTGTTTCAAATCTACTACCCTGAAACCAGTCCCGAAAAACACAAGACACAAGCATTCACCCTCTGCTCTAACTATCCCAACGCCCTAACCCAACATGAAAACGGTTAGCCGCCCCTCCCCCTACGGCTGTATCCTGTTTCCCCAGCCGACCTAGCTATGATCATATGAAGAGCTTAAATATCAGTCGTATATAACTCTATGTAAATTTTATGTGTATATATCTTATAAATAGTTTCCCCGTTATTCTCCCATTATGACTGTACCCCTGTTCTATGTAAGCACATTGTGTTATGTAAAAAACATTGTTGCATTGTTCAGTTGTAATGTAAACCGCACTGATCTTAATAGCGCGGTATATAAGAAAAACAAATAAAATAAATAAAATAAAATAAGAAAGCCAACGACACATTGCTCTTGGCAGAATGGCTATGAAGGACCTAGACAAGATTCTTAAAAGCAGAGATGTCTTTCTTCATACAATGATTTGACTTATCCAAGCCATGGTGTTTTCAATAACATCATATGGATGCAAAACTTGGAGAGTGAAAAAGACAGACAGGAAGATAATTGATGCCCTTGAATTGTGGTGCTGGCATCGAATAATGTGTAGATCATGGACTGCCTGAAGAACAAACCAGTCAGTGCTAGAGGAGATCAAACCTGAGCTTTTCTTAGAAGATCAGATGACAAGACTTTGACTTTCAGACTTTGAACACATCATGAAAAGAGAGAGATTGTTAGAGAAAGACATAATGTTTGGCAATATAGAAAGCCAATGCAAAAGAGGAAGGCCGGCAATGAGGTGGATCAATAAAATAACAGCAGCTATGGTTGCCACTCTATCAACAATGAGCCGCCTGACTGAACACAGTTTAGGTCAACTATCCAGAGGCTAACCATGAGTTGACACCAACTCAATGGCACTTAACAACAACAATCACTTGATTGGGTTCTTTTTAATAAAATTATTGTTGGTGTGATTTTAACACCACCTGAATGGTAAGGACTTTCTATTTCAAAGTGGCAGTTTCTTCCTGCGCTTTTTGGCTTCCAGTTCCATCAAACAAGAGTTGGGTAATGATGCACTATTGACAAGAAGGCAGGGAGTGAAGGAGGTTTCTCAGTATCAAGCATCTGTTGCTTTTCATATCAATGTGCTCTTTCTGCCAAAGTAATGCAATATTTCAGTCAATGATCTGTGTGTGCCTGTATATGAAGACCACCAGGATCACTTCTTTTGGTACATGCCTCATCCATATCGGGGTATGTTTACTAAAATGAAGTAGTGTAACACACATTCAGCCCCAAAACTTAGTGTGGGAGGTGCCAGACCCACGTTAACAAATGGGGGCGTGCATGGCATGTCCCTATACAGTTGACATGGCTCCAATGCTATTCCATGCAAATGCAATTGCCATGAGTACTGCGAGTATAGTTACTGCCACCCAGTAAGGTGGCAGCCAGTACACACCCACACTAACTGCGATATTGACGGTGAGTACGTGCTATAATGTCACCCTCACTAATCACAATGCACAATCAATGCCCATACTCTGCCCAACCCACCCAGCCTCTGCTTCAACCCATGCTAAGTGGTTAGCATGGGATTTACAGTGTGGCTGTATTTTCAGAGTGGAGGAGTAGCCTATTGGTTAGCGCACTGTCTTGGTAACCAAGCAACCATGGTTCAATTCCCACTAGTACTCCTTGTGGCCTTGGGCAAGTCACTTAACTCTCCATAGCCTTGGCCTGGCAATCTGCTTCTGGTCACCCTGCCAAGAATATCTAGGGGCTGCTGGATTGCCAGGAGTCAGCATTGACTCAAAGGCATAGCAACAGCTTTCCAATGTGTGGTAAACTCCACATTAACTATTAGCATACTATTGTAAACATGCTCCATTGCGTGTAGGATCTGCATAAGACAGAAGAAATGCAGTGGTGGTCTGTCCACATGTTGTACTGTATAGCCAGACTCTATTCTACTTCCTCAGGAGATCTCTCTGCTCTGAAGAATTTTCCAAACTAAGCCGCAGCTGCTGCTTGAAAATTGAAGTGATTTTGTGTTTGATATCAAAGGAAATGTTGGCGGATAAAAAAAAAATTACATTACATTTCAAGAGGAAATCTATCCTTTTAACCTTTCACTTTTGCCCTCTCTCAGTCATGCAGAAAAATCAATCTTGACTAATGCAAGGCCAAAATAAATAGAAAGAAAGAGAAGCCTGAAAGCCGGCAAGGTAAGATAAAAGCACACCTGGCATAAATATTTGCCATTTCTTGCTTTAAGTGCTTGTTAAAATCAACCCATCTTCAACACAGATGTTAGCATGATGACACGGAGAGAAATCATTATAATTTTTTAATGAGGTTTTATCTTGGCGTGCCAACAACATCGCCAGAATCTGCACTTAGCAGGTTTTAGACGCTTTAGGACTGCAAAATGAAGCAATCTAACTATAAAGAAGCACTTGGAGAACGAGGCTTTGAGATTTATTTGAACAGATGCAGCTGCAGCTGCCCTTTTGTGACTGTCAGAGTGGCTCTTTCTCAGAAGGTTTCCATTTCCAAAACAATCTAGATGAGTTTGTGGTCCTCTCCCTCTGGGCAGCTGAAGGATGCACAGAGCATGACAGAGGCAAGGCATGAGCACATCCATTGAGAACTTCCATTCTGCTTAGTAAGGAGAAAGGATTTCAGAGATGGGCCACTGGTTGGCAGTCTGTACTTCCGCACAAGGCTTGTGTCTAAATCCTATCTTGGGATCTTCTTCTTGGAGCTGAGTGTGGAGGCCATCCATTTATGTGCCTAAAACATTTACTTATTCATACATGTAATCTTCAAGAAGAGGTACAGTCTCAGGACGACAACAGCAGCCAAATAAAATACCAAAACCTATAAAACAGAACCAACCTCACCTCACAGTCTAATGATCCAAACTACTGGCAAACATCCTGGAGGGAAGAGGCAGATAGTAGTAGTAAACTGCCTGCCCTTTTAATGACATTCATAATTGGTTGCTGGAATCCACTCCTCATCAGATCCTTCCTTGGGTCAAGCTGGTCCCAAAGTCTCCTAAAACCAACTAGGCAATGACCCATTCCTAATGGCCAGTCAGTACTAATGGAGCAATACTTCCACTCAAAATTCAAAGGCTTGTGTGATGAGTCACATGTTAAAGAGCTTCCTAAAAGTCCAAAGGTTCCTATGTAAATACAAATCCCCAAGCAATTTATTCTACAAGATGATGCATGCAAGAGAATACTCTTTTACAGAAAGCAACAAGCTTTGAATTCGAGAACTACAATAAACAAACAGAGAGACCATGATGAGATATTCTGTGCCAATTTTTCCTTTAGGGAAACTGGGCCTGTCACATTTAAGCTCTTGTACACCAGGCAGGGTAGCTTTAAATCTTTTGTAATCACTAAAAACCCACATGACCTATAAGTTTAAATACAATTGCCTATTTTTCTCTAATTCTTGTTAAAGACTGATTCTGATGGTTCAACCATTTGCTTTATATCTAAAATGTTGTACCCTTTATTGTAACCTATTACTAATCTTTGATGACAAAACATCCCACTGTAATTTCATTCTTCTATTTGTTATCTGCAGTTCTCCTAATGCTTTATTGTTCATCTGTTCTAAGCTCTATTCTTAGTAAGGGTTGAACTGGAATATAAGAACCTGTATTAAATTAGATTGTGTCACTGCTAGGTCAAACACCATGAGGAACACCAGGGACCCTGGGGCTAGGTCATGCGTATTTATCTATAACAGCCCCTTTCCCTTCATATTGAGCCCTCCAGTACCCAGACGCCGCCAGGACTAGGAACACGGGCCTGAGGTATTCACTGGGGGCAGAGCGAACATAGATTCTGATTGCAAGATACTAGTAGGAGGTGGGAAATGGGCCCAAGCTCTGGGACAACATAGTCAGGCCCGCAGGGCAACTGTGTAGAAAAGGAAAACCACCAAAACATCAGGCAGAAGAGTGGTCATGAAGCAGGCTAATATCAGGACTGTCAAAACAGGCTCTTAAGTGGAAGGCAGGCAAAGGTCAGATACCAAGGCATAGCACAAGTAGGACAATGCACAGGAACTGACACATGATACCTATCCAAGGGTAAGATGGAATGGGAGCTCTTCAATCTGAATAGTGTAGGTGTAGGGGCCAGTCAGAGGAGATGCATTCAATAAGAACCTATCAAGCCAGGGTGCATCCTCAGTTGACCAATCCAAGCAAGCTGCATCACCAGGCTGTGATTAAGGTCAATATACAAGGCAGGAAGAGGTGGTGACTCATTACCTATGCAAGAGGAGTATCTTGAGTACATGACACAATGAAGTTCCGTCAAAGGGGTATAACATATTCCTTCCTGTGGAACTTTAGCTGTATTATGTACTAACAATTTATGAGGCAAATCTACATAACAGGTGATGTAACAGACCAATGAAGATGTCACTAGTACCTGAACTAAATGTGTCACAGGTGACCTATCAAACTAGTGTGAACCCCCACTTGCCCTAGGGCAGCATGCTGGTCCTGCAGGGTCAGGTCCCAGACCACTTTTTATCCTGGGCATCTCTGCCTCCACTTCCCTCAGTTAGCACATACTTATATCATTGGGGTTCTCCATAGGGGCAAGGGAAGTCTCTTCAAGGACCTTGATGCGTGACTTCAAGACGATCTGACTCTGAACTGGGTGCTCCAATTCTGCTTACAGAATAAAAGGTCCAGCTCAAACAATAATATTCAACAAAATTATCTACCACGGTTCCACAGTTTTTGGTGATACAGGTAATGTCCTTTTGAAGTATTTGTGTCTGTGAACCCAGTTTAAATGTTAAACTGCTGCTGACTGAAAGGTCCGGGGCTAGGGATTCTATGCACTCAGCAGATTGCAATATCCTTATTCTCTCCTCACTGGGATCACTGTTCCCTCTAAGCTGTGCACGTGTGCGCGCGCACACACCTCGCAGAGCGAGCGCACATACTTTAAAACAGAGCGCACAAAAATTACGGCTATGATTCTGATAGAAAACAACACAGACGTCTTAAAATTTAAAAGTTATGATTGTAATTACTAGAAATTTCCCGCTTCATTTAGTAATCATCTATTTTAATTTAATTTGATTAAAATCATTGTGGTGTACATACTGTATTCTGACGTGTAGTCAAATTTTAAAGTATATAACTCCAAGTGTTATGTGGCGCACAAAAAATTTAACCTTCCTTCAAAAGCTGCACACAGCTGATATTTTATGCGCACACAGCCTACAGAAAATTAGAGGGAACATTGACTGGGATCCTATTCCTCTAATACTTTCTGTACTTTGTAAAGAGCCAGCTCGCTATACCTTCTCCAGCAGACAAGTCTTCTCCTTTATAGCATTCTCTTTGGTTAGGCTTAGCCATCCAGCCACCCAGCTCCTTCTCCCTGAAGGTTTGGCCAAACGTGGATTGCAAGCCAGTTACTCCTCTTAGACATCCTGGCTAGACTTGAATAGCAAGCTAGCTCCTCCAATATTTCTCTATGCTCTGTCAGGTTTGAAGGTGAAAGGGGATAGATTCAGGAGTGATACGCGGGAATATTTCTTTATGGAAAGAGTGGTAGATACGTGGAATAGTCTCTCAGTGGAGGTGGTGGACATGAGGACAGTATCTGAATTCAAAAAAGCATGGGACAATCACAGAGGATCTCTAAAGGAAAAAAGGGACTGTTGTAGTTGATATGGAAGGGCAGACTAGATGGGCCTTGTGGTCTTTTTCTGCCGTCATGTCTCTATGTTTCTATGTTTCAGGTTCTCCAATTTTCACATGCAGACAAATTTACAAATCAAGGCTGATTCCACTTAGGTTTCAAAATAAAATAAAAACAAGGCCACAAATAGAGTCCTAGACACACAGCACAGCACAACTTAACAGCCAAAAAAAATGCACAGAGCACATCTTATATTCTGTGTACTGAGATTATATAGAAGGTGGGCAGAAGCAAAGCAGCCAACTCAAGAGGGGGATGTTACAGCAAGACGGCTTACTGCTACTACTACTATAGTACTACTATTACTAATACTAACACTTATTCTTATAGCGCTACAAGGAGCCCACAGCGCTGTGCACAAAATATAGATGTAAAATATAATCTCTGCTCGTCAGAGCTTACAAACTAATCAAGACGAAGAACATCACAAAACTGGGGACTAGAGTATGGCAAGATACACATACATGGTGAACAAGAGAGTGAGGAGCACCAGGATCCAAAAGCAGCCTTGAAGAGGTGGATTTTTAGCCTAGATTTGAATAGGGCTAGAGGAGGAGCCCAACGTACTGACCAAGGTAGTTTGTTGCAGGCATAAGGTGCGGCAAGGTAGAAACATTGGAAGGGCACAGATAAAAGGGATCTCACAGAGGAGTGGAGTTCCCCAGGAGGGGCGTAGAGTGGAGGGAAGGGAGGGAGGAAAGGCAACGAGGAGCCGCAGAATGAATGAACTAGTAGATCAGATAAAAGGGATCTCACAGAGGAGTGGAGTTCCCCAGGAGGGGCGTAGAGTGGAGGGAAGGGAGGAAAGGCAACGAGGAGCCGCAGAATGAATGAACTAGTAGATCAGATAAAAGGGATCTCACAGAGGAGTGGAGTTCCCCAGGAGGGGCGTAGAGTGGAGGGAAGGGAAGGGAGGAAAGGCAACGAGGAGCCGCAGAATGAATGAACTAGTACATCAGATAAAAGGGATCTCACAGAGGAGTGGAGTTCCCCAGGAGGGGCGTAGAGTGGAGGGAAGGGAGGAAAGGCAACGAGGAGCCGCAGAATGAATGAACTAGTAGATCAGATAAAAGGGATCTCACAGAGGAGTGGAGTTCCCCAGGAGGGGCGTAGAGTGGAGGGAAGGGAAGGGAGGAAAGGCAACGAGGAGCCGCAGAATGAATGAACTAGTAGATCAGATAAAAGGGATCTCACAGAGGAGCGGAGTTCCCCAGGAGGGGCGTAGAGTGGAGGGAAGGGAGGAAAGGCAACGAGGAGCCGCAGAATGAATGAACTAGTAGATCAGTAGGAGAAGTTGGAACTGGATGCAGAAATGGATAGGGAGCCAGTGAAGTGACTTGAGGGGGTTACATGAGCCTAGCAACACTGGTGGAAAATAAGCCATGTAGACAAATCTTGAATAGATTGAAGGGGAGAGAGATGATTCAGAGGAAGACAAGCACTGGCTGCTAAGGCTAGAAATGGAGTGGATGTGCACACAAAGCATTTGGGAATGGAAAGGGTCCTGAAGGGCTCAATCACACGAGTGTTTTAGAGGGGCATATTCAAAACGATTTTACTAGTTTGTAGACAGTTAAACCACGGTCAGGGGAATATTCAGCAGCATTAAACTGTTTAGTGCCAATGAATATTGGCTGCTAACTGGATTGTACCCTCTGGTATTTGAACAAACAATATACATAATAACATAGTATATGACGGTATATAAAGACCAGTATGGTCCATCTAGTCTGATCAGTAAGGTGGCTAGAATGGTTGTAACTGCCGCTCTGTGCACGTCACCCCCCTCTATGCCTTTGTTTAAGTTTGTATCCATCACGCCGTGCAGGTCTCTATTTGTTGAGGTATAAAAAATAGTTACGTTTATTTTGATTTTATCCTCTTGCTATAAAGGGATCCACTGTGTCTGCCCCATGCCATTTTGAATTTCATCACTGTATTTACCCCCACCACCTCCATCGGAAGGGCATTCCAAGATTCCACCACCCTTTCAGTGAAAGAGAATTTCCTGACGTTGCTTTTAAGTTTACCTCCTTGCAGCTTCATCATATGCCCTCTAGTTTTACAGCTTCCTTTCTTTGAAACAGGTTAATTTGTTCATTACTACCGTTTAAGTATTTAAACATGTGTATCATATCTCCCCTGTCCCTCCTCTCCTCTAGGGTATACGTATTTAGGTCTTCTCATATGTCTTCTGGCACAGGCTCCAAATCATTTCGGTCAGCTTCCTCTGAACCGTTTCAAGTTTTTTTATATCCTTTATGAGATATGATCTCCAAAACGGAACACAATTGAGGTCTCATCAACGTACAGGGACATTAATACCTCTACTTTTCTGCTGGTTATTCCTCTCTGTATGCAGCCCATCATCCTTTTAGCTTTGGTCACTGCCTTGCTGCAATGTTTCACCACCTTGAGATCCTCAAAAGCAGCATTTCCCACAAGTTCTGCTTTAGCCAAAACAATAGATGTCAGAATCTTGAATAGCTGTAAGGTCTATGGAGCAGATAATGCCTCTTAAGTCTGTGTGTGTGTCCGCGTGTGTGTGTGTGCCCGCGTGTGTAGGTTTTGCAGTGCTATAGAAATGATAAAGGAACAGTAGCATGTTAGAGCAGGGATTTGCAATCCAGTCCTTGTGAAACATCTAGCCAGTAGGATTATCAGATTAATGAATATGCATGATAGAGATGTCCATACAATGGAGACATTGCATGCAAATCTATCTCATGCATATTCATTGGGGCTATTCTGAAAACTTGACGGGCTAGGTCAAGTGTGTCCCAAGGACTGAGTTCAGAATCACTATGTTAGAGTAATGGTCACAACTCCAATCTCTGGGAGTCATGAACAAGCCAGTTTATCAGGCTATTATCCACAATTACAGAAAGAGTTGTAGATGCATGGAATTGTCTCCCAATGGAGGTAGTAGAGGCCAAGACTGAATTCAAGAAAGCATGGGACCAACACAGAAGATCTCTAAGGGATAAAGGGACTGTAGAGTTTAGTAGCTGATATAGAAGGGCAGACTGGATCGGCTGTATGGGCTTTATCTGCTGTCATGTTTCTACAAGAGTAGTTACACATTTTACGTATGGCTCTATTAATGTGCATAGCTTGATAAGCTTGAAAACTAGGCCTGCAAGTGGGTACCAAAAACTGGAGCTAGAGACCAGTGGATCAAAGAAATGAAAAATAAATAGAATACTTACTCATCTTAGAGAAAAGAAGCAGAATGAGGTAGTCCTTGGTTCTTCTTCAGAGAAGGCCCAGCCAAGGTGTAATGTAGAAGCGCCCAGGCAAGAAGGGGGCCCACACAATGGTGGTAAAGGCAGAGTGACAAACTTACTTTAAAATGATTACTGAGCTGCCTTTGCTCTTCTTCAAGCTCAGCAGCCATCACCTCTTGTTGCCAAGCCAAAGTCTTGTGAAAACTATTACATAAGACTTTGGTCTATTTATTTAACAGAAACATAGAAACATAGAAACATGATGACAGAAAAAGACCACATGGCCCATCTAGTCTGTCCTTCCATAACAACAACTACAACAGTCCACTTTTTACCTTTAGAGATCCTCTGTGTTGGTCCCATGCTTTTTTGAATTCAGTTACTGTCCTCATCTCTACCACCTCCACTGGGAGACTATTCCATGGATCCACTACTCTTTCTGTAAAGAAATATTTCCGCATATCACTCCTGAATCTATCTCCCTTCACCCTCATCCCATGTCCCCTCGTAGCAGAACTTGCTTTCAATTGAAAGAGGCTCTCTCCCTGAACATTTATGCCACGGAGGTATTTAAACATCTCAATCATATCACCTCTATCCCGCCTTTCCTCTAAGGTGTACATATTAAGATCCTTAAGTCTGTCCTCATATGCTTTATAATGAAGCCCATTAATCATTTTAGTAGCAACCCTCTGCACCGACTCCATCCTGTTCACATCCTTTTGAAGGTGCGGTCTCCAGAATTGCACACCATACTCCAAATGAGGTCGCACCAAAGACTTATACAGAGGCATTATCACCTCCTTTTTTCTGCTAGCCATTCCTCTCCGTATGCACCCAAGCATCCTTCTAGCTTTTGCCGTCGCCTTTTCTACCTGTTTAGCTACTTTAAGATCATCAGACACAACCACGCCTAGGTCCCGCTCTTCTTTAGTGGACAAAAGTACTTCACCTCCTATACTGTATTGCTCCCTTGGATTGCTGCAGCCCAAATGCATGACCTTACATTTTTTAACATTAAATCCCAGCTGCCAAATTCTAGACCATTCTTCAAGCTTAGCTAGATCCCTCCTCATGTTATATACACCTTCCTGGGTGTCTACTCTATTGCAGATTTTGGTATCATCTGCAAAGAGGCAAACCTTACCCGACAGCCCTTCTGCTATATCACTAACAAAGATGTTAAAAAGAATCGGACCAAGGACAGATCTCTGGGGCACACCACTGGTAACATCCTTCTCCTCAGAGTGAGCTCCATTTTCTTGTATTCTTTGTCGCCTCCCACCCAACCAATTTCTAACCCAAGCAGTAACTTTAGGGTCCATCCCTAGGGTGCTCAGTTTGTTTATAAGTCGCCTGTGAGGAACAGTGTCAAAGGCTTTACTGAAATCTAAATACACCACATCTAGAGCTCTCCCTCGGTCCAACTCCCTGGTCACCCAGTCAAAGAAATCAATCAGATTTGTCTGACAAGACCTGCCTCTGGTGAATCCATGCTGCCTCGGATCCTGTAATCCGCTGGACTCCAGAAACCTCACTATTTTCTCTTTCAGCAGCGTTTCCAATAATTTACTCACCACCGAAGTTAAACTAACTGGCCTGTAGTTTTCAACCACATCCTTACTTCTGCTTTTGTGTAAAGGCACCACATGAGCCTCTCTCCAGTCCTTTGGCACCACTCCCGACTCCAACGAGGCATTGAAAAGGTCAGTCAGTGGAGTTGCTAGAACGTCCCCAAGTCCCCTCAGTATTCTAGGGTGTATCCCATCCGGTCCCATTGCTTTGTCTATTTTAAGTTGAGCTAGTTTCTCACGAACAGGTTTTATATACTGCTTTATCATTTCAATCAAAGTGGTTTACATTGTAACTTATATGTGATACTGTACATTAAACAGAGACATTGATAACTTGAATTTTTCTGAGGCAATGGAGAGTTAAGTGACTTGCCCAAGGCCACAAGGAGTGCTAGTGGGAATTGAACCCTGGTCTCTGGGTTCCCAAGCCAGTGTTCTTAACCATTAGGCTACTCCTCCACGCCTAGCAGTGGGAAGTGGTGGCTGCCAGGCCTCAAAAAAAAGAAAAGCAGAAGAGTGGAGGCAGAGGGGCAAATATTTTAAAGTATGTTTGCCCCTGGGGGGGTCTCTTTAGAATTTATGTCATGGGGCCAAGCTCTGACCTGCCTTCATTGTGGGATTGCTGAGAAGCATCGGCGTGCCCGGATGTAGACATGGAGCCCGATCCGGGAAGGGGCACGTCCGGGCCGTCCAGATGTTCTCAAACAGGACGGGCTCTGTTGTACCCGATTCTGCACCGTGGGAGCTGGACGGTCCCATGGATGGAGGATCAGCCCCTGCAGCAGCCACAGAGAT
This sequence comes from Ichthyophis bannanicus, assembly GCA_033557465.1. Lineage (NCBI taxonomy): Eukaryota > Metazoa > Chordata > Amphibia > Gymnophiona > Ichthyophiidae > Ichthyophis > Ichthyophis bannanicus. The sequence continues at coordinate 180,485,787 of CM066045.1, read as the reverse complement.
GTCCTGGAGGAAGCATAGCCAGGTCCCCTTGCTCCCGCTAGTGCACCGATGGCCTGATGCCCCCCCCAGACTAGTTTTCCTGCCGCCCAACCATCGGCAGGTCTGCCAAGGCCAGGATAGGGTGCTGTGGCAGTACCTTCAGTGGCTCAGTTACGTTGAGGGGGCTCCCGGGCTAGGGTGCATCCCCCTGGTGCTCCCTGGACGTACAGGGCCGTGACCTGAATTGTCTCTGTACGTTCTGCAGCCTTAGCCTGCCCTTGCTTTGCGCAGACTCGACCCCCTCCCTCCCCCCACTGGCTCTCATACTGCTGCTGTAGCCATGCGAAGAGGGCCTGAGAGGGAATAGGGACAGCCCCGCAAGTCGCCTCTCTGAATCAGTCCCTTAGGCAACTGCCTAAGATGCCAAATTTTGAAGGTACCAAATAACCCGAGCTAAACAGGAGCCGAATTTGGATTGCTTTAGGACCATGCTCTATGATATCTGGGGAGAAATTTCCCCTTTCCACCGCTCTCTGGTCCTTGGGAGTGGAGGAGTAACCTAATGGTTAAGAACACTGGCTTAGGAATCAAGAGACCAGGGTTCAATTCCCTCTAGTACTCCTTGTGGCCTTGGGCAAGTCACTTAACTCTCAATTGCCTCAGACAAATCCAAGTAGCCAATGTCACTCTTTAATATACATTTATTTATTTAACAATTTTTCTATACCACTTTATCCACATTGCCAAGTTTAAGTTACACTGTAAACCACTTTGACTAACATGATAAAGTGGCATAAAAAAACCCTGTTAATAAATATATGGGCATCAACATCTTAAATTGGGCCCTGCACCACTGCCTGGCCACTTGAATTGGAAACTGGATGGATGCATGAAAACGGATTACTGGAAATAAGTGAGAGGGAAAAAAGTCTACTCCCTCCCCCCCTCCCCTGCCCAACAAAACAAAGTTTTTCTAGAACATTCCCTCCCCAGCCTCACATAACTGATTCTATTTCTAGGCAGATTAAAAGCAAAAGATGCTTAAAATCAATTCCAGTATAACAACAGTTCCCTGCAAGGTTACTACCTTCAGCCACCCAAGTCCGGAGACCACCCAGGGAACCCATGGCCTGCTGACTTTCTTTTTCCCGTGCTGGAAGGGAGTGGGGGAAGGGAGGGTGCCATCTCCAGCCGGATGCACTGTAGCCAATGGAGCAAAAAGGAGATAATGGTCTGAATAAGGATGTGTGCATTACATGATTACGAGGCCTTCCAAGCCTGGCACTCCAAGTTAAAATGTCACAGAAATGTAGGGTTACTATGCAATCATCTGCAACTCGCTGGATGCTAAATGGTTTTCTTTCCTAGGTCTGGAAGGAGAAATGTTCCTCCTGGCTTCCACTTGCCTCTCTCAGATGAGAAATGCACCACATTACTCTTCCTGGAAAAACCCAGTGAATTACATTAGAAGACATTCTTTTAAGGATAAATAATTGAAAAGAAAGGGCTGTAGTGAGGAATTTGCTTTGTAAAACAAAGAGAATGTAATAAAGCAAATCAGAAAGCAAAAAACATGAAGTTGCTAACTTAATGAAGGGGATTTGAAGATTTGTGTGCAATTTATTTACAGCAACTTTATGACTCTTGCCAAGGGGACTCTGCAAGAACTGTATTATGCAGAAGTGGATCTTTTTGTCCTTGGGATAAGAGGGAAGCGTCTTGCAAGGTTCAGGGAAAATAGATTTCACTACCTTCAATTTCCTTTGGCGGCAAGAAATTAGGGTAAGGTAGAATTGAAGTTAAATAAAATAAAGGGCAAAGAGGATAATTAAAAACTACAACTTACCAATGTTTATCAGAGTGGAGGGAGCACAACTTTCAAGAACTAATCACAAATACGCTGAATTTGTCCAGTAGAAAGATTTTGCCTTTGCACTTTCTATGTTATCCAGTGGAGACTTAAGGCTGCAATACTTGGTACCTGAAAGCAAGTCTAGACAGAAGATGTCATCTGATGTTGGGGAGGCCACAAAACTCAGATTAGGCAGATGCAAAGATATGTTTTAAGAGCTTATCCTATGGAAGCAGTTGCACATAACCCTTGAGTTTAATAACTCACTTCTACAGAACCAAACGCCACACAAATTGCTATTAAGGTGCAGTCTGTATTTTCCTTCTCCAGAAAGGTCACAGTCTAAGGGTTTGTATGAAATAATGGGGATTATACCTTTCTGTCCGAGGTAATGGGGGTGAAGCAACTTGTCAAAGTTCACACGAACCATCACTAGAAGAGGTGGGATTTGAACCCCGGCTCTGTTGCTCCTCTAACACTGTTACACTGCTGTCTGTGCTTTTACTGAAGTCCTTGGATACTAGGATATAGATGACAATTTGCCCCAGTAAAAAGCAGGCAGGTATCCACTGTGCACCTACTTGTACTGGGTTACAAAGAAGCATTCTGGGGCGTTTGGTCAGGAAAGGAAATGGAATGCATGGGATTTGGAAAATAAGTGTCAAAGACATGGGGCTTTTAGTGAGAATACTTTCTGCTAGTGAAAGTTTAAAGAGATCTGTGTAATTTACCCTTGAAATTTATGCACTAAATTATGCACACTAAAAGTATTTCTATTTATTCTGCTGCTCCATGAGTCACTCAGATTTACCCCCATTGTGCACTGCTGTCCAGAAGCTGAATTTTTTATGTACATTTTTATAGTTTGAGAAATAAATGTTTATTTTTGACACAGACATGTCAAAATGCTTTTTAATGATTTTTTTTAAAGAAAATTTGGTAAGAATTTTAAACCAGCAATCAAAAATGTTACTGCTTTTTAAATTCAGCAATAAAACAATTTACCCTACTGGAGAATAAACATTAAGAACTAAAACGCATAGGAATAAATTCAAAAGGGAAACAGCAAAGCTGCTATTCTGAGTGGTCAACAGGAGAATTGTTCAATATTTTCTTCCATGGTTCCAACTGATGAGTTCTCTTGGGTTAATTCTTTTTTTGTGTGTGTTTTTATGGGAGGGGTTTTGTGGCGGGTGGGAGTGACGAAGGGAGTTGTCTTGTTTCTCGTCTGCTTTTATGCATGACCATCATGCCTAGCGTGCAATTATTCTGAGAGTTGTTGCAAATCAACACAAAAGCAGACAGGGTGCACACCTCTGGGACTTGGCTGAATAGACATAGAAAGAACTTAATACATAACAGTTTTTATACTTTCCCCAATAATGAAACCAGCAACAAAATGTTGACTCCAGAAACTGTGGAAGCCCGCTACCAGGAGAACTCTTAAATATTTCCTAGTTCCACATCTTCTTCTAGTGTAGATGAACGAGGCAGTTACCCTTTCATAGTACATCCCTCTCAAGGTTTGCTCCTCGCAACTAAAAGTGCGATAGAGAAGCACCTCCCCCTACCAGAAGCAACGCAGCCAGAAGACTACCACACAGCTTGGCAGAAACGTTGATTCCCCTTTAGCAAATGACCACTGGGATGTGTCATTTTAGTGAAATCTGGATAGGAACCCACCAGTATCCAAAGCTCATATGACACCATAGTCTACTGGGGTTCAAATTCTCTCAGAGAGTTAATGTGATGCAGACACTATTAGTAAGTTAACATGCAGCCAACTTGCCTGACTTGTGAGCATTATATCTGTGGGTATGTCCTGTGGGTTCACAAAACAGGTAAGATGATGATTGTGATGTCCATTAGAATCAGTGTGGGTAGGATGAGACCCTGTCATGTGCTTCCAAACCTGATTGCTCCTGAAACGTGAAGGGGAAGTGCCAGACAAGAAATCACGTTTAAAGAATTAGTAGAAAGCAGATTTTGTGACTCTCCTTTGCAGGCTGAGGATTGGTTTTCAGTTAGATAGGAATATTTTAAATATAGGACTTTAGGGGGAATTCCAAGATGACCGCATGCAATGTCTGGTAATTGGTCAGCAGTTTCTAATGGGAAAAAGAAGGAAAGGTGGGCTGGGTAAACAGCCCCAGGATGCCCAGCTTACCTCAACTCCAGTTGCCTCGCGTCCGATGGATGCTTATTTGTACCACTTGGAGCAGCACAAATTGGGGGCAGCTTCCTTGGCGGTGAGATTGTTGGAGCAGAGTAGTTCAGAATCTCCATCGAGTTTTGATCTCATGCCCCTTGATGCACGGAGACCTTGGATGCAGTCGGGGTCTGAGCCAATCTCCAGAACGGTCGGTGCATTTTCACCCCCCTCTGGGTTTGTCCCTGGAGCTTGCTGCAAGTAGTGGAAGGATCCAATGGGACTACCAGCAATCCTGTCTGCTACCCAGGAGTATAGTTCCCTCAGAGCCGGTGGGCTTGGTCGGCGTCTCCCTACCAGAGGGATCCATGGAGATAGCAGCTAACTTGGGTGCTGTATTTTCCTTTGAATTAATCCGGCCTAAAAAGTTCACATTAGAGTCAATTTGGAATGCGATCAAACAGCTTGGTGAAGCTATTACTCCACAGGTGAAGGAGCTTCATGGGCAGATACAGAAGAATTTGGAGGCTATTCTAACAAATGCTACAGCAATTGGAACATGTCAATCTTCTGTTGAAGAAATTTCTCTGCACATGGATCATTTTGCTACTCACTCAGAAGCATTCATTAAGGACACTATTAGCCTTAAGGCTCATTTGAAGCAGTTGGGCAATCATTGTAAGCTATCAAATTTAAGGTGGATTTCCTGGGTCCCCTTTAATAATGGTTTCTGGACCTTTCCTCCAGGAACTTGTCCAAATCTTTTTTAAACCCAGCTACATTAACAGCTTTTCTACAACCTCCGGTAATGAATTCCAGAGTTTGATTACACATTGAATAAAAGATATAGCATAGTTACTCACCTGCAACAGGTGATCTCCAGGAACAGCAGGAAATTAGTCTTCACATATGGGTATCGTCGGTACCGATGGAGCCTGCGTGGGAACGCTCCCCAGCATCCAATAGGAAAGCTTTTGGGAGCATCCCACAGTGCCTGCATGCTACCTTCCCGCCTTTCCTAACTGTCTCTCTCCAGTTGAGTTTAAACTGAGACAAAAGAGAGAGGGAAAGAGAGAAAGACAGAGAGACAGAGAGAGATAGAAAGATACAACTCCTAGGGGAGGTTGGTGGGTTCTGAAGACTAAATTCCTGCTGTTCCCGGAGATCACCTGTTACAGGTGAGTAACTATGCTATCTCCAGGAACAAGCAGGAATGTAGTCTTCACATATGGGGACTCCGTAGCTGCAGATGCGAGGGAGATGGCCCCAGAAAGTTGTGTGCCCTTGTGAAAGGGCTCCACTTCCCACCATGGATCTCCTGCATCCTACCAGGGATGGTGGGTAGGAGTTGATTAAGTCTGGAACTGGTGTTGAAGAACAGCCTGACCAAACAAGGCATCCCGGTGGGAATCCTTGTCTAAGCAGTAATAGGCTGTGAAGGTATGAACCGAAGCCCAAGTAGCTGCTCGACAGATGTCGTTGATAGACACAGAGTGAAGATGAGCCAATGAGGCTGCCATGGCTCTCACATTGTGAGCTGTGACATGGCCTTCAAGAGGAAGGATCTTACTCTCATAGGCAAAAGATATACACTGTGCAATCCAGCTGGACAGTGTCCTTTTGGAGACTGGAAGTCCCAAATGACTAGGATCAAAAGCAACAAAAGGTTGAGAGGATTTTCTATGTTGCTGTGTCCTTTGCAAGTAAAAGGCCAAAGCTCTTTTACAGTCCAAAGTATGAAGGTTCCTTTCTGCATTTGAGGCCTTGGAAAGAATACAGGAAGGTAAACCGCTTGGTTTAAATGAAAGGACGAAACCACCTTTGGCATAAGGTGTGGATTAGTCCTAAGGACTAGCTTATCATGATGGAACCTTGTATAAGGAGGATCAGCCACCAACGCTTGCAATTCACTAATGCGATGTGCTGATGTGATTGCAATGAGAAAGATAACCTTCCAGGAAAGGAATTTCAAAGAGGTAGTGGCTAATAGTTCAAAGGGCGGTTTCATGAGCTGCCCAAGTACCAGATTCAAGTCCCATGCCACCAGTGGTGGCTTAATGGGAGGCTTCATTAAAAGAAGGCCTCTCATAAATCTCGCTATGAGAAGATGAGAGGAAATAGGTTGTCCATTTAGAGGCTTGAAAGAAGCTGCAATAGCACTGAATTGCTCTTAAGCCCTGCATTTGATAAATGAAGGAGGTACTCCAGTAATGATTCCAGAGGTATCGCAAGAGGGTTAAGACCCTTCTGCGAGCACCATATGGTAAACCTTTTCCACTTAAATGCATAAGAGCATCTTGTGGAAGGTTTCCTGGAAGCATGAAGAATATCCTTTACCTGCTGGGAAAGGTTAAGACCGTGAATTTCTAGGCTTTCAGCAACCAGGCCCTGAGATGCAGAGACTGGAGATTGGGATGCCACAGCATCCCGTCCTCTTGAGAAAGAAGATCTGGAGCAGATCCTAACTCCAGAGGCGGAGCTTGAGAAAGATGTAGGAGCAGAGGGTACCACATTTGCCGTGGCCAACATGGAGCTATGAGGATCATATGACCTCTGTCTCTCTGACGCTTGAACAGGGTTTTGGGAATTAGGGGAATGGGTGAAAAGGCATACAGGAAGTCCTGACCCCAATAAAGGAGGAAAGCATCCCTGGCCTGACAACCCCAAGCCGGAATTCTGGAACAGAATCGGGGAAGTTTGGCATTCAGCAGACTTGCAAAGAGGTCTATGTCCGGGGTTCCCCAAATTTGAAAAATTTGGGCCACCTGGTCTGCATGGAGAGACCATTCGTGTGGAAGCAGAACTCGAATGAGTCTGTCTGCCTAAGAGTTTTGAATGCCTGGTAGATACACTGCAAGGAGATGAATCTGATGCTGTCTGGTGAGGGCCCATAGTCGCAAAGCTTTGTTGCACAGCGACAGAGAGCCTGTTCTGCCCTGCTTGTTCAGATAGAACATGGCTACCTGATTGTCCGTTTGAACTAGGACTGTCTTGTAGCTGAGTTGGGTGTGAAATACTCGAAGAGCAAGGAAGATTGCTCTGAGCTCCAGGAAGTTGATATGGAGATAGGCCTCCTGTAGAGTCCAGGTACCCTGGGTAGAGAGGCCGTGCAGGTGGGCTCCCCAACCCACCTGTGAAGCATCTGTTGTTAGAGTGGCTTGGGGTGGGGGTTGCTGAAAAGGAGACCCCACCAGTAGGTTTTTGGGTGACTGCCACCATTGGAGAGACAAAATAAGGTGATCTGAGTTTGCTATTTTGTCTGATAGGCAACCTGAGTCCACTGAGTGGATAAGGTCCACTGGGCTGCCCTCATATGGAGGCGAGCATAAGGAACCACATGCACGGTGGATGCCATGTGGCCTAGCAACTGTAACATTTCCTGAGCAGTGAGGTGAGGTTTTAGCACTGCTTGGGAAGCTAACTGCACAATGCGAAGGCAGCGGGGCTGTGGAAGAAAGGCCCTTGTCTGTCTGGTATCCATAAGAGCTCCTATAAACTCTAGGGATTGAGTGGGAGCAAGGTTGGACTTTGGGACGTTTATGACAAGTCCCAGATACTGAAGGATGCGCATTGTGCGAGACAGAGCAACCCTGGCTTCTGGCTCTGAAGGGGCTCGAATGAGCCAGTCGTCTAAGTAAGGGAAGATGAATATTCCCAGGGTGCGGAGAAATGCTGCTACCACAGCCATGCATTTTGTGAACACCCTTGGTGAAGAAGCCAGGCCAAAAGGAAGAACCCTGAATTGGTAATGCTTCTCTTGAAACAGGAATCAATGGAACTTTCGGTGAGTTGGATGGATGAGAACATGAGTGTACGCATCCTTCAGATCTAGAGAAGAAAGCCAGTTCTGACTCCGAAGGTATGGCAGTAGAGTTCCTAGAGAAATCATTTTGAACTTCTCTCTGAACAGGAATTTGTTCAATTCTCTGAGGTCTAGAATGGGTCTGTGTCCTCCTGTTTTCTTTGGAATAAGGAAATAGGGGGAGTAAAACCCTATACCCCATTGGGGAATGGGCACCTCTTCTACTGCTCCTTGAGCAAGGAGCATTGTGACTTCTTGACCTAAGCGGTCATTGGGAGAGGTCTGAGAATTGAACTGTCTTACTATTGTAGGAGGGGGCATGCTGAGGAAATGAAGCTTGCACCCCTCTCGTACAATAGACAGAGTCCAATTTTCTGCTGTTATCTGACACCATCTGGGGGCAAAATGACATAAACTTCCTGGGGTGGTGGAGGGTTCTGGGCCATTCAGGGCCAGGAAGGCAAAGTTCTCTAGATAGGAGTCAAAGCCCCTGTGGAGGCTGCTGAGCTGGTTGAGGCTTAGCTGCTTTTGGCTTCCTTTGTTGCCTAGGTTGTTGCTGCTGTCCCTTTTGGGCAGACTGACCTGAAAGATGTCCCTGCTGGGTATAGGAGGGATACAACTTCTTCTTTCTGAAGAATGGTTTCTTAGATGATCTATTCCTCGCAGGATCAACTGTAGATTTGGACAATCTATCCAAAGTGATATTGTCAGCATCTATCTCATTAGCTTTTTCTTGCCATTTCTTGCCAAAGAGATTCTCTCCTGTGCAAGGTATATTCCCCAGTTTGTCCTGTACCCAGATTTCTAAGTCAGATGCCTGGAGCCAGGCAATTCTACGTGCACCTATGGTAATAGCAGAGGTTCTGCTTATGCATTCAAAGTAGTCAAAGGCTGCACGATTCACAAACTTGGAAACATCCTGAGCATGTTTAACAAGAGTAAGATAATCTTGCCTTTTATCATCAGGTAGGAGAGGGCTCATAAGCTCTAAGTCTCCTGTGACTTCCTTAAGGAACATTCCCAATACAAGATATAGGAACTGATCCTAGCAGAAAGCATGGAAGCCTGGAAGGATCGACGTCCAAAGGCATCAAGAGTCCTACACTCACGTCCTGGAGGATTAGATGCATGCCTTTTTGCACTCTTTATCCGTCTCATGGCTGATTCCACCACCATGGAATGGTGTGGTAGATGAGTCTTCTGAAACCCAGGACAAGGAGGAACTCGATACATGGTGTCAAGTCTTCGAGAATGAGGAGATGTGGTTAGAGGTGTTTCCCACATCCTTAACATAAGATCATGCAAGATCTCATGAATAGGTAAGGTAGCTGCCTTCTTGGGAGCTTTAGGCTATTGTAGGATTTCTAATTCCTTTGCCCTAGGCTCCTTTTCAGGAGCCACTGTGATGGAAAGACCTCGAGCCACATCTCGGATAAAATCCTGAAAAGAGATATCCTCTGGTGGAGACATACTACGCTGAGGTGAAGAGGAATCCTCGGGAAGAAGTACTCTGGTATCGGCAGAGCCTTCAGACTCTTCAGACTCATCCGAGGATTCAAAGTATCTCCGATCTGGGTGATCGTGCAAGGCACGGTACCAGTAGAAGTCGGCATCGGAGTGGTCCGGTACCAACTTGTCGATGCCGGATAGAGACACATGAATACCTGCCGATGTTGATGTTGGTGCCAATACCAGAGTCAATGCCGGTTGAACTGTCTGAAGCGGTTTCAGGGGCATCGAGGCCGTGTGAAGAGCTGCCAGACTGTGTTCAATAGCCAAGAATCTCTGTTCTATCGACGCTGCCGATGCTTGGGTATCGGTGCCAGTTAAAGCGGCTGGAACACCAGAGCATGGCATCAGTAGTTCTGCCGAGGTTGAAGCCTTGAGAACAACCTGGAGCTCCATTAGTGCTTTGGAAGTCGAAGCCTCCCGCCAGAGCAGTTTTGCCGGTGAAAGTCCCTCAAGGGCAATGCCAGAGGCATCTCGATGTTTAGGAGATCTACCCTTTGAGGACCGGCTAGATTTATGTTTAGTTACCTGAGATCCATAGGAGGAGGATGAAGCCCTGGAAGACGTCGATGCAACGGAGGCTGCATCGGAGGGAAAAAGGGTGCTGAGTTTAGCAGCTCGGTTTTGCCGGCCCCATTTTGACATCATTCCACAAATACACTCTGAAATAGAGTGGTCAGGACCTAAACATTTGAGGCACCACTCATGGATGGAGATGGTACCACCACACTTAGAACACTTTTTAAAACCCAAAGCGGGTTTTTCCATTTTGAGGAAAAAGTTGGGCCTAGTGCCCAAAATGGCGCGTGGCACCCGAGAAGAAAATTATTGGAGAAAGACTCCAGAAACAAAGTTTGTTTGTTTTTATTTTTAGAAAAAAAGAAAAGAAGAACCGGCGGTACCGGTATAGCGTCGAGGGAAGGCAGACGTGACCACAAAAAAGAAGTATAAGAAGGGAATTTTCTGTGGTGACAGGATGTGCAACCTGTCGGCTCCGCGGAAAACGAAGAACCGGATAGCGACAGTTGGGAAAGGCGGGAAGGCAGCATGCAGGCACTGTCGGATGCCCCTAAAAGCTTTCCTATTGGATGCTGGGGAGCGTTCCCGCGCAGGCTCCGTCGGTACTGATGATACCCATATGTGAAGACTACATTCCTGCTTGTTCCTGGAGATTTTCTCTTATTAGTCTTAAATAGGTTACACAGTAGCTTCATTACATGTCCACTAATCTTTCTATATATTGATGGCATAAACAATCGATCTACATTTACCTGTTCCACTCCATTCATACAGATCCCTGTACCACAAAATGTGAAAATGTTAAATGTTAGTGCTTTGTTATAATCCCTTGAATCTGAGATGATTACTCCTATTACTTGTATCTTAACTTTAGCTTTAATACCAGATAGAGAGTGGCTCCTTAAATTATTCTTCAGGAAATGTAATGTGCATTTTAAAGGCTGTTTAGCCTGGATATTTCCTGACCTGGCGAAGGATACTCAGCACCGAAAGAGAACATTTTTAATCCTGAGGCCAGGGGCGGCCCAAGGGGGGTGTGGGGCCATGTGCGGAGACTCAGTGCGGGGCCTCATTTGCATAAGTGACCTTATTTGCATAAATATTTGCATAATGTTACCATACACTAATTTTTAGTAAACATGTCTCTTAATGAGTGTATGGATAAGGAAAGACTAAAAGAGTTCTACATTACTATAATCCAGTGCCAACCGCCAGGCACATTAGGAACTACTACAAACGCTGCCCATTTAGAACCCATCTAAGCACACATTACACCCAATGGAATCAACCCAACTGAATCCCATTAAATTACTTGATAACCAAAGCTCGCCGGAAAGTGCTGTGTGAAACTACCTAAAACTAACCACACTGTAGTTTTTCTATTTTTGTCGGATTGCTCACTGATGAATGGAAATTTTATCACTCTCGAAGTGAGCTCCCCATTTTATTCAAGAAATATTTTAAAATGGCCCATCACAGGTCATTATATCAGGTGCACAGCACAACCAGCCGTTGCTCCTGCACTGCGAGAACCAAAGTATATTCAAAGGACGTTTCCAAATTACTCTGAAGTCCTTAATTCATAGCTTGGAATTATGAAGATAGCAAGACGCTCATCTCAAATCTTTCAAGACGGTCACACCGCTATGACAATGGCCCAACATAGGAACCGTAGCATAACCCACTTAAAAGAACCGAAACTGTCCCAATCAACTGTACCAGATCTTCTGAACCAGTGAAGGAGTCGTATGATTCAAAGCACAACACTAATCAGTGTTTCAAGCCGCTTCAGCTTTGCAGCTCTTCTTCAGGCAAATGAATCATACCATGCAGCGATACCTCTTTATAGGTCGCTCTTGAATACGCAACAGTGACATACAGGAACTAAACTGCAATTGGGCAGAGACGGATGATCATAGGTGGAGGCCCCACCAATCGATGTCCATGTTCATACCTGCCGGAATGACAGATCCCAAACGGAAAATCCATTGTTGTTCCTTAAAATGAAGCTTTAGAACCCATAGCAAACCCGCCATATCCTGACAGCATTACCAGGACTCACAAAAGCACCATACCCTACCTATCAAAAGGCAACACTGCAAATATTAAACCAATACATTTCAGAGAATACTGGAGAAAGAGAACAAGTGGCAATGTCAAATAGGAATTACATAAACAGAATACCTCAGCTCAGTTACACATGCAGAACATAGACCATCACCAAACAAGGAATCACAATTTAGAAACAGGAAGGCAATAATTAAACTGGGAACCCCAAAAGCCAAACTTGGAATGTACAACAACACTGTAGAAATAAAACTATAAATTAATTTCTTGTACCAAACAAAGCGCAGACGTTAATGATGCACATTTCCCAGAGCTTTCATATTTCAGTTAATAAATTCAAAATAAAGAGATATCTTTCTACCTTTTGTGCATTTTTTTTCAGTTGCAATTGCTCCAGCCACTTTCTTCTGGTTTCTTCATGTTTTCTGCTAACTCTCCATCATCTGCTGTCCATTTGTCCTTTCTTCTCTCTTCTAGTTTTTTTTTCCATTCTCTCTCTCTACATCTGCTTTAACATACTAATCTTTCTTCTTTTGCTCTTTCCTCATTCCTATTTCATACACACAAATTTTACCCCTCCATCCTCAATCCCCACTTACTCTCCCAATACACAGCCAATTGTAGATTTTTCATCCCTCCCACACAAAATATTTTTCCCCTCTCCATTTTACTCTCCCAGCCCCATCCCATTCTAATCCTCCCCCAACATCAGCTCCCTTCTAGTTCCAGTCTAACCCAGCATCCATTCCCTTCTAGTCCCTGCATCAGCCCATTTCCAGTCCTAGCCCCCCATCAGCCCATTTCCAGTCCTAGCTCCCCCATCCATTTCCAGTCCGAGTCCCTTCATCAGCTCATTTCCAATCCCAGCCCCCCATCAGCCCATTTCTAGTCATTTCCTAGCCCCACCATCAGCCCATGTCAAATCCTAGCTCCCCTCCACTCAGCCCAATTCCAGTCCAAGCCCCCCCATGAGCCTACTTCCAGTTCTAGCCACTCCACGAGTCCATTTCAATTCAAGCCCCCACCACAGCCCATTTCAAATCTTAGCGCCCCCCAACAGCCCTCCAGTCCTATCCTAGCTGCTCCATCAGCCCATTTTCAGTCCTAGCTCCCTTCCCTCACAGCCCATTTCCATTCCAAGCCCCCTCCCCATCAGCTATTTGCACTTCAAGCCTCCCCTTCCACTCAGCCCATTTCCAGTCCTAGCAACCCCCAACCCATTACCAGTCCTAGCCCCCCCATCAACCCACTTCCAGTCCTAACCCCCCATCACCCCATTTTCAGTTTAAGCCCCCCTATAACCCATTACCAGTCCTAACCCCCCATCAGCCCACTTCCAGTCCTAACCCCATCAGCCCATTTCTAGTCAGCCCCCATAGCCCATTGCCAGTCCTAACCACATCAGCCCACCTCAAGTCCTAACCCCTCCCCATCAGCCCATTTCCTGTCCTAGCCCCCCATAGCCCATTATCAGTCCTAACCCCACCATAGCCCATTACCAGTCCTAACCCCCCATCACCCCATTTCCAGACAGCCCCCAGCAGCCCACAGCCCATTACCAGTCTTAACCCCCCCATAGCCCATTACCAGTCCTAACACCCCCAACAGCCTACAGCCCATTACCAGTCCTAACCCCATCAGCCCACCTCAAGTCCTAACCCCTCCCCATCAGCCCATTTCCTGTCCTAGCCCCCCATAGCCCATTAACATTCCTAACCCCACCATAGCCCATTACCAGTCCTAACCCCCCAACACCCCATTTCCAGACAGCCCCCATCAGCCCACAGCCCATTACCAGTCTTAACCCCCCCATAGCCCATTACTAGTCCTAACCCCCCCCCCCCCAACAGCCCACAGCCCACCTCAAGTCAAGTCCTAACCCCCTCCATAGCCCATTACCAGTCCTAACCCCCTCCTCCAATCGGATCATGGAAAATTAAAAAAAAAAAAAAAATATGGCTGCTGCCGCTGCCGCCGCGGCAGAATGGAGTGTCCCGCGGGGCCCTCTCTGCCCGGCTGAGCCCCTCTGCGCCGGCTTTCAGATACGCGAAGGGAGAGTGTCTCCCTCGCATCTCTGTTAAGCCTGCAGGGGCAGATGGGAAATTTCCCATCAGCCCCTGCTTCCCATAAGCCCCTGCGGGCTTAACAGAGACGCGAGGGAGACACTCTCCCTTCGCGTATCTGAAAGCCGGCGCAGAGGGGCTCAGCCAGGCCGGGAGAGCTCAGCCGGGCAGAGGGGGCCCCGTGGGACACTCCATTCTGCTGCGGCGGCAGCGGCAGCAGCCAGCTTTTTTTTTTTTAATTTAATTTTTAAAAATGCAGAATGTTCTTTGCGCAGGGCCCCCTGAAACGCGGGGCCCTGTGCAAAAAACATTCTTGCTCAATGGACGGGCCGGCCCTGCCTGAGGCCCAGGGTTCTGCAGCTATGTGGGGTGTTTTTCCTAAAATATCCATGCAAGTGCCTAAGTTGCTAAGTAATTTGTATATTTTCTTGCATCTATCTCATTTGATTTATTTTTTGATTGCACATGGTTCCCCTGGAATAGGGCAGGTGGAACCTCTGAATCCATGATATTGGGTAATGCTAATTGTGTAAAGCTGTGTATTTCTGTGTCGAGTATCGAATAATAATTTTCTGATTGGTGCTCCCCTTAATAGTGGACTAGAGCTGTGATTACTTGTATTTATTTTTTCTTTTTACCTTTGTACATGAATGCAATGTATCATGGTATGTTTTTGTACCTCACATTTTCCATGCAAGCTGGTTTCTTGCATTTTTGTGTGAAATTATAAAGATTAAATAATAAAAAAATAGAGAAATTAGACTTACCTGCTAATTGTTGTTCCTTGAGGAACTCCAGTTCAGTCCCACACCGCTGGGTAGTGTACCTCTTCCTTCAGCATGGAGACTGGGCATGTCAGAAGCTTGACACATCTACCGGTGACACCTCCCACCAGCTTCCAGTGATCTATTGACAAAGCATACTCTAAGGAGCAACACATAATTAGTTATAACAAACATGAACTGTAAACTAGCAGACTCATTTACTCCGCAATAAAATCCCTGTAAGGAGAGGATAACTGCTCCACCTTCCCCCCAAGGAAACCAACAGTAAAGATATGAAATACATGAAAAAAGGCAACAGAAAGAAGAAGCGAGCAGACCCACCACTAAGACAACTATCTCACCTGAACAGGTAATAGCCACTTACCTTTAGACTTTCCTTTGCGTGGTCGGTCCCTTTAATGTCACGAGACCATTGACTCAATCCCCAACCTGGGTGGGAATCGGGACTGAACTGGAGTTCCTCAAGGAACAACAATTAGCAGGTAAGTCTAATTTCTCTTTCCTTATGGCTCCTCCAGTTCAGTCCCGCACTGCTGGGATGTAGCAGAGCAGATACATTAATGGGAGGGACTCGAAAAACTGGACCACAAAACTGCTGACCCAAAACCGGCATCCCCTGCTGCCTGCACATCAAGATGGTAATGCTTACTAAAGGTATGCAAAGAAGCCCATGTGGCCACCTTACAGATTTCACCTGCCGGAACACAACTGCGTTCCGTCCAAGACGTCGCTTGGGCCCTTGTTGAATGAGCCCTCAATTCCAAAGGCGCTTGACACCCCTGCAAGAGATAAGCTGACACAATCGCTTCCTTAATCCACCTAGCAATAGATGCCTTGGACGCTGTTTCACCTTTATGCGGCCCTCCAAAAAGCACAAACAAACGCTCCGACCACCGAAAAGCATCGGACCTCTGCAAGTAATGAAGAAGCACTCTCTTCTCATCCAGCAACTGCAAGTTACGATCGACCGCTTCCCCGCCTGATGATCTTAACATCAGTAAGGCGACCGACTGATTCAGATGAAATGGCGAAACCACTTTTGGCAAAAACGACGGAACCGGGCGTAACACCACCTTTTCCTTGAAGAACATTAGGAAAGGTTCCCTGGAAGATAAAGACTGCAACTCCGAAACCCGAAGTGCCGAACAGATAGCCACCAGAAACACTGTTTTCAATGTCAAGTCCTTCACTGAGGCCTCGCCTATCGGCTCAAAAGGCCTTCCTCTTAATGCCCCCAACACCAAATTGAGATCCCACGGAGGAATTAACACGCGGCGAGGAGGCTGCATATGAGATACTGCTCTCAAGAAACGTAAGACATCTGGGTGAGTTCCCACTGCACGCCCTTGTACCTTACCACGATAACAAGTTATAGCGGCCAGTTGAACTCTTAACGAACTAGTCGCCAAACCCTTATCAAAACCATCCTGAAGAAAACTCAGCACCTCCGGAACTGAGACTACCAATGGACGCAACTGCCTAGCTTCACACCATCCTTCAAATATACACCAAATGCGAATATAAGCCAAGGAAGTGGAACGTCTCCTAGCCACCAGCAAAGTAGCCACCAACACCGGTAAATGACCTTTCTTCTTCAACCTAGCCCTTTCAATGGCCAAGCCGTAACCGAGAATTGAGCTACCTGCGACATATGAAGAGGACCCTGCAGAAGCAGATCCTCCCAAACCGGTAGCTGCCAGGGCTGACTGTCGAGCAGCCTCACCAGGTCCACGTACCACGGATGATGTGGCCAGTCCAGCGCTATCAAAATCACGGTTCCTCGATGTTTCTCTATGCGCTGAGCCACTCAACCTATGAGTGCCCAGGGGGGAAAGACATAAATAAGACTGTGGTCTGGCTACCTTTGAATTAAGGCATAGATCCCTTCGGACATTCTCTCTCTTCTCCTGCTGAAAAACCGGCTGGCTTTGGCCATGTCATAAGTCGCCATGAGATCCATCCGCGGCATTCCCCACTTGACTACCAACTGCCTGAATACTTCCGGATTCAGCTCCCAGTCCCCAGGATCCACGTGAACCTGACTGAGGTAATCCGCCATCACATTGTCCTTTCCTGCAATGTGCGCTGCTGACAGCACCAGAAGCCGAGGCTCTACCCACTCGAACAGAACCTCCGCCTCTTTTTCTAGTGCAACGCTGACCGTTCCACTTTGCTGATTGAGATATGCCACCACGGAGGCGTTGTTGGACAGCACTCAAACCGCTCGCCTCAACAACACTGACTCGAATGCTTTTAGGGCCAGAGCCATGCCTGTAACTCCAGACGATTGATAGACCACCGAGTTTCTTCCATGCTCCACACTCCTTGCACGTAGAGTCCCTCGCAATGAGCTCCCCAGCCCGCCAGGCTGGCATCCGTCATTACCTGAACCCATTGTGGCTGTTCCAACGGCATTCCTGCCGTCAGTTTCTCTCATCGCAGCCACCATCCGAGGGACGCTTGAACCTTCCCCGGGCAGTACAAGTGCTTGTTCAACGAATCCTCCTGGTTTGACCAACGATGGAGCAGAGACCTCTGCAAAGGCCTCATGTGCGCCTGAGCCCAAGGAACTACCTCGAGGGCCACCGCCATGGTACCTAGTACCCGAAGGTAATACCACGCCATCGGTGCCTGCAGCTTTAAGAACCCGAGCACCAAGGCACGCATCACCAGAACTGGAACCTCTGGTCCTCGTGTCAAACCGAACCCCGAGATACTCCAACGACTGCGTCGGCACCAATCGACTGTTGGAGGCATTCACTATCCAACCAAAATGCTGCAAGAACCGAACCACTCTGTCCGTTGCTTTTTCGCTCTCTGCTCGTGATTTCACCCGAATCAACCAATAGTCCAGGTAGGGATGCACGAGCACTCCCTTTATGCGGAGAAAGGCCGCTACCACCACCATTACTTTGGTAAATGTACATGGAGCCATCGCCAATCCAAACAGTAGGGCTTGGAACTGAAAATGACCCCACAGGACCGCAAACCGCAAGAATCTTTGATGCTCTGGTCGAATCGGGATGTACAGATAAGCCTCTGTGAGATCGAGCGAAGTCAACAACTCTTCTTGCCGAATGGCAACCATTACGGACCTTAGAGTTTCCATACGAAAATGGGTCACCCGCAGACACCGGTTGATGCCCTTGAGATCCAGAATCGGACGAAAAGCCCCATCCTTCTTTGTGACCATGAAATAAATTGAGTATCAACCAACGCTGCATTGATCCAGAGGCACCGGAACCACGGCACCGAGCTGCTCGAGACGCGCGAATCGCTGACTCCTTGTTCCGCCCTCTGCAAGGAGAAAGAACAAACCAGTCTTGAACCAGTCAAACAAATTTGAGAGCGTAACCCTCTCGAATGACCTCCAATACCCATTGATCGGATGTAACTTGAACTCAGGCAGGCAAAAACTCCTGCAGCCGACCCCCCACAGGCTGTACACCTGCCTGAATTCCCCTCGTTTCATATCAACTTTTTGAAACCGGTAGCTGAAGGGGTCACAAACCCTCTGCCTGCACCTCTGAATCCGCAAAAACCTTGGCCACAAAAGGGGCACCGGCCTCTCTGAAACGATCCTAACTGCAAAGCCCGAAAACGGCAAAAATTGCGAGTCTGGCCTCTCAACGCTGCTTCAGGCCTACCCGTTTTTAACTTATCCTCCGGCAGCCGGCACACTTTAGACTCCCCCAAGTCCTTAACCAGCTTGTCCAAATCTTCACCAAACAGCAGCTTTCCCTTAAAGGGGAGCTTACTGAGCTGTGATTTGGAGGAACTATCAGCCGCCCAATTTCACAACCAAATATATCTGCATGCCGCCACTAAAGACGACATGCTATTAGCCAAAGTCCTGACCAGGTCATAATGCACGTCCACTAAATAAGCCGCTCCGGACTCCAACCGGTACAAGTCCTGCAACTGGCCTTGCAACAGGTCTGCCCCCTTAGAACGCTGAGACCAACGCAGACAAGCCCTTGCTACCCAAGCCCCACAAATGTAGGCCTGTAGCGCTAGGGCATTGGCCTCAAAGGCTTGCTTCACCATTGAATCTATCTTTCTGTCTTGTCCATCCTTCAACGCCATGCTACCTTCCACCGTAATGGTAGTCTTCTTTGTCACTGCTGAAACCGTTGCATCTATCCTAGGAGAGCGAAACAGCTCCCACTCCTGATCAGACAATGGATAGAGCCGAGCCATGGACCTCCCACCTCTGAGAGCTGACTCTGGCATGTCCCACTCATCCTGAATCATCTGTCTAACCACCTTATGGACCGGGAACACTGCCTGGGACTTCCTTACCGCTTGAATGAGTGGATCTTCCACACTGTCTTCCTCCACCAATGCGGCTACGGTCAGGTTAAGGGCCTGTAGCAATTCTGAAATTAGTGCCGCCAGTTCCTCTCTCCTGAACACCCGAATAATCCGGGTCTGATCCTCAGGTTCCTGAATCTCACCTTCTTCTAGATCCTCATCCTCATCCTGATCCTCCAGTTCCCCTTCTAATCCTTCGTCGTCCAAAGACTCCAAGGGATGGACCTCATCTTTTACCAACCGTGGCCGTTTGCCTGGCCTCAGCTGAGAACCCTCCGCTGCTTGCGCCTCCAAAGTAACCACCCCGGGACTCAACCCCAAGATGCCCGGGGCAGCCCCCCGCTTATGAAGGCAAAATGCTTGATACAGCAGTAGCACAAAATCCGGGGAAAATTCTTCCAGGGCCATGGATGCTGCTCCTCAAGGCGCACTCGTACCTGGCAGTGACGAGGTCAATGCCTGCGGTGACAGGGGGGGGTCTCATCCCCCCCCTTTTGCTTTTCCTCCCCTTCAGCCCCTAAGGGCATGGAGAGAGGTTCTCCCTTACTCTGATCCTGAAACTCCTGCTCCATCTGCACCGCCTCCGCCACACAGCCATGACACATGCCATCAGCTGAAACTGCACCCCTACGGGTTCCGCACACCAGACACTGTGGATGAGCAGGCATCAGCTACCAGTCTCCGCTTTACCAGATTTGGAGGCTTCTCAATCACCAGGTATGGCCCCACAGTCCAGTTTGCTATTAACCTTGCAAAAACACAATGCTATGCAAAACTTTTTTTTTTTTTTTTTTTTACCTCAATTGCCTAACTACAGACACTTCAGAGACTTGGGGAAAGCTCCAAAAATAATATATTCTCAAAAAGTAATGTCAGGTAGCCACAGGGATTGCCTGCACAGCTAAACCCCTTGCCTGCAAAAACCACGGGAAAAATCACTGCCTCCAAAAATCTAGCCCCTGGCTTAACATGAGGCTGCCGGCCTCAGCCAGCAGCCAGAGTCCCCGCAGTTCCTCCAAAAAGCCCTGCTACCTTTCCTCCTGATCCGGAGGAAAGAGAGAAGATAAATACCTGGATTCCTGCCAGTAGCTGTCAGAACACCGTGCCAGTCAGCTCCAATGCCGATTGAAGTGCAGTTTCACCTCACAGCATTCTCCTACGCTGCCGACTGAATCGGGCAGCAGCTCAACACATGCAACACAGCTACCCACCATCCTCAAAATGTAGGGAGTGCTTACAAGGCATTAAGAAAAATAATATTGAAGGGAAGGGGAAGCAGGAATCCATTCCACTGCCCCCTTCTCTGCCCTTACCGGCACAGAGCCTTTTTTATTTTTGTTTAAACAATCAAAATAAATTAAAGTTACAGCGTACCAAAAAAACAAAAAAAAAACCAAATCCCCTTCAAAACCAAATCTTTACCCAAATTTAAAGCAAATATTAGACAACTAAATCTCCTTATGTGTTCCTCAAGTTGAGCCTACACCCTAGGCTCACAACCTCCTGCTGCATGGAGACTGGACACATACTGGAAGCAGGTGGGAGGTGTCACCGGTAGATGTGTCAAGCTTCCGAAGTGCCCACTCTCTATGCTGCAGGAAGAGGTACACTACCCATAATTCATGGAGCCTCTTGACAAGCACACATCACCCCTATATTAGGGCATCTCCACTAGCTCACTATACCTGCAAGAATAAGGTACAAGGCCCTCCTCACAACATTCAAAGTCATTTATAACAAATCAGCTATTTGTCTACAGCCCCTCTTATCAAGGCTCAAGAACGACAGGCTACAAAGGCATAATTCACGTGGAGGCCAATTCAGAATCTGGACAGGCCAGAATTGCACCTGATTCTAATCCCGCGGGGGCTAGACATCACTGTGGGATCATAATCGGGTGCACCTGGCCTGGATGGGCCGGCCAATTCTGGGTTCTCAGATGTACAGTCACTTATCTGGCTAGCCCAGCCAGGTTCCTGCATAGAACCGCAGTGTCATTGCGTCCTGTTGCCACAGTACCGTGGCTCCATGCAAGAGCCATGATCCCCAACAGACCTCAAAACAAGCATTTCCCTGCTGCCCTACCCCCGATTGGACCTGCCATAGCCAGGGTCAGGCTGTGGGAAATCCTCTGCATCCCCTTACCTGTTTTCCCAGGCCTGAATCCTGTATATTGTGCCATCCATGGCCGACCCTGGACATACATGGCCGACCCCAGAATTGGTCCTGTATGTCTGGGAAAGGTGTCATGCCTCTGACCCGCCCTTGTGCCTCCCTTGGCTCGCTCCCTCCCGCCCCCGTACAGAGCCCCCCAGGTGGAATCACTACCCAAGCATTTAACGGGGATGGATGTCTGAACCAGATGTCTAAGAGGATGAGCGGAATAAAGGGACTTTCAAAAGAGACTGAAAAGTTATCTATTCCAGGAACACTTTAGCATTGGCACACCTCTCGATTCGCAAACTGGCTGCAACTCACAACAACCAATTGCTTAAACACACACCCAGCTTACACTTAAACAAAACAATGTAAAAGGTTATCCAAACTATAATGTATATCTAAAATGTACATATGTTATATCCAATTTCCCCTATAACCCTATACATCATGTTTTGTTACATTATAAACAGAGTGCATCCCTACGCCCTGGTTTAGTTTTTGTTTCTATGTAAACCACTTTGAATTGTAGAAAGGCAGTACAGAAAGAAGTTTACATAAATAAATAAATAAATAAACTCAATTAGCAGGGGCCCCCTGCTAGGTTTAATATATCAACAGATACAGTTCAGAGCCATACAAAGATCTGGTTGTGTTTTCTAATTGGTTACCATTTTAGGCCTTTAAAGAACAAATATGGATTTCATACATATCAGGGGAACAAATTAACTGAGAAAAATGGTAGCATTTGTCAAGGTTGCACCTGCTATGAAATTGCTCCAAGTTTGCATTTTGCTGTGGTCTCCTGTGTGCCATTACAGAAGATGGATGGTCTTCCTCTCTGGAGCAATTCCCCCATTACCAGATTATTGTATGGAAATTAATGGGAGTCTGGGACCGTTTCTTTTTGCAGTTGCAGCAAGGGACGCCAGGTTTGATTGAGCGCTAGGAAGCCAAGCATATGGAGGATCTCTTTGTTTTGGGGGCCTCTTTTGTCATCATTGGTGTTGATGCCTGTTGTGGACGTTGTCAAGCAGACTTTATGGTATCTGACCATTTGATAAGTGGGTGGATAATGCACTCTATAGAAAAATTTATTGATGTTGAATGGCCCAGATTTAACATCACATTTTAGAAATGGCTTAAGAACAGTCTTCCCAACTAAGGCTTTCAGTACTGCAGAAGCAGCACGTAATGGTTGGGGGAGGTGTGAAAATGAGTTATTTTGCCTATCCTGATAGACAGTTGAGAGAACAGAACACTTCAAGGAGGTTCCATTCACAGCCCCGGTAACCCAATCTAGCTTAAGGTTGATAGCGTCATGTACAGTTGAGGCCAACATTATGTTTATGTTTATTAAAATGTGATATACCGCCCTTCACAGTCGCAGCAGGTTGGTTTACAATAAAACCAAGTTAAAAGAAAGAGGAAAGGAACTCATTATAGCCACCATTGCAGTTCAACCCCTTAATATCTATTATCTTCTAAAAAATAGTGGCCAGTGAAATGGTTTCGCACTATATATTCACACGATTTTGACACATAAAAGAATCAAATAAAACAAGACCATTAAAAAAGAAAATAGTAGGGAATAGTATAAAAACTGGGGCATTGCCAGGATGTGATTATTCACACAGAAATGTTTCACTCCACTCTTTCGCAAAGACACCAGATGGAACATTTTTAACAAGGAGAAAAGGATCTCAGACCACCAGAGCGCCGGTCATGGGCATAAGTTATTGCAGCCCTTGACCCATTCCTCAATTGCATCAACGATCCAGAAAAACTCTTTATTCAAATATTTTTATATTTAAACAATTCTTGTTCTCTTTTTCAGTTCCCAATTTAATTACTAATGTATAGCAATTTCATTATGGAGTCCTTCCACCCCACAGAGCACACTGCGTTTTCCTACAGTATCTGCTCCATTGCTCTTTGGTATTGCCCAAATCCATACAAATAGATGACACCATAAAATGTATATCAACAGCTGAGTAGCAAACTTATTTACTTCATTCCATCTGCTTCATTCCATCAACTGTTTCATCTTTCCCTTCAGTACTGCTCAAATCCATACAAATAGACAACACCGTAAAATCTACATCAACAACTGAATAGCAAACTTAACTGCTTCATTCCATCAGCATTACTGTTTCATTTCACCCCAACGCCAATCTAGATGCCATCACTAGCATTTCAAGCCAGCTTCTTCAGGGGGTCATATATTTATACAGTGCTGTGTGGGATGAAAAGCAGCAATTTAACATTTTTATCAAAATTTATTTTTATCTATAAAACAACTAAACTAACAAACCAATAAAAATTGCTACCATCCAGCTTATTTTCTCATAACATGCACAATAGCATCAAGCACAAACAGCTCCAATAGCACTCCATGGGTTTATAACAGGGCATCCCAAAAACACATTGTGAGTACAATGTAGGACATGAGAAACTTCACATATCACCAATGGGTACAATCTTTCTACTTACTTTCTTATTCCAAACAACACAGTGTGAGGCACAGAATAATATCAGCAGTGATCCATGGGATTCCCCCCCAAAAAATGCCATGCCGTCGGATCTGATATAGCACACAACACATCCCCAAGACATGACATCAGTGCACCCAGAGAAACCACAAGAACAGAGACAGGCACCAATCCCTACTTCTCTATATGGGAGACATTTCTATCATTATTTCTTATAATGACAAAGCATCCCTACACCACCAGTTAACTAATTTAGATATATTCACTAAGAGGCCCATTCTGATTGGAGTATGTGAGGCCCATCCGGATGTCAAAAATCTGGACGAGCCAGATTTTCACCCGATTCTGCACTCACGGAAGCTAGACGTTTCCGTGGGAGCAGAATCGGGGCAAAGGGCTTGGACGTGCCAGACGTGCCATGATTCAGAAGCACTGCATGTCTGGCAATCTCCCCACCTAACCCTGCCAATGCTCCTGCATGGAGCCTCAATGCCGCAGCATCCCATTGCCATGGCACCAGGATGCCATACAGGAGCCCTGCTGCCCCGCACAGCTCCAAAACTGCTTTTCCCCGCCACCTAATCCCTGGATGGGCCTACCAAGGACGGGATTGGCTGGCGGGGAACCCTCTGCTGCCCCTCACCTTTCCAGTGTGGTCTGCTGGTGCCGTTTACTGCAGTCGAGGGGACTTATACTACCTCCGAGGTGGAATAAGTCCCCCATCTATCTCCTCCAGCCAGACATACAGGGCCATGACTGGAATCGGCCCTGTATGTCCGTAGTCATGGGCCCGCCTCTACCCTGCCCATGCTCCTTCCTCTGGCCCACCTCTTACAACCCCTGTCCAGAGCGCTCCCCACATTTCCTCTGTATGTGCAGGGAGTTTTGGGAACAGAATCGGCCTCAAGCAAATAGCGAGGGTTGGATGTCCATCCCCACTATTCGCATTTAGGATGACCCCCTAACAGCCTATCCCACTGGAAAGTGAACAGATTAGATATTAATAATCAATGCTGATAGTGAATAGTACTATCATCCTAGTTTGCTCATACTAGACCTACCAAAATCAAACATAAAACAATTACAGCAATACTCCAAGGAACTCTCAGAAAGATACCGCACCAGCGCACATGATCTAACATACAGCACGCCCCCAAGACACAACGTCAGCATATCCACCGTCATCCATTCATTCAGAAAGACCCCTATCACAATGACCAATACTATTCCCTACTATTCTTAATGGGAATTGTTTCTAGCAAGACATAGCCTACACCATCAAAGGGCTATTTAAACACATTCAATAGCAGCATGTCCCACATGAGAATAAACTCAGCTTAGATATTAATTCATAATGAGTGTTAATGTTCATGCTTATATTACAGTTAGTGTTACTCAAGCCACCCACCCTTCATAGACATGCACCCTACTCATTCCGAGCATTCAATCCAGAAGGGTGCACAGTATTCAAGACATCAATCCATTTCTGTTCACACTTCAAGAGAGCACAATCTCTATTCAAACTGACAACTTCCTGAGGCACATAATCAATACAAAAATATCTGAGATCAGTAACCACATGTCCCAACTCCAAACAATGCTGCACTATAGGTGCTTCTTTAATTGCCCATGACAACAGACTCTTATGTTCTCCCATTCTCTTCTGAAATGTACAGGTAGTTTTGCCAATAGACACCAGCTCACATGGGCATTTAACCAGATATACCACAAAACATGAGGTACATGAAGCAGAGTGTCGTAAAATATATGTCCGATCCCCATGGAGTAACTGGGTTATTGCTAAGGAAATTTCACAAATAGAATAAGTTCCACAGGGATGATGCCCAGCACTTCCCAATGGGGACTCCTATTGCTTTGAAGTTGAGAGGGACTCACAATTTCTTTAAGATTCCTTCACCTAGACCACACAAATCTAGTTTGCTTATCCTCTAGAACTGGAACCATCTGTACCACAGAGAAATGTTTATTAACAATCTGCTGTATGTTAGAATTTAAAGGGGAGTATGATGTAACAAAATGTATAAATTCATTCTCTTTCTGAGTTTGCCCCCTCCTGCCTATCATTGAACCGGGCCCGCTTGTAGGCTTGTGCTACTACTGGCAATGGATATCCGCCGGCCAAAAACTCATCCCTCAACTGTTAAGATTGATGTTAATCTCACATAGTAATGAACAGTTACGTCTATAATGAATGAACTGAGAGTATGGTAATCCTTCCCGAAGCCGCAAGAGATGGACACTAGAAAAGTATACAAATGTATTGCAGTCACTAGCCTTTCTGTATACTGTAGTATGCCACATTCCCTCTTTTTTTTAGAAACTAATACGTCTATGGAGAAAGAGAAGCAGTCACAGAACTCAGAGATTTCCAATGTGCAGCAAGACAAGTACTAGAATGAAGCATGAAAGGAAATAGAATCAGAAACTATTAGAGAAAGAACAAGATCGGTTTTCCTAAAGCTACGAGAGTTAAAGTAACAAATTCAGCCTCAAATTTGAATGTTATAAGATGCTCAAGGATCCATGTTGAATGATGCTGAGAAGATTAAGGAAAGGTGGAAAGAATATAGAGAGTCATTATACCATAAAGATCAAGTGGACCAACAGCTGTTTCAACCAGGAACCATTGGTGATGAAAGAAGAAGTTGAAGCAGCATTGAAAGCCTTAGCAAAGAAAAAAGCACCAGGCATTGATAGCATTCCCGTAGAAGTATTACAGCAATCGGATGAAGCTGCTACCATACTTAAAAGGCTCTGCCAGGAAATTTGGAAGACAAAGTCATGGCCAACTGACTAGAAAACATCTGTGTTTATATCAATAATGAAGAAAAGTGATCTGACTGACTGTGGTATTTTTCGCACAACTGCTCTGATCCCAAATGACAGCAAGCTTCTACTCAAGATCATTCAGCAGGGACTACAACCATGAGAACTGCCTGAAGTGCAAGCAGGGCTCAGGAATGGGTGAGGAACGACAGACATCATTGCGGGCGTGAGATGGATCGTTGAAAAGACAAAAGAATACTAAAAGGATATCCATATGCAATGTTCCCGCTAAGCTGCGCTGGGTCCGCCGCCAACATTCCTGCCAGCAGGGGGAGGTGCAGAGCAATCGATCGCTTTGACCCTCCCCCCACCGGAGGGAATGCCGACGGAGGACCCGGCGCAGATTAAAGAGAACATTGTGAGTGTGCTGCGGCGTACAGTGCTGCAGACCCAGCAAAGCTTAGCGGGAACATTGTCCATATGTATTTTATTGACTATAGCAATGCTTTTGACGGTGTAAACCATGAGAAACTCTGGCCCACATTAAGAAGCATGGGTATACCAGAATACCTAATAGTTTTCTTGCACAACATTTACATTGATCAAGAAGCAACAGTTCGAATGGAACAAGGAGAAACAGAATGGTTTAAAATCAGCAAAGGTGTATGACAAGGCTGCATATTTCCCCCTATCACTTTAATTTATATGCAGAAAAAATCATTAGAAAAGCAGGACTTTATGAAGACAACCGAGGTGTGAAGATTGGTGGAAGTCTCATCAACGACCATTGCTATCTTGATGATACTGCATTACTGGCTAAAAGCAAAGATGATCTGAAACATTTGCTTCTCAAGATGAAAGAACATAGTCTTAAAATGGTTCTGCACCTTAATGTTACGAAGACAAAGATCCTAACAACTGGCAAAATCAATAAGTTCATCATTAATGGAGAAGAAATTGAAATAGTTGACAACTTCAACCTACTTGGATAAACTATCAATAAAGAAAGGACAATCAATCAAGAAATCCAATGACGCATTGCTCTTGGCAAAATGGCTATGAAGGACGACAAGATTCTCAAGAGCAGAAATGTCTCTCTCAATACAAAGATTGGACTTATCCAAGCCATGGTATTTTCAATAACATCACATGGATGCAAAAGTTGGAGAGTGAAATAGATAAGACAGGAAGAAAATTGATGCCTTTGAATTATGGTGCTGGTGACGAATACTGTGTGTATCATGGACTGCCCGAAGAACAAATCAGTCAGTACTAGAGGAGATCAATACTAAGCTTTCCTTAGAAGCTCGGATGACAAGACTTCAACTTTCATACTTTGGACATATCATGCAAAGAGAGAGGTCATTGGAGAAAGACATAATGCTTGGCAAGGTAAAAGGTCACCGTAAAAGAGGAAGGATGGCAATGAGATCGATTGATTCAATAACAGCAGCTGTGGGTGCCACTCTATCAATGGTGAGCTGCTTGACTGAGGGCCGGACAGGGTTGGGGTTAGCTATCCAGAGGATTGCCATGAGTTGACACCGACACAACGGCACTTAACAACAACAACAATACATCTAAAAAGCAAATACTAGATCATAGTTTATGGAAAATTGAAAATTTGAATCCCTACAATTTAACCATGAATGGAACTGTAGAAGATCAGCTACTGCCCATTCCCATATTAAAAAGACATCGTCAATAAAATGTCATATTTTGATATTGGACATATATGGAGGCAAATAGATCCACTTTGTTTCATATTTATTTATTTAAAAATATTTTTATTCTGCCTTTCTACAGTTCAAAGTGGTTTATAGTTTAACAAAAGAACAACACGAGATAAGGTGCAATATTTTACAGAGAACTGGAACAGAGTAACAAAGTAACAATAAAACTATATAACATTTTGATATTTTTAACAAAGAACTATTTACAGTGTTTATATGGTTATCTTTCTGAGTCCTTACTACATTGTTGGTATTTGTTTAGTTGAGTTGTATGGTATTTGGAGTCCAGATTTATGGGGTGTGCGTCTCTGTGTCTGAGGATTTGTTATATTCTTCTTTGAAGAGGTGAGTTTTTAGTTTCTTCCTGAAGTCGGACAGGTCTGAGAGGGCTCTTAAAGTTGGTGGTGGTT
Organism: Ichthyophis bannanicus; assembly: GCA_033557465.1. Lineage (NCBI taxonomy): Eukaryota > Metazoa > Chordata > Amphibia > Gymnophiona > Ichthyophiidae > Ichthyophis > Ichthyophis bannanicus. Next base: position 180,457,169 of record CM066045.1, on the reverse strand, counting down.
TATTCCATATTGATGGGGCGAATAGTGTGAATGTCCTATTGCAGGTGACTTGTTTACTTTTTGATTTTTTTCTGTGGTATTGCAAGCAGATTGAGGTTGGAATTATTTCGTAGTGTCTCGTTATTTGTACTTGAGATTAGAGATTGGAGGCATGTAGCAGATTCATTATGCACTATTTTGAATATTGTGATCAGAGTTTTTTTATCTGATCCTAGCAGAGATGGGAAGCCAGTGCAGCTGTATCAGTATGGGGGGTGATATGTGATCAATATGAGGCACCAGTAATTATTTGGGTAGCAGTGTTTTGGGCCATTTGTAGTGAGTGGAGAGTGTTTTTAGGCAGACCTTGGAAGATGATATTGTAGTAATCTAGTACTGGTGTAATCATTGCTTGGCACATTGTTCGGAAGAGGTCTGGGTAGAGTAGGGATCAGAGGTGCTTCAGGATTCTTAATTTATAGTAGACTGAGGTTGTTCTTTTTATGTGAGGTTGGAAGTTTAGTTGCTGGTCTATTATTATACCCAAGTATTTTGTCTCAGAATTGACTTTGATTTTTAAATCTCCAAATTCTATTGTTGATGGTGGGATAAAGGTTGGGTTATGTAGAGTGCTTTGGTCACAAGTTAGCAATTGAGAGGGCAAAAGTAGCTCCGTTGCCACCCCTACCATCGGAAGATACATCTGATCCTCAAACTCAATTATTTCTCAAAGCTAGATTAGTCAGTTCCAATAGGAATGTAATGTGACCGTCTGACAAATCCCCCCATCTTGCTAAAGCCTCTTTTACAACATCAAATGTATCTACTTGTGGGATGCTCGTGTATAAAGATGACACATCTAATGTTACTAATAAAGTATTGGCATAGGTACAATATCCCTCACATTCTGTCAGTATGTTAAGGAAGTGGGTTGTGTCCCTAAGATACTGTAAGATGAAATAGTTTTTAATAAAGGACAACAAAAGGAATCAATAGACACAGACTAATGCTCAGGCAGAGAGCCCCTAGTTGACACAATGGGGCATGCTGGTGGATTCTGAAGATTTTTATGAACTTTAGAAAGTAAATAAAAAACAGTCTTATTGGGGGTTAGCAACACTTAAAAAAGAACATTCTTTCATTGTCAGATGACCATCCTAAGTTGCTAGATCAACTAATTGCTGGATCAGTTCCCGTAACTCTTGGATAAGTTCTTTATGCATTTAATTGCTGAAGGGCTTCACTACAATAATCGGCCCTATTTAGCAACATGATGGCACCCTCTTTATCCGCTCTATGGATCACCAATTCAGTCTCCGAAAGTAGTTGATTCACGGCTTCTCTCTCCTCTCGAGTGAGACAAGATTATAACTTCTTGCAACTAGACTTCTGCAATCACTCAACATCACGTGTTACCAGCTGTTGAAAGATGTTAAAAGCTGAGGCACCCTTTGCAACTTCTGGAGGGGTTACCATACTCTCAGTTTATTCATTATAGACATAACTGTTCATTACTATCTGAGCTTAAAGATCAATCTAAACGGTTGGGTCCTCCAGCAGGACACTGACCCAACAGTACAAAAAAGTGGTTAAAAAGGAACAAACAGACTGTTTTAAACTGGCCAGCAATCTTAATCCAACTGCGAACCTTTGGAAAAAACTGAAATCTGCCACTGATAAAAGGAATCCTGGAAACATTCATGAGCTGGAACAAATCGCAGTTGAAGAGAGGGAGAAACTACAGCAGACAGATGTACGAGACTTTGATGGCTACAAGAAATGTTTGGAGGCTGTCATCACTGCCAAGGGTTGTGCAACCAAACATTAGTGAAGGGTGCTATTAATCCTGTCCAGGTCATGTTTTGTTTTTACTCTCTTTTTTTGTTGTGTACCTTTGAACATACTATTAAAATATTATGATGACATACAGTTGGAATATTTCCAATGATTTCTCAGGATATTGTACGCGGCATACTTTATACAAGAGTGCCAATAATGTTGACCACAACTGTAAAGGGAAGAGGAATTCTTTTAAAAGGACAGAACTTGTTCCTGTATGTAGGCTACATGAAAAATCCATGGATCCAGTTATCATACAGGGCTTGCAACTAGGTAGCATTTACTTACACTTAACCTTCACTCTTCTAAGTCCTGACATAGGGACCAAATAGCAGCATTGCCTACAGCATGATTTTGCCAAATGGTGAAGGTCAGATGGGTGGAAGACAAAATCAAGTATGTATTTATTTGTACTTCAGTTTCCCAGATCCTGTTCCAAACAGGTCTAGTTCTAGAAATTCAAAAGAGTGCCTCTATTTGGACCATAGTTCCCAAGATAAGGTCTTTTTGTCTGTCTGTGGTAGTGTTGTTTCTTTTACCTGTATAGTAGGCAATATTGTCCTTATCAAGGTGCCTTCATTTCTGGCTTATGTTAATTTCCTCCCTTGCTTCTCACATAGGGTATTGAGCAAATGCTGCAGTGACTTCCCTTGTCTGAGAAGATACAGACTTCCCAGGAGCTGCTCCTCATCCTGCTTTTTAGCTGCTGAAAAGGGTATGAATGTAAGACCAGTTAGTTTCTGATTCAATTCATCTGGGGTTTTTTTGTAATTATTATTATTATCATTATTATACTGTTAACTGTAACTTTCCGTTATGTTCAAGTAACCGGGTAAGGCGGCATGTCGCCTCTCGCCCCCCCCCCCAGGCCCCACCCCAACTTTCCTTTCCCCGACAGATTAATTCAAAACAAACACATGACAACCATTTGGGACTTAAACTGGTCGCAGCTTTAATAACCTTTTAAACACACATAATACAACATCAACACATTTTAACTCCCCCCCCCAAGCAGAGCGAGCTCTCACCCGCCGTGTTAGTAGCAAGGTGACGCCGCATCCGCTTCCCCCGGGCACAGGCCCGACATTTTTCACGCCCTCCCTCTTCCGGCTTCGCCATGCTATTAGCAAAAGCCTGAGGGGTTAACCGGGTCGGGGGTACCCCACCCCCGCCCTCATGCTTGCCACCGGCTTCGGACCCCGGAAACCTCCGGGATCCCGCCAAAGCCCCCCCCTCTCCAGCTGCAACAACCCAAAAAACCCCCCAACCAAAGCCTCCCCCAGCCAGGGTGGGCGGGCGGGACGTCTGGAGCCTCCAGCCTTGACCCAGCAACTGCCGATGCAGAGCTGGGTCCCCGCGGCACCCCCCCCCCGCTGCCGGGTCCTAGCCTCCTCATTGGCTCCCGGGCGTTTTAAACGCCGCGGGGAGCCAATGAGGCGCCCGGCCGCGCGGGCACCAACGAGCCGCGCGCCGCCGCAACTGAGGGGGGGGGGGGCGAACGGCCCGCCACCCCCCCGGTTAGGAGCGGCCACGCGGACGGGGCCCGCGGCCTTGCTGTTCTTTGTAAACCTCTTTGATTCTCGAAAAGCGGTATATAAACACTAATAAATGAATAAATAAAATATGCTTCTCAGGGGTCATGAGTGATACTGTAGCAACATTCATGGACTCAACGAGACCAAGCAGCAATATGCAGAAACAGCATTCAGACTCATCATGAGACACTGATCACACGTCCATGCTCTGGTTGATCTAATGCACTGACTAGTTTTATGATCATATACAACATTTGCTGAATATTCGTGGGATATAAAAGGTAGCAATATTCACCTTTTAAAATAACATGAGAGATACTATTGTATGCTGGTCAGACTGAAGGTCCATAAAGTCCAGCATCCTGTCTTCAGCAGTGTCCGATCTGGGTCATTAGGAAGTATCTTACTGATCCCAAAGAATAGAGCCATTACTTGCAGCTCCCTCCCAGCAATGAGCAGTGGCACTGTGAGTTCTACTTGGTTGATCGTTATTTATGGGACTTCCCAAGGAATTTGGCCAAACCACTTTTAAACCGAACTGTAAGATGGACTGACCACATCCTCTGTCTGCAAATTCCACTGCTGGATTGCTGATTGACTGAAAAAATATGCTCTCCAATTTGTTTTTAATCTACTGCCTGTTAATTTTATGGGATGATCCCTAGTCCTGGTACAGTATGAAGGCATAAATAACAATTCCTGATTACCCATTCCATCCCCGTTTTGATTCTGTGGGCCTCTATCACATCTCTTTTCAGTCATGTCTCCTCCAAGCCAAAAAGCCCTAAACTCATCAGCCTTTCTTCTTAAGGGAGTTGTTCCATTCCCTTTATCATGTTTACACACATTTCTTATGTTCTTATTCATTTTGCAACATGCTTCAAAAACTATTTGGAAGGAACAGGCAATGGCCTTCATTATCTTCAGCCTTTCATATTTCTCGTCCAACACTTTCTAACCAAACAACCTCTAAATTCCTTATCTCCTCTTTGGAATAATCTTTCTTATGACATTCAGAATACATCAACATTGATGTCTTTCAAATCCAAGCAGAGCCCATTTTGCTCTTAGGGGTATGTCTACTGAAATGCATTAGCTGCTACTGCAGGGCTAACACAGGGTTAATGCCCCGTGGTAGCAGCTAACCCACACAAAACAATCAGATAACACAAGCAATCTTCCACAGTATCTGATTTTCGCATGGTGACTGCTGAAATTGGGCCCGATCATGGTGGCAGATATTATCTGACAGGAGGCCCGATACTGTGGGCCCTTCCTATAGGCAAACGGGCTTTCCAAGCCTCCACAGCATTGTCAGTACTGTGCTACTGTGATTCATGGCACTGACAATATTAAAAATAAAGGTGTTCACCCCCCCCCCACAGCACCAAACCCCCTTGGACAGCTCCTGATCCCCATTGGGAGCTGCCCAGGGGGATCAATGCACTCCCCGAGGCTCAAAAGTGTCCCAGATAGCTACTTGGCTATGTCTCCCCCCCCCCCCAATGCAGAATTGAAAAGATGGAGGGCCCCACAGCCCTCTCCCTCCCCCTCCTTTCCCTTTCCTCTCCCTCCCATCTCCCTTTGCAAAACAAAAATCCCAGCTAGCTTGCCAGCAAGGGGGGCCCTGCATCCCCCCCCCCCCACATACCTTAAGATCCTATATGCTCCTGCCCAGTCTAACAGTCTGAACAAAATGGCCACTGTCACAGGGTGCTTCCCTCTGGCCTCTCACTAGGGGTCAGCACTTGCCCTTCTCATAGGCCCAAACAAAGATGCAAGAGGCTAAATGACAGCATCTCATGATGTTGGCCATTTTGTTCAGACTGCTAGATGGAGCAGGAGCGTATAGGATCTCTCCTGTCCTGTTCTTACCCTGGACCACCATGGATCTTAGGGTATGTGTGTGGGGGGGGGGGGAGGGTGTTGGGGGTCCAAAAGGCCCCCTCTTGCCAGCTGGCTAGCCGATTTTTGTTTTGTAAGGGGAGGTGGGAGGGGGCCACAGGGCCCCCCACTTTTTCAATTCTGTATTGGAAGCAAGGAAAAGGGGTTTAGCCGACTGGCTAGCTGGGACACTTTTGAACCTTGGGGGTGCACTAATCACTCTGGAAAGTTCTCGAAGGGGATCGGGAGCTGTCCAAGGGGGATTGGTGCTGAAAGGCGGCCATCAGAGTTATTTTTTATATTTTTGGATCTCAGCACATGGCACTGACAATACTTCGGGAAGGAGATGGCCCCATTTGGGGGAGCATGTCAGTGAATGGGGCACCAGATTGCTACTATCCCTCCTGACAGATTTACCACAGGGACCCACAGTACCAACCCAATATACCCAATATAAAAAGGATGGAGTTGGTGCAGAGGGTGGCTGCTAAAATGGTTAGTGGTCTTCATTATAAAGCATATGAGGACAGACAAAAATCTTAATATGTATTATGTTAGAGGAAAGGCGGGATAGAGGTGATATGATAGAGATGTTTAAATACCTCCATGGCATAAATGCACAAGAGGAGAACCTCTTTCAATTTAAAGCAAGCTCTGCTATGAGGGGACATAGGATGGGGCTGAAAAGGGGACAGACTCAGGAGTAGTATGCAGAAATATTTCTTTATGGAAAGAGTGGTAGATGCATGGAAAAGTCTCCCAGTGGAGGTGGTAGAGATGAGGACAGCATCTGAATTCAAAAAAGCATGGGACAAACAGAGAAGATCACTAAAGGAAAAAAGGGACTATAGTAATTGATATGGAAGGGCAGACTAGATAGGCCACATGGTCATTTTCTGCCATCATGTTTCTATGTTGCTATCTTTGGCAGTCACTGCAGGACGTTTTATTTTATTTTTATTTATTTTATTTATAGTCTCTTATATACCGCACTATTCAGCATCAGCGCGGTTTACAATAAACAAGGAGTTACACAATTCAACGGTACTTTGTGTTTACAGAAAAAACAGGAAATACAACTCGGATAACAGGGTAATTAATTAATATAACAGACATGATCTCATCCTGGCTTCAGTATTGTGTATGGGAGGTCTGTGGGGTGTCTGTATTGAATTTGTATGTTTGGAAGGTCTGTGGGTAGGTTGTGTTTCCCATGATATCAGCCAAGGCAGGTAAAATGGGGTCTCCACAGGAAATCCAAACATCTGTGGTATCTGCAGGACCTCCTCTAGGAACGCTCCCTGAAGATACCAGAGGCTTGCTGCTTACCTCCTGGTTTTGGCTTCTAACATGGGACTAACACAGTTTAATAGACATGCCTCTTAGTCTTTCATTAGTTTGCTATTTCTGCTGTTTATACATTTTTTTGATGATGAGATCTATATTTTATAGGGCACAGTGGTTAACAAGCACCATGCCAGTTTCATATATATGCAAATAAGCTGCATGCTAAAGCGATCATCTCGATCTTCTTCAATTCCAGGACCCTTTGATGCAAAGAATCACAGCTGAAGGAAAGTACATCACTAACAAGTAGGGACGTGCAGTCATTCGAAATGACATAGGAAACGTCAACAACATTGCCTACATTGTTGAAAAATGACATGAAACAAAGACAAAAGAAACCCCCTTGTCACTTCCCATCTGTCATTAGAGTCCATACTATTTCTCAGTAGTGTGCACTATTTGCCCATATTATGCATAATATTCACATTCCTCTGAAACAAAACAAAATGAGAAATCCTACAAATGATTTAAGAAACTAAACAAAATCAAAATTGTTGGCTTGCACATCCCTACTAACAACCCCTGACGGATGGTTGCAGAAACACAAACTGTAGTAGATGCACCACTTTCACTGTAACTGAGAGGTTGCTCCATGCTTTGACCTTCCCTTTCTTGAAAAAAATCCTTCCTTATGTTAACCTGGAGTCTAGGGCCCAAAGCCTCATATGGCCCCCTGATTCTGCAACTTCCTTCCTACTTAAGCCATTTCAGTGTTATTTCTACCCTGAAGGCAAAGGAATGTTGTGGTCATGTTACCTACATATTTATTTATTTAACTTTCTTATATACTGCGCTCTTTAATATCAGTGCAGTTTACATGTAACATATTTGTGCAGTGCAGGGGACCTGCAGTGAACTTACAATATAACAGGGGGTCTTGTACAGGATTCAAACAGGGTAACTATATACAAATTAATTATGAACATATGTACATGGTTCATTCAACTATTTACATGTTGGCTCTGTTGTGTGCGTGATTCTTGGGCTTAACACATTGTTTTTTATGTTCTAGTAGAAGTATTGGCCTTTACTCAATTGTCACCCTACCTATGACATAAGATATAATCTGGGTTCAGCAAGACGAGACCAAACAGCCACATGCTTAACAAAGACAGATGCTTAGCAGAAGGGCTGCGACCAGATGTCTCTCTCTCTATAGCTGGCCAAACAGATAGAGAAAAAAGTTGGCTAAGATATTGGATCCTGCAGGGATGCCCAAAAAGACTGAAAACTGAACCACAGCCTTACAAGCCATCAGTTTCGCCCATTAGCCTCTCAATGTACTGACTGCCATCTTGGTCCTATTTAATTGACTTTGAAATGTGTGAACAAAAGATTTCTGGAGGTCAGGAGAAAGCAAGAGAGGTGAAAAAACACCAGGAATAAAACTGAAAAATATAACATGTTCTGATAGCGGGGCTGGAAATTAGCTCAAGGGCCTCTACACTTTGATTCCTTAGCAATGTGAAACATAACAGCCTCAGCTGTAATAAAGATGAATTACTTTTTCATAAAATAATGAAACTCTGATAAACACTCCTGGTTTATCACTTAATTTATACCCCAGGGCACAGAGAGAGACTTTCCCCTCCCACTTTTAATATTTCCGGCTATCAGATTTCAATAACCTTTCTATAGCTCGACGTGTCTTATTTCCCCGGACGCAGAAATAGGCCGTAACTTCATAACTTCATCTGCCTTAGAACACTAATGTTGCAATTTAGAACTTCTGTCAGGAAGAAAGACCTAGCGAAGGATTCTCTCCGGGCCTTGGCTTGCCACACGGCCCACATAATGAAGTTTTCCTTATTAAATAAAGATATTTTAAAAGTGTCATAAACCATAAACCAGGTTTCCCCATAAAACCTTTGGCTAACATTTTATTTCTTCTGCAGACTTTTTACTTAATCCATTCTGTCTGCCCCGCCATCCTGCCTATTCCAGACACCACTTCTGAAATCATTCCTAGTCCAAGTACTCATAGGTTTCTAAGGCAACGAGCTGCTCTTCTCCCACCCCCCCCCAACAATACACACAAACCTTACAGTGTCTGTCGTCCCAACGGTAATCAGCCTCTGCAAGCCAGCCTTTGTTGGCTCCAGACTACAGAAATACTTCATGAGAAATGCGAAGATGTAATCACGGAAGTTCAAATTTAAGGCTCACAAAAATTGTGAATAGCGCCCCTTCCTGGGAAGGAACATTTAAAAGCAGGGGCATGGAGAGTGGTCATCGCCCTCCTCTGGGGTGGGCAGAGGTGCATAGTGGAGGAGGTCCCTTACCCTCTCTCCCACCTTTGGGACCTCTCCCCTTCTACCATCCATGGTCCCCAAGCTCTTCTCCTAACCCACTCCATTTTCTGGCCCTCCTTTCACCTGGCTGCTCCCTGGTTAAGCACAGTCCAGATTCCATGTCCCTGTGTCTGCCTTTCTTCAGCAAATATTTATTTATTAGAATTTAACAAGTGTCTTTATGACGCGATTTGCCCAAGGTGATGAAAGAAGGAAATAGCGATCTGGCAGCCTATGACCTGGCATAGTCTCATAGGCCTGGCTGTAGCCTGCCCCCTTCTTCTGCATAGGCCTTCCTGTTATCAAGGAATCCCAGCATAGGGTGAGCAACAGACATAGCGTAAGCGCACATGGGCGCACAGAGCCTGTGCTGGCTTTTTCTTCTCTTTGCAGCTGAAAGATGACCGAAGCAGATGAACCCAGTTTGCAGCTCCAGTATGGAGGATCGGCAAGCGCCTGTTGTTCTTGGACCCCAGGGAATGCATAGGCAAAATTTACAGCAAGGCAAACAGGGATTATCCGATGATGAAAAGCGTTATTAAAAATGAGCAATTAATGACAGATAGCAGCGCAAGACTGTCTCAAACCCAATGGCTTATTTAGACACTCAAGAATCACAGAGCAAAAAGCACCTACTCCTCATTTTCCACAGGGACTCTGGGATTATCACCTTTCAGTAAGAAATTAATTAAAGAGGGCAAGGATAAAAAATGCAGATTTCATTTCCATGACTCAGTATGGTCACAGTACCCACTTTTAAAATGTCTTTTTGCAGGAGTCAAATATTGCCAGAGAACACAAATTCTATTATTTAGGCAACAGCTGAATCAGTTTGGAACAAATTCAAACACCTTCTGAACCTGGGGAGTTCAGATAATTATGAGTGAAACAGACCCAGTGGAAAATAATAGACATGTCTCAGGTTGGATTTTTCCCTCTTGGCTTTCATGCAAATATTCAAACTGACATCAGAACACTTCCAAGCTGTGAATATTCAATGACATCTAAACCAAAACAAGACATTGGCTTGTTTGAGATGGGGGAAAGTAAAATTTGTTCTAAAATGTTACATTAAGGAAATAAATTTACACAGAGCTGCATAAATCCATAGACATGAGGCCTATTCTCTAATGGACTTCCATCCCATGTACATCCCCTCAGAATCAGGTCTACCGGTTTGTACGTGCAGGCCGTGCCCAAATTCTGATGGGCTGCACGTCCAGCCACATCCATGTCTACCCCTGACAGGCTCCTGAATGGAGCCATGAAGCCATGGCGTCCTGTCACAGCATCCTGACACGGCATCCTGTCACGGCATCCTGTCACGGCGTCCTGTCACGGCATCCTGTCACCATGGCACTGCATCTCCATTCAGGATCTGTGATTGCTGGCCGCGCCAAGACTGTCCTTTCCCCACAGCCAGACCCCTGATCTGGCCTCCTATGGCCAGAGTCCAGCTGCAGGGCTCCCCCTGCATGCCTCCATGTTTTGTCCCCGCTGGCCGCCGCCGCTACCCCGCATCTAGAGGGGACATTCCGCCTCTGAGGTGGAATAAGTCTTCCGTTTAACTGGCCTATCCCAGACGAACATGGTCAACCTCAGAATTGGCCTTGTATGTCCAGGGTGATGACCTGCCCATGCATCGTCCTTGCTCTGCCTCTTGCCTGCCTCCTCACCCCTGTCTAAGGCTCCCTATACAACTCCGCTGTTCATACAGGGAGCCTTGCATGGGGACGGCAAGGGGGACATATAGTGGGGATGTACATCCAGTCAGGGCATACATCCCCGCAATTCGGGGCTCGGAATAGACCCCAATGTGTGTTACAGAATCATTGTTTATTGACACAGACAATGTGATTCTTAACCAAATCACCCCTCAATCCAATACCATATGTTCCCTGTAAAATAGTTATCTCCAAGTTATAATGCCCTGTTCAATGTAATTTCAGTTTGTTCAATGTAAACCGCACTGATGCAGAATAGCGCGGTATATAAGAGAATATAAATAAATAAATAAAATAAAATATGTAACTGCCCAAGAATAACATGGAGGAGGAAGAGTAATCATTATCGCTAAAAAACTCCTAGGGTTGTAACTATCTCCTCTTACAGTTCAGAGAGTAGCATTATCATAACCATTTTGAACAAGCACTTAACAATTTGTCTCACTTACAGAGCAATACACACTGAGGAGGAAGAACTATCAGTTATTCTGGAAACAGTGTGCTCCCACTCAAAAACACATAAACCCCTCATCATACTAGGAGACCTAAACCTTCCTCCTTAGCAGCTAAAGACGTTAACATACCTGAATGCATGAATGACCTATACTACACACAAATATCAAACTCTCCCACTCACAGGAGAGGAGGTACATTGGATCCTATCTTTGTACATAAACATATGTTGGAACAAATCATCATCACCCAACCTACCATTACACTGATTCCCTGGCCAGATCACTATATGATCAGCTTCAAAATAAAGACACTCATAACAAAGAAAGCCACAGAAGAAACGCAGAACACGAGCAGATGAATTCCTGAAGCAAGTGAGTCCACAAATTAACCACAACACACAAAATTTGGATGATATTAGCAACTGGAACTACACAATATACAGTGCTACAGCGGCCCCTACTAAGAGGCTACACAAAAAAGATAACAGGCACAAGGCGCCATGGTACTCCAGTGAAATCAATGTCCAAAAAAGGGCACTGAGGAAACTAGAGAAGAGATGGGGTCAATCCAAAGATGGTGATGATCTACGGGAATACAACTCCATGCAACACAAATACTATGACCTAATAAACAAGTACAAACAACATTACTATAGGAACCTTTTAATGGAGTCACTCAACAAACCAAGAGAATTATTTGATATTGTTCACACGCTAAGCCACAAACCAGCCAGGAAAATGATACCAGCAATATAAATCCTCAAGTTATGGCAGACTACCTGAAACACAAATACAAAAACAGTCCACCCCATGAGACTATCCAACTCGAAGATATACTCTCATGCCACAACAACACTAACACATGGATCACATTCTGCATTCCCACAGAACAGAGCAACATCATAGCAAACCTCAACATGTCTACATCCCCACTGGAAACGAGAAAAAAGGAGGAGCGTAACTCTTGCAGATACACAGGGGAGCAGACAAAGCAAGAGAAGGAAGTAGGTTTGGACCAGACTGCTTTATTGAAGATGAAGATCCCTACGCGTTTCGGCTTACGCCTTCTTCGGGGGACATACAGCTACCATGGGTTAAAACAAACAATGTTGTAGTAATAAATATACGACATACAAATCCAATAAATAATATGATGTATAGATTAAAAACAAATAAATAAATAAATATATAAAGGATATATTAGGACAATAAAGTGACTAATATATTACATCTAAATAAATGTTTGAATAAATATTACATTTAGACCAACCAGAGGACAAATCAAAGAGTAAAAAGAGAGTAAAAAATAAATAATTCAAATTAAATAAAACGATAAAATGATAGTAAAATCAATACAATTGAGATAAAATCAATTGATTAACATCTAATTAAATTAAATAAACGAGGGCCGAGACAGAGAACTAGGATATTGTAAAAAGTAGATAACCCAAGTTGATAAAACACATGAATACAAATCTGTACATATAAATATAGATAGCAAATGTAAAATTGTGTATTAAATAAATAAATATAATAATGATAATAAGGCAAATAAATAAATATATAAAATATATAAAAATATATATATGCACGAATGAATATAATAGAATAGTAACATACCAGTATTGTAAAGGTAGAAATGTCTTATAAAGACAATGGGGTCAAAAGCACTATGTGTTGATAGCGCCGTAGTTGATGAGGTTGTCTCTTAAAGACAATTGAGTCGTAGCACTATATTAATGGCTATAAGAAGAAAAATTATATAGTCACAAATGGAGCAAAAATCAAACATCAAATATACCGAAAATAATAAATAAATAAATACATAAAAATAAATAAAATGAGAAATAAAAGTAATAATAATACTAGTAATAAATATAAAACTATCTATAAATAAGGTAATATTTAAATACTTACATATAAGTTTATAAATTGTAAGATGTTGAACAAATTTAAAAACATACACCTAAACTAAACTGCTTATACAACAATAATATATTAAAAATATTAAAAATAAGACTGCATATGAAAAAAGATAAACACACAATAATAAATGTAGTGAAGTAATATAATAAAAATATATATTAATATTAGATAAAGGAGAACTCGGGTAAATAGATCTATAAACAGAACATGTATTCTATCAATTGGAGCTGCAACGAGAGCACAGATAATGGCCTAATAGGGTATGTAATGAGTATAAATCTCATGTAATCAATGAGGAGGAAAGGAAGGGTATCAATAAACTCATTGGACGTATAACCGTGAAGGAAAAATACGGAGGGGAGATGGATTGTTCCCAAAGTGCTGAATATTGGACATAAGTTTTGAAGCAATAATCTGGCATGAAACCATATTCTTGGAAAATAAAGGGTATGCATGAGGAAGTATTCTATGTGCAGATCACATCAATATATTTAATGTGATTATTAGACTGATTTCACGCGTGTTTATTGAATGTAGTTGATATATCTTTACAAAGATATAATCACATGATAAACTAGGTAAAAATATGGTATATATATGATAAATGAAAATATATAATATAATATAATAAAGAGTAATAAATAAATAAATAAGAAAAATATTAAATAAAAGTGAACTATAAATAAACAGATCTGTGAAAAACGCGTACATATATTATATCAATTAAGACTGCAAAGGAAAACATAAGGCATAGTGAAATGAGCTGCGAATATATAATAAATAAAAATTTAGAAATTTTTAGTTGATGAAGGGAAGAAAGAAAGTAGGATGGTATCGATATGCTTTTGACCATGAAGAATTGATCCAGATGGTGAATAGGTTATTTCAAGATTATAAGACCGTGTAAAATGAGATTGAAGTGCTGAATATTAAGCATAGATTTGAAATAATAACCTAACATGGGGACATGTGTTATCGTGGTGTATATATTTGTGAAACAAGAAGTGTGCACAAAGAAATCTTCTATATGCTAATACGTCAAATATATAAATAAAGTGAACGCTGACCTGGTTTTCACAAGTTGATGTGAGGAGAAGTAACCGGGTAGCCGGATTCGGCGCCTCCCCAACCCCAACCCCCCCCCCCCGGTCACCCATCCACACCCCCGTATGGTAAAAACCACAGACAACATTTTATGGTAACAAACTGGTCGCAGCTTTATTTCCAACAGGAACGTATTAACATTAATGCCAAGAATACATCACTATAGCAACCCAGCGGAGCGATGTGCCGCCAGCCATGCTACTAGCAAAGCGGCCCCGCCTCCGCTGCGGCCGTGGACCCACCAACGGCCGAGCTCACCCACCCCTATCCGACTTCGCCATATTACAAGCAAAAGTCTTCCAGGGGTTATCCGGGCAAGGGCACCCCGCCCCCACCCCAAGTGGCATAAGGCTCCGGACCCCGGAAACCTCCGGGATCCCGCAAAACACCCACACCCCCCAGCTGCGACACCCCACAATCACCCCCCCCAAACCGCAGTAACAAAGGGCGGGTGGGTGGGACGCCGTTCCGACAGCCTACAGCATGTGCTCCTGGCTCGCGCCCGCCTCAGGAGCACATGCCCGACCGGCCCGTCTGATTGGCTCCGCACAACACGTGCACCCGCGGAGCCAATCAGATTAAATGATGCGCTCCACAATGGCGCGCGCCTCCGACTCGCCCCCACGCTTGCAGGGTCCCGCGCCTAACCGGCACCCGGTTACGCTCGGGCGCCAGGACCCTGCCCGCGCCCTGCTTAATATTGATGCGGGTAATGAATGATCAGTAAATGATATACTTATATTGTAAAAATAGTATGATGAAGAGTGCAAACTATTGAATAGGGGCATTTGAGACAAAATAAAAGCTATTGAGCTCGCAAGTGAAGAAAGAGTAAGTAAAATAATTGCTAACTCGGCAATCCCGAACAATAATCAACTGAACAACAACATGGGGACAGGTATTGTCGTGGTGTATATATTTGCGAAACAAGAAGTGTGCACAAAGAGATCTTCTACATGCTAATACGTCAAATATATAAATACAGTGAACGCTGACCTGGTTTTCGCAAGTTGATGTGAGGAGAAGTATTGACGCGGGTAATGAATGATCGGTAAATGATACACTTTATATTGTAAAAATAGTATGCAAACTATTGAATAGGGGCATTTGAGACAAAATGAAAGCTATTGAGCTCGCAAGTGAAGAAAGAGTAAGTAAAATAATTACTAACTCGGCAATCCTGAACAATAATCAAACTGAAACAAACCGGAGATATGCATATGTTACGTACTTACTATTCAGGCAGGCAAATGTAACATATAAATTACAAATGTGGAAAATCCAAAAGGACAGCGTGCCGAATCTTACACAGAATAGCATCAGACGCTGACACAGTGTGACAGTTGTTTATATGGACGCCAGTTTTCGCGCCTTTTTTCAGGAAAGACGTCACAATTGGGCGGAGCTAAGAAGGAGTCAGTGCACACAACTATACAAATGACAAGGTTATTATATATGTTTTGAAAAATTGTATCATCAATTAATGTAGACTACGGAATATGTGTATGAAGGATGTAATGATATACTATGAAATAAAACCGTAAAAAATGTATATAAAAACGATTTGATTAGATGCAGATAACATTTTAGAAAAATATATGTATATGATTACATGATGAGCAAGGCAAGTAACCTTGTGATAAAACCAAAAATAAAAATAAATAATAAAAATAATAATATATAAAAAATGTGTAAAAATGGGCGTTAAAATGAAAAAATAAAAATAAAAATAAGAACTAAATAATTAAAAAATAATAATAATCATATTGAATTTTATATAAAAAATATTGAAGCAATATTGTTACTCAAGGAAATTGTGATAAAATTAGTAAAAAGAAATATATGAAAAGTAGTGCAAGGATAAGTACGAAAGTATCCTGAAAGCAAATAGTAATTAAGATATAATTATGAGGGAAATAAATATAGAAAATATTAATGTAAAAAAACAGAAAGATCACTCTCCTGATTGAGTCCAAAAGGATGTAAACTATTAAAATTATAAATAAATCGTTGTTCTAACTTGAGTAGAGTAAGGTTAATATCACCACCGCGCCAGTGTGGTATAACAGTTTTGATCACTAAAAACTTAAGATCACTAACCGTATGTCCCTTCTCTCGCCAATGTGAAACCAATGGTTTATCTGTAAGTTGTCGTTGGATATTGCTCCTATGTTCTATAATGCGTGTTCTAATTTGACGCAAGGTTTTCCCTATGTAAATCATATCACAGGGACATCGGATTAAATAAATTACATTGGCGGTTTTACAATTAGAGTAATGATTAATGGTAATTTTTTGACCAGTGAAATTATGTGTAAAACTATTTTTTACTGTAATAGCATGAAGGCAGATAGAACAATTTCCACAGCTGTAGTGGCCTCTGACTTTAGGAGCAGTACTGGGGACAGTCAGGGCAGAAGGAACCAGAAAATGGCTAAGATTGGGAGCACGTTTGTATGAAATCATGAGTTGTTTGGATTCAAAGGCTGGTAAGGAAGCAATTAGATCCCATTCTTGTTTTAATATGTCCGTGATAGATTTGGAGAATGGTGAAAAGGTAAGAGGACAGGTCACTCTATCTAATTTGGGGCGTACTGTATTCTTTAAAAGTGTGGAACGGTTTGTGCCGGATGCTCGCTGGTATGCTTTTTGAATGCATTTGTTTGGATATCCTCGCTGTTCAAACCGCTGGTATAAATCCGTGGCATGTTTTTCAAAATCGGTGTCATTAGTGCATAAGCGTCTGATTCTAAGAAATTGACTGACAGGTAAGTTCTGCTTAAAAGAAGTATTATGGCAACTGTCGTAAGTGAGAAAAGTGTTCCTGTCGTTTGGTTTTCTATATAAATCAGTAATAAAACCTTTGTCGGATTTCTTAATCATAATATCCAGATATGGTATAGAATCCAAACTGTAAGTACCTTCAAATTGCAAATGTACATCTAATGTATTGAGCCAAAGATGGAAGGAATGTAGAGTGTCTTCAGGACCGTCCCAGATGACAAGCACGTCATCGATGTAACGTTTCCAAAGGCGAATATGTTTCTTATACGGATGAAATGTGAGGAACTTGCTTTCAAACTCTGACACATAGAGATTAGCCACATCGGGGGCCATGGGCGAGCCCATGGCTACCCCTTTAATTTGTTTATAGAAGAGACCTTTAAAAATAAAGAAATTTTCTTGCATAACAAGAGCGGCCAACTGAGTGAGGAAAAAGGTGGGGACGCGAACTGGTTTTGGTCTTTGAATCAATGTATTTGCTAATACTTCCAACGCTGCTTCTTGTGGGATGTTTGTGTATAGGGAGTTGATATCTAGGGTTAATAAGATGAGTCCATTGTGATACCCTTCAAAATCTTTAAGGATATTAATAATGTGAGTGGAGTCTTTAACGAAAGACGGTACTAATGAAACAAATGGACGTAAAAACAAATCTAAGAATTTTGAGAGGGGTTCGAGCAATGAACCATTGGCTGAAACAATTGGACGTCCAGGGGGATTTTGCATAGATTTATGGATTTTGGGGAGCATATAAATTGTGGGTGTGATAGGATGAGTAACAGTCAGAAAAGATATTTCCTTAGGTGTTAGATAGCCCGCTTCCCTTCCAATATATAACAAATTATCTATTTTTTGTTGTAATGTATTAGTGGGATCATCAAAAATTTTTTGATAAAATGTAGTATCATCTAACTGGCGTTTAACTTCTGTAACATAAGAGACTCTATCCTGGACAACAATGGCACCACCTTTATCTGCAGGTTTAATTATTATAGATGAATTAGATTGAAGACTGTTTAATGCTGATTTTAGAGGCCCTGAAAGATTGTAATATGACTTTTTCTGTTTAGTTTTATATAATGCTTTAACTCTAGTGAGAACCATGTTTTCGTATGCCGTAATCATAGGATCTGGAGGAGACGGAGGAATCCAAGTGGACGGTTTTTTGACAACGGACACATCTAAGGAGAGAGCAGGATTTCTAGCAAAATAATCTATTATTTTAAGTTTGCGAAAGAACTTATAAAGTTCGATGTGTGTGAGAAAATTATCATGACGTTTGGTGGGAACGAATGATAAACCCTTGTTGAGGACCTGAAGTTCAAGTTCTGTTAATGGATGTGAAGATAAGTTAATGACTGAGTTTATAAATCCCAATCTAGGTTCCTTTTTGCCATCATACCCTGACTGTGTCTTCTTTCCTGCGGTGAAAACTGTCTGGACTGTTGATACCTGTTTCGTGGTGGACGTGGTGGTGGGGATCTTGGAAGAGCGTCTCTTCTTCCTTTGGCCCAAAGAGAGTCCATTTGAAAATCCCGCTTATAGTTGGTTTCACATTGGCGAGAGAAGGGACATACGGTTAGTGATCTTAAGTTTTTAGTGATCAAAACTGTTATACCACACTGGCGCGGTGGTGATATTAACCTTACTCTACTCAAGTTAGAACAACGATTTATTTATAATTTTAATAACCGAGGTATCCGGATGCCCGACCCGGGCCACAGCCCCCCCCCCCCCTCCACCCGCAGAACCTCACCACCCCCGACAGAGCACCAGCCATATTAGCAAAGCGGGAGCACCATCCAACCCCCCCCACCCCCCCCGCATACCCCTTGGCGCCCGCCTCGCCGTATTAGCAAAGGCTGGCTGAAGGGGTTGCCTATATCCGGGTTGAGACCCCAGCCGGGACGTCTCCCCCCAACCTGAAGGGCCGAGCCGCTCACCTGGGAAGCGGCATAAAGCTGAAATGAGCCACCGGGTCGACGAGCACCAGCTCGCCACCCCGCTCACCTTCCCTCCACACGCCCCCCCACCCCCAGCTGCAACAGACACACGCCCCCCCCCAACCCTGCTAAAGGAAGGGAGGGAGGGCGGGAACCTTCTCGCAGGCACGAGCAAGGAGGAAGAGGGAGATCGCCAGCCGGCGATCCCTCCTTGCTCGCACAGGCCACGCCCCCACGACCGCCTATGCGGACCAATCCGCAGACGCCACGGGGAGGACGTGAGGGGCCCGCAGGCACGCAAGCCTGCCCGTGCCCCCCCCCCCCGGCCCACCGCCGCGAAGAGGGCTGCCATGTGGTCGGGCCCCGGGAACCCGGTTACCCGGCCAGCCGCGGGACCGGGGCCCGTCGGCTCAGCCATCATAACCGAGGTATCCGGATGCCCGACCCGGGCCACAGCCCCCCCCCCTCCACCCGCAGAACCTCACCACCCCCGACAGAGCACACAGACTTCAGGTATTGGTGCAAACTATGCTTGGTCGCAGCTTTAATTATTATTAACGGTAAAACACCGGCCCAACATGGGCCCACTCAATAATCAGAACAATACAGAATACCTCACACCCCCCCCCACCCGTCCTCCGGATGGTGTCCCCCCCACCAGCCATATTAGCAAAGCGGGAGCACCATCCAACCCACCCCACCCCCCCCCCCGCATACCCCTTGGCGCCCGCCTCGCCGTATTAGCAAAGGCTGGCTGAAGGGGTTGCCTATATCCGGGTTGAGACCCCAGCCGGGACGTCTCCCCCCAACCTGAAGAGCCGAGCCGCTCACCTGGGAAGCAGCATAAAGCTGAAATGAGCCACCGGGTCGATGAGCACCAGCTCGCCACCCTGCCACCGGCGCTAGGTAGCTCGCTATCCTAGCGCCGCCCCCCCCACCGAAAGCTGCGACCAGCACCAATACTCCAAGGCCTCCTGCCAGTTGTTCAGAAGTAAATCCTGCCCCACCGGGGAAAGGTGGACCCCATCAAGACGGTACAGGCCCGCACAAGCGACGTCCGCCCAAGGGTGGCGAACCTGGAACCCACCCGTCAGCTCTACCCAGCGCCCAATCTGACGATTGATTTTGCACAGACCCCTCGACCAGCGCCGCTGGGTCCGGCAGGCCGGGCGGGGTATAATGTCCGACCAGATGATGGCCACTCCGGGGAGGACCACACGCAACTGGGCAATGTCACTCTGAACCGTCATGATGAGGTGCCAGCAGGGCCAACAGGCGACGTCATTGCCCCCCAGGTGGAGCAGCAGCCCGACCGGCCGCTGCTGCCGACTCATCTCCGTGCGAACGCAGTCCAGGAGCTGTCCCCAATGCATGCCGCGGCGACCCAGCCAGGACAGACGCACTCCATGCGCGGCGAGGCCAAGGTGGGTACCCAACGGCCGAACCGCCGCTCGACGCTCAGCCCAGTAAACAAAGGAGTGCCCGATGATCCACCATTCACCCACCGACAAACCATCTGAAAGCAGAAAAGAGTGGACTACCACCAGCCCGCCACTCTGGAAAAGGAAGACAAAAGGTTAGTACCCCCCCCGACCCCCCCCCCTTTTTTCCCACAGCACGACTCAAACGAGCCGCCGACCAAGGGCATCGGCACCAGGGCGCTCAGTCGGGGGCAGATGGGCGAACGTACCCCGCGTAGGCCCCCGAACGCCATCGGCCGATGCGCTGAATCACCCGTGAGTCCAAACCTGCAGCCACCGCACTAGTAGCCGCTCCTATCCGGAACGAGTGCGAAGCATAACTACGCTCGGGGTAACCCAAAGTACGCAGAACAAGGCGTAACACAGCCGTGAACTGGAACTGGGTCACCGGACGGCCATCCGCATGGACGAAGAACTGGCCACCAGCCTCCGGACGCTGGCTCACGTATGCGCGCAAAGCACGAACGGGACAAGACAAGAGGGGGGAAATGGCACATAGGAGGACCCAACCCCCTAGTCTGGACTGATCCGTCTTGGACCGCGAAAGGAAGATCCGGACACGTGCTGGATCGACCCGGACGTGCCCCGCGTCAAGCCCCCCAAAAGCCCCCCGCCTCGCCGACCGAGGAACCAGCTCGGACACCCGAAAGGCGCCGAAAAAGGCCGTCGTAAACAGCGCCTGAAACAACACTGCTTCGAAGCTCGAGGACGCCACCCGCGGCAACAGCGCACAGATCCGCACCAAAAGCTCGTGAGATACCGGCAACTGCCAATCCCGCGACTGCGGCGTCCCACGGGCCCAACCGGCGAGGAGCCGCCCGACTAAAAAGGAGACCCGGGGGTTCCCCCACCCCGCAGCCTTGCAAAAGAAAGAAAAACCCGCCAACGCACCAGTGACCGCCGACCGAGCCCACCCCTCCTTTCTCGCCCATAACACGAAACGGCCAACTAAACCATCCGAAACCGCCCCCCCCAGACCAGCCGTGCGTTCCCAGAAAATCACTCACCTGAGAGTAGCCCCGGCGATAAGACACCCAGGTACTGCGCGCCACCGACGCCGCAAGCAGAGCCATTAGGCCAGGGTCCCAATCGTCCAGAGATGCTCCGGAACCCGAGAGGGCCACTCGTCCGCCCCTGGAGCCAACCGCCGAAACTGCACCCACTGAATACGGGTTAAAGCGTCAGCAATGGCATTCTGAGAGCCCGGCACATGCCGGGCCCGGGCGGTGACATTTAGGCGCAAGCAGGCTAGCACAAAGACCCTCATCAAAGACGCCACCCTGGGGCACCGAGGAGCATGTCGATTAATGACCTCGACGACCGCAGCATTATCACACCAGAAGACCACCCGTCGATCCCGCAAACGGTCCGGCCATACCCAGAGGGCCACAACGATGGGGAAGAGCTCCAGGAAAGCAATATTCCGGACCAACCCGGAGCTCACCCAAGCCGCGGGCCAAGGCTCAGCACGCCAGGAACCATGACAAAAGGCCCCAAAACCAGAACCGCCCGCCGCGTCGGTGAACAACTGAAGGTCAAGATTGGAGAGCTCCGGCAACTGAAGGACGGAGCACCCGTCAAAGCCAGCCAGAAAAGCGTCCCATACCCGCAGATCCTCCCGCATCCCCGCGGAGACCCGGATCCGATGGTGAGGCAGCCGCAGACCAGCCATAGCCAAGGATAAACGCCTCGTGAAGGGGCGCCCCATGGGAAGGACTCGGCAAGCGAAGTTGAGATGACCAACCAGCGACTGCAGGACGCGGAGGGAGGCCTTCGAGGCAGAGCCGACGGCGGCCACCAACTCCCGAAGGCGCCGAACCTTCGGCGGCGGCAAACGAACCACCATGGCAGCCGTGTCAATCTCAATGCCAAGGAAGGTGAGGCAAGTGCCCGGGCCGACCGTTTTATCCCCAGCGATGGGGACGCCGAAGGCGGCAGCTACACGTTGAAAGGTGCTCAAGAGGGTGGAACAGGTGGGGGTCCGCTCAGGCCCGACAAAAAGAAAATCATCGAGGTAGTGGACAATACCCGAGGCTCCCGACTGCCGTTCAACCACCCAATGCAAGAAGGTACTGAAAGCCTCGAAATACGCACAAGAAATAGCACAGCCCATGGGCATGCACATGTCGAAGTAGTACCGCGCCTCAAAGCAAAACCCGAGCAAAGGGAAGGCCGAGTGATGCACCGGCAACAGACGGAAAGCCGATTCAATGTCCACCTTGGCCAGGAGGGCACCGTGCCCACACTGCCGTACCAGGGCGACGGCAGCATCGAAAGAGGAGTAGCGCACCGTGCAGAGCTCGCGGGGGATAAGGTCATTTACCAAAGCGCCCGGCGGGCAAGAAAGGTTGTGTATCAATCGAAACTTGCCCGGCTCCTTTTTGGGAACCACCCCCAATGGCGAGACCGTGAACGGGGAAAAGGGGGGTTCCAGGAACGGACCCGCGATACGGCCAAGCGCACACTCTTCCGAGAGCTTTTGCCGCACAATCTCCCGGTGCTGCCGAACGGAGGCGGCATTGCGGGCTCCATCGTGCCCGGACGCCCCCAGAACAGGGATGCGGAAACCCCGGGAAAACCCCCCAAGAAGCAAACCGGCCACCCTGCCCCGACGGGATCGCCCGTATAAGAGGAGCCACGGACGCATAGCCTCAACCCGTACCGGGGTCCGGGCCGAGACCGCCGCAGCCTCACTTACCCCCCGCAGGGGCCCCCGCGGGACCCTTGCGGGTGCACTTAGCAGCCGGGTGCGCACCCCCACACAAGGAGCAAGCGTGTTTGAACTTGCAGTCGGGAAAGGGGCAGGACGCCTTGTTGAAGCGCCAGCAAACGTCCCCCCCGATGGCGCCCCCCCTTTGCTGCGGCAAAACGGGGGCGGGGACACGAAAGGAGCGCCCGCCAGCCCCCAACGGGGATGGCCCAGCCTTGGCGACCGTCGAGCCAGACCCCCCAACCCGACCCCTTCAGACATCTGAGTCAGCCACAGATTGATGTCCTTCGTTCCCCACTGCAACTGACAGTTCTCTTCCATTTGGTCACAAAACTCCTCGTCATAATTCAACCAGGCCCACCCCTCGTGGGCCTGGGACGCCGCCAATATATTGTCAGCATGGGCCAGCAAGGCCCCGTACTGCTCCGGGAAGTAGTGCCCCCACACACTCGCCAAACGCAGGAAAGCGCGGGTCCAGTTGAGGGTGTTGCGAGAAACCTTACGCACCCTGCCCGCTTTCTCGTCTTCCTTGCGCTTCCGCCGGCTCTCCCCGGAGCGCTTCCGACCATCGAGCAAACGGAAGATGTCGATATATTTACGGCGCTTAATCCGCCGGCGCAACTTCCGCGGCACGGACTCCCACAGTTTGGAACAACGTATAACGGGGGCGCCACCGGACACCCCACCATCCGCCGCCCCCGGAACTGAGCCGTGCGAAGAAGCCGAAGAGGACGAGGAGGAGGAAGAGAAAGAGGACGCTCGCCGGCAGCGGCGCGCCCGCTTGCGCTTCCCTTTGGCTTTGCCCACCCCAGCGGAGCCCGAAGCGGAGTCCCCCCCCCCACCTCGGCCCCTCCAATATACTCACCAGGCGTCCCAGAAGAGGCAGCGAGAGTACCCCCGGAGGACCCACCGGGCACCGGAGGACCCAGCTCAGCCGTGGAGACCGCAGGACCCGCACCGGCCAGCCTGTCCACAGAAGCCATGGAGATGGTCGGTGTCGAAGTCGTCGGGACCTGCGGAGGAAAGGGAGAAAAACAAGCAGCAGAGACCCCAGGGGTACCGGGAGCCACCGGCGAGCCGACCCCCCCCACACGAGCCGAAGGCCCCAACCCGCCAGCCTCCCAGGTCGCCGCTCCCGCAGCCGCACCACGCTCCTTGCCAAACCAGCCCCCCCCAACCCCCACCCCACGGCCCTACACCCCCCCACGGGACCGCACCATAAGCCCAGGAGGCCGCAGGGGCGAAGAAGCCGTGCGGTGGAAGGGGAACCGAGGGATTGGGGGTAGGACCCCTCTCCCCAGAGGGAGAGGAGGCGAGTGGAGGGTAGCCCGCGCCCACCTCCCAGGGCCGGTTGGGAATCGGGGCCCCCGATGACCCAGGCTCACCAACACCCGGACTATCTGTACCTTCGGGCTCTGCTAGCACAGCCGGCGAGGGAACCCCACGGGATGCCCCCCCAGGAGGGACCAACTCATCCTGGGAGGCACACTCGACCCCGATGACGGGCGCAGGACACTCGCCCGCTCTGCCACGGCCCCGAGCCCCGCCCACCCGGCTGCGCCCTCGCCCCTGCCGGACCCCCGAGAGAACCCTGGCCGTCGAGGTCGTAGGACGCGGGGCCCGACCACGGCCCGTGGGCCGCGCCACACCGCGCCCCCTAGTAGTGCCACGCTCCCCTTGGGCCGCCCCCCGCGACCCCTTGGCCGCCCCCCGCGATGGGACCCTTCGGGCCATGAGCAAGGGGTACCCCACACAAAAGAAGCCCACCCCCACAGGGCACGTGCAGCTCAGGACCCTCTAACTGCTGCAGCCGCAGCAGCCTGGAGGTGTGTGGTCTCTTTCTTTTTTTTTTTTTTTTAAGCAGCAAACGGCGCCCCCCAGAAGCGGCAGGGACAAAGGGTGACCCAGCAAGAGGGGACCCAGCACCCCGCTAGGAGAACCGGCTGCCGAGGAAGACCGGGAAGCCCCCCCTCCTCTCCCCTACCCACGTGCTAAGCGGCAAGCACACACAAGGTGCGCCGCGAGAATTTAAACGGCCGGTGACCGAGCAGCCTTGTGGAGCGAACCCGGCCAAGACCAGCGCTCGGGGGCAGAGGGGAGACCAAAAACCCGCCCCAGAAGAACAAGGCCCCGAAGCCAAGGCCCAACTCACCAGCTCTCCTCCGCGGCGCACCTTCTCGCAGGCACGAGCAAGGAGGAAGAGGGAGATCGCCAGCCGGCGATCCCTCCTTGCTCGCACAGGCCACGCCCCCACGACCGCCTATGCGGACCAATCCGCAGACGCCACGGGGAGGACGTGAGGGGCCCGCAGGCACGCAAGCCTGCCCGTGCCCCCCCCCCCGGCCCACCGCCGCGAAGAGGGCTGCCATGTGGTCGGGCCCCGGGAACCCGGTTACCCGGCCAGCCGCGGGACCGGGGCCCATCGGCTCAGCCATCATAGTTTACATCCTTTTGGACTCAATCAGGAGAGTGATCTTTCTGTTTTTTTACATTAATATTTTCTATATTTATTTCCCTCATAATTATATCTTAATTACTATTTGCTTTCAGGATACTTTCGTACTTATCCTTGCACTACTTTTCATATATTTCTTTTTACTAATTTTATCACAATTTCCTTGAGTAACAATATTGCTTCAATATTTTTTATAAAATTCAATATGATTATTATTATTTTTTAATTATTTAGTTCTTATTTTTATTTTTATTTTTTCATTTTAACGCCCATTTTTACACATTTTTTATATATTATTATTTTTATTATTTATTTTTATTTTTGGTTTTATCACAAGGTTACTTGCCTTGCTCATCATGTAATCATATACATATATTTTTCTAAAATGTTATCTGCATCTAATCAAATCGTTTTTATATACATTTTTTACAGTTTTATTTCATAGTATATCATTACATCCTTCATACACATATTCCGTAGTCTACATTAATTGATGATACAATTTTTCAAAACATATAATAACCTTGTCATTTGTATAGTTGTGTGCACTGACTCCTTCTTAGCTCCGCCCAATTGTGACGTCTTTCCTGAAAAAAGGCGCGAAAACTGGCGTCCATATAAACAACTGTCACACTGTGTCAGCGTCTGATGCTATTCTGTGTAAGATTCGGCACGCTGTCCTTTTGGATTTTCCACATTTGTAATTTATATGTTACATTTGCCTGCCTGAATAGTAAGTACGTAACATATGCATATCTCCGGTTTGTTTCAGTTTGATTATTGTTCAGGATTGCCGAGTTAGTAATTATTTTACTTACTCTTTCTTCACTTGCGAGCTCAATAGCTTTCATTTTGTCTCAAATGCCCCTATTCAATAGTTTGCATACTATTTTTACAATATAAAGTGTATCATTTACCGATCATTCATTACCCGCGTCAATACTTCTCCTCACATCAACTTGCGAAAACCAGGTCAGCGTTCACTGTATTTATATATTTGACGTATTAGCATGTAGAAGATCTCTTTGTGCACACTTCTTGTTTCGCAAATATATACACCACGACAATACCTGTCCCCATGTTGTTGTTCAGTTGATTATTGTTCGGGATTGCCGAGTTAGCAATTATTTTACTTACTCTTTCTTCACTTGCGAGCTCAATAGCTTTTATTTTGTCTCAAATGCCCCTATTCAACAGTTTGCACTCTTCATCATACTATTTTTACAATATAAGTATATCATTTACTGATCATTCATTACCCGCGTCAATACTTCTCCTCACATCAACTTGTGAAAACCAGGTCAGCGTTCACTTTATTTATATATTTGACGTATTAGCATATAGAAGATTTCTTTGTGCACACTTCTTGTTTCGCAAATATATACAACACGATAACACATGTCCCCATGTTAGGTTATTATTTCAAATCTATGCTTAATATTCAGCACTTCAATCTCATTTTACACGGTCTTATAATCTTGAAATAACCTATTCACCATCTGGATCAATTCTTCATGGTCAAAAGCATATCGATACCATCCTACTTTCTTTCTTCCCTTCATCAACTAAAAATTTCTAAATTTTTATTTATTATATATTCGCAGCTCATTTCACTATGCCTTATGTTTTCCTTTGCAGTCTTAATTGATATAATATATGTACGCGTTTTTCACAGATCTGTTTATTTATAGTTCACTTTTATTTAATATTTTTCTTATTTATTTATTTATTACTCTTTATTATATTATATTATATATTTTCATTTATCATATATATACCATATTTTTACCTAGTTTATCATGTGATTATATCTTTGTAAAGATATATCAACTACATTCAATAAACACGCGTGAAATCAGTCTAATAATCACATTAAATATATTGATGTGATCTGCACATAGAATACTTCCTCATGCATACCCTTTATTTTCCAAGAATATGGTTTCACGCCAGATTATTGCTTCAAAACTTATGTCCAATATTCAGCACTTTGGGAACAATCCATCTCCCCTCCATATTTTTCCTTCACGGTTATACGTCCAATGAGTTTATTGATACCCTTCCTTTCCTCCTCATTGATTACATGAGATTTATACTCATTACATACCCTATTAGGCCATTATCTGTGCTCTCGTTGCAGCTCCAATTGATAGAATACATGTTCTGTTTATAGATCTATTTACCCGAGTTCTCCTTTATCTAATATTAATATATATTTTTATTATATTACTTCACTACATTTATTATTGTGTGTTTATCTTTTTTCATATGCAGTCTTATTTTTAATATTTTTAATATATTATTGTTGTATAAGCAGTTTAGTTTAGGTGTATGTTTTTAAATTTGTTCAACATCTTACAATTTATAAACTTATATGTAAGTATTTAAATATTACCTTATTTATAGATAGTTTTATATTTATTACTAGTATTATTATTACTTTTATTTCTCATTTTATTTATTTTTATGTATTTATTTATTTATTATTTTCGGTATATTTGATGTTTGATTTTTGCTCCATTTGTGACTATATAGTTTTTCTTCTTATAGCCATTAATATAGTGCTACGACTCAATTGTCTTTAAGAGACAACCTCATCAACTACGGCGCTATCAACACATAGTGCTTTTGACCCCATTGTCTTTATAAGACATTTCTACCTTTACAATACTGGTATGTTACTATTCTATTATATTCATTCGTGCATATATATATATTTTTATATATTTTATATATTTATTTATTTGCCTTATTATCATTATTATATTTATTTATTTAATACACAATTTTACTTTTGCTATCTATATTTATATGTACAGATTTGTATTCATGTGTTTTATCAACTTGGGTTATCTACTTTTTACAATATCCTAGTTCTCTGTCTCGGCCCTCGTTTATTTAATTTAATTAGATGTTAATCAATTGATTTTATCTCAATTGTATTGATTTTACTATCATTTTATCGTTTTATTTAATTTGAATTATTTATTTTTTACTCTCTTTTTACTCTCTGATTTGTCCTCTGGTTGGTCTAAATGTAATATTTATTCAAACATTTATTTAGATGTAATATATTAGTTACTTTATTGTCCTAATATATCCTTTATATATTTATTTATTTATTTGTTTTTAATCTATACATCATATTATTTATTGGATTTGTATGTCGTATATTTATTACTACAACATTGTTTGTTTTAACCCATGGTAGCTGTATGTCCCCCGAAGAAGGCGTAAGCCGAAACGCGTAGGGATCTTCATCTTCAATAAAGCAGTCTGGTCCAAACCTACTTCCGTCTCTTGCTTTGTCTGCTCCCCTACATCCCCACTGGAGCCATGCCCAGTCTCATGGATTAAGACTGCAAGGAAACAACACGCACCCTCTTTACTAAAGATCACACAACTATCACTCATACAAGGTTACTTACCATCCAGCCTCAAGCAAGTGTCAATTAGATCAATTTTGAAAGGCACCAACCTTGATCTTAAGGATCCTAACTCCTACAGACTAATATCGAGCTTACCATTCATAACCAAGATCGTGGAAAAGATTGTTTAGCAACAATTACAAGACCACATGGACACCCACACCTGACTTGACCCCCACCAACATGGCTTTAAACCAAATCAGTGTTGAATTACTCCTTACTGCATTTCTAGACAAAATAACTGGCATAGACAACGCCAGACATGGCTTTATACTAATATTCATTGACATAGCAGCAGCCTTTGATACAGTGAACCACTGCACACTACTAAGAAGGCTGCAAGAAATAGCGATCCATGGAATGATGATCTGGTTTACCTCTTTTCTTACTCACAGAAAAACAACAAGTCAAGTCTGGAAAACACTCTTCAAAAGCATTTGCCCAACTACAAGGTATACCACAAGGCTCAGCACCATCAGCGCTTCTATTTAACATCTACAGCTAATCTGCAAAATAATTAAGGAACACAATATACAGTATGAAATCTATGCTGATGATATAATGATTTATACTCCATTCAACATGGACCAACTTGAGTACTCACAGATCACAACATGCCTCGAGGCAAGGATAAGATGGCTTGACTTACATAATCTCTCCATAAATTTCAGGAAATCAGAGGTCCTACATATAACAAGAAACACCACTTTCTCTCCACCCAGAAAGATAAATATTCAAAACCATCACCTGGAAGTCAAATCAGAGGTGAAAAATCTTGGAGTTATATTGGACCAAAATCTTATCTTCCAGTCACATATCAAAAGAATGACCAAGACAGCGTACCACAAAATAAGGACAATACAGAAGCTCAAACCATTACTCAATGACAGCGATTTTTGGACTATCTGCCAAGCTATGATAATGCCTTTAATTTACTACTGTAATAGAATTTACCAAGGCCTCCTGAATAAAGCCACATATCCACTTCAACTGGTACAGAACATTGCATCCTGGATAATCACTGGGTCAGCAAAATACAGCCATATAACTACACTACAGCAACTTCACTGGCTTCCAGTTATGACACGCTCCAAATTTAAACCTTTACTGACAAATCTTCAAAATTCTCCACAACGTAACCTCAACCATCCTCCAACCTATGATCAACCTGGAACCAGAGATCAGACTAAGGCGAAACACAAACAAGAATCTACTATCCATTCCTAAGGCTAAGATGAAAGCAAACCAAGCTACCTGTACAGAGCTTTTTCCTTATATCTTCCATCCCTGTGGAATGCCCTCCCTCAGAACATCAGATCCATCAAAGACATCTACAACTTTAGGAAAGCTCTAAAGACATTCCTGTTCAAGGAACATTTTGGACTCAGTTTGTGACCACACTATCCTACCCCCACAGAACAAGTCCCCCTTCAGCAAGTCAGTTGTCCCCCGCCTATTCCTACCTCCTGTCCTTCCCTCCCCCTCTGATCTTCCCCCTGCCCTCAAGCATTAATATCTCCCTTCCACCCCACCCCACTAACTATAAATAATGGATCCATTCCAACATATAAATCTTGTTCGCCACTTGGCCTCCCCTATTAACATCTAGCTATACTTCTGCTGTTCTATATATCTTTCTTGGTTAAAGTTATAATGTAAAATGCTTTGAATACACGATAAAGCAGTATAAAAAACTTGTTAAATAAATAAAGTTCTGTGCAACCTATTTTCAGTGATTTAAATGTGTGGATAGAAGTACTGTAGCTGATCGCTATTCTGAAAGTACAAGCATTGGGCCGATTGTGCATATATTCACTGTGGGTGCGTACATAGGCAGAGCATAAATTTATGCACACAATGTATAAAATATTATAATTTATGCATGTTCTTGAAAAATCTAAGTGTGGGCATTTGCACCAGAGGCAGGTGCTCACAGCTAAATTAAACGCCCATGTTTGAGCACTTATGCTGCTATTTTCTAAAGTAAAGTAGGTATATAGATGCAATGCCACTGCGCATTAACTAGGTGGAACTTTATAAAATCATTAAAATGTCATCACACTTCTAAAGAAATCAGGTTTTTTTGCAAATAAATTTTATTGTTATTATGGTCAAGAGCAGAACAAGAAGAGAACAAGCATGTAAATGTGCATCTAATCTCTGCTAAATACAAAATACAAACCGGCAGAGAAAGGAGAGGACAAAATAGTACTCCTACAGCTTTCATGAAAGGACAAGGCAGTATCTGAACAGAGATCAGTATCTAAACAAGACAATGTTAAAACATTTATTCTAACCATCCCCTCACAAACCATGACTGTCTCAAGACACTCCTGTCCCTGTCCATTACCCTCTTGATCCAACCCCCTCTCCCCCATCCATACCCTAGCCCAACCTATCCCATCCCCACACACTCCCCCCCCCCAAGGATCTAGAGGATAAAAGAGAACCAGGTAAGTGACATGACAGAACCAAGTAGGGTGAAGACCACCAAAAGAGATCTGAATAGCAACAATCGTACATAAACCAGATGCCGCTGGATGCCTCTGGAGCCCAGTGCCACAAAGAATATCAAACAGATAATGGAAGAAGAGGTGCCCAAAGCCCACACTTTAACCATCCATTCATCTATGGAAGGTGCACAGGATCATTTCCAATAACGACTAATAACCAATTGAGCAACCAGTAGTAAGCAATTGATGAGGCAACGACAGTCCGATGGCATCGAGTCAGAAGGTAAGTAACCCAAAAGACAAGTTTCTAATATGAAGGGGAAGTCAACACTGGTCATCTGCACAATACATTTCCATACTTTTAATCAAAACTGCTGGAGTACTAGACAAGCATACCACATTATTATTATGTTTATTATGATTCTTGATATACCACACCTCTTAGTATCAAGGCGGTTTACAATAACAAAAATAAAGAAGGATGGCCCATGGCCAGGAAGAAAAGAACTCCATTTCATGACAGGACACAGAGAGGAGAGCAGGTAGATAGGAAAGTAGAAGGAGCTGGAAGGATCTGGAAGGGAAAAGGAAGAGGGACACTAAGAGCAAGTAGAGGGTAGGTCAAAAGCAGTGTGAAACAGGTGAGTTTTCAAAAGGGTCTTGAATTTTGTGAATGATGATTCTTGATGGAGGGAGGGAGTTCCAGAGGGAAGGACCAAGGAAGAAGAAGGCAGAACGTCAAGTGGATTGGAGGCGTGCGTGAGAGGGGGTTGAAAGTACCAGACAGTTCACATGGATAGACCGTAAACTATGAGGAAGGATGTGAAAATGCAGCAGATCAGCGAGGTATTGTGGGATATTGGAATAGATGACATGATGTGTTAAGGTGAGGAGCATGTACTGGATGCGGTAAGGAACTGCAAGCCAGTGGAGCTCTATGAGGGTGGGGGTGATATGATAACAGTGTGAGGTATTGGAGATGATCCTTGCGGTGGTGTTCTGCAAAAGTTATAAGTACTGGAGTTGGGTCTTAGTAATGCTTGTGAGGGCAAGATTACAGAAGGCTAGGCATGACATAACTAAGGACAGAAGGAGGATGGTGAATGCCTGGGAGGAGAGGAAAGGACGGCTAGCGTGAATTTTGGCGAAGGTAGTAGAAAAAGCAATGGGAGAGGAGAGAGATATGTTCGTGGAAAGAAAGTGCTGAATCAAGGGTCACTCCAAGGTAACGGAGAGAGGAGACTAGTGGAATAGGTGTACCGGCAAGAGCTGGAGTGGTCGTTGGGTATGAACCGGTGAGAGAAAACCAAATGGCAGATGTCTTTGACAGATTAAGATGCAAGCAGTTGGAAGTGAGCCAGGAGGATACGCGGTCCAAACAGGTGTTGAAAGCAGTGAGGTCGGGCTGAAGAGGAGAAGTGTGATGGAGAAGGAGAATGTCATCAGCATAGTAGTAAGATGAAAGACCGGATTGTTGAACAAGTAAGGCTAGGGGGGTAAGAAAGATATTAAATAAAAAGGGAGCCAGGATAGAACCTTGGGGAATACCGCAGCAAAGGGGGATACCGCAGCAAAGGGGGACAGGGTCAGAGGAATCCGATCCAGAGTGAATTGAGAAAGTATGTGAAGATAGGAAAGAATGAAACCACTGATAGACAGTTCCATGAAGGCCAGAATCCCAAAGATGGGAAAGCATAAGAGAATGGTCGACTAGATCAAAGGCTGCAGATAGGTCGAGGGAGACTGTTAAAGTGATGTCGCCGCGGTCATGTGCAGTATGGAAGTTGTTGATGAGAGAAAGCATAATGGTCTCGACACTGTGTCCTGGATGAAAACCGGATTGGCGGGGGTGAAGTAGGTGTGTGGAATCAAGGTGGTGTGAGAGTTGAGAGAAAATGGCTTTTTCCAATATCTTTGAAAGAAATTGCAGATTGGAGACTGGATGGTAACTGGCGGGATCGAGGGAGTCAAGGGATGGTTTCTTTAGAAGAGGACAGACCACTGCGTGCTACCAGAGGGTAGGGAAAACACCAGAGGTCAGACTGTTATTAATTATAGTGAGGGAGATTGGAAGGAGCGCTAGGGATGGTTTGGAGATCCAGATAGAGGGGATGGAGTTGAGCATGCAGAAAGTTTTATGAGAGAAGGAGACTAGTTTGGAGAGTTCTGATAACGTGATTGGGTGGAAAGTGGACCAGGTGTGAGAAAGAGAGGAGATGGGGGGGTGGAGAGGGCGGAGGAGAAGGTGAGGGAGGAGGCAAAGAGGAAGGGTCAGGAAGGCTGAGGGAAAAGTGTAAGGATTGTATCTTGGGGTCAAAAAAAGGAGGCCAGCTGGGAGGGAACTGGGTTGCAGGGATGATAAGGATTTTAGGATGGAATAGAGGCACCGAGAGGAATTAGGCACAGCAGAAATAATTGCTGAGAAGTGTGCACGTTTAGCCTGGTGGGTTTGGTCACGGTAAACCTGGTAGGAAGACTTAAAATGACATAATGCCTCTGGCGTGTGGAATTTTTGCCGTTTCTCAGAGTGGCGCAGTTGAGTATGGAGAAGATGTAGGCCAAAGTGGAACCATGGCTGTTGAGAAAGAGTTGGTGGATGGTGAAGTTGAGGGTGAGTGGGGACAACACGGTCGAGGGCAGAGGAAAGAGGTGGTCCATGTAGAGACCTGCTGCTCAGTTGTTAATGTGGAGAAGTTGGAGGGAAATATTCGATCTGTGGTGGGGAAATGTTCTAAGGCCTGAGGTGTAATGTGACACCGGTAGGAAGTGGTCTGGTGATGAAGGGACAGGCCTTGTGCGTTGGTACTACCCCGAGATAGTGGCAGGAGGGTCAAATAAAAGGAGACAAGAAAATGGTCATTCCAAGGGAGCAGAGTGGCAGCAAAGTTAGAGAGCCAGGATAAGAATGTGGAGGAAGTCAGTACCAAATCAAGGATGTGACAGGCCGTTTTGGGTGGCTACAGTAATGTGTTGAAAGGGTGAGATCTCGCACCAAGTTTATGAAGGAGAGATCCCTGGAGGAGGATGGGGGGTGAAAGTGTACATTGAAATCCCCAAGAATAAGAAGTTGCGGATATTGCATGGTAACATCAGTGATGTCAGCCAGAAGATCATCCTACTACTACTACTACTATTGAGCACTTATCTAGCGCCACACATGCAGTGCTGTACAGATAAACATGCAAGAGACAGTCCCTGCTCATCAGAGTCATGCTCGTCAGAGCTTACAATCTAGTCGAGACAATACAGAGCATTAGCCATAAACGAGACAAAACAGAGCAGTAGTCAATAAGGTGCAAAGCACAATGTGGTCTTACAACTCAGTCATGAAAATTGATGGGAGTCAGGTTAAGATAAAGGATATAAGTCAGGATCTGAAAGCAATTGTGAAGAGGTGGGTCTTCAACATGGATTTGAAGAGAGCCAGAGAGAGTGCCTGGTGTATGGGGAGAGGTAGGATGTTCCATGCATAAGGAGCAGCAAGGTGAAAGGAGCGAAGTCAGGAGTTAGCGGTGTGAGTGAAAGGCCTGGAAAGAAGTCATTTGTTAGCGGAGTGAAGTTGCCGGGAGGGGATGTATGGAGAGATAAGAGATGAGAGGCATGGAGGGGCCGCAGAGTGAATGCACTTATAAGTCAGTAGGAGAAGTTTGAATTGGACACGAAATTGGATAGGGAGCCAGTGAAGCGACTTGAGAAGGGTGGTAATGTGGGCATGGCGAGACTGGCGGAAGATAAGTTGAGCAGTATGGTTTTGTATAGATTGAAGGGGAAGGAGATGGCTCGCGGGGAGACCAGCAAGGAGTAAGTTGCAGTAGTTGAGGCGAGAGTAGATTAAGGAGTGGATAAGCGCTTTGGTAGTGTGTTCGGAAAAGAAGGGGCAGATTTTGCTAATGTTGTAAAGAAAGAAGCAGCAGGTCTTAGCTACAAGCTGGATATGTGTGGAGAAGGAGAGAGAGGTGTCGAATATAACCCCTAGATTGCAAGGAGTTGGGGGGAAAGACCAGGAGTTTGGTCTTGGCCATGTTTAGTTTTAAGCGGCGGTGAGACATCCAGGTAGTGATGTCAGAAAGGCAGGCAGAGATCTTGGTTTGGATTGCTGGAGAGATATTAGGTGTAGACAGGTAGATTTGGGAGTCATCGGCATAGAGATGGTACTGAAAGCCATGGGAGGAGATAAGCACGCCAAGGGATTGAGTATAGAGGGAGAAAAGGAGGGGGCCCAAGATGGATCCCTGGGGTACACTGACATGGAGCGGGGTGGGGGAGGAGAAGGAGCCACCAGAGCATACACTAAAGGAGCGATGGGAGAGGTAGGACGAGAACCAGGCTAGTATGGATTCCTTGAAACCAAGCGAAGAGAGGGTGGTGAGGAGAAGATTGTGGTCAACAGTGTCAAAGGCAGCGGAGAGGTCGAGAAAGATGAGGATAGAGTAGAGGCCCTTAGATTTAGCCAGGAACAAGTCATTGGAGACTTTTGTAAGAGCCGTTTCAGTGGAGTGTAGGGGACGGAAGCCAGATTGTAGTGGGTCCAGGAGGGCTTGGGAGATGAGGAAGTCGAGGCAGCGGCGGTGGACTGCTCGTTCTAGTAGTATTGCATGATAACATCAGTGATGTCAGCCAGTGATGTCAGCCAGAAGATCATCCCATAGCTGGGGGTGCAGCATAGGGGGAGAATAGATCAGGAGACAAAAGACAGGAGGGGTAAGAGTGAAGGCACAACAGGAGAGCCTTGGGATAGCGCAATGACAAGGGGGAGTGTTTAGAGACTGATATGGAGGTCCGATGAATTACTGCCACACCTCCTTCAGTGCAGCCTGCTCTAGGGAGGGAGACTGCTGAATAGCCTGGGGGGAGGCAGCGCACCAACAGGGTGTCCTCCCCCTATTTTAACCATGTTTCTGATAAAACAGGGGATCCAAGTTCTCAAGAATAAGTAAATCTTTAATTAGTAATGTTTATCTTCGAAGAGTGTGGGTGTTAAGAAGACCAAGCC
The DNA here is from genome assembly GCA_033557465.1 of Ichthyophis bannanicus. NCBI lineage: Eukaryota > Metazoa > Chordata > Amphibia > Gymnophiona > Ichthyophiidae > Ichthyophis > Ichthyophis bannanicus. The sequence goes on along the minus strand of CM066045.1, from coordinate 180,420,838 downwards.
AGAGAGGAGAGGGGGCGATAGGGAGGACTTGGGTAGGTAGGGGGCCATGTTGGAGGATCGGGCAAGGTATAAGATTTGAGAGAACCTGGGTGGATGTAAGGGGGCGCACCACATGGGAGCGTAGCCTCCAGTGAACAGGGATAAATGCCATTGCATTGATGGGCGTAGTAATACATACAATAAAGATAAGAGCAAAAAGGAGAAGATAATAGTACTTGTATGAGACCAGTTCAAATAGAGAATTCGGGGGTTTAGTAGTACCCCTGGAGTTGCCCCAAGGAGCTCGCCCAAGGAGCACAACCCACTCCTTGGGCACGCCCGTGGCAACGAACGCCGCAGGTGCAGGTATTAAATACAATGCGTTGGTGGGACGGTACCTTGCTTTGCGTGGCCACTGGATCGTGGCTGCATCACTTCCAGGGGGGAGGAAGCTGAGAGCAACAGCAGTATGTACCTGGGGAGAGAGTAAAGGTAGGCAATCAAAGGAGTAATACAGATAGAGAACACAGAAGGTAGGTTCAGTGCAGGCATAGGACAGTGAAAGAGCCGAATGCCACAAGTGCAGGTATTAAATACAATGCGCTGGTGGGGGCAGTACCTTGTTTCACACAGCTGCTGGATCATGGCCACGTCACTTCAAGGGGGGGGGGAGGAGGCTGAGAGCAACAGCAGTATGTACCTTGCTTTGCGTGGCCGCTGGATCATGGCCGCGTCACGTCCGGGGGGGGGGGGCGGAGGAGGCTGAGAACAAAAGCAGTATGTACCTTGCTTTGCGTGGCCGCTGGATCAGGGCCATGTCACTTCCGGGGGGTGGGGTGAGGAGGCTGAGATCAACAGCAGTATGTACCTTGCTTCGCGCAGCCGCATCACTTCTGGGGGGGGGGGGGGGGAGACTGAGAGCAACAGCATGTATGTACCTAAATCCATTGCCGTGTCCTTGTGGTAGAAGTCCCCCTGGTGACCACACAGATGCCAACATAAGGAGTCATCTGCTTGCCCCCACTTACATAGGTCCACAGGAACCACAGACATATGGAAAATAATCCGCAACTGGGTATTAACCAAAGAGAGGGATATGGAACATGTGTGTGCTTAATGATATACATCTGCCCAAAAATCCTCAAGCCTATCAGGGAGGTCCATATGCCAACAAGCCTGATGAGAAGGTATTGGGGACCCAACTGGGGAGTCTGCAGCTATTGTCCAGTATAGCTTAGCTAACAGAGTGGAATCAAAAACTATACGTTCCCAGGGCCGCGGTGGGCACCCGCAATCCTGCACCTGCAAAGAGGACTCAACTGGAAATACTGAAAGGCAGAAAGCACAAAGTTGCCTTTCTCTTCAAGGCCTGTCTTTGGGAGCAAAGCTTCCGTTCAAAAAGGGCCGCTAATCGCATAGAACCACCAACAGATAGAAATTGTGCCCCAAAATTCTGAAAAAAGGGAAAAGCGGACAGCACTGCGTGCATAGTGTATCACGGAGACATTTGAAAGTGATGGCATAAAAAATTCCACACCCGCGAAACTGGACCAAGAAAGACATGGGACAGGATCCTCTGCTGATCATCCAGTGCATATACAAACAGTATAGCCCTGAGGGGCAACGGAGCCAGCACCACGTCTGCCTCTAAATTCACCCATGAAGAGTTAGAATCACATTTCCAGAAATACAGGCCCCACAGAAATGAGCAGAAATAATATATTTCAATATTTGGAAGACCAAGGCCACTGGATCCCTTGGGCAAATCAAAGTGGCCCAACTGATCTGAGGCCGGTGGCCCTGCTAGATAAAACTTGTGAATAAACACTGTGCAGCTTTGAAAAAGGAACAAGGAACCCAGATAGGGAGGTGTAGGAACAAAAAAAGTACCTTAGGCAGAAGGAGCATTTTGATGGTATTTATACCGCCCAACCAAGAGACTGACGACGCCTGACAGGAATTAATATCTCAAAAGAAGAGGTGTAAAAGGGGAACATAGTTAAGCACATACAATCTGGAGAGATCCTGGGGAATTAGAATACCCAAATATCTGAATTGCATAGCGAGCAAAAACTCACTTGAAGTGGCTGGTTTCAGTGTGAATCAGCGGAAAATTCATGGCAGAAGTACCAACTTTTGTTTGTTGACCGAAAAACCGGAGACCAACAAAAACCTTTGAAGCATGTCGCCAATAGCAGCTTTCTTCCATTGCTTTCACAGGAAGTCAGTTTTTAAACTGCGTTTCCCTGGGTAGACGGGCCATTTGAAGACTGCCTTCATAGAGTCTGGTTATAAGGGTACTTGGGGCACTTACATATATCCAGACTGAGGGAAGGCGATCCTGTGAGTGTGCCTTGAGCTGGACTTGCAACAAACACACACAGGTGGTATTTTAAAGAGAGTAAAGGGCATAATAGCACCAGTGGAGAAGAGAGAGGCAAAAAGAAGTACCAGTAGGGCCTCCCCCTCCCAGAAAGAATGTGTGGACTCATCAGGAAGATGACCGGTTTGAAAAAAGACCCTCTTAATGACATAAGTGCAGACAAAAGGCACGCAGGCATCTTCCGATATGCCTCATCATATTCACCTCTGTCTGGTCTGTTGCCTCACCCACCAAATCCTCACTCTCTGGAGATTGTTAACAGGTAAATTGCAGCGCTTATTGCCCTTGCATGTTTCTCTCACAGACGAGATGAGCATCAAACCCTTACCATATATACTGATACATCACCCACCCACTCAGCAAGCAACTCGGCACAGGACACAAAACACCGACCTGATCCACTCATCCCAGCGAAGCGGAGCAAGTTGCTGCAATCACGTGAGATAACCGAGGAACTCCTTTGGCACATGTCGGGGAGTTAGGAAGATATTAAGAGAGGACAAATGACCACGTCAAGAATCAAACCAAACAGATGGTATCTTTTTTGTCCCCTGCCCTCTGATGAATATATTGTGGGCATGATGATTTTCTTATTTATCACATTTTTCCATATGTCCCCCCTGCTCTTTGCTTGCAAAAACCCTGAAATTTCCATTGTAAAAATATGTAGCCATCATATTTGCTTATCAATTAAAAACTAGAAATGCCAGTGTCAATTATTTTTAATTCTTGTCGGAATAGGCTAAACCTGACAAGTCACTTAATTTTGTTAAAAGGAATGAGCTTATGCAGATAATAAAGTTATTTTGAGTTAGTGCGGCATGCTTGACAGGCTCCATGATGTACGCTAATTTAAAATTAGGATAATTGACTCAAAAGAAGCTATAAAGTAATTAAAAGGGGATTAGCTGGAACTTAACAATAGCTTATGAAAACATAGATTGTGTATTTTTTATATCAGTATTAACTAGAAATGCCAAACTAATCTCAGTATGTTATCTTAGTGCCATGACCTGCCTTCTTCTGCATCTACAGCACCTCTTGAGAATTACACTTCTGGCCTTTCCAACTTGTCATATGAAGCTTTTCCTTTCTGCTATTTTAACACTACTGAACTTGCAATAGATTTGGGCTGAAATGAGGTTTTTATCCCTGTTTAATATCTCATTTCCTCTATATAGCATCATAGCAGTAGTCCTGAACTACGAGTTATGCACTGCAGTTCCCTCTGGGGTATGTAATCATGGGCCCTGCATCTAGCTGCTAGGTGCCGCGGTCAAGTAATAAATGGAATTTCCCTCCTCATGTGAGGACTGTGAATACTGGGTGCACAGCAATCTCAGCCCTGAGAGCTCAAGGGGCACAGTCCCTGATCTGGGATTTGAACCCAGGCCTTTTTCACAGCAGTGTGTGTACTATCTGCTTTGGGAACTCCACCCCTTTGGCAGATCCCTTTTATCTGTGCCCGTCTCTTCTACTGCCAACTCCAGACTTTGTTCGTTCCATCTCACTGCTCCATATGTCTGCAACAAACTACCTGAGTCTGTGCATTGGGCCCCTTTTCTAGCCCTATTAAAATCCAGGCTAAAAACCCGCCTCTTTGAGGCTGCTTTTGGATCCCGATGCCCCTAACTCTCTTGTTCACCACTTATGTGTATCTTACCATGCTCTAGTCCCCAGTCTTGTGATGTGTTTTTGTCTTGATTAGATTGTAAGCTCTAATGAGCTGAGACTATGTCTTACATCCTAACAGGGGCTCGACAGGGGCTCTACACGTCAAACAACGGGAAGGATTTGAGGGTTTATTTTTATTAAATTGCTAGCTCTCTGACTGGGAGCTCTTAAAAGGGTTTTTGTATATTTTTAAAGCAAAGTTACTTTCTTTTTAGTTCTTTATTAGACATATTTCCTTTAGTAGAGTAGGTTTAAACTCTAGTAACCTTCTCAGCTTTTGGGAACTGCTGACACCTAATCAGGTGTTAGTTCCCTCCCTACCCACCCCAACCCCTACCCACCCCTAGTGAGCAGTCTTGCTTTATAGGGCATCTCCCCATTTAACAAAGCACAGGGACTTGGAACAGCACATTTTGAATATAATTAAAGAGATTTAACTGCTTTTTCCATGAAAGGACAGCTGGGAAACCGGCTGGTACTTTGGTAGATCTCTCTCTTTTGCTTTAACAGATACCTAAGCTCCAAGAACAGAACAATGGCTGGGAAAAATCATATCGCTAAAGCTGTTGCCACCGTTACAGCTTCTGCCTCTGTCCAGACAGAGGTCCCAATGCCAGTTGAAGGACCAGTTCCATATGCAGGGTGTCTGCATGCTGAAGTCTGAGGAAACAAGTGGAGGAACTCAGAGAAGAGTTGGCGAGGCTGAGGAGCATTCAAGACAGTGAGAAGTACATTGATGAGATGCTTCTTGCAGCAACCAAGCTCTCCAGCAGAGGAGAAGATGGGTGCCTATGGAATGACGAAGGTTGGACACAAGTCACCAGGGTCTGCAGAATCACCAATCCAACTCCTCCAGCCCTTGAATTGAAGAACCATTATGCAGACCTGGAAGTGGAGGAGGTGAAAGCATCCCTGGAAAGGGAAGAACCAGAGCTCAAGTACCCCAAAGTTGCAGAATCAGTGACCACAAGGAAGTGAAGGCTAGTGGTGGTTTGTGACTCTCTTCTGAGGGGTACTGAGGCGTCCATCTGCCGACCAGACTTGATGTCTAGAGAGGTATGCTGTCTGCCTGGTGCCAAAATCCATGATGTTACAGAGAGTTTACCAAGACTCATCAAGCCCACTGACTATTAACCAATGTTGCTAATCCATGTTGGAACAAATGATACTGCCAGGTATCCCTCGGAGCGTATCAAAAGTGACTTCATGGTTCTGGGACAGAGGGTGAAGCAGTTAGGTGCACAGGTGGTGTTCTCTTCAATCCTTCCTGTTGAAGGTACAGGCCAAGGCAGAGAAGCTCGCATCCTGGAGATGAATTCATGGCTGCATGGATGGTGTCATCATGAGCGTTTTGGTTTCCTAGACCATGGGATGCTGTTCCAAGGGTTGCAGAGCAGAGATGGCATCCATCTGTCCAAGAAAGGTCAACGTCTTTGGTAGTAGACTGGCTAATCTACTGAAGGGGGCTTTAAACTAGATTCATTGGGGATGGGTGAAGAAAGCCCCCAGGTAAGTGAAAGCCCCCAGGTAAGTATACATTAAATACCTTTATGGAAAAGGGTAACGGGTAACATATGGAAAGCAGTGTGCATAAATGCCCGTAGCATGGGAAATAAGATCCCTGATGTTGAAGCTTTGGTGGGAGTGGCTGACTTGGATTTAGTGACAGTTACAGAAACATGGTTTACAGAAAACCATGACTGGGATGTAACTATACCTGGCTATACTTTATTCAGAGAGGACAGGGTAGGAAGAAGGGGAGGAGGAGTGGCACTATATGTAAAAACTACTATTAAAGCTTTGGAATTACAGAGCTTAATAGGGAGAGAGGAGGCATTGTGGGTCAAACTAGAAAGAGGGAAAGAGAAATCTATTTGCATTGGTGTGATATACAGACCTTCCTCACAAGAGGAAGAGGTGGACAGAGAATTAATTGAAGACATACGCAGCATTGCTAGGAAAGGGGAAGTGCTACTGATAGGAGATTTCAATATGCCAGATGTTGATTGGCACATTCCTGCTGCAGCATCATCTAGAAGTAAGGCGATCCTGGATTCTCTACAGGGAGAACTATTCAGGCAATTGGTAACAGACACCACACGTGAAGGGGCCATACTGGACTTGGTGCTTACCAATGGTAAAAGTGTTTCTGATGTTGTAGTTAGAGATCATTTTGCATCCAGTGATCACCAGATGGTGTGGTTCAGTATTAGGACTAGGGCTGTTAGAATCCATTCAAAGGTGAGGGTCTTAGACTTTAGGAACACTAACTTTGACAAGATGGGCCAATACCTCAGGGAGTCGTTAGTGGTATGGGAACAGCTGGGGGATGTAGAAAAACAGTGGGCAAAACTGAAAGGGGATATTTTAAGGGTAACCAACCTTTTTGTTAAAATGGTAGATACAGGTAAAAGGAAAAGGAGACCGCTATGGCTTTCGAAAGAAGTAGCTGAAAAAGTGAAGAAAAAGAGGGAGGCCTTCATGAAATTCAAGAGATCACAGAGAGAGGAAGACAGGCATCTATATTTGGAAAAACTTAGAGAAGCTAGTAAAGTAGTCAGGAAAGCAAAGTTTCCAAAAGAGGAGGAAATAGCCAATGCAATAAAATGGGGGGGATAAGACATTTTTCAGATATGTTAGTGAGAAGAGGAAGGGCAAAAGTGGTATTGTCAGACTCAAGGGTGAAGGGGAGGAATATGTAGAAGCTGATGAAGATAAAGCGGAATTGCTTAACAAATATTTCTGTTCTGTGTTCACAGATGAAGAACCAGGAGCAGGACCTCAGAAAGCACCCAAAAACAGGAACAGAAGCGAGGGACATCTTGAACAATTTTCAGAAGACTGTGTTCGTGAGAAACTAGCTCAACTTAAAGTAGACAAAGTGATGGGACCGGATGGGATACACCCTAAAATACTGAGGGAACTTGGGGACATTCTAGCAGCTCCACTGACTGACCTTTTCAATGCCTCATTGGAGTCGGGAGTGGTGCCAAAGGACTGGAGAAAGGCTCATGTGGTGCCTTTACACAAAAGCGGAAGTAAAGATGTGGTTAAAAACTACAGGCCGGTTAGTTTAACTTCGGTGGTGAGTAATAATTGGAGACGCTGCTGAAATAGAAAATAGTGAGGTTTCTGGAATCCAGCGGATTACAGGATCCGAGGCAGCATGGATTCTTGTCAGACAAATCTGATTGATTTCTTTGACTGGGTGACCAGGGAGTTGGACCGAGGGAGAGCCCTAGATGTGGTGGCATTAACCTTTAAAAAGGAGATAGAGCAGCTTTTAAACTAGATATTAGGGGAAAGCCGACAGTCGCCCAAGAGCAGATGGTTCGGAAGAATGTATCTTTGAAGGATACTACCAAAAGCAGAGAGGTTCCACAAAAGAGTAAAGTAGCCCAAATGCCCTCAAGTATGGAGCAGACAGAGCTTAAAGATCCCAAATTACTCATGTCTAACAGACAAATTAATATGGATAAAATACATTCTCTAAAATGCTTGTATGCAAATGCTAGAAGTCTAAAAAATAAGATGGGAGAGTTAGAATATATAGCACTAAATGAAAGGTTAGATATGATTGGAATATCAGAGACATGGTGGAAGGAGGACAACCAGTGGGACACTGTGATACCTGGGTACAAACTATATTGTAATGATAGAGCTGATCAAATTGGTGGAGGGGTTGCTCTCTATGTTAGAGAGGGCATTGAGTCAGAAAGGATTAAAGTTTTGCAGGAAACAAAATCTGCTGTAGAATCTATATGGATTGAAATTCCATGTAAAAGGGGGAAGGCAATGGCAGTGGGGGTGTACTATCGAGCGCCTGGCCAGAATGACCAAATGGATGATGAAATGCTCAAAGAAATCAAGGAAGCTAACAAAGGTTACAGCACAGTAATAATAATGGGTGATTTCAACTACCCCGGTATCGACTGGGTCAGTGTCACGTCAGGACATGCTAGGGAGATAAAGTTCCTAGATGAAATAAATGACTGCTTCTTGGAGCAGCTGGTTCATGAACCGACCAGAGGGGAAGCCATATTAGACCTAATCCTTAGTGGAACACCAGATCTAGTGCAAGAGATAAGGTTGTTGGGGCCACTTGGCAATAGTGATCATAGCATGATCACCTTTGATTTAATTAGTGGAGGAGGGATAGTAAGGAAATCCACAGTACTACCTTTTAACTTTTGAAAGGGAGACTATGATAAAATGAGGAAAACAGTCAAGAAAAAACTAAAAGGAGCATTTGCAAAGGTTAAAGACGTACATCAGGCTTGGCTGTTGTTGAAAAATACTATCTTGGAACCCAGACCAGCTGTATTCCACGCTTTAAGAAAAGTGGAAAGAAGTCCAAACAACTGCCAGCATGGCTTAAATTTGAGGTCAGAGAGGCTGTTGTTGCCAAAAAAGCATCTTTCAGGAAATGGAAAAAATAGCCAAACGACGAAACCTGGAAACAGCACAAGCACTGGCAAGTCAAATGCAAGGCATTGATAAGGCAGGCAAAGGGAGAATTTGAGAAGAAGCTTGCTGCAGAAGCAAAAACGCAAAGTAAAGACCTTTTCAAGTACATTCGTAGCAAAAATCCTGTGAGAGAGTCAGTTGGTCCATTAGACGATAAAGGGGTTAAAGGAGCACTTAGAGGCGACAAGGCGATAGCGGAGAGACTGAACGAATTCTTTGCTTCAATCTTTACTGAGGAAGATGTAGGGATGTTACCCATGACTGAAGTGGTATTTAAAGGTGCAGAAGAATTGAAGGAAATATCGATACATCGAGAAGATGTATTACAACTATTAGATAAGCTGAAGAGTAGTAAATCACCTGGGCCGGATGGTATACATCCAAGGGTATTGAAAGAACTGAAATATCAGATTGCAGACCTGCTATTAGTAATCTGTGAACTATCATTAAAATCATCTCTAATATCTGAAGATTGGAGGATCGCCAATGTAACACCAATTTTTAAAAAGGGTTCCAGGGGTGATCCGGGAAACTACAGACCGGTGAGCCTGACGTCAATACCGGGAAAAATGATAGAAACCATCATAAAGAATAAAATTACTCAGCATGTAGATAGTCATGAACTAATGAGAGACAGCCAACATGGCTTTAGACAAGGAAGATCTTGTCTTACTAATCTGTTATGTTTTTTTGAAGGAGTGAATAATCAGGTGGACAAAGGTGAGTCGGTTGATATTGTGTATCTGGACTTTCAGAAAGCCTTTGACAAGGTCCCTCATGAGAGACTTTTGGCAAAACTAAAGAGTCATGGGATAGGAGGCAGTGTACTATTGTGGATCAGGAACTGGTTAAAAGATAGAAAGCAGAGGGTAGGGCTAAATGGCCAATTTTCCCAATGGAGAAAGGTGAATAGTGGTGTACCCCAGGGATCTGTGCTGGGTCCGCTGCTTTTTGACATATTCATAAATGACCTGGAAAGTGGAATAACGAGTGAGGTTATCAAATTTGCAGATGACACAAAACTATTTAAAGTTGTTAAAACCCAAGAGGATTGTGGAAAATTGCAAGAGGATCTTGATAAATTGGAAGACTGGGCATCAAAATGGCAGATGAAATTTAATGTGGACAAGTGCAAGGTTATGCACCTAGGGAAGAACAACCCAAACTATGGTTACACGATGCAAGGTTCCACATTAGGAACCACCACCCAGGAAAAATATTTAGGCGTCATTGTGGATACCATGTTAAAACCCTCGGCCCAGTGTGCAGTGGCGGCCAAGAGAGCAAATAGAATGCTAGGTATGATAAGGAAAGGAATGGAAAATAAAACAAAGGATATTATAATGCCTCTATATCGTTCCATGGTGAGACCGCACCTTGAATATTGTGTGCAATTCTGGTCGCCGTATCTTAAAAAGGATATAGAGTTATTAGAAAAGGTTCAGAGAAGAGCCACCAAAATGGTAAAGGGGATGGAAGGATACTCCTATGAAGAAAGGCTAAAAAGGTTAGGGCTCCTTAACTTGGAAAAGAGACGGCTGAGGGGAGATATGATAGAAGTCTATAAATTAATGAGCGGAGTGGAACAGGTAAACGTAGATCGATTGTTTACCTTATCAGAATATAGAAAGACTAGGGGACATGCAATGAAGCTACAGGGTAAACTATTTAAGACTAATAAAATAAAATATTTTTTCACTCAACGTGTAATCAAACTCTGGAATTTGTTACCGGAGGATGTAGTAAAGGCTGTTAGTGTAGCTGGGTTTAAAAAAGGTTTGGACAAGTTCCTGGAGGAAAGATCCATAAGCCATTATTAAGAAGGGACCCAGGATATCAATGCTTGAACCAATACAAGCATTGTGGAACCTGTGTCCCTTGGGGAAACTGCTAGGTACATATGACCTAGATTGGCCACTGTTGGAAACAGAATACTGGGCTTGATGGACCTTGGTCTGACCCAGTATGGCATATCTTATGTTCTTTTGGTGTATTTAGATTTCAGTAAAGCCTTTGACACTGTTCCTCACAGGCGACTTATAAACAAACTGAGCACCCTAGGGTTGGACCCTAAAGTTACTGCTTTGGTTATTAATTGGTTGGGTGGGAGGCGACAAAGAGTACAGGTAAATGGAGCTCACTCTGAGGAGAAAGATGTTACCAGTGGTGTGCCCCAGGGATCTGTCCTTGGTCTGATTCTTTTTAACATCTTTGTTAGTGATATAGCGGAAGGGCTGTCGGGTAAGGATTGCCTCTTTGTGGAAGATACCAAAATCTGCAATAGAGTAGACACCCAGGAAGGTGTAAATAACATGAGGAGGGATCTAGCTAAGCTGAAAGAGTGGTCTAGATTTTGGCAGCTGGGATTTAATGTAAAAAAATGTAAAGGTCATGCATTTGGGCTGCAGCAATCCAAGGGAGCAATATAGTATAGGGGGTGAAGTACTTTTGTCCTCTAAAGAAGAGCGTGACCTAGGCATGGTTGTGTCTGATGAACTCAAAGTAGCTAAGCAGGTAGAAAAGGCGACGGCAAAAGTTAGAAGGATGCTTGGGTGCATACGGAGAGGAATGGCTAGCAGAAAAAAGGAGGTGATAGTCCCTCTGTATAAGTCTTCGGTGCGACCTCATTTGGAGTATAGTGTGCAATTCAGGAGACCGCACCTTCAAAAGAATGTGAACAGGATGGAGTCAGTGCAGAGGGTGGCTACTAAAATGGTTAGTGGTCTTCATTAGAAAGCATATGAGGACGGACTTAAAGATCTTAATTTGTTCACCTTAGTGGAAAGGCGGGATAGAGGTGATATGATTGAGATGTTTAAATACCTCTGTGGCATAAATGTTCAGGGAGAGAGCCTGTTCAATTGAAAGCAAGTTCTGCTACGAGGGGACATGGGATGAGGGTGAAGGGAGATAGATTCAGGAGTGATATGCGGAAATATTTCTTTACAGAAAGAGTAGTGGATCCATGGAATAATCTCCCAGTGGAGGTGGTAGAGTTGAGGACAGTAACTGAATTCAAAAAAGCATGGGACCAACACAGAGGATCTCTAAAGGTAAAAAGGGGACTGTTGTAGTTGTTGATATGGAAGGACAGACTAGATAGGCCATGTAGTTTCTTTGTGTCGTCATGTTTCTATGTTTCTATATGTAGAGCACTGTGTACGCCTTGTAGCAATATAGAAGTGATAGGCAGTATTTGGCACTCCGTCAGCTCTCTAGTGCCTCTTTCAAGTACTTCCCAAGTGAGGGGTCTTCCTAGTCCAGAAAGTTTCCTTCTTTCACCGTCTTATGATGATATCTCTATCCAGCTCTTGTTTAATGTCAGATGGCTTTCAGTGTTCCCATTCGTACTATATAGAGCAAGCAGGAACATATTTCTGTATTACAACTGCATAGTGCAGCTAAAAGGAAATGTTCAGGACTGCAAATGAGCTGAGTCGGCGTAATAGCAATAAATGCAGAGGAGGAGTTGGGTCTCTCCGTGGAGAGGCAGCTCGGGAACTAGGGGTCACAGGATTATGGGAAAGGAGACAGACTCAGGAATAATCTGAGGAAATGAGGCGGTGCATATGTGCAGCTACTGGAGAGGAGGATGTATCTACGTTTAACAATCCACAGCAGAATCAAATCTCTAAAACATATGCCCACATGTGCCCTTGAAACCAACAGATTATACTTCATAGGCACATTTATAAACTGCTTTTGTGGGCCATCAGAAACGGGAGCTAAACTCACAGAAACCACGTGGGCTGCTCACCACAAATCCCCATAGGTCCAGTTTTTCACCTCAGTGTATCTTTCCCAAAGGAACATAATAGCAGGAAAAGCTGCACTTACCTTAAAAACATTTGTTTCTCACAATCAAAGAACATAGTCTCAAAATGGGCCTGCACCTTAATGTAAAGAAGACAAAGATCCTGACAACTGGCATAATCAACAGATTCATCGTTGAAGGAGAAGAAATTGAAATCGTGAATAACTTTAACCTACTTGGATCAACTATCAATAAAGAAGCAACAAGCAGTCAAGAAATCAGACGGCGCATTGCTCTTGGCAGAATGGCTATGAAAGACCTAGATAAGATTCTCAAGAGCAGAGATGTCTCTCTCCATACAAAGATTCGACTTGCTCAAGCCATGGTATTTTCAATAACATCATATGGATGTGAAAGCTGGACAGTGAAAAAGATGGACAGGAAGAAAATTGATGCCTTTGAATTATGGTGCTGGCGACGAATACTGTGTATACCATGGACTGCCCGAAGAACAAACCAGTCGGTACTAGAGGAGATCAAACCTAAGCTTTCTTTAGAAGCTCAGATGACAAGACTTTGACTTTCATACTTTGGACACATCATGCGAAGAGAGAGATCATTAGAGAAAGACATCATGCTTGGCAAGATAGAAGGTCAACGCAAAAGAGGAAGACCAGCAATGAGATGGATCGATACAATAACAGCAGCTACAGGTACCAGTCTGTCAACAATGAGCCGCCTGACTGAAGACCGAACACAATTTAGGATAGCTATCCAGAGGGTCGCCATGAGTCGACTCCGACTCGATGGCACTTAACAACAAACCTTAAGAGGCTTCCTCACTTGTCATTAGAAGCAGACAATAAAGGTCAAACACATCTCCCTTGATGTACAGCTTTTCCTGCTACTATGCTTCTTTGGAAAAGATACACAGAGGTGAAAAAATGGACCGATGAGGATTTGTGGTGAGCAACCCGCATGGTTTCTGTTAGTTTAGCTCCCGTTTTTGATGGCCCACAACAATAATTTATAAATGTGCTTAATCTAAATTTAAGAAAGCGTTTGCTATACAAATCATTAATAATATGGGGGGGGGAGGGGGTATTCAGTGATGGTGGCTGTCGCTGCTAATGTGACGAGCTGTTGACGCTGAAATCGAACCCCGAATATACAATGCCAGGGCCATATCTAGCCACTGACATTGAATATCCAAGTCGCCATAGAAGCCGGAAGCTGCCCCGGCAGCAGCAATATTTATGTTATTTATTTAACGGGTTTATTTATACTGCTTTATCCTTTAGTCAAAGTGGTTTACATTGTAACTTAAACTTGGTAATGTACATTAAACAGGGACATTGGCAACTTGGATTCTTCTGCTGCCCATTTAGCAATTCCCCCAACAATAATCACCATTTTTTTGTCGGGTATAGACCGCAAGGCAGAGAGGACATCCCTCTAAACCTCACGCAGTACATGCCCCTTTTTTTATTATTTTAATTGTCAACGCGTTTGTCAACGAATATGCAATAGTTTAAAATCCATAAATAAGTCCACACTTATCTACTCAAGCACGATGTGCACGTTTCGAAGCTGCCAGGCTCCTGTTTCAAGTGTATCAACGAGAAAATAGTGTGACCATTCTTTTCTTCCTCAAGAACCGCTATCAAAATTTTGCGATGTTTTTCTTAAAGTTGAAGCGGCCAGAGTACGCTCTTATATTCGGGATTCTTCTCATTTTTTGAGCTTTTTGCTCACGTTGTGTTTACCATCTACCACTTGGTATTTAGTGACGTTAGATGTTGTTGCCCTCTACACGAATGTGGATCAAGAGGAGGTTTTGAAACTTCTACAATCTCGGTTTCTCCAAGCGCCGGCCCGACTGCCAAAAGAGTTTTTGCTCACATTGATTTCTTATGTGCTTACTCGCAATTATTTTCTGTTTGAAGGGGCATATTTTCAACAAATTTTTGGCATAGCGATGGGGGCTACTGTCGCCCCCTCTCTCGCGACCCTTTATATGGCAGAAATTGAAGAAAGATATATTTTTCCTTCGGCGAGTTTTGTCAATGTGGCTATCTGGAAACGTTTTCTTGATGATATATTTTTGATCTGGCTTTCTGATTTGACCTCTTTGCAAGTATTTCTTGGCTGGTTGGATACTATACAACCTCATTTAAAATTCACGGCTCATTTATCGCTGGACAAGTTGGAATTTTTGGATATGACTGTCTACCGTGATGGATCCAAGCTGTTGACCACCTTATATAGAAAACCGGTGCAGCGCAACAGCTTGTTGAATTTTGGAAGTTTCCATCCTGAACCACTCCGCCGGGGGCTTCCCTTCGGTCAATTTTTGAGGATCCGACGATTATGTTCCTCCATAGCCCAATATAAATATCATGCGATGGACTTATGGCAACGATTATCTCAGAAGGGGTATCCCAAATCAGTTATATCTAAAGCATATCGTAGGGCTTTATATTCACATACTGAATGGTTTTCTGATGTCACTTTAACATCTGTTCGTGACAAGGAGCAATCCCCTGACAAAGTGATTGGGATATTACCTTATATGTGCCATTCTAAAACGGTGGTTTCAATATTACGTAAACATTGGCCGGTGCTTGCTCTCTGTCCTAGTTTGAACAAGCCTTTGCAAATAGCATACACGCGTGGCCGCAATCTACGTGATAGATTGGTTAAATCGGCGGTTCAATGCGATCGACCTGAATTGCCAGTTTTTAGATCAGGCTCCCATGAAATGTGTGCCAACTGTAGATACTGTGCTTTAGCCATTACGGGGTCTGTCTGGACTGATACTTTGTCGGGTAAATGTTTTTACCGGCGATGGCATACCACATGTGATTCTTGCTTTGTGGTGTATGTCTTGAGTTGCCCCTGTTCAAAGCAATATGTTGGGAGCACGAATCGAGCTATACGGGTCAGATTGGGTGAGCATGCATCTAGGTTGCGCCAGTCTGTGGTGACAGCCCCGGTGGTACAACATTGTATTGATTTGGGCCATGTTTTTGAACAGCTTCAATGGACTGTGATTGATCACGTACCGTTTGATCCGAGAGGGGGAGATCGCACAATGCGGTTGAGACAATTAGAACAACGATGGATTTTTACTCTGAATTCTATGGAGCCTGTTGGTTTAAACAGGGATATTGAGTGGTTGACACTATAAACACTCTCCATTCACTTGTAGGGATTCCCCTGTGCTGTGGGGTTCTCCCTCCCTTGGTGATTGGCTGACGTGATATAGGCGGTCCTATAATAGGCCTATCTGAAGATTGGAATCCTCTGACGTCACCCGCCATAGATTTGGCGGTTCTTGAGGAAGAAAAGAATGATCACACTATTTTCTCGTTGATACACTTGAAACAGGAGCCTGGCAGCTTCGAAACGTGCACGTCGTGCTTGAGTAGATAAGTGTGGACTTATTTATGGATTTTAAACTATTGCATATTCGTTGACAAACGCGTTGACAATTAAAATAATAAAAAAAGGGGCATGTACTGCGTGAGGTTTAGAGGGATGTCCTCTCTGCCTTGCGGTCTATACCCGACAAAAAAATGGTGATTATTGTTGGGGGAATTAGTATTCTATTTTTGCTGAGTTGTCGATTTGGATACTAGCATCTGGGATTTTTTCGATTTTGAATTAGCCCATTTAGCAATGGCTGTGACCTCTGCTCCATCCTGGAACACCCTGATACTAACTGTGAAGCACTAGGGTGTATAGCAGCAGCATCTGTGGATATCCTGCTTACCAGCATTTATTTTTTTATTTAACCAGTTTTCTGTACTGCCTTATCCTTCAATCAAAGTGATGGGCAACAGAGGGTTAAGTGGCTTGCCCAAGGCCACAAGGAGTGCCCATAGGGCTAGAAACCCCAGTCCCTCTGGCCTGAGATTGCTGTCCCCAGGTGGGACTTCAACCCCTGGCCCTCTGGCCTGAAGTACTGTGTCCTAACCACTAGGCCACTCCTCGCTTTGCAGTCTGCAAACTGTAAATGCCTTTGAATACCTCCCCCCCCCCCCTTTATTATTAACAATATTAATAACTACTAGGCAGAATTTATTTTAGGTAAACAGGTTCTGTTCAGCCTCGTTAACATTCATTAATGGAGGAAGAATCTCTACTTTGTTATTCACTGTTGCTCAGAGGAGAAACGGCTGTTCTTGAACATATCCCCAAACCCAGAGCAAATGCCCCTATATCCCAACTCACTGCTGCTGGAGGGAGAGAGGGAAGATGATTTACTTCTGGATTAGGAGCTTTGGAAGTAACAGATACTGGGGGCTGAACTCTGGAGCCACATATAAACACAAGGGAAGGCATTTTACATTTAATCCTAGAGGAGTTTACTTCCTAGTGTGATAACGAACAGAAGGTGAAATCAGAATAAACAATGCAGAACTGAATACTTGGTTAACCAATTTAAGAAAGAAAACAGCATTTGATGGTGAAAATGACAACTAAATTGTAATGGAGTATGGGGGGCCGGCTTGAATTTCCCAGTAGACTGTGAAGGTCCATGCCTAGGAGAGCTGGGGTGGAGGGGGCAGCTCCTCTCTCTCTCTCGAGCATCGCTGTCCCTCAGACATACTCCCATAGAGGCACAGGTGGCAATGGCAATACTATGGAATCGCTGCTGACTTTCCACTGCAAGAGGGTAATTCCTATGGGATGCTGTGGCTAAGACTGACGGGGGCTGCCCCACCACGGATAGATATCCCTTTGAGTGCATTCTTTATAACCCTCGTGCCCCCCTCCCCCAACTCCTGAGAAACCAGCACTGTGGGCGAGTTATGATCATTTTTATTGGGCAGAAAAAGTAAGAATTTTCCATACAGGTCACTAAATATAGTCCAGGAAAGCATGAGGTACACAGTTATCATTCTTGTAAATGGAACACGGGAAAAGATTAGGTACAAAAGAAACATATTTGGCAATATTATAGATGCCAGTTGCCTAAACTTTTCCAGTCAAAGCAATAGAGGCAGAGGTTATTCCTTTCCACCTCCCCCCTTCCTGACAGACATCCCAAAAATATTCTGAGAACCTCAACATCACATTGTCATTTAAGAACTCTAACAATCAGTGTGCCAAATTGGTATATGCACATTTTTTTGTCAAAATACAAAACACTTTGAAAGTTGGCAGTGCTGGTAGCTCACTCAGAACAAAAATATACCTTGAAGCATTAAAGAAGGGAATCTTGGCCCCCCCCCCCCCCCAAAAAAAAAAAAAAAATTTGCACAATGATTCAGTGACACCCAGTAACTGTTGACAGTGGTTCTGCTAATTAACAGATAAACTTGTTTAAAAAAATCCAAACATCTACCTCATTATTGCTCAACTAATTTTGATTCAGTTCATGTAAGAAAAATGATTTAGTTCATTAGTGCAGAAATATAAAAAAAATATTCTCACTGCTTTCGTTGGCAGTAAAGATGACATTCCGCATGCTCTGAAAACTTAATTAATGTTAATCTTTATTTTAGAGTGATTATGTTTAATTATTAGGCATGTTTGATTTCCGCTGCTTTTGCAATCCCAGGCCTTTTGGATTTTTTCTTTTTACTGCCTCTAAATCTCACATTAATCATTTCTGTTCCTAGCTTCCTGCTGTTAGTGGAATTCATTTGTCTTAGTTTTTGTGTCTGTTTCACTTTGGACAGGTTTCCAGCCCTCATTTCCTTCACACAGATAAACCTGTTAAAAGTTAAACACAGATTGGTTGCAGAGGCCAGGTGTAATGCTTAGAATTTCAAGTCAAGAATGCCCAGCACAATAAAATCCATCCAAGTAGAGAATTCAGTAAAAGTTCTTCCAAGAGAAGCAGTAACTTTAAACATTAAGAGTCAGGGAAAACATAATAAATATTGACACAGAGCATGGAGGTAAAGGTGGGAGTTCTCCAGGGAGAAGGTTCCAAAGAAAACTGGCCCCTAAAACAGTGTCATAACATACATCTGACCACTAGGTGGTACTAATGCTCCAGATTGCTGGGAAACCAGGGCATGTGTCATTGAATTCAACCTCTTTGATCTAAGAAGCTAGAGACTCACTCCTGAAAAGCCTCAGCATCAAGATGGCTAGAGTGCAGGGATACCTGTCCTGAAGACAAACCCTGTTTTGTTTTTCACTCTTTGAAGTAATAGTTTACTGTGATTGTACCAAAACAAAATTTGTCAAAGGCAACATTCTAGATCCAGTTCCACCTTCCTACCCTCTCCCTTCCTTTTTAGGAGAGAGAAGGTTTCTTTCTTAAACATCCCCCTTCCTCCCTCTCATCCAAAAAAAATAGGCTGTCTTTCTTCTTTTCAAAAACAAACAACCCCCCTCCCTATTTTTAGGCGTTTGGAATATGTAATCAAAATCCCCTGTGGTATTTAACTGAGCCAAAGCTAGACCTAGTTTTAAGTTCTTGAATTTAAAGACTTGGGGGTATGTTTACTAAACAGCGGTAGCGGCTTCAGTGCGATATTGGAGTTGTGGCCCTGATATCGCACGGAAGCCGCTACCACTGTTTAGTAAACATACTGCCTAGAATCTCATTTACTTAAAAAAAAATAATTAGAAACTGCAAGTTTGTCCAAAGGCCATGTTGTAGCCCTCTCTTTTTACCACAAGCCCTTCTTCCAGAGGCGAGATGCACGCATGGGTTTCCCCAAATACTGCGCTCATGGCCCTGTTGGCAGGTTTAAACACTGCGCGATCCTCTATATTCTTTTCTTTCTGCTGGTTAACGTCAGGCCCTGAACACAAGCCTTATCAGAAAGCTGCCTCTACTGACCCACCCATGAAACTGGTATTAGGCACAAAATGAGGGAGCCTCCCTTGTAATGAGGGAAAGCTGACAATAGTCTCAATTGGGACTGCAGAAGGAGCACGGTAGAGATTCGCTTGACCCTTAAAATAACTAAAAAAACCCAAATCCAGATTTTCTTATCACTTCTAAGTGTCAAAAATGTATCAAAAATCAAAGCTAATAGAAGATCTCAGAGCTGTGTTTAATTCTACTACTCAATCCAGTATTTATACAAGATTTTTAATGGAGATATAACAATCAAAGATGGCTTTTAAGTCAGGAAAATCATGTTTACAGAAAAACTGGCTTGGTCTTGCTTTTGTTTCCAGTTAAGCAATTTTTCTTTCTAGAAGTATTGATCAGCATTTCTTAGGCAGGAACATTAAAAAGAGCCCTCCACACCCCACTCTCAGTAGCCCCCACCTCAGCATGCAGAGTACCACATAGACACTTGTCTCGGTAGATTACTTTATCTCCATAAAAGCAAAATGCATCTTCCTAATGGGTCTTTGCCTGCGGACCATAAGCAGGTTTGATAGAAACAAGTCTTTATCCTTAGAAGTAATTTATAAAGCGGCAATAAAGCAGGCGCAGGACACTCACATCTCCTGAGCACTAAATATTACGAGCTTCCACATTTAATACAGTTAATAAATCAAACACCGTTATGAGGCAAATACTTGTTAGGAGGGTAGGTAGTGGAAACAGCGCAAAGGAAGAAGGAGAAGAGCGAAATTGCTGATTCAGCAAAGCTTTAGCATGTAAGATTAACTTAGTAGACTAGAACAATACAACTTTGGTTTCTTGTTTATACCCCACCCCCCTCCAAAAAAAGAGAGCATTAATGCAATGCATCTTTTTTTGAGGGTCTGCTACTTGGACAAGAGGGAAATCTAATTTTGTTTTACGTATCTGGAAAAGAGGTGTCCTGCTACTTTTATGCACTTCCTCAGAAGATACTTATAAATACATGGATGAGTTTAGGAAGTCTGATTTTCATCATCTCAGAAATTTCTTTCTGAGGATATGCAGGAAAACCTTTTATTCATTCATTTATTTATTTTTAATAACCTACCTCCATGTAAGTAACCAAGGCAGATCACTTAATGTAACAACTCACAAGCGTCAATCCATATAATCTTTATTTTAAAAAACAATCCATCCCCAACAGCCCTCCTGTCTTCCAATAAGACAGCAGAAAACCCTCTTTAAACTCATACTAAACAAAATTTAAACCCATCATGCTCTCTGCACCCAGTCTGCCCCAATAAGAGAGCTCCACTCAACTCTATCTTATTAACCATGAGCAACCAAGCTTTGGTTCTCTTACCAAAAGTCAGAAGACCCATTTCCAAGTGAAGCAACTAGGGAAGGATTTCTGCAGTTTAGGGGCGCAATAAGTATACACCCAGTTGCTTACACACCCTCTTGGACAACAATGTCTGTTGAAAGCAGCGCGGTTTCCTATTTGGCCTATATAGAATCGATTGTTTGGCCAAATAATGTGACCCATAGGAAAGAGTGCTTTCAAAATCAAACAAAGAATCTTTAAAAAAAACTGTTTTCTATTAATGTGGTGCCTACAGAATTATTTTTTTTCTGACCTGAAGATTTAAATCCCAATTATAATTGTGCAGCCATATCTTGAATTTCTGAAAGACTGTAATATAAACCATTACAGTATCTGAGCCTTAAAGTAATTAACGCATCACCATTATCAGGTTTTTCTGCTGCAAACCACCCCACAATTGATAGACATAGGAGCAAACTGGCAAATAAGGTTCATACCAGTGAAGTGATCCATCTTGCCAGAAAGCTGTTCTCTAGACCCCGCCTCTATCTCTGTCCCTCATATCTTGGGCCTACAAGATGACAAACCAAGAGAACAGCGGAGGCAATGACCACGGCCTACCAAATTGTTAGGTAAAATTCCTTATTAAGGACCTTAATAAAGAATTTTACCTAACAATTTGGTAGGCCGTGGTCATTGCCTCCGCTGTTCTCTTGGTTTGATTATCTGCGGAAGGCCATCTTCTTTCTCTCCTTCCTACAAGATGACAATGCATCATGTCAACCGCTTCTGGCTTAGTGGATCCAGCTTGGAGTTCACACCCGTCTGCCAACCCTCCCCCCCCCCCCCCCGACACAGATCCAGACTTATGACACTGATAACTCCTTATCATCTGTAAAAATGTGACAACACGAGGCATATTTCTTTGTCACCTAAATATGCAAAATGATGTTTTTCATGTTTAAATCATTTACAAATTATGTATTACTTTAGCAACAAATGCAAAAGAAATTGCCAATTAAGTCCTCTGAATGTGACAAAAGCCCAATATGGGCAGGAAAGATGACAAAGACTCAATAGCACCAGTGGGGAAGGGCGGGAGTGGGGGAAGGACGGGAGTGGGGGGAGGGGGTTGGGGGTGCGGAGGGGAGAGAAGGAGACATGCTGGCGATGCCTCTGTCTCTTTCTCAGCCTCCTGCCTCCTTGGAGGCAAAAGAAGCACCAGCAGGTAACAGCGCTGCTCACATATGCCCCCTTTGGGTGGGAGGGAGAACTGAAAAAGAGTAAGATGATAGTGTGACTGACTTCTACAGCTGATGGTAGGGGGTTGGGCTACTGTGAGGAGGCAGGACAGAGGACAAATGATTGAGGGTGTAAAACTCAATTGCAAACTTCTACTTGTTAAACACAGTGAAGGAGGGTTTTTTTCAGTATTAGGAGTTCTCAAGCACCCACAGAGCTGGTATGTACGCCAGGCAGCT
Organism: Ichthyophis bannanicus; assembly: GCA_033557465.1. Taxonomy (NCBI): domain Eukaryota; kingdom Metazoa; phylum Chordata; class Amphibia; order Gymnophiona; family Ichthyophiidae; genus Ichthyophis; species Ichthyophis bannanicus. Next base: position 180,398,986 of record CM066045.1, on the reverse strand, counting down.
GCCTCACTTCCCATCAAGGCATCCCTGCCTATATGAATATATAAAGCTATTTAAATAATAGCTTGCGGATGTGTGCATATGTGTTTTTATTTATACAGATATATAGTATTAGATATATAGATACACACCCCCACAGGCTATCAATTTGATGCTTTAAAATAGCTTGATAAAAATGGTGCAACAACATTAAAAACCTCATATATTCGGCCTTAAACCTAAGGATTAGTTTCATTCTTTCTGACACCAGCATCCCGCACCTGTGTTCTTAATATAAAAGGCATCTCCTCAGGTCAGGAAAGATACAACGCTGCTTGTTAAATTTACACAGCAACGCTTGGGGGATCAATTATCTTTGATTTTCTCTAATCTACAGACACACCTGTAATTACAGTCAGATATCAGCAGAATATTGTAGCATTCTCGGCCTCTTCAGACCCACTCTGGTACAGCTGTAGAGAGTGATTTGCTTAGAATCAGAGGAGAATAAAACACTTTGACTCTGTGATAAAGTCAAGAGCCGCTGGAATCAAGTGCATTCACCAAACTGTTCAAAGACCTTCACTGCCACCCGGTGGTCAGAGAACTAATGGTCCAATGCTTGTATGAAGAGGAAGAGAAACGGTCGATGAACCCTTAAAACCAAGGCAACATGTCATAGATTCCCACATCTGGGCATAGCTGGTTTCTTTGGTTGTGATTCAAGTGATCACTTGTCTTGCTTTTGAGCACAGGCTGGATCTAGCCAGGGGATGTCAACTGGTTCCAGTTTTTTCAAGATGTGATTAATACAGTCCTGTCTTTTACCCCTGGGGCATACATGGATCTCAATATCCTTAACAGCAGGAAAGACAACTCCATATTGAGGCATGGAAAAGCTGAATCAGTCTGTCCTATATTAAATGAGACCATTTGGCACTTGGTAGCCCTCTCTGAGTATACGGCTCTTTCATTTGCTTATCCTGTTGCTGGGGGGTGGGGAGGAGAAGAAGGTGGAAAGGTTTGAGCAGGGCATTTATTACATCTCAGGCTGGTAGTTCTCAGCTACTTCTGCTGCTGTTACCCAGAGCTGCCGCTTGACTTTAGGTGACCCAACCAGGTTGATCCATCACAATATAGAAAGTGATGACGGATAAAGACCAAAATGGCCCATCCAACCTAACCCAGCAACAGTTTGTCCACTTTAGGTAGATGTGCATTCAATATTCCCATATGGAACCTGAAGCCCAGTCCCCTTTACTTGTGTTCCTGGCCTACCCTGTTAATATAGTAGCATTACCTCTTAGGGCTATGTTTACTAAATCGCGTTAGTGCAGTTCGCGGTAGGAGCCGCGGTAGTGAAAGAAACCCAAATAAGGACATGGGCGGTACATCGTTACCACTACCGCGCGTTAGCAAAATTAACGAGCGCTACCGGGCGCCGTGCCACGTTACTGCGCGTCAATCATAAGAAGACGTACAGACACAAAGCACTGAAACAGAGCTGTAGCACAATGGTTACGGTACTGACCGCTGTTACAGGCAGCATGGGTTCGAGCCCCCAGTGTGCCTAACACAGAAGGCTATCTCAGGCATCACCCTGTACATTACAGAAGGAAAGAGGAGGCATGCTTTTCGTTACGCTGAGTATTGGTGTCAGAAAAACACCCTCGGAATGTGCCTAGCCACGTACGTTGGTACGTGCGTAGCGACGCGCCTACATTCGTGCGTGGGTACGTGTTTGCTTACGTGCGTGGGTACGTGTGTTTTTACCAGTGTGGGCATCTTATATTACAGACTTTGTAGGGCGTCCTGCACCTATGCAGTATGCTAACAGATGTACGTGTGATGGCCTATGGCTTATCAGAGCCTGTGAGCAGGTGCTGGTGTTTCACAGGGTTGGATTGGGCCAGTCACACCCATGATGCACTGCACATGCAAAGCAGCTGTCCACAGATACACACCATGGGGAATGCACCCCCACAGCACCTCGGCCTGGTAGGGGGTACCGACTGTGTGTTGTACTGGCACAGAGCAGCTACACACCGTCACATTGTGCGGGTACTGTGCTCACCCTGAGGGTGCAGTGAGGCGCCCAGCACTAGGTCCACAGCACCGGCCATGGCGCAGGTCCAAAGCAGTGTTACTGTGTGAGATAGGTAGTTTCTGCAGGAACACCTTGGACATCTCTGTCTGTTTCAGTCAGGTACAGCCCCCATGCACCACCACCACACCCCTCCCCCAGGGCTGAGGGAGGCAAACAGGGTCTCCTATCAAAAGATCCACAGTCTACCGTGCTGCAACGGTGGCAGTAGAGGGGAACATGAACCCCAGTCCTGCTGGGGAACAGACACCCCACAGGGCAGTCAATGCAGCTCTGTACACAGCCATAACACAATAGCAGACAGACATTAGGCCTGGATATGGTATGCTGCACCCCACCACTATCTGATATTCCCCTGGTGCAAGCCATCAGCCACTGCACCCTGCAAGCCACTCCATCACAACACCTACCAGCTGCATACAGTCTGCTAGTGCCCAGTGGAGATGCCTGCACCCAGAACTGGGATGTCAGCATACACAGCAGGCAAATACATCAGTGACTGGGCCCCAGAAGGAAACCCATATGTATCACATGAGAGAAATACTAGCTAGCACTATGGGAGTGCCTAGCCATGCTGTGGTCACTGCACAGTCAGGGTGAGAGTGATCTCTCAGCAGGATATACTGAGGTCACCCTGTCTGTGTAGTTGGTGGCCGGGCACTACAATGTGCCTGTCACTGCCCTATGCCCTGTGCAGATGCACCCTGGCCAGGCCACCCTGTCCGGCCTATACCCATGGTACCTTGCTCCTCATTATGCACATTGGCAGCCCAATACTGGCAACAGTGCTGGCAGTGTGGGCTGTTGAAGGTGTTTGCAGCCACCACACACTGGATAGACAGACAGCCACCCCCACACCTATGCCAGCATTGTGCTACTATAGAGGTGGTCAGCAGCCATACCACCACACCAGTCCTGGGCATAGTACAGGCATGGATATGGTACACAAGAGTGTTGGGGGGTCACTCCCCAGGGTTGTGAACACTGTCAGAGACCAGACCTGCAGCACACACCGCAGACATCAGAATGATTGTTATGGTGGAGCTCAATGAGCAAAATGTGCTTAACGTAGGAATTGATATCTGCCAGTTATCAGAGGAAACGTTTGATAGCTGTGTACCATATACCCAGGTGTAGGGTGGCATTGCTAAGGTATGCAACTGCTAGTATTGGGAGATACAGGCAGGGCCCAATGTCTTGCCTCTCCAGCTGGCATTGGCCAATGGGGCCTGTGGGTGGGTGTGTGGCCCTGTTGGCTGCTGCTTTACGGCAGAGCTCCCCAACTCCAGTCCTGGTGTTCCACACACTGTTCGGGTTTTCATGCTGTCTCTCATAGATATGCATGAGCTACATCTGCATACCATGGGGGTGGTGCATAGCTATGCAGCACAGGCATCTTTATTAGAGGCAGCATGACACCGGAATGTTGTGGGGCCCTCCAGGACTGCATTTGCGGGACTCTGCTATAGGTAATGTGCCTGTTTCTGGTGTCTGTGTTTGGTGTGGTAAAATATAGGCCATGCGTATGTTCTCTGCACTACAGGAGTGTCTTTACTATCACTGTTTAGTGGTGGGTAAAACTATGGGGACTGGGTTGGCAGGAGCCCCAACTGGGATTTGAACCTGTGACCCTCTGGTCTTACAGGCACTGGCTGTGTCTGTTGCACCACACTGTGGCCACAGAGACCGTGCAGTCCCTGGAGTTAGTTAAACCGGCCTGACGAGTCAGAAACCCTGCTCTGCAACAGGTTTACTGTGGCCTCATTTACCTTGTATGCAGACAAAGGTGCACATAAACCGCAGAAATTACCTCACAAAAGGGGCACACACCCATAACCAAGCTGGGCAACAATGATATCATTGGGAAACATTACACCACACACCCAGGACAGCTCCTTTACAATGTAATGCTCTTTGCAAGGGTCTGCGGAGCGTAGACCCTTCCACACATCATTTCCTTTTAGTTTGGTGCTTTCCATGGAGTGTTGTTCCTTGTTGCCCATTGCTATCACTGTTGCCCAGCTGAATTCTGCTTTTTAAAATGTTTCTTGTGGTCATTTTTAACGTTTTATGTGATATTTTGTTCTGTGCACATGTATCACACTGCTCACGTTTTGTGGGTTTCCCCGGTTTTCTGTACATTGCTGACGTAAATGGTTTCTCTTCCCTTTAAATGCCTTTAACGACAGGTTTTCATTTGCGTTGGAGGTGAGCTCTGACACTCCACGCGTTAGTATGAGGGGAGCCTCTCTCCGCCCACTCTCCGCCCATTGACCCCTTCTCTCCGCCCACTCTCCACCTTCTGCGCTGTTTTAACGCGCCGCGGAGCTTTACGATCGTTAACTACGCTTACCGCGCGTAGTATGACGTTAACGGTCGTTAGCGCGTCGGTACGCGCGTTATACGGCACTTATGGTCGTTAACGTCATACTACGCGCGTTATTCACGTTTAGTAAACATAGCCCTTAGTGTTGTAGCTGCTGTTTCCGGTGCTTTCTTGTAGATCCAGCAATCTTCAGGGTTGTAACTGTCACCCGGAATTGCAGGCAGGGAGCTGTAGATCCATTTTCCCCATTGATTTCCCTAAGAAAAATCAAAACTGCTTCCTGAATGCCATGGGGAAAATCCATGATTGGATCAGCTTGTTTGGTTAATTTGGTACATTGAGGGCACCAAGCTAACCAAACAAGCTGCACCACTAACAGGCCTGGAACGTGCTAAAGCTCATTGCATCTTTCCAGCAGTCAGTATCTGCCCCATCATGAGCAACATGGAGCATCGATTCTGCTGGTTAGATGTACAGTATTGCTTCTCCATTGCAAGAACAGACCTGTAGTTCTAATTTTCCAAAGAACAGTAGGATTGGAAGTCCATTCATGCAGTGGAGTAAAACCAGGACTGGATCAGCCTGGTCAACAGGAATGGAGCCAAGTGGCAACCTTTGGCATGTGCATACTGCCATACCATACTGCTGCCGTTACCTATTTATAATAATCAGGGTCTTATTTTCTGTCTCTCATAAACTTACCGCTGATGTCCATTCATTAAGCCTACTGTATGGACCTTATCTTTTCCCAGCTGGGACTGTGGTATGGGCTAAATCCCAGAGGCCGGGCTCCTTTATTGACATACTGCCCAATCTGGCTTCTTCTGCCATGGCGGTGTCTGTCAAGCACGGACAAATGGTTCATATTTTGCATCATACAATATTTCAAGTGTTAAGCATCCTGCAAAGTAGTAAATGTTGATGGGAGACATTCTCTACTCTTGTTTGAAGAGCAGAGTGATCTTCAAATGATGAAAACTAGTGGAAGCTGCAGGGATAACACAACACCGATAGACTCAAGGCACTTCTGATGAAAAACTGTGGGTTTTTTCCTACCTATAAATGAAAGACTGGTATATCAACAAATATATAAAGAAATGAGGCAATTCTATGTCTCTGCCTCACAGGAAGATTGTAATTGCAATGTGGTTACAGAGAAGGAAGAAAGATCACAGAAGCGAGGTTTATAAAGACAGAAAGGGGAGGTAGAGAAGAGAGAGAGAAAAGAGCAGAGGGAAGGAGAGGGCGAGGCAGCAGGCGGCCACGAATGAAAGGGAGAGATGGAGAAAAGCAAAGGAGAGAGAGGGAGCTGGAGACAGAAAGAACGGGAAAGGGGAACAAAGAAAGATGATGAAAAAATAGTCAGTGGAAAGAAAGATCACCATAAAAATGTCAGCCATGGAAATTTCTGAGCTGCAGTAGGAGCCCGGGGCTGGAGCCTGCAGAGGACAGACAATAGCAGAGGCTAAACCTGCTGTATCTTGTATGCATTCCTGTGGCCAGGACAAGTCTGTACAGCCCCAGGAAAATTCCACTCACTCACAAATCTTCAGGAATTAATGACTCTTCTCCCTCTGTGTCTGTCTCTTTCTCTTCTAAAGTCTCTTACAAAAAATATATTCCTCACCGCTGAGCTTTCTGTATTGCATAATTAGCCTTGCGGGTCCATTTTTAGGCCTATAGTGTGTAACAAAAGACAGTTTTCTAAAGGAGACAAAGTTTCAGAGCAGGGGGCTGTGTTAGAGATTTTTTGTGATTTGCTCAAAGCCTCTCCCCAGGCTGCATTAATAATGTGTTCTTGAAATAAAAATGTACTTTTACTTTTGCAAGAAAAGCAAAGTTTGCTTAATAGGTCTGCAGAAGAAAATCAGTACCACCACCGCCTTCCACCTTTAGCTGCATCTGGAATTAAAGATCAACCAATCCGACTGCACCTGTAGTTCAGCTGAGCAATCAGAAAATGACTCTCCATTCATGATCGGTAATTGATTCATTTCACTGACATAAGCAAAGCACAGATAAAGAAATCCGCGAATGCCCCCTTGCCAGTAATTTCAGAGTTTCTACAAACTGAGTGAGGATCTTGTTATGAGTGGAGAAGAGATGGCACTCTCCGAGGGGAGTTGTCAGGGGAGGGAAGGAGAGGAGTGTACCTCAAATGTTTGCTGTGCTCCCTTACCCTCTGTTCTCCACTTCTTCTTCAGGTATGTTGGGCCTGAGGGAGTGTCCAGCCCAGGCATGAGGGAGTATGTCCTAGCCTTCAGGAAGGCCTAGAGCTTGGGAGAAGGGGCCAACAAAGATCTAATGTAGGATCTTATTTTGCTGGCATTTTTCTAAAATATTTCACATAGAACAAAGAAGAAAAGAATCCACAAGGAGAACCTGCTATATAGTGTAAAGAAGCTGGTCTTGGCTCAGAAAGCAGTTGGATATTCCAGGATCAAGAACCATCCTAACCTGCATGATTGGGGTCTTCCAGACAAGATAATGTCTGAGGATCCCATGAGACCACCTGCTGCCAGAATCAGGTCCCCATAGTTAAAGATTCCAAAGCAGAACTATACCCAGGATATTTTAGAATTGATTGATTGTGGAAATTATTGCACAATCACTCTGCTCCCACATGCCAGCAAGATTCTACAGAAGATCATCCAGCAGAGACTACAACCATATCTGAAATGAGAACTGCCTGAAGTGCAAGCAGGGTTCAGGAAAGGGCGAAGAACAAGAGACATCACAGATGGGAGATGGATCCTTGAAAAGACAAAAGAATACCAAAAAGATATCTGTGTTTTATTGAATATAGCAAGGTTTTTGACTGTGTAAACCATGAGAAACTCTGGGCCACATTAAGAAGCATGGATATACCAGAACATCAGATGGTCCTCATGCAGAACCTTTACATTGATCAAGAAGCAACAGTTCGAACAGAACAAGGAGAAACAGAATTGTTTAAAATCAGCAAAGGTGTACAACAAGGCTGTATGTGTTCCCTCTACCTGTTTAATTTATATGCAGAACAAATCAGAGAAGCAGGACTGTATGAAGACAACCGAGGTATTAAGATTAGTGGAAGACTCATCAACAACCATTGCTTTGCTGATGATACCACAATACTGGCTGAAAGTGGAGATGATCTAAAACATTTGCTTCTCAAGATCAAGAAACAGTGTCTTAAAATGGGCCTGCACCTTAATATAAAGAAGACAAAGATCCTGACAATTGATAAAAATCAATAAGTTCATCGTTGATGGAGAAGAAATTGAAATAGTTGAAACTTTAACCTGCTTGGATCAATATAATCAAAGAAATGACAAGCAGTCAAGAAGTCAGACGACACATTGCTCTTGGCAGAATGGCTATGAAGGACCTAGAAAAGATTCTCAAGAGCAGAACATACAAAGATTCTCCATACAAAAACTGAACTTGTCCAAGTCATGGTATTTTCAATGACATCTTATGGATGCAAAAGTTGGACAGTGAAAAAGATAGACAAGAAGAAAACTGATGCCTTTGAATTATGGTGCTGGTGAAGAATACTGTGTATACCATGGGCTGCCTGAAGAACAAACCAGTCAGTACTAGAGGAAATCAAACCAAAGCTTTCTTTAGAAGCTCAGATCACAAAACTTTGACTTGCTTACTTTGGACACATCGTGTGAAGAGAAGAATTAGAGAAAGACATCATGCTTGGCAAGGTTGAAGGTCAACGCAAAAGAGGAAGTCCAACAATGAGATGGATCGATACAATAACAGCAGCTATGGATGCCATTCTATCAACAATGAGCCATCTGACTGAAGACCAAATACAGTTTGGAACAGCTATCCAGAGGGTCACCATGAGTTGACACTGACTTGATGGCACTTAACAACAACATTTGATTTGTAAGCTGCTGCTGGATTTTGTTTATTTAGACAGTTTTGTATACCACCTTATCCTTCAATCAAAGTGGTCACAACACAATGGGGGATACATTTAACATGAGGGGCTATGAGACACATACACTAATACTTACAGGGAACATGGGCAATGGAGGGTTAAGTGGCTTGCCCAAGACCACAAGGAGCACCTGTGGCGCTAGAAACCCCAGTCCTTCCGGCCCAATCTTCAGTAAAGACAATTTTGTTTTCAATATTCAAACCTTTGTGTGCCTGAACTGTTTCTACGTGTGTGTGTGTGTGTGTGTGTGTGTAGTAGTCCGGGTGGTATTCTGTACTTCCTTTAGGTTATGGGTGATCACAACCTGATCCCCTTAGTCTTCTGCTCACCTCCTATGTGTTTCCTTTCCATTTCCTTAGACATATCCTAGTCCCCAGTTGTTGTATTTTCTGTCTGTCTTGATTAGATTGTAAGCTCTTGTAAGCAGGCACTATATCTGTACAGCACTGCAAACATCTCGTAGCACTATACAAATAAGAAGTAATGGTACTAGTAGTAGCAAAGGTCCTAAGGGTATGAGAGGCAAGATGGCCAATACTCTGTGCTATAGGAAAGCGCCTCCCCACGACCTTACTGGCCATTGTGACTATTATTCTTGAAAACATTGTAGATTTTATTTTATTTATTTAAAAGGATTTATATACCGCTTTGTCCTGAAATCAAAGCGGTTTACACTTCAAACAATCAAAAATCAGTGTCAGTAGGGGTAGGCATGCAGTGTTAACACAGAGTGGCGGTGATGATTTCTTGGTGTGCTATTTACAGGATGAGCTATGTACAAGTGGTTATATACAAGGAGGGTAGGGGGTACATTGGGGTTTTTCAAACAATAACTTAATATTAATTTATAATATTAACTTATACATTGGGGGTCCTTAATATTAACTTATACATTGGGATCTTTCAGACAATAACTTAATATTAACCTATACAAGGACATCAATTTTACACAATAACAATAGTTTCTACAAAGAACTTTCAATCGTAAACATTAAAATCATGTTTAACAATTTAAGCATGCTTGTGACTTCATGCTCCTTTTACTAGGCGTGTTCAATTGTAAATTGTGACATTGCATTTCGAACGTAGACAGTCTTGTAACTTCCCTTATTAATACTGAGATTGGTGTGATTGTTGGTCTTCGTTTTAATGTTCAATGAATAAGGTAGTCTTGAGTAACTTGCGGAAGTCCTTTAAATCAGTTGTGGATCGTAGCTTCTCTGGGAGTGCATTCCAAATAGCAGGGGCAGCTAGGGAGAAAGCTCGTATGTATGTGGATTTATTGGTATTTGTAAATAATCTGGGAGTTGGTCTTTTGTTTTGGTTCCGATGAGCTCTTGAAGTATATCTGCTTACATGTTGTTTTTGATCTTGAAGATTGTTAGCGCTGATTTATATTTTGCTCTTGAGGAGATTGGTAGCCAATGCAGATCTTGTAGTATGGGAGTTATATGGTCTTGTAGTGACGCGCCAGCAATGATGCAGGCAGCGGTGTTTTGGACTATTTGAAGGGGACGGGTGGATTGTTTGGGTAGGCCTTGGAAGAGGAGGTTACATTAGTCCAACACAGGTGTAATAATTGCCTGGCATACTGTACGGAAGTGTTCTTTGCTGAGTAGAGGTTTTAGTCTTCGGAGCATCGCTAGTTTGAAGAAGGCTGTTTTGGATGTTTTGTTAATGTGTGCCTGTAGAGTAAATTGTTTGTCTAGTATCACTCCAAGGTACCGAACTTCCTCTTTTACAGTGATTGGTGTATTTGAAATGTTGATGGTGGTAGGAGGGGTGAATGTGGAGTCCCTTGTGATGATGATTGCTTCAGATTTTTTATGTTGATTTTTAAATTGTCATTATTCAGCCATGTCATTATTTCATGAATGCATGTTGATATGGCTGTGTAGTCTGGGGCATCCAGGTGGATTGGAGTATATGCCAGGATATCGTCGGCATATATGGTATATTGAATCTTGTATTTGTTAAATATTTTGCAAATAGGTTGGATATATATGTTGAAGAGGAGTGCAGATAATGAGGAGCCTTGGGGAGCTCCCTGTGTCATGTGGAAGGGTGCTGAGGTGAGGTTATCGGATGTTACTTTTTGTTGTCTGTCTTCAAGGTATGATTGAAACCATTTTAAGTGGTGTCTTGAAGGCCAATTTCCATTAGGCGCTTCAGAAGGATGTGATGAGAAACTGCATTGAATGCGGCTGATATGTCAATAAAGATAAGTAGGAAGTCTTTCTTTATCTTGTCTATTCTTTTTAGTATGGTGCCAAATAGAGACACTTCTCATTCATCTACGCCGTGGTTCGGACGGAATCCATGCTGGTGAGGGTCCAGTGGGGCGTGTTGATCAATATGATCTTGAAGCTGTCTCTGTATGATTTTTTTGATTATTTTTGCTAGGAATGGAAGGCTTGATATTGGGCGGTAGTTTGCTGGGTCAGTGTTAGGGTCATTGTTGGTAGTAGATGCACCATTGATCTCACTGACATGCCCCAAAATTTCATCTTGCTCTTTAAATGATCTTTCTCCCTCTCCAAACCCATCCCCATGGCTTATAATATTTTTCTTTTCCCATCGTATGAATTATTAAGAAATAGTGCTATATGTCAGCTTGAGAGACCCTAAAGGTCCCTTTCTCAGACACATGTGATCTGAGCTGACCTCATGGCAATGCTGTGCTCTTCAAAGCAGGAAAGCTGAGTTTCATTCCTAGGCCACGTTCTGCTTCCTGGGCTGGTGAAGCTGCAGAGGTTGCCACACACATTGCTCAATACTGACACCTAGAAACGACTTAGGATCAACTTTAGCATTAATCTAGAGCAGATGTCCCTAGCCTTTTTGGTAGTGTGGAGCCCTTCTGAACCTCCAAAATGTTGAGGGAGCACTCTTCGTTCATCTCCACCACTCTTCTTAGACTTCCTCTCCTCAGTGCCAAACCTGTCCCCTCTAGTCCTTTTTTTTTTAATTTTTGGAATTTCACATAGTACATCCAACAAAATTAATGTCCAGAAAATCAAAATTACACTTACCTGGTAATTGTAGTTCCTTGAGTGACGACAGTTTAGTCCTCTACTCCTGGGTAGTGCACCTCCTCCTGCAGCTTGGAGACTGGACCAATCAGAAACTTTCCCTCACTGGATGTAGCCAGCTGGAACTCCCATCAGCCTCCAGTGAACTATTGACAAAGCAGACTCACAAGAGCAACAAATAAGTAGCTACATATGAATTTTTTTTTTTAAATTTTGTTAATGAGACTAGAAACAAGAACAAAGAGAGCCCCCCCCTTAAACGACCAAGGGGTGAGAAACTCCATAGCGCCACTCTACCTCCCTGCGAAGTCCGGCATAAGCGACAGAGGAAGAAAGGACGACTACAGTTAGCAAAGGAAGAAAGGAACCCAGCTGCACTCACCTGTTAAATACTTTCGCTGAATGAGAACACGTGCCGAGCTAGCCCTAAAAATCAAGGGCGGGACGGAGGACTAAACTGTCGTCACTCAAGGAACTACAATTACCAGGTAAGTGTAATTTTGATTTCCTTTTCGTTCCTCCAGTTTAGTCCTCTACTCCTGGGATGTAACAGAGCAGTACTAACGGGAGGGACCCTGCCAGCCGGCACGCAACACCGCCGACCCAAAAAACAGGCATCCCCAGATGCTAGCACATCCAACCGGTAATGCTTACTGAACGTATGTAACGATGACCACGTGGCCGCCTTACAAATCTCCACTGGCGGAACCAGACCATGCACTGCCCAAGAAGCCGCCTGCGCTCTCGTGGAATGAGCTCGTAGGCCCACAGGCACCAGACGGCCATGCAACAAATACGCCGAGGCGATAGCCTCCTTAATCCACCTGGAAATGGAGGCCTTCGAAGCAGCCTCACCCTTCCTGCAGCCCCCAAACACAAACAGCTGATCTGATTTGCGGAAGGAGCTAGAGACAAATAGTGACATAACACCCGTTTTACGTCCAAGTGGCTCAAACCGCGATCAGAGGACTGCCCTGCGTCCGCCTTCAGGACCGGAAGTGTTACGGTCTGATTGACATGAAAAGGTGAAGACACCTTGGGCAAGAAGGAGGGCACCGGACGGAGCACCACCTTTTCTCGCGAGAAACAAAGAAAGGGCTCCCGGCATGAAAGGGCTTGCAATTCGGAGATGCGCCTAGCTGAACAGATCGCCACCAAAAAGACCACCTTAAGGGTCAAGTCTTTGACTGAACTCTGGGATAAGGGCTCGAAAGGCGCCTTGCCCAGGGCCCGTAAGACCAAATTGAGATCCCACGCCAGAACAGAAATCCAGCGGGCTGGATGTAGTCTGGAGACCGCTTTCAGAAAACGCACGACATCACCATGGGCCCCAAGAGAATGCCCTGGATCTTACCTCTATAGCAGGACAAAGCTGCCAATTGAACCCTCAAAGAACTGGCAGCAAGGCCCTTGTCGAAGCCATCCTGCAAAAAATCCAGCACTACTGCCACAGACGCTCTGGACGCTCGTACCTGATGTCTGGAACACCAGTCCTCAAAGATGTGCCAGATGCGCACATACGCGAGCGAGGTGGACCGCTTTCGAACCTGCAGCAAGGTTGAAAAGACCGACCTAGAGTATCCACGCTTCCTTAACCTCTCCCTTTCAATGGCCAAGCCGTAAGCGAGAACCGATCCACCTGAGGCATCCGAAGGGGCCCCTGAATCAGGAGCTCCGGAGACAAGGAAAGCCGCCACGGCCTGTCGTCCAAGAGGCGGATCAGATCGGCGTACCAAGGGTGCCGAGGCCAATCCGGCGCTATCAGCAACACCCTGCCGCGATGAGCTTCGATACACTGAAGCACCCGACCGACCAGGGCCCACGGAGGGAACACATATAGGAGACCGAATGTTGGCCACGGTTGAATTAAGGCATCGATCCCCTCCGACATGGGCTCTCTCTGCCTGCTGAAGAACCGATTCGCTTTCGCCGACTGACAAGACGCCATCAAGTCCATCACTGGAACTTCCCACCGGCGAGTCACCTGAGCGAATACGTCCGGATGCAATTCTCACTCGCCGGCATCCACGTGTACCCTGCTGAGAAAATCCGCTGCCACGTTTTCTCTTCCTATTTTTGGGCTATATTCTATGAGCTTATCATTACTAAAACCGAAAATACTAATATGTGCTCAAATTACAACATATGGAATTCAACGTGAAAACATTGATCAGGTACTCAGGTCTCAGCAACAACTTCGCAGCGTTTGCATAAATTTGAAATCAATGCTTTCAAATTTGGCTGCTATTTACATCAACGACCTGATCACAGTACCCCAGATCAGGAGCCGTTTTCTCTTCCGGCAATGTGTGCCGCTGAAATTGCCTGCAAGCGCCGTTCCACCCAGGCAAACAGCATTCTGGACTCCTCCTCCATGGCCGCACTGCCTGTGCCGCCCTGTCGGTTGATTACGCCACTGTAGCCGCATTGTCCGACAACACTCGCACCGCTCGGCCGGATTCCAGGCTCTCGAACCGTTGAAGAGCCAACAACACGGCTCTCAACTCCAGACAGTTGATCGACCAGGAGCTCTCCTCCACCGACCACTGTCCCTGAGCAAAGTGTACTCCGCAGTGCGCCCCCAGCCTGTGAGACTGGAATCCGTGAACAGAGGGAGTCACTCTGGCAGCTCCAGCAGCATCCCCGCTTGTAAGGTGTCTGGGCACAACCACCACCGCAGAGCATGACATACGCTCAGCGGGCAAGGAAGACGCTTGCTCAACGACTCAGACTGATTGGACCACCGACGAAGCAAAGCCCGTTGTAGTGGCCTCATGTGAAATCGAGCCCAAGGAACCACCTCCAGCGACGACACCATGGTTCCTAACACCTGAAGATAATTCCATGCTGATGGCGCCGGCCGCTTCCTGAAGTTGCGCACCAGCGTTTGAAGAACTTGTGCTCTGCGTTCTGTCAGAAAGACCGAACCTCTCCGGGTATCAAACCGCACTCCCAGATCTCTCGAGAACCTGCATGGGTGCTAAATGACTCTTTAGCGGATTGACCACCCAACCGAGGCTCTACAGAAACTCTACCACCCGACGGGTGGCTTGCATGCTCTCTTCCAGGGACTTGGCCCGTATCAGCCAATCGTCAAGGTAGGGATGCACTAGGATCCCCTGCCTCCTCAACGCCGCCACCACTATGATCATTATCTTGGTGAAGATGCGGGGAGGCGTCGCCAGGCCGAAGGGCAGCACTTGAAATTGAAAGTGACCCCAAGGCAGGGCGAACCACAGGAATTTCTGATGTGACGCCCTGATGGGCACATGGAGATAGGCCTCGGAGAGATCGAGAGAAGAGAGAAACTCCCCTTGCCGAACCGCCACGATGACAGATCGAAGGGTTTCCATTCGAAAATGTGGCACGCGGAGACACCGATTCACTCCTTTGAGGTCGAGGATAAGGCGAAGAGAGCCGTCCTTCTTTGGCACCACGAAATATATAGAGTAGCGCCCCAGCCCGTACTCCGCAGGCGGCACTGGGACGATGGCCCCCAGCCGAAGGAGGCGATCTAAGGTCTGCTGAATCTGTAACGCCTTCTGAGGTCCTCTGCAGGGAGATTGAACGAACGAGTCCATTACCGGCACCGCTAGATCCAGCGCATAGCCATCGCGAATAATTTCTAAGACCCACTGGTCTGACGTTATGTGGGTCCAGGCGGAAAGAAACCCCCTCAGGCGTCCCCCGATCGATTGTCCTTCCGCCGGGACCCGCAGCCCTTCATTGGGGCTTTCGAGTTGCACCGGTCGCAGGCACCGCGAAACCTCTGCTTGCCCCACGGAACCCTTGGAACCCTTGGGAGCGAGAGACAAATCTTCCCCGTTGGGAACCGCCAAACCGGGGAGAACGAAACCTGCGGAAATCTCTAACCTGTCCCGAAAGGACTGGTTGAATTTCCCCAGTTTGGGTTTATCTTCCGGAAGTCTACCTCCCTTAGACTCACCCAAATCCTTGACCAACTTATCAAAGTCCTCACCAAACAATAATCTCCCTTTAAACGGAAGCTTGCCAAGACGGGATTTAGAGGACCCGTCGGCCGCCCAATTCTTTAGCCAAAGGGCCCGGCGTACCGCAACCAGGGACGCCATACTATTCGATAAAGCCCTAATGAGATCATAGTGCATATCTGCTAAATACGCCGATCCGGACTCCAAACGCTGAAGTTCCCGCTGCTCGTCTGGTTCCAAGGATGTCGACTGCCCGAGGCGTTGGACCCAACGGAGGCAGGCCCTTGCCACCCAAGCCCCGCAGATGGAGGCCTGCAAAGAAATCGCGTCCGCCTCAAAGGACTGTTTCAACAGCCTGTCCATTTTCCTGTCCTGCGCTTCTTTCAAGGCCGCACTGCCTTCCACGGGAATAGTGGTTTTCTTTGTGACAGCTGACACCGCCGCATCAACCTTTGGGACGCGAAAACGATCCTTGTCCTTGTCTGCCAAGGGATAGAGCTTGTTCATAATATGAAGCCCCTTCAGGCCCGCTTCCGGGTGGTCCCACTCGTTCTGAATCATCTGATCTATCACCTTATGAATAGGGAACACGACGTGCGTCTGGCGCACTGCCTGAATAATAGGATCCACAGAATCCTCCTCGCTGGCAGTCTGCTCGGACGTAAGTCGAAGTGTCTGCAGTGCCTCTACAATGAGGGCCGGCAACTCCTCTCTGCGGAACACCCTAATGATCCTTGCCTGATCCTCAGGCTCAGCTATCTCACCTTCCTCTAAATCCTCGAAGTCGCCCTCCAAGTCAACGTCTTGCTCTTCATCCTCCGGTAAATCCACCTCAGAGGGAGAACGCTCCGGCGGACGTGACCTCTTGGGAGCCCAGGCCACCACCGTCTTGGGCCTCGCCAGCCCGGAAGTCCTACCGACCGAGGGGAGAGGGGCCAAAGCCGGCATAATGCCCTGTCGCTTTCGACAGAAAGCCTGATGCATAAGCAAAACAAAATCTAGGGAAAAATCCTCCAGGACCCCGGAAACCCCAGTAGCCCCCTCGGCAGGCGGAGCGGAGGGCCCAGGAGTGCAAGCTACCCCCTGCGGCTCCGCCAACACTTCAGGCAGGGCTGAGCCTGCCGCGTCCTCCATTTGATGCTCCAGGGTGAGCGACACTGAGGCACAGCACCCACAGACCCCTGTCTCTGGAGTGGTGCTCCTTCGGGTGCCACAAATCACACACTGTGACCTTGCTGGCATGAACAAACAAGCGCAGCAGCCTTACAACTAGGGGAAGGGAAAACTGCACTCCCCTTTGCACCCCGGAAATGCCTGCCTACAGCCCTGAGACACGGTATACCTCAAAGGGCTGTGGCTAATATTCCAACAGCTTCCTGCTGTCCGTTAATAATTATCTGGCTTTATGGCAGCATAATTTACTCAGAGAGAACTAAGGAAAGAGAACACAAAAGCAATAAACCCTTCTGGAGCCCCCCAGCCCCTACGGACCTGAAACTCCAGAAGAAGGGCAAATAGGGAAAAAACAAAGAAAACAAAGAAAACAAAGTTAGAAATGCTAAGCCCAGCTAGGGCTTAATCGAAAAGAACGCAGGGAAAAACGCTGCCAGAGTAAAAAAGCCACCGCCGCTGAAGCCGCAATGTTTAAAATGGCCGCGGTTTCAGTCACCGGTTTGGCGCGCTTTGTGGATAAGGGCCCTTAAGCACTGCAGCACACAGTCACTGTGAAGTCCGGCGTCCCCCCACTCTCCCCGGCCCGTACCTGCATGAAGGGCTCTCCTGTCAGCGTCCCAAGGACGGACACGCTGCTGAAAACGCTGCCGCTAAGCAAAGCAGCCCCGGAGCCAGCACCGCTACTCAGGAAATGAGAGGGCTGCCGGGGAGACGAGAAAGGAGCTCTACCCCGTCCAATCAAGGGGTAAGAGGTCCTGCAGCAAGCCAAATAGTTAGGGGAGAGGGGGGACTAAGCAAGGCAGAGTAGGCTATGGTTCAAACCCCTACTGCCGACAGCTGCCGAAATCCTTTTTTTTTTTTTTTTTTAAAGGGACAGCATCCTACTAAACCTAAGCAACTAGAAATAAACAGAAATAAAGAGATCTGAAAGAAAACAAAGTAAATAGCCTGCTCCTTATTAGTTTCTCCAGTGAGCCCAGCACCTAAGCTCACGAGGTCCTCCTGCTGCATGGAGACTGGACACACTGGAGGCTGATGGGAGTTCCAGCGGGCTACATCCAGTGAGGGAAAGTTTCTGATTGGTCCAGTCTCCAAGCTGCAGGAGGAGATGCACTACCCAGGAGTAGAGGACTAAACTGGAGGAACGAAAAGGAATAAGAGAAAAGCAAATACAAAACAAATTACATAATCAAAAACGCTACTCCAAAAATAGACCACAAGTATACCACAAGTGGGCAAGAACAGGTAACAAAAAGAATCAAGCCACAGCTACTCAAATGAAGCAGCTAATAGGCAGCTTTAACTAGCTTGTTCCTTTGGGATGTCCACTTGAACCCCAGGACCTTCTCTGGATGCTATAAACTGAAGTAACTGATCTGGTTCAAAGACAACAAATTGCTTAGCATGAAAAGAAATCAAACATTTACAAGGAAACAGCGTCCTCTGTGCATCTCTGGACACATCAGGAAATGCATATTTCTTAGAACCAAAAGGACAATGAAGACATATTACAATAAAATAACCGTAAGACAGCTTTCTTGTACGATTCAAAAGCAAAACATGCTATCAGGGTAGTCCTTTCCGTGATGACTTCTAACGATGATTCCAGAAACGCAGTCAAACTCCCAGCCTCGAGGGGTCTGGTTTGGCTCAAGACTCTCCTCAACACCCCTTACAGGAGGGCAAAGGGACAAATATTGGGTCCAAACAATGGGTAGAACTGCATCCCCAGAAATTTTCAAAACTTCTCCAAGATATTTCCTTAACATGTCCATAGGTGGTATTACAGGACACTTTGGGAAGTTAAGAAATCTTAGATTGCTCTTATGGACACGATTGTCCAAGAATAACACTTTCCTATTCAGGATTTCCTTTTCCTTCATTTGGGCATTTGGAGATTGTCCAAGGCAGCTTCCACTTGCTCCAACCAAGTAGCATGTTGAGCCAGAGTCAGCTCATGGTGCGCTGTCTTGCCAGAAACTTGATCCAATTGTGATTTAAAATTGCCATATATGCCACCAAAGATGAATCCACAGCTTTAATGGCATCCCAAAATGCTCCAAGCATTAGCACAGCTGATCTTTCAGCCACCGCCGAATGATATCCCCCAACCAGTGAACCAGGATAACCCTCCACTGAGGGCTCAACCGCTGAAGGGACCTCCGCCATCAAGTCAACTCCCAAACTTCTCTTCTGGGATCACCCTGTCCCCCTTCAGTCATCACTGGTTGCGGCAGTGGCAGGATTGTTCTCCGTTTCTGACTCAAAGACGTCCCACTGTAGCTAACATCTGACACCAAAGCAGCAGACTGAGCCAAAGAAAGGTGTGATACTGGGACAGACTCTGTAAATGGGAGAAGGGACTGCACCAAAGCCTTCAGTATAGAGATGGTCACCATCACCATGGCTTGCCCCTTCCTCTTATGAGGCACCCAGGCAGGCAAGTACTCTCCACACCACTCAGTCATCCATGCAGCTGCTCAAGCCTCCATCTTGCTTCCCCAGAATTATCCCCTCTAGTCCTCTTTATCTTCCTTCTTCCTGTCTTCATCAGTGTCAATCTCTCTCTCTCTCCCCCCCAACCAGTCCCCATCAGTCTCTCTTTTTGCCTCTCATATATATTATACACTTTCTCTTCTTTGTCCTGTGGATCCCCAGTAATGGTCTCACAGACTCCCAACAATCAACAGATCACAGGTTGGGATCCGTTGATCTAGAAGTTAACACAATTTCTGTGAAAGCTGGGCTGAAATGGGAGGGGAAAAGAAAATGGGAAAAAATCACCAGTGCTGGTAACTTAAGGCTCCTAGTGCCAGATGTAGGTGACTGACCCTGGAAACATTCGGGGGTGTTTACTAAATAGCGGTAGCAGACTCCGTGCGATATCAGAACCGCAGCCCCATTGAAATCAATGGGGCCGTGGCTCCGATATCGCAAAATGTCCGCTACCACCATTTAGTAAACACCCTCCTTTGTCTTTTGCATGTCTTGCAATCTAGGTAGCCATTAAGAGAAATTAGGGTAATGCTAGAAACAAAGTCCATTCACTCAGCATTAAGATAAAAATGAAGACAGGCTCGTGCAGAGTTCGGAGCGTAGGCTTCTCTCACATGTTGTTCTTCAGTAATCTGAAAATAAAAAATGTAATTACATTTTCCATAAAGTTTCATGGTTCCATAGGGGTGTTTTTATTTTTATTTGAAAATAGGACTCTCTGGGGCCTCACTGTCTTCCAATTATATACTTTCAAATGCTCAGGAATAACTTATCTGTTAAAGGTCCCACATTCCTTTTATAAGAGGCAACCAGAGTTTTAAGCATTCATTTGTTCTGCTTTCTGTTTTGATTCTGTCCGAAAAACTTATCAAGTCTGAATTTTTTTTTCAGAAATGTAGGGTGAGATAGATGCCACAATGAAGTGACCAGGAAGACTAACCACTAAATCAACTGCATTCTTCCTACTTCCAAAATTTCACTTTGGGAATAGACAGGTAGAGTAGGCAACAACCAGAAAGAGAATGAGGGCCTAAGGAGAACCATAAAGGAAGAAAATAAGGCACAGTGAAGGTGGTGGCAAAGACTAGACCTGCAATGAACTTAAACATGTCCAAAACAGATATAAAGGGAAGTGGTAGAAAAAGAGTTGAGAGATTGGGGGAAAACACATAGCAGGGAGCTAGCATGGTTTAAGTCTAGGAAACTATACACTTGTCTACCCAAAGTGGAAGAGAACTAGAAAGGAAGACAACTGAACATTTCTCACCTACCATTATCTACTAGAGATTAGTCTATCATGTGATAAGAGGGAGAAGGAAACCAAAAGCCATATGAGAAAAGAAAAAGGTTCATGTTTTCCCCCGAACACAATTAACCCTCACATCAAAGTTCAAGGCAAGTTACAATCTAAGAACATACAAAAATACAACAATTAAAATAAATAAAAAAATGAATACAATAAACCAAATCAATCCCATTCTAACATACATCATATACAATACTTGTTTCTTAACAGACTGGATTGCTTCTATAGGGGAAAAGGATTACAGTGCATGTCAACATATTGTCCCAGGAAACAGAAGATATTTTGGAGTTTGCAGCATCGTATATTGGACGACTCAACCTGAACTTTACATGGTTGCTAATATGCATTGGGTGTTTGAGGCAGGGACTCAAGAGGTACTAAAAAGCCACGTGAAATAATATTTCTTCTGGTTAGTCTAAGATAAGATATCATAGCCTTCAAAGAAAGAACATTGATTCCTCCCACCATGTGTCCTGAACACAAGAGAAGCCATACATTAATAACAATTTTGTATCAGCTGGGTTATAGAGGCATAGGGAGATAAGATAACTTGCATCAAGGTCACAAAAAATCAATGGCAGAGAAGGGGTTCTTGGCACACATTCCTGGATGTTTCATGGGTTATAGCTCAATGCCCCCACCACTAGGCTCTATCTCCATCCTTCTCACTAATGTTAAGAGTACTGCAAAGTCAACAAATGATTGAGTGAGATATCCCTTCAAGAAACCACCAACAACATGAGAAAGTCCATACAGACAGCCTTATCCATATAATAAATGTTTTTCTACTTATTTAGCTACATTTTTATACTGCACAACAGAAAACTGCCCTGCACGGTATACAGCAAAACAAAACACTACATCATAAAACAATAAGAAAACATACATAAAAAGAACATAACCCAACCATAAAGCTTTCAACCCCAATACGGTATCCTAGGAGATTTCAACCTCCCATCACTTGCAAATACTGATTCCAACCTCTTCCTGGAAACCATAACTGACTTAGACTTCCATCAAATTATAAACATACCAACTCACACTAAAGGTGGTACACTTGACCTTGTCCTCCTTCACTATTTAAACTTTTCAACCCAGACTCCTTACAAT
Source organism: Ichthyophis bannanicus (assembly GCA_033557465.1). Taxonomy (NCBI): domain Eukaryota; kingdom Metazoa; phylum Chordata; class Amphibia; order Gymnophiona; family Ichthyophiidae; genus Ichthyophis; species Ichthyophis bannanicus. The sequence continues at coordinate 180,377,573 of CM066045.1, read as the reverse complement.
GTACTGAAATACCCTGGTCTGATCATCATCTAATTAAAATAAACTTCACTTACAACATTATCGGTGTCATAAAACACACAAGAAATGACCAAACTATAAATTTCAAGAAATTCATTGAAACTGAATTTCTAGACTCTACAATACCCCACCTTTCATCATCTCCAACAGATTTAGATGAAGCAGTCAAAAACTGGCATACCACCATCAATAATGCAGCCACAATTAACCAAATAATAAAAAGCCAACCAATACTAAAATCAAAATCACCCCATGGTTCAACAGTACTTTAAAACATATGAAAAGAGATCTAAGAAAACTAGAAGCCAAATGGCGCAAAACCAAATCCACCATCCACAAAGAATTATATTATAACCACCTCACATTATACAAGGAAACCCTAGACAACACAAAGAAAAACTACTATGCCAGCATCCTATCAAATTCTTATAATAGACCAAGAGAACTATTCTCCATTGTTAGTAACCTAACCTAACCTAACTCACAAACTTCCAGCAAGGAAATCACTGACATCTCAGCACAAACATTAGCTAACTATTACCATAACAAAACAAAACTACAATTCACGACTCCAGACTCTTTCCACAAACCTCATCACCCGATAGACGTATGGTCAGAATTTCACCCTATAACCAAAACATCATTAAAAAATATCATACTCAACCTAAACACCACTACCTCTTACCTAGATCCTTGCCCAGTAATCTGGATAAAAAACACTTTCCCAATCCTTCTTTCATTCATACTCCCCATTGTCAATCTCTCACTACTCCAAGGTTACCTCCCACCCACACTTAAACATGTACAAATAAGACCAATTCTCAAGAACAGCACCCTTGATAAAACCTCACCAAAATCATATAGACCCATCTCAAGTATACCATTCTTAGCAAAAGTAATAGAAAACACAGTACAAATACAGACGCAGGAGCACCTAGACTCATCTTACCCACTCGACGAACAGCAATATGGTTTTCGCCCAAAGCATGGAGTGGAAACACTCCTCACAGCTCTAACAGATACGCTATTGAGGAATCGACAATCACAAACAAGCATTCATACTATTATTTATTGATATTTCAGCTGCTTTTGATAGTGTCCACCATACCATAATGCTCAATAGTCTGAATCAAATAGGAATAAATGCCAAAGTTCATAAATGGTTCTCCTCTTATCTAGATAATAGGACACAAAATGTACGAATAGGTAGTCAAACCTCTGATTCATACAAACTGGAAACCGGTTTACCTCAAGGATCAGCGTTATCAGCACTCCTATTTAACATATACATAAAACCTGTTTACAATATCTTTAAAAAATTTGGTGTACTCTATCATCTATACGCAGATGATATCATGATGTACATTCCGTTCACGATTCCCATCTTACCGATGCAAACTCTGTCAGATTGCTTCAATGAAGTCACATCCTGGCTAAATACCCACAATCTCCAAATAAATCACTCCAAAACTGAAGTGCTAATCGTCACCAAAAACCAATCCTATACTCCACCTACACACATAACACTTCAAAACCAAGAAATTAAAATAAAAAATGAAGTAAGATATCTAGGTGTTATTCTAGATAAACACCTTACATTAGACACCCACATTAGAAACACCACAAAGAAAATCTATTTCAAACTCAAAATCCTTAAACTACTAAGACCCCTTGTATACATACATGATTTCATCAGCATAATTCAAGCCATCATAACCCCCCACTTTGACTTCGCTAACCTAATTTATTGGGTATAACAAAACAAAACATTAAAAGAATTCAACTTGCCCAGAATGCAGCAGCTCGGATAATAACGAAAGTACACGCACATCAACATATAACACCAATACTAGAATCCCTTCACTGGCTGCCTATACAAAGTAGGATAGTATACAAAACATTGATAACCACATTTAAAACTCTAAACGACATGGCCCCAGTCACCCTAAGTAACCTAATCAGCAAAGAGCACTCAAAATCTACTCAAAGAAAAGGACAAACAAATAAACTAAAAACTCCCAAAGACTTCATAAAAGCAAATAAACTCACAAACAATAGAGCTTTTTCTCATGCAGTTCCAACAATCTGGAATTCCCTCCCAGATGATCTAAGATTGCTAACCGAGATCATCGAATTCCGCAAAAAAGTGAAAACCTCTCTCTTTTCTAAACATTACAACAACTCAGATCATCCCTCAATAGACTTAGATAATGGCTAACCAGTTTTTATCTAACAAATCCCAAATGACCTACACATACAATTCTTCATAGCTGATACTGTACTTTGAATAACGCTTAAGCCCCACATAATGTGTATTTGTACATAATGTATATAGTTTACACTGTTCTATACTGTTCTGTATTAACACTAGTTGTTTATCTTATTGTTATTTGGTTATATGATGTTTTATGTAAAACAAACTCCGATTTGTTAACTGTTGTTTATTGTGAACCGCAACTGAACTATGGAAGATGCGGTATATAAATCATTGTTAAATAAATAAATAAAATAAAAAGCTTGCTTAAAAAGAAAAGTCTTAACATCCTTTTGAAATAGTTGGAGATCATACAACAAGTGAAGTTCCTGAGGGAGAGAATTCAACAATAGTGAACCTTGAAAAGAAAAACGCCTTATCCCTATATCAAGCTGAAAGTTAATGTAGCCCTCCAACAGTTCAGCCTGTCTTGTCTTCCAAGATACTCTAGTGGGGGGAGAACTGCAGCAAACTAACATTGCATAATGGGACACATTTCTAGCTATATGCTGGGGAGGGGAGAATTGTGGAGGCTGAGGGAGTTACCTTGCCAAGACAAGGAGACACTCTTAGGGTGTCTCCACCCATTGCATCCTTTGAAACAAACTTCTGTTATCATGGGTTGACCAGGCCCAGGGTGCTGTTCCTTCTAAGCTATTGGCAAATCCTGGTTTATCACAATCTTACAGGCTGATGCAGAAAGCTAGCGTGGACTTTACGAGCCCTAATGCCACGTTAAAGCACAATTAAAATTCTTTAAAATGCAGAAAATAGACGTAAACTCTGACAGAAACACTAGCACCCAATTAACGCCATACATATTTAAATCTATTTAAATGAATCCTAATTATTCAAATGTATTTTAATCAGCTGGACTGGTAGGCAAATCATGGCTATGCCCAATGCAGAGATAAGTGTAGAGGATTTTGCAACCAGCCATAGCGCCAAAATGTTTACTGCAGGGTCTGAATAGAAGTAAACCTCTAACGTGTACCCCCACCAGTATTTTGATGGCAAAAGATGCTGTTCCCGATACCTGATGTCATCAAAATACTGGCAGGAGCCTTGCCCGACAAAATAGGATCCCCGGCATCCCCCCCCCCCCCCAACAAAGCCCCTGATGCCATCAAAACACTTTCGGGGCCATGTCCTGACAGAAAGTAATCACCTGGTCGTCTAGCGGCCTTTGCGCTCTCTACCCCCCAACCCAAAGTAAAAGTGAAATCACCCCCCAAGCAAAGAAAAATAAAGTAAAATATACCTGGTGGTTTAGTGGACCTTGAACCCCCACCCCAAAGTAAATGTGAAATTACCCCTAAGTAAAAAAAAATGCAAATTAGCATTCAGTGCCTGGAGAGCAAGCCAAACTAGTGCAGACTTCTTGTGCGCATGTGCTTGGTTTGCTCTCCCACTTTAACACTGCAGTGGCTCATTTGCATGCGCACGGTTACCGCAGCGGGCATTTTCATACCCTGACCTTCTTGCATCGCACATTAAAATGTGCTCATTGGTAGAAACGTTAAAAATCAATCCAGCGTGGGTCTAGCATCAGCTTTCTGCATTGGCCTGTTAGATATCACTTTACAAGATGCAGCCAAGTCCGGAGCTCTTGGTCTCTCATAACTCAAGGATCCCTAGACTGTTATTGGGTAACAAAGTTAATGCAATCAAGGGAGGCACAGGCATGTGAGCAATTTTTAGCTGGCGGTGGAGTAGTTTTTGGTGGAAGAGGAAGACTGGTGGCAAGATGAAGACTAAGTTTGGTAAGAGCCAATCTTTATAGGAAATTGTTTTGTGGTTGGAGGGGGATGTGTGGGTTTGATAGGGAAGAGGGAGTTGGGTGTTTTCTGGGGTGTATTACTCTTTAAAATGTTGCAATCACATTGAGTTAGCCTTAAAAATGGTGTGACAAATGGATAAGTAAAATGTCAGGCCCAACACCCATTGTTGGCTCCCAGTGGATTAAATATGTACTATATTACAGAGGTTATTTACATAAACAAAGCATAGGTGTGCAAGAGGTGCTATTTGAAAAGCCACTGCATGTAAATATGTGCAGCACACACAGTTTTCCAGGGGTGCATCTTCTGGATGTGTTTTGAGTAGGCAACAACAACAGCAAAAAATATCCCCGTAGGTATTTCCATCTGTCAAGTGGAGGAGTAGCCTAGTGGTTAGATCACTGGCTTGGCAATCAAGAGACCAGTGTCTGATTCCCACTAGTTACTCCTTGTGGCCTTGGGAAAGTCACTTAACCCTCCATTGCCTTGGAAGAATGGCCAGGCAATCTACTTCTGGTCACACTGCCAAGAAAACCCAGGGGTTGCCAAGAATCAGCATCTGCACCTAAGCACTAGCTAACTGCTCATTTGCCCCAAGCTTTGGAGGAGTGATTTTAGGGGGGGGGGGGCAGGGTTGGTGATTGCGTTTCTCCCTCTGGTGTTAAAACCCACCTCTAAAATCCAAAGATTTCACCTTTGGAGTTTGCCTTCTTAACTCTCATTCTATGTCCAATTTTAAAGAATCCTCCGCTTTCAGTTATTAATGCTGCTACTTCCATGAACAGACTCCCAAATCATGATGCTCTTTTATTTGCATGTATTTGTTTATAAGACATGGAGGAGTAGTGTTGTGGTACCCAAGAGAGCAGGATTTTATTCCCATTGGCATTCCTTGTGACCTTGGGCAAGTCACGTAACCCTCCATGTTCCTGGAAGAAAAAAAGTGTGGCAATCTACTTCCAGTCATACCTTGTCAAGAAAAGCCAGGGGCTGCATTGACTTAACAGCACTAAAAAAAAAAGTGTTTATAAAATGTCTGTTCCCACTGTCGGTATATAAGGCTGCAGTAAAAAAAAAGAAGTGTCTTTTACAAAAGGCTTTTTGTTCAGTATGCCTTTTGTAAAATAGGCTGCCATTGTAAATGTCCTGTCTTGAATGAGCTCCTCTTTGCAACTAAGTGAGCTGCACAAAACAGAGCTTGACATTTTCTCATACAGGATAGTAGTAGATAAGTTCTTCCCCATTCTTCTTCATACTTGAGTAATATTGTGCCAAGTAGGGGGGGGGGGAGGGAGGGGGTAGAGCAAATTTAAAAACTACCCACTGACTTAATGATGTTCCTCTGTTACTTCTGGCTCTCTGCTCCTCATCCCTCCCCAAGTGGAGATTCTGATCAAGAACCAACCTTTAATATCATATGGAACTCTATAAAACGCCATACCTTAATAAAAGAAAAGCTTAATTTTTAATCAAAGGCCACTTATCTGCCACTTCAGGGGATAGCAGAGAGCTGCTTCTACGGCTCTTGTTTGTACACCTTGTATTCCATTAGCTTTATTGCACCTGCTGGTTTAATATCTGATCACAGGAGATGCCAATATTACGCGTATTAACGCTCCTGAAACACTATCACAGGTAGGCAAGCTGCTAAGACCTAGATTACCACAGCAGTCTCACATGGTACACCGCCCTCCTGACGTGCACTGTCTGCAGCAAAATATGAGTATTTTCCACTTGAGAAATCTTCAGTGTCAGCTGGAAACATTACGTCTTGCTTTCATTTTCCAGCCTCTTTCCTTTCAGGTTGCAAAATGTAATGCACATGGGATCAGAAGGGAAAAGCATTTGTGGGTTGATATGGAGGGATGAAAATCAGTGCAGAGAATGATTTGTAAATGACATATTAATGTGCAGACAAAGCTCAATACCTTACAATCACTGCAAACTGTCTGTTACATGGCTTGTAGGGGATGCCTGGGCACCCCCTCCCTTGGCTTATTATACAGTTGCAGCTCCCAGGGTCTAATTCTTTGTGCTTATTAGGGGATATGCAGGCAAATACTTTATTTTATTTTATTTTCATCTGTTTTTGTGTAGCATTTGGGGTGGGGTGAGTGCTATTAGAAGATGTCAGCCAGTACGGCTCCTCTGCTATTTAAAACCTCAAATCAAACTTCAAAAAATTGCCTACAAGCTTACATTCCACCCCTCGGCTTACCTGGACTCTGGGGTTCAAAGGAGCCGGCAAACTGGCCAGCGCTGTTTTGGAATATGGGACCAGTAGTAGGACAGGGGTGTTTGGAGATTCTTCCTGACCCCTTTGCACCTTGGGATTCAGCTAATTGTAGGGGGGTCCATGGGGATCAGGAAACAGAGCAAGCCTGGGGGACAGGGCTGGCTGTAAATAAAATAAATGAAATTGTTTTTCTTTCCTTTCATTTACAAAGAACTTAAGAAATGTCAGACATTTTTTCTGTAGTTGTAGTTCTGTAATGACAACACATTCATAGAAACAAACACATGGCAGAAAAAGACCACATGGCCTATCTAGTCTGCACTTCCATAACTATAAAAATCCTCTTTTTACCTTTAAGGATCCTCTGTGTTTGTCCCATGCTTTTTTGAATTCAGATACTGTCCTCATCTCTACCACCTCCACTGGGAGACTATTCCACGAATTCACTACTCTTTCCATAAAGAAATATTTCCGCATATTACTCCAGAGTATATCCCCTTTCACACTCATCCTATGTCCACTTGTAGCAGAGCTTGCCTTCAATTGAAAGAGACCCTCCTGTGCATTTATGCCCCAGAGGTATTTAAAAGTCTCTATTATATCGCCCCATCCTGCCTTTCCTCTAAAGTATACATATTAAGATCTTTAAGTATGTCTTCATATGATTTATAATGAAGACCACTAACCATTTTAGTAGCCACCCTCTGCACCAACTCCAACCTGCATATATCCTTCTGAAGGTGCCTCCACAATTTCACACAATACTCCAAATGAGGTTGCACCAAGGACTTATACAGAGGTACCATCACCTCCTTTTTTCTGCTGGCCATTCCTCTCCCTATGCACCCAAGCATCCTTCTGGCTCTCGCAGTCACATTTCTACAAAATAAAGTGAATTCAAACTCAATCTAAAAAATAATAAAACACAGTGGTACAGCTCAGAAAATATATCCACTTACAAACGGTAGAACATAACCAAGCATTTGCCTGCTTAAGAAAACCCAAATTTTCACTCACACAATCAAACTCTGGAACTTGTTACCAGAGAATGTAGTAAAAGCTGTTAGTGTAGTTGGGCTTAAAGTAGGTTTGGACAAGTTCCCGGAAGAAAAGTCCATAAACCCTTACTAAAGAGGACCAAGAAAATCCACTGCTTACCCCTGGGAAAAGCAACATGGAATCTGTACCTTTTGAGAATCTGACAGGCACTTGTGACCCGACTTGGCCTCTGTTGGAAACAGGATACTGGGCTTGATGGACCTTGGTCTGACCCATCATGGCATATCTTATGTTCTTAATATTCCTAAAGAGCCTGGGACCTTAGGAATTCCATTCCAAGTAGAAATTGTTTTTTTTTTTTGTGGATGCTTCAGACCTTTTTCAGAGATGACTCTCCAAAAGAGGATGTTATGAAGAGTAAAGGCACCATGCTCGGTTCCATACAATTTTCCACTTAAATATGGAGGACTGTTTGTTTATAGTCTTAAAGATCATCCAAAGAACCTTAAATTGGATGTGGCAAGATATTGGAAGCTGGGGTAATGTCTTTAAACTCAGGAAATATGATCATGCAGGGCAGAGCATAAAGCATCAGAGCAGTTGTGTGTATTCTGTGCATACTGTAATCTAGGCAATTGGATTTGATTTATACCAATAAAGAGTGAATTAAATTAGTCCGAGCAGCTTGGATTCTTGAAGCCAGACAGTCAAGTGAGAAATAAAATTCCAAGCATGATGGATAAGTAAAGAACAAGATGTTAGGAAGTCTGAGTGTGAAAGCAGAGCTCTGAATCATTCCCCCCACCCCAGCAAAATATGAATTTTTGTTTTGAGGGACAACTTTAACCCTTCAAAGATAACATCCTGGGGAAGAGGGGGGAGGAAGTAGGAGTGAAAAAGATGGAAGGTATTTTATTCAGAAAACGTGCCATCTTGATGGATTCGCTTATATTTATTGTAGACTAGGCCTAACCATTCCACAGTGGTTCTCAAGACTATTGGCTGGTCTTCTATAGCTTCATCCTGTGAAGATCTGAACTCACAAAACAGCTGAGTATCAGTTCAAATAATAAAATATATGTTGCCAACACGTCTAATTACTTTTCCCAGTGCTTGTAGATTTGGGACAAGATGACAGTTTGGGAACAATGTGGTTTAATCTTTCTTTTGCCCTTCCCTCTGTTTGTCTCTTCATTCATTTTGTGTCCAGACAGGCTCCCCAAGCCTTGAACACTACCTTAAGAAAATGTCTTATCTCCAGAAGTCATCATGACAGAGGTTGGTGGTGGTGAAGACTTTTTCACTTCTCTTCACTTTCTTGGGGCTATGAATTTTTCCATCTTAACTAGGACATTTTTTGTCTAGCACACTCAGGTTTGCAGTGAGAAAAAAATGGAAAAAAATTGTAAGGATATGGGCTAAGGGAGAACAAATAAATTGAGTGTCTGTTTTGCAAAATACCTGAAATTTAGCCTTCTTTAGTCTTCATCATTTATGCATTTTTATTCACAAAGGGGGCGATTCATGCCGGCTGCATGCCCCGACTAACTTCCCCACCGGTTGTGTGAGGAAGTTAGACGGGGGCAGGGAAGGGTCAGCACGGGGGCGGAGAATGGGCGAGCAGTGGGCGGTCACTGGCCCTGGATGTGCAGGGCCGATTCTAATGTCAGCCCTGTACACCCAGGGCCAGTGAAATGGCGGGAAAGTTATTCCATGGCACCGCGGCTCCATTCAAAAGCCCTGGTTAAGTTAGCCGGGCTGTAGCTGTACATGTAGGCTGGGACTGAATCGCAGTCCCAGCCTGCACGTACATGCCTGTTCGCGATTATGATCCTGAGGGGCTAGATGTGCCCCGCGGGATCAGAATCGCGATCTTCTTTGTACATCCAAGTCAACCTGGACATACAAAGGAGATGTACGTTGGGATCAGAATCGGCCCATCAGCATCCATTACTGGTGTTTTCTGTACTAGCAAAAATACATAAATGAATCAGCTGTTGGGGGAGGGAGAGAAGAGAGTTTTGATCGGTCCAGGGTTTTGACCTTCAATCGCTGTGCATTGTGAGATCTACAGTCCTGCATCTACTTGATAATCAGAACTACAAGGGTGGGAGGGGTGTCAAGAAGTCAGGCTAGGACTCCTGGAAAATATTCCCTTAGCTCCCTCCGAAACAAGTGAGGCACAAAGTATCTGAAGCTTACCAAGGCCTTAGTGATTGCTTTCAGTCCTTCAGAGGAACTTCAGGCTGGTATCCAGGGATAAGGATACCTCCTGTGAAGCCGCCTCTAATGAATTTCAATGCACATCTAATTTATTTTATTCCCTATGTTTCCATATGTTTCTCAGATGACTTCTTGCTAATTTTTCCTACAGTTAGCTCTTTGTAAGCATGAGTTATGGGGGAGATGGTGTATCAAACCAAAAGATTATGCCTTAAATACAGAATACCTTTTTCTAATTTTAGTGGTTCCATCATATAGCAGGAAAGCACTTTGGTTTTGTAAAACAAATTAGTTATATTGAAAATTTGTATGTGTGGGGGCGGGGATGCAGACATTGCTAGCTGGGGTCTGCTTGATTGCTTTTTGTAATTCTGTCTTCCTGGGTGGTCCTGCAGGAGCCTTTGCAAACTCTGAAAAAAAAAGCTTTTTGGCTCATGGAAAGGGGGCAGAGCACTGCATTTCAGTATTAGGTGGAGTTTCAGTTGACAAAGTTTGCAGTGGGGCTTCCAAAATGAAATCGTTCACCATGACCATAAGTCAAGACCTGGCCAGAGCTTCACTTATCAAAATGAGTCCTTTGCACCTAAAATTCTATTTATATTTTCATGAGGGCACACAAAAAAATAACAAATAAAACAAGGTTAACAATATGTCACTAACAGCCCACAGGAAACCCACAGTTTACGCTACAGGAGTAAATCGAAATCTTGACAACATAAAAAACACCATCAGCCATCCCCCAAAAATTTGACTCTGTTTTCCCTCCCAAGTTGTTTTGGTCACAAATGCATAAAGACCTGTTTCCCTAGTAACAGGACTGCTAAAAACTCCTGGGAGGGCCCAACTTCCCTGAGATTCCTTTCGCTCCGTGGGTGGTACATCACCTGAAATGAAGCAGGAACAGCTCGTAAAGGAAATTTTCCACCTGCTGCCCATCTTTACACCATGCTCAAGAATTCTGCAGATATCCATCACAAACCATGTGGCCGCTCTATTCTTCCTCCTCTCTCCATAACTTGTCATCTGTCACAGTCCGCATCTTATTTAATTCCACTTTGGATTGTGAAGGAAAATGAAGAATCCATCTCCCCCATGTGGATTTTATTCATGGGTGACTAGTAGAATTTAGTTATGTCTAGTTTTAAATTTGATGACTTCTTTTTCATTGACATCTAAGCAATGTCCAACTAAATTTGATCAAAAAATGCATTCAAATCATACAAGAAACTAATTCTTTCTAAAAGAAAATTCCACTGTCAGAACAGCCATGTCTGTCTTCAGTCTGTTTCTAAAAGTTAAGTAATACTCTCCAACTTGTAACTCTGCAGTCATAATTCTAAAGCTTAAGATCCAACAACATTGGAGAAAAGGCTTTAATCTTCCCTCATTACTGATGGAGGAGGATCTGCAATGGGCCTGCCTATGAGTGTGAAGGGAGCATTCTCATTGGAAAGAGCTAATACGCCACTCATGAAATTACGTCCATTTTGCTTAAGACACTTAATGGCAATGCAGAAGATTTTAAACATAATGCTCTTCAAAAGAGGGAGCTAATGAAGTCTTTCAAGGACCTTGGAGATTTGCTCCCTTTGTTCAGACCCAGTCCAACAGCCTGGATGCCGCTTTCTAAAAAAAGTTGTAAAGAGTGCTGCAAGAATCGAGTAAGACCATGGTACAAAGAATTGCATTAGTTAATTAAGAGATAATGGCATGCATATCTGTGCTTAAATTTTGACCAAATACAGTTTTAATTGTTTGATTTTGCAAAGGTCAAAGAAATCTGACCAGATCAGAGTAGTTGGGACCTGAGGTCCATATCCACAACACACCAAGGGGTATGTTTACTAAGCCATGTTAGCGGCTTCCGTATGATATAGGAGCCACAGCCTCATTGAAGTCAATGGGGCCGTGGCTCCGATATCGCACGCAAGCCACTACCGTGGCTTAGTAAACATACCCCCAAGACTATGAATAGCCACATCTGATTCCTACCACCAATTTTACGATGGATGGACTAATACAGAACACTCTCTCCTGGAAATCCACAACAATTCTATGGTTTTAACCATATTTAGGTGAGGCCATATCCTCACCCCATCCAGACATGCATTAAAGTTGGACACTACGGAGCTGATATTCAGCAGAGGCAGTTAGTGCGATTATAGCTCATAGCTGCTGCCGCTGAACACTAAACCTGGATATTCAATCCTGGGGCCATATCCAGTCACTAGCATTGAATATTTGGGTCAGCCATGGAAGCAGAAAACTAACCAGGCAGTGGCGATATTCAGTGGCTACCTGGTTAGTTTTGGCAGCAAACGTTAGAACAGCTTTTGCTGTGCCTTATTTTCACCACCAAGGGATAACCAGACAGTGGATGAATATCGCCGCTGACCAGTTACCTCCGGGTACCACCCACAGAACGCCCCCGGAACATCCCGATGCTAACCGGTTACATCAGGTCATATAGTGGCCGTAACCGTGATAGTGTCACTGAATATCGCACTTAGGGGCATTTTCATGGTTTACAGGTCTGTAAACCAGGTAAATGCTTTGAATATCGGCCCCTACTGCCTATTGTCAGAAATGAATATCATGGACTAAGATGAAACCTCAAGTCATAACCATGAATGATATTAGCCAAGGGGAATAAAAGTGTTATAAAGCACCAGGCATAGGTTAGAACAAACAAAACTGAATTTAAGAAAGCCTGGGATAAGCACAGAGGCCCCTTGTGAAGAAGAGAGGGGAAAAGCTAGAGATGTACTGGGGTCTCTGGTCCTGCATGAGAAAGGGAACTGGGCAGAGACTGAAAGAAGCTCTGTCCTTATCACATTCTATGTTTCTGCAGAAGGCCAAACAAGAGTGGACAAATGTCATTGCCTATCATAAGAACATAGGATATGCCATACTGGGTCAGACCAAGGTCCATCAAGCCCAGTATCCTGTTTCCAACAGTGGCCAATCTAGGTCACAAGTACCTAGCAGTTTCCCCAAAAGACAGGTTCCACAATGCTTGTACTGGGTCAAGCAGTGATATCCTGGGTCCCTTTTTAATAATGGTTTATGGACCTTTCCTCCAGGAACTTGTTCAAACCTTTTTTAAACCGAGCTTCACTAACAGCCTTTACTACATCCTCCGGTAACAAATTCCAGAGTTTGATTACACTTTGAGTGAAAAAATATTTTCTTTTATTAGTCTTAAATAGTTTACCCTGCAGCTTCATTGCATGTCCCCTAGTCTTTCTATATTCTGATAACATAAACAATTGATCTATGTTTACCCGTTCCACACCGTTCATTAATTTATAGACTTCTATCATATCTCCCCTCAGCCGTCTCTTTTCCAGGTTAAGGAGCCCTAACCTTTTTAGCCTTTCATAGGAGTATCCTTACATCCCCTTTACCATTTTGGTGGCTCTTCTCTGAACCTTTTCTAATAACACTATATCCTTTTTAAGATACGGCGACCTAACTTCTTTGTTATAGAAAATACCACTATTATTCCATTCCATAGCCTCTGCTTCAAAAATCTGAAACCAACTTGTGTTAGGGAAGGGACCAGTAAGACCTCTTCTGTTGTGTTTTTACTCCCAAAGCTCCAGTTTCAGAGGTTGAGAAAAGGAGCATTAGGGTCTGGACATCTCTCTGGGCAAGGTAGACACTCAAGTATTGCAGTATCAGTATTGTATAAAACTCTTAACACATTGGTTTCCATTTCCACATAGCAGGGATGACATTTCTTGCATCCAAGCAGAGCTGATTTTGTGATTATATTGTTGAGTGGAGGAGTAGCCGAAGGTTAAATTAGCAGACTATAACCAGGGAAGCCAGGGGTTGAATCTCCCTGCAGCTCCTTGTGATCTTGAGCAAGTCACTTAACCCACCATATTTCAGGTTTACATAGAAACAAAGAAACGTGATGGCAGAAAAAGACCACGTGGGCCTATCTAGTCTGCCCTTCCATATCAACCATTACAACGGTCCCTTTTTTTTCTTTTAGAGAGCCTCTGTGTTTCTCCCATGCTTTTTTGAATTCAGATACTGTCCTCATCTTTACCATCTCCACTGGAAGACTATTCAACACATCTACCACTCTTTCTGTAAATAAATATTTCTGCATATTACTCCTGAGTCTATCCCCTTCCATCCTCATCCTATGTCCCCTTGTAGCAGAGCTTGCTTTCAACCGAAAGAGGCTCTCCCCCTGTGCATTTATGCCATGGAGGTATTTCAATGTCTCAGTCATATCACTTCTATCTCGACTTTCCTCTAAAGTATACATATTAAGATCCTTAAGTTTGTCCTCATGCTTTATAATGAAGACCACTAACCATTTTAGTAACCACCCTCTGTACCAATTCCAACCTGTTTATATCTTTTTGAAGGTTCGGTCTCCAAAATTGCACACAATACTTCAAATGAGGTCAGATCAAATACTTAAACAGAGGCACTATCACCTCCTTTTTTCTGCTGGCCATTCCTCTATATGCACCCAAGCATCCTTCCAGCTTTTGCAGTCGCCTTCTCTACCTGTGTAGTTACTTTAAAATCAGACACAATCACACCTAGGTCCCACTCTTTTTTTGTGGACAGAAGTACTTCACTCCCTATACTATATTGCTCCCTTGGATTGCTGAAGCTCAAAATGTATGAGCTTGCATTTTTTAACATTAACTCTCAGCTGCCAAATTCTAGACCATTCTTCAAGCTTAGCTAGATCCCTCCTCATGTTATCTACAGCTTCCTGGGTGTCTACTCTGTTGCAGATTTTGGTATCATCCGCAAAGAGGCAAACCTTACCCGACAGTCCTTCGCAAATATCACTAACAAAGATGTTAAAAAGAACTGGACCAAGGACAGATCTTTGCAGCACTCCACTGGTAACCTCCTTCTCCTCAGAATGAACCCCATTTACCTGTACCCTTTGTAGTCTCCACTTAACCAATTATTAACCCAAGCAGTGACTTTAGGGTTAGGAATTGGTTGAGTGGGAGGTGACAAAGGTACAGGTAAATGGAGTTCACTATGAGAAGGAGGTTACTAGTGAAGTGCCACAGGGATCTGTCCTTGGTCCGATTCTTTTTGTTGTTGGTGTTGTTAAGTGCTGTCAAATTAGTGTTGACTCATGGTGAGCCTTTGGATAGTTGTCCTAAACTGTGTTTGGTCTTCAGTCAGGCAACTCATTATTGATAGAGTGGCATCCAAAGCTACTGTTATTATATTGATCCATCTCATTGCTGGTCTTCCTCTGTTGACCACCTACCTTGCCAAGCATGATGTCTTTCTCTAATGATCTCTCTTTTCACAAAATAAGAAAGTTGAAGTCTTGTCATCTGAGCTTATAAAGAAAGCTTAGGTTTGATCTCCTCTAGTTTGTTCTTCAGGCAGTCCATGGTATTACAAACTTAAAATGTAAGCCCTCTGGGGAGAGCAAAATATCTTCTGTCCCCGATTATAACTCACCTTGAATTCCTGAGAAAAGGTGTGAGCTAATTCCAAAGCCCCTTTCCTTTCCCTAGTTGGAATGGAAGGCCAGCGGTGGAAGGTGAGTGACTCTAGTATTAGAACAGCTCGAGTCAAAACCAGGATTCAAATCTTGTTTCTCTCACTGATCAAGTCACATTACCTGCCATGGCTTCAGACATTCACATAAACTGTAAGTTCATCCCCCCTCCCCGCCCTATGGTACGGTGTTGCATTCACCCAGTGGTGTTATCAGTTGCACCAACTTCCTAGAGCTCCCAGGGATATAATCTCTGTTTTAGGAATCTGTCAGGGCAATGAAATGTGATTGTATCCTAACCGAAAATCATAGCCAGAACCATTTTATTAACAAATATTTATTGCCTGAATACAGACAGGCATTAAAGATAGACAGGAAGAAAATTGATGCCTTTGAATTATGGTGCTGGTGACGAATACTATATATACTGTGGACTGCCCAAAGAACAAACCAGTTGGTACTAGAGGAGATCAAACCTAAGCTTTCTTTAGAAGCTCAGATGACAACACTTCGACTTTCATACTTTGGACACATCATGCGAAGAGAGAGATCATTAGAGAAAGACATCATGCTTGGCAAGATAGAAGGTCAACGCAAAAGAGGAAGGCCAGCAATGAGATGGCTCGATAAAATAACAGCAGCTAAGTGTACCAGTCTGTCAACAATGAGCCGCCTGACTGAAGACCGAACACAATTTAGGATAGCTATCCACAGGGCGGCCATGAGTCGACTCCGACTCGACGGCACTTAACAACAACAACACAGACTTTGTTCAACGTCATATCAGTCGTCAATGGCAAGTCTGGGATTTCTACTCAGGAGTGTGACTCTCACTAGAAAGCTCTAGTTATGCTCAGTCTCTTGTAAGGGTGTGCGTATGTAAGGGGGAAGGGCGGAAGATGGGTTTAATTGTTGCTATGTTCTATTCCATGCAATGTTATGTTGTAACCCATTTTGGAATTTTGCAATTAAAAGTGGCTAATAAAAAGTTAATAATTAAGACATGAAAAAGCAGTGCAAAAGCAATATGTAAAGTGCCTGGAGCCATTACATTGGGATGGTTGTCCTTCCCAGTGTAGGTCCCCAGGGAAACGTGCTCAGTAAATCCAGCTCCACACTTTGCTGAGGAAGGTCTTTACTTGGTTTTAACATTATTTTTGGATTTTCCACTTTCCTCTCATTCCTATGTACCCAGGGCCAACCCTACAATTGAGTAGTTGTGTTTTTTGCACTTGGCCCCACTTTTTAGCCCCTACTGACTTATGCAAATAAGGCTCTGCCATCAGTCTTTGCACATGGCCCCACATCCATCAGCATCCTCCTCAGGCCAGTCCCATATGCACCTGTAGCCAGTTAGTTTCGACTGGGGCTATGCACCAGAAGCACATTTATACCAGAGATAGCGAACTCCAGTCCTGGAGTGCCACAATCCATCCTGGTCTTCAGGATGTCCTTAATGAATATTCATGAGATATATTTGCATACAATGGGAGACAGTGAATGAAAATATATTTCATGAATACATGAATATTCATTAGGGACATCTTGAAAACAAGGCTGGCTTGTGGCACTCCAGGAATGGAGTTCGCCATCCCTGATTTATACCATAACTACCCAGTATTCTTTTAACCTCCCCCACCCCAATACCTTTTTAACCCAGCTATCACAGCAGCAATCTTCAGTCAGGGGCCACAGACCATGGTCCTTGTGTTAGTTATTCAGATATCATGACAGTCGTGAACCTCACTCCTAAGCCAGGGTACTTGGAGTATGGTCTCAGTCTCTCAGATTTATTGCTAATGTGCAGCTTAGTACTTGCATCGTGTATGGTTCCCACTGAGGCTCTGCACATCTGCATGCCAAGTCTAGTCTTTAGGTATCACCATTGTGCAATGGCTGGGAATCTGTCATCTACTATGCTTGGATTTAGATTTGGGATTTAGCTTATGCCTTTTCAGTAGCACATCTGTGGGACTAGCTAAGCTACTCAGGGAACACCAGGGATCCTGGGCCTAAGTCATGCATGTTCACCTATAACACCCCACTTTCCCTTCAGGTCGAGCCTCCCACTACTTAAAGGCTACTAGGACTTGAAGCACAAGCCAAATGGTATTCCTTTCTCTATTTTCCAAGACACTGTTTTATATTGTAAATCACTGATGGCCTTCCTAAAGGTAGCATATGAAGATTAAAATAAAGATAAAAAGGTAGATACCTGTCTGCAGAGGCAGAAGAAGAGCCAGACAGCACAAACATGGAGAGAGCCAGCCGAACATCTCATAAGTACTGGAAAAAAAATCAAAACGGCAGGCAGAAGGGTGACTCAGAAGGAGGCAACATTCAGGGCAGGCAGAATAGGCTCACAACAAGAAGACTAAGAGAAGTCAGCTGCTAAAGTCAGCAGCCAAACTAAGGCACTCACATGCAAGACCTATCTAAGAGTGAGGCAGATTAGGACTTCCTGGATTTAAAAAGGTGCAGGGAGCCAATCAGAGAAGATGCATTCCTTGAGAACCAATCAAACCAGGATGCATCCTCTGAGGGCCAATCAGGGCAAGCTGCATCATCAGGTTGAGATTAGTAGTGGCATAAAAGGTGGGAAGAGGCCTCATCCTTACTTTCTAAATGAAGAAGGCCTCTTGGGAGTTCAGTGCATGCCAAAATCAAGGCAAGTTAAATGCAGTTTCAGTAGCTAGTGCTGTAAGGTCTGCTCCTACAGCATATCTACTCGCTGTCAAGCCAGCTCTACACTGCCACTGAACCACCAAGCCAGCTCTACTTTTTTTTGAGAGTTGACATGAAAATAACCCATCGCTATTAACGAAAGTTACAGCCTTAGTCTGCAGGATTTTCAGCCTTAAAGAGTTGCTGTTATTTCATAAAAACTAAGAATAAATTCCTCAGATCTAACAGCGGGGCTTTACATTTCCATCATACGGAAAACAATGACACAGAACCAAGCAGGGACCTGGCTTCGAGCTATACTCCACTGCTCCTTGTTCTAGCTGCACAAAGCTCGGAGCTCAGAGAAAAATCCCTCTCACTTCCTCACCTTTTCTGCCTCTCTTTGTACAGGAGAAGGAAAAAAACTTCAAAAGCTTATAGGCCTGCATTTGGAGATTGTTCAAAGTGAAGTGTGGTTGTTGTAAAACTAATGTTTTTCACTCTCCCACCCCTTCTTTTAAAAAGGGACCAAGTTCAATTACACCTGAACAGCTGCCGCCCTCCGCCAAGATTTGCTTTGTTGAAAAAAAAGTCATAACTACGAGCAACTTTCCTGAAGTGGAGGTGGCTATGCTGTCGCATCGTTCACCATTTCTACAGGACTTTGGCAAGAGACTCTTCTAATGCCGCCATTCATTATTGGAAACCCCTTAAGGCACTAAGCACCGGCAAAATCATGTTACTAGATCATTCAGGGAAAAGCAAAACCTCAAATACAATCATTAAACTCCCCCTCATCCTGTACCTCAGTGCTCCCTTCTAAAGCAGGATTAGCATTTACAGATTCTGTGTGTGCCTCACAGTTCACCGCCCACGGCTCCTACTGTGCAGATCCCCACCAGAACTTCAAACGTTTGCATTATTATTATTATTTTTAACCCTGAAGCTTCCTTCTGCTTTTATGTGCTGTCCTCACAACCAGAACTGGGCTCCATTCCACCCGGCCACTGTAATGATAGTCCTCATCCAGGGGATTCAGGAAAATAGTTCCGTCTGGAACCCAGGTCCTGTACAGTCCAAGCCGAGCCCCCTAGCTATCAGTGCGGGTGTTGGCTGGGTCTCCCTTCCCCTTATGATTCACTGAAGTTTATAAATGAATATTGGGATGGGGTCCAGGGTTGTCCCAACAATTAGGTAGAATAGGAGGCTACCTAGGGTGGCAGCTTCTGGGAGGGGGGGGGGGCAATAAAGATCAGGGCATTCAAACTAAAGATAGTCTGACAGCCGGGGATGGGGGAAGGGCATACGGCTTAAGATTTGCCTAGGGCCCAACATCTTGAACCATCTCTAGGGCCAGGGCCGGTCCGTCCATTGAGCAAAAATGTTTTTTGCACAGGGCCCCGCATTTCAGGGGGCCCCGCGCAAAAAACATTCTTCATTAGCACAAGTAGAAAAAAAACAAACCGGCCGCTGCTGCCGCTGCCGCTGTGGCAGCGGCAGAATCAAATGTCCCGCCGCGGGGCCCCGACTGCCCGGCAGAGTCTCCCTTCACCATCAGCTCCCGAGTCCCTCCCAATGCACAGGCTTTCAGAGCCGCAAGAGCTTCTCTGACTTCTCGTGGCTCTGTTAATCCCCCATCAGCCCCGGCGAGATTAACAGAGACGCGAGAAGAAAGGGAAACTCTCGCGGCTCTGAAAGCCCGCGCATTGGGAGGGACTCGGGAGCTGATGGTGAAGGGAGGCTCTGCCGGGCAGGCGGGGCCCCGCGGCGGGACATTTGATTCTGCCGCTGCCACGGCGGCAGCGGCAGCAGCAGCCAGTTTGTTTTTTTTTTAATCTATCAGGGCTGATGGGGGGGAGGGGGGTTAAGACTGGTAATGGGCTTTGGGGGGGTTAGAACTGGTAATGGGCTATGGGGGGGCTAAGACTGGAAGTGGGTTGATGGGGGGAGGGGGGTTAGGACTGGTAATGGGCTATGGGGGGGGTTAGGACTACTAATGGGCTATGGGGGGGGCTAAGACTGGAAGTGGGCTGATGGGGGGCTTAGGACTGGTAATGGGCTGATGGGGGGTTCGGATGTAATGGGCGATGGGGGGGGCAAAGACTGGAAATGGGCTTATGGGGGGTAGGACAGGTAAAGGGCTATAGGGGGGGCTAGGACTGGAAATGTGCTGCTGGGGGGGGTTAGGACTGGTAATGGGCTATGGGGGTGCTAAGACTGGAAATGGGCTGATGGGGGGTTAGGACTAGTAATTGGCTATGGGGGGGGGGCTAGGACTGGAAATGGGCTATGGGGGGCTAGGACTGGAAATGGGCTAATGGGGGATTAGGACTGGAATGGGCTGTGGGGAGGCTAAGACTGGAAATGGGCTGATGGGGGTTAGGACTGTAATGGACTATGGGGGGGCTAAGACTGAAAATGGGGTGTTGGGGGGGCTTAGGAATGGAAGTGGGCTGATGGGGGGCTTAGGACTGGTAATGGGCTATGGGGGGCTTAGGAATGGTAATGGGCTATGGGGGGGCTAGGACTGGTAATGGGCTGGGGGGTGGCTAGGACTGGAAATGAGCTGAGTGGAAGGAGGGTTTGAACTGCAAATAGCTGATGGGGAGGGGGCTTGGAATGGAAATGGGCTGTAAGGGGAGGGAGCTAGGACTGGAAATGGGCTGAGTGAGGGGGGGCTAGGACAGGAAATGGGCTGATGGAGGGCTAGGACAGGACTGGAAATGGGCTGTTGGGGGGCTTGGATTGAAATGGACTCATGGAGGTGCTAGAACTGGAAGTAGGCTCATAGGGGGCTTGGATTGGAAATGGGCTGAGTGGAGGGGAGCTAGGATTTGACATGGGCTGATGATGGTGGGGCTAGGAAAGGACTAGAAATGGGCTGATGGTTGGCTGGGATTGGAAATGAGCTGATGGAGGGACTCGGATTGGGGAGCTAGGACTGGAAATGGGCTGATGCGGGGACTAGAAGGGAGCGGATGCTTGGTGGGGCTGGAACTAGAAGGGAGCTTATGTTGGGGGAGGATTAGAATGGGATAGAGCTGGGAGAGTGAAATGGAGAGGGATAAATATTTTGTGTGGGAGGGAAGACAATTCTACAATTGGCCGGATATTGGGAGAGTAAGTGGGGATTGAGGATGGCGGGGTAAAATTTGAGTGGATGAAATAGGAATGAGGAATGAGCAAAAGGAGAAAGATTAGTATGTTAAAGCAGATGTAGAGAGAGAATGGAAAAAAACTAGAAGAGTGAAGAAAGGACACATGGACAGCAGACGATGGAGAGTTAGCAGAAGACACAAAGAAACCAGAAGAAAGTGGCTGGAGCAATTTCAACTGAAAAAAAAATGCACAAAAGATAGAAAAATATCTCTTTATTGAATTTATTAACTGAAATATGCCAGCTCTGGAAAATGTGCATCATTAACGTCTGTGCTTTGTTTAGTACAAGAGGAAATTAATTTATAGTTTTATTTCTATAGTGTTGTTGGACTTTTGGGGTTCCCAGTTTAATTATTGTCTTCCTGTTTCTACATTGTGATTTCTTGTTTGGTGATGGTCTATGTTCTGCACGTGTAACTGAGCTGAGGTATTCTGTTTATGTAATTCCTATTTGACATTGCCACTTGTTCTCTTTCCCCAGTAGGCCATGTATTCTTGTTCTCTGAAATGTATTGGTTTAATATTTGCAGTGTTGCCTTTTGATTGGTAGAGTATGGTGCTTTGTGAGTCCTGGTAGTGCTGTTATGATACGGCGGGTTTGCTATGGGTTCTAAATGGGCAGTGTTTGTAGTAGTTCCTAATGTGCCTGGCAGTTGTCACTGGATTATAGTAATGTAGAAATCTTTTAGTCTTTCTTTATCCATACACCATTAAGAGGCATGTTTACTAAAAGTTAGTGTATGATAACATTATGCAAATATTTATGCAAATGAGGTCCATTATGCAAATGAGGCCCCGCACCTGGTCTCTGCACATGGCCCCGCACCCCCCTTGGGCCGCCCCTGTCTAGGGCTGACCCTGGTGGGACCATCAGCTTGTGTTTCAAGATTTCAGTTGCAGGCAACATGGAAGTCTGTCTCCAGTGTTTGCTGTGCGACCCTTAAGATGACCCTTAACCTCCTTGCTTTCAGGTTGTGTGTAAGCTTCCTGGGGTGGGGAGTTTACGAACCCTGTGAATCAGAGCATGCAATGCAGTCAGAGGCTGGTTTACTAGAGGCTAATGGGCACTAACAAAAGATAAAGCATCTTAAGTGTTGCCAAAACCCAGAGAAATAAGAGGGCACTGGCGGCACTTAATGTGCATTTTGTCTCATTAATTCCACTAACCCTTAGTAAACATGCCCCCAGTGAGAGTGAGGCCACGGTGATCAATTGAAGAAAATGAGACTGGCCTGTGGGGAGTAGATCTGGCACAGAGAAGAGTTTTAAAAAAATATTGTGATCGCCAGTTCATTCCACCGAGAAGAAAATCATAGAAAATGTCAGAGCAAAAAGCTTCTATTGGGTAGGTACTGGCTGCCTGCCCTGGGGCAGGACTCCTCCGCCCTGCACACCAGCCAGCTGAATGAGCTACATGACAAACATCTGTACTGCACCGTCATTATTCATTCTCTCTCCACCCCACCTTCAAATAAGTCTCCAGCCGTGTGCACAGAGCCTGGTATGGCCTGCTGTGTGCAGGAGAATATCTTAAAAAGAAATATTTCTGAGACAGTTCTCTCTATGTCGTTGGTCTGTGTGCCACAATCAGCCCTACGAGGAGCTCCCCTGCGTGTTCACCTCCATGCTCTCTGGATGCTTGTCACTGGTACTGCATCTAGAACCGCCATCCTCTTTTCTAGCACTGCATGACCCTCAGCGAATCTGAGCTATGTGGTGCCTGAACACCTGAGCTGTTTTCACAAGATTGTGAGAACTGTGCAGGCCTCAAACACACTGAGAGTCCTATGGTGCCAGAAGAAAACAGAACAATGCCTAACATGAACAATGCATAACAGAACAATGCCTAACAGGAACAATGCCTAACATGAACAATGCATGACAAAACAATGCATAACATGAACAATGCATAACAGAACAGAAGCAATGGCATTGGCAATAAGCTTCCAGAGAAGGTTACTGGGAAATTAAACTGGGAGGGGAGCTGTCTTACTACTGCTACTAATCATTTGTATAGTGCAACAAGGCGTATGCAGCGCTGTACAGAGACATGTAAGAGACCGTCCCTGCTCATAAGAGCTTACAATCTAGTCAAGACTGACAACATAACTGGAGACAAGGATATATCTAGGGGAATGGTAAGGAAACACATATGAGGTAAACAGGAAATAGGGGGGACCAGGATCCAAAAGTAGTCTCAAGTGAGTGTTTAGCCTGGATTTGAACAGGGCCACATATGGAGTTTGTTCAGGCATAAGCAGCTGCAACGTAGAAAGATCAAAGTCTGGAGCTGGCAGTGGAAGAGAAGGGCACAGACGGAAGGAATCTGCCAGAGGGTCAGCTCCCGAGGACGGGTGTAGGGCGAGATAAGAGAGGGAAGGTAGCAAGGAGCAGCCGAATGAAGGCACTCATATTTCAGTAGTAGAAGTTTGAAGTGAATGCGGAAATGGATAGCAAGTGACTTGAGAAGAGGGGTGACCATGAGCATAGGGACGCTGGCGGAAGATTAGCCGTGCAGCTGAGTTTTGAACAGGTTGAAATGGAGAGAGATGATTTGGAAGACGACCGGTGAAGAGGAGGCAGCAATAGTCTAGATGGGAGGTGACTGGATCTTTGTAGTGTGTTCAGAAAGGAAAGGACAAGTTTTGCCAATGTTATAGAGAAAGAAGCAAAAGGTTTTAGCTATCTGTTGGATGTGTGTGGAGAAGAAAAGGGAGGAGTCCGAGATGACTCCACTATTGTGATCCGAGGAAATGGAGAGCTCTAGGGTGCTATGTACAGAAACAGAGAAAGGAAAAAGGCGATTGTGGAGGCTGATGGGTGGGAGAGGTGCTTGTGGTTTGAGACTGACTGAGATGAGTTTAGGGGAGTATGTAGAGGATGAAGACGAAATCTAGCTGGAAACAGAGAAAGCCTTGGTTGGGGTAAGAGTACAAGTGCAGAGATGGGCTGAGAGAGAGTGAAAGGGTTTATGGGGGGCTCTGTTTATTGTAGTCACGCATTGCATTGGACCAGCCTTGCCCAGGGTGCTAGCCCTGGCTCTCACACTGAAGTATTTTTCCCAAATGACTGTGTTTGAAAAACTACTTAAAAATCACTGGTATAATTTTCTCATTTTAATCAATTTCACAAAAAGCATCGGCGCTAGATTCACAGCGCTGGGAATGGAAGACTTCTGTTAAGCCAGCAAGCAGAGGAGTGATGGTGCAAATATCTGTACCATAGGGTGTGCTGCCATGGTGGCAATAGTACTTATATTGTTCTGTGTCTTTAGTATATGTATCCGGAAACATTTGCCCAAAATATGCACACTGTAAAAAAGGGCTCACTTCAGAAATGAGTGAGAAGTCATAGGGGCATGTTTACTAAAATACACATCACTAGCGCTCGACTGGGCTTTGCAACTAGCGTGAAGGACCGTGCTGAACTGCGCCAACTTCAGGGAGCAGTAAGTGCGTCTGCGCTGACAGCATCTACGCCCATACGTTCTACCCTCTAACCTGCCTTGTTGCTACCCAATTGTACCAACCAGTTTTTACCATGGGACCCGTGCTAACTTTAGGACCAGCCCGTCCACTAGATGGACTAGGGCAGCCAACCTTGGTGGGCGGCACGAGTCCATTTTGAAAGTGGTGGCACACCTATGCCGCTTTCAGATTGGAGTTGTGCTGCTGCCCCCCTCCCAAATTCATCTTCTCATCTTGCCATGGTAGGGGGGCAATGGCACCAGTGGTGGCATGTATGTGCTGACGCTTTCAAAACAGAGTCATGCCACTGCCCCCCCCCCCCCCCACTGCTGCAAGATGAGAAGATGTATGGGAGAGGCAGGGGGCTGCCGTGGCTAACGTTTAGCACAATGCACTTAGTGCACAGCAAACCCCATGCTAACGATTAGCATGGTTTAGTAAGCCTGCTTCATAGATAAGAAACCCCCCCAGAAAAACAAGACTTTTTTTTGTGCACACACTTACACACTTAGACCCCTACCAAAGTGCGTCTGCCTCCTTACTCTGTCCTTGATTTATGAGTGCTGGTTGTGTGGATGGTATTGAGAAGTGGAGCCACCAGAGATCAGAAGATGAGAGCCTTCGGGACCAACCAGACTGGACCAAATATAAATCAGGTTCAAAAGGGATAGATCTTCAGAAATGCAAACTAACAAAAAAGAGAATTCATTTTTGCAAATGTGATTGATGAACTTGGATGGATTTCAGGGGCTGAATTCTCACAGACTAACAGAGTTCAAGTGAATGTAGCAATTGACTGTAGAAATCTGCCCAGTGCTGCAAGGAAATGCAGGAAATCGGGGGAAGACGCAGAAACGCCATCAACCTCCAGACTGAAACTCACTGGCTTTAACGGGAACGTACATTTCCTTTTTTTATGTGTCTTTAGCCCAACCTGGCATAGCAGGGGCGTCCCAAGGGTGATGCCGGGCCATAGGCAGAGATTCATTTGCAAATTTATTTTATTTTATGCTAGTTTACATTACTGAATCATATAGTTTTGTTTATATTGTAAATATATCATTATTTAACCAGTTCACTATATTATCCTAATCTCTGTGCATTTCTTAGCCTTTCTTGCATCTAAGTTTATCTAAGAGCTGTTTCACTTTCTTATACTTGCTTCATCTAGTTATAATTTAAAGCTGAAATGTTCTATGTATACCGTGTTGATCCTTGGAAATGTGGTGTATATAAGACTAAATAAATAAATAAGTTGCCCATCTAAAATTTTAGGCGGCTTTCAAAGGATCCCTTCACAAGCCTCTTTTTTGTCCTGGCAATGACTTAGGGGCATGTTTACTAAATATTAATGTGCGTTAAGTACCACAGCGTCAATAGAAATAAATGGGTGTTGCTGCACTTAGCACACATTAACATTTGTGAATGTGCATTAACTTTTAGTAGACTCGTCTCTTAATGAGTGCCCAAATACCATTTGCATAGGCAGTGAGGATGAAGAGACTACCAGATTTCTACATGACTATACCCCAGTGCCAACTGCCAGACACATTAGGAAGTACTATAAACCTTGCTATTTAGAACCCAAAGCAAACCCATTGTATCGTAACAGCACTATCAGGACTCACAAAGCACCAAACCCTACCTATCAAAAGGCAACACTGCAAATATTAAACCAATACATCTCAGAGAATATCAATACATCTCCTACTGGGGAAAGAGAACAAGTGGCATTGTCACATAGAAACTACATAGACAGAATACTTCAGCTCGATTACACATGCAGAACATAGACCGTCACCATACAGAGAACAACGGATCACAGTTTAGAAATATGAAGACAATAATTAAACTGGAAACCCCAAAAGCCAAACTTGGAATGTACAACACTGGAGAAATAAAGCTATAAATTAATTTCCTCTTGTACTAAAGAAAATGCAAAGCGTTAGTGATGCACATTTCCCAGAGCTGACATATTCCAGTCAATAAATTTAAAAAAAAATAGTTTTTTTCTACCTTTTGTTTGGGTATTTTATTTTTCAGTTGCAATTGCCCCAGTCACTTTCTTCTGCTTTCTTCATGTCTTCTGCTAACTCTCCATTTGTCCTTTTTACTCATTTCTAGTTTTTTCTATTCGCTCTACATCTGTCTCTAACATACTGATCTTTCCCCTTTTACTCTTTCCTCCATTTCTTTTTATTCCTTTTTTATCCACTCAAATTTCACCCCTCCATCCTTAATCCCACTTCCTCTCCCAATACTCAGCCAATCATAGATTTTTCTTCCCTCCCACACAAAGTATCTGTCCCTCTTTCCATCCTCACTCCTCCGGCTTCTTTTTTTCTCCTGCCAGTCCCAGTCCCACCCCTTTCTGGTCTTCCCCCAGCATCAGCTCCCTTCTAGTTCCAACCCCTCCCAGTATCCACTCCCTTCCAGTCCCATTTGCCCACCCCCCCACATCAGCCCATTTCCAGTCTGAGCCCCCCAGTATTAGTCCTTCTCCAGTCTCTCCCAGCATCCGCTCCCTTTAAATCCCAGTCCCCCATCCACCAGCATCATCCCATTTCTAGTCCTAACCCCTTCCCCCAGTATCAGTCCTCCTCTAGTCCTTCCCAATATCATTTCCCTTCCAGTCCCAGTCCCCCATCCCCAGACTATCTCCACTCCTAACCCCCCAGTATGAGTTCTCTTCCAGTCCCTCCCAGTCCCAGTCCCCCATCCCCCAACATCAGCCCATTTCCAGTCCTGGCCCCCATTCCCATTCTAGCCCCTAGTTCCCCTCATTCCATTCTAGCCCCTTATTGCCATTCTCGTTCTAGCCCCCAGTCCCCCCTATTTCCATTCCCATGTCCATACTAGCCTCCATTCCCACCTTCCAAGTCATACACCAAAAGGGGCCCCTCACCTGATCAGCTTCAGAAGGATCCGTGGAAGTCCGAAGCCCAGCACACCTCTGAACAGCCGCGGGAGTAAAGAGCAGTGTTTGCCTTCTCTCCCGTGGCTGTGATAAAAAGGGGCCCGCCAGCACGCTGAGTGCCAGGAGATTAAACGGGGCCCCTTCCAATGTGCCCCCGTGTAACTTCCCGGCACTCAGCGCACCGGCGGGTTCCTTTTTTATCACAGCCATGGGAGAGAAGGCAAACGCCGCTCTTTACTTCTGCAGCTGTTCAGAGGTGAGCCTGGGTCTTCGGGCCTCAGCGGCTCCCTCTGCAGCCGGTCAGGTGCGGGACACCCTGAGGTGCAAGGCCATATGGGACAACATTCCCGCACAATGGACAGGCCAGACCTGTGGCCTAGATTCCCAAAGTTGCTTAGGGACCATATTCCTGGAGACAAAATTATAGCCCTTCCTGGTTTTCAAATGTAGATTCCAATACATTCCTAACTACCCCTTTAGATGTCAGCAGTAGAGGTACCAAAATGTATCAGAAGAGAGGTGTCCCAAAGCCAGGACTAGCCCAAAATCTCATGCAGAAACTGGCTCATTTGGTCTGCTTCCCAAGTCACCTAGGGCTGAGGATTAAAGAGGACGTATTCACAGACCCCAGGGGCTGGGAAAGAGACCGCCATTGTGCAAATGTGAGACCCTACTGCTTGGACTTATTAGCCGAGTTCCAGAAAGAACATAGTTTGTGGCTCATGAGCAAGGGTCATCAAATACAATGGGTGGGCTGAGTTGGATGTGGCAGAAGAAGAGGAGAATATTGAAGGAGAGTGAAAAGACTCTAAGACCAATAGCTCAATAGAACTCGTTACATAAAAGCAGGAAGAAACTGGATAAAAAAATCCTGTAAACCAAAGAAACAGTTTCCTTGGAGGCATTTACCTCTCCATGAAAGATGTGATTTGAAAATCCCTGTGCATGATGCATATAGATGTATGTTCGGTGCGTTAAGTCTCTCTGGTATGCAAACGAACTTTCTCCAGCACACTTTGGGCAGGTTGAAGCCTGTGCACATACCTACATGACATGCAAAAGCCCACAACATTAATTTTATCAAGGGAGAGAAATAACCATTCTCAAAGTTTGAAAGAGACAGGGTAAATATAGCTATGACTAGTAAGCGTCACTGCTAGGTGGATGAGATGGACAGTGACTGATAATCTGGAACAGACCGGGAAATAGTGAAAAAGTTTCTAGTTTACTGGAAAATACATAAAATTGGATAGTTTTAAAAAAATGCAGAATTACATGAGGGGAAGCTCAGAGGAATCCGATTCTCATCTTTAATTCTTCTTGTGCATGAGGATGAAGAGTGGAAGAACTTTAAAATGAAAATGTTGCTGCACATGGGTCAGAATTCCTTGAAATATTCTCAAATGACTCCATAAAAAAGGGTTTTTTTGCACTGAAGGAGTCTAGAGAAACCTGGAGACTTACTTAAGAACATAAGAACATAAGATATGCCATACTGGGTCAGACCAAGGTCCATCAAGCCCAGTATTCTGTTTCCAACAGTGGCCAATCTAGGTCATATGTACCTAGCAGTTTCCCCAAGAGACACAGGTTCCACAATGCTTGTACTTCATGTTGAATTGAAATGCTCTGCCACTGTGCTTCAGTTCTGCCCCAGGAAGGGCAGTTTGTAGGGCGCAAAAGGCATTGAACTTCACAATACAGATGATAAGTAGTAGCTGTGGTAGTAATAAACTATAGAAAAGAGCATTGGCCACCTCAGACACGTGTGCCCAGGCAAAGCCAGTGTTAGACATGCAGGGACCCAGGGCAGAAACTAGTGACGGGCCCCAAAGCTTACCAGCTTGAGCAGACATGGGGCCCGCTGTGGCATGGGGGCCCAGAGCAATTGCCCTGCTTTTTACCCCCTAGCTCAGGGCTTCAGATACTGTAAGTGACCAGTTAGACTTGCTTGGAGCTTGAAAGGGTCTGTTCAAGACAGTAGTTGTAGGGTTTGCAGTCACTGCTTTATTTGAAGATTCTTTTGCTCCCACTCACCAGCTTAGGAGCGTTAGCTGTTGCATAGCGGTACCTCGCTTTCTACCAAAAAGATGGCTATCTAGGAGTACAATGGTACCATTTCACCACACCTAAATTGCATAATGCCACCTCCCTTTCTTCAAAGCACTGGGGTGGGGCATCCCCTGCAGCAAGGCACATTTAACCAGTCTCAATCCTCATGTTCTGGGTTGGGTTCCACTTTGCTGTGGGACCATATTAAAACAAGTTACACCAAGGCTTATTAATACAGGCACAGAGCTCCCCATTCTCCTACATTTCACTTGAAACACAGTCTACGATGCCAGCTTCGTACTATCTATACTGAAGTTTTACAAAAATATTTCACAATTACCATGGCATTAGATCCTAGAAAAGCTCAATTTACAGCTTGTGTGTTAAACTGTAAGCCAATGCTGCGAATGAATAGTCAAGGCGTTGGGAACATTTTCATACAAAGCCGTCAATGACAAAAATATTAATAGATACCACAGTGAACTGGGTTGGAAAAGTGAGTGTCTCCTTTTGCAATGGGGTAGCAGTGTGCTCTGGCAGAGACAAACGACAGAATACAGTGAGCCGGCAGCTTGTTGCAGTGTGTTACTGAACAACAAGCAGTAGAGTAGGACAGAGTGGATTAGCTGCTGCAATTCTTCTTGTTCCTCCTCTCTCGCCATGTAGAATTTAGCAAATTCTAACTTGCCTGCTTTGCTTAAGACATCACTCTCTTTCAACATTCTTTATTTAAAAAATACAAGGATTATGCATAGAGTTTACTAGGACGATGTTGCTGCTTGAAAGTGATAAAACCTAGCAAGGTGACAAGCATCGGGCACTTGAAATGGAAATACTGAAATTCTGCAGAAAACCAGCTTTGAAGTGCTGCCCCTGAAGCCTCAGATGTCTGGGTTGCTTAATGCACGAAGCCGATATGTGATTTGCAACCATCCGACCCTCCCAACACAAACTCGGGAATCCAAGAGCAATGAGAGCATGGATAGAAAAGAAAGCAGATTAAGGTGTAAAAGAGCATCATTAGAATGAGGATTCAATTTCTGGAAGGCAAAACAATTTCACATGCACAAATTCACAAATGGTGCAAAAATGCAGCTCCCTCCCCCGCCCCCACTTCACGCTTTTGACTAATTCTTACATTTTGCATTTTCAGGCAAAAATGCCTGAAGTGTTTTTTCCTGAAGATTTGGCTGGTGCATATATATATTTTTTAAATTACATTTTTCCTCTTACTAAAATTGCTGAAATTATAACCTTGATTTTAAAATGGTGCCAGAGGGACTGAATTAGAATAAGTCTGAAAGAGGGAGGCAGTGAGACCACAGGCCAGTTGTCAAGACTTTAGCTTTAGGCCAATTATGCCCCATGTAGGTTAGCGTTGGCTCAGTATGAAGAGGCTTATGAGATTATAGATTGAAACAGAAACATGACGACAGAAAAAGACCACATGGCCTATCTAGTCTGCTCTTCCATATCAACTACAATAGTCCCCTTTTTACCTTTAAAGATCCTCTGTGTTTTATCCCATGCTTTTTTGAATTCAGATACTGTCCTCATCTCTACCACCTCCACTGGGAGACTATTCCATGGATCCACCACTTTTTCCATAAAGAAATATATCCGCATATTACTTCTGAGTCTATCCCTTTCGCCTTCATCCTATGTCCCCTTGTAGCAGAGCTTGCTTTCAATCTAAAGAGGCTCTTCTCCTGTGCATTTATGACACAGAGGTATTTAAACATCTCTATCATATCTCCTCTATCCTGCCTTTCCTTTAAAGTATACATATTAAGATCCTTAAGTCTGTCCTCATATGCTTTAAAACAAAGATCACTAACCATTTTAGTAGGCACCATCTGAACAGACTCCAACCTGCTACATCCTTTTGAAAGTGTGCTCTCCAGAATTGCACACAATACTCCAAATGAGGTCGCAACAAAGACTTATACAGAGGCACTATCACCTCCTTGTTTCTGCTGGCCATTCCTTTCCCTATGCATCAAAGCATCCTCCTAGCTTTCGCCATCGCCTTTTCTACCTGTTTAGCTACTTTAAGATCATCAGACACAATCATGCCCAGGTCCCACTCTGTACTTCTCCCTTGGAGTTTTGCAGCCCAAATGCATGACCCTGCATTTTTTAGCATTAAATATCAGCTGCCAAATTCTAGACCATTCCACAAGCTTAGCTAGATCCTTCCTCTTGTTATCTGCTCCTTCCTGGGTGTCTACTCTATTACAGATTTTGGTATCATCTGCAAAGTGGCAAACCTTACCTGACAGCCCTTCCACAATATCACTAACAAAGATGTTAAAAAGAATTAGACCAAGGACAGATCCCTGGGGCACACACTGGTAACCTCCGTCTCCTCAGAGTGAGCTCCATTTACCTGTATCTTTTGTCGCCTCTCACTCAACCAATTCTAACCCAATTAGTAACTATAGAGTCCATCCCTAGGGTTCTCAGTTTGATTATAAGCCGCCTGTGTGGAACAGTGTCAAAAGCTTTACTGAAATCCAAGTACACCACATCTAAGGCTCTCCCTCGACCCATCTCCCTGGTCACCCAGTCAAAGAAATCAGATTTGTCTGACAAGACCTGCCTCTGATGCATCTATGCTGCCTTGGATGCAGTAAGCTGTTGGACCCCAGAAACCTCACTATTTTCTCCTTTAGCAGCGCTTCCAATAATATACTTACCACCAAGGTTAAACTGACTGGCCTGTAGTTTTAAACCACATCCTTACTTCTGCCTGTGTGTAAAGGGGCCACATGTGCCTCTCTCCAGTCCTCTGACACAACTCCGACTCCAACGAGGAATTGAAAAAGTCAGACAATTCAGCCACTAGAACGTCCCCAAGTTCCCTTATTATTCTTGGATGTATCCCATCCAATCCCATCGCTTTGTCTACTTTTAGTTTAGCTAGTTCCTGATGAACACAGTCCTTTGAAAATCATTTGAGATCCCCATCTCCTATTTATGGGGATTTTCTGTCCTACTCCTGGCCCTTCATCTGTGACTACAGAAAGAAATATTTGTTAAGCAATTCCGCTTTATCCTCATCAGCTTCTACATATTCCTCCTTCACCCTTGAGTCTGACAATATCACTTTTGCCCTTCCTCCTCTCACTAACATATCTGAAAAATGTTTTATCCCCCCATTTTATTGTATTGCCTATCTCTTCTTTTTGTATCTTGCTTTCCTGACTACTTTGCTAGCTTCTCTAAGTTTTTCCAAATATAGATGCCTGTCTTCTTCTCTGTGATCTCTTGTATTCATGAAGTCCTCCCTCTTTTTCTTCACCTTTTCAGCTACTTCTTTTGAAAACCATAGTTGTCTCCTTTTCCTTTTATCTTTATTTACCTTTATAACAAAAAGGTTGCCCTTAAAATACCCTTTCAGTTTTGCCGAGTGTTTTTTTACATCCCCCAGCTGTTCCCATCCCGCTAACGACTCCTTGAGGTATTGGCCCATCTTGGCAAAGTTAGTTTTCCTAAAGTCTAAGACCCTCATTTTGAATGGATTTTATCAGCCCTATTCCTAATATTGAACCGCACCATCACTGGATGCAAGATGATCTCCCACTATAACATTAGAAACACTTTCATCATTGGTAAGCACCAAATCCAGTATGGTCTCTTCACGTGTGGATTCTGTTACCAGTTATATGAATTATCTCTTTATGGGTGGGTCACCCTCCACCCCATAAACCTTTGGACAGCTGAACCTAGTTCATCCAAAAACTTGATGTGGAGCTAGGTCATTAGTGGGAAGATACTATTACATTTGTTTTTGGGGTTTTTTTCAAGTTGGAGTGCTGTGGGAGGAGGGAAGGGACACAAAATTCTGTTTTTGCCTTGAAAAATGCATTGAGACAAATGCTACATGTGGTGCTGCTCTTTCTACTTATTCTGTGTAAAATTATTTCAGCAAATTGACCTCCAGATTTTTGTTTTGTTTGCCAAGACTTAAAATTGGGTCATATCCTCACATATTACACAAAAGGTGGGTGAAGGAGTGAATAAGGAAATGATTTTGCATCTCTTCTCCCAGCAATTGTCTCAAGATGTTCACAAGTTGCTGTAAATTACAGGGTTAATCATATTCTCTCCCCTGCTAGAATGGTTTTAGCACATGAATGTCCACAGAGCTCTCTAGTTTAAAGAGCTCTGTCTTGGATTTTTAAATGTAAGACATGTCTCTGAAAGCTGCTTGATGTCTGATGAAAACTGGTGGTATTGGGTCTTATCCTCAAAAATCAAGTTTCTGCATGGCTAAAAAATTACTAGCCCACTTGATCCAATGATGTCCCAGTTGGTTTACTTAGTATGGGACAACGACTGCAGAATCATAGGCAATGAATTAAAGTTGCACACCTCAGTAGTGGCTTCTCCAGAGAAGAGCAGAGGTACATTAGTTGGGATCTGTATGAAGACTGACACTGATGTACAGCCCCAAGGATGATAACGTGAACAGTACTCATGGGTACACCATGGATCTTGCAGCCAAACGTGTCAATGACTACCAGTTCGCAGTAGAGGTAACCATGAACAAATGGAGGCCCACTAACTTGTATCTTTTCACCAATGGTCAATGCTATTTAAGCTAACCCCATCTACAAACCAAGACTGCAGGGCTTCATCCTGAGATCTGCATGCAAGCTGGCCAGGCAATCGACATTAAGAGATATAAACTGTTCCTGAGTTCTCCAAGTGAAGGTCAGTTGAATTTGCTACAAAAAGTACTGTCAGAAAAGTGCTGCCTGTAGGAATAATTCTTCACTTTGGTATGCAGGGCCTAAGCCCTGAGTTGGTCTTAATGGAAACAATGATCAAAGCAGAAGCTGACGAGGTTCTCAGGACTCCAGCAAAACAAGCCTAGGCAGAAACAATTTTGCGTGAGATGGCAAAATCACATCTACCTTGTCTCTTAATTTTTTTTATTGTTAAAGAAGACAATAAAATCATGCCAGTTACCTGGGGGTATCCCTGCCTTCCACCGTGTCACAAGGACATGTCTGTACTTGTCTGCTCTTCACACAAAGAGATGGTTTTTATGCAGACTTACTACTGTTCCTCACAGTGGCTAATTTGGCCAATCTGTTTCATGGAGAGATATCCGAATCTCCTTGTTGTAATGCAAGTTTTAGGTTCCGATTCTTGTTTTGCTCTATAGTTTCATTTTAGATGTACAGTAGCTAGGCAGAGGCTCCAGCAAATTTGTTTTTGGTCACATTGCACTGAAAGAAAACAGAGCCTGTTGTGCACACCACCCAGGCTCACAGCTGTAGTAGTTCAGTTCCTCGAACGGTTAGCAGAGACACTCCAACTCCTGTCCACCATAAACAAATGCACCTTACTCTGGCTGACTCAGCAGCATTTCCAACTCAATTATTTTAGCAAGAATGTAGGTTTTTTTTCCTGTAAGCTCCATTCTTTTGCATTTTTCTCTTGCAGTTTTCAGTTTCTGCATTTTTGCTAAAGTCTGTGACATTTCCATTCTGATGTCTCTGGCATTCTCATGCTATGAATTCTGCTGCAGTTGACAGGACTTTACATGCTAGGCTGTGGTATATTAAGATGGACTTTCTTAAAGATCTTTATTTTGACATATAACAGTCTTGAAATCCTACAGATATCAATAAGAATATGTCCAGTACACACAGTGCCAAATGTATCCTCTGCATGTAGTTGTTCTTGTCTTTATAATGGTAAATTTGGCTCAGAGGTTCAAGGCAACTTAGAGTCAGGTACAGTAGATATTTCCCTGTCTCCAGAGCACTTGAGGCAATGAGGGTTAAGTGATTTGCCCAAGATTGTAAGGAGCAGTATTGGGATTCCAACCTGGGTTCCCTGCTTCTCAGCATTAGTTTATTCCGCTACTCCATAATGGTGGACTTCTCCTCAAATCTCTAAAATCACAGGTATCTGAAAATGCAGAAAGTCAATCCATTTTTATTTCCGGTTATAATACCCTTGGGCCTAGATCCTACCCAGCAGTTTTCTTTTGTTCCTTTGAGTTTGCAGGTCAAATAAAACAAAGGCTGGGAGTTGGTGCCATGAGCCTTCATTCACAATGATTTGGGAATATTTTCCCCATTTTATATCTCCTCCCAACTTACTTTAGTCCAGTCACTGTGGCAAAAATCCTCAGCCAGGGACCATGTGCCAGGAGTTCATCTAGAACCCTGAGATCATAGAACATAAGAACATATAAGAACATAAGATATGCCATACTGGGTCAGACCAAGGTCCATCAAGCCCAGTATCCTGTTTCCAACAGTGGCCAATCTAGGTCATACGTACCTAGCAGTTTCCCCAAAAGACACAGGTTCCACAATGCTTGTACTGGGTCAAGCATTGATATCCTTGGTCCCTTCTTAATAATGGTTTATGGACCTTTCCTCCAGGAACTTGTCCAAACTTTTTTTAAACCCAGCTACACTAACAGCCTTTACTACATCCTCCGGTAACAAATTCCAGAGTTTGATTACACGTTGAATGAAAAAATATTTTCTTTTATTAGTCTTAAATAGTTTACCCTGTAGCTTCATTGCATGTCCCCTAGTCTTTCTATATGCTGATAATGTAAACAATCGATCCAAAGCAGATCATTTGGCGTTGCTGTTGCATGTTAACTATAATGTCCTCTCCCTGAGCTGCTGCAAGTGTTCTCTAAGTAGCATCCCTAACTAGCCTAGAAAGCCAGAAGTGTGTGCTGTCGAGTCAATGCTGACTCCTGGCAATCCAGGCCCTGGGTTTTCTTGACAAGTTGCGATCAGAAGTAGATTGCCAGGCCTTTCTTCAACACATTAAGTCCACAGCACCTGGTATTCCAAAGTGATCATCCATCCAAGTACTAGCAAGGCCCAATCCTGCTTTAATTCAGAGGTCAGCTGAGAGCAGGTTCATGCAGAGCAGTAAAGCCTTAGTGGCTCAAGAAGCAGAAGAATCAAACCATACTGCTCAGCTCTCACAGATCCTTTTACATCTTTGAGTTTACCCCTTGCTACCAGTCCAGTTTTTAGGATCTGTAGATGCATGGCAATGTGCTGTCTGTCTGATAAGTACTCAGAAAGCTGGAGAGAAAATGGAGGCGTGACAGGTCACAAGACTCTATGGCCCAATACAGATCCAAGCAATTGGACTACAACAACCCGATCAATGAGCGCAAGCAACACCACCACACCAACTAATCATGAGATCAGCCAACAAACCAAGGGAGCTGTTTAACATTGTGCAGAAGCTCACCAAAGACTCCACTCAGCACTGCACCCATAACCTGGACCCACAAAAATTTGCAAACTACCTAGAAGCAAAGAACTCCAACCAAACGAGCACCCTTCTCCCCCAGGCATGCAACCTGAAAGTGACAGAGCCTTAGCAAACCTGGGGGACTTTAGCATACCCTCAACACAGCAAATAGAGGACATAGTGAACGCCCTTAACACAACGACCTCGCCATCTGACCCAGGCCCAGTGGCGTGGATCAAAGCTACTAGAAGCCAACTAGCCCATTACCTCCACAAAACCGTTAAGGAATCCCTCCAGCAAGGACATATGCCGCAATCCCTCAAGCAAGCCATGATACGCCTGATCCTCAAGAACACCACGCTAAGCCCCTACCGCCTCATCTCTAGTCTTCCATTCCTCACAAAAATCATTGAAAAGACCGTGCAGAGACAATTACAGGGTCACATAGATTTGAACACTCCACTTGATGTCCACCAGCATGGCTTTAAACCACAGCACAATGTGGAAACTCTGCTTACCTCTCTCTTCGACAATCTCCTAAAAGGCATGGACAACATAAAGAATGGATTCATGCTAGTGTTCATGGACATCTCAGTGGCTTTTGACACTATGTCCCACCCATATTGCTACAGCGCCTGCAGCAGATTGGAATAAGTGAGAACACCCTAAAATGGTTTACCTCCTACCTGAAGGATCGGATGCAGCAAGTCAAATGTGCTCAAAAGAAATCACTTCAGTTCCCCGTTATGCAAGGGATACCACAAGGTTCAGCTCTTTCATCTATACTCTTTAATATATACTGTACATCCAACCCATATGCAACATCAAACACCACAAACTACATTACCACCTGTACACTGACGATATCATGGTATATGCCCCAATCAACCTGCAATCACCTGACATGACATCAATGACAAGCTGCCTTGAGGACATGGACACCTGGCTCACCGCTAACAACCTGATGGTCAACTTTGATAAAAAAGAGGCTATGTTCATCACCAGCGACTCCACATTCAAGCCGCCCCAAACAATCAGCATTCTAAACAAAACTATAGCAATCAAGGATGAAGTGAGGTACCTGGGCATCACCCTGGACAGATCTCTGAAACTACAATCTCACATTACTAAAACTACAGCAAAAGCCTACCACCGATTGAAAATCATCAGAAAACTCAAACCAATCCTTGTCCAAGACCACTTCCGCACAGTTTGCCAAGCAGTCATCACCCCACTGCTAGACTATAGAAACTCATTATACCAAGGCCTCCCCCAGCAGTCTATTCACCCACTCCAAATGGTGCAGAATACTGCAGCATGCATCATCATGGGCACTGCAAGATCTGAACACATCACCCCCGTACTGCGACAGTTGCACTGGCTCCCAATAATTTCAATGGCAAAATTCAAATCAATCCTGAACATTTTCAAAATCTTCCAC
This sequence comes from Ichthyophis bannanicus, assembly GCA_033557465.1. Classification (NCBI taxonomy): domain Eukaryota; kingdom Metazoa; phylum Chordata; class Amphibia; order Gymnophiona; family Ichthyophiidae; genus Ichthyophis; species Ichthyophis bannanicus. Next base: position 180,339,602 of record CM066045.1, on the reverse strand, counting down.
CACAGCTCTGCAGATGCGCTCCAGGACATAATAACCAAGGATGTCAGTAACAGGCCTAGAAGAACCAACAATGAACAGGATCACCTTACCCACAGGTTATCACAAGACTAAGCAAGTAACATCTAAGAGAGCTCCCTCGCTACTGGCGCCTGCATTATGGAACTCCCTCCCCATGGACTTAAGGACCCTAAATGATACCAAGGACTTCTGCAAAGCTCTCAAGACCCATCTCTTCACCGAGGCCTATGAGCAACCACCTTAAGTTGCCAAGCACTAGATACCACCCAAGTGGCCCACTAGTTATCCTCATCACTTAGCCCCAACCGCCCATCCCCATTTAGACCTTTAAGTAGATATAGCCTTTTACGTATGTGAATTGTATTCCCTCCTGTTGAATGTATGCCTCCCAATGTCTTGTTGACCACTATGACTGAAGGATAAGGTGGTATACAAAACTGTCTAAAATAAATAAATAAATAAATTTATTTATTTATTTAGACAGATTTATATGCCACCTTTTCCTTCAATCAAGGTGGTCACGTCACATCACAATTGGAGGGTTACATTTAACATTAGGGTACGTGTAATCATTTAGACAGCACAGTTACGTAACAGTATTTAGACATTTAGACAATGTTTAGACAGTACAACTGAAGTAACATTAGACAGTACAATTGAAGTAACATTTAACATAAAGGTATTTACTAATGAGGTGTGTTGAATTTGTGTGTGTGGATGGGATGGGTGTGTGTTTAGTTGGCGGAGGTAGTATTGTTGCTGTTTGGGTAAGAGATGTTGCTTGAATGCTCATAGGTTTCTATAAATAACCATGTTTTGAGGTCTTTGCAGAATTCTGTGAGGTCTTCTAAAGCTCTCAGGCTCAATGGTAGGGAGTTCCATATTGAGGATGCCAGTAGTGATGGTGCTCTTTTTGAGGTTGTTTGTTTGATTTTGTGGTAGCCTGCAGGTGTGCCGATCATGTTGTTGTTGTTGTTGGTTCTTCTTGGTCTATTGCTGTTGTCTCTTGTTATAACGTTTTGGAGTACATCTGCTGAGAGATGGTGAATGACTTTGAAGATTATCATGATTGTTTTGTATTTAGCTCTTGCCACCATTGGAAGCCAGTGTAGTTGTTGTAGGATGGGAGTGATGTGTTTGGTTCTTGGGGTGTCTGTGATGATGCGTGCTGTGGTGTTTTGTACCATCTGTAGTGGCTGTAGTGTCTGATGAGGAAGGCCTTGATATAGTGAGTTTCCATAATCAAGCAGTGGTGTAATGAGTGCTTGGCAGACTGTGCAGAAGTGGTCTTGACGGAGCATTGGTTTGATTTGTCTGACTATTTTCAATCGATGATATGCCTTGTTTGCAGTTTTGGTGATGTGGGATTTAAGGTTCAGAGCTCTGTCTAGTGTTATGCCCAGATACTTAACTTCTTCTTTGACTACTATGTGTTGTCCAGAATGCTGATAGTTTGTGGAGGCATGAAGAAATAAGTAGGTTTAAGAAGGTTCTCTCTCTGCTCTTTGACTATTTCTATGTCATTGCCCCGGATTGCTCTCTGCTTTTCTCTGTCATACCGTACAGTACTAGAACTTCTAACAGAGCCTCAGAGAACATGACTAGTAAATCTCATGTTCTCTTTGACCAGACTTTCTAGGAGGGTTCTTCTACTTTTCATTTGAGATCACCTCTTTCCAATTAGTCTTCAGGACTCTTTTTTTTTTTACATTAGCATTAATTACACATAAAATGCTATGGGCACAATTCTGGGACATGGGTTGTGGGGCTGCACGTCCCAGTAGGACATGTAGCTTCACAAGGTGTCCGGGCACGATTCCCCCTCTAGCTCTCCCTGTACATCCTGTGCATCAGGATGGGGAGAGCCGGCGGGGGGTAAGAGGGGGCAGGTTCAGGGCTGAGTGGAGGCGGGCCAGATGGCAGGACATACAGGGCCGATTTAGGTTATGGCCCTGTACATTGTAAGCAGCGAAAACCCAGTGACTGGGCCTGGAGATCCCCTCCAGGGCTGGGGCCACATGCAGGGGGTCCCTGCTGCCCAATTCAGACCATGACAGGCCAGCCTTGGATTGAGCGGCAGGGAAGAGGGGGCCGAGGACACCAGAGTCAGGAGCACCTGGGAGGAGGACATCCCTGCAGGCAGCAGGGGCACACCAGGCACTCCTAGGTCCCAATTCTGGCTACCGTGGGAACGTTTTGTTTTCATGGTCCAGAAACGGGCCCATCTTGCTTGGGGCGGTCCGGCCGGCCCAGAAGTGCCCCTACCAGAATTGGGCTCTATGTTGCATATTGCAGTCAAATGTGACATCTCAGGTAGCACGCATTGTTTTATTTTGAATTAAGATTAAGTTTTTCCATTTTAACCTCTAGAGAAAGATTGATCCTTTTTTTAGCCATGCTTCCTGTAGCTGCTGTTCATTGGTTGCCCCCTCCCTCTTTTGGTGCCATAGATCAAGGGCAAAGTGGGAGTACACAGTCTGTATATGGGTGAGGACATTCTAGAGTCCCAAGTGTGCTCTTGGGGGCTATGAGTCACCCACAAATTTAAACACATATGAGATGCCCAGGCTGATAACATGCAGAAAGCTGGTCACTGCAAGATTTGGTCACAAAATAGGAGAATGAAAAAGCTGAAAATGTTAAAAATTCCTTATTACAGCCCCCAAATATTCATTATCTACCAAGCTCTAGCACAAGTCAAATACATCATCCAGACCTGTATAAAACAGTTTCTTTATAAACTTTATTTAAAGAAAAATATATAAAGCAATTAATCTAGATTCCACACCCTACTCATGCTGAAACAGTGTAGAGATGCTATTTTGGATCTCGTGACACAATCATTGGAATAAATATTGGCGAGGACTCTTACGTTTGTGGCATGGATCTACCTCCATTTCTTGTTTTTTGGGCTTATACTGATATTTTGGGGGCTTCTTCTCCTTGTTTTGACTTGCTGTAACATACTCTGAGCCAGAGACTTCCACTGTTTGTCATCTTCTAGAATCCCCATTAATCTCCTCTCCCAGCTTCCTCGCCTTCTCAGGCTAGCATGGGAATGCTTTTTAGGATTCACTAATTTTGTGGCGGTGTCATCTTTTGCTTATTCTGTTCTGAGCAGAAGGAAGGTGTTTAGCTCCCAAAAGCTATGCAGGAAATGTATTAAGCTAGTCCAGTGTAAGAAATGTATTTAGTCCAATGTTATTGCTTTTGCCCGTTATCTTTATTTCTGAACATTTACCATGGTGTGGATTGTACAAAGGCAAGCACACCAGAATGTATACTTTTGTTCACCAAAATTAAGCTTCCTTCAAATAACTTATAGTGCTAGTTACAATACCCTTTTATCATCCAATAAGAGTCCCTCTATCCTCTAATTATTTAAGATGGTTCTACAGAGAGAACTTTTTCAGTATTATACTATTGAGGGGCCATCCTAGTGGGCAGGACGCCCTGGTTGCGCCTCTTTCCTCTCCTCCAGCGATGCTTCTGAAGACTCCTTCCATACACTTAAAACTCAGTGAACACACTTCATTCCTTCTTTTTAGGTACATCACAAAAACAAGTTGGGACAGTGGAACAGTAAAGATTAATGCAGGGAGTGTCCGAAAGGTGTTTCTGTGGCTTGGACTAAAACTGCTGCTCAGATAACACAGCATGTGTCTTCATGTCTCGCATTTTTAATTTTTTCTCAAACTGCAGGGAAGGGCTTGGCCCTACCAGGAGCAGGAGCGCCTGCAGACATTCAAGAGCTTACGGGAAGAGGACTTGCACTGTTGCACGCCAGGGCACATGTTAACAAGAGGCACGCTGAAAGCTTGCTTACCCAGTTGTTAGAGAGGGGGGGGGGTGTTTGGTGAAGAGAGGAGAGAGGAAGAGGGTATCAGTTCTAGAGAGGAACATTGCACACATAGAGCACATTGCTTCACTTGACAGTGGCCCCAAGTGGGTAGCTACAGGCTGCGTTTCCGTCCTGTGAAAGAATTTATCCAGTCCACTCAGTGGAATTTATACCTGTCTCATTTGTCAAGGCTGGAGTAAGATTATGAGTATCTACAGTATAGGCAATGTGGGCAAGAAAATGCCCCCTTCCACCACTCCTGCCTTGATCCTTCCTTCTCGAGTCACTGCTTTACGTAAAAAGCCGTCATCTCCTCAGCCGCATTCCTCCTGCAAGCAACTTCAGTGCCAGGCCCACATGCCCCTACAGCACCCACTCCCACACATAATAAGAGGGTGAGGCACCACAGGATTTATCAGTGCATGAGGGCTGGCAGCTTTCCGAAAGCAGACCTGGATCAAGGCATAGGTGCCAAAGCTTTGCCGCTGCTGATAGGCAACTGAATGTGGTGCCAGATTTTGCTATGTCAAAAAGCAGGCTCTGAAGTGTTCTGAAAAGTCATTCCCTCCTGGGCCCAGAAGGAAGGGAACCAAGACTCGGAGTCAACTGACTCTGAAGAATGACTATGCAGTGAAAGCCCAACTCACCAAGAGCACTCCCTCTATAAAGAGAAGGTCCTCTAACCAGACCTCAATTAAAGCTGCAGCCCCATAGCAACATAGCAAAGAGCAGCAGATAAGAACAGCATGGCCTATCCTCTCTGTCCCAGAAGGTGCTTTTTCTTGGGTTGAAACTGCCACTCCATGCAGGTTACCCTGCTCTGTGCCTTTTTGAAGTGTGTAAGTTTTGCTCTGAGCAAGAATGAAAGAAAAACGCAAATGACTTTTACACTTCACAAAGGCACAGAGTGGGGGTAACCTGCAAGATCTGAGGGCATTTGAGCTAAGGCATACAGTACACATTAAGAATTTGAAAAGAGAGATTTCCCCTCTGCCTCAGAAACAGTGGCAAAGAGCAAGCTGGCAAAAGAGATGACCCTGGATTAAATGAAGACCTGCTGCGTTTATTGCTGCCTTAACTACTGCACTAGAACAGCCTGAAGCTCTAGGCAGCCTCAGACATCGAAAACCTCTGGTGCTGCAGCAAGCTTTCCTGCTCTCATCTCTGTTTCTTAACAGGCGGGGATGCTATGAGAGGACAAATGAGAAAGTCGCTTAATTAGGACAGCAGAAAATGTATTAGCTTAGGAGACTCAAAGAGGGACATGAAGAAGCAATCTGTGGATCAGTCAAGACAATGGGTTAAGCAGAGATGAGGGCAGAACTCTGGAGAAGAGCTCTCTACTCAGGACGATAGAAAATGCAGGCAGACGTACATCTGAAAGAGATTTCCTTTTACAGTGCTGAGAGTCAGGTTATAGACTCTTCTGCAAATAAACAGCTCTGAACTGGCTTCCCACTGAATGGGCAAAGGACCATTAAAGTATATAGTCAGGCACTGGAACAGCTGCTACAGAGAACTAAACAGTCAAAATTGATAGAGCCCAGATCCTACAATTTTCTTTCTTTAAAAATCAACCTCTAATCACCAAAACACAGAAGCATCTGAACTCATGATGGACAAATGGAATCCAAAATGGACATTTTAACAATAATACAGATTTTTAGATTCCCAATCAACGCTTCAGCTAAATACTGTGCAGAGCTAGTGATGGAGGAGGAGAAACTATTTTACACACAAAGAATTCTCCTGATTCATAGATGAGTCCTCCCACCGCCAGACAAGCTGTAGACACGAGTTAGTCTTGGGAGCCTTTCATTCTGTGTGAGCCAGATTTTTGACAATGTGCTTTCTGAATGCTGTACTAAGTCTATACATCTTTCCATGACAGACCCAGTCCCATAATGGTTTTAGCTTTCCTTTGCTCTACGACACTTCCCATGCCTTACAGCCTTTGCATGGAACAATCTTGGCCAAAAATAAAGCAGCATTGGAAAAGACCATACCCTAAGTTACCAAACCTGAAACAGCTTTAATTGCAGGCGCTGTGAGAGAATGTATGTACGCATGCAGCCCTGCAGTGTAATATGAGCACAGAGCAGTAATGAAGTTACATACTCCTCACATTTCAACAGCAGCTAAGCTTGGAGTGTAACTAAGTACCCATTCAACACCTAGGCTGCTGGCCCTTGCTAGACTATTGGAGGCCAGGGCCGGCCCATCCATTGAGCAAGAATGTTTTTTGCACAGGGCCCCGCGTTTCAGAGGGCCCCGCGCAAAAAACATTCTACATTAGCAAAAGCAGACTAAAAAAAAAAACAGCTGCTGCTGCCACTGCCGCTGCTGCCGTGGCAGCGGCAGAATCAAATGTCCTGCCGCGGGCCCCGCCTGCCCGGCAGAGCCTCCCTTCACCATCAGCTCCGGAGTCCCTCCCAATGCGCGGGCTTTCAGAGCCGCGAGAGCTTCTCTGACCTCTCGCGGCACTGTTAATCCCGCCGGGGCTGATGGGAAATCCCATCAGCCCCAGCGAGATTAACAGAGCCGCGAGAAGAAAGGGAAACTCTCGCGGCTCTGAAAGCCCGTGCATTGGGAGGGACTCCGGAGCTGATGGTGAAGGGAGGCTCTGCCGGGCAGGCGGGGCCCCGCGACGGGACATTTGATTCTGCCGCTGCCACGGCGGCAGCGGCAGCAGCAGCCTTTTTTTAAATTTTAAATCTGTCAAGGCTGATGGGGGAGGGGAGTTAGTACTGGTAATGGGCTATGGGGGGGCTAAGATTGGAAGTGGGTTGATGGGGGGAGGGGGTTAGGACTGGTAATGGGCTATGGGGGAGTTAGGACTACTAATGGGCTATGGGGGATGACGGGGAATGGGGGGGGGCCTTAGACTGGAAGTGGGTTGATGGGGGGAGGGGGCTTAGGACTGGTAATGGGCTATGGGGGGGTTAGGACTACTAATGGGCTATGGGAGGGGCTAAGACTGGAAGTGGGCTGATGGGGGGTTAGGACTGGAAATGGGCTGATGGGTTAGGATGTAATGGGCTGATGGGGGGGTAGGGCTGCTAATGAGCTATAGGGGGGGCTAGGACTGGAAATGTGCTGATGGGGGGGTTAGGACTGGTAATGGGCTATTGGGGTGCTAAGACAGGAAATGGGCTGATGGGGGGTTAGGACTAGTAATGGGCTATGGGGGGGGGTAGGACTGGAAATGGGCTATGGGGGGCTAGGACTGGAAATGGGCTGATGGGGGTTAGGACTGGTAATGGGCTATGGGGGGCTAAGACTGAAAATGGGGTTATGGGGGGCTTAGGACTGGAAGTGGGCTGATGGGGGGCTTAGGACTGGTAATGGGCTATGGGGGGGCTAGGAGTGGTAGTGGGCTGGGGGTGGCTAGCACTGAAAATGGGCTGAGTGGAAGGAGGGCTTGAACTGCAAATAGCTGATGGGGACGGGGGCTTGGAATGGAAATGGGCTGTGTGGAAGAAGGGCTTGAACTACAAATAGCTGATGGGGAGGGGGGCTTGGGATGGAAATGGGCTGTAAGGGGAGGGAGCTAGGACTGAAAATGGGCTGAGTGAGGGGGGCTAGGACAGGAAATGGGCTGATGCAGGGCTAGGATAGGACTGGAAATGGGCTGTTGGGGGGGGGGCTTGGATTGAAATGGACTCATGGAGGGGCTAGAACTGGAAGTAGGCTCATGAGGGGCTTGGACTGGAAATGGGCTGAGTAGAGGGAAGCTAGGATTTGACATGGGCTGATGATGATGGGGCTAGGAAAGGACTAGAAATGGGCTGATGGGGGGCTGGGATTGGAAATGAGCTGATGGAGGGACTCGGATGGGGGAGCTAGGACTTGAAATGGGCTGATGGGGGTTAGGACTGGTAATGGGTTATGTGGGGCTAAGACTGAAAATGGGGTGATGGGGGGCTTAGGACTGGAAGTGGGCTGATGGGGGGCTTAGAACTGGTAATGGGTTATGGGGGTGGCTAGGACTGGAAATGGGCTGAGTGGAAGGAGGGCTTGAACTGCAAATAGCTGATGGGGACGGGGGCTTGGAATGGAAATGGGCTGAGTGGAAGGAAGGCTTGAACTACAAATTGCTGATGGGGAGGGTGGCTTGGAAAGGAAATGGGCTGTGAGGGGAGGGAGCTAGGACTGGAAATGGGCTGAGTGAGGGGGGGGCTTGGATAGGAAATGGGCTGATGGAGGGCTAGGATAGGACTGGAAATGGGCTGTTGGGGAGGCTGGGATTGGAAATGAGCTGATGGAGGGACTCGGATGGGGGAGCTAGGACGAAATGGTGCTGATGGTGGAGCTAGGATAGGACTAGAAATGGGCTTATGGGGGGCTGGGATTGGAAATGAGCTGATGGAGGGACTCAGATGGGGGAGTTAGGACTGGAAATGGGCTGATGCGGGGACTAGAAGGGAGCGGATGCTGGGTGGGGCTGGAACTAGAAGGGAGCTGATGTTGGGGGAGGATTAGAATGGGATGGAGTTGGGAGAGTGAAATGGAGAGGGAAAAATATTTTGTGTGGGAGGGAAGTCAAATCTACAATTGGCTAGATATTGGGAGAGTAAGTGGGGATTGAGGATGGCGGGGTAAAATTTGAGTGGATGAAATAGGAATGAGGAAAGAGCAAAAGGAGAGAGATTAGTATGTTAAAGCAGATGTAGAGAGAGAATGAAAAAAAACTAGAAGAGTGAAGAAAGGACAAATGGACAGCAGATGATGGAGAGTTAGCAGAAGACACAAAGAAACCAGAAGAAAGTGGCTGGAGCAATTGCAACTGAAAAAAAATGCACAAAAGGTAGAAAAATATCTCTTTATTGAATTTATTAACTGAAATATGCCATCTCTGGGAAATGTGCATCATTAACGTCTGCGCTTTGTTTAGTACAAGAGGAAATTCATTTATAGTTTTATTTCTACAGTGTTGTTGGGCTTTTGGGGTTCCCAGTTTAATTATTGTCTTCCTGTTTCTACATTGTGATTTCTTGTTTGGTGACGGTCTATGTTCTGCACGTGTAACTGAGCTGAGGTATTCTGTTTATGTAATTCCTATTTGACATTGCCACTTGTTCTCTTTCCCCAGTAGGTCATGTATTGTTGTTCTCTGAAATGTATTTGTTTAATATTTGCAGTGTTGCCTTTTGATAGGTAGGGTCTTGTGCTTTGTGAGTCCTGGTAGTGCTGTTAGGATACGGCGGATTTGCTATGGGTTCTAAATGGGCAGTGTTTGTAGTAGTTCCTAATGTGCCTGGCGGTTGGCACTGGATTATAGTAATGTAGAAATCTTTTAGTCTTTCTTTATCCATACACTCATTAAGAGGCATGTTTACTAAAAGTTAGTGTATGGTAACATTATGCAAATATTTATGCAAATGAGGACCTTATGCAAATGAGGCCCTGCACCGAGTCTCCGCACATGGCCCCGCACCCCCCTTGGGCCGCCCCTGTTGGAGGCCTGAGCTTTCCTGGAGAAGATGGAGAATATCCACATAGAAGCTTCTTGTTTCCACTCTTACTTCCTGAAAGAACATGGTGCAATCACAGAACCATCACAAGGGGGTAGTCAAGAAGGGTAATCAGTTTGGGCCCCCAGCTGGTTTGGGGGCTCCACCATCCATTTACTCAGTCTACAAACATGCATGCCTCAGAAGGTGTTGGGGGGGTGGGGGAAGGTAAAAAAAGAGCACAAAAAGCAACCCCTGCCTGGGGTATTTTTTTATCCAGTGAGCTACTCTATGTATACATACATTTGGCTTTGAGATTTTAGATTGAATTGTTTGTCTTTAAATCCAAGCTGAAGGCGAGTCATAGTCAGATACAATAAGTCGTTTCCCTCTACAAGATTCCTTACAATTTCAGTCCGTTACCTACAAACATATGCACCTTCTGAAAAATATCAAAAGTTATAATTTGAAGGAATTTGATCTTGTGGTCTGTCGGGAAGGGGCCTTTGATTTTGTCAAATATCCTGAGCAGATCTCAAATGTAAGTGGAGAAAAAAAACATACCACCATGAGGTCCAATGCTGCAGTTGCAAGTGAAGCTGGGACCAGTGTGGAGGTCTGAGGAATAGCAGAAAAGCACGTTAGACATTACAGCCTGGAAACATATGCTGGTTAGAAACGGAGCAGGCAGTGAGGAGGACCCTTAATCCCATAGGAAAGCACCATATGACCCAAGCTAACCTAGTATGCACTGCACTTATAAATGAGCTGTTTTGTAAGTTCATAGCTTGTACGTACAATAGAGTCCACGTAACATATTTTTAAGCCAGGGTTGTGACAGAACATCTTGGACAATTTGCACAGAGGTGATATCTTGCTGTCCTTTCAAGATCATTGCATGTCAATGTCATCCATCAGTCCTAAAGCTGAACCATTTCTTGGTTTTTAGACATAAACTTGATTAGAGTGTAAGCTCTGATGAGCAGGGGCTGTGTCTTACATCTGTATGTACAGTGGTGTGTATGCCTTGTAACGCTATACAGATGATTAGTAGTAGTAGTTTAAAGCTGAATAACATGAGCTTGCATTGGTAAATGTGAGTGAAAGTGTGCACAGAAGGGGAAATAGGGTATGGACTCCTAAGAAGTGCTTTGAAAACACAAACTGCATACCAGAGAGATATGACTCCAGCATCAAGCAGCTGTACCCTTCCCTCAGAGACCTGTTTAGACACATCTGAAACATTCAGCATTCCAGTCTGGCTCACTTGTAACAGGAAGCAAGACCAGGAAAGAGAGGCATTGTCTGGAGAGGTTGGGCTTTCCTGAGCAACATTCTTCACAAAATGCATACTCTTGTGATATGACAATTTAAGAGCTTTCTGTGCTAAACATGCATAAGCCTTCGGCCTTGCTTTGCTATTCTCATTCAAAATGAAATGTGTGCCTTTGAGTCAGTGCTGACCCAGCAGCTCCTGGGTTTCCTTGGCACTGTGACCGGAAGCAGATTGCCAGGCCTTCCTTCTGAAGCAATGGAAGGTTAAGTGACTTGCCCAAGACCACAAGGAGTGCTAGTGGGAATCAAACCTGGTATCTTGCTTACTAAGCCAGTGCTCTAACCATCAGTCTACTCCTCCACTCTCTTGAGCTAAGATTAATACACTGAAGATGTGAGGCTGAACCTCTGCCCTGCTACTGCCTTCCTAGGTGACCTCAAGCAAGCCCTCTGTGTCCCTGGGCCTCAGATCTCACCCCTCATGCCGCCACCAATCTCCTGCTCTGTAGTTTGCATAATTTTCATCCATGGTGTTAATTACAGGGTATCTACTCCCTTCACTGACCTATAGCTGTAGCACAATGCCTTACATACGAGAAACAAAGTATCACCATAGTACTTCCATTAAGGAAAAAGAACAAGGGAAGGAAACATAGAAATATAGAAAAATGACAACAGAAAAAGACCACATGACCTATCTAGTCTGTCCTTCCATATCAACAACTACAACAGTCACCTTTTTTCCTTTAGAGATCCTCTGTGTTTGTCCCATGCTTCTTTGAATTCAGATATTGTCCTAATCTCTACCACCTCCACAGGGAGACTATTCCACGGATCCAACACTCTTTCCATAAAGAAATATTTCCGCATATCACTCCTGAATCTATCCCCTTTCACCCTCATCCCAGGTCCCCTCGTAGCAGAACTTGCTTTCAATCGAAAGAGGCTCTCTCCCTGAACATTTATGCCACAGAGGTATTTAAATGTCTCAATCATATCACCTCTATCCCGCCTTTCCTCTAAGGTGTACATATTAAGATCCTTAACTCTGTCCTCATATGCTTTATAATGAAGACCAATAACCATTTTAGTAGCCACCCTCTGTACTGACTCCATCCTCTTTATATCCTTTTGAAGGTGTGATCTCCAGAATTGCACACAATACTCCAAATGAGGTCGCAACAAAGACTTACACAGAGGGACTATCACCTCCTTTTTTCTGCTAGCCAGTCCTCTCCGTATGCACCCAAGCATCCTTCTAGCTTTTGCTGTCGCCTTTTCTACCTGTTTAGCCACTTTAGATCTTCAGACACAGCCATGCCTAGGTCCCGCTCTTCTTTAGTGGACAAAAGTACTTCACCCCTATACTAAATTGCTCCCTTGGATTGCTGCAGCCCAAATACATGACCTTGCATTTTTTAACATTAAATCCCAGCTGCCAAATTCTAGACCATTCTTCAAGCTTAGCTAGATCCCTCCTCATATTATCTACACCTTCCTGGGTGTCTGCTCTATTGCAGATTTTTGTATCATCCGCAAAGAGGCAAACCTTACCCGACAGCCTTTCTGTTACATCACTAACAAAGATGTAGAAAAGAATCGGACCAAGGACAGATCCTTGGGGCACACCATTGGTAACTTCCTTCTCCTCAGAGTGAGCTCCATTTATCTGTACTCTTTGACACCTCCCACTCAACCAATTTCTAACCCAAGCAGTAACTTTAGGGTCCAGTCCTAGGATGCTCAGTTTGTTTATAAGTCACCTGTGCGGAACAGTGTCAAAGGCTTTACTGAAATCTAAATACACCACATCTAAGGCTCTCCCTCAGTCCAACTCCCTGGTCACCCAGTCAAAGAAATCAATCAGATTTGTCTGACAAGACCTGCCTCTGGTGAATCCATGCTGCCTTGGATCCTGTAATCCACTGGACTCCAGAAACCTCACCATTTTCTCTGTCAGCAGCATTTCCAATAATTTACTCACCACCGAAGTTGAACTAACTGGCCTGTAGTTTTCAACCAAATCCTTACTTCCGCTTTTGTGTAAAAGCACAACATGAGCTTCTCTTCAGTCCTTTGGCACCACTTTCAACTCCAATGAGGCATTGAAAAGGTCAGTCAGTGGAGCTGCTAGAATGTCCCCAAGTTCCCTCAGTATTCTAGGGTGTATCCCATCCGGTCCCATTGCTTTGTCTACTTTAAGTTGAGCTAGTTTATCACGAACACAGTCTTCTGAAAATTGTTCAAGATGCCCCTCGCTTCTGTTCCTGTTTGTGGGTATTTTCTGAGGTCCTGTTCCTGGTTCTTCATCTGTGAACACAGAACAGAAATATTTGTTAAGAAATTCTGCTTTATCCTCATCAGTTTCTACATATTCCTCCCCTTCACCCTTGAGTCTGACAATACCACTTTTGCCCTTCCTCTTCTCACTAACATACCTGAAAAATGTCTTAACCCCCCATTTTATTGCTTTGGCTATTTCCTCCTCCTTTTGAATCTTTGCTTTCCTGACTACTTTGTTAGCTTCTCTAAGTTTTTCCAAATATAGATGCCTGTCTTCCTCTCTCTGTGATCTCTTGTATTTCATGAAGGCCTCCCTCTTTTTCTTCACCTTTTCAGCTACTTATTTCGAAAGCCATTGCGGTCTCCTTTTCCTTTTACCTTTATTTACCATTTTAACAAAAAGGTTGGTTGCCCTTAAAATATCCTCTTTCAATTTTGCCCACTGTTCTTCCACATCCCCCAGCTGTTTCCATCCTGCTAACGACTCCCTGAGGTATTGGCCCATCTTGGCAAAGTTAGTTTTTGTAAAGGCTAAGATCCTCACTTTTGAATTGATTCTAACAGCCCTGGTCCTAATTCTAGGAGGGAGGAGTAGCCTAGTGGTTAGGACATGGTACCTCAGGCCAAAGGGCTGAGGGCTGAAGTCCCATCTGGGGACAGCAATTTCAGGTCAGAGGGATTGGGGTTTCTAGTCCTATAGGCACTCCTTCTGGCCTTGGGCAAGCCACTTAACCCTCTGTTGCCTCAGGTACACATAGATTGTGAGCTCTTTGGGGACAAGGGAATGTATTACATAATGTAAACTGCCTTGATTGAAGGATAAGGCAGTATAGAACATAAGATCATAAGATATGCCATACTGGATCAGACCAAGGTCCATCAAGCCCAGTATTCTGTTTCCAACAGTGGCCAATCTAGGTCACATGTACCTAGCAGTTTCCCCAAGAGACACAAGTTCCACAATGCTTGTACTGGGTCAAGCATTGATATCTTCGGTCACTTCTTAATAATGGTTTATGGACCTTTCCTCCAGGAACTTGTCCAAACCTTTTTTAAACCCAGCTACACTAACAGCCTTTACTACATCCTCTGGTAACAAATTCCAAAGTTTGATTACACGTTGAGTGAAAAAATATTTTCTTTTATTAGTCTTAAATAGTTTACCCTGTAGCTTCATTGCATGTCTCCCAGTCTTTCTATATTCTGATAACGTAAACAATCGATCTACGTTTACCCGTTCCACTCCGTTCATTAATTTATAGACCTCTATCATATCTCCCCTCAGCCGTCTCTTTTCCAGGTTAAAGAGCCCTAACCTTTTTAGCCTTTCCTCATAGGAGTATCCTTCCATCCCCTTTACTATTTTGGTGGCTCTTCTCTGAACCTTTTCTAAAATCGCTATATCCTTTTTAAGATACGGCGACCAGAATTGCACACAATATTCAAGGTGCAGTCTCACCATGGAACGATATAGAGGCATTATAATATCTTTTGTTTTATTTTCCATTCCTTTCCTTATCATACCTAGCATTCTATTTGCTCTCTTGGCTGCCGCTGCACACTGGGCCGAGGGTTTTAACATGGTATCCACAATGACGCCTAAATCTTTTTCCTGGGTGGTGGTTCCTAATGTGGAACCTTGCATCGTGTAACCATAGTTTGGGTTGTTCTTCCCTAGGTGCATAACCTTGCACTTGTCCACATTAAATTTCATCTGCCATTTTGATGCCCAGTCTTCCAATTTATCCAGATCCTCTTGCAATTTTTCACAATCCTCTTGGGTTTTAACAACTTTAAATAGTTTTGTGTCATCTGCAAATTTGATAACCTCACTCGTTATTCCACTTTCCAGGTCATTTATGAATATGTCAAAAAGCAGCGGACCCAGCACAGATCCCTGGGGTACACCACTATTCACCTTTCTCCATTGGGAAAATTGGCCATTTAGCCCTACCCTCTGCTTTCTATCTTTTAACCAGTTCCTGATCCACAATAGTACACTGCCTCCTATCCCATGACTCTTTAGTTTTGCCAAAAGTCTCTGATGAGGGACCTTGTCAAAGGCTTTCTGAAAGTCCAGATACACAATATCAAGCGACTCACCTTTGTCCACCTGTTTAGTCACTCCTTCAAAAAAACATAACAGATTAGTAAGACAAGATCTTCCTTGTCTAAAGCCATGTTGGCTGTCTCCCATTAGGTCGTGACTATCTACATGCTGAGTAATTTTATTCTTTATGATGGTTTCTACCATTTTTCCCGGTACTGACGTCAGGCTCACAGGTCTGTAGTTTCCCGGATCACCCCTGGAACCCTTTTTAAAAATTGGTGTTACATTGGCGATCCTCCAATCTTCAGGTATTAGAGATGATTTTAATGATAGTTCACAGATTACTAATAGCAGGTCTGCAATCTCATATTTCAGTTCTTTCAACACCCTTGGATGTATACCATCCGGCCCAAGTGATTTGCTACTCTTCAGTTTATCTAATAGTTGTAAGACATCTTCCCGATGTATCGATATTTCGTTCAATTCTTCCACACCTTTAAATACCACTTCAGTCATGGGTAACATCCCTACATCTTCCTCAGTAAAGACCGAAGCAAAGAATTCATTCAGTCTCTCCGCTATCGCCTTGTCGCCTCTTAGTGCTCCTTTAACCCCTTTATCATCTAATGGACCAACTGACTCTCTCACAGATTTTTTGCTACGAATGTACTTGAAAAGGTCTTTATTTCGTGTTTTTGCTTCTGCAGCAAGCTTCTTCTCAAATTCTCTCTTTGCCTGCCTTATCAATGCCTTGCATTTGACTTGCCAGTGCTTGTGCTGTTTCCAGGTTTCGTCATTTGGCTCTTTTTTCCATTTCCTGAAAGATGCTTTTTTGGCAACAACAGCCTCTCTGACCTCACCTTTAAACCATGCTGGCAGTTTTTTGGACTTCCTTCCACTTTTCTTAAAGCGTGGAATACAGCTGGTCTGGGCTTCCAAGATAGTATTTTTCAACAACATCCAAGCTTGATGTAAGTCTTTAACCTTTGCAACTGCTCCTTTTAGTTTTTTCTTAACTGTTTTCCTCATTTTATCATAGTCTCCCTTTCGAAAGTTAAAGAAAACTGGTTAAATAAAATAAAAGGCCTCCCTCTTTTTCTTCACATTTTCAGCTACTTCTTTCAAAAGCCATAGCAGTCTCCTTTTCCTTTTACCTTTATTTACCATTTTAACAAAAAGGTTGGTTGCCCTTAAAATATCCCCTTTCAGTTTTTCCCACTGTTTTTCTACATCCCTCAGCTGTTCCCATCCATCTAACGACTCCCTGAGGTATTGGCCCATCTTCGCAAAGTTAGTCTTCCTAAAGTCTAAGATCTTCGCCTTTGAATGGATTCTAACAGCCCTAGTCCTAATACTGAACCACACCATCTGGTGATCACTGGATGCAA
Source organism: Ichthyophis bannanicus (assembly GCA_033557465.1). NCBI lineage: Eukaryota > Metazoa > Chordata > Amphibia > Gymnophiona > Ichthyophiidae > Ichthyophis > Ichthyophis bannanicus. Next base: position 180,323,294 of record CM066045.1, on the reverse strand, counting down.
AATGATCTCCCACTATAACATCAGAAACACTTTCACCATTGGTAAGCACCAAGTCCAGTATGGGCCCTTCACATGTGGGGTCTGTTACCAATTGACTGAATAGTTCTTTCTGTAAAGAATCCAGGATCTCTTTACTTCTAGATGATACTGCAGCAAGAATGTGCCAATCAACATCTAGCATATTGAAATCCCCTATCAGTAGCACTTCCCCTTTCCTAGCAATGCTGCGTATGTCTTCAATTAACTCTGTCCACCTCTTGTGAGGGAGGTCTGTATATCACGCCAATGCAAATAGATTTCTCTTTCCCTCTTTCTAGTTTAACTCACAGTGCCTCCTCTCTCCCTTTAAGCTCTATAATTCCAAAGCTTTAATATTATTTTTTATATATAGTGCCACTCCTCCTCCCCTTCTTCCTACCCTGTCTTTTCTGAATAAAGTATAGCCTGCTATAGTTACATTCCAGTCATGGTTTTCTGTGAACCATATTTCTGTAACTGCCACTAAATCCAAGTCAGCCACTCCCACCAAAGTTTTAACATCAGAGATCTTATTTCCCATGCTACGGGCATTTATACAGACTGCTTTCCATATGTTACCCCTGTTACCCATTTCCATAAAGGTATTTAATGTTTCACTTACCTGAGGGCTTTCACTTACCTGGGGGCTTTCTTCACCCATCCCCAATGAATCTAGTTTAAAGCCCTTTTCAGTAGATTAGCCAGTCAACTACTGAAGATGCGTCGACCTTTCTTGGACAGATGGACACCCTTGGAACAGCATCCCATGGTCCAGGAAATGAAAGTGCTCTCGATGACACCATCCATGCAGTCATGCATTCATCTCCAGGATGCGAGCCTCTCTGCCTTGGACTTTACCCTCAACAGGGAGGATTGAAGAGAACACCACCTGTGCACCTATCTGCTTCACCCTCTGTCCCGGAGCCATGAAGTCACTTTTGATGCGCTCAGAGGGATACCTGGCATGGATTAGCAACATTCCGACATAGATTAGCAACCTTGGGTAATAGTTAGTGGGCTTGATGAGTCTCGGCAAACTCTCCATAACATCTTGGATTTTGGCACCTGGAAGACAGCATACCTCTCAGGACGCTTCAGTACCCCTCAGAAGAGAGTCACCAACCACCACTACCCTTCGCTTCCTTGTGGTCACTGATTCTGCAACGTTGGTGTACTTGAGCTCTGGTTCTTCCCTGTCCAGGGATGCTTTCACCTCCTCCACTTCTAGTGCTGCATAATGGTTCTTCAATTCAAGGGCTGGAGAAGTTGGATTGGTGATTCTGCAGGCCCTGGTGACTTGTGTCCAACCTTCTTCATTCTGTAGACACCTATCTTCTCCTCTGCTGGAGAGCTTGGTTGTTGCAAGAAGCATCTCATCAATGTACTTCTCACTGTCGTGAATGCTACTCAGCCTCGCCACCTCTTCTCTGAGTTCCTCCACTTGTTTTCTGAGAGCTTCAGCATGCAGGCACCCTGCACATGGAACCGGTCCTTCAATTGGCATTGGGACCTCTGTCTGGATAGAGGCAGAAGCTATAATGGGGCACCAGCTTTAGCGATATGATTTTTCCCAGCCATTGTTCTGTTTGTGGAGCTTAGGTATCTGTTAAAGCAAAAGAGAGAGATCTACCAAAGTACCAGCCGGTTTTGCAGCTGTCCTTTCAGAGAAAAAGCAGTTAAATCTCTTTAATTATATTCAAAATGTGCTGTTCCAAATCCCTGTGTTTTGTTAATTGGGGAGGTGCCCTATAAAGCAAGACTGATCACTAGGGGTGGGTGGGAGCTGGGTGGGGGGGTAGGGAGGGAACTAACACCTGATTGGGTATCAGTAGCTCCAAAGAGCTGAGAAAGTTACTAAAACAGAGTTTTAAACCTACCCCACATAAGAAAATATTTCTCCTTTTAAACTAAAACACCAAAAAGAATGTAACTTTGTTTAAAAATTTACCAAAACCCTTTTAAGAGCTCCCAGTCAGAGATCTAACAATTTAAAAAAACACAAATTCTTACCTTTGTTTGAAATGTATAGCCCCTGTTAGGAATGCTTGAGGCCAGGAATGCTGAGCGGCATAAAAACCGCCGTTTTCAGGGCGCGCCCGCACCTTGCGGGCCCGCGCCTGAAGGCCCTTTGGCGTGGCCCTTAGGCGTTGGACTGGGGCGATGCATTATGGTTTGGATCATGATGCCTGCATTCGTGGTAACTTGCTGTCTCTATTTACCTCCTCTTCTTATCTGTTTGCCTGTTTCTTCGTCTATTCTGTCCTATCTAATAATGGCGTTCCTTTCCTATTTCCTCAAATGATAGTATTGTAAACCGCTTTAATGCCTTTTGGCCTAAGCGGTATATCAAATGTCTAATAAATAATAATAAATAATAATAACAGTGCAGGGCTCTGAAGCCTTTTATGCAGGCCTCAGCTGCTCTCAGTTCTTTCACAGGCTAATCAGGCCCTCTAACTCCTGATTAGGTGTCAGTAGCTCCAAAGAGCTGAGAAAGTTGGCTGAAGTCACACTGGACATAAGAATAAAAAACTATAATCTTGTTCAACCGAATTTCTTTGCTTCGGGATTTTTATTCAACTTCAACATAATGCTCTGCTGGTTTTAAGAGAAACAGCAGTGGGAAGAGGATGGTATCTTACTTGGCAATTGTTTCCTTTCTGCTGAATTCTATTAATGATGTCATAAAGTGGACAGCTAGATTGTATCATTCAAAGAATTTCCCAGAACCTGGAAGGGTAGCAAGAATGGGAAAGAATGATGGACCATCAGAAAAGACAGATTATCTCCACCAGACGGAACTGCTATGGCATTTAAAGGCAATGTGGTGAAACACTTTACAGCAGACATCACCTTTGCAAGCAACTAACTAGCATTGAATATATGAGGCTGAACAACATGGTGCATGGTGATACCTTTATGGTTGGCATTGTGCACCTGCATTAATTGCGCCACATGTAAGGGTACGAATCTGTGTGGTAACACCCCCAAAAGTTACCATCAAGGCTTTGCATGTCATGCGCTTTAGTTTTTATGCTAAATCTGTGCTAGGTGCAACACCTGAATGGGCTTTTGTTAAAGGGCCCCTTAGCATATCTGGCCCAAACAGTCTACAGTTCAAATTAAAAAGAAATCAGAACTAGAGAGGATTGATGCAAATACAGCCCAGTTGGATGGTGGGTAAGAACATAAGATAAGCCAGGGTCCATTGAACCCAGCATCCTGTCTCCCACAGTGGTGAGTTTGGGTCACCCCATCTCAGAAAGAATATAGCAAAATTAGAAAAGGTTCAGAGAAGGGCACAAAAATGATAAAAGGGATGGAGTACCTCCCTTATAAAGACAGGCCAAACAGGTTGTGGTTCTTCAAGACAATTGAGAGGGGATATGATAAATGTTTATAAAATCCCCATTGGGGTAGAATGGTAAAACAAGAGGACATTTCAAGAAACAGCTAGCATACCGAAAACCAATCATAGAAAGTATTTTTTTCACTCGACATGGTTAAGCTGTGGTGCTGGAAGACATGGCAAAGGTGACTAATAAGGGGGTTCAGAAGAAATTTAGACAAGCTTTTGGAGGAGAAGTCCTAAGAAATTAGCTAGATAAGCAATGACTTTCTCAAGTATTATTCTGGAAACAAGCTATGCAAATATATCTACATTTTGGGATCTACTGAGTTCTTGTGTCCAACAGAGACCAGTCCCGGTCACAAGGTGATGGGCTTGGTGGACCTTGGTCTGACTCAGCATGGATTTTCTTACGTTCTTAAATACCTAGAAGATCCCCAAAATTAGATCAATTTCTTTTAACACAGTAAGAGAGATGCAGAAAATGTGGCCCCGAAGCATTAGAATATTCTTCCAGAGGACTGATAAGAGATGGTGATATTCAGTAGTTCAGGTAGCACTTAAAGAGTTTCTTATATTCATGATGGAGGTGGCAAGTGTGATATGGGTTTCATTGTTTTACTTCTGGTTTTTATGATGATACTGTATATTATTTGGAAGGTGTGTGGTGGGAGCTGGGAGAGATAGGGTCTAATCGTGTACGTCTATTTACTGCATGCTTTATGACGACTCTCTAAACCACTCAGAATGAATTCTCAGGAAAATGGTGCATAAAAAAATTGTATAAATAAACTTAATTTAGGTGTTCAGAGAGGACCTCCCAAGTTTGTCCGGTTAATACATTTTTATAGACTTTTTCTCCAGGAACTTGTCCAAACTTCTTTTAAACCCCAATATATTGGTGATCTTACTAGACTCACTAGAGGATTTGCCTTATTTTGTGACTATATATTAGGGGCCCTTTCACTAAAGCCTGCTAAGCAGTTATTATTCATTTTAGCAGGCAGTAACAACCCATGGACAGTTAACGCATTAGAGTGCATTAATTGTGCATCGAGCGTAGGGGGGATGGGCAGGGATGGGCGGATTCTTAACCACATCCTCAGGTAGATGCCACCTCTCAATTTTCTATTGCTAAACATGCTTTATGATTTCTGTTCAATCTGCTTCTTCATTTTTTTGGAGCGTTCTCTTGTTTTACTGTTGTCAAAGATGTTACAGAACTGCCTTCCTACTTAATGTTTCCACCTTACTTGTGATTTTATTAACTTCTATGTCTCCTTTCTGTCATCTCTATTTCCAGCTGAAGAGCCTTTCCTTAGTATCCCATATCAATGTCCCAAGAATTAGAAGACCAATCTATATAATACTCAGCAGTAAGGCTTCTACTCTAATATAACAGCCACTAAAAAAACACTGCTAATATGTGCGGCATACACCTCTCTCAGCTTCTGGAGTTTGAGCATGGGACGTGTTTGAGAGCCTGTCCAATAAAACCTTTCTGAAACCTGATGCAGGACGAGTTTGGAGTGGTCTGAAACGTGGCATGTTTGCTGGTTGACAGTGACATCTTTTTTGAGCAAAAATGTTTTAATGAAAAAATATAAAAGGCAATAAATTAAAAGGGAGCATCTACAGTGAAGAGGTTAGTTATTTCACTTTCCATCATCCTGGGGCTGTGATCACTAGTGAAACCCAGAGGAAAAAGAAGGAAGGCACGCTCCCCTCCTACTGCTGCTGCCTCCTGTACCTTCTGAGTGCATTCCAGCGATCGCCAACATCAGGGGAGGTGAGACTTTGTTCTTTAATCTGTGCCTTTCCTTCTCCTGCTTCTTTGCTCTGCCCGGAGACTCCCTCCAGCTACACATTTTCTGTAAAGCTCCACCCACGAAACTACAAGGCCGGCTGCAAAACAGATCTGCTATAAAAGCCAGTGCACCGAAGGGAAAGGCCTTTCCATCATCCTGGGGCTGTGATCACTACTGAAACCCAGAGGGAAAAGAAGCAAGGCACGCTCCCCTCCTACTGCTGCTGTCTCCTATACCATCTGAGTGCATTCCAGCGATCTCCAACATCGGGGGAGGTCCCTCTGGCTGCACATTGTCTGTAAAGCTCCACCCACGAAACTACAAGACTGGGTGCAAAACAGATCTGCTATAAAAGCCGGTGCACCGAGGTTGCGCCCGTGCCTGATGGCCCTTTGGTGTGGCCCTTGGGCATGGAAAGTAGGTACCTGGAACAATTCTCATCTGCTCCATATAAGGTACTTTATTTGCAACCGCTAATACATACAAAATCACTGCTCTATTGCACTGTAGTCTTCTATAATGCAATCCTTGATTTAACGAATCTATATAACTTGTATAAACTGTTTTCCTTTATGTAGATCTCTATTGATACCCTCACTGCTTACTACTCACATGTTTTGCTTAACACACTGTAAACAATCAGCCTACATAAACCTTCTATTAGCACTACACTTACTCTGCCACAACTCATTTCCTTATCAATTTATAATTATAATTTAAATTATAATTTGTGCAAACATACTATAACTAACCCTGGCATCAAACAAATCCATACATATAACTTATCCAACCAAAAACCCTCTATAAGCTATACTATCAAAGCCTGGCTTCCATTTAAATCACTATATTTGTGCCTCTCACTCAATCTCATATCTGAAGTTCAATACAGCCAAGTCTTTCCTCCTAACCTCTCTACACAGCAAAGATGAATATTACAATAGTCTCACTTACCATCTCAACTCTAATCTTATCATCTTTCACCCTGAAATCAGATGCATAACTCTTCACAAACATGTACAACCAACCCATGGCAATCATTTATTTATTTATTTCTTGGGTTTTATATACTGCTTTATCATTTCAATCAAAGCAGTTTACATTGATACTTAAACTTGGCAATGTACATTAAGCAGGGACATAGATAACTTGGATTTTTCTGAGGCAGTGGAGGGTTAAGTGACTTGTCCAAGGCCACAAGGAGTGCTAGTGGGAATTGAACCCTGGGCTTTGGATTCACCAAGCCAATGTTCTTAACCATTAGGCTACTCCTGCACTCCATACATACATCATACAAAGGAACTTCAGTCATACTAAAGGATTAATACCACACAACAGGTTACAAAAGCACACCCACAACAGAAAATTAATACATATTAATACACTTGACATAACCTCTCCGGATCTAAGGAAAAACTCAAATATAGTGCTTAGTTGCATCTACATAAATGCAAGGTCTTTAAAAAAGAAAATCCCAATCATAACTGACTACATAAATGACTCCTCCCCGGACATAATATGTATTATTGAGACCTGGCTTACAGAATTTGATAATGTCCTCTTGAATCAACTCAAGGCCCCTAATTATACAATCTTCAACACACCCAGATCAAATACATGTGGAGGTGGTGTACTCATGATCATTAAGGACTCATTAAATACAGTACTATTTATATCTGATACATTATGAGATATAGATCTCCTCATCATTGAAAACCGCTACGTTGCATTTTGCTTGGTCTACAGACCACCTACAACTGACCCCAATAGGCTAACAAACTTACTCCAGGAAGTTTCCAACATATCGGGTGAGAAATCAATACTACTGGGTGACTTCAACTTCCCTTCCCTACAAAACTCACACGCCTCTGCATTTCTCAATGCTATGGAGCATTTAAGGTTTAATCAAATTATAAATAGCCCCACACACAACAAGGGGAATATTCTTGATTTAATATTCATCCAGCAAGAGAATTCCATCCAGCATATTGAAACCCCTAGAATTACTTCTGTCCCGTGGTCAGTCCACCATCTTATTGAATTCTCTATTGAGTCCCCACAAATCACCACACAAATAGAAAACAAAACAAATCACCAAAACAATACTCAAAATTCAAATACTTTGAAAAAGACGCCTTCACCAAAGACGTCCTAGAAACTATTAACACAAACACAGATAACCTTGAAGAGCTAATAGAAAACTGGAACAATAATATTACTAGAATCGCAACAAAACCATCGATTCATCGTTCAAATAAAAATAATCCCACTAAACAATGGTATTCCCATGATATTCGACTCCTAAAAAGAAAACTTAGAAAAACTGAATGCATTTGGCATTCAAATGAAACAGTGGAAAACAGGAAAATATACACTATAATGCTATCAAAATACCACCAGAAAATCAATCACGACAAGACGGAATATTATACAAATATTCTGATGAAATCCAATAAATAAACCTAAAGATCTATTCTCAATCGTAAAATCACTTACAACCAACCTTAAAGACTCTACTGAAACTCTCCCCATCACTCCCCAATCATTAGCTGACTTCTACATGTCTAAAATTACCTCACCTCCAAACCACACTTCTAGGCATGCTAATAAAAATAGCCCAACACCACAAACTGAACCTTGGAATGAGTTTCATAGTATATACTTAGAACCCCTCAAAAAGCTTATAGCAATCTAAACACAACCACATCTAAATCAGACTGTTGTCAAGTGAGCTGGATCAAGGATGCAAGTGATGAGATAGCCCCCATCATACTATTAATAGTGAACCATTTTCTTAAAAAGGGCCTAATGCCAAAAGATCTCAAGAATGTAATAATCTGTCCTATCCTAAAAAAACAAATCACTGGACAAAATGTGCCCATCATCATACAGACCTATCTCAAGACTACCCTTTCTGGCTAAAATAATTGAAAAAAATGTTCAATTACAACTTCAAGACCACATTGATCAATATGCACCGCTGGATGACATACAATTTGGATTCAGGCCCCAATATAGTGTTGAAACTCTAATGCTGGTTCTTTACAGCAATATTATAAAAGGACTTAACAATTCCACTCAGGCCTACATCCTAATATTTCTAGATATTGCAGCAGCATTTGACTCAGTTATCCACTCATTACTTATACATAGACTCATTCAAATTAGACTTGGTAGTACCACTCTTAAATGGTTTTCATTATACTTAACAGACAGAACACAACAGGTAAATATCGGCCAACAATTCTCTAGCACCTTCAAGCAAACAACAGGGCTCCCTCAAGGCTCAGCACTCTCGGCCCTCCTTTTTAATATATACATTCTGCCGATTTGTCAGCTAATAAAGAAATTCGATGTTGATTATGCCATCTATGCCGATGACATAAAGCTATACATGCCTTTTAATGTAGGGACACAAATACTTGATCCCATAATTACATGCTTTACAGAAATTGATGCCTGGCTCCAATCCCATGGATTGAACATCAACTATAAATCAAAATTACACACCACCAAGCAACATCATTTTCAATGAAAACTTTCTAGATGTGAAAGATGAAGTAAAATACCTAGGTGTTACCTTAGACAAACAGCTCAGATTAAAAACACAACTAAAGCCATATATAATAAAATTCACCTACTAAGACATCTGAAGCCCTTACTCAATAGTAATGACTTCAGATCATTGATGCAAGTAATGATCACCCCACATATTGACTATTGTATTAGTCTCCTCCATGGCCTACCGAAATAAACTCTTCACCCCTTGCAAATGGCACAACACATGGCAGCTTGCATCATATCTAACTCACACTGTACAGATCATATCACACCCATACTTCACACCATTCATTGGCCCCCCATGCAACGCAGAATTAAATATAAACTTATCATGACAGCATTCAAAATCAGAGAATTATTTATTTATTCACATTCTCTTATATACCACACTATTCTGCATCAGTGCAGTTTACATTGAACAAACTGAAATTACATTGAACAGGGCATTATAACTTGGAGATAACTATTTTACAGGGAACATGGGCTATGGAGGGTTCAGTGGTTTGCCCAAGACCACAAGGAGCACCTGTGGGACTAGAAACCCCAGTCCTTCTGGCCCAAGGTTGCTGTCCTCTAGTGGGATTTGAACCCCTGACCTTCTGGCCTGAAGTACCTTGCTCCAACCACTAGGCCAATCCTCCACTAGCCCTCCCTACCCTATCTCAGCTTATCAACCCCCCCCCCCCAATGATTGCCACCGAAGAGGCACAATGAATAACACCCTCCTATTCCCCCCCCGGATTACAGAATGACAAAACAAAACACAAGTAACAGGGCATTCGAGTATCTCTCTCCAATGCTCTGGAACTCATTACCACAGGGACTTAGAAAAATAACTGGACGATGAAGGGGATCCAAGCTGGCCGCCAGATCCGCGTGTCTGTGAGCTGTTTTCCTGATGCCTAAGCAAAAGGGAAAGTTATGGGGGAACCCTCCCCAGCCGATACAACCCCCTTCTGCCCTTACCACTAAGACTGGACCGATGGATACCTTTCTTCAGCTGCATGGAGAGGTTCAGTCAGATTCCAGAGTAAGCCCGCTTGTATCAACACTGGGACCGGCGAGTCCGGCGTCTTCCTCTGGGTGTGATCTCACTCCGGACCTGCAATTCCCACCTGCGCTGCCTGCAGACTATCTGAGCCTCAGCACTACTGGAACTGTGTGACCTGATGTGGTTGATGCCATTTCTTCAGTGGGAGAGAAGGCTTTGGTCTCAAATTCGGTTGTTCCGGGGTCAGCGTCTGCAGAAGCTGAGTTGGATACCGCAGTTGAGTTGCAAACCCCCCCGTGGTGTTTCATCTTTATCGGGGGAGTTGAGAAGCTTGACGGTTTCATCCGAGGCTTCATTGGAGCAAGCTTCACTGGCACCCTTCACTTTAGAGTGTCCTGAACACATTACCTTGGATGCCATTTGGACGGCATTAACAAACCTTAGTGAGTGTTTGGTATCTCAAACCAATGCTACTGTGTTGCTAATTTGAGGAAATGCTACGTCTATTCAGCAATGCCAAGATTCAGTGGCTGGTCTACAGTCTCAAGTGTCTGTCATCGCCAATAAGGTTATATTGCTGGAGGATACATTTACTACTGTTTGTAAAGATATGTCTGGAATTAAGTTTAAAACTGAATTGTTGGAAAACCAGTACAGGGCTATGAATATTAGATTACTGAATTTCTCGTTCCCCGCTGATTACACCTCAAGATGTGTTTAAATCATACTTATTGGAAGTTCTGAATGTTCCTGTGGGGTCTTATCCTCCGCTTTCAAAAATTTATTATCTTCCTACAAGTAAGAAGATGAAAGGATTGAATCTGGAAACACCTGCTGAACCTGAAGTTATGGATATTTTAAATGTTTCAGAAATTCTGGACACTTCTATATCTGAGACTGTGGTTCCTGCAACTCTTTTGGTGTCATTGGCTTTGGTATCTGATCGTGAATGGTTACTTAGAATGTATTTTAAGAAACGTTTTGTTTTGTTTAAGGGTTTAGCTATCCGAATGTTTCCTGATTTATCTCGTGACACTAATTTATTTATTTAAAAGTATTTCTATCCCGCCTTCTCCTTCAATCAAGGCGGTCTCACAGCAAACAATCATAAGTGTGGTTAAGCGTGTTCATGCAGTGATACAGGTTGTGTGTTTGTGGTGGTGTATATCAGATTCTTGTTGAGCTATTTACATTATGCGCTATTATACATTCTTATGTACAAGGGTTAGGGGCGGGGGTTGGTCTTTTGTTCTTACATGGTGAGTAGATCATGTGACGTGTCCATAGTGTTCAATGAATAGTGTTGTCTTAAGCTGCTTCCGAAAGTCTTTGAGGTCTGTTGTTAGTCTTAGGTCCTCTGGGAGGGTGTTCCAAATCGCTGGTGCAGCCAGTGAAAGGGCTCGTTCCGCGGTGTCCTTGCGGAAAAGAAGAAGGGAGTTTTTGTTGCATAAGTCTGGTGTGACTCAGTTAGGAGATTTATTTTTCCTGAAATTTCCTTGCAAATGTTTGGTTAAATTACAGTCCGTGTCATATATTTTTTATGATCCCTCCGACTTAGTTTCCTTTATTAACTCTCAACTCTCTGCTGTTCCTTAGGTGGGTGGGTTAATTTGGAGGAATAAGTAATTCCGGACCTTGTCGGCTCTGTTTATCCTCTTGAGTGTCTTTTTTGTGTTTTTCCTATATCATTTTGGGTCTCCCTTACTGTGAGGACTAGTAAGACATGGGGTTTGTTGTTTTGTGTTTGCCTTGATAATAGCACTTTAGACATTTACTTGCTCATGTCCTTTTTTCTGTATCAAGTATTGTTGACTTGCTTATATATTGTGAAATCTTTATAAATAAAACATTAAAAAAAAAAGAAATATAACTGAACTTTCCACCTTCCGCACAAAACGTTATTATTTATAGAACATTTTGGACAAACAGAGATCACTCCAACTAATTAGCCTGACATAACCTTGAGAAGAATCAAGCACCTTACACTCCACAATTTCTCTACTTACTTTCAACCCCACAATACATGACATTTCTCTGATTACCTCTTCAAAAATGCATAATATTGAAAGCACAGGAGGCATCAAGAACAGACTAATTGTAAATAGTTTTCTGGTATTCGAATCATGTATGTATCTCTGATTGTTTGTTAGTTATATGTCATCACTACCTTGTTCAATGTAATTCAGTTGTTTTATGTAAACCGCTATGATTCTTGATATGGCGGTATAAAAATCACAAAAATAAAATAAATTTTACCACTCTTGATTGAAGCTCTGACAAACACACATATTAGCACAGTCTTTTTTGATGGCTGTTATATTGGAATAGAGGCCTTACTGCCGAGTAGCCTTTCCTTATTGACATGCCAATTTCACATGTGCTACCAAAGTAATACATTTAGCAGTTAAGGTAAGTAATAGTGACAATGGTTCAGAGAGGACAGTCACAATGACCTCTCCTCAGGGTTGGAGAATCTTGAGGCTTGGATTTGTACTTGAGGCTTGTACGTGAGGCTTGGATTTATACTGAAAATCAAGGTTGGAGAGGCTTGAGGCTTGTACTTGAGGCTTGGATTTATACTGAAAATCAAGGTTGGAGAGACTTGAGGCTTGTACTTGAGGCTTTGGATTTATACTGAAAATCAAGGATAAGAAAGCTTTTGCCCTTCTGCTCCTTGGGAGGTTTCTGTCCTCCCTGAGCTCACCTTAGGCTGCTTGCGTTACGGTTTGACAGGTGTACCAGCCTAGTCGAACTCCCTACCTGCTACTGTCCTCCAAATGAGTTCCAACCAGCTGGCGCTGGGTGCTTGGAGCCAGAGGTGAGAGCCTCTTGGGGCTCTCCCCCCCTCCCGCCTCACCGGATAAGTGAAAAAATGATAAGAGTAGTATACAGGGTGGCCCAAAAAAAGTGAGAAAATCTCATAAATTAAAAGCTTAAATAGTTTATGTATTTACCTTTTTTAGCTATATAACATCTTTATTTCGACAATTTCCGGTCGCCATCTTTTTTTTCAGGATTTTGTGTTATTTTACAGAGTGCCTGATAATGGAGGGCCTCTAGTAGGTTTAGATTCTCTTATAGACCTCCTGGGGTAGGGAACAGAATGACCAGATAGTCTGCGTATAGCAGACTAATAAATGACTCAGAAATCAAATTGCTGCTATATGCAGACTATCTGGTCATTCTGTTCCCTATCCCAGGAGGTCTATAAGAGAATCTAAACCTACTAGAGGCCTACTACAAATCCTGATCTTACAAGTTAACCCCAGCAGGAGGTCTATAAGAGAATCTAAACCTACTAGAGGCCTACTACAAATCCTGATCTTACAAGTTAACCCCAGCAGGAGGTCTATAAGAGAATCTAAACCTACTAGAGGCCTACTACAAATCCTGATCTTACAAGTTAACCTAGAAAAGACTAAAAGACCTCTAAAACAATTTAAAATCACATTCTACTGTAGAATATATGAGTATATACCTTGACGATAGATGAAGCACATCTGGAAATTTTAAATTGACTGTAAAGGCACCGCAAGAAAAAGATCTTAGAACTCTACATAGAACAAAGAAACCTCTAGACAAATCCAAGCCTCAAGTACAACTACAATTCAAATGATTTGACGGCATTATTCAACCCATCCTACTATATGGGAGCAAGGTCTGGGGTCTGACATTAACTCAAGACTACGCAGAATAGGATAACACCCTAATAGAAAAGCCGCACTTCCAGTTCTGCAAACAGATACTTCATGTACACAGGAACACTTCCAGGAATGGATGCAGAGCAGAACTAGGATGTTTCCCCTACAGCTTACAATACAAAAGAAAATATACAAATTTAGGTGTCATCTCAATAACATTGACAAATGCCCTCCATCATCAGGCACTCTGTAAAGTAACACAAAATCCTGAAAAAAATGTACTGAACACATATACAGGGTGGCCCAAAAAAGGTGAGAACATCTCATAGCATATAAGTTATTTAAAAATTAAAAAAGACAGATGTAAACGATTGACAAATTTAAAAAAAAAGATGGCGACCGGAAATTGTCGAAATAAAGATGTTATATAGCTAAAAAAGGTAAATACGTAAACTATTTAAGCTTTTAATTTATGAGATTTTCTCACTTTTTTTGGGCCACCCTGTATACTACTCTTATCATTTTTTCACTTATCCGGTGAGGCGGGAGGGGGGGAGAGCCCCAAGAGGCTCTCACTTCTGGCTCCAAGCACCCAGCGCCAGCTGGTTGGAACTCATTTGGAGGACAGTAGCAGGTAGAGAGTTTGACTAGGCTGGTACACCTGTCAAACCGTAACGCAAGCAGCCTAAGGTGAGCTCAGGGAGGACAGAAACATCCCAAGGAGCAGAAGGGCAAAAGCTTTCTTAACCTTGATTTTCAGTATAAATACAGACCATGAAATCTGGGCCTCATGATCCTTCTGACTTTCCGGGTTTTAAGCAGGAGATGTCAGAAAGGTTACCACAAAGATAACTTGCTTGTGGTGATCAAGCATTCATAGCGATGTCACTTTTTGATCCTTGTGATTCCTTGGCTGTGTGGATGGAGGTAAATGGGAGGAGTGCTACTGGAAATCCTGGGCTCTTGGTTTCCAAGACAGTGCTCAGGCCATTGGGCTACTTCTCCCTTCTGGTGGTGGCAATGCAGTTGGTAGGGGCTTACTTGTTGCCTCATGCCTGTTTCCCCTCTCTATGGCTCTATCCAGTGTTATAGCGGCATTTCACATGGGGTGGCTTTCACTTATGTCCCCTCTCAGTGGGCTATGGTCATCTAAGCTCCTGTTCGGGGGTATTGACTGCTACTCCACCCTCCATATGGTGTTGTACATACCACCCCAATGCTAAAAAAAATCTACCCTGGCTCCCTATACAGGCACATATCAAATACAAAGTAATTATTATCACCTTCAAGACCACGCATAATCAAGATGCATACTGCCTGTGCAAGCTCATCCAGAAGCCTCCAAACTCAAGAAGAAGACAACAAAGCCGGAGCTTACTCAACATCCCAACACATAAGGCAAGAAGTACCCTAGCAACCTGCCAGAGATCCTTCTCAATATACAGATCTGCACTAGGGAACTCTCTCCCAAGCACCCTAAAAGATACTGAGGACTGTGGAGACTTCTGTAAGACCTTCCTATTCCAAGAATACGTCAACGCTGATACAGGATGCATAATACTCCACCTCCCACTACAGATCTCCATGGACCTCTTAGTAATGTAACCTACACTCTCATTTTCTGACATTTCATTGTATATAGTTCCAGACCGTGTTACATACTAATCCTGTTTATTGTTCTACTGTTTTATCATTTCAATGTATACCCAAATACTGAGTTCAATGTAAACCGCCTTGATAATCTGAAAGGCGGTATAGAAGAAAAGTTAAATAAATAAAAATAAATAATTATAACAAACCTGTCCTACCAAATCAACATTAATACCCAGAACTCAGGCAGTGATAACTCTGCCTATGAAAAACAGAAAGCCTAAACCCCGCAACAGGTTCTAGAGCACTAATATACCTCCTACTGGGAGACACAGATCAGAAAACAGAAAAAGTTGGACTATTACAGACCCCTGCTCAGAAGCTATACATTAGCAGAATATTTGTCCTTGGTCACACATGCAAAACATAGACTCACCAAGCACAGACTGGAAATAGGAAGATACAGGGAAAAGCTGAACTGGAAACCCCAAGAAGCCGGACTCTGCATGCAATGCAATATAGCAGGAATAGAAACAGAAATGCATTTCCTCAGAGAGACGCATTTTCCAAAACCAAAGGAGTAAAACAAAGACTTCCAATAAAGGAATGAGCAGGAAACACTCTGGGGGAAAGAGGACAAACAGCAACTATAGCCACAAAATATATTTTATCCTGCGACCAGGCAAGAAATGTAACCCGAGCGGGGACGATACAGACAGAGGCAGAACCTGGGAATTCTTCTTGCTATTGTCATTTTACTGTCATTACTGCCCCTGTCTCTCTCTCTCTCTCTTTTCTTTGTTATCTTAACACATGTAAAATTGTCATGCCAATAACGGTAACTGAGTCGGATTCATAAGGAAGCTGTTCTATTCCCCTTTATCATTTCTGTTGCCCTTCTCTGAACCTTTCCTAATTCTGCCATTCTTTTCTGAAATGGGGCAACCAGAAGTGCGCGCCATTCCCAAGCTGTGATCACTTCATGGACCTATGCAGAGACATAACGATGTTCTTGCTTTTGTTCTCCATTCCTTCTCAAATAATCCCTGTTTGCTGTTTTACCAGCCACAGAAAATATAGTTGAACATTTTAATATATTCTCCACAATGACTCTAATCTCCTTTTCTCTCTCCTAATTCAGGACCCAGCATTTTGTAATCGTACCATTATTCCCGATGTGCATCACGTGGCACTTGTGTAAGTGGCAGATAAAATTTAATGTGGACGTCTCTGAGTTCTGCATTTTTATGGAATGGAAATATTAAGGGAGAAGGTATTCAGTGGCAGTGGTCAGTGCTCTTAAAGTGCCGGGTTGTCGCCACTTTAATTACAACTGGACATTCAGTGCCAGACCTTATTCAGCGTCCAGAGCTAAATATCATGGTTTTTGCAGACAGGGAGCTGACTATCCAGTGAACAGTGATATTCAGCCACTAATCGCAAAACCAAGATAAAGTTAGGATGCCCATTGACCTTTTTTGACCTAATGTGCATTATCTAGCTGGTTAGCAGTTGAATCTCAGCTGTTGAGATCGCCCCTGTCTTGCCCACAGACGACCCTAGTTTTAAGCAGGCATCTTTTCTACAGTCTGTGGTGATATTAGCTGGCACTGGATGAATAGCGGTACTGAATATCGGGATCACCACAGTTTAGATAGGCAGCAAGTCCTGCTAACCAGCTATACCCTTATGAATCAAACTCTGGAATTTGTTACCGGAGGATGTAGCAAAAGCTATTAGTGTAGCTGGGTTTAAAAAAGGTTTGGACAAGTTCCTTGAGGAAAAGACTATAAACCATTATTAAAGAGGACCCAGGAAATCCACTACTTGTCCCGGGACAAGCATTGTGGAACCTGTGCTTCTGGGGAAACTGCTAGGTTCTTGTGATCTAGATTGGTCACTGTTGGAAACAGGATTCTGGGCTTAATGGACCTTGGTTTGACCCAGTATGGCATTTCTTATGTTCTTATGAATATCCCCCTCTAAATTTTTAATGAATATTCAGATAACTCAAGGGCATGAGCAACGTATAAGTACAAAACCTTTTGGGTGCAAAGGAAGCTCTGAACTAAGGAGTCATGAAGCAAGAATGGAAGTGGTAAGAGAAGGAGCCACCGTACACTTCATAGGAAGCGAGGTGACTGCATGGAGATATAATGCAGTAAATAGTGTATTAGAACACAAGAAAGCTCAGGAACAGAGGACCCTTATCTGAGTGTCAAGGAGGGCCTGTTGCATTGTGTAGGGAAGATGGGTCCTGTGGTCTTTATGTGCCATGATAGTCTAGATTCGTAGGTTTAAAAACATGCTAGCCATAATCCATGAACCTCAAAGCAGAAGAGACTTTGCAGGACATTTCTTCTCTCTCCCATAAATGTGCAGGAGAGCAGCCTTGACATAATCACTTTGCATGGGCTGGTGCCACTGCATTCACAGTGGGCAATTTAACAAACCATGGCCCAGACAGTGAGTGATGTCTTCAGCTGCCAAAGAGCTTGATTCCATTTTACTGAATGAATTTAGAGGTCAAAGCTGACAAGTTTCAAACAATACATCAGTTCCATCATTCTGCAGAATGTGCTTAGGAGAAATGGGTCATGCCCCCCAAACCTGCTTATTTGTTAACCTCCATAAAACTGTAACATACAACCTTCTACAGAAACTCTGTCAAGCTAAACAAAAATTCTTATTGGTCATGCTGACAGGCCTAATAAACTCTATACAGAAATATATTCCTCTCATGTGCCATGTATAATGCCAAAAAGTCATATGATGGAGGAAAGGTCCATAAACCATTATTAAGAAGGGACCCAGGATATCAATGCTTGAACCAGTACAAGCATTGTGGAACCTGTGTTCCTTGGGGAAACTGCTAGGTACATATGACCTAGATTGGCCACTGTTGGAAACAGAATACTGGGCTTGATGGACCTTGGTCTGACCCAGTATGGCATATCTTATGTTCTTATCTTATGTTATGTTCTTAATTACTCTTTAACAATTAAAACTATGTCATACCACCCTGAGTGTGCCTGATCTTGGCTGAGTTTGGAAGTTAACCCTTTGAAGGCCTACTTTAAATTTTTAATCCACATTCTGCAGCCGGGTTAATTTTTGCATATTTCAGGAAAATTGTACCCATCTTATTCAATATGTTCTAATAGTGATTTTCCTTCTGCTATGGTCATGTATTATATACCATTTGATAGGAATATTTAGTCAGAATTTTGGATCCCGAGAGTTTTGGGCTCGGCCTGGAAAGGGTTGGGTCAGGCCTAGTTAGTACTTGGATGGAAGACCACTGTGCTGTAGGCTTACTATTCAGAAGAAAGGTCTGGTATCTACTTCTGGAAAACACAAGAGATAGCCACAAGATGGACAACTATCCACAGGGTTACAAGGTATCAACATCAACTGAACTGTATTTAACAGCAATTAAAACATCACCAAATCATTATGCTCTTCAGTTGCTCTTTTGCTCTGGAAGCAGACTTGCCAGTAAGCGAGTCACTTGGGAACAACCTTAGTAAAGCATTCTTCATAGATAGGGTGACTGATGCATGGAGTAGTCTCTCAATGGAGTCTTAAACAATAGCAGAAGTCAAGAAAGTCAGAAATAAATATAGAGGATAAAAGCAAAGGGAAGGCCAAAGATCAACTGTGATCAATAATATTGCACCAGGAGGTAAACTAGGCAAAGATTAGATGAACCTTGTGGTCTATTTGCTGTTATATTCTATATTTCTGTGGTCAGACACCATCACATGTCCAGCAAAGACTAATGTGAGATCATT
This sequence comes from Ichthyophis bannanicus, assembly GCA_033557465.1. Taxonomy (NCBI): domain Eukaryota; kingdom Metazoa; phylum Chordata; class Amphibia; order Gymnophiona; family Ichthyophiidae; genus Ichthyophis; species Ichthyophis bannanicus. The sequence continues at coordinate 180,304,545 of CM066045.1, read as the reverse complement.
TGCAATACTTTTCCAAGAGACTCTACAAAGCTAAGCTTTCAAACTGTATTAGTTGGCTGGTGTTTGATATACATTTTCATAACTTTTCCTTGCCTATTACCTGTTTTCTTCACTTATAAGACTACTTAGGCACTGTGGTGTGTTAGGGGGACAAACACAGAAAAAAACCTAAACAAAACAAAACAAAAAATAACCCTTGCTCTTCCTATTTTCTGTCTGTACCTCTTTCTGTCTGTTCACAGCTTCCTTGATCTACAGTCTAGTGGCAAACAACCTAACATTGGATTGTAAGTTTAAGAATATTTACCTTACCTACATTCCTCGCATAGCCTTTCTAAATCAGACATCTGAATGTGCCCTCGGTCATATAAGGTCTACTGGCCAGGGGTACTTAAATTCACGCCCACTCTTCCCCTTACCCCACCCACTCAGGGGTTGCATTGCCTATATAGTCATCATATAGATTGACATCTGCCCTCCAATTAGGTGTGACATCCACTTTTTCCCTTTTTTCACCTTGTCCAAGCACTGCTTTCTCACAGTCTTAATCAGCATGTCTTGTATTTGATGCAATAGTTGTGGTGCCTTCATTCTAAGAGGAATCGTTTGGAGCCTAAGAGCTTGCCCTATATGTTTCAAGTAACTCTGGTAACCCGGAGGCCCTCCTCGCCTCCTTCACCAAGTCTTACCACCCCACCATAAATTTCCCCCACAAATTACCCAACAACAGTATTTGGTACAAACTTTGGTCGCAGCTTTATTTACAACCTGTAACAACCGGCCCAACACGGGCCTGAATATACAACTTTCCAACATAACCCAGCCCCACACCCCCTTGCTGTACGATGCCCCCACCCGCCATATTAGTAGCAAGGCGGAGCATCCTCCTCCCCCCAAACCCCGCCGCCTGCCTCGCCATACTAGTAGCAAAGGCCGGCTCCCACACCCCCGCTACCGGGCCGAGACCCCCAACCGGGCTGTCTCGCCCCACCCCGAGGAGCATTTCGCCCCCCACTGCTCCTAAACCAGTTCAAGCCCGCGCTGCTTCTGCGAGCGCTGGCTCTGTACCCTGCCACCGGTGCAAGGTATTCACTATCCTCGCACCGCCCCCCCCACATAAAGCTGCGACCAATCATTTCCAGTGCTTCCTGCCAATCATTAAGTAATAAGTCCTGTCCGACCGGGGACAAGTGTACCCCGTCGGTACGGTACAGTCCAGCGCACTGAGGATCCGCCCAAGGGTGCTGGACCTGCCATCCCTCAGCCTGCTGCAACCAACGTCCAATTTGCCGGTTGACTTTAGCTAGCCCTCTCGACCAACATCGCTGGGACAGGCAGGCCGGCCGTGGGATGATGTCCGACCAGACGATTGCCACACCTGGCCACTGCTCCTGCAGCGCCCGAAGGTCCCGCTGCACAGCTCGAATGAGCTGCCGGCACGTCCAACTGGACAGATCATTCCCACCAAGATGTATCAAGATTCCCACCGGCCGCTGCCGCCGCTCCGCATGCTCCCGAACCCATAGAAGGAGCTGCCACCAGCGCATGCCACGCTCGCCCAGCCACACCAACTGAACATTGCAGGACACCAAGCCCAGGTTCGGACCCAGCGGGCGACTCGAGGCTCTGCGCTCCGCCCAGTACACGAACAAATGTCCAAGAATCCACCATACGCCCGGCGGGCCCAGTGCGTCACTCCGTGTAGGCCTGCCTTGCAGCAAACCTGAAAAAAGAAACACAGCATTAACACCCCCCCACACCCCCCCCACCCCACACCCAAGTACGCCTCACAATTGATCCAGGCGCACATACCCTTCATAGGCCCCGGATCGCCATCGCCCGATCCGTTGAATCACCTCACCCCCAAGCCCGGCCGCAGCTGCACTCATCGCTGCCCCTATCCAGAAGGAATGAGATGCATAACACCGCTCATCCAAGCCCAACCGCCGCAAGGCCAGGCGTAGCACCGCCGTGAATTGAAACTGGGTAACCGCGATCCCATCCGAGTGGCAGAAAAAACAGCCGGCAAGATCCGGCCGCCGACGAATGTAAGACGCCAAGTTCTGTACCCTACAGGAGCCCAACCCCGGAATTGCCTTCAACAGCACCCACCGACCACGGCCCTGCTGGTCTGTCTTTGAGCGGGCCACAAATATCCGTACTAGCGTCTCTTGTAGGTCAACATGATGAACCTGCAAACCCCCCCAAACATACCGCTTGCACGACCGTGGGACCAACTCACTAACCCGGAATGCCCCGAAGAAAGCCGTGACAAACAAAGTCCGAAAAAGCACCGTCTCGTACGGGGATGCCGCCACCTCTGGCAAAACTGCCCAGATGCGCAGCAGCAACTCATGAGACACGGGACGGCGCCAATCCTGGACCGTCGGCTGCGCTCGTGCCCACCCGGCCAAAAGCCGCTTAACCACATACGATGCACCGGGGCTGCCCCAGCCCGCCGCCCTGCTGAAAAAGGAGAAACCGGCAAGCGCCGCCCACACCGCCGACCGGGACCACCCGCACCCTTTTGCCCACGCTATAAAAGAACCAGCTAACACGTCCCCCACTCTACCACCTCTCCAGCCTTTCCCCCATAAAAACTCCCGTACCCTCGCATACCCCCGCCGATAAGCCGTCCACGTACCTGGAGCCAAGGAGGACCGCAACAATGTGATCATTCCGGTGTCCCAATCCTCCAAAGGTGCTCCGGCACCACTGCCGATGTCTCGTCCGCCCCCGGGGCCAACGCCCGAAACTGCTCCCACTGAAAATGAGACAGAGCATCAGCAATAGCATTCTGAGCACCTGGCACGTGGCGCGCCCGAGCCGTGACATTGAGACGAAGACAGGCCAACACAAACACTCGCATCAGCGCCGCCACCCACGGGCACTTGGGCGAATGTCGATTGATGACTTGCACCACCGCGGCGTTGTCGCACCAGAACACTACCCGCTTATCCCGCAACCTTTCCGGCCATACCCAGAAGGCTACCACAATCGGGAACAACTCCAGGAATGTCACGTTACGCGTCAACCCACTCACAGTCCAAGATGCCGGCCAAGGCGCCGCACACCACGAACCTTGGCAGTACAACCCCATACCTGAACTACCGGCCGCATCAGAAAACAACTCCAAATCCCGGTTGGATAGTTCCGCCGACTGCAACACTGAGCAGCCGTTATACTCAGCCAGAAAAGCTTCCCACACACGCAAGTCGGCTCGCATCCCCGACGTCACCCGGATGCGATGATGCCCACAGCGCACCCCGGCCATAGCCAAGGACAGCCTCTGCGCAAACAGCCTCCCCATTGCAATGACTCGACAAGCAAAATTCAAGTGGCCAACCAACACCTGGAGATCTGTCAAAGTCACCTTCGAGGTGGAGCCCACCTCTGCCACCAAAAGACGCAGACGCTCAACTTTATCCCTAGGTAAATGGACCACGAACTCCATCGAATCTATATCAATCCCCAAGAAGGAAAGACACGTCACCGGCCCCACCGTCTTGCCCGCCGCCAAAGGGATGCCGAACTCCGCAGCCAGTCCCAGGAACAACCCCAGCAAGGATTCACACACTGCGAACTGCGCTGGCCCCACGAACAAAAAATCGTCCAGATAATGCACGATAGTATGGCGCCCCGACCTCCGCACCAAAACCCAGTGCAAAAACGAGCTAAAGGCCTCGAAGTAAGCACACGAGATCGCACAACCCATTGGCATGCACTTGTCGTAATAATACTGAGCGTCAAAACGAAATCCCAGCAATGGTAAGGCAGACGGATGAACCGGCAACAGCCTAAAGGCAGATTCGATGTCCACCTTCGCCAACAACGCCCCCTTAGCGCACTGGCGCACCAGCTCCAAAGCCTCATCGAAGGATGCATAGCGCACCGAACACAACTCCCGCGGGATATGGTCGTTCACCGAGGCCCCAAGGGGGCAAGACAGATTATGTATCAGCCGATAACGCCCAGGCTCCTTTTTCGGGATAACCCCAAGCGGTGAAACAATAAACGGTGAAAAGGGTGGCCGGTCGAATGGTCCGGCGACTCTGCCCAGTGTGCATTCTGCCGCAATCTTCACGCAGGCCACCTCCGCCAGCCGTAGAACCGAGCTAGCATTCCCCGCCGCCAACTCCCGGACCTCCCCTTGAAAAGGGATACGAAAGCCCTCGGAAAAACCTGCCCACAACATGGTCCCCGCCTTGCCGTGCCTGGTACTCGCGTAGAGTTCCAGCCATGGCTGCAACGCCTGAATCCTAATGGGGGTAGGCGCCAACCCCCCGCTACACCCTTCACTTACCCCCAGCCGGTGTGCCTTGCACCGCTCTTCGGCTGCACTTGGCAGCCGAATGACCGGCACCACAGAGCAAGCAGGCGTGCCGAAACTTGCAGTCCGGAAATGGGCAGGATGTTTTATTGAAGCGCCAACAAAGATCTCCTCCGGGTCCGCTCGATCCGACTTTGCTCGTATCAGGCGCTGGGCCCGCTGCCCGAAAGGACCGAAAACCCGCCGCTGACGGATTGCCAACTGCCCTAACCGGACCTGCGCCCCCCCCATCCCGCCCTTTTTGGCAGACATTTGCGTCAGCCAAAGATTAATATCCTTCATCCCCCAAGACAGTTGCCGATTCTCCTCCATCATATCACGAAACTCCTCATCGTAATTAAGCCAGGCCCAACCCTCGTGCGCCTGGGACGCCGCCAAAATGGCGTCGGCATAAGCCAGCAGCTCACCGTAGCGACTCGGGTCCCCATGCCCCCATAAGCTCGCCAAACGCAAAAAGGCCCGGGTCCAATTTAAGGTGTTCCGGGAAACCTTTCGTACCCTCCCCGCCTTTTCATCCTCCTTACATTTTTTCCTACTCTCCCCCGAGCGTTTCCTCCCCTCCAGTAGCCGGAAAATATCAATGTAACGCCGCTTCACGATCTGCCGCCTCAACTTGCGTGGAACACTCTCCCACAACTCCGCGCAATGCACCACCGAGGACCCCGCCCCTTCACCCGCCCGCGGCCCGACCGTGGAGGTAGCAGAGGAACTATCCGATGACCAGGACGACAAAGACGATGACGACGCGCTCTGCCTACGATGACGCCTGTGCTTCCTCTTCGCCTTGGCTTTGCGTGCAACTGACGCACCCTCACCCGACGTCAACAACCCCCCGACACCGCCAACCGCATTCCCGGGACACTCACCTGCTGCAGCTTGCTCTGCCGTCCCGTGCACCACCGAGGTCGAACCAGTCTGCTCCACCGAGGTCGAACCGGTCTGGTCCACGCTCTGCGACATCACTGTCTGGCCGCCTCCCACCACACCTGCCGCAACAACCGCACTCACGGGAACCTGCAGAGGGAGAGAAGAACCCACAAACGGAGGAGGAGAAGCACCAACACCCGGAGAAGCCATCCCATAATGCCCAATCCCCTACCCGGCTCCCCCCCCCTTGCGCCCCCGCCGAGGTACCCAATCCCCCGGCCGCCCAGCCCGCTGCCCCCCAGGGAAGTTGTCCCCCGTCACTCTGGAAGCCGGCCCCCAACCAGTCCCCCCCCAACCCCCATCCCAAGGACCCATGCTCATGGGCTGTCCAGACACAGGGGACCAGCCCGCCCACCCCTCACCACGCACACCCGGCCTCCCCCTCCCCAGCGGAAAGGACCCGTAAGCTCCCGCGCCACCCGGCCCACAGGGAACCCCCGCAGGGCTAAAGCCCATGTCCGGAGCCCACCCCAGCCCCCCCCCCACCCATCCGTTCCCCCCGTCCCCCACCAACCCCCGTGCAACTCCCCTGTCTGCAACGCCCCCTCCCCCTACCCCGTCCAACACAGCACCAGTCTCCCCTGTCTCAGGCCCCACGACCTCTGCTGGTAAACCCATGGGCCCCACCAGACCCGGCAATCCGCCTGCCGGAGCAGATAAGGACCCCCGCTTCCCAGACCCTGTCCCCCGTTTCCCAGCTCTTCCGCCTGCCCCCCGCACACTCTTACTGCCTGCCCTGGCCCCCTGGGCTGCACCCGCTCCCCGTGATCCTCTAGTGCCCCCCCCCCACCCTGGCAGCCGAGGCCCCCCCTTTCTGCCACCCCTTAGCCCGTACACTCGGGCGTGCCATGCCCTTACACCCACCCGCAGGAAGGCTGCGTGCCCCTTCCCTCACTTGGGAAACTGGCTGCCCGCTTCTGTGTATATATTTTCAATTATAATATATAAGTTGCCACAATCTTCCCCCTTTGCCTGCCAACAGTGCTCCCAGCCTCCCTCCAGCTGACGCATCCCACACTGAGCTCCCCCCCACCAAATACTCCCCCGATCTGCCAACTCACCGGGCCACCACACGCACCCCGTAAGGGGCAGCCGAACTCGACCAGGTACCCACGGACGGTAAGCTGAGGACCCGACACCCAAAACGCGTCCGCTTCACGAGGAGCCATGGCAAAAAGGGAACAGCCACGCGGCTCCTCGCCGACACTGCTCCGCCCCCCCCCCCATACCTGGGCCAATGAAATCGCTCCTTCATCGCGAAGGAGCGATTTCAAATGCCGCACTCCTACGGCCTCACTCGCTTTCACCCCCCGCAACCCCGTCACGTGCTGGAGGCCGAGGCCGGGCCCGGGCCCAGGTTACTGTCGGCCACGGGACCCGGCCCGTGGCCTCGAGCATTTATGTGTTATGCACAAAGAATTGATTCTATTAAGGGAAGCATTAGCGGAAATTAAACACACCACCTCTAGGGTACAAATTGAAAAAAAAATCCACTACCACTCCCATAAAGAATCAAACAGCCCAGGAACAAATGGATCACAGTGCACTCTGGGAGGTTGCGACCTGTAACACGGAGACACCCGTTCCATCAAGAGATATTCCTGCATAATTCTTCTCTGCCCTGGAAACTCAGTGTCCAATTAGTGGAAATAGAAGTGCACTTAAATGAGAAGGTTAACGCCTAATCTACCGATAATGCACCAAATATGAAGAAAAAATCAGAAAACAGGAAACTACTATTACTTGGAGATTCTATCATCAGAGGCAGCAACTTGGGAACACAGTTCAAAAGTCAAATGCCTCCCAGGCTCTTCAGCCAGCAGGAATACAAACCAAATTTTTGGCACAGTTAATGCAGAAAGTGAGCACTTCAAAATTGATGTTATCATCCACTTGGGTACAAATGACCTGGCTAGAAACAGTGCCTCTGCAGTTGAAAGGGATTTCCAGATTCTGGGAGAGAAACTCAAGCCCATTGTTAACATTATAGCATTCTCAGAAGTTCTACATGTTATTGGTATGGGGGCAGATAGGCTGCATCGCACAATCAACTTTAATACATGGTTCCAAACCTAATACAAACAAGGAGGATTTAGATATACAGGCAATTGGAGAAATAGATGGAACAACAAAAGGCTATACTGTGTTAATAGACTACATCTCTCTGTCACAGGGAAAAGGATCCTAAGCAAAAATTTCAAGCATTATGCAGACAGGCATTTAAACTAGGGAAAGGGGATGATGGATGGAGAACAACTAGTCCAGGACATCACTCCCAGCTAAACATATTAGCAATGGAAACTGCCACACTATTAACCCACACATCAATGGCAAGTGGGAAGAGGCATGTAGAACAAAATCCATGCAAAATACAGGCAAACCAGTCAACAAATGCTGGAAAGCAATGGGCACAAATGCTTGAAGCCTAGCCAACAAAGTTCCTGACCTGGAAGCCCTAATGGTGGAAACTGACTTGGACATTGTGGCCATTACAGAAACATGGTTTAACAAGTCTCATGAATGAGATATAGCCATAGCTGGCTATAATTTATTTAGGAGAGATAGAGAAGGCAGAAAAGGAGGAAGAACAAAAGCAATATTAAAGCTGCCGAAATGCAGGGGATGTGGGGAAAAGAAGAAGCGCTGTGGATTGTGTTGGAAAGAGGAGATGGCACCGTCATCCATACTGGTGTAGTCTACAGGCCTCCAATTCAAACTGAAGAAATGGATAGAGACTTGATTATTGATATTACCAAGGTAGCCATGAAGGGGGAAGTGATCATATTGAATGACTTTAATCTACCTGATGTAGATTGGACTATTCCTTCTGCAAATCTGGGAAGAAGTAAAATAAATTGTGGATGCCTTCCAAGATGCATTGCTTAGACAAATGGTGATGGAACCAACCAGGGAAAGTTTGATGATGGATTTAGTATTCACTAACAGACATAGTGTGTTGAATGTCTGGATGTGAGCAGAAGCAATCATCACATAGTGTGGTTTGAGATGAAAGCCAAGGCTGAGTCCAATCACAGCAAGCTCAAAGTCCTAGACTTAAAAACACTGACTTTCAGTAAAATGGCCAAGTGCCTGAAGGATGAGTTTGCAGGGTGGGAGGAGGTAAGGGAAGTGGAACTGCAGTGGGCTAAACTAAAGGAGGCAGTAAAAGGAGCAACAGATACATATGTAAGGGAAGTAAATAAAAACAAGAGGAAAAGGAAACCTATTTGGTTCTCCAAAGAAGTGTCTGCACAAATAAAGGCAAAAAACACAGCTTTTACAAAATTCAGAAGTTTGCAAACAGGAACACAGAAAAGAATATAGGATAAAGCTAAAAGAGACAAAAAGAGAAATAAGGATAGCAAAATCTAAGGCAGAAGAAAAGATGGCTAAAGATCTAAAGTGTGATGACAAAACTTTCAGGTATTTTCAGAAGAAGAGGAAGATCAGAGGTGGAATTGCAAGACTCAAAACTGCAGAGAACAGATTAGTGGATAGTGACATTGAAAAATCAAAAATGCTAAACAAATACTTCTGCTCTGTTTTTACTAAAGAAAATTCTGGTGAAGGACCACTTGTAATTGACAAATATACAAATAGGAATGGTGTAGATACCACATCATTCACAGAAGATGATGTATTTGAACAGCTTGCAAAATTGAAAGTGAACAAGGTCATGGGACTGGATAGGATACATCCCAGGATACTGAAAGAGCTCAGAGAGGTTCTGGCAGGGCCTTTAAAGGATGTTTTTAATAGATCCTAGGAGATGGGAGAAGTTCCACAGGACTGGAGAAGGGCAAACATGGTAATAGGGAAGAAGTGGAAAATTACAGGCTAGTAAGCCTTACCACAGTGGCAGGAAAAGTAATGGAAGTGTACCTGAAAGAGAGAACAGTGGACTTTCTCAAAACCAATAGGTTGCATGATCCAAGGCAACATGGTTTTACCAAAGAACGATCTTGATAAACAAATCAGATTGAGTTCTTTGACTGGGTGACCAGAGAACTAGATCAAAGACATGCAATGGATGTGATCTACCTAGATTTCAGCAAAGTCTTTGATACTGTTCCTCATAGGAGGCTTATCAATAAACTGAATAGCCTGGGGATGGGTCTCAAGGTGGTGAACTGGATCAGAAATTGGTTGACTGACAGATGACAGAAGGTGATGGTAAATGGAACTCACTCGGATGAAAGGAAAGTGATTAGTGGCGTGCTACAGGGATTGGCCCTGGGACCAGAACTGTTCAATGTATTTGTGAGTGATGCTGCTGAAGGACTGAATGGAAAAGTCTGTCTTTTTGCAGGTGACATGAAAATTTGCAACAGAGTGGACTCCTGTGAGGGAGTGGATAACATGAGGAAAGATCTACAAAAGCTGGAAGAATTTTATTTATTTATTTTATTTTTTATTTATTTATTTACATTCTCTTATATACCGCGCTATTCTGCATTAGTGTGGTTTACATTGAACAAACTGGAATTACATTGAACAGGGCATTATAACTTGGAGATAACTATTTTACAGGGAACATGGTCTAATGCTTGGCAGTTAAAATTTAATGTAAAGAAGGAAATTATATGCAATAGGGGACGAAAGGTTGGTATGCATGGACCAGGAGAAGGACCTCAGAGTGATTCTTTCTGAGGATCTCAACGTGACAAAACAGTGTGAAAAAGCGGTGGCCAAAGCCAGAAGAATACGGTGCAGACAGAGAGGAGAGGAATTACCAGCAGAAAGGAGGAGGTGCTAATGCCATTGTACAAGTCGCTGATGAGGCCTCACTTGGAATATTGTGTTCAGTTTTGGAGACCGTTTCTCGCAAAGAATATAAGAAGACTGGAAACGGTTCAGAGGAAGGAGACCAAAATGATTTGGTGCCTGCACCAGAAGACATATGACAAGAGACTTGAAGACCTAAATATGTACACTCTAGAGGAGAGGAAGAAAGGGGGAGATATGATACAGACTTTTAAATGCTTAAAGAGTATTAATGAACAAACAAACCTCTTCCAAAGATGAGGAAGCTGTAAAACTAGAAGGCATAACATGAAGTTGCAAGGGGGTAAACTGAAAGGCAACGTCAGGAAATATTTTTTCACTGAAAGGTTGGTGGATACTTGGAATGTCCTCCTGATGGAAGTGGTGGGGGCAAATACAGTGACAGAATTCAAAATGGCATGGGACAAACACAGTGGATCCCTTTATAGCAACAGGATAAAATCAAAATAACTTTAACTGTCTCAGCTATCTAAATAAATAGGGGTGACCTGCACAGAGCGGCGGGTACACCCCTAAATAAAGGCATAGGGAGAAGTGACCTGCCTGGAACGGCAAGTGCATCTACTCTTGCCACCTTGCTGGGCAGACTAGATGGACCATCCTGGCTTTTATCTACCATCATGTAGTATGTTACTATGTTGCTATTTGTATACAATTCATTCCTAGCTTTCTGAGCTGTTGAACAGCTTTTGGAGTTTGTCGGGTATGCTTGCAGAAGACTGCACAGCATGGGAATGGCAGACGCTCTCCATTGGACTTGAGCTCCTGAACAGTTCACACTGCAACTCTTCTGGAGAATCTGCTGCATTGCCTTAGATCAGGAATTCTCAAGCCTGTCCTCAAGACATACAGCCACCTGGTTTTCTGGACCTCCAAAGTGAGAGATTTATGTACAATGTAGATGGCGCATGCAAATCTCTCATATATATTTATTGTGGAGATCCTGAAAATCTAAATGGCCAGATGTGTCCCAAGGATTGTGCCAAGAACCACTGCTCTAGAACCTATAAAGAATCCACAAGCTGCTGATGTTCAGCTAATTGTTGGTTTTCTTTCCCTCTCCCCCACCTCCTGATTGAAAAAAATATATATTTATTTCTCCTGGTTTTTAAGTGCATTTCACATATGCAAAAGTGCCTATTGAGGATTTCTCGTCCTTCTGTCTTCTGTTGGTCTACTTGTCCATATGTATCTGTTTGCTTATGCACACACAAAAAGATGTGTATCCTATCAGTCTTCTCTTAGAACAACAACCTAGAGAGCCAGCAGGACTCCCCAACTCCTGCCACCTGAGGAGTCAGAGATATGTGATGAAAAGCCGGTGCAAGTCCTTAGCTCCTGCCAGCACCAGAGAGGGCATCAGCACCAGAAGAGCTGGCATGGAGATAGGGCAGTGGCTCCCAAAGAGTTGGTAGGAGTTCCTAGCTCCCACCTGCACTGAGCAGCTGCCAATCAGAAGTGAGGGCTGGTGTGCAAGAGAGGCGGTTGGAGTTAGAAGGAAATAATAAAGAGGGAAGGGGTGAAAGGGAAGGGTATAAGGAAGGGGGTGGAGTTAGAGGAAGAACATAGAAGACAGGGGAGGAGTGAAGGGGTGTAACAAGAAGGAAGGGGTGGGGTTAGACTCAATGGTGGGATTCAAACCCCCCTAGGAACCGGTTTGGTCGGTGGTCGGAATCAGCTGGGTCACACCGGTTCACGCGAACCGGTCCCTAGTGTTTCCAGCTTTCGCCATACCAGTCCCTGCAGGCTGTGTCACCGTCGCATCTGCACAGGCAGGATTCAAAACACCTGACAATATTTAGATGGCACTGGGGGTTTCTTCCAATGCTGCGATCCCCCCGATGTCATCAAAATATTGTCGGTTGTTTTGAATTCCGCCAGTGCAGATGCAGCAGTGACACAGCCTGTTGGGACTGGGTCAGCGAATGCGAGAAACACTAGTAACCAGTTCACACGAACCGGTGTGAACTGACTGAATCCCATCACTGATTAGATTGGATCACAAATCAGTATGGTGGGGAACAGGGCAGCGCATAAGGGAGGGGTAGGGGTTAGAGAGGGGAGAGAAGGAAAGTAAATAAGTGCAGAGAGAAGGAAGAGTCCATCGAAACACTTGTAAGACCTGACACCCCCCCAGGACCCCCCCCCCCACACATACACTCACACAAACACACACACCCTACCAGATACCTCCCATGACAGACATACACACACATGCACGCATCACTTGATATCCTCTATGACACACCCACACACTCCACCCAACACCCTCCATGCATGACACACACATATACACTCTTGCCACACAACACCCTCTCATGACACACATGCTTGTACTACCCAACATCCTTATCGCACATGCAACCAGACACCCACCATGACACACACACATACACACACACACACACACCATCCAACACTCTCTATGATACACATACCACCCAACACCCTCCATGCATTACACACACATATATACTCACACCACACAACACCCTCTCATGACACACATGCTTCTACCACCCAACTCCCTCATGACACACACACATGCATGCACTACTGACATCTCCATGGCAAACATACCACCCGACCCCTCCCCATAACACACACAGGTATGCACCACCCACCACTGCCATAATACCACTCAACACCCCCATGACACATCTACCATAATATACACATGTACACATGCACAACCCAGAGACACACTGCTAGCATGTACAATCTCATACATAGATATACATACCTACAGGTGCATAGCTCTGACACACATCCATGACAGACACACATAGACAGCTCCTGACACACACTGTCTATAAGCACACATGCTATGCACACACACACACCTACCCCCAGTCTCTGACATTTTATCTTCATATCCTCACAGATAAAGAGTTAAACTATACCCCTGATATACAGACACACCCACAGAGCTCACATATGCCATCACTGAGAGACACTTAACGAAATATCCCACAGAGACATGCCTGAGTGTGTAAATGGAGGAAATGGGAAACACGCTGTTGTGTCAGACTTTTCAGCTAGTTTCTCTAATTGCAACCCCACAATTTTCCTCATTCCCCCTCTCTCCCGGGTCCTTTGCTGCTTTTCTTATTCTGAGGTTCTGTTGCTTCTTTACAGCACAGGTTGAGGCCCAGCTCTGAGCTGCTAATGTTCACTGAAGCTGAAGAAGCAGACTGATGGGATAATGATTCCAGCCTTAAAGTCAAAGGCATAATCCTGCAAGATACCAGATCCAAGTAACCCACTTAAGTGATTCCCCGGTTTTCTCATGGACCTGGTATCTTAGGATGCCAGATTTTGAAGGTGCCAAATACTCAAGCCAAAGGAGAATAATGCTCCCTCTTGCTATAGGGCAAAGTGTTGCTTCAATGGGGCATCACTGTGGCACTGCAGTCTTCCCCTGCTCCTGTTAGTTCTCTTATCTTTTTGGGATCTTTGACACCCCCACTTTTGGATCTGTTATTTCCTCTTGCCTATGGGCACCAAAATCTTACATTTGGCCCTGAGCTGGATGCCGGTTCTTTTCTTCAAATCAGACTTGTGAAATCAGTAATACTGTTAACTGACTGAAGGTCACTATCACTGCTACCATAGAACATTGCTAGAGCGTCACCAAGTATTTGAAGTGTTGTACAAAGACAAGCAACTTCTTCTCCAGGGAGTTTATAATCTAGTTGAGATGGACACAGACAACATAAATAATTTTCTAGCAGGCACTTCATTACAGTAGAAGCATGGATTATGTGATGCAACATATGTAAACTGTATGATCCAAAAGGGAATATCATATCAGTGTAATAGAAAACAGCTGAATAAGGTGGTCTGTGACTGCAAGCCATTTGGCAAAAGCTACAGAAGCCATGGTGAAGGCACTTTATCATCTAGGGGCAACCTAAACGAGAAATTAAATCTCATTTACATTCAGACCTCAGGCTAGCTTTGAACTGCACAACCCTTAAAAGAACAGCCCATTCCCCTATCCAGGTCCTCAGCACTTCCATCATCTGCAGGATTAAACGAGATATTCTCTAAATTACTCAGCTCGCCTTCCAAAAAGGTGAGGCTTGCCATCAGATATGCATGAACACCCTAAAGGGTCCCAAGCTCTGGGAGGTGGTGCCCTGGAAGAATCCTGGCTCCTGATAGGCCGCCCTAGGCAGGTAAACTAATCCCTCCTGCACAGGTGTGTAAATAAAGACCGAGGCTCCGGGGAGGCGACTTTAAAAGGGGCAGAACTATCCCACTTCTTTAAAGTTTCTTCTCTCCTTCTCCTTCCCCTTCAATGTTTCTATTCTTTTCCTAACTTTCTTTTTAGTCTTTTTTGTATTCTTTTACATCTTTTTTTACATTAATCTGCTTTATGCGGAAATCTTGTATCTCTTTGCTTCTTTAATGGAAGTTTTCTAAACACTTACTATTTAAGCTTACTTAACCTTGGTTCTTCAGTGTGCTTTTTATTTCTTATCTTGTAATTATTTTATGTTTCTCTTGGCTTAGATCATTTTCAGCTACACTATGGGCAGGACTACCTCATCGCCTCTTATTCGCCTAAAGGTCTGGAGGGGCTCCTAAAAGCTAAGGTGAGTGCATGTTATAGTTGCATTGGTGAGAACTGATTAATGGGGGATGGGGAGGTGAATGCAGCCTATTTAAAGCGATCTAAGGGGAGCTGTTGGCAGGAGACCAAGAAGGAGAGGAAAAAAAATCCCCAAATTCCTCTTTGGAAAATAGTCATTTCACTTGCTATCACATTCTATGGCAAAGCATGTAAAATATTACATAGCAAAAATCAATAGCTGCGGCCTGGCTAGGGATTATTCTAGGAAGGTGCAAATTATATTAATTAAACATTTTAATAACCTTTGCTTATCCATTTGCCAGACTGACTTTAAGCGTATGGTGATCACGTCAGGAGCACAGACTAAGAGCTGTGATTATCTACTTCTTGAAGTATTGAAGTTTTCTTCAGTTCTTCCAATAGGTATAATTTCAACGGAGTGTAGGCTCCCTCACAGGGAGAGCATCTTCATATTTCCAATCTTCACACCATGTTGACACACTGAATTAGATCAGAAGCCTTTTTCCCAGGGCAAATAAGGCTGTGACTATTATCTGTATAGTCAAATGGAGAGTGTTGCCTTGCATAATGTTTTGCCCAGGACAGGGCTTTCCGTGATGATAACTGATTCAGCATACCTCTTCTATGGCAGCATATGGACTTTTCTTTCTTTTACTCTGAAATATTGAACAGAGCAAGGTATAGGTTTGCTGGGAGTTTAACTATGGTGATGAACTGGAGAAGCAACTTATTTAAGCAGCCAACGCACCAGAGATTGAAGGTGATTCAGGATGGACTAGACTAGGAGCTAAACCTTCAGTTTATTAAAATAACTTTTGTTCCTTCATTAATGTCCAGTCTGGCAGGTTCCCTAGGCTCGGAGGCCAATGCATGATAGCTACCATGTGGGCAAGTGAAAAAAAAAACCCTGTAATAAAGGTACAGCCTAATTGGGAAATTGAATGAATGTAGGGGAGGTAAAGTCAGTTAACCAAGCTTGGGGAATGAGAGGGACCTGCAGAGATTAGAACCTCTGCAAGTCCAAAGCATGTGACTCCTGGTCTACAAATTCCACCTACTAAATCTTGACTTTCATTTTGTATACTTTTGCATTTTTGCAACTTTAATTGCATTAATGTTACATCTAATTCATAATTCATAATCAAGTCTTGACTGGAACACAAGAATGTTTACTAGATTTGTTTGTGTTTATATATACAATTTATTATTGCAATTTTGGCTTGCATCAGCTTTACAATGCATTGTAAAGAATGCTTGATACCAGATGGGAACTGGCAAGGGAGGTTTGCGTTGATACAGAACAGTTTGTCATAGCAGCAACCTCTGACTGTCACTGGTCACTTTGGATAAATAAAGAAAGCAGGTACGCTAAGATTTTATAACAGTGATCACCTGGACTTACTGAAGACACAGCCATCTTTGTTTTTCCTAATTAACTATAACCTTCCAAAACCCATCTGGCAATGATCTTGTGCACCTGGTGTAGACAAGTCACAAACTAATGGGAAAGGAAGAAAAATGAAATCTGGCTTTAATGATCAAATAAGTTACCTTCAGTCAGTCCTTCTGATAATATTTTCATGGATATGCCACTGAGAATTGTTCAGATCAACCAGTTTTATGGTCTATACCATGAAGATGCCAACTTTACAAACTTAAAACTGCACTTTTACACTCAAAATGGCATTAAAAATAGGTTAAAGTTAGCTAGCGGATACAAAATCTTCTCAATAACCTTCATGCACCAAATATTTATTTCATTGAATGGTTGCTCGATCGCCCAGGAGCTGAGGGGGGGGGGGGTGTTCCTAATTTCTGTGCCTATAGGAAAAGAGGAACAGAACTCCAAAGCTTCATCTGCCGAGTTTAATCTTTCATGCAAGGAAAGCTTATGCAAGCGCCTAAGGGTACTGTACCCCTCTAGCAGCTTTTTGGGTTCCCAGGCTGCCCAGCCCTTGACAAGTGTGTTTGTTCTTCAGAAGCTCGTCAGGACGTGCCCAACAACAGAGGGGAGGGGAAAAGATTTTGGGCAAGCTTGGATTGCACAGAGGAATTCCTGAGTGCTCTCTGTCTGTGCTTGTGAGCCCGGGACAAGTCTCAGCAGATACAAGGGAAGAGGCAGGCTGTGTAAGTGGTTCACACAACCTCAATGTAAGTCAGAGGGCAAAATGGCTCCCATCAGACAGGTAGAGACATCCACTGGATGCCTGGACACAATGGTCTTTCCTTAAGATTGCATGGAGGGACATAGACATTTAGAATGGGGGCAAATGAGGAGTCAAAGGCCCATCTAGTCTGCTCAATTTCACTCCTGCTACAATGTGATAGACCCCAGCTGATATGTGGCTTCCTCTGTGGCTACTTCATGCCTTTCCATGCAGTCCTTCCATTTGTGCTGTGAACTGTCCGCCTGCAAAAATACTGAAAAAAGAGCTCAACATGCATTACCGAAAGCAGATTTGCTTTTAACTAAAAAGTTAACAAATGTAACTGCAGTGTCAGGAGGGGGAGAGGGGTCTCATGGTTATTGTACAGCTCTAAAATGTGTATCTCCTCACATTCCAATCTATCCACCACTGGCCTGACAAAAGCTCAAGCGATGCACTCTTCTTCTGGACGGAGAAAGCCGGTCCAGATTATGAGCCAGTGGAGCTCGAAGCACTTTCCACTTCCATTTTCATTCTTCCACTAACTCTGTAGGGTCCTCTGGAAGTTGTTTTACCTTCCAGCGCCTCCAGTTAGATCGCTGTAATCACTAATCGCTCAACACCTCCTATTCCCCCATTAGTCCTTCCGTCTGCTCTTCTCAAGGTGCACAGCAAATTAGGTATCCTATGTTTCTACAACTCTCTGAAGCATTAAATTGCAAAGCACATTTTGAAAATGTTATATAAACTTAAATTCATTGAATTACTATTAGTTTCTCCATTACTGAGTTTACTGGTGGTATAAATAGGGTTTAATATACTTTGTAGCACATGCTAGTCTTCAGGTACAGTGATGCCTCTCATATCCTAAGTGCAGCTTTTTAAACTAGCCTCATGTATTTCATAGCATTAAAAATTATGTTATTTTTGGAGCAGCGTCCTGGATCCCAAACTGAAGGCTGCAACTCCAAATGCGATCATAGGCACATCTTCTATGTGAATGAAAATGGCATAAATGTACTGCCCTCACACAACCCATCAGTGTGTAACGCTGCAAGCTGGGCTGCCAGTGTAGCCACAGAAGGATGGGCAGTGAAGCTAGAAACTAGGCAGTAGCTATACCTGTAACTTGGAGTCTGAGGAAAGTTGGTGCTGCCAACTGCTCACCTTTGCTTCTGTCTTCTTCCCCCACCTTATTCTCTTGGGGCTACTCTGTTCCCACTAGGTGCCACACCTACCGTTGCCTTAACATTGCATAACTTGTATCACCCAGTTCATTGCCACGTCTACAACCAACCCAGCAAGGCTTATCTGTGCAAGAAGAGGGGATATCATAGCTGGGAGACGTTGGTGGAGAGAGTGCATCATGTCACAGAAAAGAGGTGGAGAGGGAGCATCATGGCTGTGTGTCAGGGGCTTCATTGATGCTGGAGGGAAGAGGCCAAGAGGAGCATCATGGCTGCCATAGGGAGGGGGGATACTGTTGCTTGGTAGATGTTGGTGGATGTTATATCAGAATTGCTGATCCTCCTATTTTGTCTTTCTGGGGGGGAGGGAGGGTTGATAAGCTGCTGATCCCATACTATTTTAGCCTAGAGATGGCCTTGGGAGTGTGGTAAGAGGTGAGCCTGGTGAATGGGAGAGGACAGGGGCGAGCCTGAGAAAGGGGTGAAAGATTAAATTCGGTTAAGAGGTGAGCTTGAGGGATCATGAAAAGAGGAGTATTGGAAGGGATGAGTGTAGATGCAGGACAGAAGGAGCTGTAGGGCAACAGAGGAGGAATTGGGGGCTTCTTGGGGTATGGGATGCTGGGTAAGAAGAAGGGTGAATGTGATGTAAGGAAAGGTCAGCTGGAGTGAGGACATTCAAAATGTAAGATCTTTTGGGATTTAAGGAGTGGGAACCCCACACACACTCTGCTAATTTGTTTTTTACTGGAAGGGGTTCTTAAATTTGCAAAATTTAAAAATTGGGTTGCGTTGGCTAAATATTTGGGAAGGCCTGATCTATGCACTTTGTCAAGAAAGGCAGATGTTGCAGGTCTGTGGATAACAATGGGGCAAACCAGAGTAGAATCAGCCTCTCAGACTAAGGTTGCCAATAGGTTGATTCGATCCCGGGGTCACTCCAGTACATACAGGGACTTGTAGCTTCTCCTTTCTTAGGGATAATCAGAACTACAATTCACTTCATGAAATGCAGTAAACTCAAATGCAGAAATGGCTCATCCCTGTTGGGCTAATCAGTCTCAGAGTTGACCTGGGTCAGATAGTGACAGCACAATTTTTATCACTTTACTTGCTTATTTCCATTCTGGGCTTATCAGAGAAATATAAACATACCCCTCCCCCTTTATTAAAAGATAATATTCAGAAACAGAGCCTTCAGAGCTCAGGCCATTTTCCCTAGCCATCTGGACCGCCATGGAAGATTATGGGAATTAAAACGTGCAGCTCTGCAGAACCTGCCAATGTATTTATGTATTTCATCATGTGATAGAGTGTAGGGACATTTTTATTTCAGTTTCACTTTTCTATTTATCAGAAGCAGAGATTTGGGGGATGAAGGAGGGAAGTATTCCAGAACATTGGCTTTTCACGCCAGTTGCAAAATTCTGCATTTTCTCTCAGCTGAGGATCCGTGCAAATGCACCCAAGTCACCGGTAAATGCAGCAGACCTCTAACAAAAAGTTCCTGTCCAATGCTATAAGCTGTTGGAAGGGACTAGGGCAACAGGCAATGAACATCACGTCTTGGGTGCTAAAGGAGAATTGCTATACCAAGTGCTTCGCAAGTGCTATAGTTAGTAGACTTTGTAAGTACAGACGTGGGCCTTATTAGGTAGCTATAGTCTGACCAGTCAGCCATTGCCTGAACCCAATGCAGCCAGTATCAAGCAACACAGAGATTTATAATCAGCTACTCTCTTTTCCGACTTCTCATGCCTAAGCTGCGAATTAGTGGTCCAATTCAAATGCCAGACCATTTCTATCAGGCTCTAGGGAGCTCAATCCAATCCAAAGACAATCCAGGGGTGAAATAGAGCCGACTGAGGCATGGTAAATTTGTGCATTAAATCCGCATCTTTAATACTCACAATGTACTGCTACCTGAATGAAAAGATAGTTAAAGATAAGCCATTAATGAATGTAAGGAGTATGAAATGCTGTGGCATTTTTTTCTTGCTAGGTTTTGAAGATTATGCACCTTTCATTCAAGTAGGAAAATGACCCATGCCAGTTCTTGTCTCTGTGAACAGTCCATGGTTTCTGTTGTCCTTCATTCCACCGGAGTCTGTCTCATTCCTAACCAGATTTCAGTGGAGTGAAGTGCAAGAGACATGGAGTTATGTCAGCAAGAATTCCTGACCCCAGCATGAAAAGTGGTTCCTATTGGACAAGTCAAGATTCCGATCTGAATCAAGCTCTTTGGCACTCATCAGCCGATGAGATATTTCAGCAAGACACCAACACATTAAAAGTATTTCTTCACCCAAAGCCACTTGTACACCGTCTGTGGAGAGGAGAGGTTCATAGCTGCTGTACCTCACTGACTGGAACATCATACCACAAGACATATTTCCAGTGGCATATGTATGTTATGCCATGGTTTTGACTTTATACTGACAAACAGGGCCGGCCCGTCCATTGAGCAAGAATGTTTTTTGCACAGGGCCCCGCGTTTCAGGGGACCCCGCGCAAAGAACATTCTGCTTTTTTTTAAATTACATTTTTTAAAAAAAGCTGGCTCTGGCTGCGGCAGCGGCAGAATGAAGTGTCCCGCGGGGCCTCCTCTGCTCGTTGAGCCCCTCTGCAAGGGCTTTCAGATTCACGAAGGGAGAGTGTCTCCCTCGCGTCTCTGTTAAGCCCGCAGGGGCTAATGGGAAATTTCCCATCAGCCCCTCGCATCTAAAGGGGCAGATGGGAAATTTCCCATTAGCCCCTGCGGGCTTAACAGAGATGCGAGGGAGACACTCTCCCTTCGCGAATCTGAAAGCCCTTGCAGAGGGGTTCAGCGAGCAGAAGAGGCCCCGCGGGACACTTCATTCTGCCGCTGCCGCGACGGCGGCAGCAGACAGAGCCAGCTTTTTTTTTTTTTTTATTTTTGCATAAGCCCATGGGGGGGGGGGGTTAGGACTGGTAATGGGCGGGGGGGGGGAGGGGGGTTAAGACTGTCAATGGGCTGTGGGCTGATGGGGGCTGTCTGGAAATGGGGCGATGGGGGGTTAGGACTGGTAATGGGCTATGGGGGGGGGGCTAGGACAGGAAATGGGCTGATGGGTAGGGGTTAGGACTGGTAATGGGCTGTGGGCTGTTGGGGGGGGTTAGGACTGGTAATGGGCTATAGGGGGGGTGTTAAGACTGGTAATGGGCTGTGGGCTGATGGGGGCTGTCTGGAAATGGGGTGATGGGGGGTTAGGACTGCTAATGGGCTATGGGGGGTTAGGACTGATAATGGGCTATGGGGGGCTAGGACAGGAAATGGGCTGACGGGGAGGGGTTAGGACTTGAGGAGGGCTGATGTGGTTAGGACTGGTAATGGGCTGTGGGCTGATGGGAGGGGGGTTTAGGACTAGCAATGAGCTATGGGGGGCTGACTGGAAATGGGCTGATGGGGTTAAGACGAAGTGGGCTGATGGGGGTTAGGACTGGTAATGGGTTATAGGGGGGGCTTAAACTGAAAATGGGGTAATGGGGGGGTTAGGACTGGAAGTGGGTTGATGGGGGGCTAGGACTGGTAATGGGTTGGGGGGTTGCTATGACTGGAAATGGGCTGAGTGGAAGGGGAGGCTTGAACTGCAAATAGCTGATGGGGAGGGAGCTTGGAATGGAAATGGGCTGTGAGGGAAGGGAGCTAGGACTGAAAATGGGCTGATGGAGCAGCTAGGATAGGACTGGAAATGGGCTGTTGGGGGAGCTAAGATTGGAAATGGGCTGTGGTGGGGGCTTGAATTGAAATGGACTCATGGAGGGGCTAGAACTGGAAGTAGGCTCATGGGGGGCTTGGACTGGAATTGGGCTGAGTGGAGGGGAGCTAGGATTTGACATGGGCTGATGGTGAGGCTAGAAAATGACTAGAAATGGGCTGATGGGGGCTAGGATTGGAAATGAGCTGATGAAGGGACTCAGACTGAAAATGGATGGGGGAGCTAGGACTGGAAATGGGTTGATGGGGGGCTAGGACTGGAAATGGGCTGATGCAGGGACTAGAAGGGAATGGATGCTGGGTGAGACTGGAACTAGAAGGGAGCTGATGTTGGGGGAGGATTAGAATGGGATGGGGCTGGGAGAGTAAAATGGAGAGGGGAAAAATATTTTGTGTGGGAGGGATGAAAAATCTACAATTGGCCGGGTATTGGGAGAGTAAGTGGGGATTGAGGATGGAGGGGTAAAATTTGTATGGATGAAATAGGAATGAGGAAAGAGCAAATGGAGAAAGATTAGTATGTCAAAGCAGATGTAGAGAGAGAGAATGGAAAAAAAAAACTAGAAGAGAGAAGAAAGAACAAATGGACAGCAGACGATGGACAGTTAGCAGAAAACATGAAGAAACCAGAAGAAAGTGGCTGGAGCAATTGCAACTGAAAAAATGCACAAAAGGTAGAAAGATATCTCTTTATTTTGAATTTATTAGCTGGAATATGAAAGCTCTGGGAAATGTGCATCATTAACGTCTGCGCTTTGTTTGGTACAAGAGGAAATTAATTTATAGTTTTATTTCTACAGTGTTGTTGTACATTCCAAGTTTGGCTTTTGGGGTTCCCAGTTTAATTATTGCCTTCCTGTTTCTAAATTGTGATTCCTTGTTTGGTGATGGTCTATGTTCTGCATGTGTAACTGAGCTGAGGTATTCTATTTATGTAATTCCTATTTGACATTGCCACTTGTTCTCTTTCCCCAGTATTCTCTGAAATGTATTGGTTTAATATTTGCAGTGTTGCCTTTTGATAGGTAGGGTCTGGTGCTTTGTGAGTCCTGGTAATGCTGTCAGGATATGGCGGGTTTGCTATGGGTTCTAAATGGGCAGCGTTTTGTAGTAGTTCCTAATGTGCCTGGCGGTTGGCACTGGATTATAGTAATGTAGAAATCTTTTAGTCTTTCTTTATCCATACACTCATTAAGAGACATGTTTACTAAAAGTTAGTGTATGGTAACATTATGCAAATATTTATGCAAATAAAGCCACTTATGCAAATGAGGCCCCACACCGAGTCTCCGCACATGGCCCCGCACCCCCCTTGGGCCGCCCCTGCTGACAAACCTCTTAAGGAGAAAGAGCTTACCTCTTTCGAAACAAAAAATGTCATTAGAACAGAGCTGCCAGGTAGTGTTGATCTAAGAGGTACGCTGAATGGCGTTACCATATAGCTTGGAGTTATCAGATGACTTCAAGTCAAAGACAACTAAGCCAGTCTGCTGTTACCACAGTGTATGCATGGAGATATAGAGAAATCAAATCTGCAGCTCCATGCTTGGAAGAAGGCAAACCAGGGTTGGATCAGCCACTACCTGCAGCTATATAGAGCAACGAGAACTTGATCGTAAGTTTGGCAGCTCAGTGCTGACAGGCTCTGCTGGACCTGATTTTTATATTGCATTTAAGAATAGTTGCTGCTGCTCTTTTCAAGAAATTGGACCTCCAAGTCCACAGATG
Organism: Ichthyophis bannanicus; assembly: GCA_033557465.1. NCBI lineage: Eukaryota > Metazoa > Chordata > Amphibia > Gymnophiona > Ichthyophiidae > Ichthyophis > Ichthyophis bannanicus. The sequence goes on along the minus strand of CM066045.1, from coordinate 180,281,102 downwards.
CACTGGGGTGAAAACCAGGATTGGTTCTGCCTGTCCCACATAACCAGTTCACAACACTCCTTGAACCAGTCCTGGCTCAAACCACTCAATTGCACTATCTCTTGTTTACCAATACAAAGAGAATCTAGAAAAGATGAAAAACTCAGGCCTGGCAAAAAGTGACCCCTGGTAGCTTGGAACTAGTTAGCTGCTTTGGTCTTCGTGAGGTGAATAGAGAAAAAAATGAAAAATACAGAATTTATGGGGGTTTACCTTTAAAGTCCTACTACTACTACTGAACATTTGTATAGTGCTTCAAGACGTAAGCAGTGCTGAATATATTGATTCATTTTCTATCATACTTCCTTGTGAGTTATAGCCTCATAAGTGTTAACAGTGGGGCAGAGGCATGATTAGAGCTCCCTTCGACTCTTCCTAAGCTGCAATACGCAGTTCTTTGAACATTAACATGATACCCTCTCATGAGTGGAACACTATACCAGTTAATTATGATTTTAAGGATGTTAACTGTACTTGAGATTTGGTTTTTCAAAAACTCATTTTTAACTCCGTCCTATAAAACAGTTGGTCTAATTCAATGCATTTAAGTGAGTCTCAGATACACCCTTAATCCCCATTAGGCATGTCCTAAAATCTTTTTCACTTGCTCCGTAGGTGGTTTGATTCATGCTAGATCCAAATGTTTTAATGCCCCCCCCCCCCCACGCCAACTTAATTTTCTTGTAGAGGTGTGTTCCCAAACGTGGCAATTTTCTCCCAAAATCCAGGCCACACCCATTTATCATGCAATACATGAAATGTAAATAAACTTGAGAGCTCCTGGACTTCCAGATGGGAACATTATTGTGCAGGATGTCAATGTAAATCCTGCAAAGGTTAATGCAGTTAGAAGTACTGGGGACACAAAGATCTTCTAGATAATACAACCAATTCCTGCTTTGCCTGTTTCATACACTCTTTCTTCTTGAAACTTACTCACATGACACTAAAAGCAAGCAATTTTTCCCTGCTATGGAAAGGATCTGGTTCTGGTCCAAATTGATTTTGGTGCTTTATCTCCCTACCTGCTTATACTCATATCAAAGTTTATAATCCATTTTTCGAACACCAGTGGTGTGCATGATAATTCTGGAGCAGTAGGTCAAGATACAAACTGACCTTGGAAGCTGGAAGGAAATGATTCCTGGATTCATTCATTTTCTGCTTGTCCTTACTGTGATAGTAGTAACATCACCGTATGAAGAGAGCAATTCCCTTCAGCAATCACATACCTCTAAAGACCTCAGGGATGTTGGCCCCTTAAATATCATAACTGTCCCTGTTTTTGCTATCCAATGGGCACAAACAAACCCCTTGTCATTTGTGAAAGCAAATCCAAAATTTGTAAGGATGTTTCTGGGGTAAATTGTCAAAAGGTGGCTAACAAAAAAAAACAACAACCCCTTCTTTAGTCCAGATTAATGCTGGACCACTTAATTATTTTACATTTTCAGAAGAGTAGCTATATATACATATATCTTTCACATACTGGACATCACATAACCCAAATTAAATTCAACATGCACCCAGAAAAGGTGTTAAAGGAATATTAATTTAAATATTCTTATAGCAACCTTTAAACATATAGATAGACCCACAAAAACTATACCTATAAAGAATATTTTCTTAGGGTAAAAGAACCTCAGATGTACATAAAATTAATTATCTCCTGTGTATAAATTCAGTCATTGGTCCGAAACCTATTTTTCTCTTTTTCTGTCTTTTATTAACTTTTCTTTTTCTTGTGATAAAATTGTTTTCAATTCAAGTTCCACTTATCTGATATACATCTGTAATGTCTCCTTGTCTGAATCAAAAGCTCACAAAATTCACAATTTTTAACATTAAATTTTGTGTTAAACTGCATTGATCCTATTATATTGGGAATGTAGTGGTATAGAAGCATATTTTAGATTAGATTAAATTAGAATAAACCCACTTGAAGTCTTTGTTTTGCCAACAGCTGCATCAGAAGTTGAGCTCAGTTTGCAGGTCTAAGTTGTTGGCATCTATCAATGTTATCAATTCACCAGAGAAAGGTCTTTGTTTTGCCAGTAGCTATGTCAGGGGATGAACTCAGTTCATGGGTCTAAGTTGTTGGTGTCCATCAACATTTTCAATTCCTGATACAGCTATTAGCAAAATGAAGGCCTTTGGTGTGCTTATTGTGAGCCTGATCCAAACAAGGACACATTAGAGATGTATATTAGATAAGTGGAATTTGAACTGAAGACATTTTTATAGCAAGAAAAAGGAAAGTTAATAAAAAAAAAAAAAGGGAAAATGGGTTTGGACCAATGATTGAATTTATACTCATGAGGTAATGAGCTTCACGTACTGTCTATATGTTTAAAGGTTATTATAAGAATGTCTAAATTAATATTCTTTGACAACATCTTTTCTGTGTGTATAGTGAGTGTAACAAATAAAAAGTCAGAATTCAGGTCAGGTTTATAATGTCATGAAGTTACATTAGATGAAGGAAAAGGAGAGATCTACTATAGTTCCTGGCTAATTTACACTGAGCATAACAAATTACATAGAAGTCAAGCAAGTTCTTTCACCAAAGAGCTGACAATCTAAAAAGGCATCTGAAGGTAGTGGAGGAGTAGCCTAGTGGTTGGGGCAAGGTACCTCAGGCCAGAAGGTCAGGGGTTCAAATCCCACTAGAGGACAGCAACCTTGGGCTGGAAGGACTGGGGTTTCTAGTCCCACAGGTGCTCCTTGTGGTCTTGGGCAAGCCACTTAACCCTCCATAGCCCATGTTCCCTGTAAAATAGTTATCTCCAAGTTATAATGCCCTGTTCAATGTCATTTCAGTTTGTTCAATGTAAACCACACTGATGCAGAATAGCACAGTATATAAGAGAAAATAAATAAAGGTAACTTGCTGAATTTCAGAAAGAATTATTGGTGGGAGAAACAAGATTTGAGTCCTGGTGTCCTGGTTCCTAGCCCATAATTCTAAACAGTGACATTCTGGTCATGTCCTCTCCTGCAACACTGAGTTGCTAAGAGAAAGCCTGTCTTTGTAACCACTTCTCTTAGTCGGGGGTATCAGGTTGCCAGTCCTTAGTGGGCTCTGGATTCAGATAAGCACAAATTTGGCAGGAGGACAAACATATTGTCCTTTAAGGGTGTACCTGTGTCTTTATTAGCTGGAGCACACCTACAAGAAGATGCACAGAAAGAAGAGTCTGACAAAAGGTAAGCTATTACTACTACTAGTAACCATTTGTATAGCGCTACAAGGCATACGCAGCACCGTACATATAGATGTGAGACATAGTCCCTGCTCATCAGAGCTTGCAATCTAATCAAGATGAACAACAACGCAAAACTGGGCTCTAGAGTATGGTATGATACACATAAATAGTGGACAAGAGAATGAGGAGCACCAGGATCCAAAAGCAGCCTCAAAGAGTTGGGTCTTCCGCTTGAACTTAAATAGGGTCAGAGAAGGAACCCGACACAACGACCCAGTTAGTTTTTTCCAGGCATATGGAGCAGCAAGGTGGAAAGAATGAAGTCTGGAGTTGGCAGTGGCAGAGGAGGGCACAGATAAAAGGGATCTGCCAGAGGAGTGGAGTTCCCGAGGAGGGGCGTAGAGTGAGATAAGAGGAAAGGTAGTGAGGAACCGCAGAATGAATTCAATTGTAGGCCAGTAGGAGAAGTTTGAACTAAATGTGGAAATGGATAGGGAGCCAGTGAAGTGACTTGAAACCTTGAAAAGTACAAAATACTTTTTACATTCCATTTGGTTGAAAATAAAATGGAGGTAGTGGAAGTCGTATCACCATGTGGGGTGTATTTGCTGATCCATCGACAGACAAGATATCTGCAGCACTGAGCTGACCTAGCAACCCTCCGATAGTGGGAGGCTTTCTCCCAGACAGAAGACGTCTGCATTTCTCAAGCATCAACAGATTCACCCGAGTACTGCAACTCCCAAAAACACTTATAAATATAGGCAGAAAAAGTCCCTCAGTGGATTCCTGCTTCTCTCCCTTCCCCCCACTTTGTGCTGGGAAAGCTCTGGCAGACCATGTAGTGTAGAATTGGTCCTGAGGGTCCCTCTTATATAGTTCATCTCTTTATCCAGATCCTATCCCAGTACTTTTAGCCTCAGCCAGACTAACTTGATCCCCCAAAGGGGCTGGAAGCACATTCCCTTACTGTAGACACATTTGGGGTCCTAATACAGAAAACAGAATCTCTGGTGATCTCTGCATCATCTTATATTCAAAGAAGGATATGCCTCTTCTTCAGAGTAGGGGTTCTTAATTAAGTCCTCCAGACATACAGAGCCAATGGGCTTTTCAGGATATCCATAATGGATATGCAGGAGATAAATTTGCATACAATGGAGGCAGTGCATGTAAAGCTCAGTACAGGACCAGCCAGTCTGGTTTTCAGGATCTCGATAAAGAGTCAGCTTGAGATATCTGCTTACACTGCCTCCACTGCTTGGAAATATATGTCATGCAGATTCACTGTAGATAGTCTTAAAAGTTGACTGGGTAGGATGTCCTGAGGGTTGGGTTGAGAAGTGCTACAATATGCAAAAAAGATCTTTCTGTAATCCACATCAGATATGGGTGCTATCACATGAATTACCTGTAGCGATACAAGCAATTGTGATTCCACTGGGGTGCCAATCCTTGTGTAACCTGCCTTCCTGTGCCTGGAATTTCACGACTATTCTTACCGTTATTATGTGGTTTACAAATACTACACTTGCTCCATACACACTTCCTAAGGGCTTCCCCTACTACACATACTGTAAAGGCATTAAAATGATATGTTAAAGAACAGCAATGTGCACTAGGAAGCAATGACATATAGCCCCTACCCCCATACTTACAAACTCACATGTTTATAGCCATCAGCTTACCCAGCTCCATTAGGGACATTTTATGCCACCCCTGGATTTCTGGCAATCCTATCCTGGGCCTGCAGCACTGATTTCAATAGGTAGAATTAGTCAATGAAATCCATACTGCTTTGGGATGTTAGTTCAAAGCCAGAATTGACCTTAAATGCCTCTACTGGAAGTGGGTGAGTGTGCAGCTCTGCATACCACCTCTCTCAGAGAACTAAGGGGTATGTATACTAAACCGGGCTAATGGTTAACCCGGGCTATCTGCCACTAGGTCCCATATTATTCAATGGGACCTACCTAGTTGCAGATAGCCCGGGTTAACCGTTAGCCCTGTTTAGTAAACATGCCCCTAAGAGTTTTCGGAAACCCAGAGAAAGGGTCACACTGTTTCCTTCTTCCCTTATCTAGAGTTGCTAATTGGCTTCCTTTCTGCTGGTTAGGCAGATCCAGTGCTGGTTGTAGCCCACCGCATGCGTAAGTCTGGCATCCTGCTTTGAATGGGGGATGGGAGGAAGGTCTGAGAACTACAAGTCCAAGCATACACTGAGGGTAAAACCAAGACTGAATCAGTTTGTGAGAAAAAAAGCTGTCATCCACCTCTGGAGCTTAATGGCTGCAAACAGGTCTGGGTCTCAGGGTAATCAAATATACATATCAGCTCAGCTCTTAAGTTATGCATATGCAAACATATGTCATTAATATTCATTGTGAATATCTGAATATCTGCAGCTCATGGGGAATGGAATTAGTGAACAGTTGTTTCTGGGATCCTCACCTAGATCTGTGTTTCAAGATATCCATTATGGATATTTGGTATTTGTTTAGATTTTGCCTAAGAACCAAGTTAATTGGTCTCATTTGGTAATCCTAAGTGTGAGTTTGGGAAACCCTAGCCTACAGAAGCTCTTCTTGCCAATAATATCCATGTGGTAACGCTCTTAGACAGCAAGAAGTACTCACTAGTACATGAGAGAGACTGGAGCGCTTAGATAACCTGTAATCTGATTGTTATGTTCTTTAGGCATTTTGAGGTCATAACATGTCACATTCCAGAATCTAAATCTTCAGCTCCCTATAACTTCTCATGAATAATTCCATTTCTGACTTCTAGATGCATCCGCTTGTAAAAATTGGAGTTTTCTTGGGTTTGCTTGGCACCCAAGGTTCATGTGATGACACGGGTAAGGTAAAGTGGATCAGCTTTCTCTCTCCAGTTATTATCTACCAGACAGAAATACCTGTACAGTGCTTTCTAGTCATGGGATCTGAGGAAAGAGTCTGCTAAACTCTATGGAAGAGTGACACATCTCCAACAAATCTTAGATGGTTGGTCAGATTGTAAGAAGACCAGAGCACCAGATTCCAATCTTTTTGAAATTATTTGACAATACATTAAAGCAATGGCCACCAGCAAAAGATGAACCAGGTTGATTCTTTTGGGAGGGAAGGTAGATTAATAGGGAGTCAGATAAGCAGTTGAGCCAGGACTAACCACCTTGAGTTCTATATTTGCCTGGCTGGGATCTTTTTTACTTGATTTGGGAAGGGATACTTACACTCCCATACGTCTTTGCAATGCTCTGTGGAAAGTCCAGGGTGGGGATGATGGCTTATTTTTGTCTTCTTCAGTGGCTGATGACATTGGGCCTCACATGATGGGACGGATCGCTGAGCAGTTGACTCCAGAAGAGTGTCAGGACTTCTATACCAGGCTTACCAGCCCTGAAAAGGATATTGAGGAGGAACTGGATAAACTTTCAGAGAAAAATAATCCAATAAAAACACGCAGAAAACGAGATATCGGTAAAATCAGTCTCCTTCGAACAAATTGCAAAGCTTATAAATCCAGAGGGTATACAGATGAAAGCAGCATTCTTTCCCTTGTGCCATTTATGATGCCTCTGGCCAACTGCTAGCTCCAGGGCGAGTCAGCAGTTGGCCAGTCCATGCAATCTACTTATTTACTCCAGTACCTCTTCTCTATTGACTCCCTGACAAATCTATCTCTTTCTTTCTCACTAAGTTTTCCTGGCTTGCCTTTCTTCTTGACCCTCCTTCCTATGGATTTCAACATTCATGTTGATGACCCCTCTGACTGTTTTGCCTCAAAACTCCTTGCCTTAATCTCCTCATTCAACCTCCATCTATGTATTCTCCGGGAACAAACAAGAAGTCAGTCCTCACATTTGGGTGATGTTGGCATCGATGGCGACTGTGCGGTAACCTCTCCCCAGATTTCAAAGAAAGCCTTTGGGAGATCCACCACACATACATGGCTGCCTTCCCGCCAAGGGTGCCATCTTGCCTCAATCTCCTTTTTTCCACAGAGCACATCGAATGTTCGTCTGCATTCCAGAAAAAGTTGATTGTTTTTTTTCCTTCTTATTTTTTCCTTTTCTGGTATGCATACCAGTGCCTTCTAACCTTCCCAGGCCTGCTGCCGCCTCGGTGCCATGTTTTTCTCAGGTCTTTTTCTCCCCAGGGTCTTTTTCTTCAGTATGCGGGAATCCTCGCACCCTCCCTGGCCAGGACACTTGAGTTTGATCTTGCAGGTGATGTCTTCCCCACTATGTCCTCATCCAATGGATTCAAGCAGTGCAATTGCTGTGGGCACACTATGTACTGCACGGATCCACATGATTGCTACCTCCGATGCCTTGGTGCGGACCACGATGACTACTCCTGTGGGCTCTGTCAGCAAATGATGAGCAAGGGGTGGAGGAACTGTGAGAAGCTGTAAGCGTCCATGTTTGAAAGACCTCTGTTTTGGCCCCAGCATTGCTCATGGAACTAGTGCCCTCAGAGGCTGCCGTGATGGCCTTGGTCTTGCGTGACGGCTGTGCCCATTCTGAGCCCTGATGCATGAACCATTGGACCAGGGATCATCTTCTGAAGGCTGTGCCCTGAAGAGCCAGACATCATTGATGGCATCATTGAAGTCCCACAGTCACTGGCATTAGATCCCCCAGTGTGATGATGAGGATGATGGCTGGGAGTGGCTCTCCAAGCTGCCCTGGTGGGAGAAAATGCCAATGGCGTCGGGAGATCGACCTTGGTCTTCTGAGCCCATCCTCGTCAAGGACGCCCCCTTGATGGAGCTGGTGTCAGGCCTGAAGCCTTCGGTGACCACGCCGGTGGTTGCAGAGCCATCTGGCTTTGAGTTCAGAATGGTGGTCCTCGAGTGCAACATTGCTGCTTTCTTGGCCCAGCAGCATGGACTGATGTCCAGTTCCTCTGAGTCATTGGTTCTGAATACTGCCTCCTCAACCTGAGGGCATCACCAGAGATCATGGAACCTGTTCTCAAGCGCCATCGGATTCAAAATGATTCCAAGCACCGATCTTGGTCCCATTTGGGATGGATGACTTCCCCAGCCAGCACTTTCATGTCAGAGCACGGGGGCTTCAGGGGCCTTGCGACACTGGTGACCCGGTGCAGTCCTGAGGCCCAGAAGGTTCTCAAGGTCTCCTTAGATTCTGACTGGGAAACTGATGATGAGTCCCCCATTACCCACCTACATTCGGATGTCCTGTCATAAGAACATAAGAACATAAGATATGCCATACTGGGTCAGACCAAGGTCCTCCAAGCCCAGTATCCTGTTTCCAACAGTGGCCAATCTAGGTCATATGTACCTAGCAGTTTCCCCAAGAGACACAGGTTCCACCATGCTTGTACTGGATCAAGCATTGATATCCTGGGTCCCTTCTTAACAATGGTTTAAGGACCTTTCCTCCAGGAACTTGTCCAAACCTTTTTTAAACCCAGCTACACTAACAGCCTTTACTACATCCTCCGGTAACAAATTCCAGAGTTTGATTACACGTTGAGTGAAAAAATATTTTCTTTTATTAGTCTTAAATAGTTTACCCTGTAGCTTCATTGCATGTCCCCTAGTCTTTCTATATTCTGATAAGGTAATCTCGTGTGGCTGAAGTCCACTTGTCCCTCTAAGAAGTTGGACGCTGACCGCTGGGGGTCGCGTAACTAGTTAGCATGGAGGAGTCTCATTCATTATCGGAATTAACCAGACAAATCGCTCCACCAACTAAGAACGGCCATGCACCACCACCCACAGAATCGAGAAAGAGCTATCAATCTGTCAATCCTTTCCGTGTCTGGGCCGGGTGAGGTTTCCCGTGTCGGACAGCTCCCCACCAGAGGACCAACTCAAGTCCCCTCCTGAGGATCTCTCCTTCTTGGAGTTCATTCGGGACATGATGAAGGCCTTGACCTTCACCATGGAGTCTGAGGAAGAGCTACGGGTGGAGGACCTCGAGATCCTCCAGTATGAGGTCCCTCTGAAGGAGGCACTTACAGTGCCTGTTCCCCTCATAGTAACATAGTAAATGACGGCAGATAAAGACCAGTATGGTCCATCTAGTCTGCCCAGTAATATGGCAAGAATAGGTGCACCTTCCGCTCCATGCAAGCCACCCCTCCCCATGTCTTTATTTAGGGGTGAACCCACCGCTCAGTGTAGGATACCCTTATTTGCTAAGAAATTAGATAGTTATGTTTATTTTGATTTTATCCTGTTGCTGTAAAGGGATCCACTGTGTCTGTCCCATGCCATTTTGAATTCTGTCACTGTATTTGCCCCCACCACTTCCATCGGGAGGGCATTCCAAGCATCCACCTCCCTTTCAGTGAAAAAGTATTTCCTGACATTGCCTTTCAATTTACCCCATTGCAGCTTCATGTTATGCCCTCTAGTTTTACAGCTTCCCCATCTTGGCTTCTCCTCCACATCTAGGAGTCCCCAGCCTCAGTGCCAATTCTGAGCAGGTGGCTTAATGCCATGTATCGAGTCCGCAGGAGCCCAGGGTTCCAAAAGGCGCAGCTGCCTCATAACTCCACGATGGTGGAATTGACAATGCGCAGGATCAAGATCTAGAAAATGCAGTCCTCGGGGCTCCCCTGGCAGGGAGGCCTGTACCATGGATGCTTTAGGCAGAAAGTGCTACCAGGGCTTGATGCTCCTCAGCCAGATCTAGGCCTACCAGCTCTAATTGGCATGCACTTGAGGGACATGGCGAAGAAGTTCACTGGTTTCTCGGCTGAGCTGGCCAAAGAACCTCTTCAGTGGTTCTGGACTTTGACCTCGACGGTCAAGGAGTGCTCTATATTCATCACTCGTGCGGCCTATGATGGCTCTGAGTCGGTGGCTAGAGTAGCTGCGGTGGGCATTGGTGCCCGCTGCCAGGCCTGGCTACAGTCCTCCAACCTGGAGCAATGGGTTCAGGACAACTTGGTTGATGTCCCATGTTGGGGAGAGAATCTCTTCAGCAAGCCCATGACCGACAAGGCTGCCGAGTTGGAGTCTGAGTTTCTGACCAAGACCAGGCTCTCCAAGAAGACTCATCATTTACACCCCCATAAGAAATCTGCCTATCACACCATACCATCAAAGTACAAAAAGGTCAAATACCTTGGTGTTATCTTGGACCAAAACCTCATGCTACAGACTCAAATAAAGAAAACCATTGCAAATGCCTACTACAAGATGAGGCTACTCAAAAATCTGAAACCATTACTCAGTCATGACCCGTTTCACACTCTCTTTCAAACAATTGTCACACCAACCCTGGATTACTGCAACATGATTTACTAGGTCTACCAAAAAGCTCCATCTACCCCTTGCAATTGTCACAAAATACAGCTGCCCGTATACTCACCGGTACTCACAAACAAGACCATATCACCCCCGTACTCAGCCAATCACACTGGCTCCCAATACATTCCCGCGCAAAGTACAAAACATTCCTAATAATCTTCAAGATCATACACAAATCCACTGCAAATATTCTACATGAACTAATCAACCAGGACACCAGCATAAGCCCCAGGAGAACAATCAACAAAAATATGATCATCACACATCCAAAATACAAGAAATCCAACCAGACCACCTCCTCCAGAGCATTTTCGCACTCTGCTCCAGCACTATGGAACACCCTTCCAGAAAACATTAGATCAACCATGGATATCAAGGACTTCCACAAAAAACTAAAGACTTACCTCTACTCTGAATACTTTGGATACATCACTTAAACCATACATAAACCTTTGGACGCACGCCACCCCAATAGACAAACTCACTGTATATACCGCATTGTATATAGTTCCCCCCCACACACACACAAGTTGAAATATGTAAATAGGTTATCATTATCTAACTATGTTTAATATAGCAATCAACATTTGTTTATCTTTTGTCGCCTGCATAAGTTTAATGTTGAATGTAAACCACTCTGATTGAAGTGGTATAGAAAAACTGACATGAGACTTTGGGGTAAAAGCCCCTTTAGCCGAAGAAGAGAGAAGGCTTACAGAAACTACCCTCAGTACTCAGCCTTTCCAGCTCCCCAACAGGGCCAGCAGGCCAAGGAAGGCATAGCCTGTGTAAGCCTAAGGCCCCCAAGCCCCAGGCGGTGCCCCAGCCACAACCTGGTGGCGGCCTTTGACTCCTTGGGCATAGCCTCTCCTCCCCCAGGAGACCTAGCTCTGCAGCACATGGGGGGCACCTGATGTTCCATGCCAGCAGATGGTCCAGCATCTCCACCGACACCTGGGCCCTCCAGGTGGTAGAGGAAAGCTACCTTCTCCATTTCAATCAGACGTCACCTCCGTTCTTTCCAGGGGAACTCCTGATGACTCTCCTTCACTGAGACTCACTCCAGTGAGAGCTTGCCAGGCTTCTGGCCAACAAGGCTGTGGAACTAGTTCTGCCCAACTTCAAGTGCGAAAAGGTTCTACTCCCGATACTTCCTGGTTCCCAAGAGGACAGGTGGCTTTCATCCTATTCTGGATCTTCAAGATCTCAACAAGTTCCTGGTGAAGGAGAAGTTCAAAATACTCTCCCTTGAAATGCTGCTGCCTTACCTCTGCCAGGAACATTGGCTATGCTCCTTAGATCTCAAAGACACATACATGCACATTCCCATCTATCTCTACCACTGGCAGTACCTCCAGTTTGTCATCGTAGAATGCCATTACCAATACAGGGTTCTGCCCTTTGGCCTGGATTCGACCACAAGGGTGGTTACCAGATGCCTGGCGGTGGTTATTTTTCCCTACCTGGAAGACTGGCTGGTCAGAGGCGGCACAGCCATCGAAGTGCACCAAGTGGTACACTGCAACATCTGAGGTTTGCCAACTCCCACCTGCATCCAACCCAAAGCCTGGAATTCATAGAGGCATTGCTAGACACGGTCCAGGCGAGAGCCTTCTTCTCCCTCATCAGGGCCCAGTGCCTATGGCTCTCATAAGGGATGTTCAGGGCTGAAACTTGGAATTTGCCTGGCTCATGCTGTGCCTTCTGGGGCACATGTCCTCGATGGTGCATGTCATGACCGATGCCCATCTCCACACGAATCTGTCCCAGAGGGACCCTCTGCTCCCAGTGGTCTCAGTTGACGGGGCGCTTACAGAACAGGATGACCATTGCTTGTACCCTTGCCAAGTCCCTCGCCTTGTGGCAACAGCCGTGGAACCTGCTGGGAGGGATGTCCTTTCAAGTACCAGCCCCTTAGAGGGTCCTCACCATGGATACCTCCAAGGGGCTCAGGAGCCCACTGTGGCATCCTCTGCACTCAGGGCCTGTGGTTGGTGTTGGAAAGACTCTAACAGATCAACTTCCTAGAGCTCAGAGCCATCGCTTATGCTCTCTGAGATTTTTAGCACCACCTGTAGAACCAATCCATTCTAATTCAGACAGACAACCAGATGGTGATATTCTACATCAACAAGCAGGGAGGCACGGGATCATCCATCCTGTGCTGGGAGGTGGTCCATCTTTGCACTTTCACCAGTGAGAATGGGATGCTACTCAGAGCCGTGTACCTCCCTGACCAGGATAATGTTCTAGTGGACCAACTGAGCCAGGTTTACTAGCCCCCAAGTGGTGACTCATCCCGCGGGTGGCCAACTGACTGTTCCGCTTCTGGGGCCTTCATGTGATGGACTTCTTTGGCAGTCCAGCCAATGCTCAGCTGGCCCGCTTCTGCTCCAGAGCACCACACCCCTCCCGGGTGGCGGCCAATGCATTTCTCATCCTGTGGATGGAAGGCCTTCTCTATGTCTATCCTTCCATGCTGCTCATTGCAAAGACCATCTTCAAGGTCCAGCTCAACCAAGCCACCTTGATCTTCATAGCTCCCTGGTGGCCCCAGCAACCATGGTTTCCACTGCTCCTCAGCCTGTCTCTGGCACTCTTAATCCCCCTGGGGAGCACCCTGTACCTGCTCTCGCCGGAGGACAGCTCTCTCCAGTACCACATCATTTAAGAAACAGCTGAAGACAATCCTATTCCGTGAACATCTCTCAACGGAAACACCACCATGACTTAATACTTAGATTTAGCAGAAGTAAATCATGTCCATGTCTACCCACAATCATTAATTGTTGACCCTGGTGATGGCCCCACCCTAAAAGAAATTACCCCTCCCTATGTTACATGTTACACCGCTTTGACCCGGTGAAAAGCGGGATATAAATGCAGTTAAATAAATAAATAAATAAATAAACCTGGGGTCCCTGGCCCTGATGGCCTGACTGGTGAAAGGGTAGCCCTTTTCCAGTTTGACTTGCTCAGAGAGGTGGAAGGATTCCACCCAGTGGGCATACACCTTCAATTGGTGTCACGTCTTGGTTTGGTGTGCAGAAAGGGGTGCCAACCTCTTCTCCTGTCCAGCTTGTCCTGCAGAACCTGCTGCACCTGTGTAATGCTGGTCTGAAGACTAACTCCATCAGGGTTCACCTCAGTATGCTACCAGCACACCATTACCTCATCAAGGAGAAGCCCCTCTCTGCCCAGCCTCTCGTGGTTCACTTTCAGAGGGGCCTTATGCTCTCTCAGCCACCCATTCTACTTCCAGTAGAAGCATGGGATCTCAATGTAGTCTTCTCTCCACTCTTTGTGCCTCTGGCTTCCTGACACCTCAAATATCTGTCCTGGAAGGTGGCTTTCCTTGTAGTGCTCATGTCTGCTCGCAGGGTCAGTGAGTTTCAGGCTCTGGTGGTTTATGCCCCCTACACCAGGTTTCACAGGAACAGGGTGGTGCTCCAAACACACCCAAGTTCCTCCCTAAGGTGTTTTCTCTGTTCCACCTTCCTATCTTTTCCCCGTGACCTGATGCCAGTAGGGTGAAGGCTGCTCTCCAAATGCTAGATTGTAAGCGGCCCTTGGCCTAGTATTTAGAGCAGACCACCCCCATTACCGCTCCTCGCAGCTCTTCATTTCCTACCACCCTAATTGCCTGGGCATAGCAGTCTCCAAACAAACTCTGTCCACCTGAGTGGCAGACTGTATCACCTTCACCTACAGTCAAACCGATCTTTTACTGGAGAGTCACATCATGGCACATAGTGTCTAGGCCATGGCGGCTTCTGTGGTGAATCTTTGCTCAGTTCCCTTGATGGAGATCTGCCAAGCCACCATCTGATCCTCAATTCACATCTTTGCAGTGCATTATTGCCTGGAGGAGGAGTCCTGGCAGGACAAGGCATTTGGCCAGGCGGTGCTCCGTCATTTGTTTGGGGTTTAAAGCAACTCCTGCGCTCTGGCCCTTCTGTGTATCCAGGCTACCGGAAAGCTGGTATCCCTGGTCAATGCTGGGGTCAGTGCTGAGGTCTTGTGACCAAACTGTATTCTTACTGTTCCTCACGGTTTGCTTTTTGGGTCACCCATGGCTTTGAGATTTCTTAATAGCCTGCATATAGGGAGTCCCATATGTAAGGACTGACTTCCTGCTTGTTCCTGGAGAAAGCATGATTACTCACCTGTAACAGATGTTCTCTGGGAACAGCAGGAATCAATTCTCACAACCCTCCCTCCTTCCCATGGAGTTGCTTTTCTTTTTTGCCATCTTGAGCTTTGTCATCATACTGAGGCAAGATGGCACCCTTGGGCGGGAAGGCAGCCACACATGCGTGGTGGATCTCCCAAAGACTCTTTGAAAGCTGAGGAGAGGTTACTGGGTGGGCTCTGTCAATGTTGATGTCACCCATATGTGAGGACTGATTCCTGCTGTTCCCATAGAACACCTGTTACAGGTGAGTAACCACTCTCTATTGTCCCTACTCACCACCATGGTCACTACTTTGACCTTATCTTTTTCCAGCTGCTCATCTTTAAGCTTTTCCACCTCACTTCTTCCCCTATTTGATCATCATCTGCTAACTTTTACTGTTAGCCATGCCCTGCCACAGTTTCCAACAATCTCCACGAACATATTTAGGAATATTCAGGCTTTCAACCCTTCAGCTCTCTCTATTGTTCTCTCATCTCCTTTTTCAACCCTATGTCATCCAAGTCTGTAGAAGAGGCAGTAGCTTCCTATTACACTACACTCTCTTCTGCCTTGGAAGCTCTTGCTGTTCCCATTCCATGACCTGTGAAACATACTGTACCTTAGCCTTGGCTGACCTCCAAAATCTGCTGCCTACCTTCCTGTGCCCAGTCTGTGGAGGATCTTTGGCTTAAATCCTATGCCCATGCTGACTTCATACATTACCTCCTTCCTGTCTGCTATAGCACTTGCCAAGCAAGAGTACTAAGTCCACCTAATACTACTAGTAATCATTTATATACTGCTACAAGGTGTACGCAGCAATGTACAGACACATATAAAAGACGGTCCCTGCTCTTCAGAGATTACAATCTAATCAAGACAGACAGTACAATAGATGAAAACAAGGGTACAGTAGGGAAGGGTAATGAGATAGAAGGAGAACAAAGGATTAAAATCCAAAAATTGCTTGAAAGAGGTGAACCTTTAGCATGGATTTGAAAAGGGAGAGAGATGAAACTTGACATAAAGATACAGGTAGTTTGTTCCAGGCATAAGGATCAGCAAGGTGAAAGGATCAAAGTCTAGAATTGACTGTTGAAGAGAAGGGCACAGAGAGAAGCAAGCCAGAGGAAGAGTAGAGTTCATGAGGAGGGGTGTAGGGAGAGAGGAGAGAAGAAAGGTAGTGAGGAGCAATAGAATGAATGCATTTATAGGTCAGAAGAAGTTTGTATTGGATACGGAAACAGAAGGGAAGTCAATGAAGTGATTTGAGAAGAGGAGTTATATTAGTGTATTGGGGCTGGCAGAAGATTAGCCGCACAGCAGAGTTTTGAACAGACTTAAGAGAAGAAGGATGACTCAGAGGGAGAAGAGCAAGGAGGAGGTTGCAATAGTCGAGGCAAGAAGGAACTAAAGAGTGGATAAGTGTTTTTGTAATGTGTTCAGAAAGGAAGGGGTGAATTTTGTTAATGTTATAGAGAAAGGAATGACAGATTTTTGCTATGTGTTGGATATGCATCTACATTTACGTATGTTGTAAATGTAAAACCAAACCGCTTAACATTAGAAATAGTAATGGATCAATGGGGCAGTCATCAAGGGCTCAAGCTTAGATGGGGTATCCCTAAAGGGTCAAATTAACAATAAGCAGAAGAGTAAAGGAGTCATAAGCCTATGTTTTGGATCCTGCCTATGACCATCTGACACTCTTTATCTTTATCTTTATTTGTAAGGCTTGATAGACCGCCCAAGCCATAGCGTCAGGGCGGTGTACAATACAGAAAAGCATAGCTACTGAGAAATGAAGTTGGAAAAGAACGCCAATAACGACAGGACAGTGGACAGAGAGGTGCAGATAGAAAATAGAGAACAGAGGAGTTTCATACAGTAGAAAGGAGGGAAGGGGATGGGAGGGATGGCGAGGAAGGGTTGGTCAAAGCAAAAAAGAAAGTACTTACGGGAAAGCTACGGAGGGTGGGGGGGGGCGTGGCCGGGGGCAGACCATCATTGGTAGTGGGGGAGAGATCAAAAGCTTGACAGAAGAGATGGGTTTTGAGGAGAGCTTTGAAGCGGGGATAGGATAGTTCAGTGCAGAGAGAGAGAGGAAGGGAATTCCATAAAGCGGGGCCTAGGAAGAAAAAAGCGGAGTGATGAGTGAGTTCCAGACGTGCGTGAGAAGGGGAAGGGAGAAAGAGACAATTGCCATGTGCTGAGCGAAGAAGGCGTGGGGAAGGTTGAAGATGAATAATGTCCGCCAGATACTGGGAGGTGCCGGAGTGAAGAGCTCTATGTGTGATGGTAAGTAATTTGTAAACAAATCTGAACTTCACTGGAAGCCAGTGGAGGGCGAGAAGACAGGGAGTGACATGTGAACGAGTGGAGGAACAAGTAACGAGACGAGCGGCGGTATTTTGGACGAGTTGGAGACGACGAAGCTGAGAGGAAGGAAGACCGGCATAGATGACATTGCAATAATCCAGACGTGTGATAACCAGGGACAAGACCAGAGTAACAACAGATGAAGGGGGGAGAAACGAGCGAACAGCCCTAATTTGACGGAGGTGGAAGAAGGAGGAACGCACTACCCTCTGACCCTTGCCATCTCTTTGCAATACTCAACTCTCTCCTCAAGTGCCTCTGCTCCCTACTCCTTCATCACTTTCTACCGAGACTTAGGTTGACTACTTCTATGACAAGGTTCACAAGATTAGTCTTGAGTCCTCCACTGGGTTACCTCCATCCCCTCCTTTCCCTCTTCACACTCAGATTCTTCATTCATCTCCTGTCATCATTTCTTCCCCTACTAATGAAAATGAAATAAGATATCTAGGCGTTATATTAGATACGCACCTTACGATGGAAACACATATTAGCAATACTATAAAGAAAATATATTTCAAACTCAAAACCCTCAAACAACTTCGTCCGCTAGTATTTACACAAGATTTTATCAACATAATACAGGCAACAATAACTCCACATTTTGATTTTGCCAATCTAACACTAATAGGAATTTCAAAACAAAACATCAAACGATTGCAATTAGCGCAAAATGCAGCTGCAAGAATCATATTGAAAATTAATTCACTCCAACACATATCACCAGTACTAGCCTCCCTCCACTGGCTACCTATTCAAAGCAGAATAACCTACAAAGTAATAATAACAGCATTCAAGGCATTAAATGATATGGCCCCAACAATGCTTTGTAATTTAATACATAAAGAACCGTCCAAGCAAACACACAGAAAAGGTCAATTAAATAGACTAAAGATCCCGACAGATTATACAAGAGCCCATAAAGCAACTAATAACAGAGCCTTCTCCCACATAACCCCAATGATCTGGAATTCCCTCCCAGAGGAACTTCGAACATGTACGGAAATCATAGAACTCCGTAAAAAATTGAAAACGTACCTGTTCACCATAAACTATAACATAGATAACTTAACACCCACTATAGACAAAGGTTAAACAGCAATCGGTCTACATTAAGCAAAAACCCTTAACATATACAGATAACACATACATATGATAATCTCACAACTTATATCCGTTCACCTCCTTGTATATATATACATAAAACTGTATATAGTTAACCTGTTCTATTTTATCTTACAATGTTTAGACCATATATACTATATAAATTTGATGTTCCTTGTAGATATGTTCTGTTATAATATGACGTTCCCTGTAAAACAAACTTGTTTTGTTAAGTGTTGTTCAACTGTAAACCGCAACTGAACCTTGGAAGATGCGGTATATAAATGTATGTATAAATAAAATAAAAATACTAAAATCACCAAAGAGGAAACTACACATCTTCTCTCCTCCAAACTTACTACATGCTCCTTGGATCCTATTATTACCCATCTACCAAGTTCTATTTCCCCCACTGTCTTCCCTTCCATCTGTCATATCCTCAGCCTCCCTTTCCACTGCAACCATTCCTCTTGGCTTCAGACATGCTGTGGGTACACCTCTTCTCTAAAAACCTTAACTGAATCCTACCTGCCCTCCCAATTATTGGCCCTGCCCTCCTTCCTTTTACATCCAAACTACTCGAAAGTGTGGCTTATCATCACTGTCTTAAAATTCTTTCCTCTCAAGTCATTCTGGATCCACTGCAATTTGGCTTTCACCCTCTACATTCAATAGTGATCTGTTCTTGGCCAAATCATAAGGCCTTTACTCAATTCTCATTCTTCTTGACCTATCTGCTACTTTGGACACTTTATCATTACCTTTTTCTGGATACCCTGTTTTCACTTGGATTTTGGGACTCTGTTCTGCCTTAGTTTTCTTTTATCTCTCACATTGCTTTTCAATGTATGCTCTGGTGGATCCTTCTATCCCACAGGACACTATCTTGAGGACCTCTTCTTGTCTCTCTACACTTATTCCTTTGGTGCCCTGATCTCCTCCCATGGTTTTCAGTACTGTCTTTATGCTGATAACTCTCAAATTTACCTCTCTGCCCCAGAAATCTGACTAGGTATCCAGGCCCAAATTTCAGCCTGTTTGTCTGATGCTGTTGCCTGGATGTCCTGCCACCATCTGAAATTGAACATGGTCAAATTCAACTCCCATTTTCCTCCTCTCTCTTTTCCTGGGATAACACTATCATCCTTACGGTCTCCTCAGTTCACAGTCTTTGAGTCAGCTTTTGACTCTTCTTTCTTTGCACATATCTAAAAGATCAGCAAAATTGGTCCCTTCATATCAGAACATACTACCAAGACCCTTATTGTATTTATTTATTTATTTAATTTTCATTCTCTTATATACCACACTATTCTGCACCAGTGCGATTTACATTGAACAACTGAAATTACATTGAACAGGACATTATAACTTGGAGATAACTATTTTACAGGTGACTCTTTTATCACCTCTGGTCTAAACTTGCAACTTGCTCCTCACTGGTCTGCCGCTGAATCATTTATCTCCCCTTCAAAACTCAGCTGCATAGTTAATCTTCTGCCATAGTTCTGCCATAGTTAATGTTCTCCAACATCAGTGGAAATTTTCCAGTGTTGCTATGCTCATGTAACCCCTTTTCTCAAGTCACTTCATTGGTTCCCTATCCATTTCTCCATACAGCTCAAATGTCTGACCTACAAATGCATGCATTCTGTGGCTCCTCACGACTTCTCCTCTCTTATCTCTCCCTAGATTCCTCCCCAGCAATTCTGCTCAACAAGTAAATCACTTTTATCTATGCCCTTCTCTTCTACTGCCAACTCCAGCCTCCATTCTTTCCAGTTGCTGCACTGTGTGCCTGGAACAGACTACCTGAGTTTGAAATGTAGAAACATGGCGGCAGAAAAAGACCATATGGCCTATCTAGTCTGCCCTTCCATATCAGCTACTATAGTCCATTTTTTTCCTTTAGAGATCCTCTGTGTTTGTCCCATGCTTTCTTGAATTCAGATACTATCCTCTACTAACTGCATTGAGAGAAATAAGGACAGTATCTGAATTCAAGAAAACATGGGACAAACACAGATCTCTAAAGAAAAAAAAAAGACTACAGTGGCTGGTGTGAAAGGGCAGACTGGATAGGTCATACGGTTTTTTTCTGCCATTATGTTTCTGTGTTTCTGTTCCAGGCTACCTGAGTTAGAAACATAGTACTGAGAGGGAGGCGTGGCCTAGTGGTTGGGGCAAGGTACCACAGGCCAGAAGGTCAGTGGCTCAAATCCCACTAGAGGACAGAAATCTTAGGCCAGAAGGACTGGGGCTTCTAGTCCCACAGGTTCTCCTTGTGGTCTTGGGCAAGCCACTTAACCCTCCATTGCCCATGTTCCCTGTAAGTATTAGTGTGTGTGTCTCATATCCCCTTGTGTTAAATGTATCCCCCAACCACTTTGACCCAGTGAAAAGCAGGATATAAATGCAGCTAAATAAATAGAAACATGGTACATCAGGCTCCTTCTCTGCTCCTATTCATATTCAGGCTAAACTTGGATCCTAACACCCTTATTCCATTGTGGATGTCCATGTGTATTTTAATCACTTCCCTTAAGGATTCCCTAGTTCCCTGTTGTTCCGTTTGTCTGTCTAAGCAGACTGTAAGCTCTGAGGAGCAGGGACTGTCTTTTATGTGTCTGTATACACCTCTGTGTATGCTGAGTAGTGCTGTAGAAAAGATAAGTAATAACCTCTGCTAACTTTCTCCTGTCACAGTGCTCTCAGGTGCCTGTTCTTCTAGGTTGTGCTCTTTCTCTTTTTGTAAGTACAGTGCCCTCATGCAAAATTGCATGGAATATTGCACCTGAGGGGTCCATACACAGACAAGACAGAAAGACAGACAGATGTTATCAGAACGAACATAAGGCATTATTTTGTAGACAGAATTCCATAAACTAGAGAAGGAGGGGGAAAGATTTGGAAGAAGAGGAAATAGGTACTAGGAAACGTCTGAGGGACTGAAAGGTAAAATTAAGAGGATCACCTTCATATATTTTAGATAGTTGATTATTAAGCACAAGGTACTGGCTGCAGGCACTGTAAAATATCTGGTAACTGATCCATCAATAGGTTTTTCCACAGACTCAGGCACATACAACCTGATAAATATTATAAAATAAAGAGCAGCACACACTATAGTGCAGTGTTTTAATATTTAGTTAATAAGGGGTTGGCAGTATAGCACACAGATATGAAACCCATCCCACTACTGACACCAAACCCATTCTGTTACTAGAAGGATACCCTTTATCCAGCAGCATTTGCACAAACTTATATTACCAACTTTCTTGGTGGGAGACCTTGGAGCCTGTGATTTGTCTTGCACAGGGCTGTCCTTTTTAGTAAGAATGAGAAATACTATCACAAGCCAAATATCTCCACTGATTCAGCTATTTACATGACTCAGATAGGCGTTTGCACATTTGCGTGAATATTTTCCAAGCTCACATTTTCTTGAGAAATCTCAAAATGTTCTGTGGAATACCTAATACGCTTGAGAAAGCTGCTTGCTTTGCAAACTAGAAAACATTTCTAATCAGTCTTCTTTCTCTGCTAAGATCGTCTTTGTACTTATTTCTCTTAATGTAGCTAGTAGGGAGCAGTGTCTAAGTTCCCTGGAGAGCTGGCTAGAAAAAGAAGGTGACACGCTGTACTGGGACCAACTCTCCCGAGCACTGAGCAGGATTGGACGCGCCGACGTTGCTCGAGGTGACCATTTCTATACCCAGAATGAAAAAGCTTTATGGGTCTGATTTATTTATTTATTTGTTTAAAAACATTTATACTTTGCTCTATCAAAATCTCTAAGAAGGTCACAAAATTACATACACAATCCTAGCACCAAGTAGAAGGAAACCTTGGATAAAGTAGGCTCAGAACTTGTTCAGTATGGAGGTCATTCCTGTGGCCTGGTTCCCACAACATTTTCCCAAATATCACCAATCAAAGAATTACTTAGACGGCAGTTGCTTTAGCTACAAAGACTTTTATTTTAGCATAGCAAATTAATAGTGTCATGCAGAACAGCAAAGCCTGTCTAGAGATGATGGACAGCACTTTCTCTCTGTACGGGGAGAAAGCACTGCCCAATGATCCTTTAAAATGGCTGGTTTATATATACATTTCTCCTTGTCTCAAATGTCTGCTTCAAATTAGTTTCAGTGAATTCATCATAAGTTCTTAAGTGTCTGCAAGGCCCCAGGTGTCCTGTAACACTTTTCCCCAGGGGAGGATCCCTTTACATTTATACATCTGGATCTGCTTTTAGGTCTCCTTATCTATGCATGGCCTGTGACCTCTGCCCCTTCCTGTGTTTTTCCTTCTTGGCACTAATTGAAACCTTCAGGGCAAAAGAGAGAGTGCTTGTACTCATTAGTTTGAATTCTTTGCTTGGCCTGTATTTTCTTGCTGATATTGCTAGGCCCAATATTCTGCATACTCCTATGCAGAATATGGTTACCCAGAATCCTCCATAGCAGGCCGCATCTACTCCTTTATACCCACATGCTTGTCTTCTGTGCCTTCCATATGTTGTGTAGTTTCACCAGGTAAGGGTGCAGTCATATAAAGCCAACATATACAGCAGACCTAAGGCAGACTTAAGTCAAATTTTCCAACATTCCAGAACACGAATAAGCGGTTTGGATGTGCACCATAGATGTTTTTCTAGTGAAAACATCTAAGACTATATTCTGAAACCGCAAGAGTCCTGCATGTCTACGGCGCTAGCTTGGGGATCTCAGAGCGGGGTGGGATGGGAGTGTGGTCAGCTGCAGAGACATATCAAGCATATTCAGGAAAGGCCTGTGTACATTTTTAGTGTTTCCTACAAACGTCCCTGCTATTCCTGTGGAAACGTGGAAGAAGGCCAGGACTTAGAAAATATTCTGCTCTGCACTTCAATGCATCACATATTGAAGAATGGTTGTGACAATTATGTCTTGAATTGCTGTGTCTGTAGTCTGGAAAAACACAAGATGCACTTTTAAAGAACAGAAAGCAGAGGTGAAGAAGGTTATCGCTTACTGATATAGACTCCCAGTGTAAATAAGATGTAGATAGGATCTGCCTGAAAACAGATAACAGCGTAAATACAATGTATATAGTTCCCCCAGTTACTTCCAAGTTGATCTCCCTGTTTATTGTAAATACAACTCAGAGTGCCTGTGTTGTATAGTTGATGTTAAATGTAAACCGCTCTGATCTAAAATAGAGCGGTATAGAAGAACTGTTAAATAAATAAATAAATAAATAAATATTCTTTGTCAGAAAAGATAACCCTCCTTCCAAGCCTTCTTTGCAGACTTCCTCATACTAGTTGGCAATTGCTCTGCATCTGATGTCTCTACTATTCTGGTTCCAATTCTTTAAAGTACAGTAAAAAGGATCATATTAGGTCCTTTGCCAATAGGGAACCCAGTTAAATAAGTGTGATCCAATCAATTTCAGCATTCATGACTATCAGATCCAAGGTTTTCAAGGTAAAAATCCATCGTTGTTCCAAAAAGCTCAATTGAAGATTGCCTTCCATAGGGGACATCGGTACATGATCTATACTATGCCATCGAGAAGGCCAAGGGATCTGTCCTTGGTCTGCTTCTTTTTAACATCTTTGTTAGTGATGTTGCCAAAGGGTAAGGTTTGCCTCTTTGAAGTTGATATGAAAATCTACAATGAGTAGACACCCAGGAAGGAGTAGATAACATGAGGGATCTAGCTAGGCTATACTTTATTCAGAAAGGACAGGGTAGAAAGAAGGGGAGGAGGAGTGGCATTATATGTAAAAAATAATATTAAAGCTTTGGAATTACAGAGCTTAAAAGGGAGAGAGGAGGCACTGTGGGTTAAACTAGAAAGAGGGAAAGAGAAATCTATTTGCATTGGCGTGATATACAGACCTCTCTCACAAGAGGAAGAGGTGGATAGAGAATTAATTGAAGACATACGCAGCATTGCTAGGAATGGGGAAGTGCTACTGATACGGGATTTCAATATGCCAGATGTTGATTGGCACATTCCTGCTTCAGTATCATCTAGAAGTAAGGAGATCCTGGATTCTCCACAGGGAGAACTATTCAGGCACTTGGTAACAGACCTCACACATGAAGGGGCCATAGTGCTCTTGGTGCTTACCAATGGTGAACGTGTTTCTGATGTTATAGTGGGAGATCATTTTACACCAGTGATCACCAGATGGTGTGGTTCAGTATTAGGGCTAGGGCTGTTAGAATCCATTCAAAAGTGAGGGTCTTAGACTTTAGGAAAACTAACTTTGCGAAGATGGGCCATTACCTCAGGGAATCGTTACCGGGATGGGAACAGCTGGGGGATATAGAAAAACAGTGGGCAAAACTGAAAGGGAATATTTTAAAGGCAACCAATCTTTTTGTTAAAATGGTAAATAAAGGTAAAAGGAAAAGGAGACCGCTATGGTTTTCGAAATAAGTAGCTGAAAAGGTGAAGAAAAAGAGGGAGGCCTTCTGTATCCTTAATCAAACCGCTGCTGATCGCTGGAAGTAGCGGTATACAAATATGTGCTAAATAAATAAATAAATAAAATGAAATACAAGAGATCACAGAAAGAGGAAGACAGGCATCTATATTTGGAAAAATTTAGAGAAGCTAGCAAAGTAGTCAGGAAAGAAAAGATTCAAAAAGATGAGGAAATAGCCAATGTAATAAGATGAGGGGATAAGACATTTTTCAGATATGTTAGTGAGAAGAGGAAGGGCAAAAGTGGTATTGTCAGACTCAAGGGTGAAGGGGAGGAATATGTAGAAGCTGATGAAGATAAAGCAGAATTGCTTAACAAATATTTATGTTCTGTGTTTTTAGATGAAGAACCAGGAACAGGATCTCAGAAAACACTCACAAAGAGGAACAGAAGCGAGAGACATCTTGAATAATTTTCAGAAGACTGTGTTCGTCAGAAACTAGCTAAACTTAAAGTAGACAAAGTGATGGGACCAGATGGGATACACCCTAGAATACTGAGGGAACTTGGGGACATTCTAGCAGCTCCACTGACTGACCTTTTCAATGCCTCGTTGGAGTCGGGAGTGGTGCCAAAGGACTGGAGAGAGGCTCATATGGTGCCTTTACACAAAAGCGGAAGTAAGGATGTGGTTGAAATGCTGCTGAAAGAGAAAATAGTGAGGTTTCTGGAGTCCAGCTGATTACAGGATCTGAGGCAGCATGGATTCACCAGAGGCAGGTCTTCTCAGACAAATCTGATTGATTTCTTTGACTGGGTGACCAGGGAGTTGGACCGAGGGAGAGCCCTAGATGTGGTGTATTTAGATTTCAGTAAAGCCTTTCTCACTATTCCTCACAGGTGACTTATAAACAAACTGAGCACCCTAGGGATGGACCCTAAAGTTACTGCTTGGGTTAGAAATTGGTTGTGTGGGAGGCGACAAGGAGTACAAGTAAATGGAGCTCACTCTGAGGAGAAGGATGTTATCAGTGGTGTGCCCCAGTGATCTGTCCTTGGTCCGATTCTTTTTAACATCTTTGTTAGTCATATAGAGGAAGGGCTGTCAGGTAAGATTTGCCTCTTTACGTATGATACCAAAATCTGCAATAGAGTAGACACCCAGGAAAGTGTAGATAACATGAGGAGGGATCTAGCTAAGCTTGAAGAATGATCTAGAATTTGGCAGCTGAGATTTAATGTTAAAAAATGCATGGTCATGCATTTGGGCTGCAGCAATCCAAGGTAGCAATACAGTATAGGGGGTGAAGTACTTTTGTCCACTAAAGAAGAGCGGGACATAGGCGTGGTTGTGTCTGATGATCTTAAAGTAGCTAAATAGGTAGAAAAGGCAACAGCAAAAGATAGAAGTATGCTTGGGTGCATAGGGAGAGGAATGGCTAGCAGAAAAAAGGAGATGATAGTGCCTCAGTATAAGTCGTCGATGCGTCCTCATTTGGAGTATTGTGTGCAATTCTGGAGACCGCACCTTCAAAGAGATATAAACAGGATGGAGTCAGTACAGAGGGTGGCTACTAAAAAGGTTAGTTGTCTTCATTATAAAGCATATGAGGCCAGACTTAAGGATCTCAATATGTACACCTTAGAGGAAAGGCGGGATAGAGGTGATATGATTGAAATGTTTAAATACCTGCATGTCATAAATGCACAGGGGGAGAGCCTCTTTTAATTGAAAGCAAGTTCTGCTATGAGGGGACATGGGATGAGGGTGAAGGGGGATAGATTCAGAAGTGATATGTGGAAATATTTCTTTTCGGAAAGAGTGGTGGATCCCTGGACGCGTCGGGGTCTGTTTCAATAAATTGGATTTGAATCGTCCTGACTTTTGGCTTCTTGCTTTCTGTGGCTCCCTTGAACTATTGCAAGAACAGCACTCCTTGTTTCCCTTTGGTAGTAGAGATGAGGACAGTATCTGAATTCAAAAAAGCATGGGACAAACACAGAGGATCTCTAAAGGAAGAAAGGGGACTGTTGTTGATATGGAAGGACAGACTAGATAGGCCATGTGGTCTTTTTCTGTTGTCATTTTTCTATGTTTCTAAGTTTGAAGAATGGTCGAGAATTTTGTACTTCACCTCCTACACTGTACCAATCCCTTTGATTTTTGCAGCCCAAATGCATGACCTTGCAGTCCTTAGCATTAAATATCAGCTGCCAAATTCTTGACCATTGTTCAAACTTAGCTAGATTCCTCATCGTGTTGTCTACTCCTTCCTTGGTGTCTACTCCTATTGCAGATTTTCTTATCATCTGTCCACAAAAGAAGAGCGGGACCTGGGCGTGATTGTGTCTAACGATCTTAAAGTAGCTAAACAGGTAAAAAAGGTGACTGTGAAAGCTAGAAGGATGCTTGGGTGCATAAGGAGAGGAATGGACAGCAGGAAAAAGGAGGTGATAGTGCCTCTATATAAGTCTTTGGTGCAACCTCATTTGCAGTATTGTGTGCAATTTTGGAGATCACACCTTCAAAAGGATATAAACAGGTTGGAGTCGGTACAGAGGGCAACTACTAAAATGGTTATTGGTCTTTGTTATGAAGCATATGAGGACAGATTTAAGAATCTTAATATGTATACTTTAGAGAAATGGCGGGATAGAGGTGATGTGATTGAGATGTTTAAATACCTCCATGGCATAAATGCACAGGGGGAGAGCCTCTTTCACTTGAAAGTAAGCTCTGTTACAACAGGACATAACATGAGAGTGAAATGGGATAGACTCAGGAGTAATATGACGGAATATTTCTTTATGGAAAGAGTGGTGGATGCATGGAATAGTCTCCCAGTGGAGGTGGTAGAGATGAGGACAGTATCTGAATTCAGAGAAGCATGGGACAAACACAGAGGCTCTCTAAAGGAAAAAAGGGGACTGTTTTAGTGGTTGATATGGAAGAGCAGACTAGATAGGCCATGTGGTCTTTTTCTGCTGTCGTGTTTCTATATTGCTATATTTCTATTCAGACAGAAGTGAAGCTAGTCTTCTTTTATTTCAGCATTAAAGGCAAAGGACCCAAAACCTAAACACTAGGAAAGCTCTCAGCTTTGTCTTTAAAAAATATCAAACCTTTAAAAAATATTAAACAAGAAGTTTAATTAGTGTAAGACAAATGTTTCTGTACTGGGCCTGGCATCAGTAGGGGACGTAGGGGCTGCAGTATTTGAATACATTTTAGTTTAGATAATAGGGAATACAAACGACAGCATTTCCGAACAAACAACGAGGTAGAAAAATTCATTAGAAAATGCAGTAGAGGAACTGCAGACTGGTTCCCTCCAAGTTTTCGCAGTGTTAGCTGGAAAACACAGTACTCAGGGATAGTCATTTTGAATCTCCAGGTGAGGTGAACAGGACTATCTGTTCCAGAATGCATTGCATTGCCAGATGTGGGGACTAGAGGTTGAATTAAATCTGGAAACTTATCTTGTTGCCACCCTCAGCCCCCACAGAACTAACTCACCCGTCCCTAGGTCTATTCTATTTATACAGTTTTGTGTAAAAGGTTTATTACCAGTCAGCAAGCCAGAGCAATAGTAAGAAGGTCAGAACTTCAGGGAACAAGACTCTGCCACGATCCTTCAAGAGGTCCTCACGCCAGTCTGGAAGCGCGTTAGAGAAAAGCAGAATCCGATGAATCTAATGAATAATCAATGTCTCTTATCTCGCAGTTGACACTTAATGAAGTTCAGGGTTTGAATGGCACTTTGAGCAGCAGTGAAATTTGCAGGAGGACATGGAAGGCAGGATGGTTTCAGGCCATAAGGAACAGGATGATCCAGTCCTAGCTTTACCCCAATTCATGCATGGGGGACTCAGAACTACCAGTTGAGCAAAACCTGGATGGGATCAGCTTGTTCCTTATGGCATGGAGCTAGGTGGCAGCTCAAACCTTTTCCCCTTTTTCTAACAAACGCCAAAAGGAATGTTTTTGGGCAAAAACACTGAGTCACACTCACAGGCTGAAAAAGAAAAACATAATTAATGTTTCATGTCTCCATTTTATGGACAATAAGCAAATAAAATAACTTAATTTGTATTATAATGTTCATCTTAATCATCTGTCAAAATTTTACAGAAATTCAGGACAAGTCAGGACATTTGCGATCTTTATGTCTATCGGGGTATTTGAGTGTCTCAAGTACACTTCCCCCCTCCGTTCCTTCTTCCAGATTGCTGGGGCTGCCGGATGTCCTGATTTTATCAGGATTGTACTGATTTGAAAAATGCTAGGTGGCAGCTCTAATGGAAGATCAGTGGACGGCTGTTTGCAGTAGGACTGTGCAATCCGCTACCTATAACTCATATTACAGTAAACCGTTCTGGTAATGTCTGGGGTCTAAGCCTGTATTGCTCAAATCAGCCCTTGGCCCTCTCGCCCTTCCCCAAGTCAGTTGGGTTTTCAGGGTATCTCAAATGAATATGCATGAGATATATTTGCATATACTGCAATGTATGCAGATATATCTCATATTTATTCACTAAAGACATCCTGAAAACTCAATTGATGGGAATGAGGACTGGTTTGAGAATCCACTCTCGATGATGTGATGTCTTAAAGCTCTGATCAGCTCATCAACCTGTTCTCTCCTCCCCCTACCCTGTGACAGAGCTGAGCAAGAATCTGAATCAAGACAAAAACCTGGGACTGAAGAGATATGTGGAGGGATTTCCAAAGTCCATGAAGAGCGACACTTCCTCATTGCTAGAGCCTGAGGAGGAGAAATATGGCGAGAACACTCGTAGACCCAGGGACGGTAAGCGGAAGTTTTATTTGCTGTACCTGGAAACGAGGCCGGATGGATTGAGAATTAGTGGCAGGGAAATAAATAACATTTCTTGTTTCATTTTGCGCCATTTCTTATCCTAAAGAAACACTAAGGAGGTCATTCTGTCCCGAGGGTCATTCTATCCTCCATTGGGACATCCTTCCCCGCTATTTGTCCCCCTGCCATCCCCATCGCTAACCTCCCCATACAAACAGCAGGTTTGTATGGGGAGGCCCAGATGGGGGCAGGAGGAGGCATTACAGAGGTGGAGTGAAGGCATTCATGGGTGGCCCTTGACTCTGGACTTACAGGGCAGATTCCGAGGTTGGCCCTGTATGTTCAGGGCCTTCAGGCCCTTGAGCCTGGATGGCAGGAGACTGCAGCGTGGGACACAGGCAGGCAGGTGAGGGGGCTCAGGGGGTTCTCTGCAGCCTGACTCAGGCCTTGGAAGACCAGATCGGGAGTTGGGCTGTGAGGAACAGGAGTCGCTCTGGGGCGGCTGGCAATTGTGGCTCGTGAATGGAGCCGTGGTGCCATGGCAATGAGATGTCATGGCATTGTGGCTCCATTCACGAGCCTGGCTGAGGTAGCCGGGTAGTCGCCGTGACGTACTGCCAGGCAGAATCAGGTCCTGGCCTGCATGTCCAGGTGCTAGACCCGATTCTGATCCCATGTGGGCCGTGGGATCAGAATCGGGTCTAACTTTGCACGGTCCGATTCTGCTTGGCCGTACAGGGGGCTAGACATCCTACTGAGAAGAGGCCTCCACATAACCAACACAATGTTTTCTTTCATTTGAGTCTTTTTTGGACTTTACGGCATCTGAAATAGCAGAAATGAAGCAAAAGAGAAGTGAAATGGAAAACCAAACTAAATAGGGAATGAAAGTCACTT
Organism: Ichthyophis bannanicus; assembly: GCA_033557465.1. NCBI lineage: Eukaryota > Metazoa > Chordata > Amphibia > Gymnophiona > Ichthyophiidae > Ichthyophis > Ichthyophis bannanicus. The sequence goes on along the minus strand of CM066045.1, from coordinate 180,250,763 downwards.
TCATGCAAAGGACCGGTTGGGATGCAATTCAAAATCTCCTCTAGCCACTCCTGGGGTGAGAAGCTTTATCCTTGTGCTTCAATCTACCCAAACACAAGAACCTGGGGTTCATTTTTAAAGGGAACCTAGATGTTCAGCACTGTGCCAAATGCCTAAGTGCCCGTTGCTCCCGTTTTTCTATGACATTATACATAGCGTGAGATTTGAATATCCCGTTCTATGTATAATGCTGGGAATTTTGTAGGGAGGGCGGGTTTGGAGCATTCTGTGGGCTGAGTTGATGGAGCACTTAGTTTAGTCTAAGTGCTGATGACCAGAAACTATTCATTTAGACGTGGAGGCCAATTCTGTTTCCCACACGTCTGGCCGCATTGGCCATGTAAAAACCGGACATGCGGGAAATGGATCCGATTCTGCTGCCACAGGGCCCGGATGTACCTGTGATGGCAGAATCAGGGACAGACTCCTGGGAGCTCTGTGTATGCCAAACAGATCGACATATGTGGAGCTGCCCATCCTGACACCAGAACACCACCGCTGGTGCAAGTCAGCAGTGGCTTCCTGGCTCCATGGCAATAAGCCATCCACAGGATGGCTCAGAATGCCATCTGACAACTGCACCCGCAGCCCTGCTCCGTCACCCATGGCCACTGTGTGCCAGAGCAGGGCTGCAGGGGCACAACATGCCCATCTGTGTGTGCTGTGGGGGGGCATCCGGGACTTATTCCACCCTCAGGTGTACAGGTGAGAACCGTGGGATGTACAGGGACCTGACCTGAATAGGCCCTGTATGTCCCTGTGCCTGGCCTCACCCCTGCTCCACCCTCACTCTGTCCCAGTGCCCAACCTGGATGTCCAACCCTGCTCTTTGCAGGTCAGAATGACCCCCTATGTTTCTGGTTTAGGCACCACAGAACCAGGTCTAGCCAAACACATAGTTTAAACATATAGACACCTATGTTGTACCCACTTTGCTGCATAATCAGGCGCCTACTATTCAGCGACACTAAGCAAATTCATAGTGCTTCACTGTTGAGTATCATATAAATGGAAGCGTCTAAATGAGACATCCTGGAGAAAAGAGGACCATAGTTCCCATTTCCTCTCCTTCTCCAGAGCAGTGCCGATGCCTGAAAGATAGTCCACTGAATGTGTCCCAGAGATAGCTGCACGGATGCTTCTGATTGCCAAGCACATTGAGAGCAGATATGCAGAAAGAAGCTCCATAATTCACCAGTGAAGGGGGTTTCAAATCACTGTTTATTTCTCTCACTAGTAAAAGATGTAGACTGGGATGACTGGGAACTGATCGTTGAACGGGAGAAGCTCCCGCTGTATGACAGGAGCCTGTTGGAATGGGTCAGGCCAATTCTGTTTGGAATCGTCTTTGGATTTTTTGCTGCTGCGGTTCTGGCAGTTGCTGTCATTCACTTCACCATCTGGCTCACGAATCGGGACAGCACAGAGGTGGCCATTCATGACAGGGTCATGAACCTCCAGAAGATGGCGGGGCATTCTGGAAATGGTTCATCAGATGCTATGGATGTCTCACCAAGCACCTTGGACACAGAGGACTCACTGGATGACTTTGATGTGGGAGATTTTTTGGAGAGCATGGACTGGAATATAAACTGCTTGAAAGAGGGTGGAAACAACATTGGAGGAACTTCCTGTATTCTAAAATGTGAAAGAATTAAAGACGTGACATGATTCTAGATTTTTATGATATGGCCTCCAGTCTTGGCTTTATTGCATTTCAAGGATTCCAGATCTGGCTAAATGTTTTATGCATACAGCCGCCTACTATTTGAAAGCATCAATAATAAATGGAATAATATATTTCAACCATAAGAAATTGTTTGTGTTCCCAGCAGGGTAATTATTAACCATGTGCTAACCTACACACTTGAATAGTGGTTTCATTTTTCATGGAAGCATCATAAGGTATTCAGGTATTCTTAAACATTCCTGGAAATTTGTATCTCTTATCTCACTGCATCACATGGAGCTGGGAACATAAAACATCCTCAGGCGCTTCTGTTCTTCCATCTCACCATATCACGCACTGCAGGAAGCATAAAACACCCCCAGGTGCGTTATCCTTCCATCTCACTATATCCCACGCAGCAGGGAACGTAAAACCATCCCCAGGCGCTTTTATCCTTCCATCTCACTGTATCATATGCTGCAGGTCACGTAAATCATCTCCAGGGCCTTTATTCTTCCACCACACTGTGTCACAAATATTAATTTGTGCAGTCTTTTATTTAAGAGGTTTTTTTATACCTCTTTATTATTTTTAGTCAAAGTGATTTACATTGGGCCTGATTCTGTCCCGCACGTACATCCCCTTTGTACGTCCAGGCTGACCCAGACGTACAAAGAGGGTCGTGATTCTGATCCCGCAGGGCACGTCTAGCCCCACTGGATCAGAATTGCGATCAGGCCTGCACGTACAGGCACTGCCTGGATAGCTCAGTCAGGCTTTTAAATGGAGCCGTGGCTCCGGCTGCCAACCAAAACTACAAATTTCCCAAAGCCTGGCCCCCGATCCGGCCTCTGAAGGCCAGGATTGGGCTGCAGGGTATATACCCTGCCTCCCTCCCCCCCACCCAGCTCCTTCCATGCCCCAAATGTAAACCAAAAATCATTCATGGGAGTTATTCCACCTCAAAGTTGAAACAATTTCCCCGACCCTGGACCAACATTAGAATCAGCCCTGTGCATCCAGGGCCAATGGCTGCCCACTGCCTCCCCCTCCCCACCCCTGACTAACCTTCCCACACAGTTAGCAGGGAAGTTGGTTGGGGGCTGAAGCCCCCACATTGTTTCTTAAACTTGGTATTGTACATTGATAATTTGGATTAGTCTGAGACAATAGAGGGTTAAATGAGTTGCCCAAGGCCACAAGGACTGTTAGTGGAAACTGAACACTGGTCTCCTGGTTTAGAAAGCAGTGCTCTAACCATTAGGCTATTCCTCTTATCTTTACCAGTACACTCTTTCTTCTTTATAGCTAACTGTGAGATAGAAAGAGTGACGCCGTGAAAGGATGATCAGGCTGATGCAGAAAGATTTGCTTGGGCTTTACGAGTCTTTAACACCACATTTAAGCACTTTTAATGATCCTGTAAATGCAGGAAAAGACGGGAATGCTGACAGAAAAACTATAGCAAACTAACGCCACGTGTATTTAAATGAACTTCACTTATTTAAATCTATTATAATCAGTCGTGCTGGTATGCAAATCATAGCTATGCCGATGCAGAGACAGGTGTAGGGGATTTTGCAACCAGCCACAGCGCCAAAAGTTTTACTTCAGGGTCCGAGTAGAAATAAACCTCTAATGAATGCCCCTAACAGTATCTTGATGGCACCGGGTGTTTTCCCTGATGTCTAGGATCATCTCCTCTTCAGATGATCAGGCATCGAGAAAAGCCTCTGAAGCCATGAAAATACTATTGGGGGCTGTGCTCGACAACAAAATTATCCCTGGTGGTCCAGTGGCCCCGATCCCACCCCAACAGCAGGGCCATACTGAGCCAGAATCGCGCCCTGTGCGACTTGCACTTCGGGCGCCCCCCCCCCATACCTCCATCCAGCCGCTGCCTGCTCCTGCCCTCTTTTCTTCATGGCGGGGCTGGCAGGTGGGCAAGAGCAGGCAGTGCTGGATGGACGTATGGGGGGGGGGACGTGCCCGATGTGCAAGTCGCTGGCAGCAGCAGCAGATCTGATCCCTCCCTGCTTTGACGTTGCGTCAGAGCAGTGAGGGATCAGACCTGCAGAAAGACCCACAAAAAAGCTTAAGGGACATATTTTGGCTGCCTGCTGTTGCCCTGCCGCCGCTGAGAGAGCAAAAAGTGGTGGCGGTAGAGCAACAGCAGGCAGCCGAAATGTGCCCCCTAAGCCTTTGCACCCTGTGCAGCTGCACCGCTTGCACTGGGCTAGGTACGGTACTTCCCGACAGTATTTTGATGACAACAGGAAAGGCCCCTGATGCCATCAAAATACTGTCGGGGTCCATGCCCCACAATAAAATAATCCCTGGTGGTCTAGTGGCCTCTCCCCCCCCCCCACACACTAAATAAAAGGTGGTCTACTGGTCCCGTCCCCCACCCACCCCCATTAAATGAAAAACAAAACCTGGTAGTCTAGAGGCCCCTCCCTGGTGGTCTGGCGTCCCCCAAATCAACCTTAAGCGGGAGCACTGCCTGCACAATCCTGCTCTGCGTCGGCCATCTTGCAAAATAGCAGTGACTGGCCCCTCCTAGGATGCACCGAGTGAGGTCAGACTGCCATTTAAGGCATAATCTACCTTATATGGCAGTCTGACCTCATCTGGTGCATCCCAGGATGCACCATGCAGGGCCAGACACTGCCATTTTGCAAGATGGCCGACGCAGAGCAGGAGCACATAGGCAACTCTCCCACTTAAGGTGCATTTTTGCGGGCCACCAGACCACCAGTTAGGGGCCACTAGACCACCAGGTTCTTTTATTTTATTTAATGGGGGAGAGGGGGAAAGGGGCTGCTAGACCACCACGGATCATTTTATTGTGGGGCATGGCCCCTGACAGTATTTTGATGGCATCAGGGGCTTTTCCCGATGCTGTGATCGTCCCACAATGCCATCAAAATACTGTTGGAGCTGCTATGCAAATTAGTCATGCGGTGCCCGGAGAGCAAGCCAAATTAGTACAGACTTCTTGTGCGCATGTGTTTGGCTTGCTTTCCCAGTTTAATACTGCGATGTTTCATTTGAATGCGCACAGTTAACGCGGGGGTCATTTGCATACCCTATCTTTGCTGCATCCAGTGTTAAAAGGTAAGAGTTGTTGGGCTGCATTAAAGTCATCTTCAGCGCGCGTCTAGCGCTGGTTTTCTGCATCAGTCTGAATGCCAGGTAGCTCTGACTGCTGTGTCAGCACCTCGTCCTTCTCTAATGCACCTGGATCTGCCGAATACCAGTGCAGCCGTCTGGTTTCTACTTTCATGGTGCTGTATGTCCAAAGTAGGAGATGAAGCTCCAGTGAAAAGGAAAGAGAGTCAGGTGAAGGAAAGGAAAGGACATTGCCTTAACTACCGAAGAATATTATGATACAGTTCACACCAAGCAGAAGCAGCTTGTTAAGTTATGCATGACATGTTGCGGCACATAATTGCTTTTTGGCAATTAATAACATGTCGACATCTCCTCTATTGGACTAGTGCAGAGCATGCTTGTTTGGTGTAGTCTGCACAGTGGAAAATAGGATTCTTGCACTGTGGGCAGCATTATTAATGCAAAACCATTTCCGAGTTTTACCTCTGTCTAATAAAGATGGAAGAGAAAGAAGAGCTGATTTGAGCAGCTTGCTGAATAACTTGGTATCCGCCAGCAGGCTGGTGCTTGCGAATATCCATGACTAGAACCCCAGGAAATAAATGGAAAACACCTCTAAAGTGTCAGTGATGACAGAGGTTGTGGGTGCTGATAACTCTCCTGTTAACACTACTCAGTTGGTTTAGCTTGTAGGAACCCCAGAGGCTCATTGAATCCAGTCCTCCTCTGATCACTCAAAAGCGAATGTGATAAAGTCATGTGTGTATGTGTGAGCGGGTTGTGTATCTGTATCAAACCCCGCAGACCAGTGTTTCACGAAGCTCCGTGGAAGTCCTCCACTTGCGCTGCTTCCATTAGGGTGAGGTACTGGGATATCACATTTTTAGTTATGACAAGCAGGCACTGCGATTTCACAAGACCTCCCCCTAGCTGCAGCAGCACAGCCGAGGACTGCCGTGTAGCTTCGTTGCAATGTTCCTACAAACATTACATTTCCTTGCCCTAATCTTCTGTTGAAATATTCCCAGGAATTGCTTATGTTCAGAAGATATTTGCATCCTTGAGATTCCCCAGATTTTTCCAGATTACGCAGTTGTCTAGAGTTGCTGATGCAAGGCAAACCTTCCTCCGACCCAAAAAGATTTTAGATTCAGCTCAGTAATCATGATCATCTTAATATCTTGCTTCCCATAATAATCTTGTGAACATGCATTACTGGGACACTATATTAAACTTTGCTTTGCTTTATAGAATGCGCTCATGGTGCTTTGAGTTTGTCTGGGGACAGTTTCTCCAAATGGGTTAGTTTTGCGGATTATTATAACCTACTGCCTAAGGGTAAACTCAGATATAAAAAATATATAAATACCCTTAGAAACACCAATTTTCAAGATTGCAAATATCTCTAATTGATCTATCAAATAACTAACACACAGCTATATAAGGTATATATGACATCAGGGTAGCCTTTCCCCTACATGTGGTGAAATGAATCACCAAAGGGTCGAATGGCAGACTTCACATCACGGGTCAAAACCTTTCCCCATTTTAATTCAAATTTTCAAAAAAATCCAAATCCAATCAAATTACCTACACCCAAAAAAGTCCTTTTAGGGATTCTCAAAATTTAAAAAGATTTTTATGTATTGTTATCTATTTTTAACATAAAGCCCAAGCTCAATTATCTCCTGAAAAAAAGAGAAACAAAATACTCTTCAACACAACAATAGTATACACCAGTCTAATAGCATAAATCCACTTATCTGAATATTGTAGAAACTCCAGCCTACATCGACAATTCAACATCAGTTCTTCACTCGGCTGTATGCTGCCAAAGAAGTAGCGAATATCTCCGTTATCACAAAAGATCTTCTAATACCTGCTTCGAATGCCCAACAAAAGCTTCTGTTTCACCTTAATCGGCTTCATCAGGGATTCCAATAATATAGTTCTTATAAAGATCTCCAAGTACACTTCGCCACGATTTTCTCCAAATATCTTCAATATCGGGCATCACCGATATCTTCAGAGTCTCTCTTTCTATGTAAGTGAGAAAGCGTCACTGATATCTTCAATATCGGTGATGCCCGATATTGAAGATATTTGGAGAAAATCGTGGCGAAGTGTACTTGGAGATCTTTATAAGAACTATATTATTGGAATCCCTGATGAAGCCGATTAAGGTGAAACAGAAGCTTTTGTTGGGCATTCGAAGCAGGTATTAGAAGATCTTTTGTGATAACGGAGATATTCGCTACTTCTTTGGCAGCATACAGCCGAGTGAAGAACTGATGTTGAATTGTCGATGTAGGCTGGAGTTTCTACAATATTCAGATAAGTGGATTTATGCTATTAGACTGGTGTATACTATTGTTGTGTTGAAGAGTATTTTGTTTCTCTTTTTTTCAGGAGATAATTGAGCTTGGGCTTTATGTTAAAAATAGATAACAATATATAAAAAAACGTTTTACATTTTGAGAATCCCTAAAAGTACTTTTTCGGGTGTAGGTAATTTGATTGGATTTGGATTCATTTTTTGAAAATTTGAATTAAAATGCAGAAAGGTTTTGACCCGTGATGTGAAGTCTGCCATTCGACCCTTTGGTGATTCATTTCGCCACATGTAGGGGAAAGGCTATCCTGAGGTCATATATACCTTATATATAGCTGTGTGATAGTTATTTGATAGATCAATTAGAGATATTTGCAATCTTGAAAATTGGTGTTTCTAAGGGTATTTATATATATTTTATATTTTAGTTTTGCGGATTCCATGACAGTCATGAACCTCACTCCTAAGCCAGGGTATGTGGAGTATAATCTGTCTCTCAAATTTACTGCTAATGCTCGGCGCAGTACTTCCATTATGCCAAAGAGAGCCTCCTTCTGGAGTTCATACGATGGATCATGTACGGGTAATTGGTCAAGATGTGCTTGGAAATTCTTCTTTATCAAGTCTGTGACTCCCAACACGATGGGAAATATTTCTCTATCTTTCTGCCACATTTTCTTGGTCTCTGACTGCATTTCTCGGTACTTCAGGATCTCTCCACGCGATTCACAGAATAATCACTCGGAACCGACACCTCTATTATCAACGTCATTCTGGGTTTTTTCTCCTTTACACTTTGTTGAGTTTCCTCGCATCCAGTTTCTTATCCATTGGAATGGGAATGTCCCAGGTGATCATAACCTCTTCGTTCTCTGTCATTCTCTTAGGGTCATGATCCCAGTGCTTCCAGGGACAGGAATGTAGTGTTTACAGGCTGTCCGGCTGTCTGGATCTATTGTTGTGCTTTGACTGCTACTACTCTTTGCTGTCCTCCAGAAGCTGCTGCCCTAGGTGACTGACTAGTGTTGCCTAATGGTTTGGTCGACCCTGTGGTATAAATGAAGCATTTCTTTCTCTCTCTGAGCAGCATTTTTGAAGTTGTGCAGAGACATCTGGGCCAGTAGCATAAGGACTATAAAACAGGATTGTTGCTGGCCCACCTCTGTTTATTTAAAGCTCAGAAAAGTGCTGTCAGGTAGGAGAAGGGCCCCCCCTTCATCTGTGTCTCCTCCCCCCCTTCACCCCCCCAGCTGTCTACTACATCTTCCTGCTTCTTTGCCCTAGAGGTACCTAACCAGTAAATCCGGTCCTGTCTGGATGTTATCACAAAAGAGACTGAAGACATTGTGGACGCGTGATCAGTGGTGCATGCGGCCGATATTTTCCTCTTGTGTCTCGCCTCCCTATTATCTCTCACTGTCTCTCTGCTGCTCTCCTCCCCAGCTTTCTCTACCGTTTGCTACCTGTCTAACCACATCCTGCTCATCCTCATGCTTGTGACGCTTTCTCACTTACATCGAAAGAGAGACTCTGATGGTACCTTAGGACTATAAGACCCATCTAGACTGTGCTCATTTCCCTTCTTGGTTCAATGCCATTGACTGCAGCAGATATCTGGATCCCCCCACATTTCTTCACCACCAGAGATCTTCTGTGCTTATCCCACTATTTCTTCACCTACTGTAGTTACATTGGGGTCTTCACCTAGTACAAGGGTTCTCAACCCAGTCCATGGGGCATGCCCAGCTAGTCTGATTTCCAGGATATCCATGAATATGCATGAGGTGGATTTGCATACAATGGAGGCAGCAAATGCAGATCACCTTATGCATATTCATTGAGAATATTGTGAAAACCCAGCAGGCTGGGAGTCTTCTAAGGAATGGGCTGGGAACCATTGACCTAGTGTGAAGCTATGTGGACCTCAACATCTCTCTTTCCGGTTGTCAAGACGGAGGGTTTTCAAAACCGGAAGGGTGGAGGGGGCAGAGGATGATGGCTTTTGAGCATTAGGTTGTTAGGTTTCAAAGAGTAAGATGAATCAAGATAAGAAAATTAATCTGAATAAATTTAGCTCAAAGAGAAAAAATGTATTGGGGTTTTATTTATTTATTTATGTTACTTATTTATACTGCTTTATCATTTAGTCAAAGCAGTTTACATTGTAACTTTCCTTTTCTTTGGTTTTTTGAACTATCTTTTATTCAAACAATAAGCTACATACAACCATAGATTATCTATGTATACAGCTCAAGATACAGGTACTCTTCCCCTCAGTTCAGCTATTACAGACAAGAATACAAATCATGATTCTTGTAATGTACATTAAACAGGGACATTAATATCTTGGATCCTTCTGAGGCAATGGAGGGTTAAGCAACTTGCCCAAGGTCACAAGAAGTGCTAGTGGGAATCAAAGGCTGGTCTCTTGGTTCCCAAGCCAGCCCTCTAACCATTAGGCTACTCCTCCACTCCATGAGGGCTCTTTTTTCATGCCTTATGGGAGAACATACACCTGGGAACCTGCCAGGTACTTGTGACCTGGATTGGCCACTGTTGGAAACAGGATACTGGGCTTGATGGATCTTGGTTTGACCTAGTATGGTATATCTTATGTTCTTATGCCTTGAGCAGGCTTTTATTGTTGAGTAGCTGGAGGACTGAATATCTGATATTTATATCAATTAAATTCTGTTTTATAAAGATGCTGAATGTAAGTAAAGTAACCTTATTCCTGGAAGTAGCTTTCATTGGTGACTGTTTTTCTAATGGGGCTACATTGATGGATCAAGTCTAAAACTCTGTAGAAAGTAGGTCAGTTTAAATTTACACTGTGAACGCAGCAAGTTAGAGACAACTGATTTTACAAATCAGCATCTAGCCAGGGCAGCATTAACCCTTGGGGGGGGGGGGGGCCCTAGGCAAAGAAGTATGCTTCTCCCCCATTGTGATATAAATACACTTTAAAATTCTCACAACAGGTCCTTATGTGGGTGTGACTGTAAAGAAAAACCAGCAGTGGACGCGGGAGCTGGTGAGAAGAGATTCGTCACCCACTGGAGGACAAGGGACAGACTTGGGAGGAAGAGACGGACCTCTGTGGACAGCAGCAGCTCTGGTCTTCCCCCAAAGGCTTTGGGGGGTGGCAGTTAATGTGATTAAAGCGTCTGTAGGTCAAATACTTGGATGTTCAGTGCTGAGGCCATATCTGGCCCGCTGCACTGAATATCTGCTTGCCCAGATAGTTATTTAGCAGTCTGGGCAGTGACGATATTCAGCCAGGGGCTGGATAGTTAAACTGGCTAAAGTTAGGCCAGGATTGTTTTGTTAGCAGCTGAATATCGCCGCTGACTGGCTAACGGCGAGAGCTGCCCCGCTCCCTCCCTGGAATGCCGTCACTAAGGGGTTAACGTCAGGGCGTAGGGGGAGATATTCAGCGGCATAAACTACCACCAAATCTCCTGCTCAGTGGGATTAATGCAGTTTTAGGGTGTGAAAACCATGTTAATCCCTCTGAATATGGCCCCCGTTATTTTTAGCTATGTATATTTTATGTATAACTTTTTAACCGCTTTGATGTATATTTGCATAAGGCGACGGTTCTCCGGAGAACAGAGTGGAAGTTCAAAGATCTGCACACTTCACTCTCTCCAGAATTTTCTCACTTCAGACAGTTTCAGGAAATGAATAACCTTTTTGCAAACGATGGGCCTACGCTCCTGACTCCAACTGAGATGAAATGCTGTCCCCTGACATCTCAATGCCTTGTCAACATTAGACATGACACAAACTTTGGCACCTGTAAAATATGTTGTGTTGTGACTCTGTGCAGCTGGGAGAGCTATTTTCTTGTTGTTGTTTTTTTTAAAGAGATCTAAGTGCTTTTAGGAATTAGCATGCGTTTGATATTTGTGAGTGGAAACTGTAGCCGTGGGAGATTTGAGCAGGTCACAGTGGTCACTTTGCCCCATTCAGCTGTTTCCAAAGTCACTTGGATTCCTGCCTTGCTATCCTATATCTGTACTGATGAGTCTGAGTGACATGAGGGATAAGTGACTAGGAGAGTGACACAGTTGGGACCTGGAGAACTGGCAACACTGCTCATGAATATCAAACCTTTGCTAGCTCAGCTGGTTTCCATATGATCTTTGGTTAGAAAGCGAGCTTCGTACCCACAGATGGGTATTCTGTATCCTGATTTCTGGCATGGATTCCTCAATTCAATCTGCCAACGCACTTTACTCATGCAAGTTGAAAAACTTGTTACTATTCTGAAATGTAAAGTCAATCTAATAATAAAAACACCCTTTGTTGGCTTGAAACGTAGTCTGGTGATCTGTGGTACTACACCATCCTTCATCAACTCATCAGCTTGCGTATTCATGCTTCAGATTGTAGCAGCCTCTTCTTTTAGCCATGATCTCATGTCAACCACAACTGGGAATGGGTGATGCCATGTCACCCTCTCTGTGAGTTTCCACTCTAAATCACAAGAGCCCAAGCAAAAGAAACTGGCATCACGGCACAATGTGCTGTCACAAGAGAGCCGCATAAGAACAGGTGAGCACACTACAGTGTGAACATTTATGGAGAAATGTCACAGCTCATAAATGTGATAAATCAGAGGGTAAAATGCCTCATATTCGATTATCCTCCTCTATGGGCTGCTTGTGGCTCCTGGGAGTACGGAAAGTAGAGATAATGGGCTGACTTTCTGCAATACAGTTTATAGGGCATCACAAGAGAAGTCTGCATGTGTTGCTCACAGTATGTTGCCTGCCATGACTGTTCTTTGGGTAAGCAGCAATGTTCCTGCCAAGCTGCATGGGAGTCCTTCGGCCACAGTCTGCCAGTAGAGGGAGCTGCTGAGATATCGTGCTTTTAGTCACGAGGAGCAGCTATTACAAATGAAAACGCGATATTGCAACATCTCTTCCTACGGGCAGCAGCATGGCCAAAGGACTCCCACGTAACATGGCAGGAACATTGACAAACAGGATGGAATACTATATTATTAACGATTATACGATTTCCATAGTCCCTTCCATCTTAACAGGATCTCCAGACACTTTGTTATATAAGAATACCCCAGAAACATCATGTACAAGCACCTCTAGGATGAAGAGACAGGGCAATAAGACCAAGCCCCATGGAGGGAGAAATCACTTTAGCTTGTAGACTGTTGCTCCAGGATAGATGACTTATGTATTATCAGAATGTCCCTGCAGCTGGGCCTTGGTCCAATAGGCTTAAGAAACTATCTTTAGCTTCCCTGCTCCATGTGGACCATTTTTGTGTCCTTCTGTGGCCAGTGGATCAGTAACACCAAAAAAGAGCATAAACAACCAGATGCTAGGTCCTTTATCTCCTTCTACCGCAGGAGTTCAAACATCATCCTTAACCTTCTGAAAGTACTGAAGAATGATATAGAAGGTCCCAGCCTGACTCCTGTAGGGAAAAAAATGAATCCCCTTCAGGTACCTTTGTTACAGGTTGAATCCATCTTGTGCTAACATCTATAGCTCAGGCCTAAGAAACAGCATGCTCTGGCTTTTTCACACGGAAACTGCCAATTCAGCAAAATCAGCAAAGATTGAGCTACGAAATGAGCTAATATCCTGTCCCAGAGAGCTTACACAATGAGAGTCTACAGCTAATGAAAAGGCCTCTTGGATGAACAAAGGAGAACGTAAACAAAGAAGACGAACATCGGTATCTACAGTTTATCTGCAGGAAACATGACTCGCAGAAGGCGAATGAGAATGGTGAGACAGGATGCTACAGAGAACACAGAGAAAAGGGTTAAAGGTTAAAGAAGCAGATTTGCTTAAGAAAATGGGGAAGAAGAAACAGAAAGGAAATCTATGTATCAGCAAATTTGAGCCTGAAAATGCATATAAATATGGAGAAGAAATTTTAATAGACAGACAGACGGTAGCTGATCTCACTGGACCTTTTTCACTTAAATCAGGTGCTCTGCTTGATATAGATGTATTGATGCTATGGATTGATATTGAAATTTGTACCTTATAAATCAAAAGCAGAGCTTGTGATGTTACAGACCTGATAAGATAAATAAAACGTTTTACATGCTTTTATGGTGGCATGAGCAATTTGTTTAAGGTCCTGTATGTATGTTGGGGTTGAACACAAGCAGCCAAACAAAAAAAGAGAAAATCCCCAAATAATCTTAAGGGAAGCCCAGAAAACCCCCAACACTCCATGGGTTGATGAGTCTTTATCGGTGTCAAGTGAAAAACTCACAAACTGAAGTCCAGGCTAAAAGAGAAATTACTAGTTATGTTCCATCTACAAGATTTTTGTTCACGATGAACCATCCATACTTGGATATTTCTTTTTGGTATGATACTGGAGCTTTCACCAGCTGTCTTTGCAAAATGAGGGCAATAATTAGCACACAGAGAGGACGACGCTGGGCAGATGTTCCTACTCAGACAACTTCATCACACTTTGGTTTGTCGTAAGTAAATTCTTGCCCCAGCCTTGAAGCGAACTCCTGCTGATCATGCAGGCTGGAAGGCACCTAGACTAATTCCTAGGAGCTATGTCCTTGCCCGCCCCTTTTTCCCTCACCGTGGACAGATTTCATGGTTTCCCTATCACGTCTTGCCAGAGACTTGAGATTGCCTCAGATAGAGCGTGTGAAGCCCTTAATTCTAGAAAAATGTCTTATTTCTAATGAAGCTTCTCCTTTCTAGCATGAATTATTCTACAAGTTACAGAGTTTTGCTCTTTCAGGAAAACATTTCAAAATGGCTGACATTTCCTGCCAGCGATGCTGAAGGGTCTCCTTAACTCCCTTAGGATACAGTCGCAGCTGAAGCAAAACAGTTTAACCTGACTGCCGTTTCATGTAGGGGTGCCATTACGAGGTCCAGTAGTTGGCATCTGCACCATTGATCAGTGGCAAGAGGTGCGCTGTGACATCATCAGTCTGAGTTAACATGACATGGTATGATTTTATCAAATGAAAGGCTGCATGATGGATTGTGTTATTTGGGAAGCAGAGAGAAATATTGATCCAGGAGGACTTGTTGTACATCCCATTAATATCTTGCAGGCAGGGGCAGAGAGAGACTGTACCACATCATTCCTCTTCCTTTCTATGACGGAGAATCAGCATCCAGCGAGCTCCCTGTGCAGCTTCAACGGGAAGTGATAAATTAGAGACATTAAGTGGCTTGGAAAGTTATTCATTAAGAAAATCTTTGTTCTTTTCCCATCACAACAGCAAATGGGGGAGGGAGGAAAAGCCATTACGTTTAGGACAGTGCCAAGAGTAATTGCCACTTCAGAGGGTGCGAAGCATTCCAGTAGGGTGATGTCCTCTTTTTCCACTAGTCGCCAACAGCAAAGATAAGGCAAGGTCCACATGAACTGCCTGAGGGTACTGGGGATGCCCTTTTCGGACATCGAATGCAGAAATGAAGAACTCTGACTGGACAGAGCAGATGCCAAGGAAGGTGCCACATCACCTGAGCTTAGCTGAACAGGTTGATCCAGTCCTGATTTTGCCCCTTGGCATGCAGAGCTGATCTTACTAAAGAAAGTCGAGCTACATCCCCAGGCATGCAGTAAAGCAGAGCTCGAACTGGACTATCGAGCTTAATTGGCATGGAGTGACGTGGCAAACCTATTTCATGATTATTCAGGATCTGCCCACCTGATAGCTGCTTTCCTACCCTTGCCTGGCAATTTTAGTCCCCTTCCCAAAGGTGCTTCTACCACTGATACTCCTTTTGACTTGCACCGGTGACTTCACCCTTCATTGCCTCAGATACAAACTGATATCTGCTTTTTGTTAGTGTTTGGGGCCCATCCCTTAAGACGGAGCCTGTGGTAAAATAGCCTGTGTTAAGGGTGTTAGCGCACATTAGTAACTTGAGCTGCTAGATTATAGGCCCTTTAGGGGCAGGGAAACACCTCCCTGGACCTGAATGTAGATCCCTCTGAGCTCGGGTTTGCAAAGATAGCACAAATTAGTACAGATCTCTGGCACTGACCCGATCAGGGGAGAGGGGATACGTGATGTTAGAAGCTAATTCTAGACGTGTAGATGGCAACCTCTCTCTTTCTCAGAATACTTGGAACAGAAGGCACCCGCACACTTCCTGGATTCATTCTTTGGACTGAAATTCCAAATTAGGTGCATGTCAGCCCCCAGTGGCCTCTGAATTCTTTTTAGATGAATTTTGCTTAGATGATTGGACTTATTAAGGAGGCTCCATCCGTCTGCTCTTATGTCCATATACATCTGTTTGTTGGTGAGATGGACACAGAGTTAAGTTAAATTATATTGTCTCAAATTATCTGTGCTTTAATCGGTTCTCCAAAATCCCTGCTGCAGATGGTGTTTGAAGCAAACCAGAACAGGGCCCACTATCTCTACTAAATTTCTTGAAATTTCTCCTCCTTTCCCTGTGTATCTCGACTAAGGTATAGTGTCTTATATATTACTGTACAATGCCAAATATGAATTAAAAAGGCTCACTGCAGGCTCATTGATGTTTTATTGTTGACCTACAACAGAATAGATAGAATAGTCTACAGCATAGACACCAGGGGACAGACGCTAGTCAGTGCAGGGATAGAATAATCCACTATTCTATTCTACAGCACAGACACCAGGGAACAGACGCTAGTCAGTGCAGGGAAAGAATAATCCACTATTCTATTCTACAGCACAGACACCAGGGGGACAGACGCCAGTCAGTGCTGGGATAGAATAATCCACTATTCCATTCTACAGCACAGACACCAGGGGGACAGACACCAGTCAGTGCTGGGATAGAATAATCCACTATTCTATTCTACAGCATAGACACCAGGGGACAGACACCAGTCAGTGCTGGGATAGAATAATCCACTATTCTATTCTACAGCATAGACACCAGGGGGACAGACGCCAGTCAGTGCAGGGATGGAATAATCCACTATTCTATTCTACAGCACAGACACCAGGGAAACGACGCTAGTCAGTGCTGGGACAGAATAATCCACTATTCTATTCTACAGCATAGACACCAGGGGGACAGACGCCAGTCAGTGCAGGGATAGAATAATCCACTATTCTATTCTACAGCACAGACACCAGGGAAACGACGCTAGTCAGTGCTGGGACAGAATAATCCACTATTGTATTCTACAGCATAGACACCAGGGGGACAGACACCAGTCAGTGCTGGAATAGAATAATCCACTATTCTATTCTACAGCATAGGCACCAGGGAACAGACACCAGCCAGTGCTGGGATAGAATAAACCACTATTTTATTCTACAGCACAGACACCAGGGAACAGACGCTAGCCAGTGCTGGGATAGAATAAACCACTATTCTATTCTACAGCACAGACACCAGGGAACAGACGCTAGTCAGTGCTGGGACAGAATAATCCACTATTCAATTCTACAGCACAGACACCAGGGAACAGACGCTAGTCAGTGCTGGGATAGAATAATCCACTATTCTATTCTATAGCATAGACACCAGGGGACAGACACCAGTCAGTGCTGGAATAGAATAATCCACTATTGGGGGGCGGAGCCTGATGTCCAGCGGGTAGGACGCTTTGCGTTGAAGCTCCCGAGAGGCCTACTCAGAATCCTGACTTAATACCTATATAAATTTACTATTTCGCTCCGAGCTGACCGGGGCACCTCGGGGGGATGGCGGCCCACAAACCAGCGCGCTTGGACTTCGGGTCTCCTTCTTCTTCTCACGGAAAACGCTCCAAAACGGAGGTATCCTCCCCGCAGAAGATGGTTCCATTTCGTGAAAACCCCGCAATGCACCTGGAGATTTTGGAGGAAATACGTGGCGTGAAGGAATTGGTGCAGTCTAATGGAGAAGCGCTTCGAGCCATGCGAGAAGACTTTGGAGTGCTCCAAGACCGACTTGAAGGTCTTTCATTACGGCAGGACAATATGGCGGGGGTCCTCGACTCGCACGAGGTGCGCTTGGGCAAACTGGACGAGGCTGAGCGCCAGATACAGAATCTTCAAAAGGAGTTGGAAGATAGCAATAATCGCGCCCGTCGCAACAATGTGAGGCTCCTCGGAATGCCGGAGGGGGTGGAAGCAGGAGATATAAGAGAATTCTTGCTCAAAACTCTTCCCTCCTTGCTGAAGATCACTTTTCACAGAGAACTGGAAATCGATCGAGCACACCGTGTTCCTGCCCGCATGGCGCTCAACTGCACGACCCCCCGGCCTATTATCTTTAGCTTGCTACGATATCAACAAGTGGAACAAATTTTACATGCTGCCCCGAGCGAATCATCATTTGGAATATGAAGGTCGTAAGGTCTCCTTCTTTCCTGATTTGGCAAAGCCTACCGTTGACCGTCGGAAGAAACTCCTTGCTCTTCGCCCTCGACTTCAACAGCTACAGGCTCGCTTTGGCCTGTTGTATCCAGCAAAGCTCCGAGTGACTCTCCACAACCAGACCAGGACGTTCGAGGATCCTGATCTCTTATCAACATTTTTGGACTCCAAAGAAGCAGAACAGATGCGCTAATCCCAACTCTTGGACTCTTATCTGCCGGCTCTGTCCGCCATTTTGAGGGGCCCGATGCGGCGGTCATAGCCCAGCACAGAAATAGCCTGGACTTTCTTTCTTTCTCTGTATGACTTTTGTCTTTGGTCTCCTATCCCTTCATGATGTGTGCCTCGGTCGGATTCGGAGCACGCACAGTCCTACAGGTTATATGTTTTTTCAATTTCGGCCTTCTCTGGGGTTTCTCCCCGCAGACACATGGTCGCCAGTAATTTTGGGGTTTTGCTTCTCCTCTACCGTATTGCGGTTTTCTTTGTTAATGTGGGGCGCTTCATTGTATTATATTAGCTTATTTTTCCTATGTCATGTGTACAGCCAGATACAGTCAGTTTGAGGGACACAGTGAAATTATGTGTGCTATCATGCTCAGAATTTTAACTTTTCTGAATGGCCTCATGTAAAATATTATTATTCATCGTACAAGGCATTGCTGGTCCACTCAGCAGAAAGAAAATCCTTAGCTATCTTAGCCACGAGCACGTTGATTAGGTGTTTCTTTAGGAAACGCATTACACTCTGCTGAAACACTGAAACTCAATGCTAGGCCTCACATGGTAGCTGCCTATTCTCCCACCGTTTCCAAATGGTACGGGATAGTCATTCTGGTTAAGAAGTCTTTGCACGCTACTGTACCTGATATTAGCGCTGACATGGAGGGTAGATGGGCCCGTGTACACCTTGAGGTTGGAGATAGTGAATTCACGTGTATTTGCACTATGTCCAGAATGTGGACAACCCTGCTCACTATGCCAGTCTTGCGCAGTTGGCCTCGGCCTCCGCCAATGCTCCATTAATACTTGGTGGCGATTTTACTCAAGTGTTCCCTCAATCTTTTCTTTTCAAACAAGGTGCTTGTTGGTTGGAAGCTCCAGTACCGAGCAGACCTGTGTGGCTAGATATAGTAGCGGGCCTTTGCTCACCGATTCCTCTTACCTTACTCCCTGGTATGACTCTCCCATTAGACTCCCACTATCCACCAATGTTTTTCGACACTTTAGGTGCCTTTAATACTCCTATGCAACCTTTCGACTCCCGACTCTGGTCAGTGTAACTTCAGCATTGCATTCGGAGCACTAGAGTACTCCCGCCATCGGCACTCTCTGCATAAGGTTGATTGGAAACTTCCGATCTCTCGGTAGTTTACCGGGTGTAGCATCCAATTTTACTAAACCTTATGTAATGCTATCACTAGAGATACCTCTATAGCGCAGAAAGTATGGGAGAGAGAATTGCATGTGACTTTAACCTCGGAGCAATGGAGCCTTATCTGGAGCAGAGGGACACGGGTTCCGACCCGCCTCACTCACTCAGACCCTCTTCTTTCTAGCCCACCGGTGTTTTTACACTCCTCACAGTTTAGACAAATGGAACACTACTCAGGGTAATGGTTGCTGGACACGTCCTGTGGCCATTGGTTTATTACTTCATTTCATGTTATGCATGAATATCCCGCACTACAGTATAACTGGCGTCGGGTCTGGGGTCGTATTTAGTCTATATTGCACTCTCAGGAGTCCCTTTCTTGGAAGATAGTGGGACTTCGCCCAGTTGCGGGGATCCCCCCTCTCCCAAGAAATGGCTTATCTCCTTTTGAACTTTATGCTTGGCATTGCTGTTTCCCTCATTAAGTAATACTGGGAAATTAGTTCCCATCTGAGCCTCAATGAATGGTGGAATCATGCCTGTCTCTACAGTAAATATGAACAAATACTTCGTCTGTGCGCTTCCTCCATTCAGACTCCTTCTTATTGGTCTTAATGGAAGATGTTCAATGAATATGTACATTTTGCTAAATGCTCTCATCTGACTGTCTAACTTTGTATATATCTCTGTCTCATGATCATGCTGTATTGTGGATACTTTTTTGATCGTTTGATGTATAATCACTGTTAATTGGAAGCGCTCACATGCTGATACAAACGGGTAGAGAAGAAGCACCGGGGTGGGGGGTAATGGGTTTACTTTTCCTTATTGTATACTTGTTTTGTCTCTTTTGGTGTGTTGTTTCTTTTGTTTGTTGCAAAATGAAAATAAAAGTTTCAAAAAAAAAAAAAGAATAATCCACTATTCTATTCTGCAGCACAGACACCAGGGAACAGACGCTAGCCAGTGCTGGGATAGAATAATCCACTATTCTATTCTACAGCACAGACACCAGGGAACAGTCGCTAGTCAGTGCTGGGACAGAATAATCCACTATTCTATTCTACAGCACAGACACCAGGGAACAGACGCTAGTCAGTGCTGGGATAGAATAATCCACTATTCTATTCTACAGCATAGACACCAGGGGGACAGACACCAGTTAGTGCTGGGATAGAATAATCCACTATTCTATTCTACAGCATAGACACCAGGGGGACAGACACCACTCAGTGCTGGGATAGAATAATCCACTATTCTATTCTACAGCATAGACACCAGGGGGACAGACACCAGTCAGTGCTGGAATAGAATAATCCACTATTCTATTCTACAGCACAGACACCAGAGGGACAGACACCAGTCAGTGCTGGGATAGAATAATCCACTATTCTATTCTACAGCATAGATACCAGGGGGACAGACGCCAGTCAGTGCAGGGATAGAATAATCCACTATTCTATTCTACAGCACAGACACCAGGGAACAGACGCTAGTCAGTGCTGGGATAGAATAATCCACTATTCTATTCAACAGCACAGACACCAGGGAACAGACGCTAGCCAGTGCTGGGGTAGAATAATGCACTATTCTATTCTACAGCATAGACACCAGGGGGACAGACACCAGTCAGTGCTGGAATAGAATAATCCACTATTCTATTCTACAGCACAGACACCAGGGGGACAGACACCAGTCAGTGCTGGGATAGAATAATCCACTATTCTATTCTACAGCATAGACACCAGAGGGACAGAGACCAGTCAGTGCTGGGATAGAATAATCCACTATTCTATTCTACAGCATAGACACCAGGGGGACAGACGCCAGTCAGTGCAGGGATAGAATAATCCGCTATTCTATTCTACAGCACAGACACCAGGGAACAGACGCCAGTCAGTGCTGGGATAGAATAATCCACTATTCTATTCTACAGCACAGACACCAGGGAACAGACGCTAGTCAGTGCTGGGACAGAATAATCCACTATTCTATTCAAAAGCACAGACACCAGGGAACAGACGCTAGTCAGTGCTGGGATAGAATAATCCACTATTCTATTCTACAGCACAGACACCAGGGAACATAGTCAGTGCTGGGATAGAATAATCCGCTATTCTATTCTACAGCATAGACACCAGGGGGACAGACACCAGTCAGTGCTGGAATAGAATAATCCACTATTCTATTCTACAGCACAGACACCAGGGGGACAGACACCAGTCAGTGCTGGGATAGAATAATCCACTATTCTATTCTACAGCATAGACACTAGGGGGACAGACACCAGTCAGTGCTGGGATAGAATAATCCACTATTCTATTCTACAGCATAGACACCAGGGGGACAGACGCCAGTCAGTGCAGGGATAGAATAATCCGCTATTCTATTCTACAGCAAAGACACCAGGGAACAGACGCTAGTCAGTGCTGGGATAGAATAATCCACTATTCTATTCTACAGCACAGACACCAGGGAACAGACGCTAGTCAGTGCTGGGACAGAATAATCCACTATTCTATTCAACAGCACAGACACCAGGGAACAGACGCTAGTCAGTGCTGGGACAGAATAATCCACTATTCTATTCAACAGCACAGACACCAGGGAACAGACGCTAGTCAGTTCTCTGATAGAATAATCCACTATTCTATTCTACAGCACAGACACCAGGGAACAGACGCTAGTCAGTGCTGGGACAGAATAATCCACTATTCTATTCAACAGCATAGATACCAGGGGACAGACGCTAGTCAGTGCTGAGATAGAATAATCCACTATTCTATTCTACAGCATAGAAACCAGGGGACAGACGCTAGTCAGAGCTGGGATAGAATAATCCACTATTCTATTCTACAGCATAGATGCCAGGGAACAGACGCTAGTCAGTTCTCTGATAGAATAATCCACTATTCTATTCTACAGCACAGACACCAGGGAACAGACGCTAGTCAGTGCTGGGATAGAATAAACCACTATTCTATTCTACAGCATAGACACCAGGGGACAGACGCCAGTCAGTGCTGGGATAGAACAATCCACTATTCTATTCTACAGCATAGATACCAGGGGACAGACGCTAGTCAGTGCTGAGATAGAATAATCCACTATTCTATTCTACAGCATAGAAACCAGGGGACAGACGCTAGTCAGAGCTGGGATAGAATAATCCACTATTCTATTCTACAGCATAGATGCCAGGGAACAGATGATAGTCAGTGCTGGGATAGAATAATCCACTATTCCATTCTACAGCACAGACACCAGGGAACAGACGCTAGTCAGTGCTGGGATAGAATAATCCACTATTCTATTCAACAGCACAGACACCAGGGAACAGACGCTAATCAGTGCTGGGATAGAATAATCCACTATTCTATTCTACAGCACAGACACCAGGGAACATAGTCAGTGCTGGGATAGAATAATCCGCTATTCTATTCTACAGCACAGACACCAGGGGGATAGACACCAGTCAGTGCTGGAATAGAATAATCCACTATTCTATTCTACAGCATAGACACCAGGGGACAGACGCCAGTCAGTGCTGGAATAGAATAATCCACTATTCTATTCTACAGCATAGACACCAGGGGACAGACGCCAGTCAGTGCTGGAATAGAATAATCCACTATTCTATTCTACAGCATAGACACCAGGGGGACAGACACCAGTCAGTGCTGGAATAGAATAATCCACTATTCTATTCTACAGCATAGATACCAGGGCACAGACGCTAGTCAGTGCTGGGATAGAATAATCCACTATTCTATTCTACAGCATAGACACCAGGGGACAGACGCCAGTCAGTGCTGGGATAGAACAATCCACTATTCTATTCTACAGCATAGATACCAAGGGACAGACGCTAGTCAGTGCTGGGATAGAATAATCCACTATTCTATTCTACAGCATAGACACCAGGGGACAGACGCTAGTCAGAGCTGGGATAGAATAATCCACTATTCTATTCTACAGCATAGATGCCAGGGAACAGATGATAGTCAGTGCTGGGATAGAATAATCCACTATTCCATTCTACAGCACAGACACCAGGGGAACAGACGACAGTCAGTGCTGGGATAGAATAATCCACTATTCTATTCTACAGCATAGACACCAGGGGGAAAGACGCTAGTCAGTGCAGGGATAGAATAATCCACTATTCTATTCTATAGCACAGACACCAGGGAACAGACGCCAGTCAGTGCTGGGATAGAATAATCCACTATTCTATTCTACAGCACAGACACCAGGGAACAGACGCTAGTCAGTGCTGGGACAGAATAATCCACTATTCTATTCAACAGCACAGACACCATGGAACAGACGCTAGTCAGTGCTGGGATAGAATAATCCACTATTCTATTCAACAGCACAGACACCAGGGAACAGACGCTAGTCAGTGCTGGGACAGAATAATCCACTATTCTATTCAACAGCACAGACACCAGGGAACAGACGCTAGTCAGTGCTGGGACAGAATAATCCACCATTCTATTCAACAGCACAGACACCAGGGAACAGACGCTAGTCAGTGCTGGGATAGAATAATCCGCTATTCTATTCTACAGCATAGACACCAGGGGACAGACGCTAGTCAGTGCTGGGATAGAATAATCCACTATTCTATTCTACAGCACAGACACCAGGGAACAGACGCTAGCCAGTGCTGGGATAGAATAATCCACTATTCTATTCTACAGCACAGACATCAGGGAACAGACGCTAGTCAGTGCTGGGATAGAATAATCCACTATTGTATTCTACAGCATAGACACCAGGGGGACAGACACCAGTCAGTGCTGGAATAGAATAATCCACTATTCTATTCTACAGCACAGACACCAGGGGGACAGACACCAGTCAGTGCTGGGATAGAATAATCCACTATTCTATTCTACAGCATAGACACCAGGGGGACAGACGCCAGTCAGTGCAGGGATAGAATAATCCGCTATTCTATTCTACAGCAGAGACACCAGGGAACAGACGCTAGTCAGTGCTGGGATAGAATAATCCACTATTCTATTCTACAGCACAGACACCAGGGAACAGACGCTAGTCAGTGCTGGGACAGAATAATCCACTATTCTATTCTACAGCACAGACACCAGGGAACATAGTCAGTGCTGGGATAGAATAATCCGCTATTCCATTCTACAGCATAGACACCAGGGGGACAGACGCCAGTAAGTGCAGGGATAGAATAATCCGCTATTCTATTCTACAGCACAGACACCAGGGAACAGACGCTAGTCAGTGCTGGGATAGAATAATCCACTATTCTATTCAACAGCACAGACACCAGGGAACAGACGCTAGTCAGTGCTGGGATAGAATAATCCACTATTCTATTCAACAGCACAGACACCAGGGAACAGACGCTAGTCAGTGCTGGGACAGAATAATCCACTATTCTATTCAACAGCACAGACACCAGGGAACAGACGCTAGTCAGTGCTGGGACAGAATAATCCACTATTCTATTCAACAGCACAGACACCAGGGAACAGACGCTAGTCAGTGCTGGGACAGAATAATCCACTATTCTATTCAACAGCACAGACACCAGGGGGACAGACGCTAGTCAGTGCAGGGATAGAATAATCCACTATTCTATTTTACAGCACAGACACCAGGGAACATAGTCAGTTCTGGGATAGAATAATCCGTTATTCTATTCTACAGCATAGACACCAGGGGGACAGACACCAGTCAGTGCTGGAATAGAATAATCCACTATTCTATTCTACAGCATAGACACCAGGGGGACAGATGCTAGTCAGTGCTGGGATAGAATAATCCACTATTCTATACTACAGCATAGACACCAGGGGACAGACGCCAGTCAGTGCAGGGATAGAATAATCCACTATTCTATTCTACAGCATAGACACCAGGGGGACAGACACCAGTCAGTGCTGGAATAGAATAATCCACTATTCTATTCTACAGCATAGATACCAGGGCACAGACGCTAGTCAGTGCTGGGATAGAATAATCCACTATTCTATTCTACAGCATAGACACCAGGGGACAGATGCCAGTCAGAGCTGGGATAGAATAATCCACTATTCTATTCTACAGCATAGATGCCAGGGAACAGATGCTAGTCACTGCTGGGATAGAATAATCCACTATTCTATTCTACAGCACAGACACCAGGGGAACAGACGCCAGTCAGTGCTGGGATAGAATAATCCACTATTCCATTCTACAGCACAGACACCAGGGGGACAGAAACCAGTCAGTGCTGGGATAGAATAATCCACTATTCTATTCTACAGCATAGACACCAGGGGACAGACGCTAGTCAGTGCTGGGATAGAATAATCCACTATTCCATTCTACAGCACAGACACCAGGGGGACAGACACCAGTCAGTGCTGGGATAGAATAATCCACTATTCCATTCTACAGCACAGACACCAGGGGGACAGACACCAGTCAGTGCTGGGATAGAATAATCTACTATTCCATGCTACAGCATAGACACCAGGGGGACAGACGCCAGTCAGTGCTGGGAAAAAATAATCCACTATTCCATTCTACAGCACAGACACCAGGGGGACAGACACCAGTCAGTGCTGGGATAGAATAATCCACTATTCCATTCTACAGCACAGACACCAGGGGGACAGACACCAGTCAGTGCTGGGATAGAATAATCCACTATTCTATTCTACAGCACAGACACCAGGGGGACAGACACCAGTCAGTGCTGGGATAGAATAATCCACTATTCCATTCTACAGCATAGACACCAGGGGGACAGACGCCAGTCACTGCTGGGATAGAATAATCCACTATTCCATTCTACAGCACAGACACCAGGGGGACAGACGCCAGTCAGTGCTGGGATAGAATAATCCACTATTCCATTCTACAGCGCAGACACCAGGGGGACAGACACCAGTCAGTGCTGGGATAGAATAATCCACTATTCCATTCTACAGCATAGATACCAGGGGACAGACGCTAGTCAGTGCTGGGATAGAATAATCCACTATTCTATTCTACAGCATAGACACCAGGGGACAGACGCCAGTCAGTGCTGGGATAGAACAATCCACTATTCTATTCTACAGCATAGATACCAGGGGACAGACGCTAGTCAGTGCTGGGATAGAATAATCCACTATTCTATTCTACAGCATAGACACCAGGGGACAGACGCTAGTCAGTGCTGGGATAGAATAATCCACTATTCCATTCTACAGCACAGACACCAGGGGAACAGACACCAGTCAGTGCTGGGATAGAATAATCCACTATTCCATTCTACAGCACAGACACCAGGGGGACAGACACCAGTCAGTGCTGGGATAGAATAATCCACTATTCCATTCTACAGCATAGATACCAGGGGACAGACGCTAGTCAGTGCTGGGATAGAATAATCCACTATTCTATTCTACAGCATAGACACCAGGGGACAGACGCCAGTCAGTGCTGGGATAGAACAATCCACTATTCTATTCTACAGCATAGATACCAGGGGACAGACGCTAGTCAGTGTTGGGATAGAATAATCCACTATTCTATTCTACAGCATAGACACCAGGGGACAGATGCTAGTCAGTGCTGGGATAGAATAATCCACTATTCTATTCTACAGCATAGGCACCAGGGAACAGACACCAGTCAGTGCTGGGATAGAATAATCCACTATTCCATTCTACAGCACAGACACCAGGGGGACAGACGCCAGTCAGTGCTGGGATAGAATAATCCACTAATCCATTCCACAGCAGAGTCACAAGGGGAACAGACGCCACTCAGTGCTGGGATAGAATAATCCACTATTCCATTCTACAGCACAGACACCAGGGGAACAGACGCCAGTCAGTGCTGGGATAGAATAATCCACTATTCCATTCTACAGCACAGACACCAGGGGGACAGAAACCAGTCAGTGCTGGGATAGAATAATCCACTATTCTATTCTACAGCATAGACACCAGGGGACAGACGCTAGTCAGTGCTGGGATAGAATAATCCACTATTCTATTCTACAGCATAGGCACCAGGGAACAGACACCAGTCAGGTCTGGGATAGAATAATCCACTATTCCATTCTACAGCACAGACACCAGGGGGACAGACGCCAGTCGGTGCTGGGATAGAATAATTCACTATTCCATTCTACAGCACAGACACCAGGGGGACAGACACCAGTCAGTGCTGGGATAGAATAATCCACTATTCTATTCTACAGCACAGACACCAGGGGGACAGACACCAGTCAGTGCTGGGATAGAATAATCCACTATTCCATTCTACAGCATAGACACCAGGGGGACAGACGCCAGTCAGTGCTGGGACAGAATAATCCACTATTCCATTCTACAGCACAGACACCAGGGAACAGATGCTAGTCAGTGCTGGGATAGAATAATCCACTATTCTGTTCTACAGCACAGACACCAGGGAACAGATGCTAGTCAGTGCTGGGACAGAATAATCCACTATTCTATTCAACAGCACAGACACCAGGGAACAGACGCTAGTCAGTGCTGGGATAGAATAATCTGCTATTCTATTCTACAGCACAGACACCAGGGGGACAGACACCAGTCAGTGCTGGGATAGAATAATCCAGTATTCTATTCTACAGCACAGACTCCAGGGGGATAGACACCAGTCAGTGCTGGGATAGAATAATCCGCTATTCTATTCTACAGCACAGACACCAGGGAACAGACGCTAGTCAGTGCTGGGACAGAATAATCCACTATTCTATTCAACAGCACAGACACCAGGGAACAGACGCTAGTCAGTGCTGGGATAGAATAATCCGCTATTCTATTCTACAGCACAGACACCAGGGGGACAGACACCAGTCAGTGCTGGAATAGAATAATCCACTATTCCATTCTACAGCATAGACACCAGGGGTACAGACGCCAGTCAGTGCTGGGATAGAATAATCCACTATTGCATTCTACAGCACAGACACCAGGGGGACAGACGCCAGTCAGTGCTGGGAGAGAATAATCCACTATTCTATTCTACAGCATAGACACCAGGGGACAGACGCCAGTCAGTGCTGGGATAGAATAATCCACTATTCTATTCTACAGCATAGACACCAGGGGACAGACGCTAGTGAGTGCTGGGATAGAATAATCCACTATTCTATTCTACAGCATAGACACCAGGGGACAGACGCCAGTCAGTGCTGGGATAGAATAATCCACTATTCTATTCTACAGCATAGGCACCAGGGAACAGACACCAGTCAGTGCTGGGATAGAATAATCCACTATTCTATTCTACAGCATAGACACCAGGGGACAGACGCCAGTCAGTGCTGGGATAGAACAATCCACTATTCTATTCTACAGCATAGACACCAGGGGACAGGCGCCAGTCAGTGCTGGGATAGAACAATCCACTATTCTATTCTACAGCATAGACACCAGGGGACAGGCGCCAGTCAGTGCTGGGATAGAACAATCCACTATTCTATTCTACAGCATAGACACCAGGAGACAGACGCCAGTCAGTGCTGGGATAGATTAATCCACTATTCTATTCTACAGCATAGACACCAGGGGACAGACGCCAGTCAGTGCTGGGATAGAATAATCCACTATTCTATTCTACAGCATAGGCACCAGGGAACAGACACCAGTCAGTGCTGGGATAGAATAATCCACTATTCTATTCTACAGCATAGACGCCAGGGAATGGATGCTAGTCAGTGCTGGGATAGAAGAATCCACTATTCCATTCTACAGCACAGACACCAGGGGAACAGATGCCAGTCAGTGCTGGGATAGAATAATCCACTATTCCATTCTACAGCATAGACACCAGGGGGACAGACGCCAGTCAGTGCTGGGATAGATTATTCCACTATTCTATTCTACAGCATAGACACCAGGGCGACAGACGCCAGTCAGTGCTGGGATAGAATAATCCACTATTCTATTCTACAGCATAGACACCAGGGAACAGACGCCAGTCAGTGTTGGGACAGAATAATCCACTATTCTATTCTACAGCACAGACACCAGGGAACAGACGCTAGTCAGTGCTGGGATAGAACAATCCACTATTCTATTCTACAGCATAGACACCAGGGAACAGACGCTAGTCAGTGCTGGGATAGAATAATCCACTGTTCTATTCTACAGCACAGACACCAGGGAACAGACGCCAGTCAGTGCTGGGACAGAATAATCCACTATTCTATTCTACAGCATAGACGCAAGGGGACAGGCGCCAGTCAGTGCTGGGATAGAACAATCCACTATTCTATTCTACAGCATAGACACCAGGGGACAGAGGCCAGTCAGTGCCGGGATAGAATAATCCACTATTCCATTCTACAGCACAGACACCAGGGGGACAGACGCCAGTCAGTGCTGGGATAGAATAATCCACTATTCCATTCTACAGCACAGACACCAGGGGGACAGACGCCAGTCAGTGCTGGGATAGAATAATCCACTATTCCATTCTACAGCACAGACACCAGGGGGACAGACACCAGTCAGTGCTGGGATAGAATAATCCACTATTCTATTCTACAGCATAGACACCAGGAGACAGACGCCAGTCAGTGCTGGGATAGAATATCCACTATTCCATTCTATAGCATAGACACCAGTTGGACAGACACCAGTCAGTGCTGGGATAGAATAATCCACTATTCTATTCTACAGCGTAGGCACAAGGGGACAGACGCCAGTCAGTGCTGGGATTATTTTAATCCACTATTCCATTCTACAGCATAGACACCAGTGGGACAGACACCAGTCAGTGCTGGGATAGAATAATCCACTATTCCATTCTACAGCATAGACACCAGGGGACAGGTGCCAGTCAGTGCTGGGATAGAACAATCCACTATTCCATTCTACAGCATAGAAACCAGGGGACAGACACTAGTCAGAGCTGGGATAGAATAATCCACTATTCTATTCTACAGCATAGACACCAGGAGACAGATGCCAGTCAGTGCTGGGATAGAATATCCACTATTCAATTCTATAGCATAGACACCAGTTGGACAGACACCAGTTAGTGCTGGGATAGAATAATCCACTATTCCATTCTACAGCATAGCCACCAGGGGGACAGACACAAGTCAGTGCTGGGATAGAATAATCCACTATTCCATTCTACAGCATAGCCACCAGGGGGACAGACGCCAGTCAGTGCTGGGATAGAATAATCCACTATTCCATTCTACAGCACAGACACCAGGGGGACAGACGCCAGTCAGTGCTGGGATAGAATAATCCACTATTCCATTCTACAGCACAGACACCATGGGGACAGACACCAGTCAGTGCTGGGATAGAATAATCCACTATTCTATTCTACAGCATAGACACCAGGAGACAGATGCCAGTCAGTGCTGGGATAGAATATCCACTATTCCATTCTATAGCATAGACACCAGTTGGACAGACACCAGTCAGTGCTGGGATAGAATAATCCACTATTCTATTCTACAGCGTAGGCACCAGGGGACAGACACCAGTCAGTGCTGGGATTATTTTAATCCACTATTCCATTCTACAGCATAGACACCAGGGGGACAGACACCAGTCAGTGCTGGGATAGAATAATCCACTTTTCCAATCTACAGCATAGGCACCAGCGGACAGACACTAGTCAGTGCTGGGATAGAATAATCCACTATTCTATTCTACAGCATAGACACCAGGAGACAGACGCCAGTCAGTGCTGGGATAGAATAATCCACTATTCTATTCTACAGCATAGACACCAGGGGACAGGCGCCAGTCAGTGCTGGGATAGAACAATCCACTATTCTATTCTACAGCATAGACACCAGGGGACAGGCGCCAGTCAGTGCTGGGATAGAATAATCCACTATTCCATTCTACAGTATAGACACCAGGGGGACAGACACCAGTCAGTGCTGGGATAGAATAATCCACTTTTCCATTTTACAGCATAGGCACCAGGGGACAGACACTAGTCAGTGCTGGGATAGAATAATCCACTATTCTATTCTACAGCATAGACACCAGGAGACAGACGCCAGTCAGTGCTGGGATAGAATAATCCATTATTCCATTCTGCAGCACAGACACCAGGGGGACAGACACCAGTCAGTGCTGGGATTGAATAATCCACTATTCTATTCTACAGCATAGACACCAGGAGACAGACGCCAGTCAGTGCTGGGATAGAATAATCCACTATTCCATTCTACAGCATAGACACCAGGAGACAGACGCCAGTCAGTGCTGGGATAGAATATCCACTATTCCATTCTACAGCATAGACACCAGGGGGACAGACGCCAGTCAGTGCTGGGATAGATTATTCCACTATTCTATTCTACAGCATAGACACCAGGGCGACAGACGCCAGTCAGTGCTAGGATAGAATAATCCACTATTCTATTCTACAGCCAGACACCAGGGAACAGACGCTAGTCAGTGCTGGGATAGAATAATCCACTATTCTATTCTACAGCATAGACACCAGGGAACAGACGCCAGTCAGTGCTGGGACAGAATAATCCACTATTCTATTCTACAGCACAGACACCAGGGAACAGATGCTAGTCAGTGCTGGGATAGAACAATCCACTATTCTATTCTACAGCATAGACACCAGGGAACAGACGCTAGTCAGTGCTGGGATAGAATAATCCACTATTCTATTCTACAGCACAGACACCAGGGAACAGACGCCAGTCAGTGCTGGGACAGAATAATCCACTATTCTATTCTACAGCACAGACACCAGGGAACAGACGCTAGTCAGTGCTGGGATAGAACAATCCACTATTCTATTCTACAGCATAGACACAAGGGGACAGGCGCCAGTCAGTGCTGGGATAGAACAATCCACTATTCTATTCTACAGCATAGACACCAGGGGACAGACGCCAGTCAGTGCTGGGATAGAATAATCCACTATTCCATTCTACAGCACAGATACCAGGGGGACAGACGCCAGTCAGTGCTGGGATAGAATAATCCACTATTCCATTCTACAGCACAGACACCAGGGGGACAGACGCCAGTCAGTGCTGGGATAGAATAATCCACTATTCCATTCTACAGCACAGACACCAGGGGGACAGACACCAGTCAGTGCTGGGATAGAATAATCCACTATTCTATTCTACAGCATAGACACCAGGAGACAGACGCCAGTCAGTGCTGGGATAGAATATCCACTATTCCATTCTATAGCATAGACACCAGTTGGACAGACACCAGTCAGTGCTGGGATAGAATAATCCACTATTCTATTCTACAGCGTAGGCACCAGGGGACAGACGCCAGTCAGTGCTGGGATTATTTTAATCCACTATTCCATTCTACAGCATAGACACCAGTGGGACAGACACCAGTCAGTGCTGGGATAGAATAATCCACTATTCCATTCTACAGCATAGACACCAGGGGACAGGCGCCAGTCAGTGCTGGGATAGAACAATCCACTATTCCATTCTACAGCATAGAAACCAGGGGACAGACACTAGTCAGAGCTGGGATAGAATAATCCACTATTCTATTCTACAGCATAGACACCAGGAGACAGACGCCAGTCAGTGCTGGGATAGAATATCCACTATTCAATTCTATAGCATAGACACCAGTTGGACAGACACCAGTTAGTGCTGGGATAGAATAATCCACTATTCCATTCTACAGCATAGCCACCAGGGGGACAGACACAAGTCAGTGCTGGAATAGAATAATCCACTATTCCATTCTACAGCATAGCCACCAGGGGGACAGACGCCAGTCAGTGCTGGGATAGAATAATCCACTATTCCATTCTACAGCACAGACACCAGGGGGACAGACGCCAGTCAGTGCTGGGATAGAATAATCCACTATTCCATTCTACAGCACAGACACCAGGGGGACAGATGCCATCCAGTACTAGGATAGAATAATCCACTATTCTATTCTACAGCATAGACACCAGGAGACAGATGCCAGTCAGTGCTGGGATAGAATATCCACTATTCCATTCTATAGCATAGACACCAGTTGGACAGACACCAGTCAGTGCTGGGATAGAATAATCCACTATTCTATTCTACAGCGTAGGCACCAGGGGACAGACACCAGTCAGTGCTGGGATTATTTTAATCCACTATTCCATTCTACAGCATAGACACCAGGGGGACAGACACCAGTCAGTGCTGGGATAGAATAATCCACTTTTCCAATCTACAGCATAGGCACCAGCGGACAGACACTAGTCAGTGCTGGGATAGAATAATCCACTATTCTATTCTACAGCATAGACACCAGGAGACAGACGCCAGTCAGTGCTGGGATAGAATAATCCACTATTCTATTCTACAGCATAGACACCAGGGGACAGGCGCCAGTCAGTGCTGGGATAGAACAATCCACTATTCTATTCTACAGCATAGACACCAGGGGACAGGCGCCAGTCAGTGCTGGGATAGAATAATCCACTATTCCATTCTACAGTATAGACACCAGGGGGACAGACACCAGTCAGTGCTGGGATAGAATAATCCACTTTTCCATTTTACAGCATAGGCACCAGGGGACAGACACTAGTCAGTGCTGGGATAGAATAATCCACTATTCTATTCTACAGCATAGACACCAGGAGACAGACGCCAGTCAGTGCTGGGATAGAATAATCCATTATTCCATTCTGCAGCACAGACACCAGGGGGACAGACACCAGTCAGTGCTGGGATTGAATAATCCACTATTCTATTCTACAGCATAGACACCAGGAGACAGACGCCAGTCAGTGCTGGGATAGAATAATCCACTATTCCATTCTACAGCATAGACACCAGGAGACAGACGCCAGTCAGTGCTGGGATAGAATATCCACTATTCCATTCTACAGCATAGACACCAGGGGGACAGACGCCAGTCAGTGCTGGGATAGATTATTCCACTATTCTATTCTACAGCATAGACACCAGGGCGACAGACGCCAGTCAGTGCTAGGATAGAATAATCCACTATTCTATTCTACAGCCAGACACCAGGGAACAGACGCTAGTCAGTGCTGGGATAGAATAATCCACTATTCTATTCTACAGCATAGACACCAGGGAACAGACGCCAGTCAGTGCTGGGACAGAATAATCCACTATTCTATTCTACAGCACAGACACCAGGGAACAGATGCTAGTCAGTGCTGGGATAGAACAATCCACTATTCTATTCTACAGCATAGACACCAGGGAACAGACGCTAGTCAGTGCTGGGATAGAATAATCCACTATTCTATTCTACAGCACAGACACCAGGGAACAGACGCCAGTCAGTGCTGGGACAGAATAATCCACTATTCTATTCTACAGCACAGACACCAGGGAACAGACGCTAGTCAGTGCTGGGATAGAACAATCCACTATTCTATTCTACAGCATAGACACAAGGGGACAGGCGCCAGTCAGTGCTGGGATAGAACAATCCACTATTCTATTCTACAGCATAGACACCAGGGGACAGACGCCAGTCAGTGCTGGGATAGAATAATCCACTATTCCATTCTACAGCACAGACACCAGGGGGACAGACGCCAGTCAGTGCTGGGATAGAATAATCCACTATTCCATTCTACAGCACAGACACCAGGGGGACAGACGCCAGTCAGTGCTGGGATAGAATAATCCACTATTCCATTCTACAGCACAGACACCAGGGGGACAGACACCAGTCAGTGCTGGGATAGAATAATCCACTATTCTATTCTACAGCATAGACACCAGGAGACAGACGCCAGTCAGTGCTGGGATAGAATATCCACTATTCCATTCTATAGCATAGACACCAGTTGGACAGACACCAGTCAGTGCTGGGATAGAATAATCCACTATTCTATTCTACAGCGTAGGCACCAGGGGACAGACGCCAGTCAGTGCTGGGATTATTTTAATCCACTATTCCATTCTACAGCATAGACACCAGTGGGACAGACACCAGTCAGTGCTGGGATAGAATAATCCACTATTCCATTCTACAGCATAGACACCAGGGGACAGGCGCCAGTCAGTGCTGGGATAGAACAATCCACTATTCCATTCTACAGCATAGAAACCAGGGGACAGACACTAGTCAGAGCTGGGATAGAATAATCCACTATTCTATTCTACAGCATAGACACCAGGAGACAGACGCCAGTCAGTGCTGGGATAGAATATCCACTATTCAATTCTATAGCATAGACACCAGTTGGACAGACACCAGTTAGTGCTGGGATAGAATAATCCACTATTCCATTCTACAGCATAGCCACCAGGGGGACAGACACAAGTCAGTGCTGGGATAGAATAATCCACTATTCCATTCTACAGCATAGCCACCAGGGGGACAGACGCCAGTCAGTGCTGGGATAGAATAATCCACTATTCCATTCTACAGCACAGACACCAGGGGGACAGACGCCAGTCAGTGCTGGGATAGAATAATCCACTATTCCATTCTACAGCACAGACACCAGGGGGACAGATGCCATCCAGTACTAGGATAGAATAATCCACTATTCTATTCTACAGCATAGACACCAGGAGACAGACGCCAGTCAGTGCTGGGATAGAATATCCACTATTCCATTCTATAGCATAGACACCAGTTGGACAGACACCAGTCAGTGCTGGGATAGAATAATCCACTATTCTATTCTACAGTGTAGGCACCAGGGGACAGACGCCAGTCAGTGCTGGGATTATTTTAATCCACTATTCCATTCTACAGCATAGACACCAGGGGGACAGACACCAGTCAGTGCTGGGATAGAATAATCCACTTTTCCAATCTACAGCATAGGCACCAGCGGACAGACACTAGTCAGTGCTGGGATAGAATAATCCACTATTCTATTCTACAGCATAGACACTAGGAGACAGACGCCAGTCAGTGCTGGGATAGAATAATCCACTATTCTATTCTACAGCATAGACACCAGGGGACAGGCGCCAGTCAGTGCTGGGATAGAACAATCCACTATTCTATTCTACAGCATAGACACCAGGGGACAGGCGCCAGTCAGTGCTGGGATAGAATAATCCACTATTCCATTCTACAGTATAGACACCAGGGGGACAGACACCAGTCAGTGCTGGGATAGAATAATCCACTTTTCCATTTTACAGCACAGGCACCAGGGGACAGACACTAGTCAGTGCTGGGATAGAATAATCCACTATTCTATTCTACAGCATAGACACCAGGAGACAGACACCAGTCAGTGCTGGGATAGAATAATCCACTATTCCATTCTGCAGCACAGACACCAGGGGGACAGACACCAGTCAGTGCTGGGATTGAATAATACACTATTCTATTCTACAGCATAGACACCAGGAGACAGACGCCAGTCAGTGCTGGGATAGAATAATCCACTATTCCATTCTACAGCATAGACACCAGGAGACAGACGCCAGTCAGTGCTGGGATAGAATATCCACTATTCAATTCTATAGCATAGACACCAGTTGGACAGACACCAGTTAGTGCTGGGATAGAATAATCCACTGTTCCATTCTACAGCATAGCCACCAGGGGGACAGACACCAGTCAGTGCTGGGTTAGAATAATCCACTATTCCATTCTACAGCATAGCCACCATGGGGACAGACGCCAGTCAGTGCTGGGATAGAATAATCCACTATTCCATTCTACAGCACAGACACCAGGGGGACAGAAGCCAGTCAGTGCTGGGATAGAATAATCCACTATTCCATTCTACAGCACAGACACCAGGGGGACAGACGCCAGCCAGTACTAGGATAGAATAATCCACTATTCTATTCTACAGCACAGACACCAGGGGGACCGACACCAGTCAGTGCTGGGATAGAATAATCCACTATTCCATTCTACAGCATAGACACCAGGGGGACAGACGCCAGTGAGTGCTGGGATAGAATAATCCACTATTCTATTCTATAGCATAGACCCCAGGGGACAGACACCAGTCAGTGCTGGGATAGAACAATCCACTATTCTATTCTACAGCATAGACACCATGGGGACAGACGCCAGTCAGTGCTGGGATAGAATAATCCACTATTCTATTCTACAGCATAGACACCAGGAGACAGACGCCAGTCAGTGCTGGGATAGAATAATCCACTATTCCATTCTACAGCACAGACACCAGGGGGATAGACACCAGTCAGTGCCTGGATAGAATAATCCACTATTCCATTCTACAGCACAGACACCAGTCAGTGCTGGGATAGAATAATCCACTATTCCATTCTACAGCACAGACACCAGGGGGACAGACGCCAGTCAGTGCTGGGATAGAATAATCCACTATTCCATTCTACAGCACAGACACCAGGGGGACAGATGCCAGCCAGTACTAGGATAGAATAATCCACTATTCTATTCTACAGCATAGACACCAGGAGACAGACGCCAGTCAGTGCTGGGATAGAATATCCACTATTCCATTCTATAGCATAGACACCAGTTGGACAGACACCAGTCAGTGCTGGGATAGAATAATCCACTATTCTATTCTACAGCGTAGGCACCAGGGGACAGATGCCAGTCAGTGCTGGGATTATTTTAATCCACTATTCCATTCTACAGCACAGACACCAGGGGGACAGATGCCAGCCAGTACTAGGATAGAATAATCCACTATTCTATTCTACAGCATAGACACCAGGAGACAGACGCCAGTCAGTGCTGGGATAGAATAATCCACTTTTCCAATCTACAGCATAGGCACCAGCGGACAGACACTAGTCAGTGCTGGGATAGAATAATCCACTATTCTATTCTACAGCATAGACACTAGGAGACAGACGCCAGTCAGTGCTGGGATAGAATAATCCACTATTCTATTCTACAGCATAGACACCAGGGGACAGGCGCCAGTCAGTGCTGGGATAGAACAATCCACTATTCTATTCTACAGCATAGACACCAGGGGACAGGCGCCAGTCAGTGCTGGGATAGAATAATCCACTATTCCATTCTACAGTATAGACACCAGGGGGACAGACACCAGTCAGTGCTGGGATAGAATAATCCACTTTTCCATTTTACAGCATAGGCACCAGGGGACAGACACTAGTCAGTGCTGGGATAGAATAATCCACTATTCTATTCTACAGCATAGACACCAGGAGACAGACGCCAGTCAGTGCTGGGATAGAATAATCCACTATTCCATTCTGCAGCACAGACACCAGGGGGACAGACACCAGTCAGTGCTGGGATTGAATAATACACTATTCTATTCTACAGCATAGACACCAGGAGACAGACGCCAGTCAGTGCTGGGATAGAATAATCCACTATTCCATTCTACAGCATAGACACCAGGAGACAGACGCCAGTCAGTGCTGGGATAGAATATCCACTATTCAATTCTATAGCATAGACACCAGTTGGACAGACACCAGTTAGTGCTGGGATAGAATAATCCACTGTTCCATTCTACAGCATAGCCACCAGGGGGACAGACACCAGTCAGTGCTGGGATAGAATAATCCACTATTCCATTCTACAGCATAGCAACCATGGGGACAGACGCCAGTCAGTGCTGGGATAGAATAATCCACTATTCCATTCTACAGCACAGACACCAGGGGGACAGACGCCAGTCAGTGCTGGGATAGAATAATCCACTATTCCATTCTACAGCACAGACACCAGGGGGACAGACGCCAGCCAGTACTAGGATAGAATAATCCACTATTCTATTCTACAGCACAGACACCAGGGGGACCGACACCAGTCAGTGCTGGGATAGAATAATCCACTATTCCATTCTACAGCATAGACACCAGGGGGACAGACGCCAGTGAGTGCTGGGATAGAATAATCCACTATTCTATTCTATAGCATAGACCCCAGGGGACAGACACCAGTCAGTGCTGGGATAGAACAATCCACTATTCTATTGTACAGCATAGACACCATGGGGACAGACGCCAGTCAGTGCTGGGATAGAATAATCCACTATTCTATTCTACAGCATAGACACCAGGAGACAGACGCCAGTCAGTGCTGGGATAGAATAATCCACTATTCCATTCTACAGCACAGACACCAGGGGGATAGACACCAGTCAGTGCTGGGCTAGAATAATCCACTATTCCATTCTACAGCACAGACACCAGTCAGTGCTGGGATAGAATATCCACTATTCCATTCTATAGCATAGACACCAGTTGGACAGACACCAGTCAGTGCTGGGATAGAATAATCCACTATTCTATTCTACAGCGTAGGCACCAGGGGACAGACGCCAGTCAGTGCTCGGATTATTTTAATCCACTATTCCATTCTACAGCATAGACACCAGGGGGACAGACACCAGTCAGTGCTGGGATAGAATAATCCACTTTTCCAATCTACAGCATAGGCACCAGCGGACAGACACTAGTCAGTGCTGGGATAGAATAATCCACTATTCTATTCTACAGCATAGACACCAGGAGACAGACGCCAGTCAGTGCTGGGATAGAATAATCCACTATTCTATTCTACAGCATAGACACCAGGGGACATGCGCCAGTCAGTGCTGGAATAGAATAATCCACTATTCTATTCTACAGCATAGACACCAGGGGGACAGACACCAGTCAGTGCTGGGATAGAATAATCCACTATTCTATTCTACAGCATAGACACCAGGAGACAGACGCCAGTCAGTGCTGGGATAGAATAATCCACTATTCTATTCTACAGCATAGACACCAGGGGACAGGCGCCAGTCAGTGCTGGAATAGAATAATCCACTATTCTATTCTACAGCATAGACACCAGGGGGACAGACACCAGTCAGTGCTGGGACAGAATAATCCACTATTCTATTCTACAGCATAGACACCAGGGGGTCAGAGACCAGTCAGTGCTGGAATAGAATAATCCACTATTCTATTCTACAGCATAGATACCAGGGCACAGACGCTAGTCAGTGCTGGGATAGAATAATCCACTATTCTATTCTACAGCATAGACACCAGGGGACAGACGCCAGTCAGTGCTGGGATAGAACAATCCACTATTCTATTCTACAGCATAGATACCAGGAGACAGACGCCAGTCAGTGCTGGGATAGAATATCCACTATTCAAAGAAACATAGAAACATGATGACAGAAAAAGACCACATGGCCTATCTAGTCTGTCCTTCCATATCAACAACTACAACAGTCCACTTTTTACCTTTAGAGATCCTCTGTGTTGGTCCCATGCTTTTTTGAATTCAGTTACTGTACTCATCTCTACCACCTCCACTGGGAAACTATTCCATGGATCCACTACTCTTTCGGTAAAGAAATATTTCTGCATATCACTCCTGAATCTATCTCCCTTCACCCTCATCCCATGTCCCCTCATAGCAGAACTTGCTTTGAATTGAAAGAGGCTCTCCCCCTGTACATTTATGCCACGGAGGTATTTAAACATCTCAATCATATCACCTCTATCCCGCCTTTCCTCTAAGGTGTACATATTGAGAGCCTTAAGTCTGTCCTCATATGCTTTATAATGAAGCCCACTAATCATTTTAGTAGCCACCCTCTGCACCGACTCCATCCTGTTCACATCCTTTTGAAGGTGCGGTCTCCAGAATTGCACACTATACTCCAAATGAGGTCGCACCAAAGACTTATACAGAGGCATTATCACCTCCTTTTTTCTGCTAGCCATTCCTCTCCGTATGCACCCAAGCATCCTTCTAGCTTTTGCCGTCGCCTTTTCTACCTGTTTAGCTACTTTAAGATCATCAGACACAACTACGCCCAGGTCCCGTTCTTCTTTAGTGGACAAAAGTACTTCACCTCCTATACTGTATTGCTCCCATGGATTGCTGCAGCCCAAATGCATGACCTTACATTTTTTAAATCCCAGCTGCCAATTTCTAGACCATTCTTCAGGCTTAGCTAGATCCCTCCTCATGTTATCTACACCTTCCTGGGTGTCTACTCTATTGCAGATTTTGGTATCATCCACAAAGAGGCAAACCTTACCCGACAGCCCTTCCTCTATATCACTAACAAAGATGTTAAAAAGAATCGGACCAAGGACAGATCCCTGGGGCACACCACTGGTAACATTCCATTCTACAGCACAGACACCAGGGGACAGACGCAAGTCAGTGCTGGGATAGATTAATCCACTATTCTATTCTACAGCATAGACACCAGGGGGACAGACACTAACATGTGCTTGTGCTGAAATAATCCACTATTATATCCTACAGCAAAAATTTGTTTGATCAAACAATTCAAATATTAAAAGAAATGTAAATCTGTTATCTCAGTTTTCTTAGTTTCCCAATAGCCAATAGTTTTAGCTATGAATGATCCTTAAATTTGTTTCCAATTTTTTTGACAGATCAGGGAAGAATGATAGAGCTATGGCTTGCAGACCGCTTGTGGAATCTGGTTCTCCGTGGGATTTCAGACCTATGAAAGCAGGGCATGGAGTGCCATCATGTGGCACATTTGGCACATTGCAGGTCATTTCTAAACTGCTGTAATAGCTTGTTATTCTAACAGAAAAATTAAAGTGACTGATCCAGCTGAGAGCAATTTCAGCTCCAGTGGGTTCACAAAAGCTCATATGTTTGTCTGGATTTCTGCATCAGATGAAGCTGTGTATGTGCAGTGCAGAAGACTCAGGACTAAAATATCACGGGGAGCTGCATTGGCAGAGCTGTTCGTGAGGCCTCAGTACTGCAATAGCAGGGGGGTGCTGCAGGGCAGAAGTGAGGTGCACTGATAGAGGCATGCAAGAGGGGAGCAGATGGATTTTATTATGAAACAGCAATGGATGTGGCAGGGCAGGAAGGAGGTGCATTGGCAGAGCTGTGTGTGGGATCATTTATTTATTCCGCATGGTTCATATACCGCCAGGGAACCCATAGGCTGTCATGGTAATTTACAAAATTAAAGGGGCGAATAGGGAAGAAAGTAGAGAGAGAGGAAAAGAGAGGGATTTACTATATTAATTGGAAAGCTTAAGAAGGGGAACATTAAAAATAAAAAAGCAGGTGCAGCCCGGTGTGGAAGGGTGATCATGACAAGGGAGAGGAAGTCAGGGGTAGGGGGAGTTAATGAAGAGCCCAGGGTGGGTCAAATCAGCTCAGAGGTGACTGAGGGAAGGTTTTAGGTGTTTCTCAGGACTTGGAATAACAGGGGGGTGCTGCAGGGCAAGAGCAAAGTGTACCAGGTATAATTTATTTATTTACTTTAAAATAGTCCTATACCATCATATGCCAAAGTAATTCTTAAAGACAAGCATTGTGTGTGAACACATCACTGCAGAGTGCCACTGAGGTGCATTAGCAGAGTTGCATTTATGACCTTGCTTCCCCAGAGAAAGATATTGAAATAATGCATATTAGAGTCTCTTCTGCAATAAATGAGGGCTGCGCTTTCATAACGGAGTTGTGCTGGCTCTCAGTGGGGCCACATTCTGAAGCCTGGAGAAGGCTGCTTTAAAAATTAATGTGCTTCATATTATCTCTCCCTTATTTGAACATAAACAATTAAAAGATGTTAAATGTTGGTAATAAAATGCTGAGTTTTAGTTCTGACATTTTCCCATCTTCTTTATATTAAAAGTCATCACTTATTGTACAACAGCGGCTGAGAAGTCCCTTCCCTCTATCCATCCACTAGTACTGTATCCTGATCATTCATCCACCCTTATATGAAGTTAATCAGTCCCCGGAGGTCTGTTAACGGACCAGTAAGCATTTGTTCTTTACTTCTTCTTTGCACCTGAATTCTTCAGGTTCCTAATGTAATTTTTTAATGATGCATTATCTGAATAGTTAATTAGTGTTAATTTATACCGTGGGGCATTAATTAAGGGAGCATGTGGGCTTATTTGCTAAAGTTCAGAAAGGGAGGTTCCAGAACAGTGTGGCTAGCTCTTTTTGGCGAAAGCAAAGTTGAGTCTCTGTCCCAGGCCTGGTTGCAGGGAAGTTCATTAACCCCTTCAGGTTATACTGTCAGGCTTTGCTCAAGCTTTTGGTGAAGATTCATGGTTGAAGAAATGGATAATAGCTAAGATCTGTCAATGCCATAGTCTGATGCTTAACGGTAGCAACAGGATTCATCAGAA
This sequence comes from Ichthyophis bannanicus, assembly GCA_033557465.1. Lineage (NCBI taxonomy): Eukaryota > Metazoa > Chordata > Amphibia > Gymnophiona > Ichthyophiidae > Ichthyophis > Ichthyophis bannanicus. Next base: position 180,207,825 of record CM066045.1, on the reverse strand, counting down.
CAGAAAAGAGACAGCGGAGAGGATAGCTGATAGAGATGAAAGATAAAGAACCTCATCCATCAAGGTCTTTACCTGTGGACAGAGAATGAGACCTGGAATGAGGAAACATGTGGGAAACGTAAAGAGGGTTTATTATTCAGCATGTTTTCCTGACACACGCAAGGGGGCACCTGAGGACACTATCAGGTGCCAGGTTTAAAACTGAATGAAATACGTCTTCATGGAATGCTCAAAACATAAATTAGAGGCAAAAACAATTTAGACAACTTTATGGATGATAGCTCAGTCGTAGGGTATTAAAGATAGCAATCAGGTAAACCATGACTGCTAAAAGGAGGGCGGCAGGGATGGAGACTCCATACACTGCCTGTTTCTCGGTTGCTTCTGGCTTTTTGTTGCTGTGCAAAGCTGTTGGTCATAATAGTTCTGCATAATAAACAAGAGGAAATGGAAAGAAGAGCTAGTGGCTTTCACAACTATTTGGCCAGGTCCTGTTTCTCCTACAGTATCCCAATACTTTATTGTGCAGAATAAATCCCTGAGACAGAGGCTTTGAGGATGCCACTCAGAACGGGTATATTGACCACCACGGCACTACTAATTAAATTATTTTTCCACAGCAGCCTCAATTATCTGATGTAATGAGTGTTCCCAACTCGCTCAGTTCCTTCCCCCTGCTCCCTCGCTTCCATTCTCCTTTCGCAAGCCTGCGATCTACAGGGAAATAAGTTTGCATTTGAAAACATCATTGCCCTCTGGGAGCCAAGGTAGCATCACTTTCTTAATGCCCCTTCCACTATTTAATTAATCCTCAGGGCAAAGGTTGTAATTACAAGCTGCTTTCCCTTTTGGAAGCCAATAGAAGGGGAAAACTTTTGTGCTTTGCTTAATTGAGCACTGAACTTAAGGCCACAGGTCACAGCTGCTTCACTAAATGAGCAAAGGCCTTCGGCGGCAGCAGCCGGAAAACTGCTTCATTATCCCTCTTAATATGAAGCAATTACTTCAATTAATTACTAATTTAAAAGAACAGATCTACCTGGCACACTGAACACATAGAAAAGGCGCTGTGCCCCTGCTTATTATAGAAAGTGTGGCTAAGGGCCATAGCCTAAGATCCATCTGAAATGTTCAAGGTGAGACAGGCCGTGTTTCCTTCCTAGGCTGACCTCAGCTATTGCTCAGCTTCCTCTCCGGAATCCAGCATGGGATATGGAGTTGCCCAGGGAGGTTCAGTGACCAGAGGGAGACATGTGATAATTCTTCGGGATTTAAACTCTCCTCCCAGTGAATTATATTTACGATCCCTACACCTTCTGCTCGACACTGTGCTGCAGTTATCAAAGGGCATCTGTATACAGAATATCACAAAGCCAGGCCTGGGCCACCAGATAGCTCTGATAGGAAAGGTATTCAGTAACGGTAATCAAATGTTGTGCTGCAGTTTTCTTCATTGCAAATGCACACATCCCTACAGGGACTACTCAGCTCCTCAAGGTCCAAGAAAGACTTGTAAGTAGTGAGTTCGGTTCCACCTGTCCAGTAGGACTTGACATCTCTTCCCACTTGGTGTCCAATTCGACTTTCTGCAACTTTTTAAAAAAAAAAATTTATTGAAATTTTTAATTGCAGTAAACTATTCAGAACAAAAACTCAGGAAAGGTTAAAGCAGAAAAATAGAGCTTATCTATCAACATTTGATTTCTTGTCTTTTATAAAAAAATCACAAAATGCAATACAATCAAATCTAAAATACAAGTACAAGAAGTTAAAAACACATAAAATAAATACAACAGATCATCAATCCCAGTCAATTTCTGTATAAATTTCCTGACCTGCACAGTAATTAGTTGCCTTTCAAAGAGAACAAACGATAGGTCTGATAACCCAAAGGCAGTACCTCTATCACCCATTTAAGGCGAAAGCAAGGTCCTCCAGAAGGCAAATAGACTGAACACGTGTCCCCATTAGGATGCTTGTAGCAGTAATGACCTGATCCCTCTCGGATGGATAGTTATAAAGCTCATTGTTAGTTTCTCACCTACAGGTAGCACCTCTAGGATATTCCAAAAAGCCTGCCTTCTATTGCTTGGCTTTCCAAATATGTATTTATTTATTTAAAAAGAATTTATATCCCGCTCAAACGCTGAGGCAGGTAGCAAAATACATACATAATAAAACATCATATATAGCTAAAACAAGTACAAACGATACAATTAATCAAATGCAAGGACATTATTGTAACTAAAGATGCTGCCACTAAAAATCACTGCTATATTACATCATCATTGCCATCAGAGATTTCATACAGGTTCTAAATATCCACACACCCTACTTGCCCATCAAACAAATTTAGGAAAAGCCTGCTTAAATATGTAACATTTCAACTTTTTTCGGAAGGTCATCAGCTCTATTTCTGCATGTAGATTGGAGGGCAAAGAGTTCCAAATAAATTGAGCAGTCAGAGAAAATTATCTTACGTATAGACTAATAATGAATAAATTTAAAAGAAGGAACCACCAATAAGTGCGTCTGAGAGCACAAAGCACACAAAGGACAATATGGCTTAAGCTAGGATGACAGACTGGTAGAAGCCATATTGTGTAGACCTTTAAAGGTAATAATAATCACCTTATACGACACTCAAAATTCAACCAACAACCAATGCAAAACAAACAATTGATATCTAACATCCTCAAATCATTTGCACCCAGTTAGAAGACGTGCAGCAGCATTTTGAATTGACTGTAAAGAAGACATAATAGTCTTTGAAAGGCCCACAAAAATATTAAAATAGTCCAAAGGTGAAAGGACTAAAGCTTGTAATACAGAATGAAAATTACTGCATGAAAGATATGGCTTCAGTTGCCGAAGAATGTACAGCTTATAGTAAGCAGCTTTAACCACTCTGAATATAATCGTGCAGATTCAATTATCTATCCAAAAATCTAAATCTCACAACATCACTAGGCACCAGAGATGAAAACCCAGGTTGCAAATATAAACCCACAGAAGTTGCAAGGTTTGAGGACAGATACAACATTTCTGTCTTCCTAGCATTTAATTTTAGTTTATTTTGAAATATCCATAATCTAACAGAATCAAGAGAATTCTCCACATATTTCAGGGCAGCCTTCAGTGATGTAGAAATAGGTACTAGAAACAGTACATCATCAGCATATACCTGAAATGTAACATCTAGACTCTCAAACATTTTTTGAATTGGGGCAATATAAAGATTAAACAATTTGGCTGAGAGTGCAGAGCCCTGCGGCACCCCCACATCAATATATTTCCATGGTAACATTGTCCCGAAGACTGAACTTGGATGAGTCTATCCTCTAAGAAAGATGTAAACCAGGAAAGCACTTTACCACATATCCCCTGATAAGCTGCGGTTTGCTGAATGAGGATTCCCTTCATGGATTTTTATTTTTATTTTATTTTTATCAATTTCAAAGCTTAACAGGTTTTTTATACTGCTTTATCATTTAGTGAAAGCGGTTTACATTGTAACTTAAACAGGGACATTTATAACCTGGAGTCTTCTGAGGCAATGGAGGATTAAGTGACTTGCCCAAGGCCACAAGGAATGCTAAAGGGAATTGAGCCCTGGTCTCTTAGCCCCCAAGCCAAGGATGTAACCATTAGGCTACTCCTCCACTCTGCTTACACTTCATAACGTAAAGTGAAAAAGCAGCATAGTAAATGCATATCAGGAAAAATAAGCAACAGAAACAACAAAGTTTCTCACCATATCATAAAAACATAAGTCCACAAAAGAAAAAAAGGTAAATGGATCCAAGAAGAAAAAATGTATACAAGGAAAATAAAACTAATAGAAAAACCTGAAAGTGCATCACCTGGCAGTACAATTCTCAGCGGGTCCTACAATAGTGCCTGAGGGGTGCAAATTAGGACTTTAATCTCTTTTCTTGGCACTATAAGTTCAGAAAGCTGTCTAGGCTTGGAAAAAGAATAATTCTTCCCTCCACATTCAACCAAACACACAAGGAAAATGCAATACAAAATTTAATCCCAGAGCCAAGACTCTGGAGTACAGAGTCAGGAATTTCTGCCTCCACTTTTGTATACATCTAAAAAAATCAGGAAATATGCATATTTTTGAGCCAAAGAAAAGCTTATTCATTGATTGGAAATACAGTTTGAAAACAGTGTTGCAGTTGAATTCTAAGGCAAGTGTTAGAATCAAAGTGGTCCATTGGGTAACCACCTCCAAAGAGGACTCTAAAAATTCTGTGAGATTAACACCGATGGAATTCCCCTGAACTCTGAGTGGTCTGAAGCCACTCAGGGACAAGTACTGAGCCCTAACTAGAGGGGGAAGATTCCCAGGGTCCATACCCGGTGTCTTGGTCAAATACTTAACCATTTCAATAGATGGTATTAGGGATGACCAGGGAACGTTCAGCAACTGAAGGTTGTTCCGGCACACCTGATTTTCTAGGTGCTGCATCCGTCATTAGACGATACTGCTGTCCTTAACCAGGGTATCTCCCACAACCTGAACAGCACTGATTTTTGACTTGAGTATATCACATGTTACAAAGCCTGAGACTGTTCGACCGCAGCCTGCAACACAATAGACAAATCCCTCACAAGTCTATTGGACAGATTCAGCAAGGAGGTATTAAGCCCCTGCATTGCATCCCACAGCGACTCTAAATTTACAGCCACTGATCTCTGTACCTCACAAATAAGACTCCTGGAGGCAACCTTCCCTAACTCCTGCATGATGGAATTCACAGTTCTGTATGGAACATCCAAGGAAACCCCTGGAGCTCCATACAGAAGGGGAGATGACTGAACATAAGAACATAAGATCTGCCGTACTGGGTCAGACCAAGGTCCATCAAGCCCAGTATCCTGTTTCCAACAGTGGCCAATTTAGGTCATACGTACCTAGCAGTTTCCCCAAAAGACAGGTTCCACAATGCTTGTACAGGGTCAAGCATTGATATCCTGGGTCCCTTCTTAATAATGGTTTATGGACTTTTCCTCCAGGAACTTGTCCAAACCTTTTTTAAACCCAGCTACACTAACAGCCTTTACTACATCCTCCGGTAACAAATTCCAGAGTTTGATTACACGTTGAGTGAAAAAATATTTTCTTTTATTAGTCTTAAATAGTTTACCCTGTAGCTTCATTGCATGTCCCCTAGTCTTTCTATATTCCGATAATGTAAACAATCGATCTATGTTTACCCGTTCCACTCCGTTCATTAATTTATAGACTTTTATCATATCTCCCCTCAGCCGTCTCTTTTCCAGGTTAAAGAGCCCTAACCTTTTTAGCCTTTCTTCATAGGAGTATCCTTCCATTCCCTTTACCATTTTGGTGGCTCTTCTTTGAACCTTTTCTAATAACGCTATATCCTTTTTAAGGATATAGCATTATATAGGACTGCTGCCAGCCCACTTCCTGGCAAGAAGACACCACAAAACTCTCTGGTCTGGGCAGACTCCAGCATTCCAGCAGTCCCAGCTCTTCTGGGTCTCAGAGGTGGTATTCATACAATGGGGCTCAGTGAAGCCCCTTCCTCACAGCTGCCTGTTGCTTGCCTGCTAGGCTGGCCAAAGGGAAGCATTGCTGGAGAAGCTGAGGAAAATCCAAAAACATCAAGCGTAGTCTGGTGAAGCTGTAAGGAACCAGAACCTTCCAGGAGAACAGATTTCCCTTCCCCTTTTCTCTTACCCATAGCTACAGGTAGAGGGAAACACCAAACGCCAGCACACTGTCAAAATCACAGAGCATCCTCAGACGCATCAGCTCAAAGCACCATCTTGGATCAGGTTCAAGCCTCCTTCATGGATTTTGATTTGTTGGGTATGGTTTTCCAAGATTAGATCTCAATAATCTCTTTGTGTCATCAGTTAGCTTTGTTAAATGCTGCCAGTCCTATGCATTAGAATGCAGTCTCATTCAGCTCCCTCACTCTCTAAATAGCAGGTGAATTCTGGTCCACAAGCTCTATGAATCGATCAACTTTTGATGACATTCACAGTAAATATTTATGAGACTTAGGGGTCCTTTTACTTAAAGTGTGCACTTGCCACATGATTAGAGGTTCACTAATTATTGAGGGCATACCCAAAAGGTTCCTGGCAGTGACTGTGTACCCAAATGTGCAATACGATTAAGATGGGTGCACTTAATGACATCCATAACATCATTATGTGCACCAACGCTAATTGCCATAGAGACACTGAGAGTGTGGCAATTGCCTTCACGCTAGTCGCACAGTGCTTCTATGCCTGGCCTGTACTCGGCACCAAATCTTCCTACTCTGCCCTAATGGATTTACCTGTTCTGAAGAAACGTAGATATTGGCTATCCCAAGAAGAAGGAGGCTTAGTTTAATGGCTAATCCTTCAAGTCAAACTAGAAAGCACTATTGATATATATACACACAAATACATCTTGGTGCAAAGTGACCTAGTTCAACGTGGCACATTTTAACCCAGTATTAGATTTCAGAAAACCAGTCCAGATGTAATTTTGTGTCTGCAGCACTAACTTCATATGTTAGAAGTAAGACAAGACTAAAAATAGCTCCACTTTCTGAAGGTACCCTTAAAATGGGGCTCAGCCATTCTCCACTCTCCAATTTCCTGCCTTCTAATGTGGTGCTGTAATATTCAATCTGGCCTTCAAACAAGGACTATGAATACGGCAATGTCTTGGGATGGCCAAAGTCTCCCTTCTTGAACAGGGCCATTGAGCACCTCTGGTGCTTGCTGAGTTCTAAAAAGCCAGAAATCACAGTGAAGATCAAATCCTGCCTTTCTCTGAAGGAAATATCAATATTTCCAGAATAACTGGGGAAAAACCAACACTGATAAGATTATGCTCGAAATTCAGTAGCGTCTATTGGTTCTGTTTCCAGTTGTTCCTGGCTGAAATGTGATTCTTAAAGGCATTTCTCTGAGGTAATACAACTGGCAGGGAAGGAATAGGGCAAACCACTGGTGCATAAGAGGTTAATAATTTATAGATGAATACGAGTTGACAAAATCTGTTGCATGGCTAGAATATAAAACACATTTGCACAAATGAGCTGCATACTAATTTTCAGCACTGTGTCTCAGAGCGGATTCTGCTATGAGGGAGAGCTGGTGGCTCACGTAGGTCATATCTGTGCTTGATAGTGTTACTGTAGGATACGAGATGGCTCCAGGTCATCAGGAACAGTCTGAACCAGTGCTGGTTTTGTACCCATTGTAGGCAAACCAAGGGGGAAAATCCCAGACCTGAAGCATTCTGGTAGCTCTAGTTATTTTTTATTCACTTTCCCCCTCGCTTTTTGTTTGATCAGGGATCCTTCCTGAAGAGTGCCTTAAAAGCTCAAATTTGCAATAGTTGATAAATATAGTCCTATGGATAATGTCTTCCATTGTTGCAATACTAACTCAAGTCTAACTTCTGTCAAATGCGTCTGCCCATGTTACATGTATGAACATCTTGGACTTCCAGGTTCAGATTTTGTCATGGCTGACTCAGCAGCCAGTTTTTTGTGCTCTGTGACTTGAAATCAAATTATAATTGAATAATTAATACTGTACATTGGCTATTATGCTGGACTGATTCAGGAGAATTACGGGGACATGCGCTCAAGATTGACATATGAAGGACCCTTTTACAAAGGATATCCATATGCAATCTGGGATGTCCAAGCTAGAACATCTGATAGACGATAAAACTGAGGCAATGCTCGTCACCAGGAACCCCACCTTCATACCTCCACAAACTATCAGCATCCAAGACAAACACATAGTAGTCAAAGAAGAAGTTAAGTATCTGGGCATAACACTAGACAGAACTCTGAACCTAAAATCCCACATCACCAAAACCGCAAACAAGGCATATCATGGGCTGAAAACAATCAGACAAATCAAACCAATGCACCGTCAAGACCACTTCTGCACAGTGTGCCAAGCACTCGTTACACCACTGCTTGATTATGGAAACTCACTATATCAAGGCCTTCCTCAGCAGACACTCCACCCACTACAGATGGTGCAAAACACCACAGCACGCATCATCACAGACACCCCAAGAACCAAACACATCACTCCCATCCTACAACAACTACACTGGCTTCCAATGGTGGCAAGAGCTAAATACAAAATAATCATGATAATCTTCAAAGTCATTCACCATCTCTCAGCAGATGTACTCCAAAACGTTATAACAAGAGATATCAACAACAGACCCAGAAGAACCAATAACAACATGATCAGCACCCCTGCAGACTATCACAAAACCAACCAAACAACTTCAAAAAGAGCACCATCACTACTGGCATCCACACTATGGAACTCCCTCCCAACGAACCTGAGGGCACTAGATGACCTCACAGACTTCCGCAAAGACCTCAAAACATTTTTATTTATAGAAACCTATGAGCATTTAGGCAACATCCCCTACCCAAGCAGAAATACTACTACCACCGCCAACTAAGCGCACACCCATCCTATCCACACACACAAACCTATCATACCACATTATTAAATACCTTCATGTTAAATGTTACCTCAGTTGTACTGTCTAAATGCTGTTAAGTAACTGTACTGTCTAAATACTGCTAAGAACTGTAATGTCTAAATGTTTACACGTACCCTAATGTTAAATGTAACCCTCCAATCGTGATGTGACGTGACCACCTTGATTGAAGGAAAAGGTGACATACAAATCTGTCTAAATAAATAAATAAATAAAATCTGAAAAAAAGCAGGCACATCCAAGTGCAGACATGATTTCACAAATGTGGACAGGCCTGATTATGGATGTCTGTGGGGGGTGTCAACATAGACATCCCCAGAATAATATTGCAGTGCCGTGCTATCTAGGACAGCCTAAAGGTTAGAATAGTGGGCTAGGAAGAGGGAAGTCTGGGTTCAGATCCAAGACTATCATTGAAATTGTGCTTGAGTATTGGGGGTGATGGAGGTCTGTCTTCTTTACACAAGCATTTTCCTAATGCCTATTTGTGCCTGGAGCAGGTCTAAACTTGGAAGGGGTCGCACACGTCGCTGACGTTTCTGAAATTGAGAAGGGACATCTAAGTCCATTGCACTTCCCCGAACATGTATCTGCCAAGCCCCCTGCCTACTTGGATGTCCCTGCACCAGAGACGTCTTTAAAAGCCATTAGTAAAATGTCCAAATCACATCTAAGGCTTTTAAAATGACGCCCAATCTATGTGACTGTGGGCAAGTCACAAGGAGATGCTACTTTTAAATCTTATCCCCCATTTCTCCTAATCATGGCCTTGTGGTTTCAACTATTTAATTAATAAATTAAATCCCCAAAGTCCTTTTTCGATAAGTTCTCCTGTCTAAATTATAAGACATATGGAGAAGATTCTTCTCTTTTATGTATTTGCCAAGGGCAGAAGTTAGAATGAAGGTCTTCCAAGCAAAACTTCTAAAAGCCCCCCAGAGCAGGGTGGAGAAGAGATCCATCTGAGAAGCCCCAGGAACAGCTAGAAGAGGGAGGAGTGGCCTAGTGATTGGGGCAAGTTACCTCAGGCCAGAGAGCCAAGGGCTTGAATCCCACTGGTGGGACTGGGCTTTCTAGTCCCACGAGCAGTGCTTGGTACAAAACAGATTGTGAGCCCTTCAGGGTCAAGGGAAATATACACCGTACCTGAATGTACACCACTTTGATCCAGTGAGAAGCCGTATATAAGCATTGCTAAATAAATAAAACAAGGGGGCCCCTCTGCTCTGTAGGGACTGCATGAGTACACTTTACACATGGGGGGTGGGGGGGGGGGAGGAGGGGGGCGCATTTAGACAGCACTGTGCACATCTAGTAGCGCTCTAGAAATGAGCAGCTACACTACTTGTAATCTCTTCTGGATCCAGGGCAAGGCACAGTGTGGCTGTCCCTGCCAGCTTCTTTGTGTACAGAAATAATAAGCACAACTGAACATTACCAGCAAGGAGGATCAAGTGCATATTAATTTTCAGAGCAATCTGTCTCTGTAGGCTATTAATTCATGTGTTGTGAATGATGTCACACAACTCAGTGTCCTGCATTTCAGATGAAGATTTTTGCTTCTCTCTCCCTAGAATTCTGTGCTGCCGTTCTAGAATCTACTCATGTGACATCACCATAAAGCTCTTGAGAAGATCACTTGCAGAAGAAAAGGTGAAGGGGTGTGTGGGGGAGGGAGGGGGGTTACTTCCCAACTTCCTATGGAAATCCACAGGAAGGAGAGAATATCTAGGAGGAAAAATGGTAACATTTGTGAATAAAAAAAAAAGGATCTTCTTCCTACAAGGAATGCATTGGACTTCTCCCTACCCTGCTTTCATTTATAGGATTCTATTTCTTGAAATTTGGATTTCAGCATACAAGTAAACTTAAGCACAGGAGATTCCCACTGGAGGAACACATCTGATTATCCCCTCAGGGCTGGCTCAAGTATCATTTCTCCCTGGTTTATTTCACAGCAGGTGATAGTGTCTTTTTGAGGGTGCATCCATCCATCTGTCTGCAAGCATAATTGTTTGGAATGGTTTGCCGGAATATCTTCAAACTGAAGATAGCTACTTATGGGTCAGTACTGGAAAACGCTTATATGTTTGGCACCAGCATCAACCACATAAGTGCAGTTTTAAACAAAATCTACTGAACATATAATTCTAGATGTATTAATCACTATGAAGCACATTTTTGAAAAGCTGTTTAGGTGAAATCTGGGACGTCCATATCCAAATGACTGAAATTCTGTGGGAAGGACAGCAATGAAGGTGGACATGTGTAAATGCCGTCTAAAATCACTCTATCTCCACCCCCAAAAATAAGTGTCCTCCGAGATATAGAGCAGGATGTGGACACCCAGACATGTGCAGAAAACCAGCTATTTCAGAAACATGCATGTGCGAGATATAGATGTTTGCAGCACCGGCCACATAGACGTGGCCAGTGCCAGAATTTTAAGCTGCACAAGTGTATATGTGATCACATATACATGCCGGTCTGCCATTTTAAAAGTGGAGACGTGAGGTGTTGCAGCAGCAGACAATAAGGCCTCGCTTTGTACCCATGAGGTTGTTTAGAGTTGACAAAACATATTGTGGGATTGAGGGGGCATCTCCTCCTCTTTATATTGATAACTGGTAGAGACAAGCACTTTTCAAAGGTCAGATCATGCCCAGGAGCAGATATAGACATGGACATGTCTGCCACGGTCCCATTCTGAAATCAGCTGCACATTTTTATCTTTTCCGGAATGCCCCGGATATGTCTCCACCACCTCCTGTGCGACATGGATGTGATTGTGCCAGACACATCTAAATTTGCAGCATTCTAATCTTGCCTGTTGTGCGGTGGATATGATTAGGATGTCTGAATGGCCATTTTCTGATGTCCAAATTACAAATAGAGTTCTATAATGACCCCATAGATGTCTACAATTATATAACCAAAAAGGAACAGAGTTCGGGGCATTCCGGTGATGGTGGCAGTTGCATATAATTTATACATGTAAGGGGTAATCCTCTGCTATAAATGTGGAGGCCAATTCTACTTGGGGCACATCTGGGCCATCCAGCCCTCCAAAAATGGACATGCCCCAATTGCACCTGGTTCTGCAGCTGCGGAAGCTAGATGTTCCCACGGCCTATGCGTGCACTGATTCTGAAGTGCAAGACATCCATTGCCCAGCACATCCAGGCAGCCCTGAACTCCTGAAGGATTCCCGGTGCCATGGTGTCCCATTGCTATGGCACTGGGATGCCCAGCAGGAGTGCTGATGGCCCAATGTTGCTCCCAGCTGCATTTCCCCTCCGCCCAACCCTCGGCGTGGTCTGCCAGAGCCGGGATCAGGTGGAGGGGCACTACCTGCTGCTGCTCACCTCACTGTGGGTGTCTGCTGGGCCAGACCTCCATCTTCGGGGGGACCTATTGCATCTCTGAGGTGGAGTAAGTCCCCCGTCCATCTCAGCCTTGCTGGACGTACAGGGCCATGACTGGAATAGGCCCTGTATATCTGTGTTGTGGGCTTGCCTCCACTCCTCCTCCTCTCATTTGCAGTGGGTGAATGGTGTTTTTTGGGAGGCCTAGGTATATTGAATTGCAATAATCCAGAATTGGCGTTATTCTGGCTTGGCAGACAGTCTGGAAGTCATTTTGCTTGAGTAGTGTTTTTAGCTTTCGTACGATCTTTATCTTGTAATAAGCATTCTTTGTAGTTTTGTTTATGTGTGCTTGCAAGTTGAGATTTTGATCTAACATTACACCCGGATATTTTATTTCACTCTTTACTGTCAAGTTTCCATGTTGGAGTTGTATTGTAGGGAGGGGAGGGGCAAATTTTGTGTTTCTTGTGAGGTAGAGGGCTTTTGTCGTCTTATAATTAATCTTTAGGTTGCTGTCATTGAGCCATGCGGTCTTTGCTTCCAAGCATTTTGAGTAGTCTGGTTTGTCTATGTTTATTGGGGTGTATATCAAAACGTCATCGGCATATAACATGTAGAGTGTAATAGCAAAACATGAGATCAGGTTCGTCACAAATCAAAGAGCTACAGTCAGAACAATGACAAGAGGTGTCGAAGGAAGCACACTCTCTCCGCTTTCATTCCCTTCATTAGAGATCTGCACTGGAAATTGTTTTTATTTTGGTTTGGTTTGTAGTTTATATAAATTTGCTCTGTTAACTTACAATAAATAAAAAATGATAAATGAAATGAAACAGAAATAAAACAGAATATCACCACAAAAACAGAGAACTCTCTCCTGGGCTTTCTTCCCATTGCCCATCATCCCCCAAGCCCTTCATACCCCATACATAATGTAAAAAAAAAAGGGGAGGGGCCAGAAGAAATTCTCAGTCTTATCTGCCTTGCCAGGGCCTATTCTAGAATAACACTGAGTGACTCAAAGCCGGCGGGCACGTTTTCAGTATTTTCTGTGCAAGAATATTTCACCTGCCTCTTTTTGGTCATTCAGAGATAGACGCTGGCAGGGAAAAAGTGAGTGGGGATCACTACCTTCCCCTTTTGCACACTACCAATGGGGTCATGCGGTGGTGGAGAGAGAGCCAGAGAGAGGTTCCAAACGGTGGTGGTGGTGGTAGTGTATGGCAGGAGGGGATGGGGCTGGCATTCTGAAAATGAAATTCAATGAAAAACAGGCACAATTTGGTTTCTTCTTCCTTTGCTCTGCTTTCAAAATGAATTGAAGCAAATCAGGAAATGTCATTACAATTTCTCTTTCCAGTTCAAAAGAAAGCATGTCCCTGCGATTTATACAGTGAACGTAAATCTTAGAAGCTCTGAAAGTACAGAAAGAAAAGCATAAATGATTTAAACGTGCCAAGTGTTCGATATGTTAATGTTACAGTGCTTACAACACTTAAGTAAGAAGATCTGCAAGGCAGGAAGACGATCTGGAAGGCCTATGATTAAGCTTCAACACCAGTAAGACAAAAATCTATGATAGCTAGCAAAGAGAATGAAAGTATAGCAAACTGAAGAACATAACTCTTGGTATTTCAATAAGAGATGATGGAAAATATTTTAATAGAAGTAAAAAAGAAAGTTGGTTTGTACAATTTCATTGCAGGATGTGCTTCGCATTGTAAGTCGAACCTTGTGGGAGGAAACAGCAGTGGATAAATGCTACTTTTGCATCAAATTAAAGATTTTCGAGATTGCAGGAAGTCGAGATAATTTAGATTTCAAGACTAATAAAATGCTACTGAGGGTTAGAACACCGAAGGGAAACATGGACTTTCAATAATCAGTATAAACCAAAAATACAGATGATTGAAATGGAGCAATAGAGAAGAATTCAGGAGTAATTTATTTATTTAAGCTTTTACCACCATCTTGGCCAAGTATTTAAATGGGTACAAAGCAGAGTACATAATCTTATGACACAGACTGCATAACAGACAATAATCATTTACAGACAAGCCAACTGAAAAAGATGAACTGTCTACGAAACACTGCAGTAAATAATCTCTTATAGCATGCAAATATAGAAACATAGAAACAGAAAAATGATGACAGAAAAAGACCACATGGCCTCTCTGGTCTGTTCTTCCATATCAACAACTACAACAGCCCCCTTTTTTTCCTTTATAGAAACATAGAAAAACAGATAAAGAAAGACTATTTCACATTGCATGATTAACTACTGAAAATACTCTATCTCTTGAAGAAGCAGACCACACCCCTCGTAGAGAAGGTATCTCCAAAAGAACTTGTGATGGAGAACGCAAAGAACACATAGGGGTATGTTTACTAAACCGTCTTAACGTAGCAGCGGCGATGTTATAGCACGATACGTAATGTTATCGCGTGATATCATCGCGTGATAACGTCTCCGGCAGCGGTGAGGTGCGCAGAGGGAGGAGGAAGGCACCCCAGAGGTGGAGTAAGGCTCCCCAGGGGAGCAGAGAAGGGGTCAATGGGCAGAAAGTGGGCGGGGAGTGGATCCATGTACACTAATACCGTGAAATAAAGCTCTGAAAATTAGCGCCAGTGAAACCCTCACGTTAGGCACATTTGCAGGACAGAGAAACCATTTCAGTAAGCAATGTACAGCAAAGGCAGGGAAACCCAGTAAAGTGATAGTAGTGATACATGTGCAGGAACCAAAAAGGCAAATAAACATATAAAATGACCAGAACCACATTTGAAATCCCAATAACCAAGCTGACCAATAGTGATATTTATGATAAACATAAAGCAACACTACTGACAAAGTGTAAAAAGGAAGGTATCATGTTTGGAAGGGTCTATGCTCTGTCCCCCTACAAAGTGAATGATCCCACATTGAAATAGCGGTGATCAGGGTTGTTGTCGTTTATATTGGGCAGGTTTGTTATGGCGTGCACATGTGCAGCAACAGCAGAGTGGGCACATAGGAAAGGGCAACTGTACTGATGGGTTACAGGGGGCTGCAGGCGGCACATGCTGTGGTCCAGCTAGGGCACAGTGTGGACTAGGCAGATGCCTAGATGGCACATAGGAATACCGAAACTGTAAAGCAGCAAGACAGCAACTGACGAGGGTCCAACATGGGCACGAGTGTGTGTCCCACAGTGTCACAGGAGATATTACCCAGCAGGTACCCCCAAGGGCACATAGCATTGGCAGGCAGTGCCGGGGGGAAGTGCGCATGTCCATGTAGGCACCTCTACCCGACAACCCACATTATAGGCAGCTGCCTAACGGCACACTGGATGGCCTGGGACTGCGCACCACCAGCACCACCGGCATAAGGCATGTCAACATGGTGGCAGAGGGGTGCTGGTGGCGGAGGGGGCAGTGGCAACTGCCCACACCAGACCACGGCCAAGCCCCGTTTAGGTGGGTGCCATGCACTGCAACAGACAAGGTCTGCCTGACAAACAGTCATGGTATCCCCAGGGAAGGACCTGTCCCTGTGGCAACAGTTTGGTGCAGAACACACAACCAGTGTGTTCAGGGGCAGAAAGTCACAGGTTCAAGTCCCAGCTGTGGCTCCTGCCAACCTTGTCCCCATATTTTACCCAATACTAAACCACGGTAATAAAGACGGACATGCCTGAAACATGCCTGAAACGCCTATATTTTACCCTACAGAGCACAGACACCATAAACATGTGCAATCTCTAGAGCAGAGTTTCCCAACTCCAGTCCTGGAGGGCCAAACACCATTCAGGTTTCATGCTGTCCCTAATAAATATGCCTGTGCTGCATTTGTATGCACCGCCCCATTGTATGCAAATGTATCTCATGCATATACATTAGGGACAGCATGAAAACCTGAACAGTGTTTGGCCCACCAGGACTGGAGTTGGGAGCCTCTGCCCTAGAGCAGTGGCCAACAGGGGCATACACACCTACACCCACAGGCTCCACTATCCAAAGCCTCATGGAGAGTCAGGCTGTTGGGCCCTGTGCGCAGCAGCATCTCCCAATACCTGCACCTGCATAGCTTAGCAATGCCGTCCTACACTTGGGAACACGTTCCACATATATCAAAAGGTTGCTATGATTAATGTCAGCTAACAAATCCTAAGTTAAACACGATTTGTTGATAGAGATTCATCATAGCAACCTTTCTGATATCTGTGGAGTGTGTTTCAGTTATTGCTTCTGACAGTGTTTACCACCCCGGGGAGTGACCCCAACAATATTGCGTACCATAGCAATGTACACACTGTGCCTAGGACTGGTGAGGCGGCCAGGGCTGCCACAAACCTCCATATTTGCACAATGCTGGCATAGGTGTGGGAGTGTGTGTATGTCTATCCAGTGTGTTGTGGCTGCCCACACCTTACTGAGCCCACACTGCTTGCACTGTTTCCAGTGTTAGCCTGCCAATGTGCATAATGAAGAGCAAGGTACTGTAGGTATGGCCCGGAGAGGGTGGCCTGGGCAGAATGTATCTGCACAGGGTATAGGGCAATGCTGGGACATTGTAGTGCCCGACCACCACCTGCACAGACAGGGTGGCCACAGCATGTCATGCTGGGAGGTCACTCTCACCCTGACTGAGCAGTGACCACGGCATGGCTAGGTTCCCCCATAGTGCTATGTAGCATTTCTCTCAAGTGAGATTTATGGGTTCTCTTTTCTGGGGCCCAATCACTGACATACCTGCTTGGTGTGTGTGCTCACATCCCATTTTTGGGTGCACACAGTTCCTCCAGGAACATGCACTTTGTACTAGCTAGCAGGCTGTCTGCAGGTAGCGTGTGTATGGCTGGAACACCTTGCAGGGTGCAGCGGGTGGAGACTGACTGTGCTGGTGAATGTCAGATAGTAGTGGGGGGCAGCTGAGCTTCTCCAGCGTTCTGCCTGTCTGCATCGACTGCCCTGTAGGGTGCCTGTTCCCCAGCAGGACTGAGGTTGATGGTCCTCTCTACTGCCACCATTGCAGCGATGTATAATGTGGATCTCTTGGTGGGAGATCCTGTTCCTTCCCCCCCCCCCCCTAAAGCCACAGAGGGTGGGTTGGATGGTGCTACATAATCTGCTTTTGGGTCCAAACACCCTCCCCTTCACCTATAACATGTGACCATAGCACCCACACAGGATATGCACTATTCTGGGTGCATCATAGTCCACAAGGGCTAGACATGACTGGGAAATACAGATGGACACAGGTGTAACCTAGGTGTGTCTGCAAGGACTACCTATCACACACTGGCACTGATAGGGACCTGCAGCACAGCCTATCTCAGCCAAGCCAGGTGCTGCGGACCTGGTGCTGGGTGCCAACTTCACCCTCAGGGTGCGCACAGGACCCGCACAATGTCACAGTCTGTAGCTACTCTGTGCCAGTAACACACACGGTCAGTTCCCCCAACCAGGCCTAGGTGCTGTGGGGGTGCATACCCCATTATGTGATCAGCTGTAGACTGTTGATCTGCATGTGCAGTGCATCATGGGTACGGGTGGGTTTACCCTATTCTGGTAACCACAGCAGACAGTTTGTGTGGTGACCTGCAGTCGTTCTGTAGCCAGCCAGTAGTGTGGTAGTAGTTATAGAGATGTAGCCTACTGGTTGCTTCCATGACTGTGGTGGCAGAGGTCATGCGTTTGATCCTGCAGTGGTGTCATCTAAAAATGCTTCCTGAGGCATTTTCTTTTAATTTAAATCAGTGCTGCCAGCAGAAACACCCTCACAGTGCTGTAGCCTAAGGTGCCTCATTGGCGCCCTATAGGGCACATTATAGAGTGCCTTGGCAGACAGGGCACTTTATAATGTAACCTATGGGGCGCCTTATAGGGTGCCTTATGAGGTACCTTATGTTACGGCACTGTGAGGGTGTTTTTGCTGGCAGCACTGATTTAAATTAAAAGAAAATGCCTCAGACAGCCTTTTTAGATTACACCACTGCAGGATCAAACCCATGACCTCTGCCTCCACAGTCTTTGCAGTAACCAGTGGGATACATTGTTATAACTTCTAACACTGCACTGGCATGTACTTAGGGTTAATGCGCATTAACATGCCATGGCACCCACTATCACGCGATACAGATTCTTGCTACCTTAGGAATGGAACGCCCACTCCTTATATGGCATTCTTCACATTATCGCTGCAACTTGCGCCGGTAACATTAGGACGGTTTAGTAAACATACCCCATAGGATGGTACTCTACTAAAGAACCCCACAACTCATTCTGCTGCAAACAATACAGCAGCTTAAAAATCATAATAATGCATTTAAAATGAACATGTGAAAGCATAAGCAACCAATGAAGCTCTGCCAATCTCCGCAAGCTATAAATAACCCAGGCAACAGAATTCTGCGCCAGCTGCAAAGGGTAGATAATACAATTTGCTAACCTCAAATAAATCATATTGCAATAATCTAAACTCTGCAAAACCAGAGCCTGAAAAATCATCCTGAAATAATCAAAACCCAAATAAAAATTTCAATGAGCACACAACTTAGTGGAGTGGAGTAGAGGAGTAGCCTAGTGGTTAGAGCATTGGCTTGGTGAACCAAGTGACCAGGGTTCAATTCCCACTAGCACTCTTTCTGGCCTTGGACAAGTCACTTAACCCTCCATTGCTCAGAAAAAATCCAAGTTAACAATGTCCCTGTTTAATGCACATTTACCAAGTTTAAGTTACAATGTAAACCACTTTGATTGAAATTATAAAGCAGTATAAAAAATAACCCTGTTAAATAAAATAAATAAATAAACTTAAAAAATACCACACAAGTCATGCTGAAACCTGAGGTCAAAATGAGAGTGAATAAATCAATGACACCTTTAAATAACTGGATGACTGTGACCCCTCCCTGAGAAAGAGTTGATGGGAGGTGGATGAACTCAATGGTTCAAAACCTGACCAAAAGGAAAATGAGATTTGCTGATCTTGTTTTCAGAGAGTTTGGTGACAAATTAGCTAATCTACTACCGGAGGGCATAATAGAAGGCAAAAGAGATAGCGGAAAATAGAGAACAGTGTGGGAGGTTCATTTACAATCAGGATTTAGAGATACAGGTGAAACAAAACAGAAAGCTAGCTGAGTACAGAGAGAACTGGTATGCTATAGCT
Organism: Ichthyophis bannanicus; assembly: GCA_033557465.1. Classification (NCBI taxonomy): domain Eukaryota; kingdom Metazoa; phylum Chordata; class Amphibia; order Gymnophiona; family Ichthyophiidae; genus Ichthyophis; species Ichthyophis bannanicus. The sequence goes on along the minus strand of CM066045.1, from coordinate 180,188,777 downwards.
GCCAAACTTCCTGTTGAAGGTGGCACATGATAATGATGGTGAAGAGAGAGGCAACCACATAAATTTGATAAGAAACATACTTCAAATGTATTTGTATTTTTGTTGTTTTTGTGTTTTCAGGAATCAGAATCCAAGTGCTGAATTGGAGCCATGGAACTGAGATTTATCTTCGAAGCACTTGACTTTTTGTTGCTGATAGTGGGATTCCAGGCAATGTTCTTGTCCTCGTTTTGCTGGCCGGCATCAGGTTGGAAGAGAAGAGGCTGCTGCCTCCCCAGGTCATCTTGGTCATGCTGGTACTGGCAGACTTCTTGGTTGTTATCTCCTGGGGCATTCCCCAAACTATGAGCTCCCGGGCAATGACCATTTGTGTCTGCTGATTGCTCGGCTGTCATCATTGCATCATTATATCGCCAGTCACAAAGCTCTGGTTGGTACTCAAACATAAAGTGCCCCGGCACATCAGGGTGATTATCCTCCTCTTATGGTTCATGAACTGCTCAATTTACCCAACGAGTCTCCTCAATGTCCGAGCGGTAGGAAACTACTGTATACCATATCAGCATACATAGTGCATCTGGAATACTGCACTTATGACTTTCTCACCTTCATCTCATACGTGGCCAAAGGAATAGTTATTGCCTTGCAGGGCTTCTTCACAGGGCTGATGGCTCCAGCAAATTGCTATATCATTTTGATTCTGTATCGGCACAAGAAACAGGTACAGGGCATCCGGAGCTCCGACAGCAGAGTACAAGGCTGGCAGAGTTGTTGTCTTTCTGGCTACTGTGTTTGTGATCCTATTTGGACTGGACAATGGAATGTGGGTTTATACATTAACTGTGCCTAGGGTAGCTCCAGCAATCTCAGACACTAGGATCTTTTTTTGCCACCTTTTGTACACTGCCTTTAGTCCCATTATCATCATCAAGACCAACAAGAAGCTACGGGGTAGTCTGAGATGTGTGAGCAGAAAAAGGCACATCCTTTCTCCAGAAACTATACTCAGAAGCACAAACAAACACTTTTATTAAGGTTTCTTGTCAAAAGTAGTGAGTTAATATTACTCTTGGAACTCAGTGACTGGAGGGGGACGTTAATGCTAGTTCTAACTTTTGAATATCTTGTGATCCTGCCTCCTACGTTTGCAAATACCAGAATGCAGCAAGAGAGGGGTATCAAAAAAGTCAGCAAAGAGTAGTTACTCACCTGTAACAGGTGTTCTCCAGGAGCAGCAGGAATCAGTCCTCACATATGGGTGTCATCGGCGCCGATGAAGCCCCAGCGGAGCATTTCCCCAGCTTTCCATGAAAGCCTTTGGGAATGCTGGCATGCATGCGCGGTTCCCTTCCCACCTAAAGGTGCCATCTTACCTCAGTCAAATGACATAGCTAAGAACAGCACACAAAAATGAAAAAGAAACTATGTACAACTGCAACTCCAAGGGGAGGAGGGAGGGTTGTGAGGACTGATTCCTGCTGCTCCTGGAGAACACCTGTTACAGGTGAGTAACTACTCTTTCTCCAGGACCAAGCAGGAAGTCAGTCCTCACATATGGGTGACTCCCTAGCTCTGGGCTACCAGGAACCCAGGCTGAACAAGAGAACTCCCTCTAGTCACAGCAGCAAAGAAAGGCTTTCCAAGGACACAACCTCCACTGGTAGCCCAACAGAGGGCAGGAGGGCAGGAGTTGCCTAAACCTCAAAGAGATTCCGGAGTACTGCTTGGCCAAAAGCACTGTCCCTACAGGACTCCCTCTCCAGACAGTAATGGGCCGCAAATGTCTGGCTTGAAGACCAAGTTGCAGCCCTGCAGATGTCTACCAAGGGCACAGAGCGGAGATGAGCCACTGAGGCAGCCATTGCCCTGATACGATGGGCCGTGACCCTACCCTGCAAAGGAAGGTCAGCCGCCTTGTAAGCCCAGGTGATACAGTCAGCCACCCAGATGGACAAGGTATGCTTGGACACAGCCAACCCCAACTTTTTGGGGTCAAAGGAGACGAAGAGCTGAGTAGCCCTTCTATGCCCCTGCGTACGGTCAAGGTAGAAGGATAAGGCCCTCCTACAGTCCAGGGTATGCAGGACTGCTTCAGCCTGGCTAGCATGAGGCCTAGGGAAGAATATTGGAAGAACCACCTCCTGATTGAGGTGGAAAGAGGAGACAACCTTAGGGAGGAACTTGGGATGAGTCCTGAGGACTACCCTGTTCCTATAAATCCTGGTGTAAGGTCTGTCACAGACCAGGGCCTGAAGCTCACTCATTCGCCTAGCCGAGGTGAGGGCTATCAGGAAGAGAGTCTTCCAGGAAAGGAAGCGTAGAGGGCAAGTAGCCATCGGCTCAAAGGGTGGGCGAGTCAGTTGCTGCAAGACCACATTCAGCTCCCACTCAGGAGCAGGAGAACGGATGGGAGGCTTGAGCAAAAGCAAGCCCCTGAGAAAGCGGGACACCAAGGGGTGACCTGACAGAGAATGTCCCTCCACCAATGAGTGGTGAGCTGCTAGAGCTGAGAGGTGGACCTGAACAGAATTGGACTTAAGTCCCTGATTTGATAAGTGAAGTAAGTACTGAAGCACTACTGGCACAGTACAGGAGAAAGGATCCTTTGCTCTTCCATTTGAGGGCATAGGTTTTCTTAGTGGACTGTTTCCTAGAGGCTAGGACAACCTCCTCAACTTCCTGAGGTAGGCCCCAGGGAGCCAAAACTACCCTTGCAGCCTCCAGGCCATCAAATTGAGAGCTTTGAGATTGGGATGCAGAAGGGAACCCTGCTCCTGTGAGAGAAGGTCGGGTTGAAACCCCAGAGGTAGTGGAGAATCCACTGCCAGCTGAAGCAGAAGTGGAAACCAAGGCTGCCTCGGCCACCTGGGAGCTACCAGCAGGCCGAGGCCTTGTCCTGAAGAGTCTTGAAAAGAGTTCAGGCCACCAAGGGCGTGGGAGGAAACGCATACAGGAGGCCCTGAGACCAGGACATCAGAAAAGCATCTGGTGCTATCCTCAAAGGATGCGGTTGCCTGGAGCAGAACTTGGGCAGTTGCTTGTTCAGCGGACTGGCAAAGAGATCTATCCAAGGAAGACCCCACTTCAGGAAGATCTTCCGAACGACCAAGGGATGCAGCTGCCACTCGTGGGGCTGCAGAATTCTGCTCAACCGGTCGGCCAGGCAGTTCTCCTGGCCTGGAAGGTACACCGCCTTGAGAAGCATGTTGTTCTTTAGAGCAAAGGAACAAAGGTCTTGAGTCTCCTGACAAAGGAGCTTTGACCCAGTCCCGCTCTGTTTGTTCACATAAAATATGGCTACCTGGTTGTCTGTTTGAATCAAGACTGAGCGGTGAGCCAGGGCCGGAGAAAAAGCCTTGAGAGCCAAGCGGATAGCTCAAAGTTCCAGGAGATTGATCTGTTGGGCTGCCTCCCAGGGAGACCAGAGGGCTTGAGTGCACTTGTCCAGACAATGAGCACCCCAGCCCCACAGAGAGGCATCGGTGGTGAGGACCACCGAGTATTCTGGCATTTGGAAGGGCATCCCCTTCAGCAGATTGGGTGGATGTAGCCACCAGCTGAGGGAGGCCAAAAGGGGTCTGGACACCCTTATCCTGTCTCTTAGGCGGCCTGTGGCCTGAGACCACTGAGTCCGAAGGCACCACTGTGCAGGCCTCATATGGAGCCTGGCATTGGGAGTCACATGCATTGTCGAAGCCATGTGGCCCAGACGCCTGAGGCAGAGACTGGCGGAGACCAGGGGCTTGTTGAAGAACTGTTTGGCCACGTCCATCAGTCTTTGGGCCCTGTCTTCTGGCAAGAATGCCTTTGCCAGTTGAGAATCTAACCTTGCCCCTATGAACTCTAAGTTCTGGGAGGGGAGCAAAGTAGACTTTGCGAAGTTTACGACAAAGCCCACGTTTTGAAGCAGAGCAATGGTTCTGAGGGTGGCTTGTCTGGCCTCCAGGGACGTCTGACCCCTGATGAGCCAGTTGTCCAGATAGGGAAAGACAAAGATGCCTTGATTTCTCAGGTAGGCCGCAACAACTGCCAGGCACTTGGGAAAGACCCTGGCAGCGGAGGTCAGGCCAAAAAGTAGTACTCTGTACTGATAATGGTTTCCTCCCACAATAAACCTGAGATACTTTCTGTGGTCTGGATGAATGAGGATGTGAGTGTATGCATCCTTTAGATCTAAGGAGCATAGCCAATCTCCCTGCTGGAGGTAGGGCAGAAGTGTTCCAAGAGTAAGCATCTTGAACTTCTCTTTCTCTAGGAACTTGTTGAGGTTCCTGAGGTCCAGAATGGGTCGAAGGCCACCGGTCCTTTTGGGTACCAGGAAATACCTGGAGTAGAATCCGTGACCTTGCAAGTGGGGAGGCACAGGCTCCACCGCCCTGTCCACCAACAGACCTTGGAGCTCTTGAAGGAGAAGGTCTGTGTGCAGGGGAGGCCTCAAGGGCTCCCCTGAGAAGTAAGGAGGAGGCAGTTGATGAAAATGCAGGGCATAGCCCTTTTGGACTATGTCCAGCCCCCAACTGTCCGTGGTAATGAGAGGCCACTGGTGGGCAAAGAGTACAAGGTGACCGCCTGTGCAGGGCTGGGAAAGCAAGGACGGAGTGGCTATGCTCAAGGAGTCAAAACCCCCCACCCTGCTGAGTGGAAGCAGGGGCAGAAGGCTTGGGGGTCCTCTGCCTACGGGGCCCATTACCCTGGCCCTTGGCTTGCTGACCCTGGGGGGCAGCTTGGGCAGCCTGATACTGAGGGTACTGTTTGTAGGCAGTGCCCTTCCTCAGGTAAAAGGACTTTTTACCCGAGCCCTTCTTTTTATGTGAAGGGGCAGAGGTCTTACTCGACAGCCTTGTCTGGGTAAGGTGCTCGGTCTCGAGCTGAGCGGCCTTCTCGGTCACGGGTTTGCCAAAAAGGTTCTCACCTCGGCAGGGGACATCGACCAACTTGTCCTGAACCCATGGCTCGAGGTCCGATGACTGCAGCCACGCCTGGCGTCGAGCTGCGATGCCGGCAGCCGCAACTCGGGCCGAAGCCTCAAAGCCATCGTAGGCGGCGCGGGAAATGAACTTGAAGCATTCCCGAATCCCAGAGGACAAAGTCTTAAATCTCTGCAAGGGTTCCCCGGAGAGACCAGCAGAGAATCCGGCCAATTCCTTGGCCAGGTCTCGCAAGTACATGCCCATGTACAGCTGGTAAGACTGGACACGGCAAGCAAGCATAGACCCCTGGAAGCACTTTCTACCGACGCCATTGAGGTTGCGGGCCTCCCTGCCGGGGGGCACCGCAAAGTGCATCTTCTGGCTCTTCAGACGATGCATGGCCGATTCCACAACCATGGAATGGTGTGGTAGCTGTGCTTTCTGGAAACCAGGGCTTTTGCGGAGTCAATAGATGGAATCGACTCGCTTGCTCAGAACCGGCGCCGAGGCCGGTGCCTCCCACATCCAGAAGAGGAGCCGTTCCAGCATCGGAGGAACCGGGACAGTAAAGGCCTCCTTCGGAGGAGAGTCGTACTGTAGAGCATCGAGCTCCTCGGCTTGAGGATCTTCCTCAGGATCGGCAGGGATAGCCAAGGCAGCGGCCATATCCCGGATGAACTCCGAGAACCTAATGTCCTCCGGAGGGGATCTACTCCGGGGCTCAGACTGCGGTGAGTCTGACGGGACGCACCGAGTCTTAAAGGTATCGGGAGACTCCTCGTCCTCTGTCTCCCAGGCGGACTCATCCGAGGAGGAGTCAGGGTCCGACCCCGCAGGGCCCCGAGGCACCCGCCCTGACGCCGGGGTACCGGCGTCAACACCCTCGGTCCCAAACGGGAGGTCGAGGGAGACCTCGACCGAGGACGACTTCAAGCCACGAGGGTCTCGAGTATCGGCTCGGTCTCCGGGGTTGACTTTGAAGTCGACGTCCCGGTGGTCGGGGCAGATGCACCAGACAGGCTGGCCATCAGTGCCCGCTGCTGCTCCATGAAGGCAGACAATCTGCACTCCAAGGCTGTCATCCTGAGACTCAGCTCAGGAGATGCAGCAGCCACCGACTCGGGCCCCGGTGGCGCAGGGCCCGACATCGGCTCTCTGGGAGGAGAGTCCACGAGGACTACGGGGTTTACGTGTCCAGCAGACTCCGGCTCCACGCGAGGAACTTTGGCAGGCTTCTCTTGGTCCACGGGCCCGGGACGGCGGTCGGGGGTCTTAGACCTGGCCCTCGAGGGACCAGGGACCTCCTCCGACGCCGCCCTCATGAGCTGCTTCTTCCTCTTGTGTTCCCAGTCGGGGGACCCCCTGTCCGAGGAGCTTCGACAGCGCTCGAGATCGGAATCCCGAGATGTCAAGGCCTCAGACGAGGTCCGGGCCTGGCCGGAGGCTAAGTCCGAGAAAAACCTTTCCTTCTGATGCTGTCGACTTTTGAGTGCCTTGGAAGACATCTTCCCACACGGCACACATGACTTGGGGTCATGGTCAGGGCCAAGGCACCGAAGGCAGCAGTCGTGTGTGTCGGTGAGAGACATAAGTTTCTTACACCGATCACACTTTTTGAAACCACTGGAAGCCATCGGGGAAAAAAGAGCCCCTGCGAAGTCAAAAGACCAGCCTTCCAGGGAAAAATGAAAAAAGGGGCGCAAACGCCAGCCACGAAGGGCAAAAACCGAAAAAGAAATAAGCGGGCTCGATACCGGTGTACCGAAACCGGCGGGAGGGGAACCGGCGTCGAACCGGAGAAAAATAGCGAAAAATCGCCGAAGAAAAAAATCACTTTTATCCGGAAAAAAAGAGACTGAGGTAAGATGGCACCTTTAGGCGGGAAGGGAACCGCGCATGCGTGCCAGCATTCCCAAAGGCTTTCATGGAAAGCTGGGGAAATGCTCCGCTGGGGCTTCATCGGCGCCGATGACACCCATATGTGAGGACTGACTTCCTGCTTGGTCCTGAAGAATGGTCATGATTCCACCTCTATAAGCTGGATCACTCAATAGCTCTTGCTGTGGTTGAAAAATGTAATCAAGGCCAGGTAGATAACTGAGTTAAAAACATAGAAATATGAGATGTGGGGCGGAGCCTGATGTCCAGCGGGTTAGACGCTTCGCGCTGAAGCTCCCGAGAGGCCTACTCAGAATCCTGACTTAATACCTACATAAACTTAATATTTTGCTCTGAACTTACCGGGGTACCTCGGGGGGGATGGCGGCCCACAAACCAGCGCGCTTAGACTTCGGGTCTCCCTCTTCTTCACACGGAAAACGCTCCAAAACAGAGTTGTCTTCCCCACAAAAGATAGTTCCACTTCGGGTAAACCCCGAAATGCAACAGGAGATCTTGGAGGAAATACGCGGTGTGAAGGAACTGGTACAGTCCAACGGAGAAGCGCTCCGAGCCATGCGAGAAGACTTTGGTATGCTTCAGGACCGGCTTGAAGGTCTTTCACTACGGCAGGACAACATGGCGGGGGTCCTCGACTCGCACGCGGTGCGCTTGGAGAAACTGGACAAGGCTGAGCGTCAGATACAGAATCTTCAAAAAGAGTTAGAGGATAGCAATAATCGAGCCCGTCGCAACAATGTAAGGCTCATTGGAGTACCGGAGGGGGCGGAAGCAGGAGATATAAGAGAATTCCTGGTCAAAACTCTTCCCTCCTTGCTGAAGACCACTTTTTACAGAGATCTGGAAATTGACCGAGCATATCGTGTTCCTACCAACATGGCGCTCAATCGGACGACCCCCCGGCCTATCATCTTTCGATTACTGAGATATCAGCAAGTTGAGCAAATTCTAAATGCTGCCCGGGCGAATCATCATCTGGAGTTTGAAAGTCATAAAGTCTCCTTCTTCCCTGACTTGGCAAAGCCCACAGTTGACCGTCGGAAGAGACTCCTTGCTTTTCGCCCTAGACTTCAACAGCTACAGGCTCGCTTTGGCCTATTGTATCCGGCGAAGCTCAGAGTGACTCTCCATAACCAAACTAGAACATTCGAAGATCCTGATCTACTAGCAACATTTTTAGATTCCAAAGAAGCAGACCAGATGCGCTAATCCAACAACTTGGATCTGTATTTCGTCGGATCTGCCCGCCATTTTGAATGGCCCGACGCGGTGATCACAGCCTGGAACAGAGACTGCCTGGACTTTTCTTTCTTTCTATATATAACTTTCTTGGTCTCCTATCCCTCCATGATGTGCACCTCGGTTGGATTCGGAACACGCACAGCTATACAGGTTATATGTTTCAATTTAGGCCTTCTCTGGGGTTTCTCCCCGCAGACATTTGGTCGCCAGTAATTTCTGGGGTTCTGCTTCTTCTCTAATGCACTTCGGTGCTTATTTTTTTATATGGGGCGCTTCATTGTTTTTCATTAGCTTATTTTCTATCATGTCATGTGTACAGCCATATACAGTTAATATGAGGGACATTGTGAAATTATGTGCGTTATCATGTTCTTTTTCAGAATTTTAACCCTTCTGAATGGCCTTATGTAAGATCTTATCACTGAACGTAAAAGGCATCACTAGTCTAATCAAAAGAAAGAAAATCCTTAGCTATCTTAATCATGAGCATGCTGATTTAGTGTTTTCTTCAGGAAACGCATTAAACTCCGCTGAAACACTGAAACTCAATGCTAAGCTTTACAAGGTGGCTGCCTACTCTCCCGCCGTTTCCAAACGGTGTGGGGTAGCCATCTTGGTTAAGAAGTCTTTGCAAGCTACTGTAATGGATACTAGCTCTGATAAGGAGGGTAGATGGGCCCGTGCACACCTTAAGGTTGGAGATAGTGAATTCACGTGTATTTGTATTTATGCTCCGAATGTGGATAACCCTGCTTACCATGCAAGTATTGCGCAGTTGGCACAGGCCTCTGCCAATACTCCATTAATACTTGGCGGCGATTTTAACCAAGTACTTGATCCTTTGATTGATAGACTGCCGCCTAGAACGAGTGGTCCACCCAAGAGTCTTGATACCCTTACAGCTCTGATGAAAGATCTTGTGTTAGTAGATATATGGAGGCTGCTTCACCCCTCCGACTTAGAGTTCACCTTTTTCTCAGCCCCCCTGCACTCACAATCTAGAATAGATTTTCTTCTTATCTCCAAAGCACTGATATCCCAAGTGGACACGGCTAGGATTCATCCTCTCCATATTTCAGATCATGCTGCCATATCTTTCTCATTACATGTCACTACGCAAGGTGAACATCCCCGTGCTTGGTTTTTTGGGGCATAGCTATTTCCCTAATTACGAAATACTGGAAAAATAGCTCCCATCTGAGCCCCAATGAATGGTGGAATCATGTCTGTCTCTACAGTAAATATGAGCAAATACCTCGTATGTTAGCTTCTTCCGTTCAGACCCCCCACCACTTGTCTAAATGGAAGATGCTCAACGACTATGTTCAAACTGCTAAATGCTCTCATCTGACTGTTTAAATCTGTGTAAATCTCTGTCACATGATCATTCTGTATCGCAGATACTATTTCTGTTTGTGTTGATGTACAATTACTGTAGTTTGTAAGCACTTATATGATGATACTTATCAGCTTAGAGAAGAAGCATAGGGGTGGGGGGTAATTGGGGTTGCTTTTTCCTTATTGTATGCTTGTATTTGTCTCCTTTGGTGTGTTGTTTCTTTTTGCTTGTTGGAAAATGAAAATAAACGTTTAAAAAAAAGAAATATGAGATGTGCCATTCTGGGTCAGGAAACAGGTCCAGCAAGCTCAGTATCCTATTTCCAACAGTGGCCAATCAATTTCTGTATTGCTCATTCCTAAAAGACGAGGTGAACCCAAAATCTACATGGATAATGATTTCTATGGAATCTCTCCTCTAGGAACTTGTCCAAATCCTTTTTAAACACAGTTATAACACCAGCCCTGACCATATTCTCTGACAACAAATTCCATAGTCTTATTGTGCATTACATTGACTGAAAAAATATATTTTAAAATGTGTTTTAAATTTGCTACCTATTAGATTGATGGTGTGTCCCCTTGTCATAGCACTTTCTGAAAGAGTAAACAGCTATTTCAACTGTTGCACCTCACTTATGAATTTATAGACCTCTATTGTATCTCTTCTAACGTTTTTAGCCTTTCTCCATAGCCTGAGTCTTTTATTGAGAGGGGGATGAGACGATACTCAGACTGGCTGCATTATACTATTCTCAGATTTATCCCATTCCAAATAATTCTAATATTCTTGACCTGCCTACTGACATTGAACGGAGGATTTTAACCTAGTACCCACAGTGATGCCAAAATTCTTTGCCTGAGCTTGGAATGCTGACGTGCAAGCCAGCATTGTATAGATAATCTTAAGTATATATTGTCTTATGTGCATCACTTTGCATTTGTCCATATTCAATTTAATCTGCTTGTGCAGTTTCTAGTCTGCTTGTGTGTTAACGACTTTGAATAACTGTGTGTCATCCTGCGGTCTGAACACCTCACTCGTTGCTGTTTTTCCCAGATCTTTAATGAAGAAGTTAAAAAGCCCAGGTCCCAGTACAGATCCCTGGATTATTCTGCTCTTCAATTCTTTTCACCAGGAAAACTGATCATTTAATCCTATTCTCCGCTTCCCATCCTTTAATCAGCTTCCAGTTCTAAAGAAGACATTGCCTTCTACCCCAAAGCTTTATAATTTCCTCAAAAGTCTTTATCAACTACATTCCAAAAATCAGAGAAACAGAATGATGGCAGATGAGGCCCTTACAGTCTGTCCGTCCGCACAGCAACACTACCTGCTCAGCTGTACAATCTCTTCCTCTCTCTCAGAGATCCTCTGTGCTTGCCCTATGCTTCGCTGAATTCAGACTATCACCTCCACTGTACCACCTCTCACATACACACACCACCTAACACTTCCTATGACAAACTTACACACACACACATACACAGCAAATGACACTCCCATGACACACACACACCCCACCTGATATCCCTCATGACAAACACACACACACCATCCATCATCCCTCGTGACACACACGCACAGCCTTGAGACACAATACCATGCACTACCTAGAAGCACAACCCCCCAACACACACAAACACTCATCCCCCCCAGTCACTGACATTCCCCACACAGACTTAGTGCAGACTCTGGGTATCTTCTTTCAGCCCAGGTTAGTGTCTGTTTGGAATTTCTGCACCGTTACAAAGTGAACAGGAGAAGCCAGATCAGTGCCAGGAACTAGAAAAGGGATTTCTGCAAACACTGACTTGTCTCCGGCAATCTGAGGGCTGTTCAGCACTTGTGTTGCAGAACCTGTGCTGTCGAACCTCTTATTACCCAAATCAGCATATTTAGGTTTTAACTTGTATTCTATCTTAAACCCTGAGTCTACCCACAGGTTATCCAATACCAGGATCTGAGTAAAGACTTGAGATCTGCTGAGCCCTGTATGTGTACATGCTACCCTGACTTGCACACCCAGTCCTGATCTGGGGCCTGGGTCAAAAAATAGAGATACCTGCCTTAAGCTCTAAGTGGCCTGCATCCTTAGACCTTTACTTTTAATGGAGCTCTCTAGAGCAGTTGCTGAACTAGCATATAATCATGGTCAACGAGAGCCTCAACACATAATTAATCAGGGCCTCATACCACATTTGTGGAGTAATCGTAAAGGTTTGTGGGAGGGGGTCTCTGGTTCACATTGTAAACCAATCTTTCTGTTGCTTGTGAGGTGTAGAAGTAGCCTAGTGGTTAGAACAGTGGGCTGAGAACCAGGGAAGTTAGAATTCATCAACGCATGTTCAGCAAAGAACAAAACCACATCACTAAGAGATTTCCTCTTCACCCATAACCTGTACATCCTTTGCATCAGAGTCATGGCTCACGGAAAAAGACAATCTTCCTAAACCAATTGCATCCCCCAAACTATAGCCTCTTCCACTCCCCTCGTGCCCATAAAAAAGGAAGTGGCATTCTCATCCTCGTCATATCCAACCTAAACTTCACCAAGAAAGCTGCAGACTCCACCTCGACCTTGGATATCCTTACCATCACAAACAAATTCACCATCTGCCTTGCCTACCTCTCCCCATCAGCAGCACCCAGTGCCTCTCTGACCTAATCTACATCTCACTCGAAAACAACTCAAAGCATAAGGACTTCATTCTCTTGGGCGACCTCAACCTCCAATCAGCCCCAACAAATCAAGCATCAGCCTTCATGGAAGTAATGACAATGGACTTCTCACATACAATAGTGCACCACATGTCACAACCAAATCAAGCATACATCACCCAAAACATGCATGCACAAAACAGACACCGCAATCAATATAATCCCTATCTATACTGCACAAAACAACCATGCTAACTCCATGGTAGGCACAAACATCACTTGCACGCTTATAAATGCAAGGCCAGTCACAAACAAGGCTAACACTACCTCAGACCACCTGCACACACAAAGGCCAGATATACTTTGCATAACAGAGACATGGCTCAGTGATACTGATCAGGTCATTTTAAACCATATCACCTCACCTAAATACATGTCCAAACAAACTCCCTCTCTGCCACCAAAATGTAAAAAATGCAAATAGTTCCTGTACATAGCTCATACTGTACATAGCTCACCACGCAATCAACCTCACACCACACACACACACACAGCCCTCGATTCATCACTGCATGCCCACACACACAAGCACCCTGCCACTTGATTTGTTTGCTGTGCAATCTGCTTTGATTTCAGGATAAAGCGGTATATAAATCCTTTTAAATAAATTAATACACTGCCTTCAACTGTCCCAGAGCAGGCAGAAGGAGAGGAGGAGTGCTGATAATGGCCAGGAGCCACTATAAATTCAAAACCATCTTAACAACAAGCACAGAAGAATCCAACATAATCAATATCTCGAACAATTACATGGCTATATGCCTTGCATACAGGCCACCAAATACCAAATCTGATGATCTAATGAAGATACTCAAGGCAGTATGCACACACAATACAACACACAAGCCACTCATCATCTTAGATGACTTTAACTTTAGGGCAGCACCCAATAAATCTGCCAAAGCCTTCCTCAATGCAATGGAATCACTACATTACCATCAACTGATCAATAGACCCACCCACAGGCATGGAACGACTCCAGACCTTATATTCCTTCCCAGATCACTAGAAACACCCAACATAATCTCCCCCCCCCTACAACTGTACCAACACCATAGTCAGACCACCACTTAATAACCTTAATACAGATTGATCAACTAATACAACTGCAGGAAGAACCCGAAACTAAAAGAAGATTCAAGTCCTTTGATAAAGAAACCTTTTTGAAAGAGGTAATCCCGAATCTACACCAAAATGCAGAAGACCTCGACAAGACCATTGAGAACTGGAACACCTTGATTACTGCAGCAGCAGCAACCTGCAGGAGACACCCACAGACATGCAACAGCCATCCACCCCTTGGTTCTCCAATGTAATCAGGGAGGCAAAGCGAGAATTAAGAAAACCAGAAAGAAAATGGAGAAGAAGCAAAGACCTGGATATGCTACACCTGTACACGGTCAAACAGAGGGATTACAACACCCTGATTAACAACTGCAAGCAACACCACCACACAAACATCATGACATCGGTGAACAACCTAAGAGAACTTTTGAACATTCTGCGAGCACTCGCCAGAGACAATATATACCAGGAGACCCCTGAAGTCCAACCCCAGGATATGGCAACTTCATAGTTAAAAAGCACAATGAATTCAACAAGTACCCACTGGCAACACCTCTGAAAGGTAGCAACATGAAAGAACGAAGCCTCCTGTGGAGAATTCGCCATACCATCTCTTAAACAAATAGAACAGATAGTAACGTCGGTCAACACAAACGCATCTCCAAATGATCCTGCCCTGTGCAGTGGATAAAAACTACTAAGGATCAACTCATGCCATATATACAGAAGTTAGTTAAGTCATCCTTACTATAAGAACACATGTCTTCCTCTCTTAAACAAGTATCTATATGGCCAATTTTGAAAAACACCACTCTGCAAGAAGACCCCGCAACATATCGCCCGATCTCCAGCTACCTTTTCTTGCAAAAATCTTAGAAAAGGCCATTCAGATACAGCTTCAGGACCATATCAATCACAACGCACCACTATACCCACAACAGCATGGCTTCAAGCCATGTCATAATGTGGAAACGCTTCTAACTTCGCTCTTCAACAACATCCTGAAGGGAATCAACAAAGCCAAGAACAGATTCCTCCTCATTTTCATGGACATTTCATCTGCCTTTGATTCAGTCTCACTCCCTATCCTGATCCAATGCCTCCAGGATATTGGCATCTGTAATAACACACTAAAATGGTTCACCTCATACCTAGATGGTAGGCTTCAACAAATCAAATGTAGGGCTAACTACTCAGCACCCTTCACTGTATCACAAAGCATTCCGCAAGGCTCTGCACTCTCTCCTCGATACTATTCAATCTATACATACACCCCATCTGCGATATCATCAAGAAGCATAAAATACTATTCCACCTATATGCTGATGACCTCATGGTATACACTGCAATCGATCTGGAGGCACCAAACCTAACAGCTATCACCCAATGCCTGGACGATGTAACCTGGCTTAGAAATAACCACCTCATGTTAAACTACAGCAAAATAGAAGCACTCTACATCAGCAGAGCACCACTTTCAACCCGCCACAAGCAATCCAACTGTTGAACCAAACCATACCTGTGAAAAGTGAAGTGCACTACCTAGATATCATCCTGGACAAAAACATCAACCTCTAATCGCATATAAACAAAACCACAGAGAAAGCATATCACAAATTAAATCTCATAAGAAGACTAAAGCCACTTTTAAACCAGGACCATTTTCAGATGGTATGCCAAGCTATCATTACACCAATACTAGGCTTTGGCAATTCACTCTACCAAGAACTTCCAAAGCAAGCCATGCATCCACTACAGATGCTCCAGAACACAACAGCATGAATCAAAGGAACTAGCAAAACAGACCACATTATACCATTATTACACCAACTGCACTGGCTCCAAAATCAAGCCCACGCCAAGTTCAAAACATTACTGAATATCTTCAAAATCATCCACCACTCCTCAGCTGACATCCAAGAAATCCTAATCACAAGAGAAGTGAACACCCGCCCTAGATGGAGCAATAACAGACACATGATCAATGTGCCAACAGACTACCAGAAAAGCAAACAATCCACTTCCAAAAGAGCCTTCTTACTAGCTGCATCCCAACTGTGGAACACCCTCCCCAAAGAAATCTGAACTTCTGAAGATAAAGGACTTCAAGAAGAAACTCAAGACCCTTCAGTTCATGGAACATTACGGAAACATCACGTAGTCTGGCAACCACACTGGCCTCAACCAAAGACCCTTTAGATCATTAGGCCAGTCCCTGATAAATTTGCCAGGCTTTAAATAGCCTGAAATAACTGTAAAGAAGTTAAGCAATTTGTAAATAGATTATTACCCTCTTAAGTACCCTACATGCCAATCTTGAGCTAAGTTCACTGTATCCCATTTGAGTTTGAAGTGAAATGTGAACCGCTTTGATTTCAGGATAAGGTAGTATAAAAATCAGGCTAAATAAATAAAATAAATAAATAGTGAACTCCCCCGCACACTGCAAGGGAAACACTTTTGATCTCATATTCGTCAGCAATACCCCTACCCACATTATCCTCCCCCCCCCCGTCCAAACCATCCCAGTGCCCTTGACAGACCACAAGGTCATAACTTTCCAGCTGTCCCTCAACACCCACAGATCCACTACACCCCCAAACCACACAAAAGAAGCTTCAGACAATTCCACAAAGATTCTTTTCTTGCTCATATCTCCCCAATCCTCACTACCGAACCACAAGACCTGGACACTGCCATCAACACATGGAACGAACTCATCAATGAAGCAGCCTCTACTTCACCCTTGACCTGGCCTCACAATCCCACCCACAAATGAACCCCATGGCACACCCCCAACCTCCAACAGTTCAAATCCCAACTAAGGAAACATGAACGCAGATGGAGGAAATCACAGCTACCTGCAGATCAAACCTAATACATGACCATCCTAAAAGAATACAACCGTGCACCAACCTCTCCAAGCAAAACTACCATACAAAACTCATCCATCAATCACTCAACCGACAAAGAGAACTATTAACCCTTGTAAAGGACTTCTTATCAACACCCACCATCAACCCGACCAACAGCCCCATCACTCCTCATTTAGCAGACTTCCTCTCTACCCATCACCCCCAAACTACAGCTGAACCTGATCCTCCTCCACATCATACCAAGCCAACGCACTCCTGGACAACATCTAGAACCCCATCTCTTCATTCAACACCACCACCCCCCTCGACCTTTGCCTTGTCAGCTGGATCAAAACCATCAAATCTGACCTTGCTCCATTTCTAGCAAAAATCACACAGTTCTCCCTACTACATGGCTACCTACCAACCTGCCTAAAAGCCTCCTCAATTCACCCTCTCCTAAAAAAATCCTCACCTCAACCCGTCTGACCCCTCTTCATGCAGACCTATCACTAGCCTACCTTTCCTTTCCAAAATAATAGAAAGCAGTCCAAACCCAGCTTCAAGACTACGTCGACACCCATGCCCCACTCGACCTTCATCAGCATGGTTTCCATCCTCAGCATGGAGTAGAAACCCTCCTAAGCTCACTCCTGAACAACCTCATAAAGGGAACCCAAAACATCCACCAAGGATTCATCCTTGTATTCCTCGACATTTCTGCAGCTTTCGACACCATCAATTATAACATCCTCTTACAGCATCTCCAGTCCATTGGAATACAAGGCACAGTACTACACTGGTTCCAGAACTACCTCCACAACAGAACTCAACAGATCAGAATCAGAGCAACATCAGCACCATACATACAGATGCAAGGCATACCTAGGGCTCTACACTCTCTTCTCTTCAATATATACCTCCAACTCCTCTGCAACATCATCCAAGCACACAAGATAACTTATCACATATATGCAGATGACATTATGCTCTACACACCAGTTGACCTCAACAACCCATCCTACCACAAACTCCAGCAATGCTTCTCTGATGTTTCACAATGGCTATCTACAAACCCTCTATCCATTAACCTCAAGAAAACAGAAGCCCTCTTCATCACTAGAAGCAAATCCTTCACCCCCCCCCCCTCCTCCATTACCCTCAATAACATGGAAATCCAAATCAAATTTGAAATCAAGTACCTGGGAATCATCCTAGACAGCCACCTCGCCTTGATGATTCAAATAACAAATGCAACAAGAACAATCTACTTCAAAACCTGGACCCTAAAACACTTCTGACCTCTCCTTGCCCCATCAGATTTCCGTTCAACCCTTTAAGCTTCATAACACCCCATATAGACTACTGCAATTCAATATACCACAGACTACCTAAAACAACACTCCATCTTCTTCAAACAGCTTATCACATGGCAGCAAGGAACATCACTGGAATGCCCAAATACAAACACATCACCCCCATCCTCAAACACCTCCACTGGCTTCCCCTGCAAAGCAGAATCCACTACAAAATCCTTCTAATGATTCACAAAACCCTGAGCCATCAATCATCCACCCACATTTGCTCCCTCATCATGCCACAGCCTGCAAACAGATCATGAAGAACCTCCACAATGAACACGCTAACTACTCCCCAAGCTGTAACAAAAAGCACCCAACAAGCCCAAACCAGATCCTTTGAACTTTATGCTCCAACTACCTGGAACTCTTTTCCTGCCCACATAAAAAAACACTACAGACCTCCTATCTTTCTGTAAACTCTTCAAGACCCACCTATTCACTCTCCACTTTGGCCCCACAACCCCCTAACTTTACCCCCCTTCCACAAGCCGAACAGCATTCCTGGATCCACATGAAGGACAAGATTTCACAAACACATGTAAATAAATTATCTACTTGTACAGAGTTAACTTAAGTTAATCACTCTGTTCCTTTCATTGTACAAAGTTGCTTGGTTTAATTGTAAGCATTATTTGTATAATCAAGTTCCTTGCAAACCGTTTTGACCTCTGTGAAAAGCAGTATATAAATACAGCCAAATAAATAAATAAATTCAAACCTCGCTACTGCTCCTTGTAATCTACTACTACTATTGAGCATTTATATAGTGCTACAAGGCATATGCTGCACTGTACCGATACATATAAAGACGGTCCTTGCTCATCAGAGCTTACAATCAATCTTGGCCAAGTCATTCAACCCTCTATTGTCTCTAGCCCCTGGGGGGCCAGGAAAATGCCTTCTGTGCCTGAATAGAACTTGCCTTGAGTTACTCTCGAAAACAATGCAAGTTAAACCCCAAATCCTCAATAAGCTGCAACTTGGAGCGTTATAAATGAGACGGTGACTTCCATAAGCAGAGACCTGGAAAATGCGGCTGCTTGAGAAGTTAACCAAATAATATTAGTGGATGCCAATGCAAAGTGGTTAATAAGCCTCTTCCCATTTCTAGTATCTAAAATCAGTTTCAGATTTAAATGATGAAATGGCATTTGAATTTGTCTGGGATTCAAACCTATAATTGTTTTATCCATGAAATGCCATCAGATCTATGAATGCTTTTCAGCAAACAAGATAGAAATTCAATGTGAGACTTCAACATTACCAAAGCCTTCTGACAGTCTCCCAATATCACCAACCCCTCCCTGACACCCAGATCCCACCTAAAGGCAAACATCCCTTAGATGGCAGCTGGACTCCTACTGCTAGCATCATCAAGTTACCATTAAGTAACAGGTAAGTCCTTTGTTGTCTTGTCAACCACTTTGATTGAAGGATAAGGTGGTATACAAAACTGGTTAAATAAATAAATTAAGGGTCAAAGGTATGATTTTGAACCCAGAGCCGCCTTGAAAAGGAACAATTGGGATCACTCCTTCTCCCACTAATTACCAGGAGGGTGGAATTCAGAGGTGGGGAGTCTGCCGTGGCTCCACTGGGGGCCTGGATGTTGGAACATGTAAGAATGGGAGGAATTGATGTTGGGGAGGGGAGGGGGGTAACGGGGCAAGGGGGATGAATGCTGTCAGGAGCAGCAATTTTAGAAATCTTCTACCCTGCACAATGGGAGAAGAGCAGGACATTCTTTCCCCTCACAAACCGTTTTCTTAAATCACTGCTCCTGCTGGATATGGGAAACCTGAGTGTAGTTCTGCATATCTGTAATGTTCAATGACGCTTTGCAATAAAGCCTTTGTCAAATACAGTGGGAATTTTTCATGTCCCGACCTGAATGTCTTAATTCCTGTTTCCACTTCCTATCTAAACTTGGCCTTCACACTTCAGAGCCTTAATAATTAAGAAGTTTTACTTCTCATGTTAATAGTGTTCAGCAGCATCCACCTTTGTTATTTGCTCTGTTCCCTTGTGAATCCTCAGGTGAAGACAATTAAATAAAAGCACAAAGGAAATGTTATAATTCACACGCAGGCTCTCAGCGTACTGCTCGGGCTCTCCCGCAGGTAAATGAGCTAAGTTATCTGTATTCCACAGAGCTTCATTTCAAGGTTCAGCACAGTGCCGCTTCCATGACTCATGTTGAATACTCACTTGTTCTCCTCCTGGGACGGCATATACTTGTCATGATTTCGAGCTGCATGAGCAGATAATCTGAGAAGCAGAATCTCAAAGCCTCAGCAAATGGTAACATTTTCCATATACTGTAATTCTAAGCATTTTACTCACCTATTGTAAAATTACAGCAGAACATTTATAATAGCACATAGAATACAGGCAAGACAGACCGGCATCCTTTCAAGGTACTAATCATTTCAAGGAGAGCTGAAAAAGATGACTCTTAACACTTTTCCAAAAATGTTATTTATTTATTAGAATACTTGCTATGCCGCTAATAGCAGAAAAGCCTAAATCTCAGCAGTTTCCAACACTAGGAACAAAGCAGTGGTTACACACAACACCATACACATAAACACAACGAAGAAACACAAGGAAGGGAATTCATAGCACAATAAAGTAAATCCATGCAACATAAAACTGGAGTGGAGGAGTAGCCTAGTGGTTAGAACAACAGCCTATATACCTGAGAGATCAGGATTCCATTCCCATTGGCCCTCCCTGTGACCTTGGGCAAGTCACCTTACCCTCCACTGCCTTGGAAAAAAAGGCCTGGCAATCTACTTCCGGTCATACCTTGCCAAGAAAACCAAGGGGCTGCTGTGTTTCAGGAGTCAGCACTGAGCTGATGGCATGTTAAAATAACAAAACTGTATGACACATTATAGAGGGAGGGGAAACCACTCATATAGTGGCCAGATCTCTACCACAAAAGAACCTCAGAAAGCTTAAAGGAACTGCCAAGTCTTCACCTGCTTCTTAAATTTTTTATATGAAGACTCAGAGCAAATAACCTGAGAAAGGGAATTCCATGAAGCAGGAGCCTTATAACAAAAAGCAGCACACCTGGATCTCTCTAAGCACAGCTGCTGAACCATAGGATCGACCAAAGGATGAGCCTGAGAAGAACACAACTGTTGAGATGGCCTATAGGAAACAAGAAAAGATGAAAGATAGGAGGGTTGACCAGAATAGAGCACCCAATATGCAATACAGTGACAGAATTCAAAATGACATAGGACAGACACAGTGGATCCCTTTATAGCAGGAGGATAAAATCAAAATAAACTGAACTATTTCTGATGCCTCATCAAATAGAGAAGGGTGACCTGCACAGAGCTGTGGGTGCAACCCTAAACAAAGGCATACAGGGGAGTGATCTGCATGGAGCGGCAGGTGCACCTATTCTAGCCACTTTAAATGGGCAGACTGATGGACCATACTGGTCTTTATCTGCTGTCATATCCACAGTCAAGGGACATTTGAAGATTGTTATACATGGCCACCAACAATGTTTCCGTACTGTGATCAGCCCTAAACCCAGACTGACTAGAATGGAGAATGTCATTCACCTCAAGAAATGATAAAAGATAGCCAAAATCTTACCTTCTTTGTCAATTTCACCAGAAAACAGAGATTGGAAATAGGCCTATAAGTTTATTTATTTATTTATTTATTTAGACAGATTTGTATTCCACCTTATGCTTCAATCAAGGTGGTCACGTCACATCACAGTTGGAGGGTTTATTTTATTTATTTATTTTATTTATCTATTTCTTCTATACCGCCCCTTCCAGAGATCAGTGGCGGTTTACATGGAACAAGTAAACAAATTTGTATACTAATGTATACATTACATGGAACAGAGATTTTTAACTTTATACAGATAATAGTTATTAACAGAGATTTATAACATTGTAACTTTATACAAATAACTGTGCATTAACATTTAACATTAGGGTACTTGTGAACATTTAGACAGAACAATTACTTAACACCATTTAGACAGTACAATTGAAGGGTAACATTTAACAAAGGGTTGTTTAATAACGTAGTATAATAATCTTGTGTGTGTGTGTGTAAGATGAGTGCGTGCCTAGTTGGCAGAGGTGGTTGTGTTTCTGTTTGGGTATGGGCTGTTGTCTAAATGCTCATATGATTCTATAAATAACAATGTTTTGAGGTCTTTGCGGAAGTCTGTGATGTCATCTAGTGCCCTCAGGCTCGTTGGGAGGGAGTTCCGTAGTGTGGACGCCAGTAGTGATGAAGCTCTTTTTGAAGTTGTTTGCTTGGTTTTGTGATAGCCTGCAAGTGTGTCAATCATGTTGTCGTTATTGGTTCTTCTTGGTCTATTGCTGATGTCTCTTGTTATAACGTCTTGGAGTACATCTGCTGAGAGATGGTGAATGATTTTGAAGATGATCATGATTGTTTTGTATTTAGCTCTTGCCAGCATTGGGAGCCAGTGTAGTTGTTGTAAGACAGGGGTGATGTGCTCTGTCCTTGGAGTGTCAGTAATGATGCGTGCTGTGGTGTTTTGCACCATCTGTAGTGGGTGTACGGTGTACTGGGGGAAGCCTTGGTATAGTGAGTTTCCATAGTCAAGCAGTGGTGTGATGAGTGCTTGGCACATTATGCGGAAGTGGTCCTGACGGAGTATCGGTTTGATTTGTCTGATGATCCTCAAACGTTGATAGGCCTTGTTTGCGGTTTTGGTGATGTGGGATTTCAGGTTCAGCGCTCTGTCCAATGTGATGCCTAGATACTTAACTTCTTCTTTGACTGCTATATGTGTCTAAGATGCTGATAGTTTGTGGAGGTATGAAGGTGGGGTTCCTGGTGACGAACATTGCCTCGGTTTTATCATAGTTGACTGTTAAGTTGTTGAAAGCACAGCCGGGTCTGCTTTAATGTCCTTTAAATGAGGCATAACAACCACCTGTTTCCGAGCATCAGGAACAATGCCCTGCGACAGGCTCATATTAGCCAACTCCAGAAAAGACTCCTGAAAAATTGGAAAGAAATCTTTAAACAATAAAGGTGAAAAAGGATCTGCAATGGATAATCTTAAATTCATGGCTCCAATGGCCCTCTGCATTGCCATCCTGCTTACTTGCAGAAAATACTGCCAGGTAACCAAAGTGCCTACAGACTCAGAGCACCGGGCCACAAAAGACCAACCAGATGAAAAAACAGGAAACGTAGCCCGCAAATCCAAATATTTACATGAAATATATAAATGAAACTGAAGCAGAAACAAGAATCTGATCTCCCCTCTCTTTGCTGGGGAAGAAGATACCAGACCACCCTAAAGAACTAATGAGATTGATACTCACTGCTATTAATCAGCCCCAAATAGTACCCTATCCGTGCAAACAGAATTCTATGCATTCCATGCCTTGGGACCTGTGGCTAAAAAAGCCCCAGCATGTGTGGCCTCATAGTGTATCTCAGACACAGGAGGGACAACCAAGAGCTCTTGGGAAGTCGATCTCAAAGCCTGCATTGGAACATATGGAATCAAGGCAGTGTATAACTCCCATGTTGTAAGCTTGTTGTTGTTAAGTGCCGTCGAGTCGGAGTTGATTCATGGCGACCCTCTGGATAGCTATCCTAAATTAACTATCATTATCCTAAGTTGTAAGCTTAGGCAATGTTTTAAATACGTAGCATAGGTACTTATTTACAGAGAGACATTGAGTATATATTAAACAATGTGGACAAGAGTGCTGATCCTTGTAGCACACCATGCCTTAGAGGCCATTAGGAAGATAACCCCCCCACCCTAGGAAGGCAAATTTTCCAAACTCTATCACATTAAAAAGACTTAAACCATAATTCTCACCTCAGCTCAACAATCTAACAGTTTAGCTGGAACCAAGGCAACAAAAACAGGTAAGCTATTCGCTTATCTTCAAGACCACAGAGCACACAGTTGGTCAAAGACACTAATAGTAACTCTTCACCATGGGCACTCTTAAAGTTATGCTGTCCATCATCCAAAATCTGATGCTCCTCAACAAAGACATCAAATTGGACACGGGCCATTTGTTCTATCATTTTGGTCAGAAAGGGAAGGCATGAGATAGGCTGGAAGTTGCCTATATCATTCACATCTTCCTTAGCCTTTTGCAAAGGTTTAACCGATGGTCTCTTCAGCATAATATGCATATCACTTGACTGCAAAGAGAAGCCATAAAAGTGAACTTTGTTAAGGATCTAAAATCCAACAGTGAGATGTGCTTGAGTGGGCAATAGGTGGATCTCAAACATGACAATAAACAAGAAGTATCATCTACAGTAATTTCAGTAAAGGTTGACTAATGTGCGCCTGTGATCCCACACAGGCAGCAAGGTATCCTCCAAATGACTGAGCATAAGCAGCTCACCACTGAGGAGGGAGGCAACTTTGCCTTCCAAAAAATTTGCAAATTCATCAGCCTGAAAGCCAGGAGCAGATTTACTGTCGGAAAATATTTCCTTTGGTTGAGATAAAGCTCTATTTGTTCTATCCATATAGTACTTTCGCTTTGCAGACTCAACCTTCATTCTTTGTTTCAATATCTTAATATAAGAGGCATGAGCATCATCAGAATAAGGCCAACTCCAATACCTCTCTATTCGCCTCAATTCCCTATTCATTTTGAACAGGGAATTCCCAAATCAGGGAGTATACTGGCTTCTCTGAGCAACATCATGAAAGATATTTGTATAACAGGCTCTTGAGAACTCTTTATCCCATAACTCCACTAGCTAGCTGGTGGTCTCACTCATCAGTATGACATTTTAATAAGGCCAAGAGACCTCAAAACTTTGCCGATGTAATCCCTAATGAGTTAATGGTCTTAATCGAACCGAAAGTTGCAAGTGTG
Source organism: Ichthyophis bannanicus (assembly GCA_033557465.1). Taxonomy (NCBI): domain Eukaryota; kingdom Metazoa; phylum Chordata; class Amphibia; order Gymnophiona; family Ichthyophiidae; genus Ichthyophis; species Ichthyophis bannanicus. The sequence continues at coordinate 180,164,501 of CM066045.1, read as the reverse complement.
CTTGCTTTATTACTTCCTGGAATTGAATAAGCACATGATCAGTCCAAGGCATCACGTACACAGAGATTAAATTGTAGGCAGCCCATGAGTCATTGAAAATTGGTGAAAAGACTAAGTCAAGGGTATAGGGTATGATCCTTGACATGCATCAGAAAGGTCACTCTCCATTGCAATTAAAAAGCTATCGACCTGGGGCAAACGGGTTCTTTCGTCAACATGGAGATTGAAATCTCTCATAATGGCAACATTAGTTAGATCACAATCAACATTCACTAGCCATTCTATGAAGAGAGACATCTCGATCACAGCACAAGAAGGGGGCATGTAAACTAGATAGACACTCCAGCATCCAGTGTGGAGCAATGAACCTTCCGAGATGGCAGTTTCAAAAGATGAATGAACCCAAAGGCCCAGAGTGGAGTTTACCAAAAACGATACCCCACCTCCCCAGCCTCTTCTCACTAAAGAGTATACTAGATACCCAGGAAGTGTTAGCTCGTTAATGTACAGTGCATCTGCTGCTGACAGTCTTATTTCAGTTAAGCCTAGTATCTGTAATTTAGAGATATGAAGGAGGTCTTTACCAAGAAAGTCTTATTTTTACAGGACCACACATTCTTCTCCTCCCATCGTGACCATATCACACCCTCTCATCAACCTCCCCTTAAGTACCGCATTGACTATAAAATTCTTACTGTGGTTCACCATGCTCTTCATACTGACACACCCCAATATCTGGCTGACCTCCTTCAGTTCCGCACCCACCTCCCCATCTCCCTAGATTACTCTATGTCTCTCAGTATCTCAGGCACGGTTAGAACAAACACGGCATTCTGCCTTCTTTTTTCTTGGCCCTGCTATATGGAACTCTCTGCCACTCACCTTATGCTCCAAATTGTCATTCTCCAGATTCAAATCCATGCTGAAGACCCACCTATTCCAACTTGCCTTTGATCTCCCCCCTCCAGCTCTAGCTGACTGCCTCTATCCTGCATTGCCTACGCTCCTCTGCTTCTCTCCTCATTCTGTCTTGTCTGATTATGGTGTTTTTTCTATTTTCTATACAGTCATTTTTGGATATTGTAAACCGCTCTGATACCCTAAAATCTAGGGTGGTATATCAGGTGTTAAGATAGATAAAGATTCACACATGCCATTTTAAAATCAAGGGAAGGTAAAATCGATAAAACTATTGATACGCCAAGCATCCTCCCTGGCCCTCTTCAAGTCCAGGTTGAAGACCCACCTCTTCACCGTTGCTTTCAGATCCTGATTTCCATCCTCATCTTATCCTAACCCCCATCAACGTTTATGACCAAACTGTATAGACCATACCTACCTTGCACAGTACTGACTAATGCTCTGTACTGTTCTGACTAGCATGTAAGCCCCGATGAGCATGACTCTAATGGGCAAGGACTGTCTCTTGTATCTTGGCTACCTCTTGTAGGTTAGCTGTGCAGCGCTGCGTGTGTGGCGCTTTATAAGTGCTGAATAGTAGTGGTAGTAGCAGATTGAATGGGAGAAACAGCAAGTGGGAGTAGATTACCTGTCCTTATTCCCCTATTATGTCCCTCCAAAGTTTCAAATGCCTGTGTGTTAGTTGGAATGTGGGAAAATTCAGTGGGCCGGTTAAATGGCGGAGGAATTTTCAGAGACAGAGTAGAGCTAGATGGCTTGTGATAACAGCTGGTTTAGGGGGTGTGGCCTTGGGACTGGATATGTTACATTTATCATTGAAAATTAATTAATCGATCAGGCAGTGTGAGAGAAATGCTTTAATTTTTTTGTTGGTCTTTTATACTGCTTTATCATTTTAGTCAAAGTGGTTTACATTGTAACTTAAACTTGGTAATGTACATTAAACAGGGACAGTGATAACTTGGATTTTTCTGAGGCAATGGAGGGTTAAATGATTTGCCAGAGACCACAAGGAATGTTAGTGAGTATTGAACCCTCACCTCTTTGTGCCCAATCCAGTGCTCTAACCACTAGGCTACGCCTCCAACTGCTATAGCTGATCTACAAATTTTACTAAGCCTGTTGAAAGGTAAACCAACTATAGGCCAAATATAGTCTTTTTAGTTAAAGATAAATTGATGTTATTGGAAGGTTGGCTAAGGGCATCACAATTAAAGCTGAATAAGAGTAAAACGGGTGTGCTGTGGCTTGCAGATGATTGAAGATTTGCAAATGGTGCACAGAATGACTGTATGTGGATACTGGATTGCATAAGTTGGAACACATAGCCTGGTTGATACATGGAGCATTTTATGTTCTTCACCAGGTCCAGCAGATCAGACCATATTTCAGAGTGCAGTTTGCAGTTTGGAGTTAGTCACGTGTGTGTTAGTCTTCCCAAGGAGAAATTATTGCAAAGTTTTATTTGAGAGACTTCAACAAAAGGACATCCAACATTTACAACACGTGCGGAACACTGCAGCTAAGTCGATTAAAGGACTGAGGAAATCAGACCATATTACCCCCACATTGATTCAGCTGTATTGGCCGTCTATACCATTTCACATTCACTATTAAGTTGGGACAAATTCAACACCCCTTCCACAAAGCAAATCTCAGATATCATCTCTGCCCTCAACACAAGCACCGCACCCACCAACCCGTGCCCGGTCCCATGGATCAAGACAACCAAGGAAAGCTTCCTCAGCCTAATACACAACATGGTATGCAACTCCCTGACCCAGGGAACCATGCCAGAACAGCTGAAACTAGCCACAATAAGGCCGATCCCTAAGAAGACAGACCTAGACAAAAGCAATCCAGCAGCCTACAGACCAATCTCCAGTATACCACTTCTGGCTAAAATTATAGAGAAGGCAGTACAACAACAGCTCCAGGACCACATCGACGAGCATGCCCCACTGGATTTACATCAACACGACTTCCGCCCAAACCATGGAGTCGAAACACTTCTGCTATACTTTTTCAACGACATCATCCAAACCATAGACAACCTCAAATAAGGAGCACTGATGATCTTCATAGACATCTCAGCTGCATTCGACACAGTGGACCACAGAATCCTCCTAACCAGACTACAGAACATTGGAATAACCGGCACCGTACTAAATTGGTTCAACTCTTACCTAACAGACAGACAGTTCCAAGTCAGGATCGGAGCCAATATCTCACAACCCGCAAAGATCAAGCAAGGAGTGCCACAAGGATCCGCACTATCATTTATTTATTTATTTATTTAACAACTCTTATATACCGCGCTGTTTGTTATCAGTGCGGTTTACATACAACAAGGGTACACAGTCAGAAGCCTGTTCTGTGCTTACATTGTAACAGGAGTTTAAAACTTGGATCTTACATTGTAACAGGAGTTTGAACTTGGAGCAACAGGGAAACTATAAACATATGTACAAAATACAATTAGATTTGGTTTGTATATACACGGATGGCTAAGGTAAGCTCAAAATACTTGCTACAGGGAAGGGTTCGTAGACATTGGTGAGTGGGTGAGCAGAGGTGGGGTGGGTGCTTGAGAAAAGTGAAGTAGGAAAATGTGGTGTTTGATTGCCTTACGGAACTGCATAAGGCCTTTGATGGATCTAATTTCTGGTGGAAGGTCGTTCCAGCATTTTGGGGCATAGAATGCAAATGTTCTTTTCTTGGTCATCTGGGTGCACTTGATGGACTCCTTGGGGATGAGCAAGGTGTTGTCAGTTACTGATCTTCTGAGTCTGTTTTTCGGGGTGAGGGTGATAAGGTCACTGAGTGTTGTGGGGGCTAGGTTATTAATGATCTTGAAGATGATGAGAAGGATTTTGTATGCTAACCTGCAGTGAATTGGAAGCCAGTGGAGCTCCTTGAGTATCGGGGTAATATGGTCTGATCTTGCTAAACCGCAGAGAACACGTGCAGCCGCATTCATGGCGAGTTGCAGCGGATTAAGGGTGTTCTTGGGGAGTCCATACAGGGCCACATTTGCGTAATCAAGATGTGGAAGAATGAGGGCCTGGAAAATGGTCCTGAAGTCATTATGAGGTAACATGGGCCTGAGGTGCCTCAGCGTTCTAATTTTATTGTAGACAGCTCTGGTGGTGTTTCGTATGTGCTCCTTAAAGTCGAAATGCTGGTCCAGAGTAATCCCTAGGTAGCGAATGGAAGGTTTACTAGGGAGTTCCGCATCTCTTACTTTTAGGGAGGATAGAGGGGAGAAATCTTTGTTCCTTGATATGAAGAGAACTTCCGTCTTTTTAAAGTTTATGCGGAGGTTTTGAGATAGTAACCAGTCGGTGATGGCGTTGAAACAGTTGATAAGGCTGGAGAAGTCTGGTTGTTTGATTTTGAATGGTGTAAACAACAGGACGTCATCCGCATAGATTAGAGTGGAGATATTGAAGGAGCGAATGATGTCACATATCGGCTGCATGTAGACATTGAACAGCAGCGCGGATAAGGAGGAGCCCTGCGGAACACCTTGGTGTTGGTGGAAAGGCGCAGATGTGGTGGAACCAACTCTGACATGCTGCCAACGATCTGATAGATAAGATCTATACATCCAATCAATCTGCAACATCATGAAAACCCACAAAGTAGACTACACAATCTACGCAGATGATATCATGATATACACGCCAATCAAGCTCGACAACCCTGACTACACCAAGATAACAAACTGTCTCGACAGCATGTCCACTTGGCTCACGCACAACAACTTGGCCATAAACTACAACAAAACCGAAGCACTCATCATCACATGAAACACCAACTTCAGCCCCCCACCCTTCATCAAAATCAACAACATGACAATACCAATGAAGAACGAAGTGAAATACCTCGGAATAACACTTGACAAAGAACTGAACTTACAATCACACATCAGAAGTACCACCAAAAGCGCATACTATGAGATGAGAATAATCAGACGCCTCAAGCCCCTACTCTCCCATGAACACTTCCACACAGTCTGCCAAGCGCTCATAACCCCCATACTCAACTTCTGCAACCCGATCTACAACGGAATGCCAAAACAATCAATCAGACCACTCCAAATGGCTCAAAACACAGCAGCTAGACTAATCACCGGCTCTCCAACACAAAACCACATCACCCCCATCCTAAAAGACCTCCACTGGCTCCCAATCAGCCACCGCATCAAATACAAGATGATATGGAACATATTCAGAATCAGACACAAGAGCTCAGCACTCAGCCTCCAAGACCTCCTACTCCCTGACTCCAGCAACAGACCGAGAAGAAGAACCACAGCATACACACTCAGCACCCCAAGCAACTACGCAAAAGCATGCAAATCCACCACACAAAGAGCCCTGTCCCTGGCAGCTCCAACAATCTGGAACACACTCCCACACGAACTACGATCAACTGAAGACTTGAAGGACTTCCGGAAACAACTAAAGACTGTACTCTTCACTGAGCACTACGGCCCAAGCGCCTAGCCTATATCTACAGACTTGGACCAACCCAGACTCAATTAAAATCCAACCCCAACCAGCAACAGACCCAACGAACTTATGTATATAGATGTAAAGAGCACACACTGTAAATAGCTCACACTAATCAGCACACCTGCACCCATGCACCCTCACTGTACATATTCCCACCTAAGCACACCACTGCCAATGATTGTTTGATGTGTTACCGCCTTGATTGAAGGATAAGGCAGGATAGAAATATCCATTAAATAAAATAAATAAATTAAGTACTTTTGCTGCTATTCAATGCACTGCATGGAAGGACACGTAGCTATTTGGAGGAGAATGTAGGGATGATGAGGGGTATAGAGGAGGTGGCTGAGGACAAATAGTGGTTTTAACTGTATTGTACTGATTAACAGATCATCAGATTCCAAAATATGCAGTCTATAGATACAAATAAATAAATAAAAGAGGAATTGGGCTCCACATTTAAGCATTCAGTGAGATCTGGCAGCCATTTCAGATGTCTAAGGATGATTCTATTCTCCAAGTACATTAATTTCTTCAGCTGCAAACTCCTTGGGATGTGCTACTGAGAGCTTCATGGGACAGTCATAGTCTCATGTGTCCTGTAAGGAAAAACGAATATTCCAGCCCTTCACATTCTGGAACCTCAGAAATACATCCCCTGATTTTATTTGCCAGCACATATTATCTTATTAGCTCACTCAAGTTGTTGGCTATTAGGATTAACTTTATTCTGACATACTTGCATATTTTAAGGCTATAATGATGATCTTTCTTATTGATGCAGCAATCCAAGGGAGCAATATAGTATAGGGGGTGAAGTACTTTTGTCCACTAAAGAAGAGCGGGACCCAGGCGTGGTTGTGTCTGATGATCTCAAAGTAGATTAACAAGTAGAAAAGGTGACAGCAAAAGCTAGAAGGATGCTTGGGTGCATATGGAGAGGAATGGCCCACAGAAAAAAGGAGGTGAAAGTGCCTCTTTATAAGTTTTTGGTGCGACCTCATTTGGAGTATTGTGTGCAGTTCTGGAGACCGCACCTTCAAAAGGATATAAACAGGTTGGAGTCAGTTCAGAGGGTGGCTACTAAAATGGTTAGTGGTCTTCATTATAAAGCATATGAGGACAGACTGAAGGATCTTAATATGTACACCTTAGAGGAAAGGCGGGATAGAGGTGATATGATTGAGATGTTTAAATACTTCCATGGCATAAATGCACAGGTGGAGAGCCTCTTTCGATTGAAAGCAAGTTCTGCTATGAAGGGACATGAGTTGAGGGGGACATGGGATAGATTCAGGAGTGATATGCAGAAATATTTCTTTACAGTAAGAGTGGTGGATCCGTGAAATAGTCTCCCAGTGGAGGTCGTAGAGATGAGGACAGTATCTGAATTGAAAACAGCATGGAACAAACACAGAGGATCTGTAAAGGAAAAAAGTGGACTGTTGTAGTTGTTGATATGGAAGGACAGACTAGATAGGCCATGTGGTCTTTTTCTGTCGTCATATTTCTATGTTTCTATGTTTGTATGTTTCTATGGCATATTAATGCTAATTGTATCTTTTTATAGCTGCTTTTGTCTTAACTTTGGGACTTAATTTTGCTGTATGCTGGAGGATGGTATTACCTGTGCATGCTGATCTAATTTAAACAAATGGTGATTTACCATTTTTACACTATTATGATTTTCTATTTCAATAGTGTTATAACCAACTATGAGTAGTTTTATGGAAAGCAAGATACAAAGTGAAAAATTAAATTAAATCTTCCCACAGCAGCACAGACCTAATTAAGAGAAACTCCCCCTATTTGTCCTAGCAGTTGTCTGGAAGTTTAAGGCAGCAGGTTCTACAGTGGCCTCTGTCACTATCACAGTGTCCATAAAGTGACCATAACCTACGGAACATTGTTTTTTTTTTCTGGTTTGTGGCAAGTTGTAGAGCTGGCAACTTGAATACCAAATCCATTTATTTAGTCTTGATATTTTAAGATTTATGAAGGATATTAACGATTGTTGAATTGGAGTGAGTCCCGAACAAGGGACTGCTCCACTTCAACCTGGAAGTTCTGCTGGCGGGGCTATGCCTCTGAGGATGGCCCCTCTGATGAGAGGGGTCCTGAAGAGTGTGTGACGGGGTCTCCTGCAGCAGCATCTTCACTGCTCAATCAGTGGAGGGTTTCAACTTCCATTGCTATTGTGGAGGAGCCTGGCCCTGCAGCGGAGAGAGAAACGGCACTTTCAGCTACAGTGGTACTTTTGAAACCAGCAGTTGGACTTTTTATGGGAAGCGGTGGTTACAATTAACTCATCACTGCTGACAATGATAGGTTACTTCTCTTATGAAGTGACTAAGCTGAAAAGATAAGGAGTTGGTGTTGTCTCAAGAATAGGTAAAGAGTGCGGCCAAACTGGATGTCCTGGAAGCCTGTCATAGTGAGCTCCAAGAACATGTGAGTGCCCAGATTAAAAATTCATCTATTATGTCACACAAGTTGAAGTACCTGTGAAATGTATCCAGATGGAATAATCTTTGGTTGGTTAACTTCCCCAAATCTCCTCTTCTCACTTCTGCTGAGATGGTAAAGAAGTACCTACAGGAGGTTTTGGCTATGTCTGGTGAGAATTTGCCACCCATTACAAGAGCACAGTACTTGTCTATTTGGCAAGAGACTGGGTCCACTATAGAAGAAAAACAGCAATTACAAACTCAACAGGGTTGTCGGATTTAACAGCTTTCTTAGAGAGCTCTGTGGATGTGGTTACAGGCAGAACCACTATGGAGGTCAGCTTTGCCCTAGAGATGGTTCGGAACATTGTGCTGCGTCTATATTTTTGTAGTATGTTTATAGGGGATAAGGTGCAAATATTCCCTGATTTTTCAAGGACCATCCAAAGAAGATGTAAGGATTTTCTGAAATTGAAATCCAGAGGATCATTTCTTCTAAAATTTCCTTGTAGACGTATGATTTTCCTTGATGGCCAACAATTTATTTTCTTTGACCTGAAGCAACTGGGTCATGAGAGGGTGGCAGTGGGTTAACCACACCTACGTTGTAAGCTGGCTGTTCCATCTAAGGGGCTTTATTTTCCCTTTTCCTAGGTTGGGTATGGTTTATTTTTCCTATTTCTTGTTTCCGCTGAATGAGGTCTAATATTGATATGAGGGTATTTGTTGCGTTTTCCTTCAATATTGTTTGTGAGCAATTCGTTATTTTATATTGTTATATCCTTGTTGATTTCCCTTTGTCTTTGTTGGGAAATGTATGTAAGTAAATTTAATAAAGAATAAATTAAAAAAAAAAGAATTTGAATAGCCACAGTGAAAAACACCATAATACAGTATTTTCCTGATCTATGCTCAAAACCCCTGAAGCCAGATTTTCATGATATCCATAATAAATATACACAAAATAAATGTTTACATTTATTGGAGTATATGTAAATTTATTTCATACATATTCATTGTGCAGAGGAATAGCCTGGAGGTTAGAGCAAGCACCTAGCACCCAAGAGATCAGGATTTGTATTCCCACTGGCATGCCTTGTGATCTTGGGCAAGTCACTTTACCCTCCATTGCCTTGGAAGAAAAGGCCTGGCAATCTATTTCCAGTTATACTTGCCAAGAACACCCAGGGGCTGCTGGGTTGCCAGGAGTCAGCACTGACTTGATGGCACTTAACAAATATATATATTCATTGTGGATATCTTGAAAAACAGACTGTGAGGTCCCAAGGACAGTTAGGGAATTTCCACCTTAAAATGAATGAATTCAGTGAATGGTAGATCACCTTCAACATTCAGAAAGATTCTGAATGAAAACCTAAGAGATGCAGTACTGGGTCACACCAAAAGTCTATCAAGCCCAGTGTACTGCTTCCAACCAGGACTGGCCCAAGGGTTTCTGCTGCCCCAGGTCGATTCCAGGCGGTGGCTTTGTGCCCCCGCTTTGCTGCCTGCAATGGTCCGTGTGCTTCTGCACCCATGACTTGCCATTTCTGACTCCCACCAACAGGAGTGGGGTAGCAGCCTAATGATTCGAGCACTGGTTTGGGAACCAAGGGCCCAATATTCATCTGGGAAGGGCTAAGCACCGTAGCCACTTAGCCATGCCTGCCGACCCCTTAACCTTGGATATTCACTTCTGCAGGGATGGAAATGAATATTCGGGTCTGTCCGCACTGCCTGGTAGCCACCGAGGCTAACTGTGCAGCATTGATATTGGATGTGTCACGGTTAGTGCTCGGTGCCTATAAGATAGGGGACTTGGTTGGGGATATCCGATGGCGCTACTCATGTAAGTGCCATTGAATATCCGGCTAGCAGACATTTACATGGATAACTGGCTGTTAACTGTGTAAATACTCCTTGAATATCAGGCCCCAAGAGACCAGGGTTCAATTCCCACTAGCACTCGTTGTGGCCTTGGGCAAGTCAGTTAACCCTCCATTGTCTCAGAAGAATACAAGTTATCAATGTTCCTGTTTAATGTACATCACCAAGTCTAGGTTACAATGTAAACCGCTTTGACTGAAATGATAAAGCAGCGTAAAAAACTGTTAAATAAATAATTTGCATCGGAGGAGGATCAGAAGCAGCAGGTCATGTATGTTAAAGCACATGGCCTGCCGCAGGCAACAAAGCGGTGGCACAAAGCCTCCTACCTGGGTCGGCCACCTAGTGGACAGGCCAGCCCTATTTCCAACACAACTATGCTAACGAAATGTACCACATCCTCTTGCAATGAGTTACAAAGCAGAAATAGGAAAGAAAAAATATTTTCTCCTATTTGTTTTAAATGCACAATTTTGTAGGTTCATGGCGTGTCACCTTGTCTATGTACTATGTAAAGGATCTATTTGCATTTACTCTTTCCACTCCACTCAGGATTTTATAAACCTCTATCATATCTCCTTTAAACTGTCTCTTCTCCAAGCTGAGGAGCCCTAATCATCTTAGACTTTCCTCATAGGAGAGTTGTTCCATCCCCTTTATCATTTTGCTTGTCCTTCTCTTTACTTTTCTAATTCCATGAAATCTTTCTTGAGATGAGGTGACCAGGATTGTACACAATGCTCGAGGTGCGATTGCACCATGGATTAATTTCGTAATAATTTCTAACATTCTGATGCTTTTTTTCATTGCTGCTGCACACTGAACGGAAGATTTTGATGTATTGTCTACGATCTCATCCAGATTCTTTTCTTGGGTGGCGACTCCTAATGTGAAACCTAGCATTGTGTACTGTCACGACCTCACCACTCACCTCCAGCTAAGAGGGGCGTGGTTGTATAAGGAACTTTCCCCTTTCAGCCTTAACTGCCTAGTTCCCCGCAATGCTTTCTGGGAAATTGTGATATATATGGGCTTCAGGTAGAAAGCTGTAGTCAGACTCCTTGGGTAAGGCAATGACAGAAATTTATTGAGCACAAAAAAAAAGGTTCATAAATTCCACATTCAGGCATACTTCTCCAGGCTTCTTCAAAGTACAACAGGTTATAAGCAAAACAAAACCCAAAACCAAAGTGCAGCTTAAAGTATTCTTCAGCTTAGAAAAACATAGCCTTTTAACAGCAAGGCTACCAGCTTCCTATAGCCTTGCTGGTTAAAGCATAAAACAGGTTTTCTTCTGTGGCAGTTTGCCTTCTTTTCCAGTCTCAAACCTTTCCAGGCTGTTTTCCAATTTACAAGCAAAACCAAAAACTCCAAACAGGAACAAACTTTTAACATGCAAGCAAAGTTCTATTCAGGTTTCTCAGGAAAATTCAAGAGCAAAAAGAAAACTTTTCCTCACAGTTAATTTAGCTTCTTGCCATCTCACTTCACAGGTAGCAGGTGGTTAACAAGCACAACTCCAGCTTGTTCTTACGTCTTAGTAAAACTTCCTCTCTTTACCATGTGGGAACTTTCAAACCATCTACCTGCTTCTTATGGTTACCTTTCTCTGGAGGGCTTTCTCTCAGGGCTGGCTTTCCTTCAACCCTTCTGTGGCTAAGGCTTGGCACAAACAGCAATCCATGAGGGTGTCTTCCTCATTCAGCTTAGCATCAGGCTCTCCTAGCTGCATAGACTCTGACTCTCCTTCTGGCTCACTGGGCTCAGCTGACAGCCTCTTGTTAGAGCTGAGAGTGTCTCCTGCACCTCTGTACTGCCCAGCATTAGTCAGGCTTCTCCTGCTCTGCTCAGCATTAAACAGGCTTCTTAGGCTCGTACCTGTGCCTCGGCTTGTATCAGCTTCTCTCTCTCTTTCTCCTCTTCTTGCCTTTGCCTCAGCCCTTGCTTCTGGCGTTTCTTCCACCCTCTCTCCTTCTCTTTCTCCTTCTCTATAATCTAGCATAGATTTATATCTCCAGGGTTCTAGCCCCACCTCCTCTCTTCCCAGGTGACGGAGATCACTCTGCCTTCTGGCACCTGAGTAATCAGGGAGCTTACTGACGTAAGGGTCTTGGACTTTAGGTCTGTATTCACTCTCCCTTATTTCAGTAGGGGAAACATGAAACCTGTTCCAGCTGGGGGTTTTCTGGGTCCTAGGTGAGGCTGTGGCTTTGTTCCCCTGACCTTGCAAAAGGGGCCCTTTTACTAGGGTGAACTCTTTGCCTTTTTCCCTTTCCCCTAAGTCAGGATAGGCTTCCTTACCACAGTACTTATAATGTGGGTTATTCTTCCTTACGTGCGTCTGGTACAGATATCAGTACTCCACATTCTATATCATTCTCTAGGTTTCTCTTGTTCCTGCAAGCGTAACAATATAGAATTTGGTTTATTTTCCACACAACTTTGTCTAAAATCTCTCTATTTACTTGCAGCACCCATGCTCCAAATGACTGTGACCCTGAGCCAGTATGGAGCTGCGACTAGTTTTGAAACCCTGCTGGGAGGGGAACTGGAATTCTGAGCAATATTATTGTGGAGAGGAAACTCCTTCCAGACGATCTCATCCTCCCCCTCTGGCTCTGTTCAGCATTCTTGTTGTCCTCTCACGATGTTTTATCTATCTTTGCCCTGCCTGCAGAGATACCATCTGCCTCACCAATCTACTGAGCTGCTACCAGCATGTCACTATTTCTAAAATGCAATGAGATTCCTAATGTTGTAAGAATTATATTTTTTCTTTGGGGTATAATCCCTTCCCTCCATCCTTCTAGTTTCTTGTATGCCAACACTATGAATACGTATCAGAATGCCCCTCAAATTTAGAAGTTAGTTATGCTTCTTTTTCAATTGATGTCTTCTTTATTGCCGATGGCTCTTGCAAGCTGTTGCATTGTTGTCATTGACATAGGAAGTGCTGTTGATTCCATTCTTCATTCTCTTACCTGGGTTGGACAATGCAGAAGGTTTAGGCTTCACATCCTAGTTTGCTGAAGACAAGAGAAAGAAAAGAAGTTTCTCTGTCTCAGGAATGAGAGCATAAAAGATCGGTCCGTTTTCACCTAAGAGAATGCAAAGCAGGATGACAGGGGAAGGGCGACGTCACACAATGCCTTGACTTCCTCCGATGCATCCCAACAGAAACCCTCAAAGTGACGCTTCCAAAATCCCATATAAATTAGCAGCTTCCCAATACAAGAAAATATTTTTTTGTCGGACTATCACAACAAAGGCTGCTATTGTGAAAGCTGAACCAATTAAAAGTCCATTTTCATTTTTAATTGTGCTCAATATGAAGTGGTGTTAAAATATCAATGTCTAAATTCCAACCCAATGTCACATTTCAAACTTACCAAACTGCTAAGTAATACAGCTGGAATATCTCTGGCTTGAGATCAATATGGCCAGAGATATTCCAGCTGTACCACTGAAGAAGAATAAGATATTGAACCGCGATTCAGATGAGTAGCAAGTTCAAAATGCAATATAGAGTGTTGGAATTTAGACATTGATATTTTAACACCACTTCATACTGAACGCTAGTAAAAATTAAAATGGACTTTTAATTGGTGCACCTTTCACAATAGCAGCCTTTGTTGTGATAGTCCAACAGAAAATATTTTCTTGTATTGGGAAGCTGGTAATTTATATAGGATTTTGAAAGAGTCGCTTTGTGGGTTAATATTCCTATATTAATTCATTTGATTATTTTTATTTCCCCACAGAAACCGGCAATGTGATGATTAACACCTGTCACCGACCGGTGAGAAAGCCACACCACCGATGGATTTCTTCCTGTTGCATTCCCTGTCTGCTTTTATTAGCCCCCTCTCAAGTGAAAATGCACCAAAGAAAGGACTTGTCCAAAATAATTTACAAAATGAACTCTTCCTCAGAAGAAATCCAATTGAGTTGCATTTATATTTGCAACTAGGACTGGTTTTCATCAGGGATAAATTATCTAATTACCTTGTATATGATATGTAAAATTATCATAATTCTAACATATGCTGAGTACTCTCTGTATGACAATCATAAAGCTCTCTCTACGAATCTCAGACTGAGGGGAATAGGGTGGGGGTCTTAATTTCCTTTCTTTGGAATCTGACACTATGCAAAGCAGCCACCAGCCCCTTCATACCTTGCTAACTATAAGCATTTTACCTGACAATGAAATCATCTTAAAAGCAGCTCCCCTCCCCCAAGTTTTCCCGGCTTCATATTTAAAGTGTATTCAAGTGAGCCCAGTTCTGCAGCCCCACCTGCATCAGGGTCACCGCAAAGACAACTCGCTTCAACTCCAGTAAATGTACCACATCTGGATTCAGACTACTGCTATTTTTAGGCTCCCCCTCCTTTCCAACCAATAATTTGGAAGCTGTTCCACGGTTTAATTAAATGTGAAGCATAGCTTGCTACCAGGATCTCTCCTTGGCTGCAGAGGAAGGGATTATAGAGCGTATTGGTTGGTATGTATGAATAGACTGGATAGACCATATGGTCTTTATCTGCTGCCATTTTCTGTGTAATCACGAGGCGCATGTAAATCAGGTGGAACCTCTGAGCCAAACAGGACAGGAATGACAGTCAGTGTGAGCAGGGAAGAAGCACAAGACACACGTGGCACATAGAAGAATGTGCAATGGATGGGATTGTTGTTGCGTTGCTGCAGTCATTCTTTGACCACTTATGGTACATCCCCAGGCTAAAAGTCATTATCATAGATCTAAGACCTAGGGTGGGCGTGGGGTGGGGTCATTACAGAGCCAGCCCCAGAGCTGGTTCAAGGTGTCAGCTAGGCAAACTTTAAGCCTTATGTCCTCCCCCCTCTACCCTCCCACCCCCCCTCCCCCAGTTGCCAGACTCTTGTTTAACTTTGAAGGCCCTGTTCTTTGCCACCCCTAGAATCTGCCACCCTAGGCAATCACCTAGCTTGCCTGATGGTTGGCTTGATGCCTGGATGTGACCAATTCATTTCTGCTCCCGTTACTCGTAAAGACCCCATAGGTCCTGCAAAAAGAGCAGAAAGCAGTGCTCAGGATTCGCTTCCTCTAGCTCTTGCCGCTCTGCCAGGTGATCATACTGTGGGACTCCACTGCAACTCTCAGGAGGACACAAGGCTGATTTAGCCATCCTGGGGTCTGAAGTCCTTACAGAAGATCTTAGACAGCAACCAGTGACACCTCTTATGTATCACATCTCTAGCTTATAAAATTCACTTGCAAGATTGTATATAGAAAAGAGAGTGAAATTCTGCAGCAAGATCTAAGTTATAATTTTATTGTTTTATTTTTTATTAAGAATTTCTATTTAATACAACAGAAACATATACAAAAAAATATGCAAAATACATCAAAAGAAGGAAAAAACAAGGGGAACCATATCCCCAAAGGATTACCAAAAAGAATTTACTGCAATTAGACCACATCCAGGAGCACAGAGGGCAACAATGACCTAGGATAAATTACTTTCTCAAGATCTAAATTCCCAAATTCCAATAAAAAACAAAATCACATATAATATACATAAGAAAACTACCCATTAGGTACCACTACGTACCACACCTTCCCTGCTCTTCAAAAGCCCCTCTAACTGTTGAGGGTCCGTATAAAAATAACGGACACCCAAAAGAGATACTACACATTTGCAAAGTAATCTCAATAAAAAGTAGCTCCCAGTGCTATCACCCAGGGTTTTAACTGAAGGAAGCTCTTATGTCGAATTTGAGTGGCCCTAGCCACATCTGGAAAAACCTGAACCAACTGACCACAAAATTAAACAGTCTTATACTTAAAATATAACTTCATAACCTGAGATTTCTCAATACTTGGATCAACTATCAATAAAGAAGCAACCAGCAGTCAAGAAATCAGACGACATATTGCTCTTGGCAGAATGGCTATGAAAGACCTAGATAAGATTCTCAAGAGCAGAGATGTCTCTCTCCATACAAAGATTTGACTTGTTCAAGCCATGGTATTTTCAATAACATCATATGGATGTGAAAGCTGGACAGTGAAAAAGATAGACAGGAAGAAAATTGATGCCTTTGAATTATGGTGCTGGTGGCGAATACTGTGTATACCATGGACTGCCCGAAGAACAAACCAGTCGGTACTAGAGGAGATCAAACCTAAGCTTTCTTTAGAAGCTCAGATGACAAGACTTCGACTTTCATACTTTGGACACATCATGCGAAGAGAGAGATCATTAGAGAAAGATATCATGCTTGGCAAGATAGAAGGTCAACGCAAAAGAGGAAGGCCAGCAATGAGATGGATCGATACAATAACAGCAGCTACGGGTACCATTCTGTCAACAATGAGCCGCCTGACTGAAGACCGAACACAATTTAGGATAAGCTATCCAGAGGGTCGCCATGAGTCGACTCCGACTAGACGGCCCTTAACAACAACAACAACAACAACCTGAGATTTCTCAATATCAGTAGCAAAAGAAACTACCAAAGTGGCCCTCCCAGGGATATCATCCACTGACTGTTCCAAAAATTGGGACAAATCAATGGAAACTGGAGAGGACCCCGCTGGTATATTAGCCAGCTTATCCAGCAAATAATATAACTTAGTAACTTGTATCTTTTCCACATCTTCCATTTTTAAACATTTCCTTAAAGTATTTCCGCAGCAAAATGAATGGTGAAAGATGATGAGTTTTAGGAAAATTAAGAAATCTTAAAATTTTACTACGTATCACATTCTCCAACAGTTCAAGCCAAACTAGCTGTCTGATCAAAAACAGTTTTAAGATACTGATTTGTCTGGGCAACTACAGTCCCAATGTCTATTAAAGTAACAGAGGCAGGAACAGACCCCATTGAAGACTGAGGAGCTAAAGAAGCATCAAGATGCAAACATGATGGCATAGGAACCGAAGATACATCAGAAGGAGGAGACAGAGGGATTAAACTCTGGGATAACCAGTCCCGAAGTCTGTTGGAGTTCGAGCAATGCGGCTTAAAGTAGCCCCAAACTCAGAGGGTGAAGATAGCTGTGTGGGAGAACTTGCCTGGATTGTTACAACAGAAGAAGAAACATGTCTATCCATAGGGCCCACGATTTTACTCACAGTTGATGAACTCCCAGAAAATACCTGCCCCTTGTTCTTCCTTTTATGCGGCATCCCTCCAAGTCAACTTTCTAACACCAAACTAACAACGAAATGTTCCTTCGTTGAAGTGTCCGTGGCCGCACAAAAAAAAGCCCTGGATTGTAAAGAGCAGGCGCAGACAGATGACACCAGCAAATGGGCGGAGCCACAACTCTCACACCGATCTCCAGGCAGGCTAGGCCGACACCCACTGCTCAGCTGCAGCTTCCTCAGGCTCCAGGCAGGCACCCTCTACTCCCCTTTATTGTTTTTATTAAGATTTAAATACTGCAAGCCAAATGTACATAGCACTGTACAGAGACACACACAATAGACACTCCTCACTCCGTGGAGCTTATAGTCTAACAAAGCCAGGCGTTGAGACACACACCAAGAAACAAATATCATGCTCTGAAATTAGACAGCAAAGTGTCACATGGCCTACTCAGAGCAGAAGTCTCTAGATAAACTTCTCATATTTTAAAGTTTCTTTCCTAGCCCAGTTTGTCTGTTGTAGTTGATCATAAATCCAAATGGCACACGTGATCAGGGCTGAGTGGAAAGCAGTTCTCCTTTACACCCCCACATGACTAGACCCTCAGTAAGGGGACAGTATTCGTTTCCATCGTGCACATGGTCTACGCTTCTTATGAGCATACTGTCTTCACCGTGGCATTTCCATGGACTCTGCCACCTTGTGCCAGCGGGTGTCACCGCAAAGGCAATTAAGAATAGTCTTTACAGACAGGTTATGCAGTGCACAAGTGACCATCAGAGAGAAATCACTGCACACTGTTACTGGAACTGGTCTTTTCCCTGAATCCTTAGGAATTGTATCCTGGTACCAGCAAGTAAGAGGACCTTTGTTCTGAAGAGTCAACACTACAAACGAAATAGTGCCCAGAAGCCAAAAAGGAAAAGCCCTTTCCACAATGTAGAAAGCCAGTCCGACACTGCTCTTCTCCCAGCCCCGATATCCATAACCAGCAGTGGTGTTCTTCTTCCTCTTCTCCTTTTCTTTTGCTTTTTGTCCTTCTCCACTTCACTTCCTTGGGCGTCAGGTTTATCTTCCATTTCAGCATCATTTTCCTATCTTTCTATGACTGGCTACTAGGGGTGCGCTTTCATTTGAAACGACATAGGAAACAGAAAAGGTCAAACCTGAAATGCCAGGAATAAGCCTAAAATGTTTTTCTCCCCATCGTCAGTAGTGTGCACTATCACTAGGAGCACTATTAAAACATCATGTGCACTATTGTGCAACAGTGGCCGCTATTGATCAATAGGGCACACTATTAATAATATTGCCTCTGAAAAAAAAATTAAAGTTTGAAAAGGGAACAAAATGAAAAAATATCTTGTAAATAACACAGGAAAGAAAACAATTTTTGACCCACACACCTCTACTGGCTCTATGTGAATTACTGATTACTTTTCTCCCTCTGGCTGGCGCATGCAATACTGACTATTTTGTGGTAATCAGATTAATTCTGACTAGGCAAAGGCTGATACAATTGGCTAAATTAAGCTGTGTTTCTACTTTACTCCCAACCTAGAGATGCTTCATTCACACTGATATTCCAAACAATTACGCAGTTAACTCTGGACTTCCTGAACCACATAAATTATATCTTTTTAAAGTTTGGGGCCACCCTCTGCTGACCTTTTGGCCAATCATCTCACTGCCTGTCCAAAGGTTATCTGTTTAGAAAGAGAAGGGGTGAAAAAACTATGCAATTAACCGTAAGTGGATTTTGCCCAAATGAGGGGGTATTTAATAAAGTGTGCTATGGCAATAGCACATGCTCCTTGCCCCTTAATGCACATTAAAGTATATTGACGTGCGTTATTCACTGTAACACATTAAATTGCCATTGCAACATGCATTCAAGTGCTAATGAGATGCAACGCATGTAAATGCATGCAAAACACCTCATTCATATTCAAATGAATAACAGCTTGTGATAAGTTATTTCTTGTTACAAAACACAAGAAATGTTCAGGGAATTTGATTATTGCAGTTCCTATGGTCACGTTGGGCGGCATTTTCAAAGGCACTTACACGGGTAACTGTCCTAGTTACCTGTGTAAATACCCTGTCCGGGCTTGCTTTTGGAATAAAATTTCCCCCTGAAGCAAGACTCCGAGGAGTCTGAAACATGAATTCATGTTGTGTGTCTTCAGGCAGATACGTTTTCTTTGGAGATCATTTGACTATTTTATATAAATTAAAAATATTCTGAAGAGTTAATATATAATAAAATGGTGCACGCTTTTAGAGACTGTCGACGGTGCTAATGAGCATGTACTAAGTGTGGCTGCACAGTTTTTATGCTCTTCTGAGGGTCTCTTCTTCTTGATATGGATATGCTTTGACCGTTAGCTATAGACAACCTTTTGTTTTGTTTGATTATTTTCTCTAAGGTACTCTAATAAGATCATATATTATTGACTTTTTAAAAAATGTAGGGGCATATTTACTAAAGTTTAATACGATTTTGTGCGTTAGAAACAAATATTAGTGTGCAGTAAGCGCAAAGATCATATGCTAGCTGTCGAGGGCATGGCCAGACTATCTCTTGCAGTGATATTTC
The DNA here is from genome assembly GCA_033557465.1 of Ichthyophis bannanicus. Classification (NCBI taxonomy): domain Eukaryota; kingdom Metazoa; phylum Chordata; class Amphibia; order Gymnophiona; family Ichthyophiidae; genus Ichthyophis; species Ichthyophis bannanicus. The sequence continues at coordinate 180,144,989 of CM066045.1, read as the reverse complement.
TCTTCACATGATGTGTCCAAAGTATGAAAGTCAAGGTCTTGTCATCTGAGCTTCTAAAGAAGGCTTCGGTTTGACCTCTAATACTAACTGATTTGTTCTTTGCTAGCAGCACAATTCAAAGGCATCAATTGTCTTCCCGTCTTTCTTCTTCACTGTCCAATTTTTGCATCCATAGGATGTTATTGAAAATACCATGGCTTTGGACAAGTTGCTTCTTTGCATGTGTAGAGATACATCTCTGCACATGAGAATTTTGTCTAGGTCCTTCATAGCTGTTCTGCCAAGAGCAATGCACCACTGAATTTCTTGCCTGCTTATCATTTCTTTATTGATAATTAATCCAAGCAGGTTAAAGATGTCCACTACAGTATTTCTAGTTCTTCTCCATCAAGGATGAAAGGATTGATTTTGTCAGTGGTTAGGATCTTTGTCTTCATCATGTTAAGGTGCAGACCCATTTTAAGACCAAGGGCCCAATATTGTATTGGGCAGGCTATGCGCCACTACGGTACATAGCCCTGCCTGCTGACCCTTAACTCGGATATTCAATGTAGCGGTGAGAGCAGTGAATATCCAGCATCGCCGCACATGCCTCAGAGTCATTGAGGCTAACCAGGTAGTGGCGATATTGCACCATTACCCAATTAGTATCCACGGTTAAATCTAGGTAAGCCAAAAGCTGGCCTACTTTTATCTGCGGATCGCTAAGTGGGTAACGGTGCAATATCGCCACTACCCGATTAGCGGCAGTCTGTGCCTCTGCTGCACCCTGGAATGCCCCTAACACACCATGATGATAACCTCAGAGCATCGGGGCATGTAGCGGGCTCTGAAGGGCTATTCAACGGCACTAACCGTGTAAGTATTGTTGAATATCCCAATTTAAGGCATTTCTATGGTTTACTGGCTGTAAACCATCTAAAGGCCCTTGAAATATCGGTCTCTATGCTTCTTGATCGTGATACATAGATTTTTCAGATCTTCATGGGATTTTAGCTAAGCGCAGAATAACCGCTAGCATGAGCCATTAGCGTGCACTAAAATGTGTGTTAACAGCTAGCAAACATGCTGCTTAGTGCACTCCAAAATGATTCGCTGCGCTCTAATCAACTTAGCACGCCTTGGTTCCTTGGGTTTGTGAGCATCAAGTAAAACTAATGTGTGAAACTAATCAAAAGCAACCAAAAACCATAAAATATGTGAAAAACATAAGGGGCCCGATATTCGCAAGTCATTTACATGGTTTATAGCCCAGTAAACCATATAAATGCCTTTAATCGGGATGTTCAGCAGCACTTACATGGTTAGTGCCGCTGAATATCCCCTTCAAAACCCGCTCCACGCCCTAATGCTCTGGTTTAGCATCAGGACATGTTGAATGCGTTCTGGGGAGAAGTGGAGGTGGAGACTGGCACTAACTGGGTAGCGGCGATGTTGCATTGCTACCCGGTTCGCAATCCATGGCTAAAACTAGGTCAGCTTTTGACTCGCTTAGTTTTGACCAGGTAGAGGTGCACTATTGCCGCTACCCAGTTAGCCTTGGTGGCTCCAGGGCATGTGCGATGATGCTGGATATTCAATTCCATCGCTGCAGCATTGACTATGACGTGTTAGTTGTCGGTGGGCAGGGCTCTGTGCCATAGGATCACGAGGCACAGGCAAGCTCTGAGAGATAGGCAGAGCAGACTTGCCTTTGCCTTGTGACACTAAGCATGATCACATTGCAGAAATGCCGGCAGAAGACTCCCATGCAGTAACATGCTGCTTAGCAGGAACATTGCCGATATAGAGTCTGCAGTCACTGATGGAAGCTTGTATCCTGGGACAGCCTGAGCTTATTCAAGTGGAAGACCAAGACTGGCCATTGTACGCAAGTACAATAATCATGTCACGTGTCTGGCTATCAGGTCATTGGACATCTCCTTGCAAACCATCTACACCAGTAGTTCCAAAACCTGTCCTAGGAGACCCCCGTCCATTCAGGCTTTCAGGATGTTCAGAATGAATATGTATGAGAGACGTCTGCATGCAATAGAAGCCGTGCATACGGAGCTGTCTCATGAATATTCATTACATCCGTCCTGAAAATTTAACTGGTTGGGGATCTCTTAGGACAGGTTTGGGAACTACTGTCCTACAGAATTAAATTTAACATCTGTATTGAAAACAGTGACTCTGTGGAATGAGAATCATCCCCTCTGTGGTCAGCGTCAATTTCTAATCCTATCTGTATTATAAAAACAAATATGTTTCTGCACTCTGTGTTTCAACCACAGGGGAATTTCCTTCTAAATATCATTGCTGCGTTCATTAGAGCTATGTTCGTTCTAATTAGGGCTCATTAATATAATTAACTGATCTCTTTAATAGCACTGGAGTCTCTGCCAATCAGTTCTTTAGTGTTATCAAAGCCATAAATTCTCTGGCCCTCCCTCACTTGCTGGCCTTATTCCCTGAACGCAGCAGCACTCCGGGTATGTGACGAGGAGAAGATCCGAATGCAGTGTCTCTTTTCCCTCCCTTGCATGTTCCTTTTTAGTTAAGGGTGGCATGTAGAGGACAGGAGGGAGGAGGTGTGAGCGACAGGCCAGACAGGATGGAAATTCATTTTGCGAGACTGAGGTGCCCTTTTACTGAATTGTACTAAAGGAGTTAGAGTGTGACTTAGTCAGCATAACCGTTCACGCTAGTGCAGTGATGAAAGGTCTAGCAAGGGGCTCCAAAACAAAATTTTGCTGAGGGCCCCCTATTTTAGACCCCCACATTGACTCACCCCTCCGTCAACCTCCCTTCCTCTCTGGCAGCGGCAGCGGTGGCCCTGCATGACAAACTTACTTTAATTTGTTGGCCATATTACTTCTGTTCCAGGTCTGCAAGACTTCCGCCTGGTAGGAACACCCCCAGGCCTGGAACGGAGGCAGCGTGCCAAACAGATTATAGTAACTTTGCCGCACTGCCATGTGGGACCCCCTTCCTGCCCGGACAGGGACTGCTTGGGTGTGATTTACGCCGCTGTACTGGCATGATAGTTAGCAGATGCATGCTTTAATTTCTGAAACAAACTGAAAAAATGTCTGAAAAGTGTCCAAAAAAATCTGAAAATTTTCCAAAAAGAAACCAACATGTTTTTCTGTGCATACCCTTAGTGGTACCTGCCCCACTCTTGCACCTTCTATTGGATCATCTACCATTCCCCTTACCTCTTCTTTTCGCTATCTGGGTGTAATTCTGGACTCCTCTCTAACTTTCTCTGAGCATATTTCAAGGGTTTCCCGCTGTTCCTTCACTGCTCTGTGGCAAATTAGGGCCGTCCGGTCTGTTTTACCCTCTAGCGCCCTAATTACTCTTGTCATTGCCCTTGTAATCAGCAGACTGGACTACTGCAATGTCTATCTAGCTAATCTTCCCAAATACTGTCTTCAGAGGTTACAACGTATTCAGAATACCGCAGCTCGCCTCGTTACTTTCTCCAGTAGATATGATCATATTACTCCTGTTCTGTTCCGTTTACATTGGCTTCCTCTCCAAAATCGCTTTCAATACAAATTTCTGATTTTCCTTCACCGGACCATTTACACCTGTACTCCCCGTTACCTGGCAGACTGTATTTCACTATATTCTCCCCATCGGCTGCTTCGTTCAATTCATGCTAACCGTTTGTCTCTTCCTTCACCTTCCCAAGCCGGTCTGGAGCAGACGCGGCACTCAGCCTGGTTTTTCCTTGGTCCTTTACTTTGGAATATGTTACCTGCCTCACTTCGTCTAGAACCATCTTACCCTCAGTTTAAGACACTGCTCAAAACTTACCTTTTCCAGAAAGCTTTTGACCTTCCCCCTGAAGCTCCCCCCTGATTGGTCTCTGTTTGTGTGTTAACCCCATGTATCGTCCTTGCCTGTTTTCTTATGTCCTTTTGTGTACTCTGGTTTGGTTAATATCATTTCTCCTTATGATTTGTTATGATTTGATGTTAAGTGTTAACACAATCTGTTTTTTACGACCTATTATGGTTTACTGTTACGTGTTCTAATGTGATTTGTTCACTTTCTCTTTACCCTTCTTTCCTGTCTAAATTTTGGCGTTCCATTTCTTGGGTTGTGGTGCTAATCAGTTTTTATTGTACACCGCTTAATGCTTTTGCCATAGCGGTATATCAAATTTTAATAAAGATAAAGATAAAGATAAAGTGTCCTGTTCTCTTCCTTCACTCTGACATAGTGCTGGTGACTTGTTCCAGTTGCACTGCAGGACCTGGCTTCTGATGTCTTTACAGGGATGGAGCTCTGTGCATGGGAACAGTCGAGATGCGTAACTGTGCTAAATTTGTGCTGACAGTTATACCTGATTTCACCCCCTTCCATACTGCGCAGTTCTCTTCCTGCCCCTCAGTAATTCTTACCTTCTCCCCCTCCTTTGATTTCTCTTCCTTCTCCATTGCCGTTTTTGGTATTACCCCTCCTTTCCTCCCTTATGGGCCGGTACAGAAAGACTAGTATGCCCTTTGCATGCAAATAACACATCATATATGCACAAGTTCAGCTACACCAAATGCAGAAAAGAGATAGATGCATGTGTAACAGCAAAAAAAAAATGTATGCGCACACAACACCGTGTATTTAAATATGCAAATGAGCTGCACATATTAAAATATATGCTAATAAGGTCTGTGCCCAATGTAGAGAAATGCATAGAGGATTACATAACCAGCAGGTGCACAAATATCTCTATGCCTGGTCTGAGGTGACCTATAGGGAAAGTCGGTTTCAGAGTATGCGCCCATGAACCTTGGACTTGAACATTCTCTGCGTGCATCTTTCAGTGTATAAATGAAAGTTCGGCGTTCCAGAAGAAATGTCTCTTGCTTCTTATCCTTGTGTGTTCTTTGGACTCAATTATCTCATTCTCCATTTACTGTTACGTCTCTTTGTTGTGATTCATAAAAAAATGTTTTGTGGGAAATAGTGCTGATTATTATGGGGTTAACGCCAAAAGTCCTGCATGTCCTATGCTCCTAACGTTAGCGTTTGACTTTTATGCCCATGCATCGGCTCCTTTGCTTTCAGTTTTATGCTGAAGTTTTGCGCACAGCTCATTTGCATACACACACCTTTTGCTGCATAACTGGTGCTGACATTTCACACTATTGGCGTGCTATGAAAACACATACAGCCAATAGTCGCAATTTCAGTACCGGCTCTTTGCATCGGCCTGTTGGCACATTCATCATCCCTCTCCTGCAGTATTGCCTCCACCCTACGATCTAGTTTCCCTGCAGCCCTACACTGCCATCTGCTGGCAATAACTCTGCATGGTCTTAATAAGAACTGCAGGAAGCTCCCACCCCAGTACCCCTCCCTCTCCTTCATGTCTGAAGCATGCATGAAAAGCATTATTCTTCGACCTCCCTCATGTAAAGCAAGACTATAGCACAGACAGCTGAAAACAGCTCTTCCTCAGCGCCCCCTGCAGACCTCACGCTGTAAAGCGAGACTATAACACAGACAGCTCTTTATCAGCTCTACAACAGAGGAATAGACCAGGGATCACAGCAGCAGGCCAATAAACAAGTAAGCCAGGGTTCAAATCCTACTTCTGCCATTGATCTTTGTGACTTTTGGCAACCCAGTTCCCCTTCCATTGTCTTATGTACTGTTTAGATTGAAACCCTCTGGGGAAGGTACTTACCAAGTGTACCTTGAGCTCGAATCTGGAAAAATGCAAATATTTATATCTAAAATCAAAATCTCTGTAGCTCTCACATGAAGCTTGCAAAATTGAAAGTGGACAAAGCCATGGGACACATCCCAGGATACTAAAAGAGCTCAGAGAGGTACTGGCACGGCCGTTAAAGGATGTTTAGTAGATCCCTGGAGACAGGAGTTCTACAGGACTGTAAGGGCTGATGTGGTACCTCTTCTCAAAAGAGTCAATAGGGAAGAAGTGACAAACTACAGGCCAGTAAGCCTTACCTTGTTGGCAGGAAAAGTAATGGAGGCGCTCCTGAAAGAAAGTTGGACTTTCTAGAAACCAATAAGTCGCATGATTTGAAGCAACATAGTTTTACCAAAGGACGATCTTGCCAAACAAATCTGATTGAGTTCTTTGACTGGTTAACCAGAGAACTAAGATTGAGGACATGCGATGGATGTCATCTACCTGGATTTCAGCAAAGCCTTTGATACTGTTCCTCATACGAGGCTTATCAATAAACTGAGCAGCCTCGGGATGGGTCACAAGGTGGTGAATTGGATCCGAAATTGCTTGACTGAGAGATGATAGGTGGTGGTAAACGGAGCTCACTCAGAAGAAAGGAAAGTGAGTAGTGCTGTGCCCCAGGGATTGGTCCTTGCAGGGCCAGACTAGGAGAGCTAGGTGGCTGCCTCGGGTGACCGGCCTGGGTGAGCTGTGGAAGAGGCATACATGGGTGGTGGCTGCACCAGCGGCACACATGGTGGCTGCGCCACCTTCCCCAGCTGCTGCCGATTCTGTTTGGGATGGGAAACAGACAGAGGCAGTATTTCCAAAAGCGGCAACAAAAAGTTGCCGCTTTTGGAAATGCTGCCTATCTCCCCCTCCTGAGATTGAATTGGCAGCAGCAGAAACTGGGGGGGAGGGGAAGGGGGAGAAGGCAGTGTCAGCTGGGGGGGGGGGGGTGGCAGCTGGGGGTGCAGTGATGCTGGGGTTTCTGCTTAGGGTGGCAGAAACCCTTTGGTCGGCCCTGGGTCCTTGGACTGGTACTGTTGAATGTATTTGCAAGGATATTGCTGAAGGATTGAAGGGAAAAGTCTGTCTTTTTGCAAATGGCATGAACATTTGCAACAGAGAGGACTCCCCTGAGGGAGTGAACAACATGAGGAAAGATCCACAAAAGCTGGAAGAATGGTCTAATGCTTGACAATTAAAATGTAATGGGAAGTGCAGAGTCAAGCACCTGGGATGCAGAAATCCAAGGGAATTTCATGTGCTGGGGGGGGGGGGGGAGGAGGGAGGAGGGAGAGAGATTGGTGTGAACAGACCAGGGGAAGGACCTCTGAGTGATTATTTCTGAGGAAGCCAAAGTGGCAAAACAGCTAGTGAGTCTGGAGAAGGATGGCAGCATCCTAAAGGAGCTCTCTCCTCATCTACTCCTGCTTAGTGGGGGTGTACTATCGACCGCCTGGCCATAATGAACAAATGGATGATGAAATGCTCAAAGAAATCAAGGAAGCTAACAAAAGTTACAGCGTGGTAATAATAATGGGTGATATCAATTAACCCGGTATTGACTGGGTCAGTGTCACGGCAGGACATGCTAGGGAGATAAAGTTCCTAGATGAAATAAATGACTGCTTCTTGGAGCAGCTGGTTCATGAACCGACCAGAGGGGAAGCCATACTGGATCTAGTCCTTAGTGGAACACCAGATCTAGTGCAAGAGATAAGGGTGTTGGGACCACTTGGCAATAGTGATCATAGCATGATCGCCTTTGATTTAATTAGTGGAGGAGGGATAGTAAGGAAATCCATAGTACTACATTTAACTTTCGAAAGGGAGACTATAATAAAATGAGAAAAATAGTTAAGAAAAAACTAAAAGGAGCAGTTGCGAAGGTTAAAGACTTACATCAAGCTTGGGTGTTGTTGAAAAATACTATCTTGGAAGCCCAGACCAGCTGTATTCCATGCTTTAAGAAAAGTGGAAGGAAGTCCAAAAAACTGCCAGCATGGTTTAAAGGTGAGGTCAGAGAGGCTGTTGTTGCCAAAAAAAGCATCTTTCAGGAAATGGAAAAAAGAGCCAAACGACGAAACCTGCAAACAGCACAAGCACTGGCAAGTAAAATGCAAGGCATTGATAAAGCAGGCAAAGGGAGAATTTGAGAAGAAGCTTGCTGCGGTAGCAAAAATGCGAAATAACGATTTTTTCAAGTACATTCGTAGCAAAAAACCTGTGAGAGAGTCAGTTGGTCCATTACATGATAGAGGAGTTAAAGGGGCACTAAGAGGTGACAAGGCAATAGCGGAGAGACTGAATGAATTCTTTGCTTCAGTCTTTACTGAGGAAGATGTAGGGATGTTACCCATGACTGAAGTGGTATTTAAAGGTGCAGAAGAATTAAAGGAAATATCGATACATCGGGAAGATGTATTACAACTATTAGATAAACTGAAGAGTAGCAAATCACCTGGGCTGGATGGTATACATCGAAAGGTGTTGAAAGAACTGAAATATGAGATTGCAGACCTGCTATTAGTAATCTGTGAACTATCATTAAAATCATCTCTAATACCTGAAGATTGGAGGATCGCCAATGTAACACCAATTTTTAAAAAGGGGTCCAGGGGTGATCCGGGAAACTACAGACCGGTGAGCCTCACGTCAGTACCGGGAAAAATGGTAGAAAGCATCATAAAGAATAAAATTACTCAGCATGTAGATAGTCATGGCCTAATGGGAGACAGCCAACATGGCTTTAGACAAGGAAGATCATGTCTTACTAATCTGTTATGTTTTTTTGAAGGTGTGAATAAACAGGTGGACAAAGGTGAGTTGGTTGATATAGTGTATCTGGACTTTCAGAAAGCCTTTGACAAGGTCCCTCATCAGAGATTTTTGGCAAAACTAAAGAGTCATGGGATAGGAGACAGTGTACTACTGTGGATCAGGAACTGGTTAAAAGATAGAAAGCAGAGGGTTGGGCTAAATGGCCAATTTTCCCAATGGAGAAAGGTGAATAGTGGTGTACCCCAGGGATCTGTGCTGGGTCCGCTGCTTTTTGACATAGTCATAAATGACCTGGAAAGTGGAATAACTATGGTTACACAATGCAAGGTTCCACATTAGGAACCACCACCCAGGAAAAAGATTTAGGCGTCATTGTGGATAACATGTTAAAACCCTCGGCCCAGTGTGCAGCGGCAGCCAAGAGAGCAAATAGAATGCTAGGTATCATAAGGAAAGGAATGGAAAATAAAACAAAAGATATTATAATGCCTCTATATCGTTCCATGGTGAGACCGCACCTTGAATATTGTGTGCAATTCTGGTCGCCGTATCTTAAAAAGGATATAGTATTATTAGAAAAGGTTCAGAGAAGAGCCACCAAAATGTTAAAGGGGATGGAAGGATACTCCTATGAAGAAAGGCTAAAAAGGTTAGGGCTCTTTAACCTGGAAAAGAGATGGCTGAGGGGAGATATGATAGAAGTCTATAAATTAATGAACGGAGTGGAACGGGTAAACATAGATCGATTGTTTACGTTATCAGAATATAGAAAGACTAGGGGACATACAATGAAGCTACAGGGTAAACTATTTAAGACTAATAAAAGAAAATATTTTTTCACTCAACGTGTAATCAAACTCTGGAATTTGTTACCGGAGGATGTAGTAAAGGCTGTTAGTGTAGCTGTGTTTAAAAAAGGTTTGGACAAGTTCCTGGAGGAAAGGTCCATAAACCATTATTAAGAAGGGACCCAGGATATCAATGCTTGACCTAGTACAAGCATTGTGGAACCTGCGTCTTTTGGGGAAACTGCTAGGTACGTATGACCTAGATTGGCCACTGTTGGAAACAGGATACTGGGCTTGATGGACCTTGGTCTGACCCAGTATGGCATATCTTATGTTCTTATGTTCTTATGCTTAAGGTAACCCATCCTCTGATGGGTCTTTTGTGGTTTTAATCCTGGGCTCCTAGGTCTCTGAATTGGCAATGGAGCTCGTGGTGGCAAGGTTTTTGGTTAATTCTTGCTGGATGTCCTGCTGCCTGCCACTATTTCAGCCAATCTCAGTGGTACTGGTTAAGAGCACTGGCTTGGGAACCCAGAGACCAGGGTTCAATTCTCACTAGCACTCCTTGTGGCCTTGGGCAAGTCACTTAACCCTCCATTGCCTCAGAAAAAAATCCAAGTTATCAATATCCCTGTTTAATGTACATTACTAAGTTTAAGTTACAATGTAAACTGCTTTGATTGAAATGATAAAGCAGTATATAAAACCTGTTAAATAAAAATAAATAAGCCCCCTGATGGAATATGGGTCTGCTCTTGTGTGAACGAACCTCATTCAACCCACTTTTCCGGTAACCTCTGGAAGTTTGTGTTTTGGGAGGCTCTCTGAGTTGCTTTCATATCATCCTACCTTACTGAAAAACACTCTTGGCTGAGGATCAAGGGACTCTGCTACTTACTGGATCGCTCTGTGGTGTTGGAGCCAGCGGGGGAGCAAGCTCAGGAGTTCCCTGTGTGTGACAATGCTGCTGTACCAGTGAAGTGTGTCTTGCCCGCCTTCTTCGAGATCCTCTATAGGCTAACCATTGAGAGGATGAGGTACATCTGCAGGGCTGCTGCCACCATTAGTCCCTTGCTAACGCAGACAGTGCCGATTGTGGTGGGAACGCCTGTACTTCCGGTGGCATTCAACTCCTCATGAGGACAGTATCTGAATTCAAAAAAGCATGGGACAAACAATGAGGATCTCTAAAGGAAAAAAGGGAACCTAGAAAAAGGGAACCTGTTGATATGGAAGGACAGACTAGATAGGTCATGTGCTCTTCTTCTGTCGTCATGTTTGTATGTGTCTATGTTTCTATCTGTGGTGCTCTGTTCTCCTTTGGTTCTGTTCAAGGCAAAACGTTTCACTGAGAGAAGCTATCTCCCTCTCTGTAAGTTTGAATCCTGTGCTCCATAGCTGCTCACTGGTTTCTTCTTTTTATAGCTTGGTAGCCCTTTTAAGCAGTGTTGGGGTTCCATTTTTTGGTGGTTGGTGCAAGCAACTTTTCATAGAGGAAGAAATCTGATGGTCAGAACCAAAATGGAAAACTCACCTGTTCTAAAAGTGTTTGAGAGTTGTGGTGTGGAATCTTTGTGGAGAGCTCTTTGCTACATCCCTAGAGATTGTTTTTGACTAACTCTTTCAGCAGGCACTTCTCTTGATTACTCTTTACTAAAGTATTGGAGCAACTTCATTGGAATTCAATCCCCACCATGTCTTCCAAAAATACCTATGCAGCTGCTTTATCTAAGTTCTCTAGGAAGTCAGATGGCACTATAGAGAGTCCTCCAAGGGATCTGGTCCCATCTCTGTCTCAGGTGCCAATTGAGGGGCCCTGTGCTTCACATTCAGCTACTAAGACAGATCTTATGGAAGTATTTATTTAACAGGTTTTTTATACCACTTTATCATTTCAATCAAAGTGGTTTACATTATAGCTTAAACTTGGTAATGTGCATTAAATAGGGACACTGATAACTTGGATTCTTCTGAGGGAATGGAGGGTTAAGTGACTTGGCCAAAGTCACAACGAGTGCTAGTGGGAATCAAACCCTGATGTCTTGGTTCCCTAGCCAGTGCTCTAACCATTAGGCTACTCCAGTTACTATTCTTTTCTAATCCAAAATACATAAGGCTACTCTTTTCTAATCCAAAATACATAAATTAGATCAACTTACTAGAGATCTCAAAGAGCGGCATGATGAAGTGGAGAATAGGCAACGTCACAATAACATTTGCATTCCTGGGACACCTGAGCTTCCTGGAGGAAAGGAGAGCATTGTGGAGCTTGTGCAAGAACTGCATACCTTCTGCGTCTCTGGGGAACCTGGCCCAGTGAGGTTGGAGTGAGCACACCGGAGATTGGAGTCCCACTTCAGGGGAGACTCTAAATCTTGACCCATTGTGACATGTTTTTGTTTCTTTAAGGATAAGTTAGCTCTGCTTCGCAACTTGAGAGACAAGTGCACAGTTCTTTTCCATGATCACGAGATCCAAATCTTTCAGTACTTATCCTAGTACACTTTGGAGAGATGGAAGAGCTTTAAACCTGTCACGAAAGTTCTGCAGAAAAAAATCCATCAAATACCGATGGAGTTTCCTTTTGCATTATTATTTGAGTGGGGAACAGCTTTCCTCAAAAGAGCTGAGCTTTCTGCCTGGTTGGACTTTTTAGATATGATACAGAAGGAGGGGAGCCATACACCACGCCAACGGAGTGCACAATGTTAATGGGACGTATCTACATCAAAGTGCCACAAAGTGCTTGGATCTCATGAACAGTCTGATGCAGATATGGACGAGTTGCTGAATAAGGATATGGGCACTACTGCACCTACTTGATAGCTTTAATGCTTCTGTTTATGTAATAACCTATTGTCTGTGTTTTCATCTGTTCAGATGTTATTTTTGATTGTCTATGCACTGTTTATATTGTAACCTCGCTTCTTGCACTAGATAATCTCTTATATCGTTTTTTTTTCTCCATGGCCTTTTATTGGATACAGAGTTGTTTAGGGCAGGGATGGAGTTAGGGACTATTGATTACCAAGAGAGAAGTGGGTATGTTTGAGAGGGGTGAATGAGGTGGATGCTCTGGTTTGGTTGGGTTGGCAGGATGAATGGATGGGGAGGGGGGAGTTTAGCAGCTCTACTTTTCACCCTCTGTTTTTGGGCATTACTTATGCCTCTCTATTCATTCTGGGATTCCAGGATAGTGTATCCATCCTTCTGGTTTAGGACTGTGGGTCTAGGGTGGTGGGGTATGGGTTTAGGGAGAGAGGGAGGGGGGAAGACAGAGCAGAGTAGGTTGAGAGAGGGTGGGCTTTCTCTGGGAATAGTAAGGTGGAGGGCTGGTAGGGGTAGGGGCGAGTGTAGGTCTTGCCTTCCTGAACTTTCCAGATATTCTCTTATACTGCAGAGAGTGTTCTAATTTGCTATATCATCAGTGGGTAGTTGGTTAAAATCATATCCTGGAATATCAGAGGCCTCCATCATCTGTAAAATGATGGCAAGTTCTTCACCAGCTGCATGGAGAGTGAGCGGATGTGATATTCCTTCAGGAGACGCACTTAGCACCACGAGCTCATTCATGGCTGGTTTCACGTAAGCTCCCCCAGGTCTTTGCATCTAGTTGGTTTTCGCAGAAGTGCAGCATGGTCATTATGTTTTCTCAGGCCTGCCCCTTCCAGATAACTGCACAGTATAGTGATCTTCAGGGGAGTTATACTTATACTTTTGGTTTCTTTTCCAGACTCTTTAGTCACGCTGATTAATGTATATGTCCTACCCACAGAGATTGGTTGATCACTGCTGGAGGTGGTACAATCTTGTTCTCAGAGGGAAATCTTCATAGGACTTTAACTGTGTCTTTTCAGCACTGGATAGGACTGGCTGAGGTAGCTCTATTTCCACAAATCCGTGTCAATGAGATGCACTGATTTTGGTTTGGATCTTTGTGATGCATGGAGAACTTTACAAGCAGGGGAAAGAGACAATACTTTCTTCTCTCCAATGCATCACATGCATTCCCGTATAGATATGTGGCTCACCTCTCGCTCACTTATGCTGGTGATTTCCCAGGTGACAATTGTAACAATGGGTCCGTCCGATCATACTCTCTTGTTCTTGATTTGACGAGTGGAGGATACTGAATTGCCTCTGCATTTGTGGGCTTTGCCTCGTCATCTGCTTAACAAGGACCTTTTAGAGGCAATACGAAAGAACTGGCATGAGTTTCTCGCTTTTACATTAAGGGAGATGGGGAAAGCTGTTTTAAGGGGCCAACAGATCTTTCTTTCCATGGCTTTTAAGATGAGGATATTGACGCGACAGGAGGAGCTCTGAAGGCAGATTTCCCAACTAGAGCTGTTACATAGATGTGGGGGCAGCGGTTCAGTTTGAAGTCAGCTTATTCATTTGCGGGGGAAATTGGCAGCCTCAGAGACTGTGGATATTGCCTCCCTACTTCTCCAAATTTGCCAGAACTACTATGAACATGGCAATAAAGTGAGTAGGCTGTTGTTGTAGCAATTGAAGCGCCAACGTCAGCGACATAAAATTGCTGCCATGACTTCCTCTCAAGTAGCGATGGTTCAAAAATCGCTAGAGTTGGTGAAGCTCTTTGCTGAGTTTTATGGTGATCTTTATGGGTCTCAGCTATCAGTTGAGGATTCAGTTATCCACCAACGGCTGGGAGAGATGGAGTTACCGCGTCTTCTACCAGAAGCGTGTGAGGCATTAGAAAGCCCCATCACCCTTCCTGAAGTTCAGATTACTATCCATGGTATGGAAAATGATAAGGCTGCTGGTCCTGATATGTTTCCAGTGGAGTTGTATAAAGTTCTGACAGTTTTGCTCCTATATTGCTCAGGGTGCTTTAATGCTATACTACCCCAATGGCATCTGCCCAATTCTTTCTATTGGGCATCCATAACAGTTCTCCTGAAAAAGGGTAAAGACCCCTTGATATGTGGCAGTTGCTGACCGATTTCTCTGCTGAATTTAGATTATAAAATCTTCGCAAAGATCCTCTCGGCCCATCTTGACTAGCAGATTCAGGACATTGTTTTAAAGAAATCAGTTTGGTCAGAATGCATAAAGATACGGGCTAGAGAATGTCCGTAGGCTGTTTAACATCTTGTCTAGTTTGAAGCATGAATCGGTGAAGTTTGCTGTGTTATCCATAGATGCAGAAAAAGCTTTCGGCAAGGTGGAATGGCGTTATCTGCTAGCTGTCTTAGAGCATTTTGGCTTTGGTTCCTCCTTTCGTGGGTGGATTGCTACATTGTATGCTGCCCCGAGAGTTTCAATGTTGGTGAATGGTTTTCATTCTCCTCCTTTTGCTTTAGGGAGGGGTACTAGGCAGGGGTGCTTGATTTCCCCACTTTTGTGCTCTGGTCATTGAGCTATTAACCATTCACTTACAGAGAAGGGGAAAGGGTGGTGGATGCTTGGAATTCCCTCCCAACTGATGTAGTAGGGGAAATACAGTGTTGTAATTCAAAATGGCATCGGACAGGCACAGTGGATACCTTTATAGCAAGAGGATAAAATCAAAATAAACTTAACTATATTTTTATACTTCAAGAAATAGAAAGGAGTGACCTGAGTGGATCGACGAGTACAATCCTAAACAAAGGCACAGAGGGGGTGGGTGACCTGCACAGAGTATCAGGCACACCTACTCTAGCTACCTTACTGGACAGACGAGATGGACCCTATTGGTCTTTATCTGCTGTCATATATTGTGTTACTGTACTACATAAAACATGAGTAAAACATGGAGAGCTGAAGAATATGCGGGCGTCACACTGATTTGCATAAAACATGAATACAGCTCGGACAGGTGAAGCGTGAAACTTCATCAGAGCCTCATGTGTTGCAAACGTAGTGCATAGTTTATATTCTAAGGTTTTGCTGTGATAATCAACAAAAAATACACACTTACTGATTATTACCAGAAAAATTACTACACAAAATATGCACCACACAATACTTCTCCCTCCACCTCCCCCAACCTAACCCTGCCTTGGGAAGACCTCTTCCACCTCATGGGTAAAAGCACATAACACTGGTCAACATTGAAATTGTTACTGACTTTAAAAGGCCCTAATCTGTAGTATCTTGGTGAGCTGAACACAAATATAACATTAAAAAAAGTTATTGGCTCTCGTTTTGAAGATATTGCATGTAGTTCATTTTTGATGTTTCACCGTGTAAATTTATCCAGTAGGAAATCAACAACATCCCAAATAAGCCTTGAATGATGTAATATTGCATCACATTGCATAATACCAGCATGCACACATCATCCAGAGCTGATTGCATCATTTTCTGATGCGATGCAATACTACTGCCAGACGGTTGCTGAAGCAGTCGGAAAGGAAAGTAATCTGGTATTCTGTTCCGATATTGAAAGCCTCATGAATGCCTTAAAAATCACTCATGACCCACAAGACTGGAGACTATTTATAGACTCTTCGAAACTAAGTCTGAAGGCTGTGCTTTTGAACAATGGAAACCGTCTTCCATCTATTCCAGTAGCACATGCCGTCCACATGAAAGCATCTACTGACTTCCATTAACTATAACAAGTACAGTTGGCACCTCTGTGGTGACTTGAAGGTAGCTGCCCTTTTAATGGGACTGCAGCAGGAATATATAAAATACATGTGTTTCTTATATGAGTGGGATAGCAGAGCAAGGGATTGGCACTACTTGCGGAACGAATGGAATCGCAGACAAAATGTAACAGTTGGAGAGAAGAATATCCAGCACCCAGCTCTGGTTCAGGCTCACAAAATCCTGCTACCACCCCTTCACATCAAACTAGGTTTGATGAAAAACTTCGTGAAAGCCATGGACCGCACTTTGCCAGCTTTCCAATACCTGCATGAAAAATTCCCTCGACTCAGCGAAGCAAAGATTAAAGAGGGAGTGTTTGTGGGTCCTCAGATTCGAGAGTTCTTCAAAGATGACCAGTTCAACAACTTGCTGCAGGGTGATGTGAAACAAGCATGGAATGCTTTTTGCCTAGTGTCAACAAACTTTCTCTGGAATGTTAGGGCAGAAAACTACAAGGAACTAGTAGAAGACATGCTGATGGAGTATCAGAAACTTGACTGCAATTTGTCTCTAAAGATCCATTTCCTTGATTCCCATCTCAATTTCTTTCCTGACAACTGTGAACAGGGCGAACGTTTTCACCAGGATATTGCAACGATGGAGCAAAGGTACCAGGGAAAATGGTCCACTACAATGCTGGCTGACTACTGCTGGACACTCCCCAGAGAAGCTCCCGAACAGCTGTACAAGAGACAGGCGAAAAAATCTAAGAAGTAGTCTATGACTTGGTTTTTTACAGGTATTAACCGAAGGCCTATTATATTTACTATTGACATGCATTTCGTGATGTAAACATTAATTCTTGTAGATTACAAAAAAACTAGAGCCAACTTTGCAATTTCACTGTCATATTTGTGTTCAGCATATAAAAATTGATAAAAAATTACTATTTTTATTTCAGTAACATGACTTTTGTAAAAATTGTTGACCAGTCTAATTTGTGCAACAACGCAGCTACCCATGCTCAGGATGGGCAATAATAAAAAGCTCACTTTCACACAGAAAAGGCTTGGATTATTATTCTCCCTACATGAATACCGCTGAAAGATCTCGAGCATTCAAAAGACATTCTTAACAAGATAATACTTTTCTGTTTTGTGAGATATATTTGGGATCATTTATAAGGAGCTGTCAAGGTTTCCGTGCAAACGATATGTGTAAATTACAGTATTTTAGCGATTTATGTGCCTAAGTGGTGACACGTGTGCCAATGACTGTTTATAATATGCTGCCTAGCGTTTAGAGTATGTGCGTAGTCTGTGTCCTGTGTTCTTTCACAGTGGGTGTAGACATGGGCAGAGTGTGGACAGTGTGAGCAATTCCATGCATAGATTATAAAAGTCTTGAATTTATGTGCATAATTACAAAACTTAGGTATGGCCATTTATACCAGCTGCCTTAGTATATGCAAATGATCTGCCATTTGCACTTAATTTCCTAAAGTGAAGTCTGTGTATAATTGACTTTATAAATTAGGTGCAAAGAATGTGAATGAAAATGTGCGTTTACTATGCGCCAGTTTATAAAATTACCCTCAATTTTTTTATATAGTTCTATCAGATAATCTTCAGTAAGAATTCCAGTAATTTTCAGCTCTTTGTCTTTAAAGTCTTTTGATATTTTAAAAGTTCAGGACAAATCCAGGATTTCAAAAATCCATTTCTAAAAAACACAGAAGAATACAAGATAAATGTGTTTTCATTAATCGCTAGAGTTGGTTTTGATCAGGGAAATCCATTTTTTTCCAAGACTGTCCTTACTATGTATCTATGAACCACCACAGAAGCTCTGAGATCATGCCCTAAAAATTCCTCAGTGAAAGTTATTCCTGGTGTGTGAGACTTGCCTGGGAGGGTGACATTCCCGTTCTTACCTTGCCTTTTTACCCCCATTTCAAATGTCAAGTGAAAAATTTGTGATCACAGATTCCTTATGGGATTCTAATCTGATGATCAGTACCCCAAAAATCTACTTTATAAACTTTTTCTGCATGTAAAACAATGATTTCTCTGCAAAAGAAGCCTCTTATAAAATTAGGCCACACTTAAAAATACATTGTGGGCCAGAGGTGGCGGAAAGAAGGATGTGAAATTCAGTTGCCCTCCATGTAACTTAACCACTTAAGTGCCGATGCAGAACTAGTAGGTGTAAATTTATGCAGATAAATTATCTGTATAAAGTTGTATATTTAGCAGCACTGCTAAGGGGCACATTTACCGAAGGTTTTAGCGTGCATGTAAAGTGTGTGCTGACATTTACGGCTGTCTAGCAGGAGCAACGTCTGCACCTTCACTCTAAGCATGAGTTCTGCAGGCATTATATAAAGATACATAGGCTCCTATAAGATAGCTCACCTGGATCTTTCTAGAGTCATCGTGTGTGAGTGCCATGAAGCCACTGTCAACTTCTGGGTTAACGCAGCCCCTAAGTGTTCTTGGCAAGGTGTGACCAGAAGTATTGATAGGCTATTATTCGGCACAGAATTCCAAGGTGATCATCCATCCAAGTGCTAGCCAGGTCTCACCTTTCTGAGCTTCTCAAATTAGCCCAGATCAGGCTTATTCAGGGCGGTGAAGCCATGGTCATAAGCAGGGGCAGATTTAAGATTTTGGTGTCCATAGGCAAGACCAGACAGAAGATCCCAGAAAGGGAAAGGGATAGGGGTTGTCAGAGATCCCAAAGACTGGCATGCCAGAAGAGGAACAGAGGAAGACCAAAGGGTTACAGTTGTACTGTTCTGAAGTAGCACATGCACATGTCTCTAAAGTAAGCAGGAGCAGACTTCTTTTTGGCCTAGTGCCTAAATCCGAGCCTGTTCAGAAGCTACAGTTCTAGCTTTTCTGTGGTGCCTGTCACAAAGCATTCTGGGAGTTTCTCACTTAAATATAAATCCTAAAGGTGGGAGTTGCTTTAGGTGTTCTTGCAGCTAGTGGGTCAACCTAGATGAAGTTTGGACATTAATAGAGGCACTGAAGGAGAATTTAGAGAGGAGAACTTGTCAAATTATTAATAAAAAATCATAATCTTCTCTATTTAACTATTGCACAACACATTTTGCCTCGGGGGCAATTATTAATTTTTTAGTTTGATATTTCTGGCAAGACTGTTGATGCTGATGAACATATTCTAAAGTTTGTGGAGACCAGTGTCCCTCTTGCAACCACAAAACCATTGTGGCAATATGCTGACCTTGTAATGCTGTGAGGTAATGGACGATGTGACCTGTGCACCCTTCACTAAAAGTAAATGCACCCATCCTGTATTTTAGAGAGAGGAGAGATTGGAGATTAGAATGGAGAGTTGCACCCAGCCTGAGCTGGGCTTAGAGGGTTAGTTGTTCTCAAATTGCATATATATTCATTGTTGCTTTCCATTAACGTAGAACAGCTAAATATCCACTTGTATATTGAAACATCCAAGTTAGATGTTTCACATTATAATGTGTTTGTGTGACCCACCCCCCCTTTAGTTAAAGCACCTAGATGCTGCTGTTTTAATAAATTTGCATATTCCTTTTCAGAACCTATCCGGCATCTGGTACTGAATATTTGGTTACACCAGACAGCACCATCACTATCCAGTCAGTGGGGATATTCAGTTGCTAACTGGACAAAGCACATGCCCCCTCCCCCCACACGTGTCTAAGTGTTACCATCCCCGGAATATCCAAATCCCACTTCTTTACAGATAGCATTTTCTCCAAATGGGTTCGTTTTGCGCACACCATGACAGTCATGAATCTCACTTCTAAGCTGTATAGCAATTTATATATCCAAAATGAGTTCCACATTAGGAACCACCACCCAGGAAAAATATTTAGGTGTCATTGTGGATAACATGCTAAAACCCTCCGCCCAGTGTGCAGCGGCAGCCAAAAGAGCAAATAGAATGCTAGGAATCATAAGGAAAGGAATGGAGAATAAAACAAAGGATATTATAATGCCTCTGTATCGTTCCATGGTGAGACCGCACCTTGAATATTGTGTGCAATTCTGGTCGCCGTATCTTAAAAAGGATATAGCGATATTAGAAAAGGTTCAGAGAAGAGCCACCAAAATGGTAAAGGGGATGGAAGGATACTCCTATGAAGAAAGGCTAAAAAGGTTAGGGCTCTTTAACCTGGAAAAGAGACGGCTGAGGGGAGATATGATAGAAGTCTATAAATTAATGAATGGAGTGGAACGGGTAAACGTAGATCGATTGTTTACGTTATCAGAATATAGAAAGACTAGGGGACATACAATGAAGCTACAGGGTAAACTATTTAAGACTAATAAAAGAAAATATTTTTTCACTCAACGTGTAATCAAACTCTGGAATTTGTTACTGGAGGATGTAGTAAAGGCTGTTAGTGTAGCTGGGTTTAAAAAAGGTTTGGACAAGTTCCTGGAGGAAAGGTCCATAAACCATTATTAAGAAGGGACCTAGGATATCAATGCTTGACCCAGTACAAGCATTGTGGAACCTGTGTCTTTTGGGGAAACTGCTAGATACGTATGACCTAGATTGGCCACGGTTGGAAACAGGATACTGGACTTGATGGACCTTGGTCTGACCCAGTATGGCATATCTTATGTTCTTATCTTATTCATTCCAGTGGCCTGGATTCATTCTCAAAAACGCAGCTATATGATCTATTGTGACCAACCATATAAATGTTTTTGTATATTGACCTCACTGTGTTAACAGACAGCAGGCCAATGTCAGCTTTCAGCAGGGACAGACAGCAATGAAGAGAACCAGAGACAGACAGCGGGCAGCCATGAAGCCTGCAGCCAGTCTTAAGATTAGTAAAACCATTCATCAGCTCTTTTGCACTGGCTTTATAAAACCGATTACCTCCTTGCCCATGGCATGAGGCACGTTCACCTGGAGGGTTAAAAGTGAATCGAGATATCTATTTTCACTTTTTTATACTGCAGATTGTGGTTCTGATGATTAAAATCCTGTACTGAAAAGACCTTTTTTAACTTCTATGAACATGCTACAGATTTTACGTTTCACTTTAAGAATTTAAGTAGGGTTATGTCTCCATCTAGTGGCCAATTGCATATAAACAAATAACTGGTCAACACATTTTTACAAGTCATGTTACTGAAATAAAAATAGTCATTTCTTATCAATTTTTATATGTTGAACACAAATATGACAGTGAAATTGCAAAGTTGGCTCTAGTGTTTTTGTAATTTACAAGAATTAATGTTTACATCACGAAATGCATGTCAATATTAAATATAATAGGCCTTCGGTTAATACCTGTAAAAAAATCCAAGTCATAGACAACTACTTAGATTTTTTCGCCTGTCTCTTGTACAGCTGTTCGGGAGCTTCTCTGGGGAGTGTCCAGCAGTAGTCAGCCAGCATTGTAGTGGACCATTTTCCCTGGTATCTTTGCTCCATCGTTGCGATATCCTGGTGAAAACGTTCACCCTGTTCATCACTAACCATACCACAGTTGTCAGGAAAGAAATCGAGATGGGAATCAAGGAAATGGATCTTTAGAGACATATTGCAGTCAAGTTTCTGATACTGCATCAGCACGTCTTCTACTAGTTCCTTGTAGTTTTCTGCCCTAACATTCCCGAGAAAATTTGTTGACACTAAGCGAAAAGCATTCCATGCTGGTTTCGCATCACCCTGCAGCAAGTTATTGAACCGGTCATCTTTAAAGAGCGCTCGAATCTGAGGACCCCAAAAACTCCCTCTTTAATCTTTGCTTCGGTAAGTCGAGGGAATTTTTCATGCAAGTATCAAAAAGCTGGCGAAGTGCTGTCCATGGCTTTCACAAAGTTTTTCATCAAACCTAGTTTGATGTGAAGGGGTGGTAGCAGGATTTTGTGAGCCTCAACCAGAGCTGGGTGCTGGATATTCTTCTCTCCAACTGTTACATTTTGTCTGCGATTCCATTCGTTCCGCAAGTAGTGCCAATCCCTTGCTCGGCTATCCCACTCACATAAGAAACACATGTATTCTATATATTCCTGCTGCAGTCCCATTAAAAGGGCAACTACCTTCAAGTCACCACAGAGGTGCCAGCTGTACTTGTTATAGTTAATGGAAGTCAGTAGATGCTTTCATGTGGACGGCATGCGCTACTGGAATAGATGGAAGACGGTTTCCATTGTTCAAAAGCACAGTCTTCAGACTCAGTTTCGAAGAGTCTATAAATAGTCTCCAGTCTTGTGGGTCATGAGTGATTTTTAAGGCATTCATGAGGCTTTCAAAATCGGAACAGAATACCAGATTACTTTCCTTTCTGAAGAAAGGCTCCAACTGCTGGTGGCGCTTTCGATATGAGGTAATGTTGACATCTTCTAGAAGATTCCATTGTTGGAGTCTTGATCCTAGCAATTCTGCCTTGTTCTTGGATAAGTCCAAATCACGAACTAGGTCATTTAGTTCTTCCTGTGTTATTCTGGGTGGAGTTGATAATGCATTCCAGTGAAAATCTGGGTCACTGCATGCTGACAGACCAGGAGAAGAACAGGTCGGATCACCCTTGTCCTCATCAGATGAATCAAGAGAATATTCTGATGGAGGTTCTGGAATAGGAAGTCCCTCACCATGTGGAACTGGTCTCAATGCAGATGGAATGTTTGGGTAGACTATGCTCGACTTCTTTTGCTTCGTTATTCCACTGGAAAGAGGAGGAACCAAGCAGAAGTAACAGTCATTTATGTGGTTGCTTGGCTCTCTCCACACCATGGGGACTGCAAATGGCATTGATGGTCTTTTGCAATTCAACCACTGTGAAAGCTGTGTTGTACATGTAGCGCAGCATATATGCGGGGCCCAAAACTTGTCTTGGTCACTAATCTTGCATCCAAAGTAAAGATGATATGCCTTTTTCAGTTGAGAAGTGATACTTTTCTTCTGGTTGGCAAAGGTCACTTCCCCACAAATGTAGCAGAAATTGTCAACGGTATTAACGCACTTTCGCGGCATTACTGTTCTGTATTGTACCTAAATGGCTAAAATTATATGATTAATAAAAGTTACATGTAACAGTAGCTTAAACTGTCTCGCACACAGTCTGAAATATTTTAAATGCTCAACCTTTCTGACTGGGTATAGTACACTGCTGACGTCAGATGGCTTCAGCAGCCGTCTGGCAGTAGTATTGCATTGCATCAGAAAATGATGCAATCAACTCTGGATGATGTGTGCTTGCTGGTATTATGCAATGTGATGCAATATTACATCATTTGAGGCTTATTTGGGATGTTGTTGATGTCCTACTGGATAAATTTACACGGTGAAACGTCAAAAATGAACTACATGCAATATCTTCAAAACGAGAGCCAATAAAAAAAATTTAATGTTATATTCGTGTTCAGCTCAACAAGATACTACAGATTAGGGCCTTTTAAAGTCAGTAACAATTTCAATGTTGACCAGTGTAATTTTCCAGAAGTTCTGAGGAAACAATGGGGTATGTTTACTAAACTGCGGTAATGTCACCCGCGTTAGGTTCCGCAGTAAAGGTACAGATGCCCATATAAAGGCATAGGTGGTCCATCGTTACAGCAAGCCGTATCAGCTAACACATGTTACAAGGCGCCTTAGACTAACATGCGTTACAAGGCGCCTTATAAGGCATCTTACAAAGCACATTACAAGGCACCTTGTAAGGCGACTTATAAGGTGCCATGTAAGGTGCCTTGTAAGGCGCTTTATAATGTGCCTTGTAAGGCGCTTTATAAGGTGCCTTGTAAGGTGCATTATAAGGTGCCATGTAAGGTGCTTTGTAAGATGCCTCATAAGGCACCCTATAGGGCTCCTTAGGCTAAGCGCTGTATTAGGCACTCCTGGACAAGGCACTGTAGAAGACACCCTGGGCTATGGAACCATAGGTTAAGCTGGCCTAACAAGGTTACGGTGCCCTAGGTTAGTGTGACCTAAGGGCTGCAAGGTGCTGCAGGATGACATGCATGACCTGTGAGGAACAGAGATAGATGTAGCCCTAACACTAGATAGAGCACTCAGGAAAGGCAATGAACAGGTGAGTGAAGGAGGGAGAGCTGAGAGCTGCTGGACCCACCATATCTGCGGGCATCCCATGTGGCTGCCAGTACTGATGACAAACATGGTGGGGGCAACTGTACCACAGGGTGTTGGCAATGTAACGTACTGGAAAGACAGTTGGTGGCAGACGATGGGAATACGTGTCCCCCAGTGGAGGCGGAGGTGGCAGGATAGTTACAATGATGGATGGACAGAGGAGTGGTGGTGCCATGCAGATCAGGCACAGGCGAGGAAAGCAAGATGAGGCACAATGCAGGAAAGGGTAGCAGTGCAGGACATGGAGTGGCAGCCTGCACAGGCAGACAGGACTCTACACAGATGACAGACGCAGATAGACGGATTGAGGGAATGTTGGCAATTGTGGCGAGGATATTATGGGCTGGCAGCACAGATCTGCAAAAAAAAAATGACTGTTACAGGCATGCACACTATTTGAGTTAGACAGGCATGAAAGGAGAGAACAATGAGGAATTGAACCCATGAACACTGCTGAGAATGGCATTGTATTAACCAGTAGGTTATACCTCCGTGGTGTATGTCACAGCAATGGCTGGGTACAGAAGGACTGCAGGTCACCACACAAACTGTCTGCTCTGAGTGCCAGGATAGGGTAGTACCCATGATGCAATGCACATGCTGAATAGCTGTCTACAGCTGATCACCAAATGGGGTTTGCACCTCTCCGGTACCTCAGCTTGGAAAGACGAACTGACAATGCATGATACTGGCACAGTGTAGCTACAGACCATGCTCTTGTGCAGGTTCTGTGTTCACCCTGAGGGATAGGATGGGTGCCCAGCACTAGGTCTGCAGTACATGTGCTAGAGATAGGTCCTGCTGTATATCCCCATTGCTACCAGTGTGTGACAGGTGTTCCTTGCAGTGCAGCTGAAGGTACTTTGGTGTCCATCTGTATCCTGAAGTCACATGTGGCCCTCTGGGAGCAGGCACCACCCAGATTAGTGTGTACCCCATATTAGGGTCTGGCTGACATGGGCACCTGTTATCAGGGCAGAGAGATTTCTAGACCTGCATGAGGTTTGTGTAGCAGTGCCTTTATAAGGCTAAAGTGGTATACACTATATACCCCAAAGGGCCCACATCACCCTTTTTGTAGGTAAGGGACAGGTGCCCCAGCCCCGGGGAAGCAACCACCATCCTTCTGGTTTAAGACAGCCCTCCACGGTTGGTGGGCCAGAGCCATACCTGTGACTGGGGCAGTGGCAGACCAGCAGCATTGTTAGGGTTAGGTCTGGAAAACCTCAACTGCCTCACACCACTGTCTGCCAGTCACCAGCAGACAGCACAGTCAGACTGCACCTTAGAGGTGTTATAACCATGCACAGTCTAACTGCAGCCAGTCCACTAGCCAGTCCACAGTGCATGCTCACAGAGGAACGATATGCACCAAGCAGGCATCTCAGTGATTAGGGCACCAGCACTGGGAACACAAAAGTATCACTGGAGACAGAGAGTGTAGAGCACTATGTGGGAACCTAAACATGCCATGGTCACTGCTCGGTTAAAGTGAGTGCCCTCCCAGCATGACATGCTGTGGCCACCCTGTCTTTGCAGGTGGTGGTTGGGCACTACAGTGTCCCAGCCATTGCCCCACACCCTGTGAAGATGCATCCTGGCCAATCCGCCGTGTCCGGGCCATATCCAGAACACCTTGCTCCTCATTATGCACATATTCAGGCTAACGCTAGTAACAGTGGGACATTTGGGCCCAGAGAGGGGTGGGCAGCCACAGAACAATGGATAGACATACACACATACTCCTATTGCAGCGTTGTGGAAAGATGGGGGTGGTTGGCAACCCTGCCCGCCACACTGGTCCTGATCACAGTGCCGACATTGCTAAACTGTGCAGGAGGTAGTAGTAGTGCTCTGGTGATAACTTCAGCTCAATGCTGGGGCTAACAGCCTGACTCTCCATGCATCTTTGGATTGTGGAGCCTGTGTGAGTGGGTGTTTGTACCCCTGTTTGCCGCTGCTTTGGGCTTTGCACATGTTGCTGTTGTATCTGCATTGTAGGGTAAAATAAAGGGACATGCTCTGCAGGAACCACAGCTGGGACTTGAATCTGTGACCCTCTGCTTCTGGATACACTGGCTGTGTACTGCACCACACTGTTGCCACAGATGCAAGGTAGTCCCTGGGGCTGCCTGTACTTTTCCTCAGCCAGACCTTTTATGTTGCACTGCATGCCACGTACTGATGCAGGGCATGGCCAAGGTCCACTGCAGGCAGGTGCCACTGCCTCCTCCAGCACAGGCACACCCCCCCCCTGCCATGCTGACATGACCATATGCTGTCAGTACTGGTAGTGTGCAGTCCCAGGCCATCCACTGTGTGTGTAGGTGGTCACCTAGGGAGTGCGTTCTGGGGCAGGGGGCATACATGAGCATCCTCACATCCCCCGCATCACCGCCTACCAATAATATGTCCCTTCCACTTGGGGGCAATGTTCCCTCTAATTTTCTGTAGGCTGTGTGCGCATAAAATATCAGCTGTGTGCAGCTTTTGAAGGAAGGTTAAATTTTTGTGCGCCACATAATGACACTCTGAGTTATATACTTTAAAATTTGACTACACGTCAGAATACAGTATGTACACCACATTGATTTTAATCAAATTAAATTAAAATAGACGATTACTAAATGAAGCGGGAAATTTCTAGTAATTACAATCATAACTTTTAAATTTTAAGACGTCTGTGTTGTTTTCTATCAGAATCAGAGCTGTAATTTTTGTGCGCTCTGTTGTAAAGTATGTGCGCTCGCTCGGCGAGGTGTGTGCGCGCGCACACGCGCACAGCTTAGAGGGAACAGTGCTTGGGGGAGGGTTGGCTGGGGGGATGCTAGGTCAGTGCCCTGGCAACTGTTAGCTCAGGTGGACCAGGTAGATGTAGGTGGATTGTGTTTGGCCTTTGTCAGCTGTTGTAATGCTGATTTCCGGTTTCTATGTTCCTATGTGCCATCTAGGCACCCACCTAATTCAACCTGTGCCCCAGCTGCCCCCGCTACATGTCCCGCCTGCAGCCCCCTATGCCCCATTTGCACCATTGCCATAGTGGCCTTTCATACTTGGGAACTATGCTGTTGCTGCAAATGGAGCACTACTATCACGTTTCTTGGGCTTGCTGCCTATGCTGTACATTGCTGACACTGAAATGGTTTCTCTCTCCTGTAAATGTGCCTCTAATGGCAGGTTTTCATTCACGGTAGGATTCAGCCCTTCAGTTCAGTGCATTAGTGTGCAGGGAGCCTCTCCCCGCCCACTCCCCACCCATTGACCTCTTCTCTCCGCCCTCTCTCCACCCTCTTTGGTGTTTACCGCGGACAGGAACGCTAACGCTTGTTAGGTACCATTAACGCACGTTAACATTACATATCACACGTTAATGTTACCTAACGAGCGTTAACGTTATCTAATGTGCGGTCTGCAACGTTACCGCAGTTTAGTAAACATAGCCCAATGTGACACAGCACTCCTAAGCTAGAGCACATCTACTGTATATTATGGCCTCATGGAAACAAAATAAGCTCTAAAACTAAAACATGAAATTAATAAAACCCATGAAGAAAGTCCTGTTGTACCTTGTCATGCAGCAGGAGCTGATGGAAGCAAAGATGCAAGAAAAGAAGCTGTTTTTCATAAAATAAAAGATGTGCACGAGATGCAATTCCCGCACAGAGCAGCTAGAGGGACCAGGCATGCACTCACAGAGGCTGACTGGACACACCTAGCTAATCGACACCACCTGACAAGCAGCCCAGAAAGCTCAAACACAGGAGAGCTTTATAAGCAAGAGGCTGGAGACTGGAAGGGGGGTGGAGATAGATGTGGACCAGAGAGAAACACCAGGAGCAAAGCCATGCGAGAGAAATGCACCACGAGCAGGGGCCAAGAAGAAGGAAGCACCAGGAGCATTGAGCTAAGCCCTAGGAGTGAATGGGAAAGCAATGCTGAGCAAAGGAACAGCCACTTTGGGAAGCAGAGCAGTGCTGAAGGAAGAAGCCAGATGTTAGGTTTGGAAAGAGGCCTGTGCTTACCGGAGGAACCAGTGACCAGACTGAAAGGTAACAAGAGCTTTCAGGGAAAAGACTGGCACGAGGATTGTGTTCCAGGAGAACTACTGGAAGGAGAAAGTTCCTGTTCTACATGCTGTTGGAAGCCAAGGTATGCTGACTCTGTTTTTAAGAAAAAAGCTCACCTCATAAGTGCCCTTTTAAAAGCAATGCTCATTTTACAAGAAAGGAAAGTAAACCTACCTTGTATAACCCAGATTGTAAAAGCACAAAGGTAGGCCACGCTCACTGGCGAACCTTAGAAGAACTCTACAAACACCCAGAGAATAAGAATAGCGACTGGCCAGTTCCAATAGCCAGAGAAACCCCAGATACAGAAAGGGATAACTCTGACTCAGAGCCGATGCAAGTGGAATCGGTGGAGCCTAGTCTTTTGTCTCAAGAAGAGATGGACTGTTCTCTATGCGTTACAAGCAATATAGAATCACTGCTAGACTTGTAAATAATATATGCTGACTCCAGAGTGTTACTTGTATGCTAAAAGGAAGAAGAGTATTGAAACGCTTGAGTTACTCTAGGATGTCTTAATTAATCCTTGTTACAACTGTGAAGCATAACAGTTTTTCTTTACCATGAGTTTGTTTCATTCCTGAAGTAAAGGACATTTTCCTCTATGTTGTGACCCACCTGAACCTTTGCGTAAAGGGAAATAAAAGCCTATGTTATCCCTCTACTCTGCATTCACAATTTACTTCTTAATAGGAGCTGAACTACTAAGACCAGGCTGCACCTGGCTCTTAAAGGAACCTCCTCTCATATAAAAATATCTTTGTGTCCAACCTACCCCTATGACCACTGGCCACCAGGGGCGGTACGCGACAACCTGCACCATTTTAAAGCTGATTTTCCATTGGAACATAATAAAGATATGGATATTCTATTTAATAGTTGTGTTAAGGCATCATGTTTGATTGATGTATGCATTTATTATTTTGGTAATAGTCTTTCCTGGTATTTTAGATTCTTTGCTGTTTTCCATCTCAGTAAACATTGGACTTAAGTTGAAAAGAGAGTT
The DNA here is from genome assembly GCA_033557465.1 of Ichthyophis bannanicus. Lineage (NCBI taxonomy): Eukaryota > Metazoa > Chordata > Amphibia > Gymnophiona > Ichthyophiidae > Ichthyophis > Ichthyophis bannanicus. The sequence goes on along the minus strand of CM066045.1, from coordinate 180,115,982 downwards.
CACTTTATTACAAAATAGACTCTTTCAGGTCCTTACTGAAAAGCATCTCTGCACCTGTAAGTGGATACTGGCCACATTGGTGTTTTTTTTTAAAAATAGGTCTCCTGATTAATGAATAAGTTCTGGTCATTCATGAGGTGTGGGCGAGAGGTGGAGGAAAAATGGATGTGAAAAATCTGCGAAATTCAGTCACCCTCTATGCAACTTAGGGGTATGTTTACTAAACCGTCTTAACGTAGCAGCAGCAATGTTATCGCGCAATACGTGACATTATCGCATGATAACCGTACGAGAATGTCACGTATCGCACAATAATGTCTGCGACGGCGTTAAGATGTGCAGAGGGCGGAATAAGGCTCCCCAGGGGCGGAGATGAGGGGTCAATGGGCAGAGAGTGGGCAGGGAGAGGCCCCATGCACACTAATGCCGTGAAATGAAGGTCTGAAAATTAGCGCCAGTGAAAACCTCGCACTAGAGGCACATTTGCAGGAGAGAGAAACCATTTCAGTCAGCAATGTACAGCAAAGCCAGGGAAACCCAGAAAAGTGATAGTAGTGATACATGTGCAGGAACCAAAAAGGCAAATAAACATATTAAATGACCAGAACCACATTTGAAATCCCCAAAACCAAGCTGGCCAATAGTGCTACTAATGATAAACATAAAGCAACACTACTGACAAAGCGTAAAAAGGAAGATATCATGTTTGGAAGGGGCTATGCTCTGTCCCCCTACAAAGTGAATGATCCCACAGTGAAATAGCAGTGATCAGGGTTTTGTCGTTTATATCGGGCAGGTTTGTTATGCTGTGGTCCAGCTGGGGCACAGTGTGGATTAGACAGATGCCTAGTTGGTACATAGGAATGCTGAAACTGTAAAGCAGTAAGACAGCAACTGACGAGGGTCCAACATGGGCACGAGTGTGTGTCCCACAGTGTCACAGGGGATATTACCCAGCAGGTACCCCCAAGGGCACATAACATTGGCAGGCGGTGCCGGGGAGAAGTGCACGTGTCCATGTAGGCACCCCTACCCGAGAATCCATACCATAGGCAGCTGCCTACCGGCACACTGGATGGCCTGGGACTGCACACCACCAGCACCACTGGCATAAGGGCATGTCAGCATGGTGGTGGAGGGGCACTGGTGGTGGAGGGGGCAGTGGCATCTGCCCACAGCAGACCAAGGCCAAGCCCTGTTTAGGTGGGTGCCGTGTGGTGAAACAGACAAGGTCTGTCTAACAAACACTAATGGTACCCCCAGGGAATGATCTGCCTCTGTGGCAACACTTTGGTGCAATACACACAGCCAGTGTGTTCAGGGGCAGGTTCAAGCCCCAGCTGTGGCTCCTTCAAACCATGTCCCTATATTTTACCCAGTACTAAACTGTGGTAATAAAGATGGAACTGTTATTGCAGATTAAATAAACAAGCCATAAATGCCTATATTTTATCCTACAGGGCACAGACACCATAAACATGTGCAATCTCTAGAGCAGAGTTTCCCAACTGCAGTCCTGGAGGGCCAAACACCATTCAGGTGTCATGCTGTCCCTAATAAATATGCCTGTGCAGCAATTGTATGCAACGCCCCCATTGTATGCAAATGTATATCATGCATATTCATTAGGGACAGCATGAAAACCTGAACCGTGTTTGGCCCACCAGGACCGGATTTGGGAAACTCAGCCCTAGAGCAGTGGCCAACAGGAGCATAAACACCCACACCCACAGGCTCCACTATCCAAAGCCTCATGGAGAGTCAGGCTGTTGGGCCCTGTGCGGAGCACCAACTCCCAATACTAGCACTTGCATACCTTAGCAATGCCTCCCTAAACTTGGGAACACGTTACACATATATCAAAAGGTTGTTATGATTAATGGCAGATAACAAATCCTAAGTTAAACACAATTTGTTGACAGAGCTGCATCATAGCAACCTTTCTGATATCTGTGGAGTGTGTTTCAGTTTTGGTTTCTGACAGTGTTTACCACCCCGGGGAGTGACCCCAACAGTATTGCGTACCATAGCCATGCCTGCACTGTGCCCAGGACTGGTGTGGTGGCCAGGGCTGCCAAAAAACTCTATGGGGTATGTTTACTAAACTGCGTTAGTGCAAATCACGTTAGGAGCCGCGTTAGTGAAAGGAAAGCCAATAAAGGACATGGGCGGGACATCGTAACGACTAACGCGCGTTCCAAAAACTAACGAGCGTTACAGGGCGCCGTGGCGCGTTAAGCATATGAAGGCATACAGACACAAATCATTGAAACAGAGCTGTAGCACAATGGTTAGTGTACTCACCACTGTTACAGGCAGCATGGGTTCGAGTCCCCAGTGTGCCTAACGCAGAATGCTGTCCCAGGCAGCACCCTGTACATTACATAGGGAATGAGGAGGCATGTTTTTCTTTACGTTCAGTAGTTGTTAGTGAAACACACTCTCGCAGTGCGCATAGCCATGTACGTTGCTACGTGCGTGGCTGCATGCGTTGTTACGGGCGTAGCCCCGTGCGTACAATCGTGCGTGGGTACGTGTGTTTTTACCAGCGTGGGCACCTTATAGTACAGACACTGTAGGGTGTCTTGCACTTATGCACTATGCTAACAGATGTACGTGTGATGGCCAATGGTTTATCAGAGCCTGAGAGCAGGCGCTGGATCTTCCCAGGGTTGGATCGCGCCAGTCACACCCATGATGCACTGCACATGCAAATCAGCTGTCCACAGATACACACCATGGGGAATGCACCCCCACAGCACCTCGGCCTGGTAGGGGGAAGTGACCATGTGCACCCCCACAGCACCTCGGCCTGGTAGGGGGTACTGACCGTGTGTTGTACTGGCACAGAGTAGCTACACACTGTCACATTGTGCTGGTACTGTGCTCACCCTGAGGGTGCAGTGAGGCGCCCAGCACCAGGTCCACAGCACCATCCATGGCTGAAAGAGGCCATGGTGCATGTCCAAAGCAGTGTTAATGTGCGAGATAGGTAGTTTCTGCACAAACACCTTGCAGTCAGGTGTAGCCCCCATGGACCCTCCCCCCCCCGTGCTAAGGGTGGCAAACAGGGCCTCCTAACAGTAGATCCACCTTCTACCTCCCTGCAAAGGTGGCAGTAGAGAGGAACATCAACCCCAGTTCTGATGGGGAACAGACACCCTACAGGGCAGGCACTGCAGCTCTGTACACAGGCAGACATCAGGCCTGGATATGGTAAGCTGCACCCCACCACTATCTGATATACTCCTGCAGCAAGCCATCAGCCACTGCACCCTGCAAGCCACTCCATCAAGACACATACCAGCTGCAAACAGGCTGCTAATTAGTCCATAATGCATGTGCCCAGTGGATATGCATACACAGCAAGCAGATAAATCAGTGACTGGGCCCCAAAAGGAAACCCATATCTATCACATGAGAGAAATACTATATAGCACTATGGGGGTGCCTAGCCATGCTGTGGTCACTGCACAGTCAGGGTGAGAGTGATCTCTCAGCAGGACATACTGAGGTCACCCTGTCTGTGTAGGTGGTGGCCGGGCACTACAATGTCCCAACCAGTGCCCTATGCCCTGTGCAGATGCACCCTGGCCAGGCCACCCTGTCCAGCCTATACCCATGGTACCTTGCTCCTCATTATGCACATTGGCAACTCAATACTGGCAACATTGCTGGCAGTGTGGGCTGTGGAAGGTGTTTGCAGCCACCACACACTGGATAGACAGACAGACACCCCCACACCTATGCCAGCATTGTGCAACTATAGAGGTGTTCAGCAGCCATACCCACCACACCAGTCCTGGGCACAGCTCAGGCATGGATATTGTACGCAAGACTGTTGGGGGTCACTCCCCATGGTGGTACGCACTGTCAGAGTCCAGACCTGCAGCACACACCACAGACAGCAGAATGATTGTTATGGTGGAGCTCACTGAGCAAACTGTGCTTAATGTAGGAATTGATATCTGCCAGTTATCACAGGAAACGTTTGATAGCTGTGTACCATATACCCAGGTGTAGAGTGGCATTGCTAAGGTATGCAACTGCTAGTATTGGGAGATACAGGCAGGGCCCAATGTCCTGCTTCTCCAGGAGGCATTGGCCAAAGGGGCCTGTGGGTGTGCCTGGCCCTGTTGGCTGCTGCTTTACGGCAGAGTTCCCCAACTCCAGTCCTGGTGTTCCAAACCTGTTCGGGTTTTCATGCTGTCCCTCATAAATATGCATGAGCTACATCTGCATACCATGGGGGTGGTGCATAGATATGCAGCACAGGCATCTTTATTAGAGGCAGCATGGAACCTGAATGGTGTGGGACCCTCCAGGACTGCAATTGCGAGACTCTTCTCTGAGTAATGCGCCTGTTTCTGATGTCTGTGTTTGGTGTGGTATAATATAGGCGTATTAACCATGCGTATGTTCTCTGCAATAAAGGGGTATCTTTACTATCACTGTTTAGTGGTGGGTAAAACTATGGGGACTGGGTTGGCAGGAGCCCCAGCTTGGATTTGAACCTGTGACCCTCTGGTCTTACAGGCACTGGCTGTGTCTGTTGAACCACACTGTGGCCACAGAGATGGTGCAGTCCCTGGAGTTAGTTAAAGCGGCCTGACGAGTCAGAAACCCTGCTCTGCACAGGTTTACTGTGGGCTCATTTACCTTGTATGGAGACAAAGGTGCACATAAACCTCAAAACAGACCTCAAAAAATGGGGCAAACACCCATAACCAAGCTGGGCAACAGTGATAGCAATGGGCAACAATGAACAACACTCCCTGGAAAGCACCAAAGAAAGAAATGATCTTTGAAAGGGTCTACGGAGCGTAGACCCTTCCAAACATCATTTCTTTCTTTGGTGCTTTCCAGGGAGTGTTGTTCATTGTTGCCCATTGCTATCAAGGTTGCCCAGCTGAATTGTGCTTTTTACAATGTTTCCTGTGGTCATTCTTAAGGTTTTATGTGAACTTTTGGTCTTTGCACATGTATCACACTGCTCACGTTTTGTAGGTTTCCCCGGTTTTGCTGTACATTGCTGACGGAAATGGTTTCTCTTCCCTTTAATATGCCTTTAACGACAGGTTTTCATTCGCGTTGGAATTGAGCTCAGAAATTCAGCGTGTTAGTATGAGGGGAGCCTCTCCCCGCCCACTCTCCGCCCATTGACCCCTTCTCTCCGCCCACTCTCCACCTTCTGCGCTGTTTTAACGTGCCGCGGAGGTTTACGATCGTTAACTGCGGTTTACGCGCGTAAAGTACGTTTAACGATCGTTAGCACATCAAAACACGTGTTCGGACGTGCTAACGATCGTTAAACGTACTTTACACGCGTTAATCACGATTACCGCACTTTAGTAAACATCTCCCTATATTTACAGAATGCTGGCATAGTTGTGGGAGTGTGTGTATGTCTATCCAGTGTGTTATGGCTGCCTACACCTTACTGAGCCCACACTGCTTGCACTGTTTCCAGTGTTAGCCTGCCAATGTGCATAATGAGGAGCAAGGTACTGTGGGTATGCCCCAGCCAGGGCGGCCTGGGCAGGATGCATCTGTACAGGGCATAGGAGAATGGCTGGGACATTGTAGTGCCCGACCACCACCTGCACGGACAGGGTGGCCACAGCATGTCATGCTGGGAGCTCACTCTCACCCTGACTGAGCAGTGACCACGGCATGACTAGGTTCCCCCATAGTGCTGTACAGTATATTTCTCATGTGATGTTTATGGGTTTTCTTTTCTGGGGCCCAATCATTGACATGCCTGCTTGGTGTGTATGCTCACATCCCATTTGTGGGTGCACACTGTTTCTCCAGGAACATGCACTATGTACTAGCTAGCAGACTGTCTGCAGTTAGTATGTGTATGGCTGGGACACCTTGCAATGGGTGGAGACTGACTGTTCTCTCTGCTGGTTAATGTCAGATAGTGGTGGAGGGCAGCTGAGCTGAGCTTTTCCAGCATTCTGCCTGTCTGCAATTGCCTTATTGATGTGTACAGATCTGCATTGACTGCCCTGTAGGGTGCCTGTTCCCCAGCAGGATTGGGGTTGATGGTCCCCTCTACTGCCACCATTGCAGAGAGGTAGAATGTGTATCTGTTGGTGGGAGATCCTGTCCCCCATCCTGAGCCACAGAGGGCGAGTTGGGTGGTGCTACATAATCTGCTTTGGGTCCAAACACCCCCACTTATAACATGTGACAATGGTACCCACACAGGATATGTATTATTGTGGGTGCATCATAGTCCACAAGGGCTAGACGTGACTGGGAAATACAGATGGACACAGGTATATCCTAGGTGTGTCTGCAAGGACTACCTATCACACACTAGCATTGATGGCGACCTGCAGTATAGCTTATCTCAGCCAAGCCGGGTGCTGCGGACCTGGTGCTGTGCACCCCACCTCACCCTCAGGGTGAGCACAGGATCCACACATTTTCACGTTCTGTAGCTACTCTGTGCCAGTAACACACACAGTCAGTTCCCCCTACCAGGCTGAGGTGCTGTGGGGGTGCATACCCCATCTTGTGATCAGCTGTAGACTGCTGATCTGCATGTGTAGTGCATCATGGGTACGGGTGGGTTTACCCTATCCTGGTAACTACAGCAGACAGTTTGTGTGGTGACCTGCAGTCTTTCTGTAGCCAGCCAGGGGCATGTTAGCAGCTATAGAGATGTATCCCACTGGTTACTCCAATGGCTATGGAGGCAGAGGTCATGGGTTGGATCCCACAGTGGTGTTATTTAATACAGCTGTCTGAGGCTTTTTCCTTTTCATTTAAATCAGTGCTGCCAGCAAAATGCACCCTCACAGTGCTGTAACCTTAAGGTGCCTCATAAGGTGCCCTGTACAGCGCCCTATAAAGTGCCCTATAGGGCACATTATAAGGTGCCTTGGCAGACAGTGCACTTTATAATGTGCCCTATGGAGTACCTTATAGGGCGCCTTATGCGGCACCTTAGGTTATGTCATTCTGAGAGTGTTTTTGCTGGCAGCACTAATTTAAATTTAAAAAGGAAATGCCTCAGACGGCACTGATTTAAATTAAAGGGTAATGCCTCAGATAGCCTTCTTACATAACACCACTGTGGGATCAAACCCATGACCTCTGTCTCCACAGTCATTACCCTATGATAACGTGGCCTGGAAAATTCCTTAGCTGTGGGTCTCCACTATCCCAGTAAGCACAGCAGAATGTATGTGCGTTGACGTGCAGTTTTGTGTAGGCAGTCCTAGCTATGACAATGGCCATAGAGGCATAGCACACTGGTTAGTACAGTGACTATACAGCCAGCTCTCATAGGTTCGAATCCCCAGTGCAACAACATCAGGAAGAGTGTCTGAAGTGGCACCTCTTTGCATGACTGTAACAGTTAGACACATCTCTGTAGTGTGCGGGTAATGCCAACATACCCACTCACCCTAATCCTGTAGACTACAGTGGCACTGAGCATGGGCTGTAGAAGGCGCATTACAGGGCGCTGCAAGCTAAGGCACCCTATAATGCGCCCACTGGCCAATGCCAGGGAGCCTCACTGCCATAACGTAAACACCAATTTGCCAATTAAATGAATAAATGGTGGCGTGGCAGCGAGATCAGGTGTATGGGGACTGGAGAAGTGGCCCATACCGTTAGCGGCGCATTTCACTGTTCCGATAAGAATACTATGACGTGATCTGGCCGTCAAAATCCCACGTTTGCTGTGTGCCGTAATTGCGCCAGTTAGCGCATAGTACTGCGAGATAGTGTGTGTACGTGCACGACACGGTGTATGCGTCATGTGCATCATCGAGCTGTCGTGCACGTACACACGCTATCTCGAGAGTGAAAAAATGGACAGACGTTCACGAAAGCCTGCATTTACCCGGAGGGAGCTCAGGATCCTGAGCGAACTGATGTGCACCAGACAGAGCCGTTTGTTCCCGGGTGCAGCAAAGTGGCAGGATCTTGCACGGGAGAGGAGAGCATGGGTGTGCCTCACCAGGCGGTACAACCGATCTGCGGATTACCCCCATGAAGTAAGTGTATGGGGACAGGTCACACAATGACGGTTGTACAACACAAATACAGCAAGCATCACATATCATACATGCAGAACATGGTGGAAATACCAGACTGCGGGCCAAGCTGTTACCACTGTAGATGCGTATGTTGTGGATTGCAATCCTGCCCTATCCCCAGAACGCCCACAGACCTGATCATATGGGTCTATTACACATCCTGGTGTTATGTTACCTGCATGTGATGTGGTCCCAAATGTCTGCTCCATCCCCAGGAGGCATCACACACGGTTGCATAGATCCTGGTGTTAGGTTAACTGCATCTGTGTCAGTCTCAGAGCTCTGCCCTAACCCCAGGTGGCTCTTGACCTGATTACAGTGGTCCATTAGAGATTCTGGTGTCAGGGTACCTGCATCTGTTTCATTCTCACAGCTCTTCCCTAACCCCAGGAGGCCCTGGACCTGATCACAGAGGTCAATTAAAGATCCTGGTGTTAGGGTACCTGCATCTGTTTCATTCTCACAGCTCTTCCCTAACCCCAGGAGGCCCTGGACCTGATCACAGAGGTCAATTAAAGATCCTGGTGTCAGGGTACCTGCATCTGTTTCATTCTCACAGCTCTGCCCTAACACCAGGAGGCCCTGGACCTCATTACAGAGGTGTATTATAAATCCTGGTGCCAGGGTAACTGCATCAGTTGGGGTTTCACAGCTCTGTCCGAACTCCAGGAGGCCCTGGACCTCATTACAGAGGTGTATTATAAATCCTGGTGTCAGGGTAACTGCATCAGTTGGGGTTTCACAGCTCTGCCCTAACTCCAGGAGTCCCTGGACCTCATTACAGTGGTCCATTAGAGATCCTGGTGTCAGGATAACTGCATCAGTTGGGGTTTCAGAGCTCTGCCCTAACTCCAGGAGGCCCTGGACCTCATTACAGAGGTCAATTAAAGATCCTGGTATTAGGGTACGTGCATCTGTTTCATTCTCACAGCTCTGCCCTAACTCTAGGAGGCCCTGGACCTGATCACAGAGGTCAATTAAAGATCCTGGTGTCAGGGTACCTGCATCTATTTCATTCTCACAGCTCTGCCCTAACCCCAGGAGGCCCTGGACCTCATTACCAAGGTGTATTATAGATCCTGGTGTCAGGGTAAGTGCATCAGTTGGGGTTTCACAGCTCTGCCCTAACTCCAGGAGGCCCTGGACCTGATCACAGAGGTCAATTAAAGATCCTGATATTAGGGTACCTGCATCTGTTTCAGTCTCACAGCTCTGCCCTAACTCCAGGAGGCCCTGGACCTGATCACAGAGGTCAATTAAAGATCCTGGTGTCAGGGTACCTGCATCTATTTCATTCTCACAGCTCTGCCCGAACTCCAGGAGGCCCTGGACCTCATTACAGAGGTCTATAGCCCAGCAAGGTGTGTTGGTGCATGCTCCTGTTGCAGTCGGCCACAAATGCCCTATTCACAGGAGGCCCTAGTTGTGTCCACACAGGTAGAGTACACATCCTGGTGTTCTGGTAGTGGTTCCTGGTGATGTGTTCAGGGCCACCCAATCCCCGCGCGACGCCAGAACACATCACACATGTTCCAATACAGATATCATGGTGGCATGGCATGTGTGTCTGCGGATTTGTGTAGGTTTTGCAAACACACAGGTGTGTGCCGGACCCCACAGGAGTCAAGAAACACCTCCCCTGTATACCAGCATACGTACCCCACACATGGCATGGTGCTGCCATGTAATGCAAGGAGAGCATAGGATCTGGGTAAGGCTGGTCTGTGGGGTTGCCCAAACGACACGTAGGTGGCACCCCACACATGCCCAGACCCACAGCCACACATGCAGGCGGCGCTGGAAACAGGTAGTATAGAACCCACTGGCATGAGCAGCAGCACCCTGCTGTACGCAGTGATGTGTGATATGTGTTGGGCACCCACCAGAGATATCTGGCCCTTAATGTTCCCACCCATTGCATTCCCACCCAGGTGGAGAACCTACGGAAAAAGGGACGTGAGTTGTGGCTGCACTGCCCGGGTGTCCTTGAGCAGCTACAAAGGAAGGCGCTGCAGCAACGTGGCGGTGAGTGTTGCGGCCCCTGCAGCGCAGTACAGCATGTCACAGTGGGCCAACGGCCTGTTGGAGGCCACACTATGTTTATGTGGCGTTGTAATTGCATGATGGTGTGCTAATGACTGTCTTCCCCCACAGAAGCTGCTGCTGCTGGTGAGAGGACATCAAGCTCAGGGCCACCCACAACACGCCCCACAGCTGCAGTCCAGCCGGTGGAGGAGGAGGAGGCAGAGGAGGAGGAGGAGAAGGAGGCGGCAGAGGAGGAGGAGGCGGCAGAGGTGGCAGAGGCAGAAGAGGATGACGGGGACATGGAGGGGGTGGAGGGTGGGGTGGGGCCAGAGGAAGGGGAGGGTGAGAGTGTTGTGACATTTTGGGGGGTGAGGAGGAGGAGGAGAGCGTGGAGGGTGGCGAGGGTGTGTGGGAGGTGCCGGGGGAAGGAGGGGGTGTGGAAGGGGGGAGGGTGGGAAGGAACACTGGACAGCACAGGGCACTGTGAGTCCCTGCCAGCTGCCACATGTGTGTGGTGATGGTGCCCATCTGGGTGTAGCTACAACACCCATTGCCACAAACAGGGCCCACACACATGCCAACACACAGACACCTGGCACCTTGTGTGTATGTGGTGGCAGGTGTGTCCGTGACCTGTATGTGGCAATGGATGGCGTGCTGCAATGCCAGCGGGCCCAGGACCGCACCATCCGGTGGCTGGCAGGCTCAATTCAGTGGATGGCTGCCGAGATGCAGTGTGTTGCTGGTATGCGTGGTGCATCTCGACAGCCATCCCCTGATGTGTGTCCCAGGAGCATGTGATGGTCCCTGTGGCACCCACACATGTGCCCTGTGCTGTCCTGTCTCCTGGGACCCAACATGTGGACTTTGGTATACAATACCTGTTGTAAATATGTTTTTAAATACAGTTGGGTTACTATATCACAATGGTCATGTGTCTCCCTTACAGACAGACTCTGGACGTGAGCATGGGACATGTGTGTAGATTCCTATATGTATGCATGGTAGACATAGGTAACATACATGGATCGTCTCCACACGCAGTTGTGGGGGCTGCCCATGTGCATAGGTGTTTGTGTCCCATGGTGCCCCTGTGATGTGCCAATGTGCAGTGTGTCCCAACAGCTATGGTCACATGCATGCTGCCTGTGATGTGTGGGCACCATATCTGATGCACCATGCTTGTGGGGTAATAGGGAAAAAAGGCCAGCAGCAGGTATGTGGCAGGAAGGGTAAGAGGGGATGCTGTACTCAGGAGCTTTACAGGGGGATAGCTGGTGAGGGCGAGACAGGTCGATGCAGGTCCTGAGGATGAGCGGTGGGGGACTACAAGCGCTGGTGAACAGTGATCAGCTGACTGAAGCGAGCTACCTTTGTCTGCCTGTGCTGCATGCAAGCCTATGTGGGTAGACAGCCACGTATTCCCTGGTATGGGCAGGGAGGATGGTCACACATGTGTGTCTAATGATGGAGAGCATATGGGGTGGGAGAGGGTGACAGATCCTTACAACAGACATGCACCGCCGTGAACATATTTATGTGCAACGGGTGAGGTTGGGTATACCCCCACGCATAGGTAGGAGGGTGATCACCTGCCACAGTCCATGGCACACAGGGCATGGTATAAACCTATGTGCGATGATTGGTGGCAGTACAGACACCACACCCCTGAGGGATATGAGTAGGTACATGTGGGCAGGGTGACAACATGGTGTGCAGGGTACGTAGGGGATCACAGTGCTACACATTGGAAACAAACACATAGGTTGTAATAGGTTGTGATGTATTTATTTATATTGTTCACTTCCTCTGTGGCCGGCCACAGCGACCATGGCCCAATCCACCCCTCTGTCCCGGGACTGCTGGTGCCGCCTCTGGTGCCGGTGCTGGCTGCTGTGTATGGGCACCCATGGCCTCCTGGGCATCCACAATATGGAGGAACACCCCTGCCATTGTGTCTGCTGTGGCACGCAGCTGGTGGATCTCCTGGTGAATGGCCAACAGAGCCTGACGAGTGCCTGTGGGTGGGACACAAGGTGATGTGTGAGACACCTGTTACAACCCCCACTGTGACACATGCACATGTCAGGCATATCCCATCAGATCAGTCTGCAGAAAAATCATGCACGCAACAACTAGCAACGCATGACCATGTTTACATCTGTGTGTCCCATGAGCCATTCTCATGCCAGGAAAGGGTCCTGATGAGGGTTTGTGTGAATCATAGATCTCACACATGGTACAGTGTCGCAGTTCAATGTGTGAATGCTTGATCTGTGCACTGGTTGTATGAGATAAGCCAGATGACGTGAGGAGTCATGGCACACACATACATATATCTGGGGAACCCTGTTTTCTATACCGCTGGCACACAGTACAGATTATGCTGAAAAACTATGCTAGGTACCAATACCCATGGGGAGTGGTCAGTCAAGTAAGCTGTCTAGGTGATCTGGGATAGGTGTTTACCGCTGTGCACTTCTGTGGGGTATATGGGCATGAACAGTGTGTGTGTGTCTGAGCTCCTCACACATGCTGACACCTGACAAGCCATGCTACCAGAGGGTGGAATGCACATATGAAACAATCTGCTATGTTGCCAACATATTGTGGTGCAAATGCAATCACATTGTGGATATTACGTCAACCCCCATGGGGATTGTTGTGTATGCTGTTACCCACCTTCGGCATCATACCTTGCTGAGGCACTGTGGGCCCGCAGCTCTGCCAAGATCGTAGCCATGCTTGTGGGAGGGGTGTCTGATGTCCCTGGTGCCTGCATGGTGTGGTGACTCCCCTCCATCTCCGTACCCTCTAGAGGCTGTGAGTTGCGCCTAGTGGCCCCCACTGTAATGTTGACATCTGGTGGTGTGTCCTCTGCCTCGGCCGGCACATTGTCTCCTGTTGTGCCCTCACCATCACTGGTGGTGCACCCATACATTGCGGCCTCTGGCCCCTCACCTTCCTGAGGCCCTGCCACATCTTCCTCCTCATGTGCCTCCATGGTCCTGTAGTCACCTGGGTTGGAAAAGGGTACACATCACAGATGAGTTTGCGCAGTACACCTATGTACACCTGTGTAGTACATCCCCGCCAAAAACAATGTGTTGTCCATCTGTGCCTGCTGTTGGTGCACCTACATTAGGGACAGCACAGGTGCCTTCAGTGTGCTGTGCCTGGAAGGGTGTGTGTGTGGGGGGGGTAGCAGCCTCATTCCCTGGTGTAGCTGTGCCACATGGGATGCGGTGTGTGGGGGATGGTGTGCTGAGTGCCGCACCCCCTATCTGCAGTATCAGGTATGGACTGTCCGCCAGACCTTGGATATGGCCTCAGCAATACATGTGGCCGTGGCACATGTGGGAGTCCTGACTGGGTTTGTGTGGCGTCATTGTGTGTGTGAGTGATGTGCTTGCATTGCCCTGAGTGGTATGGATGTTAGGTGTTGCAGGATGTGTCCATGTCAGCCAGACGTGTGTGGGGGCCCTCCGCTTTGCAAGACACTGTGCGGTGTGGGTGGACAGCTATCCCATACTCCATGGGTGTGGTGGGGTGTCTGGGGGGATGGGTGGAGCTCTGCTGGGTATGGGGTTGCACCATGTGTGGGTGTATGGGAATGTGTGTGTGTCACTGCGGGATGCGTATAAGGGCTGCTCCCAGGTGTTGTGGGGGTTGTGCTATGTGCATTTGGTATGGGTGTGGCAATGTGCCTTCCAATGTCTGGTGAGGGTGGGTGGGGTATCCCCACTGTATGTGGGCTCCAACAGAGTGTTAAGTGTGTGACATGTGTGTGGTGTATTTGCTGCCATTTGTTTGTGTCTATGTCATCATCCCCGTGTTTTAGTCCCTTCCCTGTCAGTGGTCTGGGATATGTCCCTGGATAGGTAGGTGCATACAGACATCATATGTGTTTTGGTGGTGTGTGTGGGTACCCACAGGACAATGTGTTCTGGGCTAGTTGTATGTCCCTCTTGTATGTCTCCCCCGTCACAATGTGCTTGGTGACTGGCTGCAGAGGTATGATGACTGGCTGTGACCTATATGCCAGGTACTATTTTCACAAGTAGACCTCAGGGGAACAAAGGACGCAGGCTGGTAATGATGAACACACCCCAAATGGAGTAGGCACAAAAAAATAACTAAATGTAATCTGTCATAAGCCATATGTGAGGAAGGAACGCTAGACCAATCTGGGTAGGATAACTCCAGTAGTAGAGGAATCAGACCTCTGTTAGTCCCCCAACCACATATCCTTAGGAGGAGGAGTACTTTGAAGGACAGACAAGCCCTGTAATCACATGAACTCTGCATATATCAGTGGCCAAACTCACCTATATGAAAGGCCCAGAGGGTCCAATAGCACAGCCAAACTTCACAGCACTAGAGAGCAACAATGTAAACGTGATCCAAGGAGGTTATCTGAGTACTGTCAAATGATATCCCAATGTGGCTCTTTACTGTTACATTGCTGCTCATGTATGCTGTGATGCTCGTTGATTACAGTGGGATATCATTAGATACTCCTCAGATAGGTCCTTTACATCACTGTTACATTGTTGATCTGTAGTGCTGTGAAATGTTGCTATGCAGCTTAACCCTCTGTTCTTTGCATGTCTGTTTTCTGGACCATTGATGTACTCAGTGTTCAATCAGATATGGGCCTTGTCTGCCATGCCCCCTGCTTCTCCACTGCATTGCGGACCTCGACTACATTCAGGACTATGTCTATCATGCACACAGGCCCAGGTACCTGTCACATACACCCTGTACCTACCCTGCCATGTGCTGCTGTGTCATCACCCCACAGTTGCCTGTGTTAGGGCACGCATGCTCTCAGGACATGGTCCACCTCCAATCCCCTCCATGTGCCACATGTGCTTGGGCATGCCCTGTACGTGTCCTGCATATCTACTACTACTACTCCACTACTACTACAAAGCATTTATAGGGGGCTACCAAGCGCACGCAGCACTGTAAAAGTGGAAACACAAAAAATGACAATCCCTGCTCAACGGAGCTTATAATCTAAAAAGACAGAGCACTAACAGGTGTGGAAACAGGTTTGGAACAGGAGCAAAGAGACAAGAGCAGGGGAGACAGGACAAAGGGAGGAGGTAGGAACAAGTGTGAGAGGAAGACAGAAAGGTGAAATTAAAAAAGGGAGGAATGGAGAACAGCACACTCATGAACCAAAGGCAGAGGCAAAAATATGAGCTTTGAACTCAAGTGTGAGTAGGGGCAAAGAAGATGCCTGACGCATGGACAAAGGACGTTTATTCCAAGCGTAAGGAGCAGCAAGGTGTAAGGTGCATACCTACCTGCCTGTGGATGGGCAGTGTCCAGTGCTTCTGGCAGTCCACGCAGGTAGATGGGCCCAAGACGGTCTGCTAGCTCCTGCTCCAGAGGTGTGAGAGTTGGGGCAAAGGGGGCACCCCCACCGGTGCCCATGGCATGTTGCCTCTCCACCACCATGTGTGCACGGAGACCACACTTAATGTCATTAAATCTCTTTCTCAGGCTGTCCAGGTCCCTGGTTGGTCCCCCTGCCTGGGCTACGGCCTCCTGCACCTCCTCCCACACATGTGTACGTGTTGCCACAGTGGTGCTGTTGCTCAGCCGGCCATAGAGCTCCAACACACAACATACTGCTCCAACACACTGGCCAGCAGAATGTGGTTTTCTTGCTGACTGAATCTCACAGCCCTCCTCCATTCCTCAGCTGGCACCGGTATACACCTTCGTTTGGCACTGGGTGGCCAAAGTGTGAGCTGCAACATACCTGATGGGCCTGCAGCCACCACCACAGGCCCAACACTCCCTGCCAGCTCTGGGTCCTGCTGAACAGGTGCCCCCTCCTCCCCTCCTGCCATGTCCTGTCGCTCCATCTCCCTGCCCTCTGTGCCCTCTCCCTCCCTGTCACACATCCCTGCTCCTTGGCTCCTCTGCTGCACCTCACATCTGCTCCTCGTCCCACCTCCTCTTGCCTGCTCCTCACCTCTCCTCCTCTCTCTCTCGCCTGCTTTGCCACACACCTCTCCATACCAAACCTGCCTCTGACACTCTCCACCACCACACACCAACCCAGCCACTCTCCATGACACACCTGCCTCTGACACTCTCCTTGCTTCACCAACAACCAACAGCGCACGCCTTCTCTCCCTTGCCTACACAAACACCTCAACGTGTACTAGGTGTGCATGTGTATTTATAGTTTTTTTTATGTTGCGCGCATTGCGCATGTGCAGTTGTGCAAGCACGTCAGCTGCATGTGTTGCGCATGCGCCACGGAGACATGGAAGGTGGTGGGTGGGACACCATGTTACACATGCACTGTGCGTGAGCGTGAGGCTTGGTGTATGCGTGTAACGGCACGCAGCACATTCGCATGTCTCATGTCCATGCACAGTGCATGTGCAACATGGTGTCTCGCACACACACCTTCCGCGTCTCTGTGGCACATGCGCAATGTGCGCAGCCGACGCGCTCGTGCCACTGCGCATGCGCAACATGCGCAGCATAAAAAGACCCTATAAATACACATGCACACCTGGTACACGTTGAGGGGTTTGTGTAGGCAAGGGAGATAAGTCATGCGCTGTTGGTTGTTGGTGAAGCAAGGAGAGTGTCAGAGGCAGGTGTGTCGTAGGGAGTGGCTGGGTTCGTGAGTGGTGGAGTGGTTGTGTGGCTGGGTTGGTGTGTGGTGGGGGAGGTGTGTGGCTTGGTTGGTGAGGTGAGTGTCTGAGTTTGAGTGAGTTAGAGGAGTTGAGGGGGGTGGAGTTTATGGCATGCTTTGTGGTTGCTGCATTTGCTGAGGGAGGTGAGCAGGGGCTGTGGTTGCCTGATGGGGGAGATTGTGTCCATGGGGCTGAGGCACAGGGCATGGGTGTAGTCCCGCTGCAACACAGACCTGCAGCTGTGGGGACAGGCGAGGCATGGACTGTGCCGGCATGGTGCAGGAGGCGTACGGAGTTGCAGGCTCGCCAGCCTCGCCTCTACAGGCCCAGGGCCCAGCTCCAGGACATGCGTGAGGACCAGGTCATCTCCCTCTACCGCCTGAGCATGAGGGCTATTAGGGAGCTCTATGAGGATCTAAGACCTGACCTCGAGCCCCAGACTGGTCGGTCACATGCCATACCGGGTTTGTTCAAGCTCCTTGGTGCCCTACATTTCTTTGCCTCTGGCTGTTTCCAGTCATCTGTGGCCGCAGTGGGTGGCATGAGCCGCCCCACCTTCTCACACTGTCTCCACCAGGTACTGCTTGCCATGATCAGCCGGGTGGGGAATTACATTGCCATTCCCAACACTAGGCAACAGTGGGGGACCCTGAACCAGGCCTTTGATGTGTTTGCCAGGATACCACACGTGATGGGAGCTATTGATTGCACACATTTTGCCCTGGTCCCGCCCAGAGACAGGGAGGTAGTGTTCCGCAACCACAAACACTACCATTCCCTGAATGTTCAGGTTGTATGTGATGCAAATATGCACATTCTGAATGTGGTCCCTTGGTTTGCAGGGTCCACTCATGACTCCTATATCCTGCATCACTCGGCACTATTCAGACAATTTGAGGCAGGCCAGTATGAGGACTGTATACTGCTGGGTGTGTATTTCTCATCTCTGACATGCACATGGTGATCCTGTGATTAACCATATGTGCACATGTCTGTCTTTGAGCTGTATCCCTAGTTGTGTGTGTGTCTCATATGTCTGTGTGTGACCTAAAGTTGGGGGGGGGGGGGTAGTGCCCTCCAGCTCTACCTTGCTACGGTGCTGTGTGATGATGGTAGAATTGATGCTATCATTTGTGTAGTGGTTACAGATTAGGTTGATTGCACTCCGTACACCTACCCCTTGTTTTGTGTGTTATAACTTCGCACACTGATGCATAGTTGTGGTGTCCCATCATGTGATGTCATATGTTTCTGTGAGGATGTTTTGTGCATTTGGTTTGCACGAACATACTTGTGTCCATTTGGGTGGACATCAGCTCCTGCTTTAATGTTCCACATCTCTTTCTGCAGGTGATTCAGGATATGGGTGTCGCCCCTGGTTGCCGACCCTTGTGCGTCAACCACGGACACGTGCAGAGAGGGGTTACAATGAGGCCCATGCCTCCAGCCGCTCAGTCATAGAGCGCACCTTTGGCATTTTAAAGAGTCGCTTCAGATGTCTGGATAGGACAGGCGGGGTCTTACAATACAAACCACAGACTGTGGTAGAGATTATTATAGCCAGTTGCATCCTGCACAAACATTGCTCTCAGGCACCATATCCCTGTCCAAATTAATGAGGATCTGGAGGATGATCCTACGTGCCCTCCTGTACGTGGCCATGGTGACACACGTGAGGGAACAGCAGTCAGGCGGCAGGTGATTGAGGAGGTCTTCTCATGTAAGTACTGCATATGTTGCCACATACATTTGTTTAGATATGTGTGTACTACTACTATTAATGAACATTTGTATCCCAATAGCAGTAAGATGCAACACTGCACTGACATGTAACAGACACTGCCTGGCCATCCCAGCTTGCAATCTAGTCATGAATGAAACACAGAAGATGTGAACAGGGCACAACAGCGGGTGGAGGTGGATTATGTGTGTCGGGAGTAGAAGGCTTGTGGGAGGTGGTAAGCTGTCATACATGATTTGTGGCTGACTGGGATAGGGGCTTCTGTACAGCCACAGGCAGTTAGTTTGAGGCTTTGGGTGCAGCAAGGTGAAAGGCGTGTAGTATAGGGTCAACAGTAGGAGAGTGACCCATAGATGGGACCAATTGCCTAGATGTGTGTGTTTCACATTTTGTAATATGAGGTGATTGATTGGTTGGTATGCTCTGATGAGCAGGGACTGTGTGTTAGTTGTTTCGTATAGCGCTACATGTGATGCATAGCACTATTTATTTATTTATTTGCATTTGTATACCGCTACTTCCAGCGATCAGAAGCGGATAACATTACACATCAAACATAGCTAAATATGGTATGAATTGGTACATTTACATTTAGATTTCGGTAAGGTTACAACTGTGATGAATTTAAATTTACATTTGATTTTCATGTGAGAATCATTAGAATTTACAGAGTAATTTCAACATAAGAATAAACATTTATACATATGTACACTTTTATGTGAGAAGAGCCTTATGCTTGGGCTTGTGATAGTTCATAGGTCAGTGATTGACATTATAAATTGAGGAATGGTACTTTTGTCTCTATTTATTGTTTAGGTCAGGTTGAATAGTTCTTGAAAGAGGTGCGTTTTTAGCTTTTTTCTAAAGTCTTTCAAGTCAGAAGTTGACCTTAGGTCCTCAGGCAGTTGGTTCCACAAAGTAGGTGCTGTGTGTAAGTGAAAGCTCGATTAGTTGTGTATGCTTTGGCTGATCTGATGCTGTTTGGTATGTATAAGGTGTTTGCGTTACAACTTCTTCTATTTCTGGATGGGGGTAGAATGTTGATGAGGTGTTGAGGTATGATGGTGCTATGTCATGTATGAGTTTGAAAGTAGTTACTAGTAGTTTGTATTTTATATGGGCAGTTATGGGCAGCCAGTGTAGATCAATTAATATTGGTGTGATGTGTTCAGCAATTTTCTTCTTCATGATAACTCTGGCTGCGACGTTTTGAGCCATTTGGAGGATCTTTAGAGTTTCTTTGGCAGGCCTTGAAGGATGGAGTTACAGTAGTCTATGTGTGGGGTGAGCAGAGCCTGTGCTATAGTTCTGAAATCTGAGTGGTCGAGGATGTTGCGAAGGGGTTAAATAATCTTTAGTTTGTGAAATATTGTTCTATTGGTTAACCGGAGATGTTTTTCCATTTTTAAATTGGTGTCAAGGGTTACTCCTAGGTATTTAATCTCGTCCCTTTACCCTGTAAGTGTTGTTGTTCATTGTTATAGTAGGGGGTGGTTTGAAGTCTTGATTTCTGGAGATGTACATTACCAGTAATGTATATACATGCTGAGTAGTAGTTGGATTACTGGTATTTGAGATCAGTAAGGGAAGTTACTGCAACACCACAGTGTGCCTGCATGTATAGTTCAGCACGTAGCCTTGACATGGATGCGTAGACAGATAGGGAACCTGTGAGGTGTCCTGACAGAGGGAGTATTATTGCCATTATATGTGTGGCTGTAGAATAGCCATACAGTGCAGTGTTGCATATTTTCAGGCAGACAGAGATGATTCAAGGCCAGATCAGCAAGGTGTAGGTTACAGTAGCCAAGCTGGGAGCTGATTGGGGGGAGGGGGGATTTGGGTTTCAGTTGTGTTTTCAGGGAGGACTGGGGAAATATAGCTGATGACATCTAGATATAAACCACAAGCCTCAACTACAAGCTGGGTATGTGTGTAGAGGAGGAGAGTGCAGTCCAAGACAACACCTACATTGCGGACCCTAGAGAAAGGAAGTATGGCCACACACACAAGGACACTCTGATGGGAGGGGAGGGTTTAGGTGCACATATAGGATATCCATGCTTTGCCATTATCAATTTTACACAGTGGGATGACATGCAGCCATCAATGTCAGGTGGCAAGCAGACATCGGGGTGTGGTTTGGCAGACATAACTCAGGCATCGAGAGATATATTTGCAACTCATCAGCACACAGCTGGTAATGTAAGTCAAGGTATGAGATAGACACACCAAGGAAATGTATATCAACAGAAGATAAGAAGGAGCCCCTGGATGTTTCCCTGTGTTACAGGTACTGACAGGGGGTAGCAGAGGACATTGAGACACCAGAACACACACTGAAGGGGCAGTGGGAGCGATATGGGGACACACAATAGTACTGCAGCCTTAGAGCTGAGCAGGGACAGCGTAGCAAAGAGACAGTTCTGTTCTACATTTTTTACAGTAGTGAGGTGAGGAAGGGGATGGACAGAGTACGGACCCTTGTAGTTTGCCACATACACTTCAGTGATAACTTTAACGTGAAACAAAATATGTACAGTGTGATGGGGAACAGTCAGTCTGTAAAGGATCTTGGGGGTCTGCGAGCTGAGGACATGAAGGTGCAGTGTGTGTTGCACAGTTACAACATGACATATGTATGTTTCTATTGTGTTTCTCAATCCACAGGACATACTTGGTGACCCTCCTGGTGCTGTGGTGCATTGGCAGGTGACTGTACGTCATCCAACATGCAGTAGTCTGGGGTAGGTGGACCTACTGCTACTTTGTCTGTGACGACAGTCAGGGGGAGCACATGTCTGCAGTGATCTGTCATATTGTACATATGTTGTTGTTCACCTCTTTGCCCTGCACTCCAATACCCCATATGTTGCTGTTGGCACACATATCCACATGTGTTCCTGGCCAGTTTCGTCTTCTACAACACTGTCTCTGGGACACGTCCAACAGAGCTGTGTGTGTGTGCAGGTCCTAGGTGTTCGGGTGGTGGGCCTGCACGTACACCCTTCCCTATGTCCCCCGAAAGCCCCCTCTGGTGGCGGCACAGTGTTTCCACCGGAGGCTAGGGAGTGCATAAGATTTGGGGTATCAGGGTTGGCCAGTTGCGAGGGTCATAAGGTAGCGGTCCTTCGTGCCAACCTCGTTGCCAACTTCCCAATAAAGTGACTTCACAGCCAAGTGTAGGGAAAAAGGAAAAAGGCTTTTATTTCTCCTTTGCGCAATATGGTTCAAATATACGGTTTCAGAAAGTAACAGGGCTGTAACAATCCTTACATCAGGTTCCACATGTATAAAACGGTCAAAGTAACAACTGTTAATCTCCACAGTAACTCAAAACATAAGGTATCCTGTATTCACTTCATACATTCTTTAACTCCAAAACAGATTATAGTTTTCCTACTGTACAATAAACGCATTCCATGGGTTCTTCCGCCTCCTCACCCCCAGATTCCACTGGCAGCCATTCCATGTCCGAGAGCTCTGAATCGGAAGCTCCAATGGGGCTGAGTTCTGGCTTTTTGAAAGCGTGCCAAACCGTGTTCCAATGCTTGTTTGTCAGCTTGGGGCGTCGGTTCTTGGCTATAGGATAGAACCCTGGTTGTTCATCTGCTATGGTTTTAAAAGCTCTCTTGTCCCAACCTTTAACATTAACAGTTTTCTTCCTGGGGAAATCATCTCCATGCAATAAACCTTTAACCTACACAGTTAGCACCCTCCAATGATGATCCTTTGACCTCCCCTCAAGTATTCCATATATATATATTCATAGATAACTTGTATATAGTTTTTCACACTGTTCGGTATTATACCACATTATTTGTTCTATATTTCATATGATATTCCTTGTAAATAAGTTCTGTTATATTCCATTGTTCCATGTAAAAACAAACTTGATTTGTAAATTATTGTTACCTGTAAACCGCAACTGAACTTTGGAAGATGCGGTATATAAATGTGAATTAAATAAAAATAAAATAATAAATAATCTGTTATTTTCTGCTTAAAAGTGTCATTATTCTACTGATAAAATCCTCTCTTCTGCTTTTCTCCTATGCGGGGTTTAGGCACACAATCACAGGCAATAACTGTTTTACCTTTGAGCTTTCTGTAGTCTCTTCCAGGAAAGGCTTGAGGCCTAGCCTGATTATCTTCTAATTCTTGCTGGCTCAAGTAATCCCCCCGGGTCTCTCTTTCTCTAGAGTGTGGATAAACCTCTTTGGGGCAGGGCTGCAGCTGATGCCCTCGGCCTTTGCTTCCACTCCGTGGCAGTTAGCTAGTGGCCACGCCCTCTCAGCTTTTCCCTGTTCACCAGGCCTCTGAGTTTTCCACCCTTCTCTCTGGTTACTTTTATAGAAATCTTTAAGAGTACCTTTCTCTTCTTGAGTATCCTTTTCAGCTGGAATATCTTTCTCTCAGATCGTGGCTTAGACCCCTCTCCCTGGATAGGGCTTTCTCTCCAGCTGGATGGGGAGAGCACCTTCTTCCTTGACTGCTCTCTGCAGTGCTGCTCCTTGGAGTTGTCTCTGGCCTGCTCTCCGGCCTACTCCTCAGCCTACTACTTGGTCTGCTCTCCAAGTTGCTTCTTGGCCTTCTCCTTGGCCTGCTCTTCGGCCTGCTCTTGATCTCCCCTTTGAACTGCTCTGTCCCTGCTTAAATCGGGACTGACTGATTCTAAGTCCTGCCCATAGAGGCGTGGTTCCTCTGCATCCAAGCTTGGCTCTCCTGCTCCCTCTATGTGGGCCTTCAGGATATTGCAACTGAAACTTGTTTTTTTTAAATTTAAAACTTTTTTTTCTTTCTGCCAGAGGGTCCGCTGCATCACACCTAACATTGTAGCATCAGCCAACAGCAGTGTATCATTGCATTTGACAAAGCCTTTATCACCACTATTCTCCAATTGTGCACATACAGGCCGTATGCTACTGCTGGCACGCTCACCTTAGCATACTGTTTGGGTGGGTGTTTTTGAGTTGGCTGTGTGATGATACAAACGTGCAGGAATTTTGCATTATCATGTGGTGTGAGGGTCTGTACACCTGGGGAGTGGTGGGGTGACTGTGCTATCTCTACCTTACTGCTGTTTACCTTGTGAACATTGTGGACATGTTTTGTGTGTTGTGAGCTGACCTATCTCTTGTGTGCTGACAGACCACTGCACGACAGCATTTTATATCACAGATATCGAACATAATGTGGACATGCATCAACAGTGGCTGGACATGGGGACACGGTGATTCGACACATTTTGATGACATCTTCTCCCTTCACTGTGACGTGTTGTGGCCTTTGAGAGCCCTCAGGGGATCACAAAACAGGACACTTGTTGCAAACATACGGTAGGTTGCACCTTTGGTCTTTTGGGAATGACATCAGCCTTTACATGTTAATGATTTACTGTTTGTTTCATGGACATTTCATGTTGGGTCTCTGTACATGAAGCTGATGCACATGGGGTGGAGCTGTTGAAACGCCTGTGTAACATGGGCATGGACATGACCATATCCATGTGACACCCTCGTCTGCGGTTCCAATTCCAAATGTCCACAACATGCCACTGTGTTCCTGTGTTGTGATCATGTTATGTTTGGTTGTGTGACGTTTCATTACGTACATATTGATGTTTGACTCTCTGCAATTTGGGCTGATGTTGCAAGCAAACATACCAATACATTGTTATCCTCTTCTGACACAGGGCAGAGGACACACAAAGCATATCTACAATGCATCCGGGGTCACCGTCACACACCTGTTGGAGGACACAACAACACCATGGAAACTATCCCTGGGAAACTGGTGGCCATAGGATGTTTGACTTCTGCGAGTGGGACACATGCCTTGGATAGACAGTATTATTGTTGGACCTGCTACTTTGGGCATGGACAGGCCTGTCCAAACACACTGTTGCTGCCGTGCTCTGGCTGGGTGTCGTGTTCATTGCAGGAGACACACATGACCTTTCCAGTACTGTGGCATATTGGGATGTCACACTTGACTATGCCTGCCCAGGGTTTCAAGGACAGTCTTAACGTGACTTGCTGGATTGCAGATACCCTTTGCACTGTGGACACTGTGTACTGGTCCCCACATGTGCAGCAGGTACTGACATTGTCACTGTATGTTGTACATCCTTCTGACATTGTGTTGTGTTTTGCCCATGTGTGTGACCATGGAACACAGGATATGCTCATTCTGTTTGGTTTAACACGAGCATAAAGCCATGCGTGTGGCACAGGGGGAGCAATGGAGAGGTCCTCTTGGCCATGTCCACCTACCCTCCACTTGGACATGACCACAGTATTGCTACCACACCACTTTACTGCACACCAACATCTTGTATTGATGTTTTGCACTCACCAAGGGTGGTACAGTGCATATGTGGCATCCACTGTATCATGTTTCAACGTACACAGTGCATGTGCAATGTGACTGGACTATGTTGGTGCAACACAGCATGTGGCAATATGGCTTCTGTGTGGGTTACTGTAACATGTTTGGACCTTTTCTTTCCATCTCTATATACAGGTTTATTCTGTTTGTTTACTGTACAGACGTGACACTCTGCATTGATTTACAAACCTATCATTGCATGTCTGCACAGTCCTATTTATCCCCTGAGGTTCCGGCACTCACATTGCCCCATTATATTTGGAGTGTCGCAGTGTAAGTGTCCATTTTCTTCCTTGATTTTTTGCATTCCATGTACCGTGATATATGTGTACAGACACTGTATCCACACCAACCAGTGCAGGGGGACCTTCTGCATCTCTGCATGTTTCTGCGGTTTGTTTCATTTGAATTCTCTGTGGTCATGTGCCTCTGGCTACTGTTAGCACATCCTCATTGTGCATTTGACGATTGTTTTGGTTTATATTGTTGTTGCTTTGATTCCTATATCAGGCATTCTGTGACAGCTGTAACATATTTGATATCTGTGTTTACACTTTCTTACTTTTAACAACATATGCTGTTTCATTTGTGTGCCTCCTGTGTTGGCAGACAGATATGTTTTAATGAACAGATCATGAATGAAGTTTGTTTGGCCCTCATCATGCACCGCCTACTGAATACATCCACAAATATGTAACTAACGCATTTGGGGCATGCAGCCGCATGTGGGGGGTGGGGGGCTAATGCATACTGCCACACCATGCACCTTAAATGCCACATTATCTCTCCTTCCCATGCAATCTGTAGATGGGCCCACATGCCTTTTCTGTAACAGTGTGGTTTTGCTGCCCTTGCAAAAATGTGTTTTTCAACTTTTCCCCTGTTCTCCACTCACCTTGATATTATGATAGGCCGGTAATCTACACTATCTGTGATGATTAACCAAAATAAAAATATGGTTTGGACATACAATTGTCTTCTTCGCTGCTTGGCTTGATTCCAACACGGACACATGGTATTTAGTCATTTCCTGGTCATGCACATGGGCCCACACATGTGCTCCTGCCAGCTGGCCTATCTGCCAGCCGTTTGCCACATCACTGGGTGGTTTACAGGTTTCCCATCACCCACATTCCCTTTACAGGTAATATTTTTTGCACTGGCACGTGCTGTGGGTGTTTGGGATAGTGGGTTTACGGACATGTGTGGTAGCCACCATAGGTTTGCAGGTTTGATCCCCACACGGGTGTTGTTTACTTATTTTTTTTTTCTGTTGTGCTAACCCTGCGACCATGGAGCTACCTGCAGGTTCCTCACCTATGCATAACCAACCCCTTTCCATCTCTTCACTGTACACCAAAAGTGGTGCCACCCTGTGCTGCCCATCCATCACATATGTACTTGTTACATATGTCCCTCCTTTCTTTTGTAGTAATTTTAACATGGCAGGGTCCACTTGAGGGTGGTTGGCATTGGCCCTGTGCGTTCAGCTGTCCGTTGCCGCACATCTGTTTTTGTTTTTGTAGGGTTCAATTTCTCGCATGTGGCCAGTCCCATCATGGGTTTACTGGTGGATGGTTTGGACCTAGCCTGGCAGGACAGCAGGCTCTTCCTATATTGTTATGCCCTGCCCAGGTAGTCGTGTATGCAGCCTTTGGCT